>CM036313.1:41033715-42428050 GCA_020567845.1 Rhododendron henanense subsp. lingbaoense | reverse complement strand
TTGAAAGTACATAAAAGAGATAAATGGCATTTCACTCGGCAGCACAACAGCAAAATCAACGAAGCAAATTGAAATGCAAAACTTGAAGATGTAGAAAAGATCAGGGGAAAGATACACAACTAAAAGAAGACAATCCGTAAAGCAGCTAATAAGGAAAGGTGTTTTGCTTGACTAGCTAGGAAAGTTGGGAAAGAGTCTTTCACCGGTAGCTTGCTTTTACTGCTTTGACAGCTCTCTCTCCTTCCACCGATCTGTTGAGGTATGGCTCAACCCCTCCGGGGAGAGGGCCTCTCTTCCTGCATAAAGTCTGGAATAGAGTCAGGCTTTTCGTGAATGAAAATTCAAACAAGGTTTGTTGAATTCCGCTCTTGCTTTGAGGACTATAGTCAGTACTTTACCTTTCGCTAAGAGTCAAGAGCGTCAGCCCTTTCATCCATCCAGAAATGAAACAACTTTCCAGTATGGAGTTGAGTGGATAGAATGGTCTACCTTGAATAAGAAGTGGAGCCATAAAGATTGGTCATAGCTAAGGTGGCGAGGAGCGTCTATGGAATTATTCAGAGGTTGTACTCACCTTGAGCCTTTTGCCAAACAATTGAGAATACCTTTCCAAATCTCTGTTAGGGACTCATCATTAGAGAGTCAGGCGGTTTTTAATACCACTAGAGCTCCTCTTAAAACTGCCGATGTTGCCTCGTTAATTGAAGCTCATAAATATTATCCCCAAGCCAGGGAAGTACTCTTGAAATATGGGTTACCGCCATTAGGCACTAAAGAAAGTCCCAACCCCACCTATATAATCTTCCTTCCTGTAAGCCGCAGTCCTAAGGCCAGTGCCTGTTGGAGTACCCATTATAGCCCAAAAATGAAGACCCTGTCAAGGATTTATGTCTTCTCCTCTTTTGGATAAATTCCTTATTTAATTACTAATGTAGAAAACTCCATGTTAACTCAGCCTCCTTCAGATGAGGTCAAAGGTGTTCCACATGGAGCAGCAGTTAGATTTCCTTTCCAGGTTATCACTTCTATTATTTGCTGGGAGATTTTGACAGATACCTTTCTAGGTTCGAGGGAAGCCCTATGGGTTCCAGTTCTATTATTTCAAATAAGACTTTCATGATTACAGATTTGTACATGCCTGCTACTATTTTCAGTTTGATGGAAGGGCTTGATATTCTTATGCTTCAGGGTCTTAGGTTGCCTTGCCCAATTCTAAGATTCGCAAGGGGTATCTGATTTGGTGGTGCATCGTTAAACTTCCCTTAATTAACATAATAAAATATGATGACTGTTATTGTGATAATCCTGGCATTGCTAGAGACTCTCAAGGTCATTTTTTTTTGGGCCTATGCTCAGCCCATAGCCCACGGTTCCAGCTTGTTGGTGGAGTTTCATTCCAACAAGTAAATTTTCAATAATTCGGAGAATATGACGCATTGAGGACATGCTTTAAAAAAATTATCTTATTCTATTATATACCCACAACCACACTCGGGCAAGCTCCTGAAGATGAATTACAAAAGATAAAGCTATACACGTAATTAAGATATCAAATGTGCCTTGATTCACACCATAATTCACACAAGTATTCTGACAAAACCTGTTTCACCTTTCTTGCGTGCCTTTAAAACCAATAAATTGTCACCCATTTACACACACACACACACACACACACAAAAATAATAAAAATACTCTTCTATGATTTATCTTGAGCCTAATATTCTGTTTTAAGACCCCGAGTTCCTGAGTGTCCGTAGAATGTCCTAAGAGTCTCCTAGCTGGTCCAGAAAGTGCTCGCTGCTTATGAGTGTCGATGGGCCTAAAGAAAACAGTTGAGGGAAATATAGGACCCTTTCAATTTGAGTGTTGGACACGTGTCTCAGAAAGTGTGTAGTATTGGTGTGCGCCAAAGTTGTGACACCAGTAAGTAATCTCCGACGAAATGTATGTGCTACATAGATGTGAGATGAACTACCAATAGATGAATTAAAGCCTGAAACTGCATATAAAGCTTATTTACAATTAACTTTGTGCCAATATTTGGATATGGGACGGCAAAGAGATAAATTGAAGCAATATTGGAAAGGGTGTTTAAGCACTCGGATAAAAGAGGGAGGAACACCAAAAATCAGCACTAGAGAAACCTGCCCATGATTATGTAGCAAACTGACAACTACTATCATAGTTTGATCGAGTTCTCTAGTGAATAGTGCTAGAGCGCACTATTGGAAAGGGTAACTAGCACTAGCATATCGGCATATTGCTCAAAAGAGAGGGTAGGAAAACCAAAAATCAGCATTAGAGCAATCTGCCCATAATTACCTAGCGAACAGACACCTACTACTTTCATAGTATGAGTTCTCTAGTGAATATTGCTAGAGCGCACTATTGGAAAGGGTGTTTTAGCACTCGCATATCGGCATATTGCTCAAAAGAGATGGGGAACACCAAAAATCAGCACTAGAGCAACCTGCCCATGATTACCTAGTAAACCGACAACTACTACTTTCATAGTATGAGTTCTCTGGTGAATAGTTATAGAGCGCACCCCTCCAACCTCAACCAACAAAACAATAGTAGTTTTGCACGAGGAACTAATGTATTCAATTGAGAAGAAGTCTTTTTATGAGTCCACGGTTAAGATGATTATTAGTATCTACAAATAGGAGAGCCTTCATTGTAACATTCCTTTGTTGTTAGATGTGAAGTAAATAATGAGTTCATCAAAGCAAGTTCAAGGAATTGAGGTGATCAACTTTACGGGGTAATATAATACTGACTATGGTTTTATCATCAGACTAAGCAGACCCTTCGTACTTCTCGATTGAGTTAAACAAGCTGATTCTAGGGCTAGTAAAAGAGTGAAAGTGGATGTGAACCTCCCGGCACCTTGGCAGTACACCAATACTGTCTCTCATACTATCAACTCTGGTGACTTCAATATTTCTTTTTCTGAACACGAATCACTTTGGTTATTTAGCATTCATGTTTGTGCTCTAGAAAATCCAAATCCCTGTAGTTTGACCTCGGACTCACCCGAGTAATACTACAATGCGACATACGGCATTTGGGATGCAATAAAAACTTTAAAGGTCAATTGTCCATCATAGACAAAATGGGTAGCCTTTCACCACGCCTTTATAGAGCCAGGGTTCTGAGAAAAAAGCAAATATAAAATCAAAGTGACAAGACTAACCTGCTTGGTGTACCATAAGCAATGTTAACAAGTTTCTTTAAAATGGCCACCTGAATTCATTAGTAAGAACGAGGATAGATAAGTGCATATACAGTATAAGTTGAACAACCAATAAAAAGTAAACAGACTCAACACTAGGTCAGAAGATTTACTCAAATTATACTTCCTTTGCGGTATGCTAACCAAAACACAGAGAGCATACCTTAAAACTTGTCAGTTCATGAGTTCCTTATTTAATGCAATTACAGTATTGGATGATACCATATAATGCTCCTAATAGCATAACCGAGTACCAAGAGACAATTTGTCTCTAAAAGTGGTAGGCAAAGTTAATGAAGGCTATTTCTGGTCTGCCTGCATGTTTTATGTCCCTTTGACAACTGTGGGTATCCGGCAAGCCTTTGCTACATGGCATATCGCTAAGCAACCTTACACTGTACCACACGCGGATTCCAACCTCTAAGTAAGCCCACCTCTAGGCACTCTACATCCGAAAGAACATGGTAGCCTCCAAGCACCTCACCTCTAGATAACCAACCAGGCAAGGAGCATCTTCCATTCTTATAAAAAAAAAAGGAGCATCTTCCCAAAGGATAAGAGGAAGGAGCATCCAGATATGGTTGACGATAGTTAAGGGTATGTATGTCATTTTGAGTCCTTTGTAGTAGAGAGTCTATAAATATGAGTCTAGAGTGCTCATTAGGTGGCTTTTGATTATTAAGAATAAGAATATTGAATACATTGATTGAGATATAGTTTCTCTCTCTACCCTTTGGGATTTATCCCCTTGAATGGAATTTTGCTCCTCTCTTTGAATCTTTGATTCCCTTTGATATTTGATTGCATCATTTGGTATCAGAGCTTCTAGGCTCGATCCCAACCGTTCATCTCGCCCGAACTCTCGAACCCTACCGGAAACCTGATTGGAAACTTTGCCAAAACCCTAAAACGGCACCGAAAAAACCTTGCCCGAGCTCCAATCCCCTCGGAATCCACAATTTGACCCTGTAACCCACTCAAAGATTTGACTCGAATCCATGATTCGGGCCTTACCTAGTTGATTTTGCTGTAGATCAACCCATTTTGAAGCCAGTCAGCTCCTGTTCAGTTGGTTTCGACCCTTTTCGAAGCTGTAAAAACTATTTCGCGCACAACCCAGCAGCTTTCTACAATTTCGAGCACTACCCAGTTGATTTCAAGCTGACCCAGCCCCTAATCGACCTTCGATTTCCAGTTTCGAACGTGACCCAGCCATTTTCAAGGTTTGAATTCAATTTCAGACTCAAATATGCCATTTTTGGCACTCGAAACAGATATTTGGTGAACATTTTACTGTTTCAACACTCGATACTGTGATTCAGACTTAGATCTGCCATTTTTGGTGCTCGAAACAACGGTAAGGGCTTCCCTTCTACTCTTTTGGCTCTCGAATCTGTGTCGTAGGTTTGATCTTAGCTGGGTTTGTCTCGTTTTCTGCTATTTGCTGCGATTTCTTGTGGGTTCATATCATTTGGGGATCATTTGTGTCGATTGATTGTGATTTGAGGCTATTTGTATACTGAGTTGACTGGATTTGGGTTCAAAATCACTGATTTGACTGAGTTTGGATCTAAATCATTGAGATCTAAATCATTGAGATCTAAATCATTGAGTTAATTGAGTTCGGTGACTGAGTTGACCGGGACTGGTTATGATTTTGTTGATATGGGTGATTAGCTTGTGAAATGGCTCATAGAGCAGGGGAAAAGAGAGGACATAGAGGTAGAGATGTTATGGGAAATTTTGGTGATGAAATTGATACTTATGGCAATTCAAATTGCAAGAGAAATGAGTTAAAGAGTTGAGTGAAGAAGTATCTATCTTGGTTGAGAAGATGCAGCATTTGCAACTTCTAACCAAGGTATGAATTGCATTCGATTTGAGAATTGTTTTGGTGCTCCGCATTGGGGTAGAGCATGTTTGAACAACATTGACTATGAACTCCCTCAGTTTGATGGAAGCTTCACTCCTAAGGAGTTTGTCGATTGGTTGAATACTCTTGAGAGAGTATTTGAATACCATGTTATCTCAGATGAAATGAAAGTAAAGTACGTTTCTAAACACCTTTGAGGAAGAGCCTCCGATTGGTGGAAACAATTACAAGATAGCCAAAAAAGGAGAGGCAAGGAAAAGATTAGAGAGTGGGAAAAGACGAAGAAAACGCACCTTTCCCTTCCTTTGCCAATGTTGGTTCT
Source organism: Rhododendron henanense subsp. lingbaoense (assembly GCA_020567845.1). Lineage (NCBI taxonomy): Eukaryota > Viridiplantae > Streptophyta > Magnoliopsida > Ericales > Ericaceae > Rhododendron > Rhododendron henanense. The sequence continues at coordinate 42,422,620 of CM036313.1, read as the reverse complement.
TTGACTAATGTTGCTAAGTATAGGACTTGTGGGAAGTCTTTTGGGGTTGGAATAGGAAGTCTTTTGGGGTTGGAGTACAAAGCACAGTTGATATAGGTGTTGTCCCAGTACAAAATCAGCCTTTATTTGACACTTTGAAGGCTAAAAATTCTTCTACAAATGAGAAACGTGAATGCTTCAAGCGTGGGAAATATAGTTTCAAGTTAGAGGTTGGTGAAAATGCTTACGAGAATCAAAGTAATGCCCTTTTTGTTGAGGAGAAGATGAACTTCAATCCGGATGTGTTTGATGATGAGATGAAATACAGTTATTTCGACGATGCTCCCATCTTTGATGAATATCCTAATGACGAACGTGAGGGTATTCTTGAAGATGATTGTGTCTTTGATGTTGAAGATGAGGTTGAAGATTTGCCCGTCTTTGTTGAGTCTCTAAATGAAGACTTTGGATGTGATTTTGAAGATGTTCCCGTGTTCGATTAGTATCCTAATGAGGAGTTCAACATTGATAGTGAAGAGGGAAGACTTGTTGACATTTTTAAGGAAGGGTTCCTCGTGTCTAGGCAAGAAAGTGTGGAAGTGCATAAAGGGAAAGGAGTTGATTTCCCACCGGTTCTAGAGGATTTCATAGGGTCGAAGCTTGATGATTGCTTCCATGAGATGCCTCCCAAATCATCTTTGGTGCGAGATAGCGAGCTTTGTGTTGAATTCACTCGTGGCAACTTGAGACAACTTGAAGATCATTTGGGAATGGTCTTTACTCACGAAAGACTTGGGCATGATTTTGGGAATGGGTTGAGGTTGAAATTTCTCTATGCAATGGTTGGAACCAAAGGTAGTCACCTATGTTGAGGAAGTGTTGAGCCTTAAGAGGCATGGCAAATGGATGATTTCTTGGCACATAAGCAAGGACGCGGTGGATGTACATAAGCGGAAGCTCGTACATAAGGGATGATGATGGTCAATAAAATGTTGCTACATGCCTAACCCGAAACTTGCATGCTTTATGTTTTCTCTATTTAGTGTCTTGTGTTTGGTTGTCCAACTTGACGACAAGTTGTTTTCTTTGTAGGGGGTGTATGATGCAGTAGGTTTAAGAGTACGTATGTCATTTTGAGTCCTTTGTAGTAGAGGGTCTATAAATAGGAGTCTAAAGTGCTCATTAGGGGGCTTTTGAATATTAAGAATATTGAATATATTAATTGAGACATAGTTTTTTTCTACCCTTTGGGGTTTATCCCCCCTTGAACGGGATTTTGCTCATTTCTTTGAATCTGTTAGAATATTGATGAGTATTAGTCTTAGTCCCACATTGGTTAAATGAGTTATGTAATAAGTAACCTCATAATATATAATATTGTTTTGTGTTAAGGGTTCATTAACACCCTATACACTTTTCTTATCCTTCCAAACAACATGGTATTAGAGCCAAAGCCAAAACCCTAACCAACCCTAATGCTACCAGCCACCTTCTGCCACCCACCCACAACCTGCCGCCACCGTGAACAGTCCTAAATCACTTCATCCAGCAATTCCGAAACCCTAAACCATCTCTACAGTGTTCGAAATCCCAAATCGGCAACTCTACAACCCTTTAAACCTTCAATCGGCACCCTTCCAGCGTTGGAAACCCTAAATCGACATCCTACATGTGCTCGAAACCCTAGAACAAAACCCAGTTGATTTCGACCTTCAATATACCTCGAAAATCAAAACCCAGTTGATTTCGGCCTCCAAAACCCATCGAAAATCAGGACCCAGTTGATTTCGGCCTTTATACATGCTCGAAATCCATTACCCAGTTCCTTTTGACCTCTGAAAACCCTCGAAACCCTAATCCCCACCTTCGAAACTCACACCCAGTGTTCGAAAATGCCTCTGTGCTCGTGATTGATGTCCGAAACTGCTCGAAATCGCATGAATCGCCTGTCTTTGCTGTCAATTTGTGTTCAAAATCCACCAATTGATGTTCGTTTGGTCGCTTGCTATTCAAAATCGACCATGTCTCTGTTCTCACAATTGTTGTTGATTCGTGGCTGCTTCTGGTATAGCAGTATGTGTTTGTTTTGTCCTCTGGTGTTGTCTGGTTCAGTTACCATGAGTTCACCACTGTGTTTTCTTTCTTCGGTGAGTTCTTATCAGCCATAGACTTATAGTTTTTTGTTGTTGCTCTATGTTGGCTACTGGTTGTTGGAGCTTTGTTGGGTTATTGCTATCAGATGTTGTTTATTGTTTGGTGATCTATTTCATCGCTTCTTAGTTGTTCGGTAGTTCGTAGTTGATTGTTCGATTGGTGGGTTGATATGTGGTTGGTTCTTTATTGGTTGGTAGTTGGTGGAGTATTTTTTTGGTTGATCTATTAGTTGCCTCTTATTGCACGATAACATGTCTGTAGAGGAGACTAAGTCTGGTTCTTCTTCTACTGTTATGGGTAGTTCGTTCAGTTCTTCACGGTTTCGGGAGAAGCTTTCTATTACTTCTACCCCATTGAATGGTAAAAATTATGCTGTTTGGGCGAAAGCAGTTGAAGTTTATTATCTGGGCCAGACACAGTATCATTATTTGATCGTTGATCCCCCCGCAAAGACTGCCTCTACTTATTCGACATGGGAATCTGAGGATGCCCGAATTCGATCTGAGTTGTGGAATAGTATGGAAGAACATATTGCGAGTACGCTTGTTTTCTTAGATACAGCCAAACAAGTATGGACACAGGCTCAGGAGATGTATTCTGGTGTTAATAATCTCCGTCGGACGTATGATCTTCATCGGTCTTTCTTTTCGATATCCCAGGGTGATTTGTCTTTGGAGGCTTATTATTCCAAATTTCGTGGTATTTGTGAGGAGCTAAATATTTGTGAGCCTATCTCTTCTGATGTTTAGGTTATGTGAAACAAGCGTGAGCGTATGCAAGTTGCTCGATTTATATCTGGTGCATCATCTACTTATGATGCAATTAGTCCTCAACTCTTGGGATCTCGAGATTTACCTTCTCTCAGTGAGTTATTTAGTCGCCTTCGTCAGTCTTCTATATCTGTGTCTACACCTGCACCTTCTCCTGATCGTTCAGCATTAGCTTCCGCTGTTTTTGGTGGTTCTGGCTCTTCCAAAACACGATAACACGACACGACACGAACCGGACACGAAGTTAGCGGGTTAGGGTTGAACATTTCTGACGCGAAACACGAAAATGACACGACTCGAGAACACGAATTCTAAATGGGTCGGGTTCGGGTTGAACACGCGAGACATGAAATTGACACGACTAACATGGTTACTAATCTGTGTCACCCATTAACACGAACATATATATATATATATATATAATATATGGTATATCTGTAATTCTATATAGAGTTGGGCAACGGACACAATAACACGACACGAACCGGACACGAAGTTAACGGGTTAGGGTTGAGCATTTCTGACACGAAACACGAAAATGACACGACTCGAGAAACACGAATTCTAAATGGGTCGGGTTCGGGTTGGATGGTTTGTGACACGAACCCGACTGACACGACACGGACACGACACGAACACGACCCGACATGACCTGTTACCCAGGTCTACCTTCAGCCGTGGCCGTGGTCGCGGCCGTGATTTTGGGTTTAGTGGTAGTGGTCGTGATTCTGGAGATAGTGATCATGGTCGTGGTTTTGGTGGTTGTGACTCTGGTTTTGGTACTCGTGGGGGTCGCATGTTAGGGGGAGGTGGCCGTGGTCGCGGCCGTGATTCCAGGTTTTGTACTCATTGTCGAGGGACCAATCATACGGTGGAGTTTTGTTATGACCTTCACGGTTACCCTCAGGCTCATCAAGTTGCTATCTCTCAGGATGCTAGACAGCTTACCCATTCTTCTGCTGACAATGTGGTGACTATCTCTGCGGAGGAGTACCAGCGCCTTCTGTCCATTTAGTCTCCAACTGCAGCTTCTTCCTCCACTGCTACGCTTGCTCAGAAAGGTCCATCTGTTGCTTGTGTTGCATCTTCTCTTACTTCTCCTTGGGTTATCGATTCTGGTGCCTCTGATCATATGACTGGTACTTCTACTCTATTTTCTAATCATCAGTTTGTTGGTAAACCATCTCATGTCACCTTAGCAGATGGTTCTTCCACAAAACTTACTGGTTTGGTTCTGTTCCTGTCACTTCATCTCTTACTTTGGACTCTGTGTTACATGTTCCTAGTTTTTCTTTTAATCCTATGTCTGTTAGCAAACTTACCAAGTCCTTAAACTGCTCCGTCACATTTCTTCCTCATGGTTGTGTGTTTCAGGATCTCCAGATGGGGAAGAAGATTGGTGGCGGTGCTAAATGTGGTGGCCTGTATTACCTTATTGATGGTGCTCATCCTCAGTCAGTTGCTCTTCAATCATCAGCCTCACCATACCAACAACATTGTCGGCTTGGTCATCCATCTCTTCAAAATCTGAAGCGTCTAGTGCCTTCATGTAGTCGTCTTAATAATTTGTCCTGTGAAGTCTGTGAGTTTAACAAATATCATCGAGTACCCTTTTCCCCTAGAATTGAGCGTCGTGTGTCGAGTTCTTTTCAGTTAGTTCATTCGGATATTTGGGGGCCTGTGCATGTTCCCAATGTTTTTGGTTTTCAGTACTATGTTATTTTTGTGGATGATTTCTCCCGTGTTACATATCTTTATCTTATGAAAGAGAGATCTGAGTTGAAGTCTGTTTTTAAGTCATTTTATATGGAAAGAAAGACTCAGTTTAATACTTGTGTTCGTATCCTTCGTTCCGATAGTGCTCGTGAATATTTTCATACTACTTTGTCTCAATTTTTTGATGATCATGGTATTATTCACCAATCATCTTGCGCTCGGACCCCACAACAAAATGGGGTTGCCGAACGCAAGATTCGACATTTATCAGAAGTTATGCGTGCTATGTTATTTCAAATGCAGGTCCCTAAGTCCTATTGGAGTGATGCCGTCCTTACCGCTTGTTATTTGGTTAATCGTATGCCATCCACTGTTCTTGGCGGTCAGATACCCCAAGAGGTCTTGTTTCCTGATCAGCCTCTCCACTCATTACCCCCTCGAGTATTCGGGTGCACGTGTTACGTTCATGCTCTTGATCCTGACCGGGGTAAGCTTGAACCTCGATCCATCCAGTGTGTCTTTCTTGGTTATTCGCGCACTCAGAAAGGGTATAAATGTTTTTCACCATCTTTACGCCGACATTTTGTGTGTGCTGATGTTACGTTTAATGAGTCACTGCCATTCTTTTCTGTTCCTATCCCTATAGATGATCTCCCTATGGTTTGAGTCTGTTTTTCCTGTCGTCGTCCCTTCTGGTTCTAGTTCTGGGTCTGCCCCCCGAAAACACTTCCGCAGGTGTATGTTCGTCGTCGCAAAGTACCAGTCCCACCTGAGCTAGCAGACCCACCTCGGCCCACTGCTCCATCTTCTCCTCCGTTTCAAGATCCAGACGACCTTCCTATCGCTCTTCGCAAAGGTATTCGGTCTTGCACTTCTCATCCTATTGCTCAATTTGTTTCTTATGCTCACCTGTCTCCTGCCCTTCGTGCTTTTACTACTTCGGTTTCGTCCGTTTTCGTTCCTAACACTGTTCAAGAGGCCTTATCTATTTCTGAGTGGCGGCTAGTTATGGAGGATGAGATGTCTGCTCTTCATCAGAATGGCACATGGGAGTTGGTTCCTCTTCCTACTGGTAAAACCACTGTTAGTTGTCGTTGGGTATTCACTGTCAAGTATCTTCCTGATGGCACTGTAGAGCGCTATAAAGCTCGTCTGGTTGCCAAAGGCTACACTCAAACTTATGGTGTTGATTATTCGGAGACGTTTTCTCTAGTTGCCAAGCTTGGGTCTGTTCGGATCCTTATTTCTCTTGCAGCGAATCTAGGTTGGCCATTATTTCAGTTAGATGTCAAAAATGCCTTCCTCCATGGGGATCTCCAGGAAGAAGTCTACATGGAGCAACCACCCGGATTTGTTGCTCAGGGGGAGCGTAATCAGGTATGTCGCCTTCGTAAAGCTCTATATGGGCTTAAGCAGTCTCCTAGAGCATGGTTTGGCAAGTTTAGTAATGCAGTTTTACGATTTGGCATGCATCACAGATTGATCACTCTGTGTTCTCTCTCACATCAGACCAAGGAAAAGTATTATTGATTGTCTACGTGGATGACATTATCATTACCGGTGATGATCAGCGAGGTATTGATGAGCTCAAAGTTTTCTTACATCAGCAGTTTCATACTAAGGATCTGGGAAAACTACGATATTTTGTAGGTATTGAGGTGGCACGATCTAAAGACGGTATTAGCTTATCACAGAGGAAGTATGTGCTAGATATTCTTGAGGATGCTGGTAACTGGTTTGTTGGGAACTAGGCCTATTGAGACTCCTATGGATCCCAACGTCAAATTGTGTGTTGACCAGGGGGAGTTGCTCTCCAATCCTGATCAGTATCGCCGTTTAGTTGGTAAGTTGAATTACCCTACGATTACACGTCCAAATATCTCTTTTGTAGTGAGTATGGTTAGTCAGTTTATGTCTGCTCCTCGTCATCCACATTGGGAGGCAGTTATCAAAATTGTGAAGTATCTTAAGTCACATCCAGGACGTGGTTTGTTTTATCGAGCAAGTGGACATTTACGTGTTGAGGCGTTCACTAATTCGGATTGGGCAGGAGGACCATCGGATAGGAGATCCACTATAGGATATTGTATCTTCCTTGGTGGAAATCTTGTCAATTGGAAGAGTAAGAAGCAGACAGTAGTTGCCCGGTCTAGTGCAGAAGCAGAGTATAGAGCAATGGCACACACAACATGTGAGGTTGTATGGTTGCGTTCATTTCTCGAGGAAATAGGATTCAGTTTGCAGTTGCCTGTGCCTTTGTACTGTGATAACCAAGCAGCTATTCACATTGCATCTAATCCGGTATTTCATGAGAGGACTAAACATATTGAGGTTGATTGTCATCTAGTGCGTGAGAAGTTAATTGATGGTGTGATAGCTACCCCATTCGTGACTAGCGGTGCTCAATTGGCTGACATGTTTACTAAGCCATTGTTCAAGCCTCGGTTAGAGTTGTTGTGTGGCAAGCTGGGTCTTTATGATATCTATTCTCCAGCTTGAGGGGGAGTGTTAGAATATTGATGAGTATTAGTCTTAGTCCCACATTGGTTAAATGAGATATGTAATAAGTAACCTCATAATATATAATATTGTTTTGTGTTAAGGGTTTATTAACACCCTATACACTTTTCTTATCCTTCCAAACAACAGAATCTTTGATTCCCTTTGATATTTGATTGCATCAAATGGCTCTCGCGTCATAACCGTCTCATCTCACGTGATGATGACGTACGAGGCTCGGGGGCTCCAATGCACGAGGATAAACCTTTACATCCCAAATTGTTAGGATATCAAGGACCCCGGTCCCGCCCAGCGTACCGAGCGATATGGCGACGTGGTACCAAGACATTAGGATGCCACGCGGGGCCGCACTCCGTGTAGGCCCACGGGGCTGACATTGGTCAAGCTCAGAAGCACCTAGCTAGGGAACGGTCTGAGCCCCATTCACGGGGCAACTACAATAGCCCCTCAACTTCTCCGAGTGTGTAATCGAGCTTGGGGGAGTTGACAATGATTATGCCTGATCGCAACCTGCTGATCAAAGATTCCTTCGGTAACCGCCAGAGGCTTAGCCCCAGCCCCAAACGCCACGCGTCAATCATCATCGCTTGGACAATCATACGGCATTAGGCATCTCAGCACGTGTCGAGTCGATTGATTGGTACGAACCGCTGCGTCATGGCCACACGTCAACCCTCTAGTGGTTTGGGGAGCCGGGACTCCGTCTCCCACGCGGTCGATTGGTACACAGCCATTGATCTATGCCACGTGTCGTCCATCTGACGGTTCATAAGGCGTCGCTTCGTTTCCTGTGCACCTACCACTTTCGAACCACCAATATATAAAGGTAGGTGAAGAGAGAAACGTTGTGTTTGGTTGGTAGTTTAGTTTAGTTTAGTTTTGGTAGTGGGTGAAGAGAGAAATAGGGTAATGATTGGAGAGAGGGGTAATGATTGGAGAGAGATAGAGAGAGAAATGAAATTAATAATTGGAAATATAGGGTAATGATTGGAGAAAGATATAGGGTAATGATTGGAAAACAAAACTAAAATGGGAACCGAACAAAGCCTTTCACTTCTGCTTCTCTTTCCTATTCGTCGTCATTGTAGAGCTTCTCCCTCTAAACTTGACTTTTCAGAGCTTTGGATCAATCTCGAGGGCATTTTGCAGCAAGATCTCTCACAGAGTTCAGGTATGTTGATGGATCAGGCAATAACTCCAATTTTCCTTTGTTTTTTTTTTTTTTGCATTATGCAATGTATTTTGGCCAAATCGAGGCTTGGAGTAGGTTTTTAGGACGCTTGGAACTAGAGTAAGAGATGAACAGCACTGTTCATCGTTCTTCCCGAGCTCTAGATTCTACCTGAACCTGACATTTTTTTCTGAGGGAGGATACCTCCTCGCAAGGCTTGCGACCTAGAGTTTCAAGGGAGAATACCTCCTCCAAGGCTTGTGACCTAGAGTTAGGTGTCCGAGGAGCGACGATCTATTCTGCCCAAGCTTTTAGGACCTCTTTGCCGCCATGCATCCACGTAGCTAATGACTCTTGCATGTGCATCTTGTCAGGTTCGGGCGAATGGTCATAGAGATCTCCTCGGACAGCTCTAGTAGTTCTTCAGCCCTCTTCTCACCGAGTGACGAAGATTTTATAGATGAGTTCCTACGCGAGCCCATCCGATTGCGTTGGGCCACTCCCGTCCCAGTGGACTGCATTGAACCTTACGATCCTCTTTTTGAACGAAGGCCAGACCCTCCGCTCGGGCCCTTTGACATGGATCCCCCAGGTTCATCCGAGCAAGGCCATAATGACCTGCTCTAGGAGGATTAGCTAAACCAGTTCAAAATTCCTGATAAACCAAAGATTTCTCTACAAAAACAAAAACAAGATCAACTAAGTATATTGCAGCCAACTCTACGACAAAATAAACAAGGGAGAGCTATACAAGATGTGTCATGCGTTCATAAGTCCATATGTTACAAACTTTTCCTCAAAAATATATCACAGTATGTACAAGGCCAAAAAGGACACCAAGTCAACTCCCATCTCAACTCCTAAAGCCTGTCAGACCAGTAGTAGACCAAACCTCTACTATAGTCACCTAAAATGGTTAGTGAGTATTACTACTCCATTCAAGTGGAAAGCATAAAAACAGTTTACAAGAGCAAACATGGATCGAGTAATGCTTCCAATCATAGATGGCAAGAAACATACTACTTTTCACAAAACCATAAAGTAAGCAACAATTTTTCAAGAAGCCATAGGGTTGCTTCCCTCGCAACCAAGAGTTATGACGGTACCGTGACCCTATGAACAGGGAACTTCCAACAATTTATATACCCTGTTTGTGTATAGCAAACAGACAATTTATATACCCTTCTTGTGTACATCAAGAAGAAAACAAATCCAACCAACATCAGAGCTATGGCATACTCATGAAATAAAAACACATTTTAAGCAACTTGATCCATATCCACAATCGTCAAAATATTTTAACATTTGCAGAAAAGTATAAGTTTAATATTAGCTAGCTACTTCAATGAAACAGCACTCACTTTAAAGATCCAAAAAGCTAAAGCGAAAAGCCTCCTTCTCAAACTTGAGGTAGCGACACATCCCCCGAACCTAGGATATGAATGACACTATACTTAATATAGCTCATGCTCAATGCAAGTGAAATGCATGCTTATGTGTTATGAAATCCAACCGCGCTACACTCTACGAATTTCAAGAATTTTTCTATTTATCCGTTTATCACAAGATTATTACCACAGATCTTAGACCCATATAGGAACATCACATTAAAATTTCAGAATTTTCTGAGCTCAATAACTATTTTTAAACAGATACCGATCAGGCTGAACGCTTGCAGCAAATTCAGCAAAACAGATTTTTTGGCCAACTTTAAACTAAAATCTGTTATTATACAGACATAATTAAGGCACGTGGCTTAAATATTTTGGAACCTCTATGTGTCTAGTTTCTAACAAAACAAGCGGAACGTGTTTTCGAGTCTTGAGCTAGGAAATATGACCGTTTTCCCAACTTGTGTCGGTGCAGTCAGCACTGCGAGTTTCACAGCAGCAGCTTGGTGTATGATTTTTAACTTCTTCCCCTCTTTGAATTTAATTCTAAAAATTTTACACAATAAACTAGACATGTATAGCCATCTCCAGTAAAAATATCAGAAAATCACAAGGTCGGATAGTCTGTAAGGAAAATTTGTTAAGAACATGACAGATTCAATCATGTTCAAGCTCTAATTGACATGCCCATAAGCCAAACGAATTTGCTAGGGTAAATCCATTCTCCTATGACCTAGTTAGGATTTAAACTACACAAATATGCATGTATATACATGTTTGATCAATACCCAAAACATAAATTAGGTATAAGATAAGGCTCTCTCTCTCTCTCTCTCTCTCTCTCTCTCTCTCTCTCTCTCTCTCTCATATAGAGTAAACGGTGGAGTGGTGGAGACGGTGTAGAATAACGTAGAATGTCTATTAGGGAAGAATTATCCCATGTGGTTAAATGTATGGGTTCAAAAGAACCATTATTCATCTTTACCCTTCATTTCCACCTACTAAGACCAATCTTTTTCATTAACTTAATTAGACCCTCAAATTTAATTATATATTGCTAGACAATTAATGATATGCGAATGATAACAAAACACGTGTATCATCAAATAGCATGACCAATGCAATATAAAGTTAAATGTCAAATGCGATGCACGTGTTTGCTCAGAACGAGTGTTACAAAGGCGCTTGCGCCAATGCCCTGGAAGAAGTCCGAGGTCCAGAGTGAGTTGAGCGACCCTGCTAGTTCCTCATTTCTTCAACGGGGAGCTGGGGTCCTACAAGGAATTTATACAGACCTATGCCATTCGTTCGGACGTTCAAGTCAGGTAGGGGCTGTCACATTCGGACGATATTGTATACTGGGAGGGAGAGCTGACCTTCCCCTTTGCAGCCATTAATGAGGGCGGAATTAGGTTCCCGCTCCACCAGTTCGTTTAGTGGGTCCTCCGAGAGTTAACTCTCACCTCCCAGCTGTCCATCAATTCCTATCACATTATTATGAGCCTCATAGAGCTAAGGAGGCGGGAGGACTTGGTGTTCGGCATCAAAGAACTGTTCGGGGCGTACCAGTTGGGAAAGAATGCCGGTTACGGGCAGTATTACCTTTCCAGCCGGTCCGAGTTTGACGCACTTTTGATTGAGATGTTGCCCAACTCCGATGCATGGGCGAATACATATGTTGTGGTGTCGGGAAACTTCATGTTCGGCGCCGTGGAGGCCACTGCCACCCCGGTTCAGTGGAACACGGGCACCCCGGGTTTGTCTCTACCTCTCTCCTGTCCTACTGCTTTTGCTTCCGAGCTATTTTCCTTTGTGCATGCTTTTCATTGATTTTTGTCCTTGCTAATTTCTGCAGGGGCAAACGTTGTCGAACGGTTTAGGAGGAGGAGGAACCGAGAGGTAATCAAAGCTGCCTACGCCATTCCTGTTGAAAGCAGGAGAGCTCTGTTCCTGCTTGGGTACAAACGGTCCTACACCTGCTATCTGCAAAAGAAGCCGAGGAAAGAAGCAAGTGTTAACCCAGTTCGGGCAAGAGGTTGGGGTAGGGGGAGAGGCAGAAGACGAGGGGGAGCGAACACATCGTCAGAGGCGACTGCCAGCAGTTCACCACTGCTCGGCATCATATAAGAGCTGATTGACCGAACTACACCAGAACCATCCGGACTGAGAGGAGAAATGGTGAGGAAGGAAAGAGAGCCAGTGGATCTCAGGAAGGCTGTTAGGGGAAGATGGGGAGGACAAACTACAGCTCCTCCGATGAGTTTGTCTACACCGACCAAGGTGCGGCCTGAGGAGCATCCGAGCAAGAAGCCCCGGATTGAACATCCAGAGGATAGAGGGGAAGTGGGGAGGCGCCCCGGGAAGCGACAGGTGATTGACTTGGAGGATCAGCGAGAGAATGTCAGAATCGAAGGTCCATCCAAGGACGACTCGGCGGGGGACAACGAATTGAATGCCCCATGGACTCCAGTGTTCCAGACTTTCAGTGGTCGTCCAATCACCCATGCGGACTGTGCCGGTCTGAGCTTGTTGGTGGCATACGGGATTCTCCGAGCAAGGTCACTTCCGAGGGACATTAAAGCAACCTTGACGGAGGCGAATGATCTGATCAGTGAGATTGCCCAATACTTGGCACTGTCATGTTTCTCAATTGCCATTCCCTTGCCCAAGGCGATCGATTCTTTATCGTGGTAGGCTGGAGTATGCACTCTCTGTCTCCACAAGGATATTGTTAAGCATTATGTTGCCATGAGGGACCTGGATGACACGCTGGCAAACGAGCATGAACAATCACGGCTGGCTCGGGAGGCTGCCTCCCAGCATCAAAAGAACTTTGAGAAATCCAAAGAGCTGAGGAAGGCTGCTTTACAGGCCGCAGTGCAAGCAAAGGTGGATGCGGCGGACCAAAAAGGCTTCGACGAAGGCTATGACAAGGCGACGGTCGAGTACCAGAACCAGGTGAGGGAGATTGTGGGTGATTATTACGCCGAGCGATTCAGGGCCGGGTGAAGTAGTGCCACAAGTAGTTACTAACCAAGATGAATCCTAGTGAGGATTTTGACCTCCAGAACGTCCCTGAGCCCCCACCTGAAGAGCTCGTCATGCCCAAGCCGGAAGCCAAGGAGCAAAAAGCCCGTTCGACCGAGCAGCCGTCCGGGGACCAGAGTGGCAAAGGCCTTGTTTGTTTAGCATATTTACTTTATTTTAACTTTGTTTTTCAATCATTACCCTATATCTTTCTCCAATCATTATCCTATTTCTTCAATTATTAATTTCATTTATCTCTCTATCTCTCTCCACTCATTACCCTTTTCTCCAATCATTACCCTATTTCTCTCTCCACCCACTACCAAAACTAAAATACCCAAATGTGCTAAACGAACAAGGCCAAAGTTCCTTCAGAGATTCCGACCAGGACCGTCATAGCTCCCCCATCCTAGGACTCCTTTTTCCTCTCCAAGAACTTGACTTTCACACTTATGTTTTTCGACCGGACAGCTCCAAATGGTTGGAGTTTGCCGTTCCAGAGGTTTGTAAATACTCCATCCATCCCATTTTCTTTGTCCTTTTTCAAAGTTCGTGTCACTTTTCAATCGCTTATATCTTCTAATATGAATCTTCAAAAATATGCAATATGGATCTTGTTTGATAGTTCTCGATTAGGTCTATAATACAAAGTTTTCAAAATTATGAAAAAAATATAAATTGGAACATATAAGCGTTTAAAGAACGGCACGGGTAACGAAAAAGGACAAAGAAAATGGGATGGAGGGAGTAACTATCTTTGTGTGACTGGCGCCGAACAATTGGCCTAAGCCAGCTCACTGTAATAGTTTTGTAAGGACTGGCGCCAAATAATTGGCCTACGTCATGTCGTTAGTAGGATTTAACACTACGCTTCGGGGTTTTGCACGTGAATGATTTTATATGATGCTCCTTATTTTGAAATGTCTGTGTATTTTTAACTCTGCTTAACTGTCTCTGCACCCTCTGCTTCGGGTGAGCTTGACAGGGAGATGGACAAGTTTAACCGAAGCATAACAGTTGGAATTTTTTTTAAAGAATTTTGAAATCCTAGCACCCCCTGGTTCGGGTGAGTGTGGTAGGCACTCACAGGCTTGTGCCGAAGCAATGATGGGATTAAATTCTTAGAGCCATGGGAGTGCTTCATGTGTAATTAATCCAAATGATCGGAGCGATACCTAGTGATTGGTCAGTTTGCTGGGGAACAAAAGCTACGATCCCGAGGGGGTCTATCCTGGGCCAAACGTCGGGACACAGCTTGGCCAAGCAACGGGCTAACTTGGGGAGGAAGAGTTTTGAGGGCTTCGTTGGAAGACCAAGACCCTGTTCGTTTTGGGATTTTGGAAATAGAGTAATGATTGGAAATAGGGGTAATGATTGGAGAGACATAGAGAGAAAAATGAGAGTAATGATTGGAGAGAAATAGGATAATGATTAGAATTCAAAATCCAAAACCCTTAAACGAACGGGGTCCGAGTGTCCTTGCATCAATCCCATGAAAGTTCGAAAGACCTTATCGATCCGGGTGACTTATTGGGAAATGCTCCAAAAGGGGTTGCCCTTTGGGGGGCAAGATCCCTGAAGTCGCGAAGTAACGGTCTTGTAGTTGTAGACCGAATCGTAAAAGAGGAAAAACGATAGAAGCTAACAACAAACATAGGGAAAATGAGAGTTGGCTTTCTTTGATTATTGTTCAAACGTTAGTCATTACAATAGAGCTTTTGTCATAAGGAAAACAACAAAATCGGGGCCGTGGCAGGCTAACCCGAGACAAAAAGATATCTCCCAATTGGGCATGATCTTCTTTTTCTTGGATTTTTCGACCACCTTCTTTCAGACGAGGTCATCCGATTTGAACGCTCGGAGACGAACGCTCCTATTGTAGCCTTTGGCTACTTCCTGTTGATAAGCGATGAGTTTAATTCGGGCGTTTTCGCATCCTTCCTCGGCTAGATCCAAGTCGGCTACGATGGCGGCGTCATTGATCGATGCATCAAAATGCTCAGTTCGGATAGTGGGAAGCCCCACTTGGAGAGGAATGACAACCTCCATCCCAAACACAAGGGAGAAGGGAGTTTGACCGGTAGAACGCCTAGGAGTGGTTCGGTACCCCCAGAGCACCCGTGGCAGTTCTTCGGCCCATTTGCCTCACCGAGATGTGAGTCTTCGCTTAATCCCAAAAGATATAGTTTTGTTAGAGGCCTCTTCTTGGCCGTTTCCTTGCGGGTAGAAAGAGGTGGATGTATCGGATTTGATACCGAACTCGTCTAAGAACTTCTTGTACTTCTATCCGACAAACTGCTTATCGTTGTCGGTGACGATGGCGAATGGTACACCGAACCGAGAGATGATTTTTGGCCAAACAAATCGAATAACATCGGCCTCTTCAGTGTAGAACAATGGTTCAGCCTCTATCCACTTAGTGTAGTAGTCCGCCGTAGTGATGAGGAATTTGAAGCCGCCTGGTGCTACCGGGAGCTTGCCTACAATGTCAATTCCTCACTGCGCGAACAGCCAAGGACTTGTAAGAGGACTCAAGTGTCGGGCAGGCTGGTGGATGATCAGGAAAAACAACTGGCAGGTTCAACATCCCTGGGTGATGGCTAAGTGAGTCAGAGACCGTCTGCCCGAGTGGCAGCCGCTATTAGTTCTTCCAAGATTCCTGGTACCTGATTCAGGTGTGCCACTAGCAGGTATGGCCTAGTGAAAGATCGATGATAGAGTTTGCCCTCGGGATTTAGCCAAAACAGAGCAGCTTTATTGCGCAGTCACTGTGCCTCCTTGTCGGTCAAAAGCGTGTCATCCCGTAGGTAGCTGACAATGTCGTCCATCCAACTAGGACCTTGGTCAATGTTTAAGACCTCGTGAACCAGAACATCGATTTCAAAACTGGGTTTGTCGATCGTTCCGAATGAAATGGATTGTGGACCCGACGCTAAGCATGCTGAGGCTAGACCAGCCAGTATGTCGGCGTGCGAGTTTTGTTCCCGATCTATCTACTCGACATGGATACCTTTAACCTTCTTGATCCAACTAACTGCTGAACTAAAGTACGGGGGCATACATTTGTCAAGGGCTTCGTATTCCTCGGTGAGCTGGTTAACAACCAACTGCGAATTATTATTATTACGAGCTCCTCCACCCCCATTGCCTCAGCAATCTTGAGGCTAGAGGTGAGTACTTCGTATTCAACTTTGTTGTTCGAAGCCGGGAAGTTAATGGAGAGGGAGTTCTCATGGAGGACACTGGCAGGAGAGAGAAGTACAATACCAGCATCGGCACCTCGATTATTTGAGGCTCCATCAATGTACATTTTCCAAACATCTCCGTGGAATAATTTCCAAGCAGAGCTAAGGTTGGCTTGTAACACCACAGTGCGATCCGGGGTCGGGGCTTCGACCGGGACGTCGCTCAGTGTGAGCTCTACAACAAAGTCGGCAAGGGCTCGAGCTTTTATTGTCGTGCGAGGCTGATACAGGATGTCAAAATTCGCAAGTTCCACCACCCATTATGAGATTCGGTTGGATAAGTCTGACTTCTGACGGAGAGATTGGAGTGGAAACTCAGTAAGAACGACTACGGTATGAGCCTGGAAGTAAGAGGTGAGCTTTCGGGAAGCCGAGACTAACGCTAGGACAAGCTTCTCCAAAGCCAAGTACCTTGTTTCGGCCGAAGTCATAGTCTAGCTTGAGTAATACACAGGCTGATGGTCCTGTCCCTCCTGCCGGACAAGTACCGAGCTTACTGCGTGCGGTGAGACAGCTAGGTATAAGAAGAGGTCTTCTTGACCCCGAGGCGTGACAAGGAGGGGAGGTTCTGAGAGATAAGTCTTCAACTGCAACGCTAGGTCACATTCCTCAGTCCAGTTGAAGCTGCATCGGCTTCCTTTCAAGAGTTTAAAGAATGGTTGACATTTATTGCAAGACTGACTGATGAATTGGTTTAGTGCGGCGGCCATTCCGGTGAGTCGCTGGACGTCCTTTTTGTTATGGGGTGGGACAAGTTTTTTGATTGCCAAAAGCTAGGCTGGGTCTGCCTCAATACCTCTGTGCATGATCGAGTATCCGAAGAACTTCCCGAAGCCCACGCCGCAGGCGCATTTTCCGGCGTTGAGTCTGAACTTGTGCTCCTTTAGGATGTCAAAGACTTCGATGAGATTTTCCAAATGATCACTTTCCGTTTTACTTTTGATGACCATATCATGGATATAAGCCTCCATCGTGTCCCAGAACTGTCACTCGAACATCTTTGTGACCATCCTCTGGTATGTGGCTCCCGCGTTCTTTAACCCGAAGGACATAACTCAGTAGCCATAGATCCTTTGGGGGGGGGTATAAAGGTTGTTTTGTTGATATCGTCCTATTTCATTGCTATTTGGTGATAACCTCGGTAAGCGTCCATGAAGTTGAGGCAGACGTGTCCTGAGGTCATCAACCAACTAGTCGATCCGAGGCAATGGGAAGCAATCCTTTAGGCAAGCATCATTAAGGTTCGTGTAGTCTACAGACACACGCCACTTGCCATTCTTTTTCTTCACGACCACGGTGTTTGCTAGCCACTTCGGGTATTGGATTTCATGGATTGCCCTGGCGTGAAGGAGGCGCCCGACCTCTTCTATGATGACCACCTCGGAGTGTATTGGGAGGATCTCCTCGTATTCTGTACGACCAAGTGTCGATTTTCGTCGACGTTCTATTCATGGCAAATGAACGGGGGATCGACCTCAGCCATCTCGTACAGGGTCAAGGCGAACACTTCAATGTTATCTTTAAGGAAGGAAACCAACTGCTCGCACTCATGGTGGATAAGGGATGAGCCAACAAGAAAGAACCTCGAGCCATCTTCGTTGATTGGGATGGTGAGGAGTTCTTCCACCGACTTCTCCTCTGCCTTCTTTCCGACGTCTTCGAGTATGGGGGCGTCAGGGACTTCAATTAGGTTTACCCGAGACGATTTTTTGTTGCTTCGAACAACATTCACATATCACTTTTTCGCTACTACTTGATCTCCAGCAAGTCTTCCAGCCGTCCGTTCGCTCCAATGAACCGTACGACTTAGTGAAATGTTGAGGCAACAACTTTCATCCCGTGTAACCAGGTCCTTCCAATGATGGCGTTATAGGGGCTCGGGTCGTCCGCAACGATGAATTCAACCAAAAGTGTCCTCGAACCAGCTCGCACAGGTAGCGTTATCCGACATAGAGGCCATACCGGAGCCCCGTTGAATTCGACTAACGGGAACTTGGCGGGCAGAAGGTCAGATTATTGGAGCTTAAGTTCCTTGAAAAGGGAGTAGTAAATGACTTCGGCGTAGACGTTGAATGCACCAATTCGTAGGGTAACCACGAAAGCATCGTTATGAGGCAGTTATACGCGATTGACCGTCAGTCGGCGCCTTCTTCATTTCTGGCTCGACCGTCATGACCTGTTTGGCCGTCGCTTGGTCGAGCTCAGAACGGAGACGTTGCGCGGTGTCTCGATCTACCGGGCCATGGATAACGTGGATAGTTTCGACCTCTTCTTCGACCCGATCCCCCGCTTGCTGCCCCCGTGCCAGGGTTTGCTCTTGGTCAATCAAACTACCGAGGTGGCCGGTCGGGACAAGTTGTTCTAAGTAAGCCTTGAAGGGCTTGCAAATAGTTGTGAAATGGCCTTGTTCATTGTGGAAGATGCATCGAACAATGGGGTTTTCGATTTTGCCATTTTCCGTTCCCAGCTTTTAGTTCGAGAACGCGAAATAGGGCTGATCCTTGATCTGTTCAATGATCTTATAACTTGGAATGTTGAAAACGGTTTTCTCGCCAACGAAGTCTCCTGGCTTCGGACCATTCTTGGGGGCCTGTTTAATGTTGTTGACCTACTTTTTGGAGGTCGGGATATGTGCGGTTGAGGCACCGACCAGCGATACCACAGTAGCCTTGAGAGGGGTGGTTTTTTCAATCCCGTGCTCAACTTTGGACTCAATCAACTGGCACCATCCTTCGATACACTTCATGAGCTCTTGCATGGATTTTGGTTTATTACGGGCCAAATCGTCGTACACCTGTTCGTCATCGGTGTTCAAATCGAGCTTGAACCCTCTCGCCGAGATGACTTCATCACAGCCTTCAAAGAGCTCCCAATAACGAGCAGCATACTGGCACAGCGTTTTGTCGTTTCGCTTATGTAGTGCGAGGAGTGAGTCGATTTCCTTCGTGTGTTTGTTGCTCGTCACAAACCGAGCCATCAATACGGAACAAAGGGAGTCGAATGACAAGATGGACTAAGGGGGAAGTTGGTTAAACCAACTGAGATCGAGGCCGGGAATACTTTGTTGGGTCGAGACCCTGACCCCGATCCACACCTCTCAGCACAAGCACGAAATAATCCAAGCACAAACGAGAGATATCCGAGGAAAAATTCCACTATGTATAAATCACATATACAAGTATGAAAAAAACTCTCCGGGAGAGCCACAAACCAGCTTCCCCACTCCTCACTCTCTCTCCCTCACTCCGGTGGCTTTCCAACAGTCTCTCCGGGCATCTTCAATGAGCCCTGCTCCTCCCGAAGGAGGAGCTCTCACACGCTCAACCTCTCGCCTCTCACTCTGTCTGAAGCACACACACACCACTGCCTTCGGCAGTCAACCAAAAAGGGGAGAATAAAACAAGGGATTTTATCCCCTACATCTCACACATGTGAGACAAAACCCAACATATTTTGCAAAGGAAGGCATTGTTCTGAGTGAAAAAAGACATGATGTGCTTGTATTGCACTAGGTGGGTATAGGCCTCGGTTTTGCCGTCATACTTGACAAACATGGGCTAGGAGAATTCCTTCGGGGGGGTCACTAAGTCGATGTCTTCGGTAAATTGAGAGGTGCTAAGTCACTTGAGCATGCGTTGCGACGGGGCCGGATCAAATGGTCGGGATTGTCTGGGCAATCCATCACGTTGCGCTTCTTTGGGGTGAGGTTATCCCGCTTCGGGTAACCGCTGGGCTTTGTCGCAGCACTCCCTGGTCTTTGTGGGGTATGCCCGCACCGATCCTGTCGGCTATCTGACTTGTAGCTATCTCAAAGGCCACCCTTTTTGACACGAGGTGCTCGGTAGCCGAGCTCTTCACCAGTTTGTTTTAGAGACGATCACAATATCCTTTGGTCCGGATCTCTAGGAGGCTGTTGTCTTCCCGGGCGATCTTTGTGTCACTTGGTGTGAACTCGGTTTGTCCCCGACTTTGCCGAATGGAGTGGGTGGAAGAGGCCGAGACGCTCCGAGCCTGTGGCAGGCAGATCGTCTCCTTGGTTCCTCCTTGGAGTTGAGCTCGGGTGACAAGGAGCGCTTTGCATGCTAGTGTGTCCTCTCGTTGTGAGTTATCTCCTTAGGAAGGGCAAGGCGGTCTTTCATCGATGATCTTGGTTGATGCTTCTTCAAACGAGCCCTTATGTCACTGTGTGATGGGCTACCTGGGCAAACCACTGGACTGAGAGGCGGCTGACATGTGGAGGAGCCACTTGATCTCTGCCAGTTCGTCTTGGACGTGCCTGTCCCTTTCGACGGCCGTCATGAGATTGTCAATTTTCTGCTCCAGTTGCCATATATAAGTGTGGACTTCCTGAGATGGCTCCCTATCCGGAGACGAGAAGCAGGTCCCCACGGGAGTCGACGTCACGGAAACATGCTGATTTCCAGGGGTAGCAGAGCCCCCAAGAGCCAAAGTGTGAGCTCCGGGCCATTGCCACTCATCGTGCCTCCGCCTTCTGGTTCATGAACCACCACCATTTTGTCCGAGAATCACAGAGGAGAAAAGCGCTTGAGAAAATGATTCGATCCCTAGCAGAGTCGCCAATTGCAAGGGTTCTGTTTCAGGGATTTATGTTGTTGGTGAGCTCTGGTTCCTTCCTTGGTGGCTCTGCTCTCCTCTGTCACACCTGCAACCTATGATACACGGATCCTCGTTTTTGGGCGAAGTACCCGTGTCGTCACGACACGGATGCGGGATTTGTACCGGGTGCGGCAGTTGAAAATCGGACACGTTGGAACAATAGTCATCTCGAAGTTGAGGAAGAAGAAGCTCGAAGAAGAGGAAGGATTGAGTACGATTGTACCTGCTTTGGAAGAAGAGAGACGCACATCGGAGAAGTAGATCTGGCGCAACAAAGGAGGAGAAGATCTTCGTCGTCGTCAAAAATCGTCGGAGGAGGAGGAGCAGATTGTCGGAAGAGCGCGAAGAAGAAGAAAAAGAAGTGTAGGGTTTTATTACGTAGAGTAGTTGGGATTGGGCTTCTTTAGTAAATAGGAGTAATGGGTTTGTATTGCGCTTTTGGGCTTATTTGTTTAATTTAACAAGAGATAAGCTTGTTGGGCTCCTTTCTTAAATTTGGATACATATGTGGGCTTAATATATTGGGCTCCTTTAAAGAGCTGGGCACATATGGGGTGTTTGTCTATTCTCAACTATTATGAATTTGGGCTATATATTGTATAAATAACATAAATATTTTTATATTTTATATAACTATTCAGCGGATCCCCGCATCCGTATCCAAATTCGGATACATATCCCCGAATCCTCTATTTTCAACTTTGATGTGTCCAGCCCTTAGATATGTACCCGCACCCGATTAATGTACCCGTGTCCGTGTATCATAGCCTGCAACAAGTTACTAGGGCTTGTACAGCCTAGTAACCCTCTGATGGTCAAGTCAGTACTCAGGTGAATGAGGGGGGTTAGGGTAGAGAAGGATAGCGTACCTCTTTTAGGTTGATATCTCTTCCCTTTTATAGACCTTGCTTGACTTGGTCCCCAAGCAAGTGCGTGTAGCATACACTCTGATAACCACCTCGGGTGATGTCATAAATGACACACCGGATAAAGTGGCTACGAAGCACAAGGAATCAGCTGGCAACGATAATGGCTCTCGCGTTATAACCGTCTTCTCTCATGTCATGATGATGTACGAGGCTCGGAGGCACCTGGCTCGGGAACGGTCTGAGCCCCATTCAAATGGCCACTACATTGACTCGTTGGCATGTCTGGCCTCGACAGTGCCAACCGAGTACCGGAGGACGGTGGCTGCAAAATATCTATGCGAGCCGAGTATTGGGAAAGCCGTGGAAATGGTCTTGGACCTCGATATAGGCCCAAGCTGGATGGACCCGATTATGAGTTACCTACGTGTTGGTATGCTTCCAACCGATAAGAAAGAAACTCAAAAGATCAAAGCCAGGTCCTCATGATTTTGTATTTCACCAGAGGGAAATTGTATAAGAAGTCCTTCACTGGCCGTACTTGCTAGGTGTGCACCCCTCTATGGTGGATAAACTCTTGTATGAGATTCACGAGGGAACGTGCGGAGGCCACGCCGGAGGAAGATCCATGGCTCACTGAGCAATCTCTCAAGGCTATTGGTGGCCACACATGGAAGAAGATGCCAAACCCTACGCGAAGGTGTTTGAAAAGCGACAGAGATTTGCTCCGATCATTCGATCACCAGCCGAGGATCTAGTGCCACTTACGAGCCTATGGCCGTTTGCCCAGTGGGGGATGGTCATCATGGGTCCAATGCCGAAAGCTTCTGGGAATAGAAATTTCTTGTTCGTTGCCACTAATTACTTCACGAAGTGGATAGAAGAGGAATCTCTAGCAAGAATCACCGAGCCAATGGTAGAGAAGTTCGTGTTGAGGAACATCAAGTTTGTTGTTCAGTTCTCCATTATTTGTGATATTGGGGCTAAGTTGCAGAAGAAGTTTCGAGCCTTCTGTACTCAGGATCAGGAATTATTACCCCACGCCAGCCTACCCACCAAGCAATACACAGGCAAAAGCATAAAAAAACAATCTTGGGGGCAGTCAAGAAGAGGCTTGAGAGAAAGAAAAAAAAAAAGAAGGGGTAAGTGGCCCGATCAAGGGCTAGTCGTTCTTTGTGTGTACTGAACTATGTCAAGGAGTTCCACTGATAAGACACCATACTCCCTTGCTTATGGTACACAGGCAGTGATACCCTCGAAGTGGGAATGCCAACCAATCGCACGGCTTTGGTTGAAAGTGGAGGCAACAATGTTGCCCTCGCAAAGGAGCTAGAGTGCTAGACATCACAGAGGAAAGGAGAGAGCGAGCACTAGTAAAACTGGCATCATACTAGGAGCAGCTTATGAGGAGCTACAATAGGAAGGTGAATCCCAGAGAGTTCGGCGTGGGAGATCTTGTCTTGAGATAGGTGCTTGGGAATACCAAAGTTAAGACAGATGGAAAGCTCGGCCCAAATTAGGAAGGACCGTACAAAGTAAAAAGAAATTGCTGAAGTGGGAACCTATCGTTTGGCATATCTAGACGGAAATCCAGTCCCGAGGCCGTGGAATGCTCAAAACTTGAAGAAATTCTGGGTGTGAGCAAGCTAAGTAGTTGTTATTTTTACTTATTGTTAAGTATGTCATGGTTTAGCTTTCGAATAGCTTGGCATTGTGCCATGTAGTAGCAATATCATATTTGATAACAATTTATGTCATATTTGTGGTTCTTTGCTTCGTTGTAATGTTTCTTAAGACTTTATGTTACGTGATTGTTATGAAGTCATGAATAAAACTTATGTTTTCCCATGATTATTGGTTGATGAATTTTTGTTTGGTCTAAGCATGAAAATGCTTGTGTATGGACTCAAATACTTTCTTTGACTCCATATTGGGAGCAGATAGTATGTAAAATTGTGGACATATCAAATTTTGTTAAACAAATTTGGATAGCAGCATGCATAAGTACGAAAACACTTCATTGTAATAAGCAGTGCTGAGCACAAACGAAGGCAACGATAAATGCCTTAAAATCTATAACTTAACCAAGCACAAGAAAACTTGGGTGAGAACGAAATAACTCAAAAATTAAGGCTGGGTATGCGCAAACCCTAACTATGACAACATAGAATGACAAGCATAGGCCCAGGGACGAAGAAGCTTGGGGCCCGAGCTCAAACATTGAGCTAAGTGTGAAAAGACTTAGGCAATGGCAACAATGAATGCCAAGAGTATAGCTAAGTGTGAAAAGACTTAAGTAAAGGCAAATGATGAAAGCCATATGATGGGCCAAGTACGAGTGAGCTCGGCCCTTGAAAACAAAGTACAAAACAACTTAGGTTATGAGTGCGTCGTGCATAAACGAAAACCTAAGCATACGAATGCTTAGAAGCAGTGAACATTGCTCAGAAATGGGCTAAGTGTGAAAAAACTTAGGTTTTAGCAGTGAACAGTGCTAACAAAATGGCTAACTACGATTCAACTTGGGCCGAGCACATAAAATTAGAGTACTTGAAAGATTCAGGGCCACCCCAACAAAAGCCGCGAAGGGCCACCGAATAAACAAGTTAAACCGAGTATATGCCATGAACGGCCCAAATTAACTAAAGTATTAGAAATAGAGTATTGAATTACTTGGCAACGCAGGACCATCAAATTGTTTCAACAACCAAGCAGAGCAACGAAAGCAGAAAATTGCGAGTTTAGGGTACGAATGATACCATTTAATGCACCAAAGTTGTCCACAGTCACATCGATGATGGCGCTACATATTTTCGCCAGTAGTCTTTTTCACCTATAAGAAACCATTGTTTTTTCGAATTTATAATCTGAATTGCACACATTCTAGAGTTCTTATCACTCAGTGATCAGTAGTCTTCAAAACTACTAAAAATAACTATTTTTCTTTCACATGACTAGTAGTCTAAACACCTACTAACCGTCATGCGTTTTTCTCCTCCGATCAATAGCCAATCAAAAACTAGGAAGTAAGAACCACCTTTTTATTTCCATCCCACCAAAGCAACACGCCAATTTTTGGATCTACAAAACTGATCTAATTCTTTCAATGACAGCGACATCGAATCAAGGCAAAAAGTACGCTTCGAATCAAGTAGGTAAACTTTGATCCTTACTAAACCAAGGTAACAACAAATCCACATGTTCCAAAACTAATCAGCCAACAAATATTTCACAATATTCTACCTATCAGTTGAATTGGGCCTTTCTTTTGAATCGGAGCAACATATAGTTTAGACCCATCAAAGATTCTTTGTCTAACAAGATTTTCACAAATTCCATCCTTGGTAGCCAGTAGCCCTCTACTAGGACTCACATTTTCCGTGACCAGTAGCTTTCTACTAGGAGCTTCATATTGTCGCCATAGTTTCGCTAACCTACTAGGAACCACTATTTTTCTGGTTTCATAATTTGAAATCCATACTTGCAGAATTCTTATCACTTAGTGATCAGTAGTCTTTGCAACTACTAGAATCACTATTTTCCATTCACATGACTAGTTGTCTAAAGAACTATTAACCGTCATGCGTTTCTCTTGTCATCAATAGCCATACACCACTGGGAAGTAAGAACCACCTTTTTATTTTCAACTCACCGAATCAACACGCCAATCTTTGGATCTATAAAATTGATCCAATTCTATCAACGAGAGCAACATTGATTCGAGGAAACAAGTACATTTTGAATCTAGTACGTAAACTTTGATCCATATTAAACAGAGGTAACATCGAATCCACATGTTCCAAAACCAATCAAGCCAACAAATATTTCGCAATACTCAACTTATCAGATGAATTGGGCCTTTCTTTTGAATCAGAGCAACATATATTTTAGACCATCAAAGATTCTTGGTCCGACAAGATTCGCACAAATTCTGGCCTTGGTAACCAGCAGCCCTCTACTAGGAATCACATTTTCAGTGACCAGTAGCCTTCTACTAGGAGCTACATATTGTGACTAGTAGTCTCGCTAACCTACTAGGAACCAGTATTTTTCCAATTTCATAATCTAAAATGCACACTTTCAGAGTTGTAATCACTTAGTGATCAATATTCTTTGCAACTACTAGGAATCACTATTTTCCTTTCACACGACTAGTAATCTAAACACCTACTAACCGTCATGTGTTTTTCTTCTATGATCAACAGCCATACACTACTAGGAAGTAATAACCACCTTTTTATTTCCATCTCACCGATGCAACACACCAATCTTTGGATCTATAAAATTGATCCAATTCTTTCAATGAGAGCAACATTGATTCTAGGCAACATCGATTCGAGGCAACAAGTACATTTTGGATCTAGTACGTAAACTTCGATCCATATTAAACAGAGGTAACGACAAATCCACGCGTTCCAAAACCAATTGAGCCAACAAATATTTCGCAATACTCGACTTATCAGATGAATTGGGCCTTTCTTTTGAATCGGAGCAACATATATTTTAGACCCATCAAAGATTCTCTGTCTCACAAGATATGCACAAATTCCGTCCTTGGTAGCCAGTAGCCCTCTACTAGGAATCAGATTTTCAGTGACCAGTAGCCTTCTACTAGGAGCTACATAGTAGCCTTCTACTAGGAGCTACATATTGTCGCTAGTAGTCTTGCTAACCTAATAGGAAGCACTGTTTTTCCGGATTCATAATTTGAAATGCACGCTTTCAGAGTTGTAATCACTTAGTGATCAGTAGTCTTTGCAACTACTAGTAATCACTTTTATTTTTCACATGACTAGTAGTCCAACACCTACTAACCGTCATGCGTTTTTCCGATTTCTTAATATGATATACACACTTTCGGAATTGTTATCACTTAGTGATCAATAGTCTTTGCACCTAAAAAGAATCACTATAATCCTTTAACATGACTAGTAGTCTAAACACCTACTAAACGTCATGTGTTTTTCTTATGTGATCAATAGCCATACATTACTAGGAAGTAAGAACCACCTTTTTATTTTCATCTCACCGAAGCAACACGCCAATCTTTGGATCTATAAAATTGATCCAATTTTTTCAACGAGAGCGACATTGATTCGAGGAAACAAGTACATTTCGAATTTAGTACATAAGCTTTGATCCATATTAAACCGAGGTAACATCGAACCCACATGTTCCAAAACCAATCAAGCCAACAAATATTTCTCAATACTCGACCTATCAGATGAATTGGGCCTTTCTTTTGAATCGGAGCAACATATATTTTAGACCCATCAAAGATTCTTTGTCTGACAAGATTTGCACAAATTCCGGCCTTGGTAGCCAGCAGCCCTCTACTAGGAATCACATTTTCAGTGACCAGTAGCCTTCTACTAGGAGCTACATATTGTGGCCAGTAGTCTCGCAAACCTACTAGGAACCAGTATTTTTCCAATTTCATAATCTAAAATGCACACTTTCAGAGTTGTAATCACTTAGTTATCACTAGTCTTTGCACTACTAGGAATCACTATTTTCCTTTCACATGACTAGTAGTCTAAACACCTACTAACCGTCATGTGTTTTTCTCCTGTGATCAATAGCCATACACTACTAGGATATAACAACCACCTTTTTATTTCCATCTCACCGAAGCAACACGCCAATCTTTGGATCTATAAAATTGATCCAATTCTTTCAATGAGAGCAACATTGATTCTAGGCAACATCGATTCGAGGCAACAAGTACATTTTGGATCTAGAACGTAAACTTTGATCCAAATTAAACCGAGGCAACATTGAATCCACGGGTTCCACAACCAATTGAGCCACCAAATATTTCGCAATACTCAACTTATCAGATGAATTGGGCCTTTCTTTTGAATCGAAACAACATATATTTTAGACCCATCAAAGATTCTCTGTCTAACAAGATTTTCACAAATTCCGTCCTTGGTAGCCAGTAGCCCTCTACTAGGAATCACATTTTCAGTGACCAGTAGGCTTCTACTAGGAGCTATATATTGTGGCTACTAGACTCGCTAACCGACTAGGAACCACTGTTTTTCCGATTTCGTAATATGATATACACACTTTCAGAATTGTTATCACTTAGTGATCAATAGTCTTTGCACCTAAAAAGAATCACTATAATCCTTTCGCATAACTAGTAGTGTAAACACCTACTAACCGTCATGTGTTTTTCTCATGTGATCAATAGCCATACATTACTAGGAAGTAAGAACCACCTTTTTATTTTCATCTCACCGAAGCAACATGCCAATCTTTGGATCTATAAAATTGATCCAATTCTTTCAATGAGAGCAACATTGATTCGAGGCAACAAGTACATTTTGGATCTAGTACGTAAACTTTGATCCACAATAAACCGAGGCAACATTGAATCCACGGGTTCCACAACCAATTGAGCCAACAAATATTTCGCAATACTCAACTTATCAGATAAATTGGGCCTTTCTTTTGAATCGGAGCAACATATATTTTAGACCCATCAAAGATTCTTTGTCTAACAAGATTTTCACAAATTCCGTCCTTGGTAGCCAGTAGCCCTCTACTAGGAATCACATTTTCAGTGACCAGTAGCCTTCTACTAGGAGCTATATATTAAGGCCAGAAGACTCGCTAACCGACTAGGAACCACTGTTTTTCCGATTTCATAATATGATAAACACACTTTCAGAATTGTTATCACTTAGTGATCAATAGTCTTTGCACCTAAAAAGAATCACTATAATCCTTTCACATGACTAGTAGTCTAAACACCTACTAACCGTCATGTGTTTTTCTCCTGTGATCAATAGCCATACATTACTAGGAAGTAAGAACCACCTTTTTATTTTCATCTCACAGAAGCAACACGCCAATCTTTGAATCTATAAAATTGATCCAATTTTTTTAACGAGAGCGACATTGATTCGAGGCAACAAGTACATTTCGAATTTAGTACATAAGCTTTGATCCATATTAAACCGAGGAAACATCGAATCCCCATGTTCCAAAACCAATCAAGCCAACAAATATTTCGCAATACTCGACCTATCAGATGAATTGGGCCTTTCTTTTGAATCGGAGCAACATATATTTTAGACCCATCAAAGATTCTTTGTCTGACAAGATTTGCACAAATTCCGGCCTTGGTAGCCAGCAGCCCTCTACTAGGAATCACATTTTCAGTGACCAGTAGCCTTCTACTAGGAGCTACATATAGTGGCCAGTAGTCTCGCTAACCGACTAGGAACCAGTATTATTCCAATTTCATAATAAAAAATGCACACTTTCAGAGTTGTAATCACTTAGTGATCACTAGTCTTTGCAACTACTAGGAATCACTATTTTCCTTTCACATGACTAGTAGTCTAAACACCTACTAACCGTCATGTGTTTTTCTCCTGTGATCAATAGCCATACACTACTAGGATATAATAACCACCTTTTTATTTCCATCTCACCGAAGCAACACGCCAATCTTTGGATCTATAAAATTGATCCAATTCTTTCAATGAGAGCAACATTGATTCTAGGCAACATCGATTCAAGGCAACAAGTACATTTTTGATCTAGTACGTAAACTTTAATCCACATTAAACCGAGGCAACATTGAATGCACGGGTTCCACAACCAATTGAGCCAACAAATATGTCTCAATACTCAACTTATCAGATGAATTGGGCCTTTCTTTTGAATCGGAGCAACATATATTTTAAACCCATCAAAGATTCTATGTCTAACAAGATTTTCACAAATTCCGTCATTGGTAGCCAGTAGCCCTCTACTAGGAATCACATTTTTAGTGACCAGTAGCCTTCTACTAGGAGCTATATATTGTGGCTACTAGACTCGCTAACCGACTAGGAACCATTGTTTTTCCGATTTCATAATATGATATACACACTTTCAGAATTGTTATCACTTAGTGATCAAATAGTCTTTGCACCAAAAAAGAATCAATATAATCCTTTCACATGACTAGTAGTCTAAACACCTACTAACCGTCATGTGTTTTTCTCATGTGATCAATAGCCATACATTACTAGGAAGTAAGAACCACCTTTTTATTTTCAACTCACCGAAGCAACACGCCAATCTTTGGATTTATAAAATTGATCCAATTCTTTCAATGAGAGCAAAATTGATTCTAGGCAACATCGATTCGAGGCAACAAGTACATTTTGGATCTAGTACGTAAACTTTGATCCACAATAAACCGAGGCAACATTGAATCCACGGGTTCAACAACCAATTGAGCCAACAAATAATTCGCAATACTCAACTTATCAGATGAATTGGGCCTTTCTTTTGAATCGGAGCAACAAATATTTTAGACCCATCAAAGATTCTTTGTCTAACAAGATTTTCACAAATTCCGTCCTTGGTAGCCAGTAGCCCTCTACTAGGAAACACATTTTCAGTGACCAGTTGCCATCTACTAGGAGCTATATATTGGGGCCAGTAGACTCGCTAACCGACTAGGAACCACTGTTTTTCTGATTTCATAATATGATATATACACTTTCAGAATTGTTATCACTTAGTGATCAATAGTCTTTGCATTTAAAAAGAATCACTATAATCCTTTCACATGACTAGTAGTCTAAACACCTACTAACCGTCATGTGTTTTTCTCATGTGATCAATAGCCATACATAACTAGGAAGTAAGAACCACCTTTTTATTTTCATCTCACAGAAGCAACACGCCAATCTTTGGATCTATAAAATTGATCCAATTCTTTCAATGAGAGCAACATTGATTCTAGGCAACATCGATTCGAGGCAACAAGTACATTTTGGATCAGGTACGTAAACTTTGATCCACATTAAACCGAGGCAACATTGAATCCACGGGTTCCAAAATCAATTGAGCCAACAAATATTTCGCAATACTCAACTTATCAGATGAATTGGGCCTTTCTTTTGAATCGGAGCAACATATATTTTAGACCCATCAAAGATTCTTTGTCTAACAAGATTTTCACAAATTCCGTCCATGGTAGCCTATAGCCCTCTACTAGGAATCACATTTTCAGTGACCAGTAGCCTTCTACTAAGAGCTATATATTGTGGCTACTAGACTCGCTAACCGACTAGGAACCATTGTTTTTCCAATTTCATAATATGATATACACACTTTCAGAATTGTTATCACTTAGTGATCAATAGTTTTTGCAACTAAAAAGAATCACTATAATCCTTTCACATGACTAGTAGTCTAAACACCTACGAACCGTCATGTGTTTTTCGCATGTGATCAATAGCCATACATTACTAGGAAGTAAGAACCACCTTTTTATTTTCATCTCACAGAAGCAACACGCCAATATTTGGATCTATAAAATTGATCCAATTCTTTCAATGAGAGCAACATTGATTCTAGGCAACATCGATTCAAGGCAACAAGTACATTTTGGATCAGGTACGTAAACTTTGATCCACATTAAACCGAGGCAACATTGAATCCACGGGTTCCAAAATCAATTGAGCCAACAAATATTTCGCAATACTCAACTTATCAGATGAATTGGGCCTTTCTTTTGAATCGGAGCAACATATATTTTAGACCCATCAAAGATTCTTTGTCTAACAAGATTTTCACAAATTCCGTCCATGGTAGCCTATAGCCCTCTACTAGGAATCACATTTTCAGTGACCAGTAGCCTTCTACTAAGAGCTATATATTGTGGCTACTAGACTCGCTAACCGACTAGGAACCATTGTTTTTCCAATTTCATAATATGATCAACACACTTTCAGAATTGTTATCACTTAGTGATCAATAGTTTTTGCAACTAAAAAGAATCACTATAATCCTTTCACATGACTAGTAGTCTAAACACCTACGAACCGTCATGTGTTTTTCGCATGTGATCAATAGCCATACATTACTAGGAAGTAAGAACCACCTTTTTATTTTCATCTCACAGAAGCAACACGCCAATCTTTGGATCTATAAAATTGATCCAATTCTTTCAATGAGAGCAACATTGATTCTAGGCAACATCGATTCAAGGCAACAAGTACATTTTGGATCAGGTACGTAAACTTTGATCCACATTAAACCGAGGCAACATTGAATCCACGGGTTCCAAAACCAATTGAGCCAACAAATATTTCGCAATACTCAACTTATCAGATAAATTGGGCCTTTCTTTTGAATCGGAGCAACATATATTTTAGACCCATCAAAGATTCTGTCTAACAAGATTTTCACAAATTCCGTCCTTGGTAGCCAGTAGCCTCTACTAGGAATCACATTTTCAGTGACCAGTAGCCTTCTAGTAGGAGCTATATTGGGGCTAGTAGACTCGCTAACCTACTAGGAACCATTGTTTTTCCGATTTCATAATATGATATACACACTTTCAGAATTGTTATCACTTAGTGATCTAAGTCTTTGCACCTAAAAAGAATCACTATAATCCTTTCACATGACTAGTAGTCTAAACACCTACTAACCGTCATGTGTTTTTTTCCTGTGATCAATAGCCTTACATTACTAGGAAGTAAGAACCACCTTTTTATTTTCATCTCACCGAAGCAACACGCCAATCTTTGGATCAATAAAATTGATCCAATTTTTTCAACGAGAGCGACATTGATTCGAGGCAACAAGTACATTTCGAATTTAGTACATAAGCTTTGATGCATATTAAACCGAGGTAACATCGAATCCACATGTTCCAAAACCAATCAAGCCAACAAATATTTCGCAAAACTCGACCTATCAGATGAATTGGGCCTTTCTTTTGAATCGGAGCAACATATATTTTAGACCCATCAAAGATTCTTTGTCTGACAAGATTTGCACAAATTCCGACCTTGGTAGCCAACAGCCCTCTACTAGGAATCACATTTTCAGTGACCAGTAGCCTTCTACTAGGAGCTACATATTGTGGCCAGTAGTCTCGCTAACCTACTAGGAACCAGTATTATTCCGATTTCATAATCAAAAATGCACACTTTCAGAGTTGTAATCACTTAGTGATCACTAGTCTTTGCAACTACTAGGAATCACTATTTTCCTTTCACATGACTAGTAGTCTAAACACCTACTAACCGTCATGTGTTTTTCTCCTGTGATCAATAGCCATACACTACTAGGATATAATAACCACCTTTTTATTTCCATCTCACCGAAGCAACACGCCAATCTTTGGATCTATAAAATTGATCCAATTCTTTCAATGAGAGCAACATTGATTCTAGGGAACATCGATTCGAGGCAACAAGTACATTTTGGATCTAGTACGTAAACATTGATCCACATTAAACTGAGGCAACATTGAATCCACGGGTTCCACAACCAATTGAGCCAACAAATATTTCGCAATACTCAACTTATCAGATGAATTGGGCCTTTCATTTGAATCGGAGCAACATATATTTTAGACCCATCAAAGATTCTCTGTCTAAGAAGATTTTCACAAATTCCGTCCTTGGTAGCCAGTAGCCCTCTACTAGGAATCACATTTTCAGTGACCAGTAGCCTTCTACTAGGAGCTATATATTGTGGCTACTAGACTCGCTAACCAACTAGGAACCAATGATTTTCCGATTTCATAATATGATATACACACTTTCAGAATTGTTATCACTTAGTGATCCATAGTCTTTGCACCTAAAAAGAATCACTATAATCCTTTCAAATGACTAGTAGTCTAAACACCTACTAACCGCATGTGTTTTTCTCCTGTGATCAATAGCCATACATTACTAGGAAGTAAGAACAACCTTTTTATTTTCATCTCACCGAAGCAACACGCCAATCTTTGGATCTATAAAATTGATCCAATTCTTTCAATGAGAGCAACATTGATTCTAGGCAACATCGATTTGAGGCAACAAGTACATTTTGGATCTAGTACGTAAACTTTGATCCACAATAAACCGAGGCAACATTGAATCCACGGGTTCCACAACCAATTGAGCCAACAAATATTTCGCAATACTCAACTTATCAGATGAATTGGGCCTTTCTTTTGAATCGGAGCAACATATATTTTAGACCCATCAAAGATTCTTTGTCTAACAAGATTTTCACAAATTCCGTCCTTGGTAGCCAGTAGCCCTCTACTAGGAATCAAATTTTCAGTGACCAGTAGCCTTCTACTAGGAGCTATATATTGGAGCTAGTAGACTCGCTAACCGACTAGGAACCACTGTTTTTCCGATTTCATAATATGATATACACACTTTCAGAATTGTTATCACTTAGTGATCAAAAGTCTTTGCACCTAAAAAGAATCACTATAATCCTTTCACATGACTAGTAGTCTAAACACCTACTAACCGTCATGTGTTTTTCTCATGTGATCAATAGCCATACATTACTAGGAAGTAAGAACCACCTTTTTATTTTAATCTCACAGAAGCAGCACGCCAATCTTTGGATCTATAAAATTGATCCAATTCTTTCAATGAGAGCAACATTGATTCTAGGCAACATCGATTCGAGGCAACAAGTACATTTTGGATCAGGTACGTAAACTTTGATCAACATTAAACCGAGGCAACATTGAATGCACGGGTTCCAAAACCAATTGAGCCAACAAATATTTCGCAATACTCAACTTATAAGATGAATTGGGCCTTTGTTTTGAATCGGAGCAACAAATATTTTAGACCCATCAAAGATTCTTTGTCTAATAAGATTTTCACAAATTCCGTCCTTGGTAGCCAGTAGACCTCTACTAGGAATCACATTTTCAGTGACCAGTAGCCTTCTACTAGGAGCTATATATTGTGGCTACTAGACTCGCTAACCGACTAGGAACCATTGTTTTTCCGATTTCATAATATGATATACACACTTTCAGAATTGTTATCACTTAGTGATCAATAGTCTTTGCACCTAAAAAGAATCACTATAATCCTTTCACATGACTAGTAGTCTAAACACCTACTAACCGTCATGTGTTTTTCGCAAGTGATCAATAGCCATACATTACTAGGAAGTAAGAACCACCTTTTTATTTTCATCTCATAGAAGCAACACGCCAATCTTTGGATCTATAAAATTGATCCAATTCTTTCAATTAGAGCAACATTTATTCTAGGCAACATCGATTCAAGGCAACAAGTACATTTAGGATCAGGTACTTAAACTTTGATCCACATTAAACCAAGGCAACATTGAATCCACGGGTTCCAAAACCAATTGAGCCAACAAATATTTCGCAATACTCAACTTATCAGATGAATTGGGCCTTTCTTTTGAATCAGAGCAACATATATTTTAGACCCATCAAAGATTCTTTGTCTAACAACATTTTCACAAATTCCGTCCTTGGTAGCCAGTAGCCCTCTACTAGGAATCACATTTTCAGTGACCAGTAGCCTTCTACTAGGAGCTATATATTGGGGCTAGTAGACTCGCTAACCTACTAGGAACCATTGTTTTTCCGATTTCATAATATGATATACACACTTTCAGAATTGTTATCTCTTAGTGATCAATAGTCTTTGCAGCTAAAAAGAATCACTATAATCCTTTCACATGACTAATAGTCTAAACACCAACTAACCGTCATGTGTTTTTCTCCTGTGATCAATAGCCATACATTACTAGGAAGTAAGAACCACCTTTTTATTTTAATCTCACCGAAGCAACACGCCAATCTTTGGATCTATAAAATTTATCCAATTTTTTCAACGAGAGCGACATTGATTCGAGGCAACAAGTACATTTCGAATTTAGTACATAAGCTTTGATCCATATTAAACCGAGGCAACATCAAATCCACATGTTCCAAAACCAATCAAGCCAACAAATATTTCGCAATACTCGACCTATCAAATGAATTGGGCCTTTCTTTTGAATCGGAGCAACATATATTTTAGACCCATCAAAGATTCTTTGTCTGACAAGATTTTCACAAATTCCGGCCTTGGTAGCCAGCAGCCCTCTACTAGGAATCACATTTTCAGTGACCAGTAGCCTTCTACTAGGAGCTACATATTGTGGCCAGTAGTCTCGCTAACCGACTAGGAACCAGTATTATTCCGATTTCATAATCAAAAATGCACACTTTCAGAGTTGTAATCACTTAGTGATCACTAGTCTTTGCAATTAATAGAAATCACTATTTTCATTTCACATGACTAGTAGTC
This sequence comes from Rhododendron henanense subsp. lingbaoense, assembly GCA_020567845.1. NCBI lineage: Eukaryota > Viridiplantae > Streptophyta > Magnoliopsida > Ericales > Ericaceae > Rhododendron > Rhododendron henanense. The sequence continues at coordinate 42,387,059 of CM036313.1, read as the reverse complement.
TAAACACCTACTAACCGTCATGTGTTTTTCTCCTGTGATCAATAGCCATACACTACTAGGATATAATAACCACCTTTTTATTTCCATCTCAATGAAGCAACACGCCAATCTTTGGATCTATAAAATTGATCCAATTCTTTCAATGAGAGCAACATCGATTCGAGGCAACAAGTACATTTTGGATCTAGTACGTAAACCTTGATCCACAATAAACCGAGGCAACATTCAATCCACGGGTTCCACAACCAATTGAGCCAACAAATATTTCGCAATACTCAACTTATCAGATGAATTGGGCCTTTCTTTTGAATCGGAGCAACATATATTTTAGACCCATCAAAGATTCTTTGTCTAACAAGATTTTCACAAATTCCGTCCTTGGTAGCCAGTAGCCCTCTACTAGGAATCACATTTTCAAGGACCAGTAGCCTTCTACTAGGAGCTATATATTGTGGCTACTAGACTCGCTAACCGACTAGGAACCATTGTTTTTCCGATTTCATAATATGATATACACACTTTCAGAATTGTTATCACTTAGTGATCAATAGTCTTTGCACCTAAAAAGAATCACTATAATCCTTTCACATGACTAGTAGTCTAAACACCTACTAACCGTCACGTGTGTTTCTTATGTGATCAATAGCCATACATTACTAGGAAGTAAGAACCACCTTTTTATTTTCATCTCACCGAAGCAACACGCCAATCTTTGGATCTATAAAATTGATCCAATTTTTTCAACGAGAGCGACATTGATTCGAGGCAACAAGTACATTTCGAATTTAGTACATAAGCTTTGATCCATATTAAACCGAGGCAACATCGAATCCACATGTTCCAAAACCAATCAAGCCAACAAATATTTCGCAATACTCGACCTATCAGATGAATTGGGCCTTTCTTTTGAATCGGAGCAACATATATTTTAGACCCATCAAAGATTCTTTGTCTGACAAGATTTGCACAAATTCCGGCCTTGGTAGCCAGCAGCCCTCTACTAGGAATCACATTTTCAGTGAGCAGTAGCCTTCTACTAGGAGCTACATATTGTGGCTAGTAGTCTCGCTAACCTACTAGGAACCAGCATTTTTCCGATTTCATAATCTAAAATACACACTTTCAGAGTTGTAATCACTTAGTGATCACTAGTCTTTGCAACTACTAGGAATCACTATTTTCCTTACACATGACTAGTAGTCTAAACACCTACTAACCGTCATGTGTTTTTCTCCTGTGATCAATAGCCATACACTACTAGGATATAATAACCACCTTTTTATTTCCATCTCACCGAAGCAACACGCCAATCTTTGGATCTATAAAATTGATCCAATTCTTTCAATGAGAGCAACATTGATTCTAGGCAACATCGATTCGAGGCAACAAGTACATTTTGGATCTAGTACGTAAACTTTGATCCACATTAAACCGAGGCAACATTGAATCCACGGGTTCCAAAACCAATTGAGCCAACAAATATTTCGCAACACTCAACTTATCAGATGAATTGGGCCTTTCTTTTGAATCGGAGCAACATATATTTTAGACCCATCAAAGATTCTTTGTCTAATAAGATTTTCACAAATTCCGTCCTTGGTAGCCAGTAGACCTCTTCTAGGAATCACATTTTCAGTGACCAGTAGCCTTCTACTAGGAGCTATATATTGTGGCTACTAGACTCGCTAACCGACTAGGAACCATTGTTTTTCCGATTTCATAATATGATATACACACTTTCAGAATTGTTATCACTTAGTGATCAATAGTCTTTGCACCTAAAAAGAATCACTATAATCCTTTCACATGACTAGTAGTCTAAACACCTACTAACCGTCATGTGTTTTTCGCAAGTGATCAATAGCCATACATTACTAGGAAGTAAGAACCACCTTTTTATTTTCATCTCACAGAAGCAACACGCCAATCTTTGGATCTATAAAATTGATCCAATTCTTTCAATTAGAGCAACATTGATTCTAGGCAACATCGATTCAAGGCAACAAGTACATTTAGGATCAGGTACTTAAACTTTGATCCACATTAAACCAAGGCAACATTGAATCCACGGGTTCCAAAACCAATTGAGCCAACAAATATTTCGCAATACTCAACTTATCAGATGAATTGGGCCTTTCTTTTAAATCAGAGCAACATATATTTTAGACCCATCAAAGATTCTGTCTAACAACATTTTCACAAATTCCGTCCTTGGTAGCCAGTAGCCCTCTACTAGGAATCACATTTTCAGTGACCAGTAGCCTTCTACTAGGAGCTATATATTGGGGCTAGTAGACTCGCTAACCTACTAGGAACCATTGTTTTTCCGATTTCATAATATGATATACACACTTTCAGAATTGTTATCTCTTAGTGATCAATAGTCTTTGCAGCTAAAAAGAATCACTATAATCCTTTCACATGACTAATAGTCTAAACACCAACTAACCGTCATGTGTTTTTCTCCTGTGATCAATAGCCATACATTACTAGGAAGTAAGAACCACCTTTTTATTTTCATCTCACCGAAGCAACACGCCAATCTTTGGATCTATAAAATTGATCCAATTTTTTCAACGAGAATGACATTGATTCGAGGCAACAAGTACATTTCGAATTTAGTACATAAGCTTTGATCCATATTAAACCGAGGTAACATCGAATCCACATGTTCCAAAACCAATCAAGCCAACAAATATTTCGCAATACTCGACCTATCAGATGAATTGGGCCTTTCTTTTGAATCGGAACAACATATATTTTAGACCCATCAAAGATTCATTGTCTGACAAGATTTTCACAAATTCCGGCCTTGGTAGCCAGCAGCCCTCTACTAGGAATCACATTTTCAGTGACCAGTAGCCTTCTACTAGGAGCTACATATTGTGGCCAGTAGTCTCGCTAACCGACTAGGAACCAGTATTATTCCGATTTCATAATAAAAAATGCACACTTTCAGAGTTGTAATCACTTAGTGATCACTAGTCTTTGCAATTAATAGAAATCACTATTTTCATTTCACATGACTAGTAGTCTAAACACCAACTAACCGTCATGTGTTTTTCTCCTGTGATCAATAGCCATACACTACTAGGATATAATAACCACCTTTTTATTTCCATCTCAATGAAGCAACACGCCAATCTTTGGATCTATAAAATTGATCCAATTCTTTCAATGAGAGCAACATCGATTCGAGGCAAAAAGTACATTTTGGATCTAGTACGTAAACCTTGATCCACAATAAACCGAGGCAACATTCAATCCACGGGTTCCACAACCAATTGAGCCAACAAATATTTCGCAATACTCAACTTATCAGATGAATTGGGCCTTTCTTTTGAATCGGAGCAACATATATTTTAGACCCATCAAAGATTCTTTGTCTAACAAGATTTTCACAAATTCCGTCCTTGGTAGCCAGTAGCCCTCTACTAGGAATCACATTTTCAGTGACCAGTAGCCTTCTACTAGGAGCTATATATTGTGGCTACTAGACTCGCTAACCGACTAGGAACCATTGTTTTCCCGATTTCATAATATGAAATACACACTTTCAGAATTGTTATCACTTAGTGATCAATAGTCTTTGCACCTAAAAAGAATCACTATAATCCTTTCACATGACTAGTAGTCTAAACACCTACTAACTGTCATGTGTGTTTCTTATGTGATCAATAGCCATACATTACTAGGAAGTAAGAACCACCTTTTTATTTTCATCTCACCGAAGCAACACGCCAATCTTTGGATCTATAAAATTGATCCAATTTTTTCAACGAGAGCGACATTGATTCGAGGCAACAAGTACATTTCGAATTTAGTACATAAGCTTTGATCCATATTAAACCGAGGCAACATCGAATCCACATGTTCCAAAACCAATCAAGCCAACAAATATTTCGCAATACTCGACCTATCAGATGAATTGGGCCTTTCTTTTGAATCGGAGCAACATATATTTTAGACCCATCAAAGATTCTTTGTCTGACAAGATTTGCACAAATTCCGGCCTTGGTAGCCAGCAGCCCTCTACTAGGAATCACATTTTCAGTGAGCAGTAGCCTTCTACTAGGAGCTACATATTGTGGCTAGTAGTCTCGCTAACCTACTAGGAACCAGCATTTTTCCGATTTCATAATCTAAAATACACACTTTCAGAGTTGTAATCACTTAGTGATCTCTAGTCTTTGCAACTACTAGGAATCACTATTTTCCTTTCACATGACTAGTAGTCTAAACACCTACTAACCGTCATGTGTTTTTCTCCTGTGATCAATAGCCATACACTACTAGGATATAATAACCACCTTTTTATTTCCATCTCACCGAAGCAACACGCCAATCTTTGGATCTATAAAATTGATCCAATTCTTTCAATGAGAGCAACATTGATTCTAGGCAACATCGATTCGAGGCAACAAGTACATTTTGGATCTAGTACGTAAACTTTGATCCACATTAAACCGAGGCAACATTGAATCCACGGGTTCCAAAACCAATTGAGCCAACAAATATTTCGCAACACTCAACTTATCAGATGAATTGGGCCTTTCTTTTGAATCGGAGCAACATATATTTTAGACCCATCAAAGATTCTTTGTCTAATAAGATTTTCACAAATTCCGTCCTTGGTAGCCAGTAGACCTCTACTAGGAATCACATTTTCAGTGACCAGTAGCCTTCTACTAGGAGCTATATATTATGGCTACTAGACTCGCTAACCGACTAGGAACCATTGTTTTTCCGATTTCATAATATGATATACACACTTTCAGAATTGTTATCACTTAGTGATCAATAGTCTTTGCACCTAAAAAGAATCACTATAATCCTTTCACATGACTAGTAGTCTAAACACCTACTAACCGTCATGTGTTTTTCGCAAGTGATCAATAGCCATACATTACTAGGAAGTAAGAACCACCTTTTTATTTTCATCTCACAGAAGCAACACGCCAATCTTTGGATCTATAAAATTGATCCAATTCTTTCAATTAGAGCAACATTGATTCTAGGCAACATCGATTCAAGGCAACAAGTACATTTTGGATCAGGTACTTAAACTTTGATCCACATTAAACCAAGGCAACATTGAATCCACGGGTTCCAAAACCAATTGAGCCAACAAATATTTCGCAACACTCAACTTATCAGATGAATTGGGCCTTTCTTTTGAATCGGAGCAACATATATTTTAGACCCATCAAAGATTCTTTGTCTAATAAGATTTTCACAAATTCCGTCCTTGGTAGCCAGTAGACCTCTACTAGGAATCACATTTTCAGTGACCAGTAGCCTTCTACTAGGAGCTATATATTATGGCTACTAGACTCGCTAACCGACTAGGAACCATTGTTTTTCCGATTTCATAATATGATATACACACTTTCAGAATTGTTATCACTTAGTGATCAATAGTCTTTGCACCTAAAAAGAATCACTATAATCCTTTCACATGACTAGTAGTCTAAACACCTACTAACCGTCATGTGTTTTTCGCAAGTGATCAATAGCCATACATTACTAGGAAGTAAGAACCACCTTTTTATTTTCATCTCACAGAAGCAACACGCCAATCTTTGGATCTATAAAATGGATCCAATTCTTTCAATTAGAGCAACATTGATTCTAGGCAACATCGATTCAAGGCAACAAGTACATTTTGGATCAGGTACTTAAACTTTGATCCACATTAAACCAAGGCAACATTGAATCCACGGGTTCCAAAACCAATTGAGCCAACAAATATTTCGCAATACTCAACTTATCAGATGAATTTGGCCTTTCTTTTAAATCAGAGCAACATATATTTTAGACCCATCAAAGATTCTTTGTCTAACAACATTTTCACAAATTCCGTCCTTGGTAGCCAGTAGCCCTCTACTAGGAATCACATTTTCAGTGACCAGTAGCCTTCTACTAGGAGCTATATATTGGGGCTAAGAGACTCGCTAACCTACTAGGAACCATTGTTTTTCCGATTTCATAATATGATATACACACTTTCAGAATTGTTATCTCTTAGTGATCAATAGTCTTTGCAGCTAAAAAGAATTACTATAATCCTTTCACATGACTAATAGTCTAAACACCAACTAACCGTCATGTGTTTTTCTCCTGTGATCAATAGCCATACATTACTAGGAAGTAAGAACCACCTTTTTATTTTCATCTCACCGAAGCAACACGCCAATCTTTGGATCTATAAAATTGATCCAATTTTTTCAACGAGAATGACATTGATTCGAGGCAACAAGTACATTTCGAATTTAGTACATAAGCTTTGATCCATATTAAACCGAGGTAACATCGAATCCACATGTTCCAAAACCAATCAAGCCAACAAATATTTCGCAATACTCAGACCTATCAGATGAATTGGGCCTTTCTTTTGAATCGGAGCAACATATATTTTAGACCCATCAAAGATTCATTGTCTGACAAAATTTTCACAAATTCCGGCCTTGGTAGCCAGCAGCCCTCTACTAGGAATCACATTTTCAGTGACCAGTAGCCTTCTACTAGGAGCTACATATTGTGGCCAGTAGTCTCGCTAACCGACTAGGAACCAGTATTATTCCGATTTCATAATAAAAAATGCACACTTTCAGAGTTGTAATCACTTAATGATCACTAGTCTTTGCAATTACTAGAAATCACTATTTTCATTTCACATGACTAGTAGTCTAAACACCTACTAACCGTCATGTGTTTTTCTCCTGTGATCAATAGCCATACACTACTAGGATATAATAACCACCTTTTTATTTCCATCAAAATGAAGCAACACGCCAATCTTTGGATCTATAAAATTGATCCAATTCTTTCAATGAGAGCAACATCGATTCGAGGCAACAAGTACATTTTGGATCTAGTACGTAAACTTTGATCCACAATAAACCGAGGCAACATTCAATCCACGGGTTCCACAACCAATTGAACCAACAAATATTTCGCAATACTCAACTTATCAGATGAATTGGGCCTTTCTTTTGAATCGGAGCAACATATATTTTAGACCCATCAAAGATTCTTTGTCTAACAAGATTTTCACAAATTCCGTCCTTGGTAGCCAGTAGCCCTCTACTAGGAATCACATTTTCAGTGACCAGTAGCCTTCTACTAGGAGCTATATATTGTGGCTACTAGACTCGCTAACCGACTAGGAACCATTGTTTTTCCGATTTCATAATATGATATACACACTTTCAGAATTGTTATCACTTAGTGATCAATGGTCTTTGCACCTAAAAAGAATCACTATAATCCTTTCACATGACTAGTAGTCTAAACACCTACTAACCGTCATGTGTGTTTCTTATGTGATCAATAGCCATACATTACTAGGAAGTAAGAACCACCTTTTTATTTTCATCTCACCGAAGCAACACGCCAATCTTTGGATCTATAAAATTGATCCAATTTTTTCAACGAGAGCGACATTGATTCGAGGCAACAAGTACATTTCGAATTTAGTACATAAGCTTTGATCCATATTAAACCGAGGCAACATCAAATCCACATGTTCCAAAACCAATCAAGCCAACAAATATTTCGCAATACTCGACCTATCAAATGAATTGGGCCTTTCTTTTGAATCGGAGCAACATATATTTTAGACCCATCAAAGATTCTTTGTCTGACAAGATTTGCACAAATTCCGGCCTTGGTAGCCAGCAGCCCTCTACTAGGAATCACATTTTCAGTGAGCAGTAGCCTTCTACTAGGAGCTACATATTGTGGCTAGTAGTCTCGCTAACCTACTAGGAACCAGCATTTTTCCGATTTCATAATCTAAAATACACACTTTCAGAGTTGTAATCACTTAGTGATCAGTAGTCTTTGCAACTACTAGGAATCACTATTTTCCTTTCACATGACTAGTAGTCTAAACACCTACTAACCGTCATGTGTTTTTCTCCTGTGATCAATAGCCATACACTACTAGGATATAATAACCACCTTTTTATTTCCATCTCACCGAAGCAACACGCCAATCTTTGGATCTATAAAATTGATCCAATTCTTTCAATGAGAGCAACATTGATTCTAGGCAACATCGATTCGAGGCAACAAGTACATTTTGGATCTAGTACGTAAACTTTGATCCACATTAAACCGAGGCAACATTGAATCCATGGGTTCCAAAACCAATTGAGCCAACAAATATTTCGCAATACTCAACTTATCAGATGAATTGGGCCTTTCTTTTGAATCGGAGCAACATATATTTTAGACCCATCAAAGATTCTTTGTCTAACAAGATTTTCACAAATTCCGTCCTTGGTAGCCAGTAGCCCTTTACTAGGAATCACATTTTCAGTGACCAGTAGCCTTCTACTAGGAGCTATATATTGTGGCTAGTAGACTCGCTAACCTACTAGGAACCATTGTTTTTCCGATTTCATAATATGATATACACACTTTCAGAATTGTTATCACTTAGTGATCAATAGTCTTTGCACCTAAAAAGAATCACTATAATCTTTTCACATGACTAGTAGTCTAAACACCTTCTAACCGTCATGTGTTTTTCTACTGTGATCAATAGCCATACATTACTAGGAAGTAAGAACCACCTTTTTATTTTCATCTCACCGAAGCAACACGCCAATCTTTGGATCTATAAAATTGATCCAATTTTTTCAACGAGAGCGACATTGATTCGAGGCAACAAGTACATTTCGAATTTAGTACATAAGCTTTGATCCATATTAAACCGAGGTAACATCGAATCCACATGTTCCAAAACCAATCAAGCCAACAAATATTTCGCAATACTCAACTTATCAGATGAATTGGGCCTTTCTTTTGAATCGGAGCAACATATATTTTAGACCCATGATAGATTTTTTGTCTAACAAGATTTTCACAAATTCCGTCCTTGGTAGCTAGTAGCCCTCTATTAGGAATCACATTTTCAGTGACCAATAGCCTTCTACTAGGAGCTACATATTATCGCCAATAGTATCGCTAACCTACTAGGAACCACTATTTTTCCGGTTTCATAATGTGAAATGCAAACTTTCAGAGTTCTTATCACTTAGTGATCAATAGTCTTTGCAACTACTAGGAATCACTATTTTGTTTTCCTCTAAACACCTACTAACCGTCATGCGTTTTTTCCTATGATCAATAGCCACTCGCTACTAGGAAGTAATAACTACCTTTTTATTTCCATCTCACCGAAACAACACACCAATCTTTGGGTCTATAAAATTGATCTAATTCTTTCAATGAAAGCAACATTGATTCGAGGCAACAAGTACGTTTTGGATCTAGTGCGTAAACTTTGCTCCATATTAAAACCAAGGTAACATCGAATCCACATGTTCCAAAACTAATCGAGCCAACAAATATTTTGCAATACTCTACTTATCAGATTGATTGGGCCTTTCTTTTGAATCGGAGTAACATATATTTTAGACCCATCAAAGATTCTCTGTCTAACAAGATTTTCACAAATTCCGTCCTTGGTAGGCTAGTAGCCCTCTACTGGGAATCACATTTTCAGTGACCAATAGCCTTCTACTTGGAGCTACATATTGTGGCCAGTACATACTAGGAACCACTATTTTTCCGATTTAATAATCTTAAATGCACACTTTCAGAGTTCTTATCACAAATTCTTCTTTTATGTCCCTTTTACTATTTATATTTCACAAGATGAAACTGTTGCACAAGTAGAAAACTTCACATGCTAGTAAAACTAAGCGTCCAATGCTAAATGTCGAGACTTACTTGAACAACTTCATCAAGAATGTTGACCTCCAAAATAGCAGGGACAATACCAGCATCGATACCTTGGATTTTTTGGGGACCTTCAACAAGAAAGCAACCTTCCCATTATGAAACAGTCAAGATGACAGTATTGCTCTACTATAAATAGTCAAGTTCACATTTCTCAAATACCAGCCAGCTTGTAGTTAAATTAGGACGGTATAACAATATTTGAGTATACGCAAGAAGTTAAATTAGGACGGTAAACACACCGACGATATCCTCTCCCTCGACAACCTTGTACGTCTCTCGTCTCTCTCTCGTTGTGTATGTAAATATATATAGTAACTATATAGATACATTTATATATGTATATATATATAACTATATGTGAATATATCTCTCTTGGCATGTGAAAGGGTGAACTTGTGTAATGGAAAACTTATTAATGAAATTTTAGGAATTAAAAATTATATATAATTTATTTTTTATTTACTTTTATATTCAACGTATCCCCCAACGTATCGTATCCTTCTTTTTGGAAAAATCATGTATCCGCGTATCCGTATCGTATCGTATCCGTATCCCGTATCCGTATCTGTGCTTCTTAGCTTATCCCCTTTCCCCCACTCCTAGCATCCCATCTCTGTCGCTACCCACTTTCTGCTTTTGTTCGAAGAGAGGAGGGTTTTAAGGCAATTTGGAGAGTTCAACCGATTTGAGCTTTGATTAACTCGGGTATGGCTTCGATTAAGTTGTACGTTCGGTTTTCTACAGTTTTCGAGTCCATGGATGTGTGGGTTTTGACTATAGCTACGTTTTTTGCATGTAAAACTCCATGGATCTATAAAAGTGTACTGTAGCCGCGATTTGTTTGTGAAGATTTGAAACCCTACCAAAAAATTAATGTATGTGTTACTATGTTTGTGCGTGTAGAGATGAATCAAAAACCCTAACCCTAAAACTAAAAGTAAGATTGTGAGCAAGATTGGTACTTTACCCACTTTTTTGAAGTGGCCGATCTTTCACGTCGTATACATTATTTGGTCCATTTGTTAATGTGTAATTAAAGACTTAAGTAAGTGAGTAAGAAGTGAACTATGAACAATGGGTTTTCAACAATGGTGAACTAAACTATGAACAATTTGTAAGAGGTGAATTACGTGTGTATGCTTTGTATTGCTACATTTGATGCACTTTTTGGTAAATGTGAAAATGTAATTTGAAAATCTTTCCAATGACAGGTTTTGGCATAATGTGTCTTACTAGGGCAATGATGAATCAATTCAATTCTTAATTAAGGTAGATACCTTGGCGGGGTAACATTAGTTGCAGCCATGAGTACCCTTATGATTCCAAAAAAATTGTCTCAGCCCAATCTAGTTTTCAGCTGTGCTTGACCCCTAGACTCTCTATTGAGAGTGTAGAACGATGGCCAACTACGCCTAGCCTGTTGGTTCCAATAAGTATTACTATCTATAAAGATACAAAGCTTTGCAAATGAGTGCTTAAATATAATTGCGCACCATTTAAGAGCCAGCAAGAACATCCATTCCGCAATCAATGCCTAATCACCTCCTTCCGTACCGTCCCAACTCAATTCAATCAGTGAACCATGTACTCTCTTCATACTAAGAACAATTTCCGCCTTCGGATAGTATCCCCAAATCACCATTGGCTCCAAAGAAGCACCACCTGACAACGACTCCGTCGCATACAAAACGCCCTTCACCTCCTCGCTCGTGTTGTTGTTCCCAAACAACCACTCGCTCGCCTCACTCCACCACCTGAAAAACACCATTCAACACAACATTTTTAGTTTTTACCAAGAAAAAAAAAATCACCCAGCATCAAAGTATCAAACTGCACAAGTAGAAATCTAATGACAGATAGCACCTAAGGGGTTGGCCCGGCGACTTAGCGCTTGCTCTTCGAAACCTCTTACGCGTTATCCACTTTCTGCCACCCCGCCGGCGGACAGTGGGATTGGTCCCGCAAGTGGACGGTAAGATTGGTCCCTAGGACTTGCTATCGTCTCCTATTGGTCCCTATGACTTAGGGTTTTCTCTTCACTCAAGTTCTATCGACTTCTTTGGGTCCATTACGTACTCTTTAGACTCCTTTGGGGCCAACACATCTCCGGGTTTAAACGGCCCCCGTCAGTAGAATTAATCAAGGGGTGCGCATAAACTGCCCGGGACATTTAAAAGAAAACAAGAAGTGTCGGGAGATGGGGTGACGGTATACCTGTAAGGAACGAAGTAGAGTCGTTCTTCGTCGCGGGCGTAGGCGTCGGGGGCGGAGGAGGAGGAGGGAGGGTGGGGCCATTCGTCGGCGTCGAGGAGATCCAGGGAGAGGAAATCTAGGGTTTTGGAGAGGAGCGGGCGGAGGAGGAGAGAGGCGGAGGCGATGAGGTTGCAGAGAGAGAACCGGAAGGATCTCTCTCTCAATAGATCATGGAGAGAGAGCTGTGGGTTCATTGAGAGAGAGAGAGAGCCAGAGGTGGTTTTTTGAATTTTGATTTGACGAGAGAGAAGGGTAAATCGTTCTGTGTCTTGTGCACGGAAGAGGCCAAAAAAAGGGAGAAATTTAGATAACGTAAACGACGTAGTTTTGTGTTATATGTTGTGCGCGGGAGATTTTAACCTAAAACGACATGGTTTTGTGTTGTATTTCGGCCACACCGTTGGGCGACGAATTTTGGATGGGCATTGCTATTTGCAGTCATTTATTTCCTGAATGTAGCCTGTATATAATATGGTACACACCTGTTTATAATATGGTACACAGACTACGTTCAGAAATTTTGTGGCTGCAAATAGCAAGGCCCTTTTGGATTTCCTCGCCAAATAAGTCCAATTTGGCGACGAAATACTACTAATTCCTTGCCAAAAGATACCATTTCACGACGAATTTTGAATTTCGTCACGATAGACTATTTTTGTTGTAATGAATTTTCTCCCCTGCATGAGACTTTCTCACCCCTTGTGGGTATTGTTGTGGCGGATTTTCTACGTCAACTTGAAAACTTTTCGAGGTTGGAGATGAGTTTTATCTATGTGAGATTGTGAATGTTCTTTTCTGAATTTAGGCCTCATTTGTCGTTGCTTTCCTCCCTCCTTAAGGGTGGCTTCCAATTCCCAGTGTATGATCTTCATATCAATGAAAGTACCTTTAAAGATTGGGGAAAAAAAATTACGTTCTCTTAGGTACATGCATTCTTCAGCCGGACGAATGTAATTAGGACATACAGCCATAGACCATCGAGATGCCCCGAGGTGGTCAAGTCCATTGATTAATATCCGTTTGGTCTTACTACTAAATACAGTACTCCATATATATTGTTTCGATAGCATTACTAGAAGAGATGTTAGAGATTATAATTATAATGAAGTTCTACTACTTTTCCATTTTCCGGTTCTGTCTGCTGTGAAGATTTTTGCACTTTTTGGAGTTCTCGTGCCTTCTTTTCAGCGAAAAAGAACGTTTAAGATGATGAGATGAGTGAATCAAATTTGCATTTCTTTTGTTTATTGGAGCTTTAATGGACGTGTCTTTACCAAATTTGATACTCTATTCATTTATCTTCGTATGTTTGATTGAATGCACGAACAATAGAACATTCTCTACCTTTTTTGTTGGGGTGGTGTACGAGGTTTGTTGGTGTATTCTCTTATAGCACCAGAATAAAAAGCAAGTCACAGACAATATTTTGAGCACAAAAAACAATTTCCAAAATCACTATCCAGTTCAATAGTTATATAGGGAAAACATTTTACTCATGGGACTATTTTGCGATGTAACAAACAAAGCCTAATTCCCTTCTTACAATAAAATTTTAAAAAAAATGAATACACTGCACATGATGGTCAGCTCTCGAACATCATACCCGAAGAAACTGTCATCGCGAACCTTTTTCTTTGCCCAAGTGCTAATTGGTACGGGGCCATAAAGACAGATACAAAGATCACCTTGGAGCAGCCGTGGGTGGAAGTAGCACACTTATACAAGTCCCAGAATTCATCTCTGCGACATGAATACAAATGTAAATGAGAAACAACATTAACCATAATGACCATACCAGGCACAAGTTGGAGAAGGGAGAATGCATATTGTATTCTGGATTCTAAGACAATAAATCCTTCCCCTACTTCCGCACAAGTATAACAAGACGAAAAGAAAGGCAGGGGCACTGAGACTCGGAGTTCTCAGAGATAAATGATGTCAAATTCACAAAACCCGTGGATGATTCCGATACCAATTGCATATGAAAGGACAATGGTAAGAGGAAGAGGGAGAAGGAGGAACAACCTGACTTGGGGAAGGGTGAACAAGGAATAACCCTTAACGTCTGTGTGCCTGTCGAGGACAATCACAGCTAATCGTGATAGTCCAAGTGCCTCCACATCAATCAACTTCTTAAATCCTGAAATTAATTTTGAGAAACACCCAGACAACCATGTCATATGACTCAATATGTCAACAAACCCAAACGCACAGGATTTGATAAATACATAAAAGAGATAAATGGCATTTCACTCGGCAACAAAACAGCAAAATCAGCGAAGCAAATCGAAATGCAAAACTTGCAGATGTAGAAAAGATCAGGAGAAAGATGCACAATTGAAAAGACAATCCGTTCCCAAAAATGAAGACCATGTCAAGGATTTTTGTCTTCTCCTCTTCTGGATCAAATTCCTTATTTAATTACTGATGTAGAGAACTCCACGTTAACTCAGCCTCCTTTAGATCAGGTCAAAGGTGTAGTTTTTGAGATGGATGGAGACAGTACAGCTGATCTGAATGGATTTTCTAGAACACCTCAAGAGTCAAGTGGATTTCTGGTCCACATGGAGCAGCAGTTAGATTTCCTTTCCAGATTATCACTTCTATTATTTGTTGAGAGATTTTGACAGATACCTTTCTAGGTTTGAGGGAAGCCCCATGGGTTCCAGTTCTATTATTTCAAATAACACTTTCATGATTACAGATTTGTACCTAGCTGCTACTATTTTCAGTTTGGTGGAGGGGCTTGATATTCTTATGCTTCAGGGTCTTAGGTTGCCCTTGCCCTTGCCCAAGTCTAAGAGATACACCTCGTAAGTCGTAAGTGGTCTCTGATTTGGTGGTGCATAGTTAAACCTCCCTTAATTAACCTAAAATTTGATGACTGTTCTTGTGATAATCCAGGCATTGCTAGAGACTCTCAAGATAATTTTTGTTTGGCCTATGCTCAACCCATAGGCCACCGTTCCAGCTTGTTGGGGGAGTTTCATTCCCGTGATCGTTGTCTGCATTTGTGTATTACCAAACTTTCATAGTTCTCTAGTGAATAGTGCTAGAGCGCACTATTGGAAAGGGTAATTAGCACTAGCGTATCGGCATATTGCTCAAAAGAGGGGGTGGGAAAACCAAAAATCAACACTAGAGCAATCTGCCCATAATTACCTAGCAAACCGACGCCTACTACTTTCATGGTATGAGTTCTCTAGTGAATATTGCTAGAGCGCACTATTGGAAAGGGTGTTTTAGCACTCACATATCGGCATATTGCTCAAAAGAGAGGAGGAACACCAAAAATCAGCACTAGAGCAACCTGCCCATGATTACGTAGCAAACCGACAACTACTATTTTCATAGTATGAGTTCTCTAGTGAATAGTGACAGGGCGCACCCCCTCCAACCACCACCAACAAAACAATAGTAGTTTTGCATGAGGAACTAACGTATTTCAATTGAGAAAGAAGTCTCTTATCTAAAAATAAATAAAAAATTGAGAAAGAAGTCTTTTTAGGAGTCCAGGGTTAAGATGTTTATTAACAAATAGGAGAGCCTTCATTGTAACATTCCTTCGTCGTTAGATGTAAAGTAAATAATGATTTCATCAAAGCAGGTGATCAACTTTACGGAGTAATATATATAATACTGACTATGGTTTTATCATCAGACTAAGAAGACCCTTCGTACTTCTTCTCGAGTGACTTAAACAAGCTGATTCTAGGGCTAGTAAAAGAGCGAAAGTGGATGTGAACTTCCGGCACTTTGGCAGTACACCAATACTGTCACTCATACTATCAACTCCGGTAACTTTAATATTTCTTTTTCTGAACACGAATCACTTTGGTTATTTAGCATTCATGTTTGTGCTCTAGAAAATCCAAATCCCTATAGTTTGACCTCGGACTCACCCGAGTAATACTACAATGCGACATACGGCATTTGGGATGCAATAAAAAGTTTACCAAACAAATCCTAAAGCCTAAAATATATAAAGGTCAATTGTCCATCATAGACGAAATGGGTAGCCTTTCACCACGCCTTTATAGAGCCAGGGTTCTGAGAAAAAAGCAAATATAAAATCAAAGTTACAAGACTAACCTGCTTGGTGTACCACAAGCAATGTTAACACGGTTCTTTAAAACGGCCACCTGAATTCATTAGTAAGAACAAAGATAGATAAGTGCATATACAGTATAAGTTGAAGAACCAATAAAAAGTAAACAGACTCAAGACTAGGTCAGAAGATTTACTCAAATAATACTTCATTTGCGGTATGCTAACCAAAACACAGCATATCTTAAAACTTGTCAGATCATGAGTTCCTCATTTAATGCAATTACAGTATTGGATGATACCATATAACGCTCCTAATAGCATAACTGAGTACCAAGAGACAATTTGTCTCTAAAAGTGGTAGGCTATGTTAATGAAGGCTATTTCTGGTCTGCCTGCATGTTTCATGTCCCTTTCACTGTCTTTGTTAGATGACAAATTGGAGACTGATCAACGTAATATTTTTTACTTGGTCAGAGGTGAATCATACCATCAAATAGTAAAGCGTAAGTTTGTCTCAATCATTGGGGAATTGGCCAGCCAATGAAGAAGGGGGTGTTAAAGGTGTAGCACTATCAACTAGATTAATGGATGGGTAGAACTTTTCATAATGTCACGTAATCGTTTGACGACGAAAGTCGTGTTGCATTTTGGAGTGATCTTCAATGTGGGTAAATTCCATTCTCAGGAGCATTTCCATTTTATTCTCCATCACGGTTGACAACTGTGGGTATCCGGCAAGCCTTTGCTACGTGGCATATCCCTAAGCGACCTTACACTGTACCACAAGCCGATTCCAACCTCTAAGTAAGCCCACCTCTAGCCTCTAGGCGCTCTACGTCCAAAAGAGCACGGTAGCCTCCAAGCACCTCACCTCTAGATAACCAACAGGCAAGGAGCATCTTCCGCGAAGGATAAGAGGAAGAAGCGTCTAGGCACAGAGGATCCTCCCTAGGTTTTTCTCAGTCTTACACACCCTGTAAGAGACTCCCCCAACTACAAAAATGGACACTCGACTATCATGTAAAGTGAGACTGTTGGTTTTTCCATTACAACTAATAGATAAACAGATATGACACCTTTCTATATCATTTTTCCACCCAAAACATATCCAAATCACTTACAATCTATGAAGCACCGACACTACTAGTGGACGGTGTGCCCCCGTGTTGAACACGGGGACACGGCAAAAAACATATAGGACACGCCATATGGCATGTCCATTAAATTTCCATTAGATTTTAATCAACTTTTTTAGGACACAGCGGGGACAAGGGAGGGACATGGCAAGGGTTAAATGTGCAATTTTTAAATTTTTTGATGTGTAAATGTGTATTATTTCAAATATTTTGGGTTAATAGCGTGATATGATATGATGTATAAATGATGCTTGTTTATACATGTAGATGTCTCATGCTTCTACATATAACTATGTCTCCGCTAGTATAAAATAAATATTATCCATTTATTTTTTATGTGTCCCCTATTGTGTCCATGTCCCCATTTTTTAATAAATCCCATGTCCCGTGTCTGTGTGTATCCGTGCTACATAGTTTACAATTCCCTTGGAGGCTATTAAAACACCATCGTTAGAAATATATTTTCAATGTTGAATCTTTTCCAGGTTGAACAAACTTATTACTAGCCATTTAAGCACAATGTTGACAAAAAGTATAAAATTACTCAATAAATTTTTCAACCAGAAAAACTTCATATTAAACATCTATTTTGAATAATATTGTTTAATAGCCTCCAAGCGTAATGCAGCCATTTGGGATTCTTTTCAGCCGGAAAAATTATGTAGAAAAGTGCCAAATCTACTTTTCCGTTAGTTTTGGCAGAAAAACTAGCCGTCTCACATTACATGATGGTTCAAGGGTGTGAGTGTCCACTTTTGTAGTTCTGGGGTGGTCCTAAGAAACTCTTAAAGAACAAGAGGATTAAGTGTAATATGCCCAGTGTTAAAACAAGACTTCGGTATAAGCGTCTCTATGTAATGAGACCCTACTTGCTACCCAACAAATTATCAGAAATCTTGCTGATATTTCTGACTTTTATCAGAAGTTGTTGCTTCCTATAATCACCAAAACTTTGACCAACGGTACAGCTGTTTCGTTGTACATATTCATGCATACACCAGCCTTAAGCTAATTTATCTCATTTTATTTCCAATACAAAAGATAGTAAACTCAAATGCCGACTTCTTCATAAAACTCTACAATTCATTTCCCACACATATTCACTTTAATATCCATAACTAACAGAAGTTGCATATAAGGCAAAAAATCTACCTGCTCCTCAACCTTCATATGCTTCGAAAATCTCTGGTCAAATCCCTGAAAGTCCTGAAGAACCATAATACATTCTTTCCTTAAGTACTCAAAGAGGCTGGATATAAAAAGTTTGCTCTGTTACAGTAACTCATATTCCTATATATTATGTAAAACGAGTATAATTAGGCATCTGACGATACAGATCCTTAGAAGGTTCAATATATCCGATGAATGCAAAGATGGATCACACCTAAGAAGTTCTAATGATCTCAAGGCAGATAAACTGATTACAAGAAGAGCTGGACTTCCAGGATCAATCTTTCCCTCAAGCAGCTACTTTTCACAAAGAACTTCTTTCCAGGATGATCCAAAAGCAGCCTTCATATGTTTGCCTAAATTGCTAGCACTTTGATCCATGCCTTGAGATAGCTCCAGAATGCATTTTTCTGCATAATCCAAGTATAATGCATCAACTTATTAATGGAGGGGTAGCAAAATTCAATTATGTTAACAGAAAGGGTACAGAACGTATCGTTAAAGAAACTGAAACTGTTCATTATTCAACTTCTGACAAACTAGAGCAACCGAAAACCAGTTTGGGCTGGCAAAAGCATAATTAAAGGGGGGGCTTGGCACAAATTTTAGAGATTATACTTGGCAACCAGACATGCCAACTTGATTAACAAACACGAGCCATCGGTTGCATGTTTTGGTTTCCAAAACAACTCCTATATGTGTTTGGAGTTGGACCCATCTAGAAAATTTAGTAGAAATGTAATTCCAAAAGGCAATGATATGGAATCAAAGAATAATTAAAGGGGGCTTGGCAAAATTATCTGGGGTGATCATGGATTATAGATTAAAAAGTTGGATTATGGAGTGTTGGGCACAAATTCTTAGCATAGATTACGCAGAATGGAATTTCAAGTTCTCTATCTACAGATCATAATCCAATCACACTCTTCCAGAGGAGTTTTAGGTTTTCATTTTATGGATAATTTGTCATGGACATTAAATCCATCTGCGCAAGACAGAGAAGGAATCTAACAACTCCAATCCAACTGCCGCTTTTGTGAAAGGATTGAATTCAGCTGGGTTTGATGAAATTTTTTCTCCTTCGACTTGATATAGATTTGATGAATGATTGAAGCTCGATTTCAGCCTCTTTTGGATTTGAATTTGATAAACATTAAACTCAAGTTGAACTCTTTAATTTGAACAAAAAAAAATTATTTCAAAGCTAAGGATTATCCTTAAGTCTTATGTCAGCCATTGAACTCTCAAGAAAAAAATATTGGTAAAACAAAAACAAAACTTAAATACAACACACTCTGTTGAATGGTATCCCAGTTTCTAATTTCTATAACCTAGGGAAATATACTATATGCATACTTATTTAAGTATGTACAATATACGCCCCTTAAATCGCCTAAAATTCATGACATTTTACGTAAAAATTCTCAACATTAGCTTTGAGGAGCTCAATAGGCACTTGACAGCTGGCTCACCACATAATAAGCATATCATGTAGAGCAATGCCTAAAATTCTCTTGTATAAAAAATAAAAAAAAAGTGCTAACGCACACCTCCTGCTTTGTCCGAGTCATTTACCATTATACAAATTCCATAACTTTTGCATAACAATTTATAACATATTGACATAAATTCATAACATTTGCAGGTTATGAAATTTTATCTTGATGTGATGAATTTTAACACAAATTTTATGAATTTAAATGCAAATGTCGTGAATCTTTACCCAAATTTTACGAATCTCATACAACATGTAATGAATTTCTATACAAAATGTTATGAATCCAAAGGAATTCAACAAGAGCATACCGTACCCACTCAAATCCAAATTAACAGTGCCTATTCCAGCCTTTTGCCGAAAACAAAAGAAAAACATTCTTTACAGCTCCCTCTAGATTGTGAAACATGATGAAATAAGAAAGGGAAGTTGTTTCTCACCAGACATTTGGTGAGAAAAGGGAAGGGGCAATCAAAAATTTTCATTTCGGTGCACTTTTCCTTCCCATTTCTCGCCAAATTAATCAATCCGAATGAGAGTCATTTGAAGAAAAATCCTCATAATCTTTTCTTTTCTTTTCCCATCAAACCACTCAATCCAAAGGGGCTTTTAGATTCCAAAATAGGAAGCAAGCAAATGGATTTTTCTCCTTGCCAACAACTCTTGGGCCACCTCACCCTAAGCATAAGCGTATGCTGTGAGAGGGGCTGGAGGATTAGTCCGAGGCGCGCAACCTGACCTCAGGACACCCTGCTTTACAAAAACAAAAAAACAAAAAACAAAGCAACTGGATTTTAAAATCAAGAGAAAGCAAAGCGAACCAGCTTTGATGGATTCGAGCTCGAGCGCCGAAAGTTGAACGCCATTGGCCGATTGGTACTGGTCCACAAAGAAACTCAGCTGCTCAGCCGCTGTTGCTACGCCTAAGCTGCTGCTGTGGTTCTTGTGGGGGTTGGTTTTGGCCTTCTTCTTCTTGGCTAGTACTCTGTTGGGGCCGAGTGGTATGCGCTTTTGTTTGTTAGGGTTTTCTTTCTTTGGGGTTCTTCTACTACTTTTTGAACGCTTCTCTTGCTTCCCGCCGCCCATTCTCTCTCTCTCTCTCTCTCTCTCTCAGCTTTCGAGACCTTGACTCGCCCCCGGTGTGTAGTTTAGTAGGGTCGGAATTCCGGACAGACCCGTTGGAGGGTTTTGGCGGACAACTTTTTTGACACGAGCACGAGTTAGGCTTGCATAACTCGATAAAGATACGAATAATTATTTAATTTTGCATAACGACTAGTTAACCGGAAAAGATGACTCAAACAAGGCACGACACGATACGAACTCATACGGTCATACCTATAAAACTACATGTACTACAATATTGCACAAAGATCACCCTATAATTAAATGAATCTCAGTTTTCTATAACATAATAAATTATATATACCGTCGATGTAAGCATTTGTTTCCTTCAGATCAATTACATTGTCTCATGTTGTCAAAACAGTGATTCCAATTACAAAAATATAAGCTGGCGATGTGGCGCAATATAATTAATTTAGAGAAAACAAATATTTACATCGATGATGTAAATAATTTAATCTCTTTCTATAAATTGTGATAAAATAACGAGAGGAAAAAAAAAAGAAGGTTCAATTTGAATGCGTGTAATCTTTAATTTTCAGTACCTGGAGTCATTCTATTGAGGTTTTAGAAATCTTCTTCACGAACAATTTATTTTGAAAATTACTAAAGTCAAACATTTCCATTTTTATAGATTGAGGCAGGTATATTTCTACTTAATTTGAGAATGTGATTCTGTTTGGGTTGTGATTTTTGGCTACTTTGGAAAATGATTAGATGTGAGCGTGTCAGAAAAGGCCTGTAATTATCCTTTTCAGATTTAACTTTGAAAAGCCAAACTTAATCAAGCGATTGTGATATCAGTTCAATTACCTCAACGAAGAAGAATTTTCCTTTGAAGTATTGAAACAACTCAAACGATTCACAAAAAATTCAAAAACCAACAGGAAACAAGATACCTTGGTGAATTCAAATAAACTTACTTCCAAATTGACTCTCCAACTTCAAAAGAACGGAAACATATTAGTAACTACTACAAATTACTCCTAACTACTTCGAACTAAGTCCTACACTACTGCCTTATGAACAAACCAAGTATAGATTAGCTGTTAGTTGATGAATTGTCTGGGGTTTTCCTTCTGCAACTTCTTCTATTTATAAGCAAGCCTCGGGATCTTCTCAACTGCTCTCAATCTCTCGCTCGAACTACCTTCGAAGTCCTTTGTTTTTTAATTTGAACTTTCCCTCTAGAAACTCTTCAACGCTTGCTTGAAACTGTCAAGTAGTGGATCAGTTTCTCCATGATCCCCACTTTCTTTACAGAAATGATACTGGTACAGACTTAAATCTTTACCAGTGCGTACAAACGCCTTTTTGGGCATGATTTGGGTCACACAAAAAATGATCGGAGCCGTTCATTTTATTTAAAATATTTTGTTTATGGTCCTTACAAAAAATAAGCTCAATCCGGTACCGGTAAGGATGTTTACAAAACATTCAACTTTGCTTTAGAATTCAGGCCTGAATTCTAAAGCAAAGTTGGATGTTTTGTAAATGCCCTTACCGATATTGGATTGAGCTTATTTTTTGCATGGATCATAAACAAAATATTTTAAACAATATGAGCGGTTCCGATTATTTTTTTGAGACCCAAAAAGTCATTTGTACTCGCTGATACAGATATTAAATATGTACCAATAGCACCACTTCTTTCTTTAATTGCAACCGGTAGTTTCCACGTCCTCTTTTCAACTTCCCTGATCGTGTCCATGAGGCATAACTGCCCCACTAACGTTTTTGAAGGGATTGCAACGACACTGTTTGTTTTTCTGGGCTTCGAATTGTATGTTTCTCCTTTCTTTTGTTCTCTGCTTGACACCTGAAAATAACTGACTTGCTTCTTCTGCTTATTCAAAACGACATTGAATTAGTCAAAACGTTATCGTTCCTTTAAACGCAGGATTCCATGCATTTCATTATATACGAGTTTCGTTTTATGGCCACTTGTTACCTTCTGATTGGACCAATAATTTTTCATGCAAACAGATTCATGATTCAATATGTTATCAGGAATTACATCCCTAGTCAATTCCAAATGTGGGAAACATAAAAATATGATATTACTGCTCCGTTTGTTTGGGCGTAGAATATTTTTCTGAAAAATGTTTTGCTTATTTTTTGATATTTAATTTGATTGTGCAAAAGACATGAAAATATTTTACTTCATATGGTTGAAAATGTTTTTTGCTTGAAAAAGTCGTAAGTTATTTTTTGAACTTTGACTTCGCTTCGCGACTAATAATTATGTTACTTTACTGAGCTCCCCTATAGCCCCAATCTCATCCACCTATGACCTAATTAACCATGTGCTTTCTCATCAAAGACAACAAAATTTTGTATGTAATACATACGTACATACCTACCTACCTACCTAGAGAGAGAGAGAGAGAGAGATCCGAGAGTAGCTACTTTACAATCGGAGGAAACCCACCGGAAAAAACCCGCCACCACAAAGCCACCGAAAACCCTCCGTCAACACCCGTTGCCCTCCACCCGAACCGCAATCCCCCACCGCTAGCCCCACCACCCATTTAGCCAATTAGCCCCACCACCAAAAACCTCCACCAACGCCATCCCCTCCACCAACCGCAGGACCTTCATCGCCCAACCCCAAGCTCCCAACTGCCTGCTGCCCCAACACGGTACCTAGGATCAATGATATCATATCAAACGATATACGATCAATGTGATTTTTGGCATGGTCAATGTTCTCGACAAACTCAAAAAAGTGAACGATTTCGATCATTGTTGTGGGCCCACTGGACTAGTTGGAAGGAAAACTGGACAGGATCATCTCCCCTACAATTAATCTATATTACATACAAATATGGTTAAGCTCAAAAGTCTCCAAACTCCTAATCCTAATCCTAAATTCTAACCATTTTGATTTTTATTATTTTTAAAATTGAGAGAGAGAGAGAGTGTGTGTGTGTGTGTGGGGGGGGGGGGGGGGGGGGGGGGTGGGGGGTGGTCGTTCTGGAATTGGAGAGAGAGCATGAGATGGGAAAAATTATTGGGCATTCTTTCTCCCAAAATATGTACCCATCCCCTTCTCCCAAATCAGATCCAAACCGAGAGACTATCTTCACTAGTATGTCTGGTTTACTACTACTATTATGAACTTGCAATTTTTTCCTTCAAATTCCAGTCTACCATTTTGTGGTTTGGGAGTCCAGTTGATGTTTTCAGTTTGCAAAAACTGTAATCAATACAGTGACTATCTCTCTCCCTCTTTGGCAGCGAGGGCGTCTACGTTTTGCGTTGACGAAACTTTAACGTACGTAGATGTAGTCTTCTTGTCTCACATATATATCAGGGAGGTAACAATTTCCAAATACAGTGACAAAACACAGTGGTCTACTTGAAATTGGGTCCATTCCATAAAAGAACAAGTATCGTGAATCGTGAATCCTGGACTACCTGGAAAGAATGCGATAAATCGTGAATGGTTGAACAGACTATGAAGTATATGAAGTTCAAACAAAAATATGAATAATGGGATGTGTCGTAGTATATTTGGCAAGGAATGATCCCATTCAAATCATAGTCACTGGTTAATTTGGTGTTATTTGTTGAGTTATTCTTTGATGAGCTTTTATAGGATGGTAAACGTTCTATATATATATATATATATTTTTTAATGTTGGAGGTTTTAAAATGCTTGGATGTTCTATATCTAACTTAAAATAATAGGTTAGTACATCACCTTTGTGTTGAAAATTATTTTGACAACCAATCGCCAGAAAACAATTGTTTTGAAAAATATTTTTCACGTGACAGCCAAACATTGAAAAATAATAATTCAAAGTCTGTTTTATGAAAAACATTAAGAAAAAAATAATAAGGGCAATAATTTTTAGAGTGATAACCAAACATTGAAAAACAAGGGCAATAATTTTTGCACTCTACTTTTTTAGAAATGCACTCCAAAATTTGGCCATGCTAGAAATTACATGCAACACAAGCACTGAAAGACAAATTTTGGAGTGCATTTATAAGAAAGTCGAATGCATAAATTATTTTCCAACTAGTAGCTACTAGTATATCAGACAATGACTCATCTGCACACTACAAAACTGATAGATGATCAAGAATTAAGAATAGTACTAGGTGCCTTGTCATTGCATATAGTCTTGTCTAAGAAACCCTCTAAACAATGTCAAAAATCTTGCACAACATCCAAAATGCCAACTGTCATACAAGTAATCGACAAAGTAGTCTCTTTCCATTCGATACTGATAGAACCAAGTAAATTTGCATTTTGCACGATTCAGAAGGGTAGCCTGAGATAGTAAATACTAACCTCGAGGTAATTGCTCAATGCTACTGTGTATAGTTGGATCCGTGAGAGGTTAGATCTCGAGCATCGATAAATATTTCGATTTTGTTGATACTTTGGACTTTAGTTATAGCCTATAGGTAATTGTTTGGTCCCTTGATGGGTTTTCGATTACGCATACGCAAGAATTTTGTAGAAGAATAATACGAACTGTTTACAAATAGCCAGAATGGGTTACCTGGTTCTAGATGCAGGGGCAACGGTCAGAGCTCAGGCAGCAGAGATAGAGGCGATCCTAAGCGCCAATCAGGCAATGTAATCAATACGTAGATAGTACTAGCATTTTTCCGCTTTTTGAACATGCAACATCGGAGAATAAGTCATAGGCATTGGACACTTTTCACTCAAAGCACGACTTCTTTCTATAGATGATACACAGTGACATCAGAGCATCTTGCTGCACTGGGGAACTATGGGAATAGAAGGATTCTTATAGCAAGCCGGAAAGTGCATCCATCGTAATGCTGCTAATGCACCCGTAGCACTTCAAACGCTTGGTAGGACAAAAAAGATGGGCCATAGGTGGTAGATTTCGCTCGTATAAGGTGGGTCACACCTGTAATACCCCTTTGCTCCACAGGAAGAGCAATGGCGATTGGGCGACAGATGTTGACAAGAGCAGGTCAAATCAACTAGCAATTGGTTATTGTTGATTGAGAACAGCATGGTCTCATGGAGTAACAATAAGCAAGCTCTCATTGCGAAGACTACGATGGAAGCAGAATGTGTTTCTCTCAGAAGATGCAAAAGGAGTCATTTTGTTGAACTTTATAGTGGAGTTGGCCATTCCAGGAAGTTGAAGCGAGGCTCACTTTGTATTCTGGCAACCAAGACGTGATTTGATCTCAAAGAATCCCAAGAAAGATGAAAATGGTAACAGTATACGGGTAACAAAGCATAGGAATAGGAACTAAGTGCAGGGTGTGCCATGTCCAGAGCTGTCTTCCAAAACTAGCAACATCTTTCCGGCAATAATGTCTTTTCTGTGGCATTGGCAAACTGAACAAGTGTTTCACCCGTCTCCCCAACCCAAACAACGAGATTCTGCAATGGGTAAGCAAGGTTATAGTGGCCAAAGTTCACAATAATCTTCAAGAGGAGAAGCAATAGGTTCTGATCAAGTAGAAACCCCAAACAAATCACTGGATAAAGCAAATGTTTATGGATCCGCCATAAGTAATTCTGGTCAGGCAAACATTCAGGGCCATTAGAGATAAATATGGTTCTTGGTTGGAACTTGGGAGGATCCGCTCATACAATGGGCAGCGGGCACGCATGCCCGATTCAACCGGAGCTATGGGCCCCATGGCATGGTTTTCACTGAAGTTAGGTACACTGTTTCCGAACTTAATTCGGAACCAGACTCAGCAAAATACTCTAGGGGCCCTTTTGATTGGCAGGATTAGAAATGGGATTGGTTAGTCTTATAGAACTTTTCTGGCATTTCATACAAGAATCAGTGGAGGGATAAAGCTCTGTTGGACAACCAGTCCTACAAACCATGGGATATACAACAGCTTGGGGGAGCACTATCGTTAATCCCCACACTACCAATCCCATGAGCAAGGGCTAAAAGTCCTCATGTAGCCAATGCCATAGGATCCTTCATTGCCCCATAGCCTGACAATAAGACAGCTTAGGGATTTGCATTGGTGCTGCAGTTTTGGTGTTTGGACACAAGAAGGATGAGCAAACAAGTATCCCAAAACTTCCAAACCAACAATCTAGGTTTCCTCATCATCATTCTCCACCACAACATAACTTCTAATGTCAAGGCTGCTGTTAGATTTGCTACGTCTACTGGCTTAGTACTATCCAAAGAAAGGAGCAAAACGTATAGTTAGGAAGAAGGGGCATAGATAATGAACAATAACCAATTAATAAACTTAAACCAAATCTGCAGCAAGCACCTGGATAGATGTTAACATTGATAGAGAACTATCAACTAACAAGAGCAAAGCATACATCAGATGCGCCACTGATTACAAAGAAAACAATAGTCCATACGTTTTATTACAACTCTCACCGAAAAGGTAGAGTGTAGTGGTTCATGAAATTTCCAGCTGATACTACTGATCATTAGTTTTTGCATCCGAGTCAATCTTCCAAATACCTAAAACTACTGGGCTCATAAAGACGATCATAAGAATGAATACAGCTATTACAGTATGACTGTAAAAAACATGATTGCTTCAACTCTCGGGATTGTTAATCATTTAAGACAAAAATAATACCATCAAATACTATTGGAATGCAAACCTGTATATTGAGCTCTACCATTCTGGAGAAAGAACAAGATATTTACCATGAACAGTAATAAAGATAATTCATTACACAACTTCCTAAGTTCCCTTTGAAGTAAATTCCTTTATGTTGAATTTGGATCAAAAATTCATGGGGGAAAAGGTCAGGGAAACACACATTGAACTCGTGAAGGAAAATCCCTTACTGTAACAACGAAATGTATTTTGGAATTGATTTAATTTAACGGCTTCAGACACAAGTACAACAGAGAGCATTAATTAGATCGACTAACTAATAACCTCATGATAAGTTGATAACAAAGGTAATCAACGCATACATATAGAGTTCACAGAAAGTTATTCATCAATAATTGCAAAAAATATATAGATCACTAACCACATCAATCCAGCAATTATAAGCGAACTAAAACCAATCAAGGTAGTCATCAGACAATCCACAACTACATAGCTAAAACAATTTCCAAAAATGCAAAAGAAGAAAAAAGGGTGTAAAAATGGATCAATCTATATCATATCAATCAATTGCACATCGATTTCAAGAGAGATAAAGAGAACTACTAACCAGTTACCGGTAAAGCCCAATGATCATATCAATCCATAACTTTTCGTTTGCATCAAAACCATTCAAGTAGCCATTATAAAATCCACAACCAATACCAAAACAAAAGGTCCAGCAACACAGCTTTAAAACACGACTCCTGACCCAACTGTATCCAAAACAATTCGATACACGTGAGCTCATCATGTGCATCGAACCGCTTCGAACACAGCTGCCCTCGAATCGTGCTTAAAATACATGTCCATATCATTGCTCGTACCAAAACTAAGTTAAAGAAAGAAAAAGAAGTTCTAGAAAAACAACTTTAAACCACAGTCGTATGCGAAGTTATGTTTTAAAGTTGCGATGGTAGCATTACTCCAAAACAACAAGCTACGGTACCAAAAGTCGGAAAAATTATCCTATGCCCTTGGGCCACGGCCATGTGGTGCCCAGGCCCCTTCTCCACCACACATTGTGGTTGTGGTGGGACCCAAGGCAAGGTGTGTGTGGATCCTACCGCAATGTGCAGTGGGGAAGGGCCTGCGGCACCACGTGATGACGCGCCAGGGGCATTGAATATTTATTCCAAACGCAGATCATCGGATCCGACCCAATCAACTGGTTTTTCGATTGGGCACGGGGAAGAGCCCGCCCCCAACAGCCCCTCTCGGCGGCGAAAACCCCAGAAACTTCTGCAAGTTCGTCCTAATACTAATCGAGCACAAGAAGTAATAACCACCTTTTTATTTCCATCTCACCGATGCAACACACCAATCTTTGGATCTATAAAATTGATCCAATTCTTTCAATGAGAGCAACATTGATTCTAGGCAACATTGATTCGAGGCAACAAGTACATTTTGGATCTAGTACGTAAACTTCAATCCATATTAAACAGAGGTAACGTCAAATCCACGTGTTCCAAAACCAATTGAGCCAACAAATATTTCGCAATACTCGACTTATCAGATGAATTGGGCCTTTCTTTTGAATCGGAGAAACATATATTTTAGACCCATCAAAGATTCTCTGTCTCACAAGATATGCACAAATTCCGTCCTTGGTAGCCAGTAGCCCTCTACTAGGAATCACATTTTCAGTGACCAGTAGCCTTCTACTAGGAGCTACATATTGTCGCTAGTAGTCTTGCTAACCTAATAGGAACCACTGTTTTTCCGGATTCATAATTTGAAATGCACGCTTTCAGAGTTGTAATCACTTAGTGATCAATAGTCTTTGCAACTACTAGTAATCACTTTTATTTTTCACATGACTAGTAGTCCAACACCTACTAACCGTCATGCGTTTTTCTCCTGTGATTAATAGCCACTCACTACTAGGAAGTAAAAACCACCTTTTTATTTCCATCTCACCGAAACAACATGCCAATCTTTGGATCTATAAAATGGATCTAATTCTTTCAATTAGAGCAATATTGATTTGAGGAAACAAGTACATTTCGGATCTAGTACGTAAACTTTGATCCATATTAAGCAAAGGTAACATCAAATCCACAAGTTCCACAACCAATCGAGCCAACAAATATTCGCAATACTCGACTTATCAGATGAATTAGGCCTTTCTTTTAAATCGAAGCAACATTTATTTTAGGATAATAAATTCTTTCCACTGCCGGTGTAAAGATTTGTTTCCTCCAAATCAATTACATTGAACCACATTGCAAAACAGTGGTCCCAATCAATAAAACATGGCGACATGGCGCAATACAATTGATTTGAAGGAAACAAATGTTTACACCAGCGGTGTTAAGAATTTAATCTCATATTCTAGACCCATCAAAGATTCTCTGTCTAACAAGATTTTCACAAATTCCATCCTTGGTAGCCAGTAGCCCTCTACTAGGAATCACATTTTCAGTGACCAGTAGCCTTCTGCTAGAAGCTACATATTGTGGCCAGTAATCTCGCTAACCTCCTAGGAACCACTGTTTTCCGATTTCATAATCTGATATGCACACTTTCAGAGTTGTTATCACTTAGAAATCAGTAGACTTTGCACCTACTAGGAATCACTATTTTCCTTCCACATGACTAGTAGTCTAAACACCTCCTAACCGTCATGCGTTTTTCTGCTGTGATCAATAACCATACACTACTAGGAAGTAAGAACCACCTTTTTATTTCCTTCTCACAGAAGCAACATGCCAATCTTTGGATCTATAAAATTGATCCAATTCTTTCAACGAGAGCCACATTGATTCGAGGAAACAAGTACATTACGAATCTAGTACGTAAACTTTGATCCATATTAAACCGAGGTAATATCGAATCCACATGTTCCAAAACCAATCAAGCCAACAAATATTTCGCAATACTCGACTTATCAGATGAATTAGGCCTTTCTTTTGAATCGAAGCAACATATATTTTAGACCCATCAAAGATTCTTTGTCTGACAAGATTTGCACAAATTCCGGCCTTGGTAGCCAACAGCCCTCTACTAGGAATCACATTTTCAGTGACCAGTAGTAGCCTTCTACTAGGAGCTACATATTGTGACTAGTAGTCTCGCTAACATACTAGGAACCAATATTTTTCCGATTTCATAATCTAAAAAGCAAACTTTCAGAGCTGTAATCACTTAGTGATAAGTAGTTTTTGCAACTACAAGGAATCACTATTTTCCTTTCACACGACTAGTAGTCTAAACACCTACTAACCGTCATGTGTTTTTCTCCTGTGATCAATAGCCATACACTACTAGGAAGTAATAACCACCTTTTTATTTCCATCACACCGAAGCAACACGCCAATCTTTGGATCTATAAAATTGATCCAATTAATTCAATGAGAGCAACATTGATTCTAGGCAACGTCGATTCGAGGAAACAAGTACATTTCGGATCTAGTACATAAATTTGGATCCATATTAAGCAAAGGTAACATTAAATCCACAAGTTCCACAACCAATCGAGCCAACAAATATTCGCAACACTCGACTATCAGATGAATTTAGCATTTCTTTTAAATTGAAGCAACAAATATTTTAGGAGAATAAATTCTTTACACCCCAGTGTAAAGATTTGTTTCCTCAAATCAATTACATTGCGCCATGTTGCAAAACAGTGGTCCCAATCAATAAAATACGGCGACGTGGCGCAATATAATTGATTTGGAGAAAACAAATGTTTACACCGGCGGTGTAAAGAATTTAATTTAATTTTTTAGAACCATCAAAGATTCTTTCTCTAACAAGATTTTCACAAATTCCGCCATTGGTAGCCAGTAACCCTCTACTAGGAATCACATTTTCAGTGATTAATGGCCTTCTACTAGGAGCTACATATTATGGCCAGTAGTCTCGCTAACCTACTAGGAACCACTATTTTTCCGATTTCATAATCTGATATGCACACTTTAAGAGTTGTTATCACTTAGTGATCAATACTCTTTCCACCTACTAGGAATCACTATTTTCCTTTCACATGACTAGTAGTCTAAACACCTACTAACCGTCATGTGTTTTTCTCCTGTGATCAATAGCCATACATTACTAGGAAGTAAGAACCACCTTTTTATTTCCATCTCACCGAAGCAACTCGCCAATCTTTGGATCTATAAAATTGATCCAATTTTTTCAACGAGAGCGACATTGATTCGAGGCAACAAGTACATTTCGAATTTAGTACATAAGCTTTGATCCATATTAAACCGAAGTAACATCGAATCCACATGTTCCAAAACCAATCAAGCCAACAAATATTTCGCAATACTCGACATATCAGATGAATTGGGCATTTCTTTTGAATCGGAGCAACATATATTTTAGACCCATCAAAGATTCTTTGTCTGACAAAATTTCCACAAATTCCGGCATTGGTAGCCAGCAACCCTCTACTAGGAATCACATTTTCAGTGACCAGTAGCCTTCTACTAGGAGCTACATATTGTGGCTAGTAGTCTCGCTAACCTACTAGGAACCAGTATTATTCCAATCAGAAAATTACCTCTAAGTACAGAAAAGTGACACTTATTTCCCATTAAGGAGAGATGAAATACTTAATTACCACTAAGTCCACTTTTACAAAAATACATGTAACATTAATGGAAGTGTCACCTTAGGGTTTTAGGGTATGCTAGGGTATAATGGTACCCTAATGGGTACCCTAGTACCCTTGGGTACCCTAAAATCTTAGGATACCCTAGGATTTTAGAGTTTTAGGGTACCCTAGGGTTTTAGGGCACTTTAAGATTTTAGGTTTTAGGATACCCTAGGGTTTAAGGTACCCTAGGGTTTAGGTTTAGGCGCTTTTATAGAGCCCTAGGGTTTAGGTTTAGGCACTTTCATAGGAGTTTTAGGATGCACTTTCCTATTATTGGGTTTTAGCGGTTTAGGCACTTTCATTGGGTACCCTAGGATTTTAAGCACTTTTATAGGGTACCCTAAGGTTTAGGCACTTTCATTGGGTGCCCTAGGGGTTAGACACTTTCAGTATTTAGGGTTTTAGGCACTTTCATAGGGTTTTAGTGTTTCAATAATTAGCGGAGACTTGGTGGGAATTACTTTCTATTTTCTGGACCTAGAGGTAAATTGCCCTATTCCGATTTCATAATGTAAAATGCACACTTTCAGAGTTCTAATCACTTAGTGATCACTAGTCTTTGCAACTACTAGGAATCACTATTTTCCTTTCACATGACTAGTAGTCTAAACACCTACTAACCGTCATGTGTTTTTCTCCTGTGATCAATAGCCATACACTACTAGGATATAATAACCACCTTTTTATTTCCATCTCACCGAAGCAACACGCCAATCTTTGGATCTATAAAATTGATCCAATTCTTTCAATGAGAGCAACATTGATTCTAGGCAACATCAATTCGAGGCAACAAGTACATTTTGGATCTAGTACGTAAACTTTGATCCACATTAAACCGAGGCAACATTGAATCCACGGGTTCCAAAACCAATTAAGCCAACAAATATTTCGCAATACTCAACTTATCAGATGAATTGGGCCTTTCTTTTGAATCGGAGCAACATATTTTTTAGACCCATCAAAGATTCTTTCTATAACAAGATTTTCACAAATTCCACCATTGGTAGCCAGTAACCCTCTACTAGGAATCACATTTTCAGTGACTAACGGCCTTCTACTAGGAGCTACATATTCTGGCCAGTAGTCTCGCTAACCTAATAGGAACCACTATTTTTCCGATTTCATAATCTGATATGCACACTTTCAGAGTTGTTATCACTTAGTGATCAATACTCTTTCCACCTACTAGGAATCCCTATTTTCCTTTCACATGACTAATAGTCTAAACACCTACTAACCGTCTTGTGTTTTTCTCCTGTGATCAATAGCCATACATTACTAGGAAGTAAGAACCACCTTTTTATTTCCATGTCACCGAAGCAACAAGCCAATCTTTGGATCTATAAAATTGATCCAATTTTTTCAACGAGAGCGACATTGATTCGAGGCAACAAGTACATTTTGAATTTAGTACATAAGCTTTGATCCATATTAAATCGAGGTAACATCGAATCCACATGTTCCAAAACCAATCAAGCCAACAAATATGTCGCAATACTCGACATATCAGATGAATTTGGCATTCCTTTTGAATCGGAGCAACATATATTTTAGACCCATCAAAGATTCTTTGTCTGACAAGATTTGCACAAATTCGGCCTTGGAAACCAGCAGCCCTCTTCTAGGAATTACATTTTCAGTGACCATTAGCCTTCTACTAGGAGCTACATATTGTGGCTAGTAGTCTCGCTAACCTACTAGGAACCAGTATTTTTCCGACAAGAGCGACATTGATTCGAGGCAACAAGTACATTTTGGATTTAGTACATAAGCTTTGATCCATATTAAACCGAGGTAACATCGAATCCACATGTTCCAAAACCAATCAAGCCAACAAATATTTCGCAATACTCAACCTATCAGATGAATTGGGCCATTCTTTTGAATCGGAGCAACATATATTTTAGACCCATCAAAGATTCTGTCTGACAAGATTTGCACAAATTCCGGCCATGGTAGCCAGCAACCCTCTACTAGGAATAACATTTTCAGTGACCAGTAGCCTTCTACTAGGAGCAACATATTGTGGCAGTAGTCTCGCTAACCTACTAGGAACCAGTATTTTTCCGATTTCATAATCTAAAATGCACACTTTCAGAGTTGTAATCACTTAGTGATCACTAGTCTTTGCAACTACTAGGAATCACTATTTTCCTTTAACATGACTAGTATTCTAAACACCTACTAATCGTCATGTGTTTTTCTCCTGTGATCAATAGCCATACACTACTAGGATATAATAACCACCTTTTTATTTCCATCTCACAGAAGCAACATGCCAATCTTTGGATCTATAAAATTGATCAAATTCTTTCAACGAGAGCAACATTGATTCGAGGAAACAAGTACATTACGAATCTAGTACGTAAACTTTGATCCATATTAAACCGAGGTAATATCGAATCCACATGTTCCAAAACCAATCAAGCCAACAAATATTTCGCAATACTCGACTTATCAGACGAATTAGGCCTTTCTTTTGAATCGAAGCAACATATATTTTAGACCCATCAAAGATTCTTTGTCTGACAAGATTTGCACAAATTCCGGCCTTGGTAGCCAACAACCCTTTACTAGGAATCACATTTTCAGTGACCAGTAGTAGCCTTCTACTAGGAGCTACATATTGTGACTAGTAGTCTCGCTAACATACTAGGAACCAATATTTCTCCGATTTCATAATCTAAAATGCAAACTTTCAGAGTTGTAATCACTTAGTGATCAGTAGTCTTTGCAACTACAAGGAATCACTATTTTCCTTTCACACGACTAGTAGTCTAAACACCTACTAACCGTCATGTGTTTTTCTCCTGTGATCAATAGCCATACACTACTAGGATATAATAACCACCTTTTTATTTCCATCTCACCGAAGCAACACGCCAATCTTTGGATCTATAAAATTGATCCAATTCTTTCAATGAGAGCAACATTGATTCTAGGCAACATCAATTCGAGGCAACAAGTACATTTTGGATCTAGTACGTAAACTTTGATCCACATTAAACCGAGGCAACATTGAATCCACGGGTTCCAAAACCAATTAAGCCAACAAATATTTCGCAATACTCAACTTATCAGATGAATTGGGCCTTTCTTTTGAATCGGAGCAACATATTTTTTAGACCCATCAAAGATTCTTTCTATAACAAGATTTTCACAAATTCCACCATTGGTAGCCAGTAACCCTCTACTAGGAATCACATTTTCAGTGACTAACGGCCTTCTACTAGGAGCTACATATTCTGGCCAGTAGTCTCGCTAACCTAATAGGAACCACTATTTTTCCGATTTCATAATCTGATATGCACACTTTCAGAGTTGTTATCACTTAGTGATCAATACTCTTTCCACCTACTAGGAATCCCTATTTTCCTTTCACATGACTAATAGTCTAAACACCTACTAACCGTCTTGTGTTTTTCTCCTGTGATCAATAGCCATACATTACTAGGAAGTAAGAACCACCTTTTTATTTCCATGTCACCGAAGCAACAAGCCAATCTTTGGATCTATAAAATTGATCCAATTTTTTCAACGAGAGCGACATTGATTCGAGGCAACAAGTACATTTTGAATTTAGTACATAAGCTTTGATCCATATTAAATCGAGGTAACATCGAATCCACATGTTCCAAAACCAATCAAGCCAACAAATATGTCGCAATACTCGACATATCAGATGAATTTGGCATTCCTTTTGAATCGGAGCAACATATATTTTAGACCCATCAAAGATTCTTTGTCTGACAAGATTTGCACAAATTCGGCCTTGGAAACCAGCAGCCCTCTTCTAGGAATTACATTTTCAGTGACCATTAGCCTTCTACTAGGAGCTACATATTGTGGCTAGTAGTCTCGCTAACCTACTAGGAACCAGTATTTTTCCGACAAGAGCGACATTGATTCGAGGCAACAAGTACATTTTGGATTTAGTACATAAGCTTTGATCCATATTAAACCGAGGTAACATCGAATCCACATGTTCCAAAACCAATCAAGCCAACAAATATTTCGCAATACTCAACCTATCAGATGAATTGGGCCATTCTTTTGAATCGGAGCAACATATATTTTAGACCCATCAAAGATTCTGTCTGACAAGATTTGCACAAATTCCGGCCATGGTAGCCAGCAACCCTCTACTAGGAATAACATTTTCAGTGACCAGTAGCCTTCTACTAGGAGCAACATATTGTGGCAGTAGTCTCGCTAACCTACTAGGAACCAGTATTTTTCCGATTTCATAATCTAAAATGCACACTTTCAGAGTTGTAATCACTTAGTGATCACTAGTCTTTGCAACTACTAGGAATCACTATTTTCCTTTAACATGACTAGTATTCTAAACACCTACTAATCGTCATGTGTTTTTCTCCTGTGATCAATAGCCATACACTACTAGGATATAATAACCACCTTTTTATTTCCATCTCACAGAAGCAACATGCCAATCTTTGGATCTATAAAATTGATCAAATTCTTTCAACGAGAGCAACATTGATTCGAGGAAACAAGTACATTACGAATCTAGTACGTAAACTTTGATCCATATTAAACCGAGGTAATATCGAATCCACATGTTCCAAAACCAATCAAGCCAACAAATATTTCGCAATACTCGACTTATCAGACGAATTAGGCCTTTCTTTTGAATCGAAGCAACATATATTTTAGACCCATCAAAGATTCTTTGTCTGACAAGATTTGCACAAATTCCGGCCTTGGTAGCCAACAACCCTTTACTAGGAATCACATTTTCAGTGACCAGTAGTAGCCTTCTACTAGGAGCTACATATTGTGACTAGTAGTCTCGCTAACATACTAGGAACCAATATTTCTCCGATTTCATAATCTAAAATGCAAACTTTCAGAGTTGTAATCACTTAGTGATCAGTAGTCTTTGCAACTACAAGGAATCACTATTTTCCTTTCACACGACTAGTAGTCTAAACACCTACTAACCGTCATGTGTTTTTCTCCTGTGATCAATAGCCATACACTACTAGGAAGTAATAACCACCTTTTTATTTCCATCACACCGAAGCAACACGCCAATCTTTGGATCTATAAAATTGATCCAATTAATTCAATGAGAGCAACATTGATTCTAGGCAATGTCGATTCGAGGAAACAAGTACATTTCGGATCTAGTACATAAATTTGGCTCCATATTAAGCAAAGGTAACATTAAATCCACAAGTTCCACAACCAATCGAGCCAACAAATATTCGCAACACTCGACTATCAGATGAATTTAGCATTTCTTTTAAATTGAAGCAACAAATATTTTAGGAGAATAAATTCTTTACACTCCAGTGTAAAGATTTGTTTCCTCAAATCAATTACATTGCGCCATGTTGCAAAACAGTGGTCCCAATCAATAAAACACGGCGACGTGGCGCAATATAATTGATTTGGAGAAAACAAATGTTTACACCGGCGGTGTAAAGAATTTTATTTCATTTTTTAGACCCGTCAAAGATTCTTTCTCTAACAAGATTTTCGCAAATTCCGCCATTGGTAGCCAGTAACCCTCTACTAGGAATCACATTTTCAGTGACTAATGGCCTTCTACTAGGAGCTACATATTATGGCCAGTAGTCTCGCTAACCTACTAGGAACCACTATTTTTCCGATTTCATAATCTGATATGCACACTTTCAGAGTTGTTATCACTTAGTGATCAATACTCTTTCCACCTACTAGGAATCACTATTTTCCTTTCACATGACTAGTAGTCTAAACACCTACTAACCGTCATGTGTTTTTCTCCTGTGATCAATAGCCAAACATTACTAGGAAGTAAGAACCACCTTTTTATTTCCATCTCACCGAAGCAACAAGCCAATCTTTGGATCTATAAAATTGATCCAATTTTTTCAATGAGAGCGACATTGATTCGAGGCAACAAGTACATTTCGAATTTAGTACATAAGCTTTAATCCATATTAAACCGAGGCAACATCGAATCCACATGTTCCAAAACCAATCAAGCCAACAAATATTTCGCAATACTCGACCTATCAGATTAATTGGGCCTTTCTTTTGAATCGGAGCAACATATATTTTAGACCCATCAAAGATTCTTTGTCTGACAAGATTTCCACAAATTCCGGCATTGGTAGCCAGCAACCCTCTACTAGGAATCACATTTTCAGTGACCAGTAGCCTTCTACTAGGAGCTACATATTGTGGCTAGTAGTCTCGCTAACCTACTAGGAACCAGTATTATTCCAATTTCATAATCTAAAATGCACACTTTCAGAGTTGTAATCTCTTAGTGATCACTAGTCTTTGCAACTACTAGGAATCACTATTTTCCTTTCACATGACTAGTATTCTAAACACCTACTAACCGTCGTGTGTTTTTCTCCTGTGATCAATAGCCATACACTACTAGGATATAATAACCACCTTTTTATTTCCATCTCACCGACGCAACACGCCAATCATTGGATCTATAAAATTGATCCAATTCTTTCAATGAGAGCAACATTGATTCTAGGCAACATCGATTCGAGGCAACAAGTACATTTTGGATTTAGTACATAAGCTTTGATCCATATTAAACCGAGGTAACATCGAATCCACATGTTCCAAAACCAATCAAGCCAACAAATATTTCGCAATACTCAACATATCAGATGAATTGGGCCTTTCTTTTGAATCGGAGCAACATATATTTTAGACCCATCAAAGATTCTGTCTGACAAGATTTGCACAAATTCCGGCCTTGGTAGCCAGCAACCCTCTACAAGGAATCACATTTTCAGTGACCAGTAGCCATCTACTAGGAGCAACATATTGTGGCAGTAGCCTCGGTAACCTACTAGGAACCAGTATTTTTCCGATTTCATAATCTAAAATGCACACTATAATCCTTTCACATGACTAGTAGTCTAAACACCAACTAACCGTCATGTGTTTTTCTCATGTGATCAATAGCCATACAATACTAGGAAGTAAGAACCACCTTTTTATTTTCATCTCACAGAAGCAACACGCCAATCTTTGGATCTATAAAATTGATCCAATTCTTTCAATGAAAGAAACATTGATTCTAGGTAACATCGATTCGAGGCAACAAGTACATTTTTGATCAGGTACGTAAACTTTAATCCACATTAAACCGAGGCAACATTGAATCCACGGGTTCCAAAACCAATTGAGCCAACAAATATTTCGCAAAACTCAACTTATCAGATGAATTGGGCCTTTCTTTTGAATCGGAGCAACATATATTTTAGACCCATCAAAGATTCTTTGTCTAACAAGATTTTCACAAATTCCGTCCTTGGTAGCCAGTAGCCCTCTTCTAGGAATCACATTTGCAGTGACCAGTAGCCTTCTATTAGGAGCTATATATTGTGGCTACTAGACTCGCTTATCAACTTGGAACCATTGTTTTTCCGATTTCATAATATGATATACACACTTTCAGAATTGTTATCACTTAGTGATCAATAGTCTTTGCACCTAAAAAGAATCACTGTAATCCTTTCACATGACTAGTAGTCTAAACACCTACTAACCGTCATGTGTTTTTCTCCTGTGATCAATAGCCATACATTACTAGGATGTAAGAACCGTCTTTTTATTTTCATCTCACCGAAGCAACACGCCAATCTTTGGATATATAAAATTGATCCAATTTTTTCGACAAGAGCGACATTGATTCGAGGCAACAAGTACATTTCGAATTTAGTACATAAGCTTTGATCCATATTAAACCGAGGTAACATCGAATCCACATGTTCCAAAACCAATCAAGCCAACAAATATTTCGCAATACTCAACCTATCAGATGAATTGACCTATCAGATGAATTGACCTATCAGATGAATTGGGCCTTTCTTTTGAATCGGAGCAACATATATTTTAGACCCATCAAAGATTCTTTGTCTGACAAGATTTGCACAAATTCCGGCCTTGGTAGCCAGCAGCCCTCTACTAGGAATCACATTTTCAGTGACCAGTAGCCTTCTACTAGGAGCTACATATTGTGGCCAGTAGTCTCGCTAACCTACTAGGAATCAGTATTATTCCGATTTCATAATCAAAAATGCAAACTTTCAGATTTGTAATCACTTAGTGATCACTAGTCTCTGCAACTACTAGGAATCACTATTTTCCTTTCACATGATTACTAGTCTAAACACCTACTAACCGTCATGTGTTTTTCTCCTGTGATCAATAGCCATACACTACTAGGATATAATAACCACCTTTTTATTTCCATCTCACCGAAGCAACACGCCAATCTTTGGATCTATAAAATTGATCCAATTCTTTCAATGAGAGCAACAGTGATTCTAGGCAACATCGATTCGAGACAACAAGTACATTTTGGATCTAGTTCGTAAACTTTGATCCACATTAAACCGAGGCAACATTGAATCCACGGGTTCCACAACCAATTGAGCCAACAAATATTTGGCAATACTCAACTTATCAAATGAATTTGGCCTTTCTTTTGAATAGGAACAACATATATTTTAGACCCATCAAAGATTCTCTGTCTAACAAGATTTTCACAAATTCCGTCCTTGGCAGCCAGTAGCCCTCTACTAGGAATCACATTTTCAGTGACTAGTAGCCTTCTACTAGGAGCTAAATATTGTGGCTACTAGACTCGCTAACCGACTAGGAACCATTGTTTTTCCGATTTCATAATATGATATACACACTTTCAGAATTGTTATCACTTAGTGATCAATAGTCTTTGCACCTAAAAAGAATCACTATAATCCTTTCACATGACTAGTAGTCTAAACACCTACTAACTGTCATGTGATTTTCTCATGTGATCAATAGCCATACATTACTAGGAAATAAGAACCACCTTTTTATTTTCATCTCACCGAAGCAACACGCCAATCTTTGGATCTATAAAATTGATCCAATTTTTTCAACGAGAGCGACATTGATTCGAGGCAACAAGTACATTTCGAATTTAGTACATAAGCTTTAATCCATATTAAACCGAGGCAACATCGAATCCACATGTTCCAAAACCAATCAAGCCAACAAATATTTCGCAATACTCGACCTATCAGATGAATTGGGCCTTTCTTTTGAATCGGAGCAACATATATTTTAGACCCATCAAAGATTCTCTGTCTAACAAAATTTGCACAAATTCCGGCCTTGGTAGCCAACAGCCATCTACTAGGAATCACATTTTCAGTGACCAGTAGCCTTCTACTAGGAGCTAGATTTTGTGGCTACTAGACTCGCTAACCGACTAGGAACCAATGTTTTTCCGATTTCATAATATGATATACACACTTTCAGAATTGTTATCACTTAGTGATCAATAGTCTTTGCACCTAAAAAGAATCACTATAATCCTTCCACATGACTAGTAGTCTAAACACCTACTAACCGTCATGTGTTTTTCTCCTGTGATCAATTGCCATACACTACTAGGATATAATAACCACCTTTTTATTTCCATCTCACCGAAGCAACACGCCAATCTTGGGAAATTTAAAATTGATCCAATTCTTTCAATGAGAGCAACATTGATTCTAGGCAACATCAATTTGAGGCAACAAGTACATTTTGGATCTAGTACGTAAACTTTGATCCACATTAAACCGAGGCAACATTGAATCCACGGGTTCCAAAACCAATTGAGACAACAAATATTTCGCAATACTCAACTTATCAGATGAATTGGGCCTTTCTTTTGAATCGGAGCAACATATATTTTAGACCCAACAAAGATTCTTTGTCTAACAAGATTTTCACAAATTCCGTCTTTGGTAGCCAGTAGCCCTCTACTAGGAATCACATTTTCAGTGACCAGTAGCCTTCTACTAGGAGCTATATATTGGGGCTAGTAGTCTCGCTAACCTACTAGGAACCACTGTTTTTCCGATTTCATAATATGATATAAACACTTTCAGAATTGTTATCACTTAGTGATCAATAGTCTTTGCACCTAAAAAGAATCACTATAATCCTTTTACATGACTAGTAGTCTAAACACCAACTAACCATCATGTGTTTTTCTCCTGTGATCAATAGCCATACATTACTAGGAAGTAAGAACCACCTTTTTATTTTCATCTCACAGAAGCAACACGCCTATCTATGGATCTATAAAATTGATCCGATTCTTTCAACGAGAGCGACATTGATTCGAGGCAACAAGTACATTTCGAATTTAGTACATAAGCTTTGATCCATATTAAATCGAGGTAACATCGAATCCATATGTTCCAAAACCAATCAAGCCAACAAATATTTCGCAATACTCGACCTATCAGATGAATTGGGCCTTTCTTTAGAATCGGAGCAACATATATTTTAGACCCATCAAAGATTCTTTGTCTGACAAGATTTGCACAAATTCCGGCCGTGGTAGCCAGCAACCCTCTACTAGGAATCAAATTTTCAGTGACCAGTAGCCTTCTACTAGCAGCTACATATTGTGGCCTGTAGTCTCACTAACCTACTAGGAACCAATATTATTCCGATTTCATAATAAAAAATGCACACTTTCAGAGTTGTAGTCACTTAGTGATCACTAGTCTATGCAACTACTAGGAATCACTATTTTCCTTTCACAGGACTAGTAGTCTAAACACCTACTAACCGTCATGCGTTTTTCTCCTGTGATCATTAGCCATACACTACTAGGACATAATAAACACCTTTTTTATTTCCATCTCACCGAAGCAACACGCCAATCTTTGGATCTATAAAATTGATCCAATTTTTTCAATGAGAGCAACATTGATTCTAGGCAACATCGATTCGAGGCAACAAGTACATTTTTTATCTAGTACGTAAACTTTGATCCATATTAAACCGAGGCAAAATTGAATCCACGGGTTCCACAACCATTTGAGCCAACAAATATTTCGCAATAATCAACTTATCAGATGAATTGGGCCTTTCTTTTGAATCGGAGCAACATATATTTTAGACCCATCAAAGATTCTATGTCTAACAAGATTTTCACAAATTCCGTCCTTCGTAGCCAATAGCCCTCTACTAGGAATCACATTTTCAGTGACCAGTAGCCTTCTACTAGGAGCTATATATTGTGGCTAGTAGACTCGCTAACCGACTAGGAACCATTGTTTTTCCGATTTCATAATACGATATACACACTTTCGGAATTGTTATCACTTAGTGATCAATAGTCTTTGCACCTAAAAAGAATCACTATAATCCTTTCACATGACTAGTAGTCTAAACACCTACTAACCGTCATGTGTTTTTCTCATGTGATCAATAGCCATACATTACTAGGAAGTAAGAACCACCTTTTTATTTACATCTCACCGAAGCAACACGCCAATCTTTGGATCTATAAAATTGATCCAATTCTTTCAATGAGAGCAACATTGATTCTAGGCAACATCGATTATAGGCAACAAGTACATTTTGGATCTAGTACGTAAACTTTGATCCACATTAAACCGAGGCAACATTGAATCCACGGGTTCCACAACCAATTGAGCCAACAAATATTTCGCAATACTCAACTTATCAGATGAATTGGGCCTTTCTTTTGAATCGGAGCAACATATATTTTAGACCCATCAAAGATTCTTTGTCAAACAAGATTTTCACAAATTCCGTCCTTGGTAGCCAGTAGCCCTCTACTAGTAATCACATTTTCAGTGACCAGTAGCCTTCTACTAGGAGCTATATATTGTGGCTACTAGACTCGCTAACGGATAGGAACCATAGTTTTTCCGATTTCATAATATGATATACACACTTCTAGAATAGTTATAACTTAGTGATCAATAGTCTTTGCACCTAAAAATAATCACTATAATCCTTTCACAAGACTAGTAGTCTAAACACCTACTAACCGTCATGTGTTTTTCTCATGTGAACAATAGCCATACATTAATAGGAAGTAAGAACCACCATTTTATTTTCATCTCACCGAAGCAACACGCCAATCTTTGGATCTATAAAATTGATCCAATTCTTTCAATGAGAGCAACATTGATTCTAGGCAACATTGATTCGAGGCAACAAGTACATTTTCGATCTAGTACGTAAACTTTGATCCACAATAAACCGAGGCAACATTGAATCCACGGGTGCCACAACCAATTGAGCCAACAAATATTTCGCAATACTCAACTTATCAAATGAATTGGGCCTTTCTATTGAATCGGAGCAATTCTATATTTTAGACCCATCAAAGATTCTTTGTCTAACAAGATTTTCACAAATTCCGTCCTTGGTAGCCAGTAGCCCTCTACTAGGAATCACATTTTCAGTGACCAGTAGCCTTCTACTAGGAGCTATATATTGGGGCTAGTAGACTCACTAACCTACTAGGAACCACTGTTTTTCCGATGTCATAATATGATATATACACTTTCAGAATTGTTATCACTTAGTGATCAATAGTCTTTGCACCTAAAAAGAATCACTATAATCCTTTCACATGACTAGTAGTCTAAACACCTACTAACCGTCATGTGTATTTCTCCTGTGATCAATAGCCATACATTACTAGGAAGTAAGAACTACCTTTTTATTTTCATCTCACAGAAGCAACACGCCAATCGTTGGATCTATAAAATTGATCCAATTCTTTCAATGAAAGCAACATTGATTCTCGGCAACATCGATTCGAGGCAACATGTACATTTTGGATTAG
Organism: Rhododendron henanense subsp. lingbaoense; assembly: GCA_020567845.1. Lineage (NCBI taxonomy): Eukaryota > Viridiplantae > Streptophyta > Magnoliopsida > Ericales > Ericaceae > Rhododendron > Rhododendron henanense. The sequence goes on along the minus strand of CM036313.1, from coordinate 42,342,222 downwards.
GTACGTAAACTTTAATCCACATTAAACCGTGGCAACATTGAATCCACGGGTTCCAAAACCAATTGAGCCAACAAATATTTCGCAATACTCAACTTATCAGATGAATTGGGCCTTTCTTTTGAATCGGAGCAACATGTATTTTAGACCCATCAAAGATTATTTGTCTAACAAGATTTTCACAAATTCCGTCCTTGCTAGCCAGTAGCCCTCTACTAGGAATCACATTTTCAGTGACCAGTAGCCATCTACTAGGAGCTATATATTGGGGCTAGTAGACTCGCTAACCTACTAGGAACCATTGTTTTTCCGATTTCATAATATGATAAACACACTTTCAGAATTGTTATCACTTAGTGATCAATAGTCTTTGCACCTAAAAAGAATCACTGTAATCCTTTAACATGACTAGTAGTCTAAACACCTACTAACCGTCATGTGTTTTTCTCCTGTGATCAATAGCCATACATTACTAGGAAGTAAGAACCACCTTTTTATTTTCATCTCACCGAAGCAACACGCCAATCTTTGGATATATAAAATTGATCCAATTTTTTCAACGAGAGCGACATTGATTCGAGGCAACAAGTACATTTCGAATTTAGTACATAAGCTTTGATCTATATTAAACCGAGGTAACATCGAATCCACAGGTTCCAAAACCAATCAAGCCAACAAATATTTCGCAATACTCGACCTATCATATAAATTGACCTATCAGATGAATTGGGCCTTTCTTTTGAATCGGAGCAACATATATTTTAGACCCATCAAAGATTCTTTGTCTGACAAGATTTGCACAAATTCCGGCCTTGGTATCCAGCAGCCCTCTACTAGGAATCACATTTTCAGTGACCAGTAGCCTTCTACTAGGAGCTACATATTGTGGCCAGTAGTCTGGCTAACCTACTAGGGATCAGTATTATTCCGATTTCATAATAAAAAATGCACACTCTCAGAGTTGTAATCACTTAGTGATCACTAGTCTTTGCAACTACTAGGAATCACTATTTTCCTTTCACATGACTAGTAGCCTAAACACCTACTAACCGTCATTTGTTTTTCTCCTGTGATCAATAGCCATACACTACTAGGATATAATAAACACCTTTTTATTTCCATCTCACCAAAGCAACATGCCAATCTTTGGATCTATAAAATTGATCCAATTCTTTCAATGAGAGCAACATTAATTCTAGGCAACATCGATTCGAGGCAACAAGTAAATTTTGGATCTAGTACGTAAACTTTGATCCACATTAAACCGAGGCAACATTGAATCCACGGGTTCCACAACAAATTGAGCCAACAAATATTTCGCAATACTCAACTTATCAGAAGAATTGGGCCGTTCTTTTGAATCGGAGCAACAAATATTTTAGACCCATCAAAGATTCTTTGTCTAACAAGATTTTCACAAAATCCGTCCTTGGTAGACTAGCCCTCTACTAGGAATCACATTTTCAGTGACTAGTAGCCTTCTACTAGGAACTATATATTGTGGCTACTAGACTCGCTAACCGACTAGGAACCATTGTTTATCCGATTTCATAATATGATATACACACTTTCAGAATCGTTATCACTTAGTGATCAATAGTCTTTGCACTTAAAAAGAATCACTGTAATCCTTTCACATGACTAGTAGTCTAAACACCTACTAACCGTCATGTGTTTTTCTCATGTGATCAATAGCCATACATTACTAGGAAGTAAGAACCACCTTTTTATTTTCATCTCACCGAAGCAACACGCCAATCTTTGGATCTATAAAATTGATCCAATTCTTTCAATGAGAGCAACATTGATTCTAGGCAACATCGATTCGAGGCAACAAGTACATTTTAGATCTAGTACGTAAACATTGATCCACATTAAACCGAGGCTACATTGAATCCACGGGTTCCAAAACCAATTGAGCCTACAAATATTTCGCAATACTCAACTTATCAGAAGAATTGGGCCGTTCTTTTGAATCGGAGCAACATATATTTTAGACCCATCAAAGATTCTTTGTCTAACAAGATTTTCACAAATTCCGTCCTTGGTAGCCAGTAGCCCTCTACTAGGAATCACATTTTCAGTGACCAGTAGCCTTCTACTAGGAGCTATATATTGTGGCTACTAGACTCGCTAACCAACTAGGAACCATTGTTTTTCCGATTTCATAATATGATATACACACTTTCAGAATTGTTATCACTTAGTGATCAATAGTCTTTGCACCTAAAAAGAATCACTATAATCCTTTCACATGACTAGTAGTCTAAACACCTACTAACCGTCATGTGTTTTTCGCATGTGATCAATAGCCATACATTACTAGGAAGTAAGAACCACCTTTTTATTTTCATCTCATAGAAGCAACACGCCACTCTTTGGATATATAAAATTGATCCAATTCTTTCAATGAGAGCAACATTGATTCTAGGCAACAAGTACATTTTGGATCAGGTACGTAAACTTCGATCCACATTAAACCGAGGCAACATTGAATCCACGGGTTCCAAAACCAATTGAGCCAACAAATATTTCGCAATACTCAACTTATCAGATGAATTGGGCTTTTCTTTCGAATCGGAGCAACATGTATTTTAGACCCAACAAAGATTCTTTGTCTAACAAGATTTTCACAAATTCCGTCCTTGGTAGCCAGCAGCCCTCTACTAGGAATCACATTTTCAGTGACCAGTAGCCTTCTACTAGGAGCTACATAATGTGGCCTGCAGTCTCGCTAACCTACTAGGAACCAGTATTATTCCGACTTCATAATAAAAAATGCAAACTTTTAGATGACTAGTAGTCTAAACACTTAGTGATCACTAGTCTTTGCAACTACTAGGAATCACTATTTTCCTTTCACATGACTAGTAGTCTAAACACCTACTAACCGTCATGTGTTTTTCTCCTGTGATCAATAGCCATACACTACCAGGATATAATAACCACCTTTTTATTTCCATCTCACTGAAGCAACACGCCAATCTTTGGATCTATAAAATTGATCCAATTCTTTCAATGAGAGCAACATTGATTCTAGGGAACATCGATTCGAGGCAACAAGTACATTTTTTATCTAGTACGTAAACTTTGATCCACATTAAACCGAGGCAACATTGAATCCACGGGTTCCACAACCAATTGAGCCAACAAATATTTCGCAATACTCAACTTATCAGATGAATTGGGCCTTTCTTTTGAATCGTAGCAACATATACTTTAGACCCATCAAAGATTCTCTGTCTAACAAGATTTTAACAAATTCCGTCCTTGGTAGCCAGTAGCCCTCTACTAGGAATCACATTTTCAGTGACCAGTAGCCTTCTACTAGGAGCTATATATTGTGGCTACTAGACTCGCTAACCGACTAGGAACCATAGTTTTTCCGATTTCATAATATGATATACACACTTTCAGAATTGTTATCACTTAGTGATCAATAGTCTTTGCACCTAAAAAGAATCACTACAATCCTTTCACATGACTAGTAGTCTAAACACCTACTAACCGTCATGTGTTTTTCTGATGTGATCAATAGCCATACATTACTAGGAAGTAAGAACCACCTTTTTATTTTCATCTCACAGAAGCAACACGCCAATCTTTGGATCTATAAAATTGATCCAATTCTTTCAATGAAAGCAACATTGATTCTAGGCAACATCGATTCGAGGCAACAAGTACATTTTGTATCAGGTACGTAAACTTTAATCCACATTAAACCGAGGCAACATTTAATCCACAGGTTCCAAAACCAATTGAGCCAACAAATATTTCACAATACTCAACTTATCAGATGAATTGGGCCTTTCTTTTGAATTGGAGCAACATATATTTTAGACCCATCAAAGATTCTCTGTCTAAAATTTTTTCACAAATTCCGTCCTTGGTAGCCAGTAGCCCTCTACTAGGAATCACATTTTCAGTGACCAGTAGCCTTCTAATAGGAGCTATATATTGTGGCTACTAGACTCGCTAACCGACTAGGAACCATAGTTTTTCCGATTTCATAATATGATATACACACTTTCAGAATTGTTATCACTTAGTGATCAATAGTCTTTGCACCTAAAAAGAATCACTATAATCCTTTCACATGACTAGTAGTCTAAACACCTACTAACCGTCATGTGTTTTTCGCATGTGATCAATAGCCATACATTACTAGGAAGTAAGAACCACCTTTTTATTTTCATCTCACAAAAGCAACACGCCACTCTTTGGATCTATAAAATTGATCCAATTCTTTCAATGAGAGCAATATTGGTTCTAGGCAACAAGTACATTTTGGATCAGGTACGTAAACTTCGATCCACATTAAACCGAGGCAACATTGAATCCACGGGTTCCAAAACCAATTAAGCCAACAAATATTTCGTAATACTCAACTTATCAGATGAATTGGGCCTTTCTTTTGAATCGAAGCAACATGTATTTTATACCCATCAAAGATTCTCTGTCTAACAAGATTTTCACAAATTCCGTCCTTGGTAGCCAGTAGCCCTCTACTAGGAATCACATTTTCAGTGACCAGTAGCCTTCTACTAGGAGCTATATATTGGGGCTAGTAGACTCGCTAACCGACTAGGAACCATTGTTTTTCCGATTTCATAATTTGATATACACACTTTCAGAATTCTTATCACTTAGTGATCAATAGTCTTTGCACCAAAAAAGAAATACTATAATCCTTTCGCATGACTAGTAGTCTAAACACCTACTAACCGTCATGTGTTTTTCTCATGTGATCAATAGCCATACATTACAAGGAAGTAAGAACCACCTTTTTATTTTCATCTCACAGAAGCAACACGCCAATCTTTGGATCTATAATCCTTTCACATGACTAGTAGTCTAAACACCTACTAACCGTCATGTGTTTTTCTCATGTGATCAATAGCCATACATTACAAGGAAGTAAGAACCACCTTTTTATTTTCATCTCACAGAAGCAACACGCCAATCTTTGGATCTATAATCCTTTCACATGACTAGTAGTCTAAACACCTACTAACCGTCATGTGTTTTTCGCATGTGATCAATAGCCATCCATTACTACGAAGTAAGAACCACCTTTTTATTTTCATCTCACAAAAGCAACACGCCACTCTTTGGATCTATAAAATTGATCCAATTCTTTCAATGAGAGCAATATTGGTACTAGGCAACAAGAACATTTTGGATCAGGTACGTAAACTTCGATCCATATTAAACCGAGGCAACATTGAATCCACGGGTTCCAAAACCAATTAAGCCAACAAATATTTCGCAATACTCAACTTATCAGATGAATTGGGCCTTCCTTTTGAATCGAAGCAACATGTATTTTATACCCATCAAAGATTCTATGTCTAACAAGATTTTCACAAATTCCGTCCTTGGTAGCCAGTAGCCCTCTACTAGGAATCACATTTTCAGTGACCAGTAGCCTTCTACTAGGAGCTATATATTGGGGCTAGTAGACTCGCTAACCTACTAGGAACCATTGTTTTTCAGATTTCATAATATGCTATACACACTTTCAGAATTGTTATCACTTAGTGATCAATAGTCTTTGCACCTAAAAAGAATCACTGTAATCCTTTCACATGACTAGTAGTCTAAACACCTACTAACCATCATGTGTTTTTCTCCTGTGATCAATAGCCATACATTACTAGGAAGTAAGAACCACCTTTTTATTTTCATCTCACCGAAGCAACACGCCAATCTTTGGATATATAAAATTGATCCAATTTTTTCAACGAGAGCGACATTGATTCGAGGCAACAAGTACATTTCGAATTTAGTACATAAGCTTTGATCCATATTAAACCGAGGTAACACCGAAACCACATGTTCCAAAACCAATCAAGCATACAAATATTTCGCAATACTCGACCTATCAGATGAATTGACCTATCAGATGAATTGGGCCTTTCTTTTGAATCGGAGCAACATATATTTTAGACCCATCAAGGATTCTTTGTCTGACAAGATTTGCAAAAATTCCGGCCTTGGTAGCCAGCAGCCCTCTACTAGGAATCACATTTTCAGTGACCAGTAGCCTTCTACTAAGAGCTACATATTGTGGCCAGTAGTCTCGCTATCTACTAGGAACCAGTATTATTCCGATTTCATAATAAAAAATGCACACTTTCAGAGTTGTAATCACTTAGTGATCACTAGTCTTTGCAACTACTAGGAATCACTATTTTCCTTTCACATGACTAGTAGTCTAAACACCTACTAACCGTCATGTGTTTTTCTCCTGTGATCAATAGCCATACACTACTAGGATATAATAACCACCATTTTATTTCCATCTCACCGAAGCAACACGCAAATCTTTGGATCTATAAAATTGATCCAATTCTTTCAATGAGAGCAACATTGATTCTAGGCAACATCGATTCGAGGCAACAAGTACATTTTCGATCTAGTACGTAAACTTTGATCCACATTAAACTGAGGCAACATTGAATCCACGGGTTCCAAAACCAATTGAGCCAACAAATATTTCGCAATACTCAACTTATCAGATGAATTGGGCCTTTCTTTTGAATCAGAGCAACATATATTTTAGACCCATCAAAGATTCTCTATCTAACAAGATTTTCACAAATTCCGTCCTTGGTAGCCAGTAGCCCTCTACTAGGAATCACATTTTCAGTGACTAGTAGCCTTCTACTGGGAGCTATATATTGTGGCTACTAGACTCGCTAACCGACTAGGAACCATAGTTTTTCCGATTTCATAATATGATATACACACTTTCAGAATTGTTATCACTTAGTGATCAATAGTCTTTGCACCTAAAAAGAATCACTATAATCCTTTCACATGACTAGTAGTCTAAACACCTACTAACCGTCATGTGTTTTTCTCATGTGATCAATAGCCATACATTACTAGGAAGTAAGAACCACCTTTTTATTTTCATCTCACCGAAGCAACACGCCAATCTTTGGATCTATAAAATTGATCCAATTTTTTCAACGAGAGCAACATTGATTCGAGGCAACAAGTACATTTCGAATTTAGTACATAATCTTTGATCCATATTAAACCGAGGCAACATCAAATCCACATGTTCCAAAACCAATCAAGCCAACAAATATTTCACAATACTCGACCTATCAGATGAATTGGGCCTTTCTTTTGAATCGGAGCAACATATATATCAGACCCATCAAAGATTCTTTGTCTGACAAGATTTGCACAAATTCCGGCCTTGTTAGCCAGCAGCCCTCTACTAGGAATCACATTTTCAGTGACCAGTAGCCTTCTACTAGGAGCTACATATTGTGGCTGGTAGTCTCGCTAACCTACTAGGAACCAGTATTTTTCCGATTTCATAATCTAAAATACACACTTTCAGAGTTGTAATCACTTAGTGATCACTAGTCTTTGCAACTACTAGGAATCACTATTTTCCTTTCACATGACTAGTAGTCTAAACACCTACTAACCGTCATGTGTTTTTCTCCTGTGATCAATAGCCATACACTACTAGGATATAATAACAACCTTTTTATTTCCATCTCACCGAAGCAACACGCCAACCTTTGGATCTATAAAATTGATCCAATTCTTTCAATGAGAGCAACATTGATTCTAGGCAACATCGATTCGAGGCAACAAGTACATTTTGGATCTAGTACGTAAACTTTGATCCACATTAAACCGAGGCAACATTGAATCCACGGGTTCCAAAACCAATTGAGCCAACAAATATTTCGCAATACTCAACTTATCAGATGAATTGGGCCTTTCTTTTGAATCGGAGCAACATATATTTTAGACCCATCAAAGATTCTTTGTCTAACAAGATTTTCACAAATTCCGTCCTTGGTAACCAGTAGCCCTCTACTAGGAATCACATTTTCAGTGACTAGTAGCCTTCTACTAGGAGCTATATATTGTGGCTAGTAGACTCGCTAACCGACTAGGAACCATTGTTTTTCCGATTTCATAATATGATACACACACTTTCAGAATTGTTATCATTTAGTGATCAATAGTCTTTGCACCTAAAAAGAATCACTATAATCCTTTCACATGACTAGTAGTCTAAACACCTACTAACCGTCATGTGTTTTTCTCCTGTGATCAATAGCCATACATTACTAGGAAGTAAGAACCACCTTTTTATTTTCATCTCACCGAAGCAACACGCCAATCTTTGGATCTATAAAATTGATCCAATTTTTTCAACGAGAGCGACATTGATTCGAGGCAACAAGTACATTTCGAATTTAGTACATAAGCTTTGATCCATATTAAACCGAGGTAACATCGAATCCACATGTTCCAAAACCAATCAAGCCAACAAATATTTCGCAATACTCAACTTATCAGATGAATTGGGCCTTTCTTTTGAATCGGAGCAACATATATTTTAGACCCATGATAGATTCTTTGTCTAACAAGATTTTCACAAATTCCGTCCTTGGTAGCTAGTAGCCCTCTATTAGGAATCACATTTTCAGTGACCAATAGCCTTCTACTAGGAGCTACATATTATCGCCAGTAGTATCGCTAACCTACTAGGAACCACTATTTTTTCGGTTTCATAATGTGAAATGCAAACTTTCTGAGTTCTTATCACTTAGTGATCAATAGTCTTTGCAACTACTAGGAATCACTATTTTCTTTTCCTCTAAACACCTACTAACCGTCATGCGTTTTTTCCTATGATCAATAGCCACTTGCTACTAGGAAGTAATAACTACCTTTTTATTTCCATCTCACCGAAACAACACACCAATCTTTGGGTCTATAAAATTGATCTAATTCTTTCAATGAGAGCAACATTGATTCGAGGCAACAAGTACGTTTTGGATCTAGTGCGTAAACTTTGCTCCATATTAAAACCAAGGTAACATCGAATCCACATGTTCCAAAACTAATCGAGCCAACAAATATTTTGCAATACTCTACTTATCAGATTGATTGGGCCTTTCTTTTGAATCGGAGTAACATATATTTTAGACCCATCAAAGATTCTTTGTCTAACAAGATTTTCACAAATTCCGTCCTTGGTAGGCTAGTAGCCCTCTACTGGGAATCACATTTTCAGTGACCAATAGCCTTCTACTTGGAGCTACATATTGTGGCCAGTACATACTAGGAACCACTATTTTTTCGATTTAATAATCTTAAATGCACACTTTCAGAGTTCTTATCACAAATTCTTCTTTTATGTCCCTTTTACTATTTATATTTCACAAGATGAAACTGTTGCACAAGTAGAAAACTTCACATGCTAGTAAAACTAAGCGTCCAATGCTAAATGTCGAGACTTACTTGAACAACTTCATCAAGAATGTTGACCTCCAAAATAGCAGGGACAATACCAGCATCGATACCTTGGATTTTTTGGGGACCTTCAACATGAAAGCAACCTTCCCATTATGAAACAGTCAAGATGACAGTATTGCTCTACTATAAATAGTCAAGTTCACATTTCTCAAATACTAGCCAGCTTGTAGTTAAATTAGGACGGTATAACAATATTTGAGTATACGCAAGAAGTTAAGTTGGAAACTATCACCAACCATCATTTGGCTCCAATTCCAATGCCTTTCTGAAACTTCAGCAGCAATCTATGTCATTAAGAGCTATGTGTGCCTGACAAATAAAGAAAACCAAAAATTTATTAGGCTCGAAATCGTCCAATTGGACTCGTGCCATCAAAGACACATAACATGCAGACGAAGATGCATAAAAAGCAGTTGTAGATGCATAACAAACAAACATTCACAATCAAGCCTAAATTCAGAGAACAATGCAAACAGAAACCACAAACAGCTATCAAAAGCAGCAACAAGACAGCCCCAAAGAGCATCAAAAGACTGCAGCTGACAATAAAAACGAATAACAGGAGAAACAACACCACAACATCAGCAAAAACTCCCTCAGCAGCTTCAAAAAGCAGCAGCAACAATAAGAAAAACGGCAGCAATAAACACTGCTCCTTGTCCTATGACTTTGCTCCAACAATTAAGCACTAGTTTCAGCATTTATATAGAAGATACCTGGTCATCAGGACTTGAAGAAAGTGGCGGTGCCTTATAACTTTGCTCCAAAGATGCGTTGTCATCTCCGACAGACTCTCATAGTTCGATGTCCACTTGCTGCATCCGGAAGACGTAAATAATTAACTAGCAAACATATGCATGCATCCCAGTTTCAAGAAATGTAGCATGCACAAAATAGTTGCATTCATAATCACTGGATTGTTTGTTTCCACTGTTCTGTTCGTTGCTAATCTTAAGAAGGAAGAAAAGAGGGGATGTTTTATTCCTAATTTCCGAATTTTTTACTATGCTAGCCCAAAGGACGTGTTTCCCCAATCTAGCATAAAAAATAAAAAAACCAAACTGCAACCCTAGGTCCTTGACTACTCAAAACCCCCCAGATCTCTTCACCCCACGAAATTCCAAACAATTGTAAAACCTAAAATAAGAGAAATGCTCTATGCGTATGGATCTCAAACAGGGCTTGGATTTCTCTCGAAGAAAGAAGAGGTACCACTAACTTAGATTACCACAAAAAAAAGGTACCATCTATGTAGCACCGACACGCCAAAAGGGCGCCGTGTCCACGTACTGGACACAGAGACACGCCCAAATACGTATTGGACACGCCACGTGGCGTGTCAATAATTTTTATTATTTTTTGATAGGGGACACGCCGGGGACACAGCTGGGGGTCAAAATGTAATATATATTTTTAATTTTGAGGGGTTAATATGAAATTATTCAAAAATATTTGGGTTAAACTGTAATTATGCCTTTATTTGGACCATGGTAATCTTATACATTCATATAGGACATGTCTTCATCAACAGACATAGAAGAAAAGAAAAAAATATATGTATATATGTATTTATATATTTATTTATTTATTTATTTATACACGTGGCGTGTACCCCGCCGTGTCCGTATCCCCATTTTTTTAGAATTGTTGTGTCCCGTGTCCATGTCTGTGTCCATATCCGTATCCGTGTCCGTGCTACATAGGGTACCATTGACTCACAATCTCATACACGCATCATCAAGAAACAATATCATACACGCATCATCAAGTTCCACAAGCAATACTTCATTTTACACAATAGAAGCTCGAATCCAAACAAAAAGCATTAAATTTCAACAATGCCAGTCATCAATCCCTCAGATCTCACTTTTTTTTTCATTCGGGTTCACCAAAAAGAACTTCACAGTTGGTATCTTAGGATATACTACTACACCGACAAAACCAATTTAATCGGATGGAAAGGGAATAAAAAAAAAAACCGTCTGGAAACCCTAGCAAGAGAGAGCTGGATCGTCAGAGCTATTCGATTCAATTAATCAGCCGGCTGGCAACACGAACGGATCACGTAACCTAGACAGAAACAAACAAGATAGAGAGAGAGATACCAGTACAGGAGAGCTATTCGATTCGATTAACCAGTTTTTGGGCAGGGAGCGCGCGTAGAGAGAGGAACCAACGAGGGAGGTAGAGATACCTAGAGCTACAGAGCACAAGATCGAGATAGAAACCTAGGGCTCGTTTGGATGAAGGATTGGCAAGGGGGATAACTTATCAGTATCACCCCTGCTAAGGCCATGGGCCCCATTTTTATCCCTGGTTCGGGAAGCTCAAAAGGCGAGGGTTTTCGTTAATCCCCGTCCTTGCTTATGCCGGCAAAGAGGGGCTGCGAAGGTATTATTTTCGGCTGGGTTTCGAGGTGTTCATAAGTTATCCCCCCTAATCCACCTGGAAATTTGACAATTTCACCCCTCCTTATCCCCTTTCCCCCACTCCTAGCATCCCATCTCTGTCGCTACCCACTTTCTGCTTTTGTTCGAAGAGAGGAGGGTTTTAAGGCAATTTGGAAAGTTCAACCGATTTGAGCTTTGATTAACTCGGGTATGGCTTCGATTAAGTTGTACGTTCAGTTTTCTACAGTTTTCGAGTCCATGGATGTGTGGGTTTTGACTATAGCTACGTTTTTTGCATGTAAAACTCCATGGATCTATAAAAGTGTACTGTAGCCGCGATTTGATTGTGAAGATTTGAAACCCTACCAAAAAATTTATGTATGTGTTACTATGTTTGTGCGTGTAGAGATGAATCAAAAACCCTAACCCTAAAACTAAAAGTAAGATTGTGAGCAAGATTGGTACTTTACTCACTTTTTTGAAGTGGCCGATCTTTCACGTCGTATACATTATTTGGTCCATTTGTTAATGTGTAATTAAAGACCTAAGTAAGTGAGTAAGAAGTGAACTATGAACAATGGGTTTTCAACAATGGTGAACTAAACTATGAACAATTTGTAAGAGGTGAATTACGTGTGTATGCTTTGTATTGCTACATTTGATGCACTTTTTGGTAAATGTGAAAATGTAATTTGAAAATCTTTCCAATGACAGGTTTTGGCATAATGTGTCTTACTAGGGCAATGATGAATCAATTCAATTCTTAATTAAGGTAGATACCTTGGCGGGGTAACATTAGTTGCAGCCATGAGTACCCTTATGATTCCAAAAAAATTGTCTCAGCCCAATCTAGTTTTCAGCAGTGCTTGACCCCTAGACTCTCTATTGAGAGTGTAGAACGATGGCCAACTACGCCTAGCCTGTTGGTTCCAATAAGTATTACTATCTATAAAGATACAAAGCTTTGCAAATGAGTGCTTAAATATAATTGCGCACCATTTAAGAGCCAGCAAGAACATCCATTCCGCAATCAATGCCTAATCACCTCCTTCCGTACCGTCCCAACTCAATTCAATCAGTGAACCATGTACTCTCTTCATACTAAGAACAATTTCCGCCTTCGGATAGTATCCCCAAATCACCATTGGCTCCAAAGAAGCACCACCTGACAACGACTCCGTCGCATACAAAACGCCCTTCACCTCCTCGCTCGTGTTGTTGTTCCCAAACAACCACTCGCTCGCCTCACTCTACCACCTGAAAAACACCATTCAACACAACATTTTTAGTTTTTACCAAGAAAAAAAAAAATCACCCAGCATCAAACTGCACAAGTAGAAATCTAATGACAGATAGCACCTAAGGGGGTTGGCCTGGCGACTTAGCGCTTGCTCTTCAAAACCTCTTACGCGTTATCCACTTTCTGCCACCCCGCCGGCGGACAGTGGGATTGGTCCCGCAAGTGGACGGTAAGATTGGTCCCTAGGAATTGCTATCGTCTCCTATTGGTCCCTATGACTTAGGGTTTTCTCTTCACTCAAGTTCTATCGACTTCTTTGGGTCCATTACGTACTCTTTAGAATCCTTTGGGGCCAACACATCTCCGGGTTTAAACGGCCCCCGTCAGTAGAATTAATCAAGGGGTGCGCGTAAACTGCCCGGGACATTTAAAAGAAAACAACAAGTGTCGGGAGATGGGGTGGCGGTATACCTGTAAGGAACGAAGTAGAGTCGTTCTTCGTCGCGGGCGTAGGCGTCGGGGGCGGAGGAGGAGGAGGGAGGGTGGGGCCATTCGTCGGCGTCGAGGAGGTCCAGGGAGAGGAAATCTAGGGTTTTGGAGAGGAGCGGGCGGAGGCGATTAGGTTACAGAGAGAGAAGCGGAGGGATCTTTCTCTCAAGAGATCATGGAGAGAGAGCTGTGGGTTCATTGAGAGAGAGAGAGAGAGAGCCAGAGGTGGTTTTTTGAATTTTGATTTGACGAGAGAGAAGGGTTAATACTAGTAATCGTTCTCTGTCTTGTGCACGGAAGAGGCCAAAAAAAAAAAAAGAGCTTTCTATTTGCAGCCACTTATTTTCTGTATATACTATGGTACACACTATACACCTGTTTATAATATGGTACACAGACTACGTTCAGAAAATTTGTTATTGCAAATAGCATAGCCCAAAAAAAAGGGAAATTTAGATAATGTAAACGACGTAGTTTTGTGTTATATGTTGTGCGCGGGAGATTTTAACCTAAAACGACATGGTTTTGTGTTGTATTTCGGCCACACCGTTGGGCGACAAATTTTGGATTTCCTCGCCAAATAAGTCCAATTTGGCGACGAAATACTACTAATTCCTTGCCGAAAGGTACCATTTCAGGACGAATTTTGAATTTCGTCACGATAGACTATTTTTGTCGTAATGATCTTTCTCCCTTGCGTGAGACTTTCTCACCCCTTGTGGGTATTGTTGTGGTGGATTTTCTATGTTTTCTTAATAACTTTTCGAGGTTGGAGATGAAGTTTTATCTGTGTGAGATTGTGAATGTTCTTTTCTGAATTTAGGCCTCCTTTGTCGTTGTTTTCCTCCCTCCTTAAGGCTGGCTGCCCATTCCCAGTGTATGATTTTCATATCAATAAAAGTACCATCTAAAGATTGGGAAAAAAAAAATTACGTTCTCTTAGGTACATGCATTCTTCAGCCGGGCGAATGTAATTAGGACATACAGCCATAGACCATCCAGATGCCCCGAGGTGGTCATGTCCATTGACTAATATCCGTTTGGTCTTACTACTAAAGTACTCCATAGTATATTGTTTCGATAGCATTACTAGAAGAGATGTTAGAGATTATAACGAAGTTCTACAACTTCTCCATTTTCTGGTTCTGTCCGAAGATTTTCGCACTTTTTGGAGTTCTTGTGCCTTCTTTTCAGCGAAAAAGAACGTTTAAGATGATGAGATGAGTGAATCAAATTTGCATTTCTTTTGTTTATTGGATCTTTAACGGACGTGTCTTTACCAAATTTGATACTCTATTCATTTATCTTCGTGTGTTTGATTGAATGCACAAACAATAGAACATTCTCTTCCTTTTTTGTTGGGACGGTGTACAAGGTTTGTTGGTGTATTCTCTTATAGCACCAGAATAAAAAGGGAGTTACAGACAATATTTTGAGGAGCACAAAAAACAAAAAATAATTTCCTAAATCACTATCCAGTTCAATAGTTATATAGGGAAAACATTTTACTCATGGGACTATTTTGCGCTGTAACAAACAAAGCCTAATTCCCTTCTTACAATAAATTTTTTATAAAAAATGAATACACTACACATGATGGTCAGCTCTCGAACATCATACCCGAAGAAACTGTCATCGCGAACCTTTTTCTTCGCCTAAGTGCTAATTGGTACGGGGCCATAAAGACAGATACGAAGATCACCTTGAAGCAGCCGTGGGTGGAAGTAGCACTTATACAAGTCCCAGAATTCATCTCTGCGACATGAATACAAATGTAAATGAGAAACAACATTAACCATAATGGCCATACCAGGCACAAGTTGGAGAAGGGAGAATGCATATTGTATTCTGGATTCTAAGACAATAAATCCTTCCCCTACTTCCGCACAAGTATAACAAGACGAAAAGAAAGGCAGGGGCACTGAGACTCGGAGGTCTCAGAGACAAATGATGTCAAATTCACAAAACACGTGGATGATTCCGATACCAATTGCATACGAAAGGACAATGGTAAGAGGAAGAGGGAGAAGGAGGAACAACCTGGCTTGGGGAAGGGAGAACAAGGAATAACCCTTAACGTCTGTGTGCCTGTCGAGCACAATCACAGCTAATCGTGATAGTCCAAGTGCCTCCACATCAATCAACTTGTTAAATCCTGAAATTAATTTTGAGAAACACCCAGACAACCATGTCATATGACTCAATATGTCAACAAACCCAAACGCACAGGATTTGATAAATACATAAAAGAGATAAATGGCATTTCACTCGGCAACAAAACAGCAAAATCAGCGAAGCAAATTGAAATGCAAAACTTGCAGATGTAGAAAAGATCAAGAGAAAGATGCACAATTGAAAAGACAATCCGTTCCCAAAAATGAAGACCATGTCAAGGATTTTTGTCTTCTCCTTTGGATCAAATTCCTTATTTAATTACTGATGTAGAGAACTCCACGTTAACTCAGCCTCCTGTAGATGAGGCCAAAGGTGTAGTTTTTGAGATGGATGGAGACAGTACAGCTGATCTGATTGGATTTTCTAGAACACCTCAAGTGGATTTCTGGTCCACATGGAGCAGCAGTTAGATTTCCTTTCCAGATTATCACTTCTATTATTTGTTGAGAGATTTTGACAGATACCTTTCTAGGTTTGAGGGAAGCCCCATGGGTTCCAGTTCTATTATTTCAAATAACACTTTCATGATTACAGATTTGTACCTGGCTGCTACTATTTTCAGTTTGGTGGAGGGGCTTGATATTCTTATGCTTCAGGGTCTTAGGTTGCCCTTGCCCTTGCCCAAGTCTAAGAGATAAACCTCGTAAGTGGTCTCTGATTTGGTGGTGCATCGTTAAACCTCCCTTAATTAACCTAAAATTTGATGACTGTTCTTGAGATAATCCAGGCATTGCTAGAGACTCTCAAGACAAATTTTTTTTGGCCTATGCTCAACCCATAGGCCACCGTTCCAGCTTGTTGGGGGAGTTTCATTCCTGTGATCGTTGTCTGCATTTGTGTATTACCAAACTTTCATAGTTCTCTAGTGAATAGTGCTAGAGCGCACTATTGGAAAGGGTAACTAGCACTAGCGTATCGGCATATTGCTCAAAAGAGAGGGTGGGAAAACCAAAAATCAACACTACAGCAATCTGCCCATAATTACCTAGCAAACCGACACCTACTACTTTCATAGTATGAGTTCTCTAGTGAATATTGCTAGAGCGCACTATTGGAAAGGGTGTTTTAGCACTAACATATTGGCATATTGCTCAAAAGAGAGGAGGAACACTAAAACTCAGCACTAGAGCAACCTGCCCGTGATTACCTAGCAAACCGACAACTACTATTTTCATAGTATGAGTTCTCTGGTGAATAGTGACAGGGTGCACCCCCTCCAACCACCACCAACAAAACAATAGTAGTTTTGCATGAGGAACTAATGTGTTTCAATTGAGAAAGAAGTCTCTTATCTAAAAATAATAATTGAGAAAGAAGTCTTTTTAGGAGTCCAGGGTTAAGATGTTTATTCGTATCTACAAATAGGAGAGCCTTCATTGTAACATTCCTTCGTCGTTAGATGTAAAGTAAATAATGAGTTCATCAAAGCAGGTGATCAACTTTACGGAGTAATATAATACTGACTATGGTTTTATCATCAGACTAAGAAGACCCTTCGTACTTCTTCTCGAGTGACTTAAACAAGCTGATTCTAGGGCTAGTAAAAGAGTGAAAGTGGATGTGAACCTCCGGCACTTTGGCAGTACACCAATACTGTCTCTCATTCCATCAACTCCAGTAACTTTAATATTTCTTTTTCTGAACACAAATCACTTTTGTTATTTAGCATTCATGTTTGTGCTCTAGAAAATCCAAATCCCTGTAGTTTGACCTCGGACTCACCCGAGTAATACTACAATGCGACGTACGGCATTTGGGATGCAATAAAAAGTTTACCAAACAAATCCAAAAGCCTAAAATATATAAAGGTCAATTGTCCATCATAGACGAAATGGGTAGCCTTTCACCACGCCTTTATAGAGCCAGGGTTCTGAGAAAAAAGCAAATATAAAATCAAAGTTACAAGACTAACCTGCTTGGTGTACCACAAGCAATGTTAACACGGTTCTTTAAAACGGCCACCTGAATTCATTAGTAAGAACAAAGATAGATAAGTGCATATACAGTATAAGTTGAAGAACCAATAAAAAGTAAACAGACTCAAGACTAGGTCAGAAGATTTACTCAAATAATACTTCCTTTGCGGTATGCTAACAAAAACACATAGCATATCTTAAAACTTGTCAGATCATGAGTTCCTCATTTAATGCAATTACAGTATTGGATGATACCATATAACGCTCCTAATAGCATAACTGAGTACCAAGAGACAATTTGTCTCTAAAAGTGGTAGGCTATGTTAATGAAGGCTATTTCTGGTCTGCCTGCATGTTTCATGTCCCTTTCACTGTCCATGCTTTGTTAGATGACAAATTGGAGACTGATCAACGTAACATTTTTTACTTGGGTCAGAGGTGAATCATACCATCAAATAGTAAAGCGTAAGTTTGTCTCAATCATTGGGGAATTGGCCAGCCAATGAAGAACGGGGTGTTAAAGGTGTAGCACTATCAACTAGATTAATGGATGGGTGGAACTTTTCATAATGCCACGTAATCGTTTGACGACGAAAGTCGTGTTGCATTTTGGAGTGATCTTCAATGTGTGTAAATTCCATTCTCAGGAGCATTTCCATTTTATTCTCCATCACGGTTGACAACTGTGGGTATCCGGCAAGCCTTTGCTACGTGCCATATCCCTAAGCAACCTTACACTGTATCACAAGCGGATTCCAACCTCTAACTCTCTAAGTAAGCCCACCTCTGGGCGCTCTATGTCCAAAAGAGCACGGTAGCCTCCAAGCACCTCACCTCTAGATAACCAACAGGCAAGGAGCATCTTCCGCGAAGGATAAGAGGAAGAAGCGTCCGGGCACAGAGGATCCTCCCTAGGTTTTTCTCAGTCTTACACACCCTGTAAGAGACTCCCCCAACTACAAAAATGGACACTCGACTATCATGTAAAGTGAGACTGTTGGTTTTTCCATTACAATAGATAAACAGATTTGACACCTTTCTATATCATTTTTCCACCCAAAACATATCCGAATCACTTACAATCTATGAAGCACCGACACTACTAGTAGACGGCGTGTCCCCGTGTCGAACACGGGGACACAGCAAAATATATATAGGACAGGACATATGGCATGTCCATTAAATTTCCATTAGATTTTAATCAACTTTTTTAGGAGGACACGGCGGGGACAAGGGAGGGACATGGCAGGGGTTAAATGTGCAATTTTTAAATTTTTTGATGTGTAAATGACTAAATGAGTATTATTTCAAATATTTTGGGTTAATAGCGTGAAATGATATGATGTATAAATGATGCTTATTTATACATGTAGATGTCTCATGCTTCTACATATAACTGTCTCCGCTAGTATAAAATAAATATTATTCATTTATTTTTGTTGTGTCCCCTGTTGTGTCCATGTCCCCATTTTTTAATAAGTCCCATGTCTGTGTGTGTATCCGTGCTACATAGCTTACAATTCCCTTGGAGGCTATTAAAACACCATCGTTAAAAATATATTTTCAATGTTGAATCTTTTCGAGGTTGAACAAACTTATTAGTAGCCATTTAAGCACAATGTTGACAAAAAGTATAAAATTACTCAATAAATTTTTCAACCAGAAAAACTTCATATTAAACATCTATTTTGAAGAATATTGTTTAATAGCCTCCAAGCGTAATGCAGCCATTTGGGATTCTTTTCAGCCGGAAAAATTATGTAGAAAAGTGCCAAATCTACTTTTCCGTTAGTTTTGGCAGAAAAACTAGCCATCTCACATTACATGATGGTTCAAGGGTGCAAGTGTCCACTTCGGTATAAGCGTCTCTATGTAATGAGACCCTACTTGCTACCCAACAAATTATCAGAAATCTTGCTGATATTTCTGACCTTTATCTGAAGTTGTTGCTTCCTATAATCACCAAAACTTTGACCAACAGTACAGCTGTTTCGTTGTACATATTCATGCATACACCAGCCTTGAGCTAATTTATCTCATTTTATTTCGAATACAAAAGATAGTAAACTCAAATGCCGACTTCTTCATAAAACTCTACAATTCATTTCCCACACATATTCACTTTAATATCCATAACTAACAGAAGTTGCATAGAAGGCAAAAATCCTACCTGCTCCTCAACCTTCATATGCTTCGAAAATCTATGGTCAAATCCCTGAAAGTCCTGAAGAACCATAATACATTCTTTCCTTAAGTACTCAAAGAGGCTGGATATATAAAGTTTGCTCTGTTACAGTAACTCATATTCCTAAATATTATGTAAAATGAGTATAATTAGGCATCTGACGATACGGATCCTTAGAAGGTTCAATATATCCGATGAATGCAAAGACGGATCACACCTAAGAAGTTCTAATGATCTCAAGGCAGATAAACTGATTACAAGAAGAGCTGGACTTCCAGGATCAATCTTTCCCTCAAGCAGCTGCTTTTCACAAAGAACTGCTTTCCAGGATGATCCAAAAGCAGCCTTCATATGTTCGCCTAAATTGCTAGCACTTTGATCCATGTCTTGAGATAGCTCCAGAATGCATTTTTCTGCATAATCCAAGTATAATGCATCAACTTATTAATGGAGGGGTAGCAAAATTCAATTATGTTAACAGAAAGGGTACAGAAATCATATCGTTAAAGAAACTGAAACGGTTCATTATTCAACTTCTGACAAACTAGAGCAACTGAAAACCAGTTTGGGCTGGCAAAGCATAATTAAAGGGGGGGCTTGGCACAAATTTTAGAGATTATACTTGGCATCTCATTATAGAGATTATATAAGCATATAGAAGCCAACTTGATTAACAAACACGAGCCATCGGTTGCATGTTTTGGTTTCCAAAACAACTCCTATATGTGTTTGGAGTTGGACCCATCTAGAAAATTTAGTAGAAATGTAATTCCAAAAGGCAATGATATGGAATCAAAGAATAATTAAAGGGGGCTTGGCAAAATTATCTGGGGTGATCATGGATTATAGATTAAAAAGTTGGATTATGGAGTGTTGGGCACAAATTCTTAGCATAGATTATGCAGAATGGAATTTCAAGTTCTCTATCTACAGATCATAATCCAATCACACTCTTCCAGAGGAGTTTTAGGTTTTCATTTTATGGATAATTTGTCAAGGACATTAAATCCATCTGCGCAAGACAGAGAAGGAATCTAACAACTCCAATCCAACTGCCGCTTTCGTGAAAGGATTGAATTCAGCTGGGTTTGATGAAATTTTTTCTCCTTCGACTTGATAAAGATTTGATGAATGATTGAAGCTCGATTTCAGCCTCTTTTGGATTTGAATTTGATAAACATTAAACTCAAGTTGAACTCTTTAATTTGAACAAAAAAAAAATATTTCAAAGCTAAGGATTATCCTTTAGTCTTATGTCAGCCATTGAACTCTCAAGAAAAAAATATTGGTAAAACAAAAACAAAACTTAAATACGACACACTCTGTTGCATGGTATCCCAGTTTCTAATTTCTATAACCTAGGGAAATATACTATATGCATACTTATTTAAGTATGTACAATATACGCCCCTTAAATCGCCTAAAATTCATGACATTTAACGTAAAAATTCTCAACATTAGCTTTGAGGAGCTCGATAGGCACTCGACGGCTGGCTCACCACATAATAAGCATATCATGTAGAGCAATGCCTAAAATTCTCTTGTATAAATAAATAAAAAGTGCTAACGCGCACCTCCTGCTTTGTCCGAGTCATTTGGAAACAATTTTATGTTCCTCATTTTGAGCCCTACCATTATACAAATTCCATAACCTTTGCATAACAATTTATAACATTTTGACATAAATTCATAACATTTGTAGGTTATGAAATTTTATCTTGATGTGATGAATTTTAACACAAATTTTATGAATTTAAATGCAAATGTCGTGAATCTTTACCCAAATTTTACGAATCTCATACAACATGTAATGAATTTCTATACAAAATGTTATGAATCCAAAGGAATTCAACGAGTTCATACCGTACACACTCAAATCCAAATTAACAGTGCCTATTCCAGCCTTTTGCCGAAAACAAAAGAAAAACATTCTTTACAGCCCCCTCTAGATTGTTAAACATGATGAAATAAGAAAGGGAAGTTGTTTCTCACCAGACATTTGGTGAGAAAAGGGAAGGGGCAATCAAAAATTTTCATTTCGGTGCACTTTTCCTTCCCATTTCTCGCCAAATTAATCAATCCGAATGAGAGTCATTTGAAGAAAAATCCTCATAATCTTTTCTTTTCTTTTCTTTTCCCATCAAACCACTCAATCCAAAGGGGCTTTAATTTTAGATTCCAAAATAGGAAGCAAGCAACAGGATTTTTCTCCTTGCCAACAACTGTTGGGCCACCTCACCCCAAGCGTAAGTGTATGCTGTGAGAGGGGCTGGAGGATTAGTCCGAGGCGCGCAACCTGACCTCAGGACACCCTGCTTTACAAAAAAAAGCCAACTGGATTTTAAAATCAAGAGAAAGCAAAGCGAACCAGCTTTGATGGATTCGAGCTCGAGCGCCGAAAGTTGAACGCCATTGGCCGATTGGTACTGGTTCACAAAGAAACTCAGCTGCTCAGCCGCTGTTGCTACGCCTAAGCTGCTGCCGTGGTTCTTGTGGGGGTTGGTTTTGGCCTTCTTCTTCTTGGCTAGTACTCTGTTGGGGCCGAGTGGTATGCGCTTTTGTTTGTTAGGGTTTTCGTTCTTTGGGGTTCTTCTACTACTTTTTGAACGCTTCTCTTGCTTCCCGCCGCCCATTCTCTCTGTCTCTCTCTCTCTCTCTCTCTGTCTCAGCTTTCGAAACCTTGATTCGCCCCCGGTGTGTATTACTGGTCAATAAGTGTAGGCACACTGAATCCAACCACTTCACTATCCACTATATATTTTGTAAGGTCCACTCCGGGTCTTAAAAAAATACAAAAAAATGTTCATAAATTTTAAAATAATATATTATATATGGAGTCCTGTAAAAAATCAGCTCCAACAAATATCGGTAAGTATTATTTCTTGATTCGTAGGGGCAAAACTGTACAGTTGAGCAGTTTCGCTCCTACAAATCAAGAAATAATACTTACCGATATCCGTTGGAGCTGATTTTTTACAGGGCCACATAAAATATTATTCTTAAATTTATGGACATTTTTCTGTACTTTTTTGGGACCGGGGTGAGCCCCACAAAAAATGTAGTGGATAATGTAGCGGATGGATGGTAGTATATGTAGCATCTCTCATTACTAGTACGGTCGGAATTCCGGACAGACCCGTTAACGTGGAGGGTTTGGGCGGACTATTTTGTGACACGTGCACGAATGTGATACGAACCAACACATGAAAACTAAATGGGACGAATACAAGTTAGGCTTGCATACCTCGATAAAAACACGAATAACTGTTTTATTTTGTATATCAACTTGTTAACCGAAAAAGATGACTCAAACAAGGCACGATATGAACTCATACGGTCATACCTATAAAACTACATATACTACAATATTGCAAAAAAAAGATCACCCTATAATTAAATGGATCTCAGTTTTCTATAAGAAAATAAATTATATACACAAGTGGTGTAAGCATTTGTTTCCTTCAGATCAATTACGTTGTCTCATGTTGTCAAAACAGTGATCCCAATTAATATAACCTGGCGATGTGGCGCAATATAATTGATTTAGAGAAAACAAATATTTACACCAATGGTGTAAATAATTTAATCTCTTTCTATAAATTGTGATGAAATAACGAGAGAGAGAAAAATAAGTTCAGTTTAAATGCGTGTAATCTTTAATTTTCAGTACCTGGAGTCATTCTATTGAGGTTTTAGAAATCTTCTTCACGAACAATTTATTTTGAAAATTACTAAAGTTAAACATTTCCATTTTTATAGATTGAGCCAGGTGAAAGGGATCATATTTCTGCTTAATTTGATAATGTGTTATGTTTGGGTTGTGATTTTTGGCTACTTTGGAAAATGATTAGATGTAAGCGTGGCAGAAAAGGCCTGTAATTATCCTTTTCAGATTTAACTTTGAAAAGCCAAACTTAATCAGACGATTGTGATGTCGGTTCAATTACCTCAACGAAGAAGAATTTTCTTTTGAAGTATTGAAACAACTCAAACGATTCACAAGAAATTCAAAAACCAACAGGAAACAAGATGCCTTGATGAATTCAAATAAACTTACTTCCAAATTGACTCTCCAACTTCAAAAGAACGGAAACAGATTACAAAGTAACTACTACAAATTACTCCAGTCTACCATTTTGTGGTTTGGGAATCCAGTTGATGTTTTCAGTTTGCAAAATAAATAACTGTAATCAATACAGTGACTATCTCTCTCCCTCTTTGGCAGCGAGGGCGTCTACGTTTTGCGTCGACGAAACTTTTACGTACGTAGATGTAGCCTTCTTGTCTCACATATATATTATGTATGTACATAGCTACCGGATCTAAATCAGGGAGGTAACAATTTCCAAATGCAGTGACAAAACACAGTGGTCTACTTGAAATTGGGTCCATTCCATAAAAGAACAAGTATCGTGAATCGTGAATCCTGGACTAACCGGAAAAGAATGCGATAAATCGTGAATGGTTGAATAGACTATGAAGTATATGAAGTTCAAACAAAAATATGAATAATGGGATGTGTCGTAGTATATTTGGCAAGGAATGATCCCATTCAAATCATAGTCACTGGTTAATTTGGTGTTGTTTGTTGGGTTATTCTTTGATGAGCCTTTATAGGATGGTAAACGTTCTATTTTTATTTATTTATTTATTTTGAATGTTGGAGGTTTTAAAATGCTTGGATGTTCTATACCTAACTTAAAATAATAGGTTAGTACATCACCTTTGTGTTGAAAATTATTTTGACAACCAATCGGCAGAAAACAATTGTTTTGAAAAATATTTTTCATGCGACAACCAAACATTGAAAGATAATAGTAATTCACAAGTCTGTTTTATGAAAAACGTTAAGAAAAAAATAAAAAGGGCAGTAATTTTTGGAGTGATAACCAAACATTGAAAAATAAGGGCAATAATTTTTGCACTCCACTTTCTTAGAAATGCACTCCAAAATTTGGCCTTTAATGCTAGAAATTACACACAACACAAGCACTGAAAGACAAAATTTGGAGTGCATTTATAAGAAAGTCGAATGCATAAATTATTTTCCAACTAGTAGCTACTAGTATATCAGACAATGACTCATCTGCACACTACAAAACTGATAGATGATCAAGAATTAAGAAAAGTACTAGGTGTCTTGTCATTGCATATAGTCTTGTCTAAGAAACCCTCTAAACAATGTGAAAAACCTTGCACAACATCCAAAATGCCTACTGTCATACAAGTAATCGACAAAGTAGTCTCTTTCCATTCGATACTGATAGAACCAGGCAAATTTGCATTTTGCACGATTCGGAAGGGTAGCGTGAGATAGTAAATACTAGGGAAATTTATAGAAATGGTCCTCCTAGTTTCACCCGAGTCTCATTTTCGTCCTTCAAATATCAATTGTAACTCTTTTGACCTTTAAGTTTGGTTTTTGTACCAAGTTGGTCCAATTGATAACGTTTGTCAGCTAAAATGGACAGAAAAAATTAGATTGAGGGTAGATGTTATCAATTGGACCAACTTAGTACGAATTGCAACGTCCAAACTGCCATCAATCTGATTTTTTCCGTTCAATTTAGCTGACAAAAGTTATCAATTGGACCAATTTGGTACAAAAACCAAACTTGAAGGTCAAAAGAGTTGTAATTGATACTTGGAGGACGAAAATGAGACTCGGATGAAATTAGGAGGACCATTTATATAAATTTCCCTAAATACTAACCTCGAGGTAATTGCTCAATGCTACTGTGTATAGTTGGATCCATGAGGGGTTAGATCTCCAGCATCCATAAAATATTTCGATTTTGTTGATACTTTGGACTTTAGTTATAGCCTATAGGTAATTGTTTGGTCCCTTGATGGGTTTTTGATTACGCATGCGCAAGAATTTTGTAGAAGATAATACGAACTGTTTACAAATAGCCAGCATGCGCAAGAATTTTGTAGAAGATAATACGAACTGTTTACAAATAGCCAGAATGGGTTACCTGGTTCTAGATGCAGGGGCAACAGTCAGAGCTCAGGCGGCAGAGATAGAGGCGATCCTAAGCGCCAATCAGGCAATGTAATCAATACGTAGATAGTACTAGCATTTTTCTGCTTTTTGAACATGCAACATCGGAGAATAAGTCATAGGCATTGGACACTTTTCACTCAAAGCACGACTTCTTTCTATAGATGATACACAGTGACATCAGAGCATCTTGCTGCACTGGGGAACTATGGGAACAGAAGGATTCTTATAGCAAGCCGGAAAGTGCATCCATCGTAATGCACCCATAGCACTTCAAACGCTTGGTAGGACAAAAAAGATGGGCCATAGGTGGTAGATTTCGCTCGTATAAGGTGGGTCACACCTGTAATACCCGTTTGCTCCACAGGAAGAGCAATGCCGATTGGGCGACAGATGTTGACAAAAGCAGGTCAAATCAACTAGCAATTGGTTATTGTTGATTGAGAACAGCATGGTCTCATGGAGTAACAATAAGCAAGCTCTCATTGCGAAGACTACGATGGAAGCAGAATGTGTCGCTCTCAGAAGATACAAAAGGAGTCATTTTGTTGAACTTTATAGTGGAGTTGGCCATTCCAGGAAGTTGAAGTGAGGCTCACTTTGTATTCTGGCAACCAAGATGTGGTTTGATCTCAAAGAATCCCACGAAATATGAAAATGGTAACAGTATACGGGTAACAAAGCATAGGAATAGGAACTAAGTGCAGGGTGTGCCATGTCCAAAGCTGTCTTCCAAAACTAGCAACATCTTTCCGGCAATAATATGTCTTTTCTGTGGCATTGGCAAACTGAACAAGTGTTTCACCTGTCTCCCCAACCCAAACAACGAGATTCTGCAATGGGTAAGCAAGGTTATAGTGACCAAAGTTCACAATAATCTTCAAGAGGAGAAGCAATAGGTTCTGATCAAGTAGAAACCCCGAACAAATCACTGGATAAAACAAATGTGGGTGGATCCGCCATAAGTAATTCTCGTCAGGCAACCACTCAGAGCCATTAGAGATAAATATGGTTCTTGGTTGGGACTTGGGAGGATCCGCTCATACAATGGGCAGTGGGCACGCATGCCCGATTCAACCGGAGCTATGGACCCCATGGCATGGTTTTCGCTTAAGTTAGGTACACTGTTTCCGAACTTAATTCGGAACCAGACTCAGCAAAATACTCTAGGGGCCCTTTTGATTGGCAGGATTAGAAATGGGATTGGTTAGAGTCTTATAGAACTTTTCCGGCATTTCATACAAGAATCAGTGGAGGGATAAAGCTCTGTTAGACAACCAGTCCTACAAACCATGGGGTATACAACAGCTTGGGGGAGCACTATCGTTAATCCCCACACTACCAATCCCATGAGCAAGGGCTAAAAGTCCTCACGTCGCCAATGCCATAGGATCCTTCATTGCCCCATAGCCTGACAATTAGACAGCTTAGGGATTTGCATTGGTGCTGCGGTTTTGGTGTTTGGACACAAGAAGGATGAGCAAACAAGTATCCCGACACTTCCACGCCAACAATCTAGGTTTCCTCATCATCATTCTCCACCACAACATAACTTCTAATGTCAAGGCTGCTGATAGATTTGCTACGTCTATTGGTTTAGTACTATCCAAAGAAAGAAGCGCAAAACGTATAGTTAGGAAGAAGGGGCATAGATAATGAACAATAACCAATTAATAAACTTAAACCAAATCTGCAGCAAGCACCTGGATAGATGTTAACATTGATAGAGAACTATCAACTAACAAGAGCAAAGCATACATCAGATGCGCCACTGATTACAAAGAAAACAATAGTCCATACGTTTTATTACAACTCTCGCCAAAAAGGTAGAGTGTAGTGTTTCATGAAATTTCCAGCTGATACTACTGATCATTAGTTTTTGCATCCGAGTCAATCATCCGAATACCTAAAACTACTGGGCTCATCAAGACGATCATAAGAATGAATACAGTTATTACAGTATGACTGTAAAAAACATGATTGCTTCTACTCTCGGGATTGTTAATCATTTAAGACAAAAATAATATCATCAAATACTATTGGAATGCAAACCTATATATTGAGCTCTACCATTCTGGAGAAAGAACAAGATATTTACCAGGAACAGTAATAAAGATAATTCATTACACAACTTCCTAAGTTCCCTTTGAAGTAAATTCCTTTATGTTGAATTTGGATCAAAAATTCATGGAGGGATTTGTATAGGGGGAAGAAAAGGTCAGGGAAACACACATTGAACTCGTGAAGGAAAATCCCTTACTGTAACAACAAAATGTATTTTGGAATTGATTTAATTTAACGGCTTCAGACACAAGTACAACAGAGAGCATTAATTATATCGACTAACTAATAACCTCATGATAAGTTGATAACAAAGGTAATCAACGCATACATATAGAGTTCACAGAAAGTTATTCATCAATAATTGCAAAAAATATATAGATCACTAACCACATCAATCCAGCAATTATAAGCGAACTAAAACCAATCAAGGTAGTCATCAGACAATCCACAACTACATAGCTAAAACAATTTCCAAAAATGCAAAAGAAGAAAAAGGGTGTAAAAATGGATCAATCTATATCGTATCAATCAATTGCACATCGATTTCAAGAGAGATAAAGAGAACTACTAACCAGTTACCGGTAGAGCCCAATGATCATATCAATCCATAACTTTTCGTTCGCATCAAAACCATTCAAGTAGCCATTATAAAATCCACAACCAATACCAAAACAAAAGGTCCAGCAACACAGCTTTAAAACACGACTCCTGACCCAACTGTATCCAAAACAATTCGATACACGTGAGCTCATCATGTGCATCGAACCGCTTCGAACACAGCTACCCTCGAATCGTGCTTAAAATACATGTCCATATCATTGCTCGTACCAAAACTAAGTTAAAGAAAGAAAAAGAAGTTCTAGAAAAACAACTTTAAACCACAGTCGTATGCGAAGTTATGTTTTAAAGTTGCGATGGTAGCATTACTCCAAAACAACAAGCTACGGTACCAAAAGTCGGAAAAATTATCCTATGCCCTTGGGCCACGGCCATGTGGTGCCCAGGCCCTTCTCCACCACACATTGTGGTTGTGGTGGGACCCAAGGCAAGGTGTGTGTGGATCCTACCGCAATGTGCAGTGGGGAAGGGCCTGCGGCACCACGTGATGACGTGCCAGGGGCATTGAATATTTATTCCAAACGCAGATCATCGGATCCGACCCAATCAACTGGTTTTTGGATCGGGCACGGGGAAGAGCCCGCCCCCAACAGCCCCTCTCGGCGGCGAAAACCCCAGAAACTTCTGCAAGTTCGTCCTAATACTAATCGAGCACAAGAAGTAGAGAAACGCCATCGAGCAATCCGTCATGTCCCCCCCCTGCAACCCCCTATGACTCATCTTCTGCACCAACCGAATCGGGACAAACGGTAACTTGGCCACCGCCTTCCCCTCGAACAGCGAATTCAGCAATCCGAAGACAACGAAGAGGACGAGCGCGACGACGGCGCCGGACTTGAACTTGAAGAGGGAGAGGTCGCGGGAGGACTCCTTGAGGGAGGACTCGACGCGGTCGATTTTCTTGGTCTTGGATTTTTTGAGGAGGGGTTTGGAGGAGGGGTTGGTTGGGGTGTCGGTCTTCATGGTTTCGAGCTTTTTGGAGGCTTTGTCGATGGAGGATTTGAGGGATTTGTAGGAGGTGGTGCGGTAGATGAGGAGCCAGGAGATGGCTTCGCAGAGCAAGGCGGTGAAGAGGGAGATGCAGACGACGGTGAGGCTGTCGGAGTATTTGAAGCCGGTGAATAGGGAGGAGGCCATTTTGAGAGAGAGAGAGAGGTGATCTGGGAAGAGAGCGAGAGGTTTCTCCGGTGGGATACGAACGGAGACTTTATCGAGGGGGTGTTTGGATGTAGTGTATCTGAAGCCTTGACAGAGGAGAAAAAGTCTAGGAAACGTACATACCTTCGCACACAACTCTAGAATTTTTTTTTTCCCAATACATTAGCAAGGGGTCCCGAGGCCACGAGGGACCCGCCTGGGCCGCCTCTCGTGGGACTTGAACCTTGGTCACTATTGGGGGAGGAAGATGAGTTATCAAACAAGTCAATAATTCAAGTTTTAGTTCGGCTTGAGCCTTAACGAGCCGAGCCCTAAACAAGCCAAGTTGAGTTATTTACTAAATGGATCTCTATAATCGAGCCAAGCTTTTGTCGAAAGAGTCGAGCCGAGCTAAACGAGCCAAAAACTCGAGCTCTAACTCGGCTCGTTTACTAAACGGGCTGAGCCAAACTCGCAGATTGCTCGGGTTGTTTACAGCCCTACTCTAAGGTTCTTATTTTTTAAGTACTCTCACAATATATTACATTTAATTCAAAAATAAAAATAATTACTTTTTTGTATTAGTGGAACACACCCTAAAACAACCATGAATTTGTGAGAGTGCGAGTGCAGAGTGAGGATTGAAAGTGCGAGCAAATCCTATTTTAAAGGATTATGTGTCTAGGGTGTTTACACTAGTGATTAACTTATGCAGAATAATTTTTTAGTTTTGTCTTTATTTAATTTTTTTGTATTTGTTAATTTTACACCAAACTTTTATGTGACATGGGTGAGTTAGGACAAGAGAAATCAAAAAAGTAAAAAAAAATTAATTTTTACACAAGTATTTTGGGAAATATCCAAAGAAAAGCTCAAAAAGTCAATTTTTTGGCTTTTTCTTAAATATTTTCCTAAAATACTTGTTTCAAAGTCATAATTTTTTACTTTTTTTTATTCCTCACGTCCTTACTCACCCAAATCACATAAAAAATTGGTGTAAAACAAACAAACGTGAAAAAATTTGAATAAGAACAAAACTAAAAAACTGTGATACATAAGTTAATCGCTAGCGTGAACGAGGAGGGTTGTCCCAAGGGGTGTAGGGCGATCCAGCCCTGCACAACTCTAAATACTCTCGCGTATTATATTAATTTCTAGGTTAATTAGGAAAATTTCTATTGAATTAGACCCTGCAAGTCCTTTGAGTGAAAAAAAATCTTAAAATTTCTATATGTGGGGGGTTAAAATCCCCTAAATTTCAAGTTATCAATACCTCATTCTTTAGGTAATTAGGTTGAAGGTATAAAATATCATCTCTTCTTCGAACCTCACAAGTAGCAATACAAATTTATAAAATTAATAAAATATAATTTTTATTACTTCCTCCGTCCCCTTTCTTTTATCCCTCATCTTATCCCAATCGGATAAAAAAAAACTAATTATAACTATTAATTGGTAAGACTGTTTTTATGCGATATAGATCTTATTTGATAGATCTTAATGAGCTCTTTTAAACGATACTCTCAAAATCACCTATAAGATTATAAATTGCAAGATATACTAAATTGAAAAGTGTCATAGACTCCCAAAAGGAACTAAAGAATTGGAACGGAGAGAGTATTAAATACACGTGATTCAAGCCCTTACTAGATGCGAATTCAATCGTTAGATGTATGTGAATCCACGTGGATTGATTCACATAGATCAAATCACCTCAGACTCATTCATACAAAGTTGTGTTTTAAGCACTGTTGAGGGACGAACCTATAATTGTATGGGTATAGAAATAGAAATTTCTTGTCCAACAAATGTACACATGTTTCTGAAAACTCTCGTTTTTGACACAAGGTGTGGATGCGATAAGCGCGGGCGTGCTAAGACTTGTAGCGCCTAACTTCTTGTGAAGATTCACGTGAATCTTGACTTCTATCGTATGAGCGATCGTGTGTGACCCAAAGGTTAAAGATCATAGAGCGGTTCGTGGTTTGCCACACGGTTGTGGACTTAATATTTCCTAGTCGTATAGGAAATGGACGTAGAAACGTGAAAACGTAAACTCTATTACACCGGGATAATAAAGTTGGTACAGGAAAGTAAAAGATCCAAACAACTTAAAGAAGTGTGTTTGAATGGGGTTTGAGCACGTAGTACTCGATAATCTACTTTGCTGAAAGTAGTAAAGTGTTTGCTTCGCTGGGAAGGCTTTTTGTTTAAGCGTTGAGCTTGATTGGTGTTGGACCTGTTTTTCTTCTTCGAATCTTCTATTTATAAACGAAACTGCAACTGTCACAAGCTTGGAATTACGCCACATGTCCCCTGATTTACCAAATAATCAAGACCTCCTTGCATAAAATTGGGTCGTGGGATATGAGTCTTGATAATGGGTCTTCAATGAACTTCCAGTGCAACACCAAGATGCCAAGTGTCTCATGCATGTTACACCCACGACAACTTGCGGCAGTTAATTAAGATCATGGGTAGCAGTTGTTGCTTGCCCATTTCCTAATGTGTTGCCATGTGTCTTTGCTTCCAATATCAAGTAAAAAACCCAACTGGTTTTTACATCGTGGGGCACTCCACTTCGGCAGCAATAAGCGTGTGCCAACATTTTTACCCAAAGCTCCGAATAATAACTTCCATGGAATATTATTCGGCGTATCTCGCTTTACTTGGGCTTCAATTTATCGGGCTTGCTCCAAATCACAAAATTAATGCAGCCCATTAATTTTTAGCCCGAGAAACTCTTGAATATCGGCCCAATTTAATTAACAATTAATTAAATGGCCTTCCAGCGCTGGTCCGAGATTATGTGCCAAAAATGGGCATAAACATTGCCCCCCCACGCCTTGATTCTTTACTTTTAGGATCAAGGCGTGAATAGAAAGTAAAGCCATTTTTGGCATCCAAACAGGCTTTGACTCTTGTTGTAGCATGACTTCTTTTGCTTGCCTTGCCTATGGATGGAAGGCATTAGGCATCTTCTATGCTCCATTCAGGCCTTTGACATATATGAGATTTGTCTTCAGGCCTGAACCATGAAAGACCCGTAAAAAAGGCCTAGAAATATATTGGAAGGCCTGAACTTCTTCTTGAAATGCTTACAAATGTGGTTCAGGCCTTAACAAAGAGCTCAAAGGGCCTTCATACCAGCAAAAAGGCCTTCTTACACCAAGAGAGTCCTATGTCCAGGCCTGGTTGTAGAGAAACAATTGAACCTTGAAAAAGGCCTGGGAAGGACTGAAAATAGATTGAAGGCCTGAATCTCTGCTTTTGAACTTTCAGGCCTACTCGATGAAACGAAAAGGCCTCTGCCTCTGCGGAAAAGGCCTAGTAAAACTCTGATAGGGCCTATTCAATGATTGATAGGCCTTGGCCGAACATTTTAGAGATGCTTGTTCGGCCTATGAAGAAGGACTTTTCATTGGCTACTCAGCCCTTTTTACCACCACAACGTTTTTGCGTAAGCCAAGTGAATAAGACCCGCTTTTGATGTGCCCCACAAATCCAATGTGGGCGTAGTTCCACAACTTTAAGGCCTACAATTGGCCTACGCTTGTAATGCCTTTTGGCAGTTCGGATAATGCCAAAAAGGCCTTCATTAACCGGGGGAGGAGGGGGATCTCCGATCACAAATGAATCATGATCAAGCCCTGGAGTGTTGTCGGTTTCCTCATCTTCATTCAGTTCCTCCTGTTCTAGAACAGATGCGGCTTGCAATTCAGACCTGGCCATAGGACTGATGGCAGGTCTGAATCCTTCCTGACTTGTATCTGTTATCTGCTCACTGCTCAGGACTGAATCTGAATGTGGTGGCTCTACAGATGCTTGAGATGACTTTTCAGAAGAGAGAACGAGTTGATCTTGCCTCATGATAGGACTTTCTATGTTCTGGCTTATTTCAGGTCTGAAATCTTGCTCCCTTTGCGTTGAAACAGACCTATCTTTTCGCTCCTCCGGGCATGGAAATAGCTTACCATCCAAAAGTTTCTGAAACACTCCTGAATGTTGGTTGCTGCGAT
Organism: Rhododendron henanense subsp. lingbaoense; assembly: GCA_020567845.1. NCBI lineage: Eukaryota > Viridiplantae > Streptophyta > Magnoliopsida > Ericales > Ericaceae > Rhododendron > Rhododendron henanense. The sequence continues at coordinate 42,308,685 of CM036313.1, read as the reverse complement.
CAGGCCTGAAATTGTTGCTTCGATCTGTATCATCCAGGCCTTGCTGCTATTCAGGAATCCTCAAAGGCCTGAACTGGGACGTTTGCCCCCCGAGTCGAAGTCCTTGGCCTCCTTGCCCCCCAAGTGCAGGGTTGTTGGAAGCTAATGGCTGAGAGAAGCCTGGAGGCTTGGTGTGCTTGCTGGAAGCTCGTTGAGACTCTTGCCCCCCGAGTCCAATTCCCTAGCCTCTTTGCCCTCCGAGTGTAGGGTTGTTGGAAGCTAAGGGTTGAGAGAAACCTGGAGGCCTGATAGGCTTGCTGGAAGCTTGCTTAGACACATTCAGGCCTGAAGCTTGGCCTAAAGTGCTAAATGGTGACCTCGATGGTGGAGTAGAAGGATCATCAAGCCCACCATTTTGAAATTCAAGTTGTTCGGGCAGGGCTGAATACATGATATGTGAATTGCCATGTGACTTGGCAGTAAAGAGACGGTTTACCTCACAGCGTAATTGGCGATCCTCCTCTTCAAGCCTGTCAACTTCGTCTTCAAGCCCTTGAATTTCATCGTTGTAGTGATTTTGTGCTTCAAGAAACCAATCCTCCGTAGGATTGAGTCGACGCCTCTCACAATCAAGGCGGTAGACTTCGTCTTCAAGTTCGTCGACCTTATCATCGCGCCAACGAATTTCTTCTTGATATCGCCGAATCTCAACATCCAATTCAACGTATCGAATCGACATGCGAATGAATTAGCGTAATAACCCTTGAAACGACTAGGGTCCCACCGGGCGTGCCAATGAAAACTCTCGTTTTTGACACAAGGTGTGGATGCGATAAGCGCGGGCGTGCCAAGACTTGTAGCGCCTAACTTCTTGTGAAGATTCACGTGAATCTTGACTTCTATCGTATGAGCGATCGTGTGTGACCCAAAGGTTAAAGATCACAGAGCGGTTCGTGGTTTGCCACACGGTTGTGGACTTAATATTTCCTAGTCGTATAGGAAATGGACGTAGAAACGTGAAAACGTAAACTCTATTACACCGGGATAATAAAGTTGGTACAGGAAAGTAAAAGATCCAAACAACTTAAAGAAGTGTGTTTGAATGGGGTTTGAGCACGTAGTACTCGATAATCTACTTTGCTGAAAGTAGTAAAGTGTTTGCTTCGCTGGGAAGGCTTTTTGTTTAAGCGTTGAGCTTGATTGGTGTTGGACCCTTTTTTCAACATTGTGAACTACTATTTATAGGCCCAGCATCATCTGATTCAGGCCTGAATCCGAGAATCTGCATTGCTTCTAAGGCTGCCAAGTGTCCCATGATCTCTTCCACTTTTGGTGCATGCATGGTCGTGGGAAGTCTTCAGAAGTTGATGGCAGTTAAGGTAGATCATGGGTAGTGGGTTGATTACATGGTGACAAGTGTCCCACTCCTTGGTAGAAATATCTTCCAACTTCTTCCCTTTTTTGTGCTTCCTGCGACACATGGCCAATTGACTTGGCCTTTGTGTTTCAAATATCAACTGCCACCAAATGGTAACTGCTTCCTATTATTGTGGACCAACTCAATTGCATCAGATTATTGTTTTCCAAGCAAATTCAAACGTGGATTACCCATGTGGGCCAAATTAATCCATTTTCCTGCGGGCCCGACCATGGGCTTTACACCACGGGCCAATTCAGCCTTTTTCCTTCGTGGGCCCAACCGTGGGCTGCCCCTCTGGGCCGAACTGTTCTTATTAAAACCGTGGGCCGCATATTTATCGGGCCCAAATGGGAACAAAGCCCATGGCCCAATAAATACCCAACTAATTTATCAATCTCGGCCCAATTAACTATGGGATTAATAATGAAAAATCCAATCACGGCTGGCCCGATCCGCGGTGCCAAAAACGGGTATAAACAGTTTCGTGGCCCAACCGTAGTCTTCGGATCAAAGTCGTTCATTTTTTTGGAAATCATATGTTAAAAAGAATACATTAAACTCTTGATCGGTCCCTTCAAGTTTTGGTTTATGATTTATCGTCCATAATTTTGAATCTAAAATTGGAAATTGATTAAGCACTTAATAATATTCAATTATATAAGTTGATCTTTTACAAAAATAAAGACTCCAACTTTATATATAGATTATAGGCACTCCACTTTTTGTCCCCATTAGATGACAACTTTGGATTAGTATTGTGCAGCACCTCCGAGCCATCATGCATCCGATGGCTCGGATTTCATCTCAACAACCAACGATCGAGAGTCGTTCTTTGCCGAGATGAAATCTGAACCATTGAATGCACGATTCGACAGCTCGAAAGTGCGCAGTACAGTGCTGCGCACACCACCATCCCCCAATTCATTAGATGAGGTTTCTAATTTATCTTTCCACTTTAACCACCCAAAACCAACCCCTCTCTCTCCCTCAACCCCCAAAACTAGCAATCAAACCCGCTGAACCAACATTGACCTCAGCCCCCCCCCCCCCTCTCTATGTTCAAGTCATCTTTCCCATCAACGCTCAAAAACAATGTCCCACCCACCAAATTCATTTGGCCCACATCCGTACAAGCTTGTCGCGACCTAGGGTTCTCTACCCCACTCCTTGGCGGTTCAAAACCCGATTTTACAATCGCAACCCCCAATTCCGTCATCAAATCCACGATCCTCAAGTGGTGCGATAACTGCGGTACCCAACACCCCGCCGCACCCGATCACACCTCCCTCTAGAACACCGTCCGTACAATCATGAAGTCTTTAGAGAAGAAGAGATGATAAGGAGGGTGAGGTCTGACTTTTTTTTTTTTTAATCTAGTTGAGATCGGCCTTGGTTCATAGGATTTTTTTATTACAAATGAGAGAGAGAGAGAGAGGGGTTAAAGTGGAAGAATAAATTAGGAACTTCACGTAATGAGAACAAAAAGTGAAGTGCATGTGTACAAAGTTGAAGCGCCAAAATCAACAATCAATAAACAACACTAATCGCTTGTGTGTAATTCAAAGTGGACCCACACAGTACGTTTTCACATTTACAATGCAGGAGATTTCTATACTCGTAATAGGATCTCGAGCAGGTGTACATTGTGCATATATATATATGAGATGAGAAATTGCACTTCTGTTTAACTTAAGTATACTGTCACGTTCCCTCTAAAGTTTGTACTAAAATAAAAAAATTTAACTGAGGGCTCAGATCTCTTTAAAAAGAAAAGAAATAAGGGCTTTTGGAGGAGTAATAAATTAAGCCATCCTAGTGCGCCTCGTATGTCCAAAGGTAAAGATCATCCAAGATCGATTCCCTACGTGAAGACAAATCAAACTTAAACAATTGCTAGTAGTATTTTGGCTCAATAAATTTATTCTTTTTTTTGTTTTTTTATAAATAGTAATCAAGGTGTTATGGTTGCCAGGACGTCTAATAAATAAATTACACAAGCCAACAAACGTTTGCGATTTTGTTTTTTTTTTACTGGTTTGATTTCAAATTGAAATCAATTTTTTTTTCCACAACAATAACAGGTGATATTATAGATCCAAGAAACAGTACATCAAGAGGAAACTCTATTCCTAAACAAGGGATCAAGAAACCAAATAGGAGGGGATTTAGTTCAAAAACTACACCCAACTCCAACTAAACCCATCGCTCTAAACAAACGGAGCACTGCAGAAAACAATTAAAAACACCCACACGGGTGATAGAAGCCCCACAAACAGGGAGAAATCCCACACAGGGGACACCAAAGAAAAGAACCAGAAAAAAAGAGAAAAACCGATAACAGAATTGGACGGAGTCCGCCGTACCAGAGCAGACTTCATCCACCCACCTAGATCTCCTAGTCCGGAGGGAGGAGAATGTCTCCAGCAACCACGATCTGTAAGCCACTGCATTCATTTGAAATCATTGACCAAGACATATCAAACATAATTTTCTTAAAACAAATAATTCAATAGGAAAACGGAATGTCTTTCTAACTTCTTATTCAATAAATCCGAAGCCCTCCGTTGGAAAAACAGCTTTCGGGTTATCCATGTGAATTAAGTAGGATCTCATCATGTACAGAAAAGCAATACCCATAGAGGGTAGATAGAGTTCTATGCTAGGAACAAAACTCTCCATAACTGGAAAGTAACAAGAAACAAAAGAAAATAAAAACAGGAAAATAAACCTCCGGTCACTGGGTATGTTGCTAGAGCTGCCGCCTCGGATCTGGCCACTTATTTGCAAATATAACTATACTCACAAATGCGAGGACGAGCCTTGGCAAGAGAAGGAATGAATATGTACGGTTGAATACAATAGTTGAAATTTTCTTGAAATTGATTTAAAAGTATTCATATTTCTTGAATTTTTCATAGTCTCTTACCACCATGTACCCCTATCATCTCCTCCGCACCATCACAATAGTTGCAGCCAACACCACCACAACCACTCTCACCATCAACACCAAACAATTATTGTCATCTACATATCACAATATATAGTTGCTTGATTGTTGTATCACACTACACTAAAACGGTCAAACCACCACTACCCATTGCACAACACCACATCTCATTGCTTCTACGGTAGAAGTTCTACCACCACCACACCATGTTGCCATCATTGTTCATGTCACTATATGTCTCCGTTGCTTTACCAATTGTACCACCATCACTACGTCACCATCGCAACTCCCATGCCATAAAAGCTTATTAAGGGTGAGTTCTCCTAAACTTATCTTAAATTAAGTTGGTTTTGTCTTTATTTGAATTTTTTTTTGTATTTGTTAGTTTTGCGCTCAACTTTTGTGGATTGATTGATTCGTCTCGACGAGAGGAATCAGAAAAGTAATTTTTTTTTTTACTTTTATCTAAATATTTTGGAAAATAACCACGTTTTAGCAAAATAAGTCAACTTTGAAGACCATTTTCTTTGGTAGCAAAAACTTAAGTTAGGTTCATAAGAACACAGCCTAATTGTGTTCACTCAGTTTTAAATTTTTATGCAATTTTAGCAAATTAGCATATAAACTGAATGTAAACAGCCAAAAAAAATAGCATTTTGGCAACCTACTCTAATAATATAACCTGATTTTGGCTACCAAATACTGGAATAAGAATAGTATTTAGTAGTTAACAGCCAAAAAAAAAGTATTTAGGCTCTGTTTATTTCGATGTAAAATGTTTTACAATGTAAAATATTTTTCACGTAAAATATTTTTTCAGAAAACAAACTTCAAACTTTTATTTTTCGGTGTTTGGTTGGCACTTGAAAATATTTTTAGAAATCAACAAAATAGTGTAGAGAGAGGGGGAGAGCTTAAACGGTGGAGAGATCTAAGAATATTAGAATTGAACGTGGGTCTGGACTGACGATCGAGGAAATTGAGAATTGTAGTAGAAGGCAACAGGTTCATTTCGGAAAATAACTTACGAAAGATTTAAGGGTAAATCATTTTCATCCAATTAATGGATATAAAATATTTTCTTCATTTTTTACACAATCAAACACCGAAAAATAGATAAAACATTTTACGCTCAAATAAACGGAGCCTAAAGTTCACTTGAACTTTCAATTCAATTATCTATCTTATTGAATTACCAATCCATTCAATTATTTTATAATATATATGGTAAGTTTATTCACACAGGCAATAACAAGTCACATGGGTGGATGAATCAAGGATTCAAGGGGTCCGCAGAGGACTCGACTCCAGCCAAAAAAAAAAATCAGTATTTCTTTGACTATGATTTTTGTCACGTATTTGAGAAGGCATAAAAAATTCTCTGTCCCTGATAAAAATATGCAAAACAATTTTACTCTTACGGCCCGTTCGGATGCGAGAAAAGAACATGATTGTTCACTGTTGTTCACTGTTTTTGCACATGATTGTTCACTGTTGCATTTTAATTTTGCAACATGATTGTTCGCTGTTGCATTTTAATATCACGAGTTGGACTTTAAACGAATTGAGCAGCTTATGAGTTTGGCTAATTCAGTAAACGAACCGAGCTCGAGCTCGAGTTTTCGGCTCGTTTAGTAAACGCTCGTTCGACAGAAGCTCGGCTCGATTAAAGAGGCTCGTTTAGTAAATGATTAAGCTCGATTTGTTAAGGGGCTCGGCTCGTTAAGGCTCGAGCTCAAGTTTTTGGCTCGTTTAGTAAACGGGCCGAACTCGAGATCGACAGAGCTCGACTCGGTTCGTTTACAGCCCTGGTCCACGAGTCATGCGTACATGCTATGAACGATTTGTTAACAAGTTCTATGATACTTTACAAGAACAAAACTTAATTTTCACACATCCCATGCCTAATTTTTTCCCTAATTGGCCCGTTGGTTTAAATTAATGCAAATCTTGGCTTTGCCCACAAGCCAAATTGTGTAAAAAACTTTAATGAATTTATTCATCTTTGTGTCCTCATTTCAGGTTTAGTTTTTTCAGTTTCAAAATGTACATTGAAGACCATTTTCTTTGGTAGCAATAAGGCTTGTTAAGTTTGATTAATTGATTTTAGTGAACCAGCCGCAGGGCTGCAAGCGAGTTGAGTTGAGTTTTGTTGTGTTCGAGTTTGAGTTCGGCTCAATTGTTCGAATCAAGCCCGATTCATTTACTAAACGAGCATTCATAAACGAGCCAAACTAAACTTTGCAATGTTAAGCTCAGCTCGTTTATTAAACAGTTCAAAACTCGAGCTCGATCTCGGCTCGATTGAAAATTACTAACCAAGTCGAGTCAAGTCAAGTCCTAATGAGCCGAGTCTTAAGCTGCTCGCGAATAATTCGATTTGTTTGCAGCCCTAAGGCCAAGATCGGCTTTGTTTATTTGGGAGTCTCAAAATTTTTGAACATGATTTCTACTCCCTCCGTCCCTTTTTAAATGTCCTGCTTCGTAACTCCAACTTATTAAAAAGACATCATTATTATACCTTTCACATCAACTTTTTCCTCCACTCTCCCTACTTACCCATCATCATTACACTTTTACTCACTAACTTTTCAAAATGGAATCTACTTTTAGGGACAAAATAGACAATTCACCAACTTTTACCCACTAACTTTACAAAATGGACACTTATTAAGGGACAGCTCAAAATGAAATACTGGACTGTAATAAAGGGACGGAGGGAGTAATAAATTTTCTCTATCTATTCATTCATTATTTTTAAAAACTTTTCGCAAATTCCAAACCGAACACGACACCGTGCCTAGTACAATAGTACATTCCTATAATCCTATGAGAAAAAAAGAGAGAATATATAATACTAACATACGTAAGTGTGTATTTAACTTTCGCAATCCGTAAATGGTAATGTAACAGTAGCTCCTCCTTTTAACCGTGCGGCGTGCGCCAACGCAGGAGGGTGTTTTCTAGCTTTCACAGCCTCCAAATCCCATCTCTCTCTCTTTACATATACACCAAATCTCATCACCGAAAATCTCTACGTCCTCTCTCTACCCCTCTTGCATCTCTCTAAATTCTCCACCGATCCACACCAAATCCACCGTGACTCGGATACCCACCAATACACCAATCCATATCGATCCAATTTCCGATAGCTTGATGCAATTGCATATCTGGGTATATCTGTAACTTGCAAAAACTGATTGGGTTTTGATCCGTTTTTTTTTTTTTTTGTGTGACGGTACAATTCTGATGGGTGGTAACGGATGTAATAAAAGAATGAATCGGTATTATTAGTTTGAAGATGCCAGGGTTAGCGCAAACAAACAATGAAAGTCAATTCAGTAATGGTGCCGCGGCGGCGTCGTTTTACTCGTTACCGTGCTCGAACGGATCAGTTGCCAATGGGTTCTGGTCAAGGCATCGCAATGATGTCAGCTACAATCAGCTACAGAAGGTATAAAACTTTTAATTAAGTCCGTAGTTAGATAATTACTTTTGTAATGGTTTTTGAGAAATTGGGTATTGCAGTTTTGATCATTATGTGGTGTTGTTATGGGTGTGTCTTTAATTGGATTGTGATGAGTTCAATTTGGATCTTGTAGTGTGTATAATCTAGTGATATGGAAGGATTTGGATTCACTAAATTAAGTGAACAGGTCGCCCTGGACAGAACTTAATAGAAAAATAGGATTCATGTAGCTGACCCCAATTGATTGGGACACAAGGCTCGGTTGGGTTTGGTTTAGTGTGTATAATCCAGTCATGGTGTTCTTTTTGGGATTCTAGTGTGGGGTGGGGTGTGATTGTTAGCTGGTTGTCTTGTTCTGATTGGATGTGGAGTCTGTGATTGATTAGAATTTGGATCCAGTTTTGCATTTGGTGTTGTTAGTTGTTAATTGGGGTTGCAAGTAAAAAAGGGTTGCCTAGTCGGTTACCCATTTTGTGATTCGTTTACCCTGTAGGAGCTTCGGGACTTCGATCCTATGGCGGTTTTGGTGTCTTGGGTATTTCTGGAAGTTGTGGTTGAGCTTCTTCCTGCTTGAAGAGGCACAAAGGTGGGGAAGAGAAGAAGAAGCATTTGGAAAACTATTACTCTTTGGTTGATGTGGCTAATCGGGCTAGAAAGGAACCATTGTTGTTTCGAAGGCCCGGTAAGTCCAATGTACAGGCTTAAGAGCTTTTAGGTTAGTAGTTTGTATAGTTGGGGAGTCAGGGGATTGCAATGCTTTCCTCGATCAATCACTTGTTTTGGACTCGTTTTTCCAAACATGTCATTACCTTAATGTCTTAGCTTATTAATTTCTTTTTTCCACACATGGCTTTGAAGTTTGAACTGTTAATTGGGGCTAGAAGTTCGAGTTTATTTTATTCCACTTCTGCTATGAAGAAAGTGAGATATTAACTGGTAATGGACTTACAGTAAGTGAGGTTTTACGTGAGCTTGAACCTCACTGTGTTTTTGTATATATTCTGCTACGCGTCTTCTTCAATACTGCGTGAGGGAAACAGTTACATACTTACAAGTTTTAATTAGGGTCTAAAGTTTTCTTATTGTAGTAACCAGATGAATCCAATCTTTTTTCCGGAATTTAGGGCGTGCAATAACGATAAAACGACAAAACTATAAAGTTACATATCCTTGGGGATGCAGGTTAGGAGTTAATGCGGTGTGTTTCAATACCTGTTTTGGTTTAGCTTGTAAAGATGTGTGTGTTCTTGACCAATGTGCTGTCTACTTGCATGCAGTTTTGGGGTGACTTGTCAGCACAAGCACGGCATGAGCTCCTGAGGATTGACAAACAAACCCTCTTTGAGCAAGCCCGTAAAAATACGTACTGCTCTAGATGCAATGGGTTGCTGCTTGAAGGTTTTTTGCAGATTGTCATGCATGGAAAGTCTTTGCAGCAGGAGGGAGCAGTTGGGTCCCTTCTTTGTAATGGGCAAGGAGCCTTGAAAAATCAAGATGGTGATTGTGATTTGGGTATGACTACGGCATGCCAAGAGGAAGTTCAAGATCCATCAGTACACCCTTGGGGAGGTTTGACCACGACTAGAGATGGGACACTGACACTTTTGGACTGCTATTTGCATTCCAAGTCTCTGAAGGGACTCCAGATTGTACGTTGCACCCTCGCATGATACATCCCCGTGATTAGTATTCTTATTTCCTTTTTGTTTTTTCAAAACGACTGGGCTAGCTTAGTTGGCTAGAGTCTTTGTTCCTCACTGCAAAGTCAAAGGTTCGATTATTGCACCAGGCAACGTCCCTCTCCCTAGGTTACGGCATCCAATGTACAAAAAAAACATATTCCTTTCTTGTTCTTTTCCATTTTCTGATAACTCTGTTTCTGTTTGATCAGGTTTTTGACAGTGCACGGGCAAGGGAACGGGAGCGAGAATTGCTTTATCCTGATGCCTGTGGTGGAGGAGGTCGAGGTTGGATCAGTCAAGGAATGATGGGTTATGGAAGAGGGCATGGAACAAGAGAAACATGCGCTCTGCACACTGCCAGACTGTCTGTTGATACATTGGTGGATTTTTGGTCAGCACTTGGAGAAGAAACTCGACAATCTCTTCTAAGGATGAAGGAAGAGGATTTTATAGAAAGGCTCATGTACCGGTGTGTGTTTGGCTATCTTCTTCATATTATCATCCTTCATTTTTATATATGATATTATTTTCAAGTTGGTGGAGTTACTGGGAGCGCTATGATGTATATTCTATACAGAAAATAGCAAAGAAGATGACATTGACTCAACTTCATATGATGGGCACTTTAGATCATCTTCATTTTTTTCCCCTCTGTTTTTAAGGAAAAAGTCATTTACGTAACTGGCCTTGTAAAGTTGAAAGTTTAAACCACTTCTTGATGTTCTACTCACAAGAATGCAAGTCAATCAAGGAAAGGATACTCTTGATGGAACAGCGGAAAATGTAGTTAGAAAAACAGCTTGGAAGTGGATGGCATTGTGTCAGATTGTATTAAGCGAATGACATTGATTTACTATTAAATTTAATGACACTGTTGACTTTGGTACGATTATACCCTCTTCAAAGAAGGAGAAAATTTGTCAGCTGCACCCACATTACCATTTCATAGTAATCTGAATTAGAAACTGATGTGTTTATCAACAATTTGTTGAGTTAAGCGGAAATACAGTTATTTTTTTCCCTAAGTGGGCCTGGGGATGGTTGGCACCTTAGCAGTATTTACGAAGGCAATATTCTATGAGGATTCAAATACACAAAGTTCTCTTCCTGCTGGATTTTGCTAAGATGGTGTTTCCTGAGCTCCGTGTCCCAAGAGTCATCATGCACCCAAAACTTCAAAAGGAATGTACAATGTTGAGGTCCAATAACAAACAGACGTTTTCTTTGGGAAGTTAAAAGTTTCGATTCTTTAGGCCTGAAAAAGCAGAATCCATTGAGCTTATGGAGTTACTGGGTGTAGCATGACACATCTTAAAGGAAAGAGTAGTATCTTCTCTATGTCAGAAAATCTAGATTACAACAAGGGCTAGTTTAAGACAAGAGTAGTGACACATCAGATTTGACCTGAAGTACTGCCTCCTTGGCTCCTAGAAATTGAGAATATTAACTGTATGTATTGATATATATGATCTATCAGCACCCAATACGAAGGCTGACAATTAACAGAGAGAGTGAGATCATTATTGGACATCGACTAATACAGACAGCTGATACAAATTCCCTGTTGCAGTTGACCGTTTAAGGCTTGACCTTTGAAGTTCTTATACTCGCTGGGAGTATTTTAATTTTGCCCTTAAGATCACCTGTGTTCTTATTCACGTGCTTTTGATGCATCATGCATGATTGGAAACCTGCCTTTTAGTTTGATGAGATCTCATGGTCATCATGGACTGTTCTATTTTCATTATAAATTAATGCTTGTGTCACAGGTTTGATAGCAAGAGGTTTTGTAGAGATTGCAGAAGAAATGTTATTCGGGAGTTCAAGGAACTAAAGGAGCTAAAGCGCATGCGAAGGGAACCTCGCTGCACCAGTTGGTTTTGTGTAGCAGATACAGCCTTCCAATATGAGGTTTGTCTCAACCATGGCTTATAAGTGTATTTATACTAGTACATTGGTCGATCATATGTTTTGATTTAGACTTCCTTCTTATATTTCGTTAAACATAGTAAAGCACAACTATGAACAATGACAGTTTTAACTTATATAAGATGCTGCATTTTGAAGCATTATGAATTTATGAGTTCTTCAATATCTCAGGTGTCTCATGACACAGTCCAAGCTGATTGGCACCAAACCTTCAAGGACAATGTTGCAAAATTTCATTACTTCGAATGGGCTGTAGGAACTGGAGAAGGAAAATCGGATATTCTAGAGTTTGAAAATGTTGGCACAACTGGAAGGGTTCAAGTGGATGGTCTAGACCTAGGTGGCTTGAATGCTTGCTACATCACCTTAAGGGCTTGGAAAATAGATGGCCGTTGTACTGAACTTTGTGTGAAAGCTCATGCATTGAAGGGTCAACAATGTGTACATTGTAGGCTTGTAGTTGGTGATGGCTTTGTAACTATTAGTAGAGGGGAAAGCATCAGAAGGTTCTTTGAGCACGCTGAAGAAGCTGAGGAAGAAGAGGTAATCAATTTTCGCAAAAAAGGGTACTATCTCTTGTGAGTTTAAAAGTCATTGGTATGATCACAAGCATATGGATATTTTTGTCTTGATCTTTTGTTGAGAGCAAGAATAATGAACTTGCTTCCTCTTTAATAGTTGTTTGCTTAGCAAAAAAAAGAAGGGCTTAAGTTGTTAGATGAGTTGGTGGTTAAACCATAGCAGGCAATAGATGATGTGTTCTAATCGTACTGCATACCTGATAATTATTCTATTTGCACATGTTTGGCCCGCTTACGGAGGAAAGTCTGGCTACGCTTGATGTTGAGAATAAAAATATTTCAGTTTCCCTTTTTCTAATAGCTTACGCCTTTTAATGAGTTGGTGGTAAATAATCTGATATTATTCTTTCAATATGTTGATATTAATTTTCAGGATGATGATTCCATGGACAAAGACGGAAATGATATGGATGGAGAATGCTCCCGTCCCCAAAAACATGCGAAGAGTCCTGAACTTGCTCGAGAATTTCTTCTAGATGCTGCGACTGTTATTTTCAAGGAACAGGTACGCTCCTGACAATTGTCATGCTTTGCTTAAACATTCATTGTATTTCAGTGTTGATGCCCCATCCCAACTTTTCAATTATCTTTTCTTCAGTTTCCTCTCTAGCCTCCCTAGTCCTAAGTGTTTTCAATTTAAGGGCCTAAGGGGGTGGAAAAGAAAAGGAAGGGAAGAGAAAGTGAAAGAGGGAGGGAAATTATAACGAACTTTCACAACCACCAATCCTCACCCTCCATTCAACACCTACCAAAAATCGAATGAGATTACACAAGCCCTTTACTAATATCCGATTGAACTGATTCTGGGGCCTTTAAAAAATGTTTTGAAAATAATGAACGGCTCGGATCATTTATGTGGGACCCCAAGGTAGGTCCCACCCTCCTCTCTCTCTCTCTCTCTCAAATGGCAATTTTGCCAAAAATCCTACCCTATATGGCGTAGATTTTGGCATTGCCAAATTTGGGAGGAAAGGAAAATGAGTTTATGGGTGTGGCGCCCAATTTGCCAAATTTTGTGCCATTTTATGGCAGTAGCATGAAAATTTTCCATTTGAAAACCCCGGTGCTGTTTCTCTAAGAAAAGAACAACAGGAAAACCTCCTCACCAAACCGCATGTTTATCAATTAAATATTTTGGCTTATAAAAGGAATCAGTTAAATCTTTCGATGATCCCGGTAGTGAAATAAAGTCTTGTTGAAGAGGATGACCTTCTTCCCTCTAGTAGATTTTGGCCTGTATGTATGTGGCTTTTGTTCAGGCACATTTGTGTAATTTCTGTGAGCGGGGTCTTTAGACGGGAGGCTGCCTTTCTCCACCGGTAAGCATACTCAATGAAACTTTCGTTTTTCTTCTGAGACATCCTCTCGAGGTCTGACCTCTGTGGCACGAGCTCCATGTTAAACGAATATTGTGCCGCCTCCGATAAGTCTTTCCACGTCTTGATCTTACTTTGGTCCAGCGACGTGAATCACATAAGGGCCGAGCCCGTCAAACTTCTAAAAGAGTGAGTTTGCCGTAATCTTTGAGCAGCAGAGACTAACTAGGGTAGGGCTAGGCAATTTCAGTACGAGAGTAGAGTAGTTCAACTCAGGCCCTTTCAATTAATATGTGGCTGAGATAGTAGACAGGCCTCTCTAGGCCTGATTCGTCTTCTTGAGCAAGATCTACTCTCCATCGTCGACATATACAAACAAGATCAAGGACTTCTTCAGATAACCAATGTCTTGTCAACTATTTTCAGGTTGAAAAGGCTTTCAGAGAAGGAACTGCAAGACAAAATTCTCACAGCATTTTTGTGTGTCTTGCGCTAAAACTGCTTGAAGAACGCGTTCATGTGGCGTGTAAAGAAATTATAACATTAGAAAAACAGGTAAAATCATAGGTGTTGTATTTTAAGATAGTCTCAGACTCCAGCACGAGGAAGGAGAATTCTGACTCTTTATCTGGTTTGTTCTGCAGATCAAACTTCTTGAAGAAGAAGAAAAGGAAAAGCGTGAAGAAGAAGAACGCAAGGAGAGAAGAAGAACAAAAGAAAGAGAGAAAAAGCTCCGAAGGAAGGAGAGATTGAGGGGCAAGGAGATAGACAGGGAGAAGAAATCTTCTGAATCATACCAAAGTCCAGTTGTTGCTGATGTTCCAAGGGAGGAAATTTCCCCCACTGTTGATGAGCAGCCAAATTTCTTCAACGACAGGGACCCGATATGTGAAACAGGTGATATTCTATCCCCTTATGCTCAAGAAGAGCAGCTTTCGAATGAGTCTATCATGTTATATGCGGAAAATCATTCAGATGACATTCCGGATGGGGAATTTTCGAATTCGAATGAGGAGAATGGTTCATTTGCAAATGATCACGCAACAGTATTTCATCGAAAGCCGAAAATTCGGAAAGGGTTTCAACCGGATCCAACCTTGAAATGGTCGGACAGGAGGCAATTTGCAGTTGTTTCAGAAAGCGGGGGAATGGTTATTAAATCTGAGCATAGACATCATGGTGATAATTTTGACTTTTCATCAAAGAGTGGCTATGGAATGAATAAACAGTCAAGGTGTAGTGATTCCACAAAATCAATCAGAAATGGTGGCCCCAAGTTTGGTGAGAGGTCTCGCTGTGCCAACGGCCGGATGAGTGATAGATGCGACTTCCGTGCTTGTAGCTGTGACCAACACAATGATTACAAAGCAAAGGTGGAGCCAAATGCTTCAATGAGAGTACGTCGGGAGCCCAAGTCAGTGAGTCAGTTGGAATCTGTGTCTGATTTATCTAAGCCATATTATCGTGGTAACATTAACAAGTATAATCAAATTGACTATAACCGTGAGCATTGTGGGAGGCCTAAAACCAAGAACGGCACGGGGAAGAATCCTTTTGTTAGGGATTTGCATTATGCAAAGAAGGTTTGGGAGCCCTTGGATTCACAGAGGAAGTATCCCCGCAGCAACTCAGACACTGATGTTACATTGCGTTCATCCAGTGCCATTTGCTCTGATGATGTCACTGAAAAACTGGATGAAACCAGCCATAACCAGAAAAACTCGAAGGAACCAAGAAAAAATTCCCAGAATGGATTTTATTTAGAAGCAAAGGCTCCTCACAACTCAGATGAAACAGTCGATGAGGAAATTGAATTATGTTCTGTTACAAATTCTCCCTTACGTGGAACATGCGATCCATCTATGAGCACTTCCAATTCTGACAACTGTTCATCGTGTCTTAGTGAGGGAGACAGCAATATAACCTCATCAAATTCCCCCAATGCGGAATCCATGTCCTTGTCAGATTCAGAAGATGGAAGAGAAACGTCAGTATGCAGTGAAAATAATGTCGCTGAATCTCATAAATCTGAAATGGAGAGGAAACAAATGGCAGAGGAGGAAGGGCAAGCTTTAAGAAGCGGGACATCATCTGTGCATATGCCACAAAATGGAAAAAGTGATTTTCCTCTGAATTTTCCCAAAAAAGCATCGGAGAATCTTGAGAATGGAAGAACGAATGTCGGTGTGTATTCGCAACATCATCACGTGGTGATTCCACCAATGCATAACCAGGGTGGCATTCCCTTTCCTGTATTTCAAGCTCCTTCAACAATGGGTTACTTCCATCAGAGTCCAGTTTCTTGGGCAGCAGCTCCGGCTAACGGATTTATGCCCTTCCCCCACCCCAACCACCACTACGTACTTTCCCACCCTTTTGGATACGGTTTAAACGGGAATTCATCCTTCGTGCAGTATGATTCTCTGCAGCATTTTGCTGCTCCGCTGCTTAACCCATGCCCAGTGCCGATTTACCGGCCAGTTGTTAGAACAAATGGCACAAACTCAAAGGATCAAACCAAGATTCCTAAACCTGGTGGGGTCCAAGATTCGTCTAATGAACCTAAAATTGGAAGGGCAGTTCCAGCAGGACAGAGTCCGGTGGAAGAAATTCCTATTGGGGATGGAGAGCAAAATGGGAACTCAGAAAAATCCCACAAAGGAAATTCAGGATTTTCCCTCTTCCATTTTGGTGGTCCTGTAGCTCTTTCAACTGGTAAATCGAATTCTGTGCCTCCTAAAGATGGAATTGTTGGGAGTCGATCTTCGGATTTGGCAGTGGAACATGTTCAGGATGATCGTGCTTGTGATGAGAAAGATGCTGTTGAGGAATACAACTTGTTTGCAGCAAGTAATGGGATAAAGTTTTCGTTCTTTTGATGTGGCATTTAAGCCGCCTCTCCTTTTCTTGTTAAGGGAAAAGTTTGAGTAATTTGTAATTCGGAACACAATAATGTTTCTCTTAGAAAATTTTCACAGTATCTTATGGCTTTGTGATTTGTTATATTTTATTCAGTTTGTCTCAATGTTCCTCCTAATTTACAGAGAGGAAAGAGGCTGAGAGAGTGTCATAATGTTTGAAGGTTTTCTGTATGAGGTGAGTCTTTCTAGTTAATGGAGCAGAATATATTTTTCATGCTTCACCCAGATAATTTGAACTGAAAATTTTCAGTAACTTGTTGAAATGCAGTTTTGTTTGTTTTCTTGATTTCTATTTTCTGATATACCTCATGTTCAAATGATTGGAGTATTATTTTGTTAACATAAGTGATGTCGCATTTCTTTTGCCTTGGCCGAATCACACCCACATCAGATGAGATGACATAAACCATTTACTCCATTTCTTCCGGGAAACAATTTATATACGGTTGAAGAGGGAACCTTCATGAGAAAGAAGATGCTTGTTTTTCTGATAATATTGAGTGTGAAATACTGGGTTTTATACTTTCACCTAGAAAACGATGCAGGTCCTGCTAAAGAATTAGGTACAGATTGCCTTTGACCTTGCAATGATCATCTGCGCTTCGGTGTACCTATGCTTATATGGGTGTGTAGCTGTACATAGCATTTTCTTTGGTAAGGTTGCGTTGGGATCGTGAATTTGTGGAAAAAAAATCCATGATCCAAATGATGTAGGACATATTTGGAATAGGACTAAGTATGATCAAACACTAGAAAAATAGTTGTTTATGGAGCTGTGAATAGTAAAAGAGAAGAGAAAGAAGGATTTAAGAAGATAGACCTAGGTCTCACACCTAGGTAACCAAAGGTCCAAAGGCATCACACCTAATGCCTCTTTAGCATCACATCAAAGAATGAGATTGCATCACACTATCATAAAAGCTTAAAGCTCTTGTAAATCTTCATTCATTCAATCCATTTCTCAAACTCTTGGAAGTACATCAATTTATAGGCTCCTAATGTGTTTAATGCCGAACACTGTTCCATTCCCTAGATAGCTGGATAAGATGAATGTGTTGTGTGATGATCAAATACATTGGATGTGTGGTCAAAAGTCAAAACCTTTGATAGACTTTTATTGGGTCCATCTAGTGTCTCATAACTTCCAACCATATGAAATTATGTAATCATGGACCGCATCATTCTCCCTTGGTTGGAGAAAACTTGACCTCAAATTTTAAAGTACTGTAGTATAAGACCATGAAATCCTCCATATTTGCAACCACTTTGGTATGAAAAGCTTGAAGTTGAGGCCAGTCTTCTTTTGTTTCAAACAAAAAGAAAGGCAAGGACGCTTTTAACTCCACAATTGGATCCTTGAACTCGACAGGAATGACGAAATCAATGGTTGACACCATCTCTTGTGACATTACCTTCTTCTTGTTCGATATTGACACGTTCTTTGATTTCATCAACGGTTGGTAGCCCTTTCAGCTTTCCATGGTCGCTTGAATTCACCTGATCAACCTCAGTGAAGCTCAACGAAACTCTTTTGGCACTGTACTAGAGAACTCTGGAAGCAGCATACGCATCTGTTACTAGCTCCATCACTTTCTCCACTTCATGTTCAAATCCACGCACAAGAAGTTCATTAAAATGCCCCTTGGATTCCATCTCATGACCAGCATTCACTGTCGTTTGAACTCCTGCTTAGGTTGGAATTCCATTGTGGGTATTTCTCACGATTTCATATCTGAAATTAACAGTATCATCAGGCTCACAATAAACTTCAGAGTTCATAATAGGTACGTTTTCCCCATAATATCACAAGACCAGATCATAATATTGTCTTGTGTTGAGCACAGAAAAGAGTGAAAGTAAGAATACTCCTGTCAAGGACATCTACCTGAAGTGATCTGTCTCAACGGGGAACATCTCAATTTACCCTTGTTTTGTAAACAAGGAATTACCAACTCTTTCCGAACTAGGAGCTGGTACTTACTGGACCCTCTAAAGAACAAGTAACGTAAAGTTGCATGAGATCAGATAGAATTTCCATACCTATCAAATGAATGACATAATAGCGGGAAAATTTCCATACCTATCACACGAATGACATAATAGCTGGCAAAAATAATTAGTAGTAGTTGAGTAATATTTATACAGCTTGGTAATCTCTATCTCCTATGATCAAGTCACATAGAATTTCCATACCTATCACACGAATGAGATGATAGCGGCCAAAAATAATGAGTAGTTGAGTAATATTTATACAGCTTGGTAATCTCTATCTCCTATGATCAAGTCAAGAACTTGTGTCCCTTGGGTGATGAGTTCAACCCATACCATACATTTACCACTTATCTTTTACACTAGTTGGAGTGTAACATGCAGGATTATCTCCCACTATGCAGATCAGGAAGACAGTACCACAAAGTTGACAAATCTGTCAAGCAAGCATCAAGTTCAGAAAAGGGACAGTTTTCCTGTCAAGCCACACAATAAAAAATTCTACAACCAGAATAGAAAATAAACCGCTAACCATTCAATCTCAGATGAAAAAAAATGCATTCAATCTAAGATGCAAGGAATACCACTAGATCAGGATATGCAAAAACCAACCAAGAGGGACAAACTACTAAAACAAACCACAATCAATGGCTAAATGATGCTATATACGAACTTCTGGGAGTCCTGAATGCATGATTACCAAACCACTGTACAAACGATAAAATCCTAACCGTATTGATTAAGTTTGAACCAATCAATTTGTACATGAAAACAGAAAAACATCTTCCTGCCACAAGTGGATACTGTCAAGCATGTGAGGAATAATTCCTACATCATTAGTTGGAAGGGTTTTATATACGTATACTACTAAAGAATAAAGATGCAATTATTGAAATGTTTTTTATGGTCTTTTTGAAAAGTCGAGGGAAAAAAAGGAAGAAATGGTAAATCCAGCAGTACAACCATTCGGGTAGAATATATCATGAGTCCGTTGACATCTCGACCAAGTGAATCTAAAGAGTGAAACCAC
Source organism: Rhododendron henanense subsp. lingbaoense (assembly GCA_020567845.1). Taxonomy (NCBI): domain Eukaryota; kingdom Viridiplantae; phylum Streptophyta; class Magnoliopsida; order Ericales; family Ericaceae; genus Rhododendron; species Rhododendron henanense. The sequence goes on along the minus strand of CM036313.1, from coordinate 42,289,422 downwards.
AACCTTTATGCTTTTTGCCCCTAAATTGACATACATACGTGCACCTTATGAAGCATTTCAAAAGAGAACTGAAACAACCCACCCAATTTTTTTTTTTCAGCTACATTTGGAAAAGAAGAAACTTTAGCAATCACTCTTCCCTCACTCGTTGTGGTCTTATTTTTGTGTGAGAGATAATGGTTGAATAAATATGAACACACATACAGGATATGTTGCATTTTGGTTGTAAATTATCATACTTTGATTGTAAGTAGAGGCTTGTCCTATTGTTCTGCAGTAAAATGATGGAGTAAGTTACACATTTAGTAGCCCAAGGTGCCGTGTCCTCCATTTTTTGGAGATTTACATGTTGGTGTCCTCCATTTTTTGTGAAGATGGAAGAAGACGAGGAACATGGGATATTGTTAGGCATGAGTCAGGATTCTCCTCTCCTCCAAATGTCCAAATTCTTCAGGACTTTGGCATTGTCGCCTTGGAATGATATTGTGGATCCTCCGTATTCTGATCCTCAAGGAGCACCCATTTTCGATGACAAAGGAAGATTGGTAGGAATATTTGCTTTTACCTTGCGACGGATGTCGTTTTCCATTCCTATTGGGGTGGTCAAAGAATACCTCGAGATGACAATTCCCAAGAGAGTGCTTGACAAGTTTTCCCCAAGTGCTTTACAGATTGATGGAGTGATGGTAAATGAAACTGAGAATATGCATATTATGATTTATTCTGCGATCTGTGAAACCCCTCAAGTTTCTTGAGACGTGTGCACAAGAAAAGTGATGTCTTCATGGAGTAATTCATTACGAAAGAGTAAATCAAGTCTCCCCTCAATATGAGTTCCCAATCAAAAGAAGAAGAAAACGACAATTGTGTTATTACTTCATTACAATTACTCCTATGTGCCTGCATTTATTTAAGCTCTCTCAATCAAACTCAATGAATTCACCTATTGTATACCAACTATTTTTAATGACTGATGCTTTGTTTGGTTTGTGATTTGTGTAGTGTCTTTGAAAAATGAGTGAAGAGAGAGTTAAAAAGTGGAGAGAGATAGAGTGAGAAAAGAGAGTAATGATTGAAAAGTTAGAGAGAGAAATGATTGAGTTGAGAAATATTTTTTGAATAGAGTTGTGAAGTGAACAAGGCATGAATCATTTACCTGACACTGATTATTAAGTGTAAATTTTCGTATAGAAATGTTGTAGTTGCTCATGCCTTAGATTAAAGTGGGATTACTTTACTGGACATATGTTTGGTTTGACTTGTCTTTTTTGTTCGACATCAAAAAATTTCACTTTCCTCTCACAAGGATTCTTTGGTGGTCCATTCCTCTGTAACATATGTGCCATCGTCGTATTTAGTAGGAATGTATTCACAAAGCACTTGGTTTGAGTATGAGTTTGTAATGTTAGTTCATCATTATATTTCTACGGTGTGAATTATGAAAATCCAAATGCTGGCAATGAATTGTAGTGCTTTGTTGAGCCGAGATTGTGCGGAAATTAAACTTGTTTTTTCAATGTGTATTGCAGATGGAAGCTGATATGTATTTAAACCAGGACCTTCCATCTCCAACTAAAAACAGGAGTTTTTAAATATTCATCCTCAAACCTCATCCTATGTAAGTATCCATCCAGGTCATTTTAAACCGTTATTTTTCCATCCCCACTTTAAAATAATTCCAGAATTGCCCTTTATTATATAGATACAATTGACTATTATATATATATATAATATATGTATATATAGGCACAGATTTTTGGGACTAAAACATAATCGTGAAGGTCCTCTAGCTTAATTTTAGGATAATCACCCCTAACAAATCCCACAAAATTTCGGCAAAACCATTTACAACCCCCCCCCCCCGGAAAATCCCATTTTCGTTTTGGAGCGGAGCGATCGTTGAGAGCAGCGAGCCCTCCGGCGACCTCCGCCCCTCATCCGGTCCCTGTAGATTTCACCATTCAATTCCGAAGATCTCGACCAAGATTTCGATCGAGCTCTTCATTTGCAACGGAAACACCCCATTTGAAATTTCATCTTCCTGGTTGGCTAAAACCCGAAACGGCAAAACCCACACCAGTCCTCCCTGGTTGTGGCGTCTGTAGAAGAAGAACGGCAAGAGGTTGGACCAGTCCTCCGAAGCTAAATCAAGCAGTGGAGAAGGAGGGGACAAAAACAAAATGCATGGCTTTCGTTAGTCCGACGCCCCCTTCTTTTTTTTTCCCCTTGATTTGTTTGGCGTTGTTGATCGGAGCAGGATAAATAGACTAAAATGAAGTAAATTTTTTGATTCCTAGCCTTCACAGTTCATTGTACATGAAATATTTTATGTTTGTAGGTTCATGCGTGGTAGCCTTGTTGGATCTGAGGCGAAGAAAAATTGGAGTATTTTTTTAAGCAGACTTCATGGTGTGTATTTGTCGTGGTGTATTTTTTTCAAGCATATTTCATGGTGTATTGCGAACGAATTTCATAGTGTATTCTACTCCATGGAAGGTTTCATGGTGTATTTCATCGTGAGGTATTTTATCAAGCATATTTCATGATGTATGGTAATCAATCCTAGTTGGAAGATTTTTTTTTATATGTTTATAGTGACTTTGCATAATTAATTCATGAAAAACACGATCGGTTTGAATATTGTTTATGTTCCGAAATGTTTTTTATGGTAATTTTGTAATAATAATTCATGAAAAACATGGTTGATTCCACAATGTTCCAAAATTTATGATAATACATTGTAGATAGGAAAAAATAAATATAGTTTTCGAATTTAAATTAGTGAGATTTGGTTATTACGAATTTTTAAAATCCTCTTTAAAATAGGAAGGGTTGGAATCCCACTAAATTAGGAAATGATTGAATATTCCCACTAATTTAGGAAGGTAATATAAACACACATATCTATGGATATCTTACTAAAAGGGTAAGATAGGTAATTCATGAAAACATAACTGTTCAAAACGACCGGGATGAATACTTACGTGTGATGGGATTTGAGTCTCCCCTAAAAACACAACCTTGTACAATAAAATGTGTAAGGTGGTGGTAGAATGTAAGAGCAAGATCTCTAACAAGGCCTGCATTTTGGTGGCGTTATTGTCAATGGGAAAGGTCATGTACTAGTTGTTAGTCATGCTCTTCCATTAAGGAAAGAGGAATCGTGGAGATGAACATTAGGAAAGTTGGGGATGAAACTGTTTGGCCAACAGTGTGTCTTGCCAAAGACCCGAAAAGGGGTCTAGCCCTATTAAAAGTGGAAGTCAAGGAAGGTGATGAATTCTGTATTTTGAGTCAAGAAGAATGGATACTCCCTGGAAAGAAGATATTTTGTCTTTCACAACTTTCAGGAATGCCGTTTTCATTTGAATGTGGGGAGGTGTCATATCCACATTTAGCTTCTGGAGAAAAGGGAAAATCCTCTCAAAATAGAACAGTTGATGATGTGAAATCTATGTGGGATGATGGTGGACTTCGAAAGCATTTGATGATGGCAGACAACAAAAGTTCTAATCTAGTAAGTATGGATGGGAACATCCCTCTCCTCCAAATGTCAAAATTCACTGGGAGTTTGGCATTAATGAATTTCAACATTACAGAAGAGGCCCGTTGATATGATTCCCAAGGCACACCTATTTTTGGCATTGAAGGAGAAGTCATTGGCATATTTGCTTTTTCAATATCGAAGATCTCATTTGCCATACCTTTTTAAGGGGTGAAAGCCTTCTTTAGTGATCAGTTACCGTCTTAGAAATTGTATTTAGTGGATTCTTGCAGCAAGTTTCCAGTGATTTGGTCTTTCTCCCTCTGTCACATGCATGCGCTCTTTGATGTTGCAACTTGCATAGAGAAAGAGCTACAGTAAAAATCATTGGAAACTTGCAAGAAGAATCCACTAAATACGATTTCTAAGACAAGTAACTGATCACAAAGGAAGGCTTTCACAACTTAAAAAGGTATGGCAAATGAGATCTTCAATATTGAAAAAGCAAATATGCCAATAACTTCTCCTTCAATGCCAAAAATAGGTGTGCCTTGAGAATTATATCGACGGGTCTCTTCTGTAATGTTGAAATCCATTAATGCCAAACTCCCAGTGAATTTTGACATTTGGAGGAGAGGAATGTTCCCATCCATACTTACTAGAATACAACTTTTGTTGTGTGCCATCATCATATACTTTCGAAGTCCACCATCATCCCACATAGATCTTACATCATCAACTGTTCTATTTTGAGAGGATTTTTCCTTTTCTCTATAAGCTAAATGTGGATATGACACCTCCCCACATTCAAATGAAAACGGCATCCCAGAAAGTTGTGAAAGACAAAATATCTTCTTTCTAGGGAGTATCCATTCTTCTTGACTCAAAATACAGAACTCGTCACCTTCCTTGACTTCCACTTTTAATAGGGCTAGACTCCTTTTCGGGTCTTTGGCAAGACACACTGCTGGCCAAACAGTTTCATCCCAACTTTCCTAATGTTCATCTCCACGATGTCCTCTTTCCTTAATGGGGGAGCATTGACTAACAACTAGTAAACAACCTTTCTCATTGACAACAACGCCACCAAAATGCGCGGTGACCATGACCTTGTTAGAGATCTTGCTCTTACATTCTACCACCACCTTACGCATTTTGTTGTACAAGACTATGTTTTTAGTTGGAGATGGAAGGTCCTGGTTTAAATACATAACAGCTTCCATCTGCAATACATATTGAAAAAACAAGTTTAATTTTTGCACAATCTAGGCTCAACAAAGCACTACAATTCATTGCCAGCATTTTGGTTTTCATAATTCACACAGTAGAAAATAGAAAACCCAAATATAATGGTGAACTAACATTACAAACTCATACTCAAACCAAGTGCTATGTGGATACATTCCTACTAAATATGACGATGGCACATATGTTATAGAGGAATGGACCACCAAAGAATCCTTGTGAGAGGAAAGTGAAATTTTTCGATGTCGAACACAAAAAACAAGTCAAACCAAACATATGTCCAGTAAAGTCGAATTCCACTTTAATCTCAGGCATGAGCAACTAGAACATTTCCATACGAGAATTTATACTTAATAGTCCGTGTCAGGTAAATTAATCAGTCATTAAAAATAGTTGGTATACAATAGGTGAATTCATTGATTGAGAGAGCTTAAATAATGTAGGCACGTAGGAGTATTTGTAAAGGAGTAATAAACACAGTTGTCGTTTTCTTCTTCTTCTGATAACTCATAATGAGGGGAGACTTGATTTACTCTTCCATAATGAATTACTCCATGAAGACATCACTTTTCTTGTGCACACGTCTTTCACAGATCGCAGAATAAATCATAATATTAGAGGTGGCAAATGGGCGGGTTTAGGCGAGTTTTGGCGGGTTGAAACAGGTTGCGGATTGAATATGGGCGGGTTGAATATGGGTCAACAGTAGGCGAGTTGAAACGGGTTGGGTCGAATATGGGTCAAGTCTTACCCAAACGCAACCCAACCCATTTTTAGTAACCAGTGGAGTATTTGAGTGTTTAGCAGTGTACTGTACTTGTTAAAAAAAACCAATTAAGATCTAAACAGAGATCCCCAACTCAACTCAAGATCCAGATTCAATGTTATGAACATCAGTCCTAAAAGAATGGCGGCAAGTCAAGAAGTTTCTTCTTGTAGTCTTTCCAGGATGGAAGCAACTTCGCAATAATAGCCCCAACTTGAAAAGCCTCAGGAAGAATGATGAGATTCTGATTCTCACCCAAAAACAACAAAAAACAATTCAAGTATGGGAAGATTTTGGTTTCTGCAATGTTTGATTCTCACCCAAAAAAGCAAAAACTACTAAAACATTAAACTCAGTCATAGTCAATCACGGCTGTCGTAGAAACCACACTTAGCAGTGAAACCCGACGTTGATACACAGAGAGAGATACCTTGGTGGTGGTGCTAGAAACAAGAGAAACGGCTCACAGACGATTCGACGTTGTTCGACCGTTGGATCTTCTTCTTCCATTTCCAATTGAGTTTAAGAGCCCTAATCGAGTAAAACCAAAAAAACCTTGGCTATGTTCGTTTAGTGTATTTGGAAATTTTTGATTTGGTAGTGGGTGGAGAGAGAAATAGGGTAATGATTGGAGAGAGGGGTAATGAGTGGAGAGAGATAGAGAGAGAAATGAAATTAATGATTGGAAAAATAGGGTAATGATTGGAGAAAGATGTAGGGTAATGATTGGAAAACAAAGTTAAAAATTTCCAAATCATCTAACCGAACATAGCCCTTAATTCTTGAGAACGCGATTTGAAAACACAGAGAGAGCGAGAGAATCGAGAGAGAGAATTTTTTTTCTATCTTCAATCTGTTCTTCTTCTTCTTCAATCTTTAGGGTTCTTCTTCTCTTCGTCGCCTCCTGAATCGCCTCTCTCTCTCTCTCTGCGTTCTGTTGAAATGAAAGGGGAAACGGGGTTTGACCCGTGAACCCGCGAGGGGTTATTTACCCGGAGAATTGCTATGGATACTACACATTTGTAGTGAACGTGTACAACACGCTGAGGTGGAAGGGGTCCCACACAAAATTTTCAAAATGAACTCAAAACAAAACCTGGGAAATTAGAGAGAGAAAAAGGAACCCAGACTTTTTCCAAAATCCTACTGAAAACTGAAAACCCACCCCAAACTCCATTGACGCCGACAAATCCCCCAAAGCGCCCGGCGACCGGCGCTTCCAAGGTCGAGCAAAAAATTGGTGTGTGCCTGTCAAACATACAATTCCATTCATTTTGACAAGTCCTCAACCAAGCTATACAAACATTGTCCGCAACCACACCATAGTCCAGATTCTCCATTGAATGTTTCACTGAGGCTGAGATTTGCTTGATCATCTCTGCCGTTTGAGTAACAGAGTGTTGTTCGCCATAGAAATGAGTTTTGTTCCGATGAAGCCACAAACCCCACAAAACAAGAATACCCTTCACAATACGATAGTTCATTAGGTGCTGCTAGCACCCAATCAAGAAACCAATCCAAGGAAGTACTTGGCTGGATGAGTGGATGAGCCCAAAATCCAGAGCCAAGTCCGACACAGCCCAAACTCCATAGTCCACGGGAGAACTCAAAATTGAAACAAAAGTTCTCTAAAGTTTCCACCTCGGTCACCCATTGCGGACATTGATCAGCAACCAGAATCCCCTTCGCCTCAAAGCTTAATTCAGAGGAAGGATTCACCCGGAACATACACCAGTTATTATTGTTGGGGTCCTATAAAGTAGAGATACAAAAAAATGGACTGTCTAAACAAGAAAAATTCATGGTCAGAAGCCCAAATCGAGAATTTTTTTTGAGAGAGTTCGGATTTTACAGAGCAAAAAAATTTGAGATCTAGGGTTTTCATTTAAGATCAAACCCACCACCATCTCCTCCCCCTCCACAGCCGCAACTTTCCACTCCGGCTCGTCGCGTTCTCTCCGTTACAGAGCACATCGACTCCCCCAAAAGCCTATTTAACAGCCTCCAACCTCTCTTCAACCAGTAGCCCCCCTTTCGCATCCCAAACCTCATGAGAGAGAGAGAGAGAAACACACCAATTTTTTGCTCGACCTTGGAGGCCCCGGTCGCCGTTAATGGCGCTTTGGGGGATTTGTCGGCGTCAATGGAGTTTGGGGTGGGTTTTCAGAGTCAGTATTTGGAAAAAAGATGGGTTCCTTTTTCTCTCTCTAATTTTCCGGAATTTGTTGAGTTCATTTTGAAATTTTGGGTGGGCCCCCTTCCACCTTAGCGTTTTGTACACCTTCGGTACAAATGTGTAGTACCCATAGCAAAATTGATTTACCCGTGACCTGCCCGTTTCTAACCCGCGTGTCCCCTTTTTTAATTGTGGCCGTTGGTTCTGATCAAATGGCTCACAGCCGAGTCCCGCACCAGCCCTTAGAAACGGGATCCCTTAAGGCTTTGTTCGTTTTCAAATTTTACTTTGTTTTTCAATTATTATCATATTTCTTCAATTATTAATTTCATTTCTCTCTCTCATTATCCTCTCTCCAACCATTACCCTATCCTCTCTCCACCTACTACCAAAACTAAAATACCAAAAGTTACCAAACGAACAAGGCCTTAAGGGATTAGAACTCAAACAAAGAGGCTTTATAATAACATGAGCAATATGATTCAGAAGTCCTTGGAAATAGGCGGCTCAAGAATTTTGTATTAGGGAGTTCAGAAATTATCTTTATATGAATCCAACAATACATACAAGTAACACAATTTCATATGCGAGTATGAATAATGCAATCAAAAAATTCCACAAAAACTGTCCACTATACCACACAAGAACTCAAAAAGTTGTTCTAGGTAAGAAATAAATCCACACCTTTTTTGGGAAGTGAGTAGATAACAATGAGTTTTTTTAGTTTATGGAAAAAAAATTTCAAAGTTCCCATTTCGCGTGGTGAATAAGTTTTTTTTTTTTTTTTTTGTGGAGAGGAGAGAGTAAGATTTTATAATTGACTTAGAAAATTTGTTATGTTTTGAATTTATTTTAAGTCAGTGCATTATTCTACTAATATCTTCTTGAGAGAAATGGCGGCGAAGAGATTAGGGAGTTCCTTTTTAAAAATGCGCTCTTCCTATTTAGTTCCTACCATTAAATTTTCTATTGTAGTCTTGGATCTAAAGAAATTTGATTCTAAAGTCAATAGAGTTTTGTAACGTAGTTCAATTTCTTTTAAGGTTATCTATAATCTCATAAACTAAACCAACAACAAATTTGAATTAGTTAGTGCCATAAATACTAAAAATAAGTACATTTAGACACAGTGGACATGTAGAGAGAACGCAGGGCACGATACCTATAGCAACAAATCTTTTTTTCCCTTTTCGGTCTTTTTAAATTTCTTTCAATAAGTTAATGTATTAGGTGTTCAACTACGAATTATCTAGATTGATGGGTGTTCATAGTATTTTTTTTTTTGGGTGTTCATGTGACCACCCAAGTGGTAATGTGGAGCTGCCTCTGTCGGAATTCAATGAATCCCTCAAAGAATATGAAGTATTTAATTTCTTGCATTCAAAGCTTAAAAATTTGCAAGGGGCAGTGGAGTAGTGTTAGGTGTCTGATTAATCACATGGCATAGAGAGAGAGAGAGAGGCGGAGTAGCTTATTACTTATATCTGCTCTTGCAACGCATTTACCCCTTGTTGCTCTAGCAGAAGTTACTTATACTAAGGCTTGGGGCACACGCAATGCGTGTGCAAACAACTGATAATTTGATTTATCTTTTCAGTTTTGTTGATCAACCAATCAAGGCGATTTTGAGTTCGGGGTCGAAATTAAGGAGCAATAAAACAAAGGAACTGTAAAACAAAATTGATAAAAGCAGACGTAGTTGGATTTCTTATGTCGTAGATATAAGATGAAACCATCATATGCGCAGTCAGTGGTGCTTAATTAATTTGGCATACAGAAGATCAAATTAATGATCACAGCAATCCAAAGCTCTTCTTAATTAGTTTTTGAGGGATTAATACAGTATGAATTAAAATGACTTGCCACTCACATGGAGAAGTTGGTGTTGTGTTTCCCCAGAAGCCCGGCCCTGTCATCTTCTACATTCCTACTAGCTACTACGTACTTTCTTCCTCTTCATCGATTTCTTCATTCTCGCCATAATCAAGCCCGTTTTAGAGCATCTGTATCGGTGTCGCTTCTTCTTCCCTTAGGATAAACAAGAGAGGAAATCCTCCATTTTTGAGCTGCATCAGGCTCGTTTCTTGGTGGCTTCAAAATAAAATTGCTACAGTAACTCGTCAACACAGACGATCCACTGTTCATCCGCTTCTGATTTTTATATTATTTCCCAATTTACTCCATCAAAAATCAACCCACCATCCTTCCTTCAAGTCTTCTTCCCGGCAAAACTGTGACAGTTTGTGGTGTGTGTGTTTGAGAGAGAGAGAGGGGTCAACCCACAGTTACCGTCGCCGGAACTGGAACAGATCTGGACTGAAATCGATTGGGTTTTGGACTGAAATCAATACGGACTGAATTTGGACTGAATCGATCTGGACTGAACATCACCGTCGCCGGAGCAGTTGGGTTTTGGACTGAAATTGATGTGTTGATTTTTGGGTTTTGAGCTTTTCGATCCTTCTGGGCTCGATGGGTCCGATTCTTCGATCAGAACACCAGGGTTGCCTTTTGTTTTCTGGTTTTTTGGAAGAAGAAATACTCCCTCCGTTCCATATTGAGAGTCCCACTTTCTCTCTCTTGTCATTTTTCAAATCAAAAAATCAACTACTTCTGTGTATAATTTTTCAAATTTTTTCGCACCGTATTAAAGATCTCAATTAGTACTTTAATTTGGTGCGAAAAAATTTAAAAAATTATACACAAAAGTAGTTGATTTTTTGACTTGAAAAATGGCACGACTTTTCATGGTGGACTATCAATATGGAACGGAGGGAGTAGTAAAGTAAGAGAGAGAGAGAATAGCTTTGTTTGCTGCCAGCTGGTTTGGTTTATCATAAAAGAATGGTGCTACTAGTACAGATTTATAGGGTAAACTATAGTTAACCCCCTCTAACTAAGTCTCGCGTGCACTTTGCCCTCTCTAACTTTGTTTTTGGCACTCAACACCCTCTAATTAACTGAAATTCAAACGGTCATAACTTCTTCGTCCGAAATCGAAAACATGCAAATTATATATCGATTTCGAGGTCTTGAAGTCAGATTTCTAATGACACCAAAATCACATCACGGTTCAAAGCACACAGAAAGTTATGATCAAAAGAGTAACTTTCTGTGTGCGCCCTTACTCTTTTGATCATAACTTTCTGTGTGCTTTGAACCGTGATGTGATTTTGGTGTCATTAGAAAGCTGACTTCAAGACCTCGAAATCAATATATAATTAGCATGTTTTCGATTTTGGGCGAAGAAGTTATGACCGTTTGAATTTCAGTTAGTTAGAGGGGGTTGAGTGCCAAAAAAAAAAGTTGGAGGGGGCAAAGTGCACGCGAGGCTTAGTTAGAGGGGATTAATTATAGTTTACCCAGATTTATATCTGTACCAGTGTGTACAAACCTCTTTTTTGTTCCTTTTTAGGTTTAAAAAAATGATCGGAATCGCTTATTTTGTTTAAAATACTTTGTTTACGGCTCTTATGAAAAAATAAGCTCAATCCAATATCGGTTAAGACACCTACAAAACGTCCAATTTTGTCCCAGAATTCAAGCTTGAATTCTAGAGCAAGGTTTGGATGTTTCGTAAATACTCTTACCGATACCGGATTGAGCTTATTTTTTGCAAGAACCATAAACAAAATGAGCGGCTCTGATCATTTTTTCAAGACCTAAAATGGGCCCAAAAGGAGATTTGTACCCACTGGTACAGATATAATATCTGTACCATTAGACTTTCTGATCATAAAAATGGTTTTGCCGTTGATTTTTTTTCTTTTAGGATAAGGAAATTATATTTCTAATGGGATAACTTTAATATAGAGAGGTTGATACAGTAGACATTTTAAAAGTGAGTAGCTAAAGTAATAAAGTGACTTTTTAAGGTGTAATTTGGTCCAAAATTTGAAGAGACTAGTGTGGATGCTCTCAGTACTTTCCGGTGACCCTTTGTAACTTAATTCTCGTCAAGAAATTCAAAAATCGTGTCTGTTGTAGTAGAACCATGGTCACTCTTTATCTCTTTCTCCGTCTACAAAATGTGAGGTTGCTTTTTTTTGTTTCAGATTATATATTCTAACAAGGATGGAACTTGTACATAGAAAAACCATTCGTTGGAGTCGATGATGTGTGTGCATCAGAAGCAATTAGTCACTCTCTTCCCCTTGTACGTATATATCTGGTTTGTGAGTATGGTATATATGCACAAACCGGGCTGTTGTATAAAGGTTCCAAAATGGTTAACAAATGTTTCCAAAATGTCAGCTGCGTTAAGGTGACAATTCTATAAGTTGTGAAGGGAATGTGACTGACTAGGGGAAGCCTCGAAAGGCATACGAGTGTCCCTCTTGTAGACGAATATCGACTCAGTCCGCTCCAACTGCACGGAAGTCTCAGCCGGTCGGTGTCGGGTCGGCCCTTAGGGCACTATTCGCCTTGGGAGTGGTTCGGCCATCAAGCTACTTTGTGAGGTAGGGGACCAGACTGGTGCAGCAGTTGTTGTCGGCAATAGCATAGCTATTATTGACATGACCCCTCTCACTTAAAGGAAGGCCTACTTTCTTCAAGATACGAAACCAGCAGCCGAAAACGATTGTTCCTATTGTATTTTAGATGGAGTCATCAACGGGGCTAAGAATCTTACCTTTACCTTAGAGAGGGGCACCGGTACAATGCTCTTCCGTGCTCGTAGGTGACTCCCCTATCCATCCCGACTATTTCCAATTGAGGACGAGGTTTTCAAAACTTTAACCTTCATTAGACTAGCTATATCAAGATCCCTAATAGTAATTAAGTATCTAGTCTTGATGGAACTATAAACTTTGGTGTGCTATATACTCCATCCGTCCCAAATTCTTGGTCTTCTATTTTACGTGCAATTTTCAGCTTCCTATATCTCTCAAGAGTTATTTTTCTTTTTATCCCCTAAACTATGCACATTTTCTCTACTTAGTCTCTAAACTATCATACCGTTACCTACTTAGTCCAATAGATAACGGAAATTAGAAATTTGGACGGAAAATGTCACGTAAGGCCCTATTTGAGACCCTGTAAAGCAGATACTTGATTATGAGAGCTTTAGAGATAAAAATTAATTATGACTCTTTAGGATAAAATGATCAGAAAAATAAGATTTTCGCATCGGTTCAAACAGATTGAAAATTGGAGCACTTATTTTTTTTACAAGGTTCATATATTAGAATCTTATGTGGCATTTTATAGAGAATAACACATACATATTTTTTTTTAAAAGACTGAGTTCTTTATATAGAATTTAGACTATTTATATATTAAAAATATGGTTAAAAATTAAGCGCTCTAATTTTCAATCCGTGTGAACCGGTGTGAAAATCTTATTCTTCTGATCATTTTATGCTAAAAGGTTATAATTAATTTTTCTTTCTAGAGCTCTCATAAGTATCTGTTCTAAAGAGTTCCAAATAAAAAATAGATATTTAATTAGGATAGCCCTAGAGATAAAAATTAATCATGACTCTTTAGAATAATATAATCAGAAAAATAAGATCTTCGCACCATTTCAAATGAATTGAAAATTAAAGCGCTTAATTTTTTTAGAAGGTTTATATACTAAAAAATATGGTTACAAAATTAAGTATTCCAATTTTCAATCTGTTGAAATCGGTGCGAAGGTCTTATTTTTCTGATCATTTTATCCTAAAGGGTCATAATTAATTTTTTTCTCTAAGGCTCTCATAATTAAGTATCTGCTCTACGGGATCCCAAATAGGCCTTACATGGCATTTTCCGTTCAAATTCCTAACTTCCGTTATCTATTGGACTAAGTTGGTAACGGTATGATAGTTAAGGGGATGGAATCGTCAAATTAATAGTTTAGAGACTAAGGGCCTGTTTGATAAAACTGAATCTGAATGCTGAAAAATTAAGTACTGAAAGCTGAATTTTTTAAGCTGAAAAACTGTTTGGTAAACATATTAAGTACTGAATTTAAAAAAATGATAAAATAATTTTAGTTCCGATTGATCCATCTTAATTTACTAATGGTCAAAATGTACTTATAGAAAAGGTGAAATGGTGATTGTGGTGGTGGTGTGTTGGTGGTGGTGGAGTGGTGGTGGTGGCGATAATGGTGGTGGTGGAGTGATGGTGGTGTAATGGTGGCAGTGAGTGGTGGTGGTGTAATGGTGGTGGTGGCGGTGGAGCTAGTGATAGTTGTACAATGGTAACATTGTGGTGGTGGTGGCGACCGTGTTGTAGTGGTGGCGGCGGTGTGGTAGTGGTGGTGGTGGTGGTGATGGAGTGATAAGAGAGTGGTGGTGGTGGTGGTGTAGTGGTGGTGGTGGAGTGGTAGAGGTGGTGGTGGGAGTTGTGGAGTGGTGGTGGTGGAATGGTCAAAGTGGTGGTGGTGGTGGTGGTGGCGAAGTGGTGGTGGTGATGGTGGCGGAGTGGTGGTGGTTGTAGTGTTGGTATGGTGATTAAATGCAAGTACATCATAATTTAGCCAGAATTAAGTAACTCAAAGCTACTTATTTTTTTTCAACTTTTTAGCCTACATTTTAAGTAGTACTTAATTTGTTAAGCAATGTAAAATGTCGTTATCAAACCCACTGAATCACTTATTACTTAATTGATTCAGTTTTAAGTGCTGAATTTAGGTTATCAAACAAGCCCTAAGTAGAAAAAATGTGCATAGTTTGGGGGATAAAAAGAAAGAAAAAAAATTCTATCTCTCAATGTATATTGTTTTTTATGTTTTTGAAAATATTGTGTTATAAAAATAATTGAAATCTATCAAACAAAATCCATATTGAATATTTTAAACAATATAAATTAAGAGATATAGACAATTGAAAATTATACATAAAATCGTAAAGGACCAAGAATTTGGGACGGAGAAAATATAACGAGAAGAGATCTTCACCCTCCAAGGTATTGTACCTACTTTTTCTTCCTAAAATTTCGACTAGTTCAGGCATTTTTGCAGTGTTGAATGACACCATACTATTTATGTAACAGCCCGAATCCTCAAGCACCACAATATTAAAAAGACCACAATCTGTCTTTTATTCCAAAAATTATATAATTTTTTTTTTGATCCGCAAAAAAAAAAAAAAAATTATATAATTTACAACTATCTCTAAAGTAAATAAACAATAACCCACTCTCGCAGCAATTCGGACAAGCTCGTACCACCGGCACTTGCCGCGCTAACCAACCTGCAAGCTGGAGTCCAAAAGGACCCCAGGAGTGTGTGAGATATAATATCGTGTACAATATCAATACTAAAATAACTGCACAGCACCAACCACCATGTATTAACACCAACCACGAATATAACACAATATTCCACATAAATGGAACCACATATCCGGTCCTCCTCAGTATATGACGGGTGACGTACCATCTCACTAGCCTCACCACAGCCCATTGGCCAACATGCCTTTTGGTATAGCTTATTAGCCTAGTCACCCCGTCACATACCAAACAGTTCCACGACATACAGTTACCGCACATTAGCACAACCAACAAGAACCCAACATTAATATTGTACAAGAAATATGTATCTCACACTCACCCTCAATCGGAACCCATAACAACGTTGAATTCCATCACCGTTCATTTCTTCTCTCGGTTTCCTCTCAAACTTCCTTACTGTTCTCTAACCTTGTAAAGGAATACTCGTTCCTATATACTCATGTGCATTGTACCATGCCAAGGCAAGAAGCCACGTGCAACCCCATGCACCCACAAGCCTACACAATTACTACAACTAAGATACTAGTAAATTTCTCCCAAAGTTACACGTTTCACTAAGTAAGGTCCAAAGACATACTAGTGACAAAATACTACTCATCTTTATCTCCCAATTAATTACACCACTATCTTTTTTTTCCTTTTCTTTTTTTAACAACCCAAAACCTCAACCCCATATAATTCCCTAGAAATTTCCTCTCAACCCTCTATCCCTTTGTTCCACAATAAACGAATTCGGAAAAGAATTTTTCAAAACTCGCCCCTGGCTCTCGGATAAAAGGAAATTAAAACTGAGGTAGGTAGCCTCCCTCTTAGTTTGGTACACTAAATTCCCACTGCCCTTTTACCAGTCTTTCCCTCCTGTCTCTCCCAGACAGCCACCGAGCCACCACTCATCCCCCCCTTCCCCATTGTAAGTTGTAACATTTCCTTCTTTATACAACAAGCTAGCTGACTCATCAAATTAATCTAAAAACCGGACAGTACTTGTCCCTTATATTTATTGTTTGTCTTTTGCTTCTTTTGTTTCTCTGTCTTCTTCTACTAACAAGCTTATCTTCATCACAATACAACCCACATCAACACACATGTGCTCCACGTGCTAACCTCCCACAAAATTAACACCAATGTGCATGCAAATTAGTATTTTTCTTTCTCAAAAACCTTTTTTTTTTATACGGGATATTACAATTTAAGCTGTCTATTCCAATTACGGAGTAACAAAACAAGAAGATAAGAAATTTATTAGGCGTTTACCCAAAAATTTATTGGTTCTGTTTGGCTGACCGAAAAAGAAGAGTCTAACAATTAAATTGATTTTTTTCCTGCTTAATTAAATCCAGGGTTTAAAGTACCACATGTATTAGTATATGTAAAGGTTTTCATTCAAAACCCAAACAATTTACGACCAAAGTTCAAGGGTTGTAAACCCTTTCAGTCAACAAACATAAAAAACCCAAAAAGATGCCAACTTTTGGTGATGGTGGGGACATTCCACATTCTGATCCACTTTGACATTCCAAAGTTCAAGGGTTGTAAACCCAATGCCCAGTAAAACTGAGTTTTATCGCGCTATCTGCTTTGTAATAGTAGTGAGGTGTTTCACACTTTATTACATAAACACCAAAAATAATGGAGTAAATTAAAAACCAAACACTGTGAGTTTGTGACCACATGGTCCACATTTACCATCAAGATCAAGATATGTGCCTAGGGGTGCTTCACCACAGACAACAGGAACAATAATCCGCGAACACAAAATAAAATAGGGGATAAATTCATAACCAAGCACTGTATAATCATCATATGGTTCATATCTAGAGTCTGTATAATAGAGGCGTTGTGCCTAGGGGTGCTTTATCACAGACAATTTGAAACAATAATCTAAGGGTCATCATCGGGCCGGGCCGGGCCGGCCCAGCCTGCCAAGTCACTGCCCAAGCCCGCCCACGAGCCGGGCCGACCGGGCTTTTTCTTTTTTCCGGGCCGGGCGGGCCGGGCTACCTACCATAAATTGAAGCCCAGGCCCGGCCCACGGGCTACCCAATTGACGGGCCGGCGGGCCAAAAGCCGGGCGGGCTTAAATTTCCTTGGGCCGAAACTAAATCAAGGGAAAAAAGAGAGGATTTTGTGGGATTTTGGGCTAATGGGCGGGCCCGTGGGCGGGTACCACGGGCGGGCTCACGGGCCGGGCCGAGTAAAAATTCATAGGCCCGAGCCCGCCCATTACAAACTACAGGCCGGGCCGGGCCGCCCGTTTCACGGGCTCGGACCAGGTAAATGCCCGATGGGGCGGGCTTCGAACGGGCCGCGGGCCTTCGGACTAAATGATGACCCTTACAATAATCCCTACTTCTTTACCTGCAGAAGTAGAGTACACCAGTGAGTGGAGCACACTGGCTGAAAAGTCTCCAAAAGATCCTCATATGTTGTTGACACCAACCTAGCCCGGAAGAGAAATGCACAGAGAATTCAAGAAAGCAAATGTAAAAGCAAAACATTAGATCATCACAATGGAGATGCAATATCAAATTAGGAATATCACCTACAAAGCCAGCTTAGAGTTCACAGTTCTGCATAATCAACTAATGTCTCGAGTAATATGATAGAAAATCAAATTGGATTAAAAGTCTACAAACTGGGCAATACAGCAAGCGAAAAAGAACCCGTGCAGATACTGTTCTAAAGAGCTTATTCGACATTTAGAAAGCAGACGCGGTCGCATTAGAATCAGCCAAACGACCGGGCGTGGGAGTCTCATCCCACCTGTTCCTCCTCGAAAGGAAAGGAGTCGCGTCGCCAATAACCCTACCAAAGGTTGGGGTTGCATCCCACCGCCTTCCTCTCCTCTTCCTCCTTCGCAGTCGCCCTCAACATCTTTTCCTTCTCCCTCCACAACTCGTACTCGTGAATCACATCCTGAAAAGTCCTCAGAGACAAATCAGGGGTCTTATCCCCGGCAGCGAAAGCATAGTGCCTATCCCGCGAAGTCTTGTACTCATCCTTCCTAAGCTTTTTCCTAATACGCCTCTTAAGCTCCCACGAAGTCAATCTCACACCAACCAACGTATTGTACTGTTCCTCCCTAAGCTGTTTCCTAATAAAGCTCTTAAGCTCCTCGTCTAAATCCTCCCCCGTCCCTCTCGGCATATCCTTCAGTGTTGACTTGGGGGCCGTGTACGAAGCCAGTTTCCTCGCCTCCTCTGAATCCATCGCGTCCACATTCTCCTCCTCGTTGTTCACTGGTATCGATTGCTCGTAATCCATGAACCGGTTGCTACCTCCACAGAGATCCTTGTCGTAAGTGACCAAAGTGAGGGACGCGAGCTGCGGCTCCAGCGTTCTCTTCTCCTCTTGAGTCCTTGCAATCTCGGAATCCAAAGACGCCATGTTTCAAATTATGATACAAAAACCCTAGTCCTTCAAAACCCTAACCCTAGCCCCGACCAAAACTCTCGTTTAACTTTTCGATCTTATCTCTTTTTATGTATCAACCAACAGGATATCAAATCATCAAAGATCTGCACACAGAACAACATCTTCCATCATTTGATGACAACGAAAAATCAAAAAAGGGAGCGAAATTCTCAATTAAATATCGAAGGAAAAAAACTCTGATGACGGGGGAATAGACGTATATGTAGGACCGTGTGCGGGTTTAAAATTTAAATGGGCACGAAAGTCGGTTTGGTTACGTGAGGGCCCAGAATTTGGGGGATTTTTAGTTTTGGAGTAATTGAAAATTTACCCCTATTGTTGGATGTTATAACCAATTGAACCCTGGATGTTTTTATTTTATTAGATCTAAACCCTGTACACTGATTTGGATGAAAAAGTCAAATAGTAATTTATTTTTTTGTCTTTACTAGCGGCAAACCCGTGCTATGCACAGCCAAAAAACAATGCAGATAACATATAATTTTAATGCCTCATCAGTTTCTTTTTTTCACCTTTTTTGTCGGTGCCATCACACATCAATGGGGCCGGTTCCGCTTATACAAAAGTTGACACATATTTTGACAAACCACTAATCGAAGTCTCATGCAAATGATCGGAACCGTTCAATTTGTTTAAAATAGGTTTTTAAGAGCTCCTGTAAAAAATAAACTCATTTTGATATCGGTAAGGGCTTGATCGGTTCATTCAATTTCACCCTGTAAAATTTGACAGGACCCAACTGAATTAACCGATCAAGCACTTACCGATATCCGAATGAGTTAATTTTTTACAGGGAACCCTTAAAAATACGTTTTAAACAAATTGAACGCCTTAGATCATTTGTGTGGGACTCCAAAATGGGTCCCACAAAAAACTTGTGTCAAAATTTGTGTCAACTTTTGTGTGAGCGGAACTAGCCCTAAAAATTTTTAGTTAAATTTTTTATTTTCTTCTCTCTTTCTCTTCCAACCAAATAATAAAAGGGAATGTTTTTTAATTTTCCTTTCTTTTCCTTGAGTTCCAAACAGAGCCTAAAGGTCTTATGTACCCCAATAAGTACTATTTTACATCTTCAATAAGTTTGCTCAATACGTGAGAGATGTTGAGTCGGGTGGATAAGTCCGGGATACAAGAAGAGGTCAGCAAAGACGGCGGCTCATTGGAAGTGGATGATGGCTAGAGACTGTTTTGGATGGTTGCAGGATGAAACATGAAGGAGGGGGTGGCTAGGTGATAAGCACCCAATAATAATGCATATTCTTGGTGCTTAAGTCCTTAGTTTTATCGTATTTATGTTTATAAAGTTGGTGTTTTCTTTGATATTGCACGTAAGGTATGTTTTTGGTGTTTTCAGGTAAATCATGTGAATAAGGCATGTTTTGACGCCATGGATGGCCCGAGTGCGTCCAAGTACCCGAGGAACCAAGGAAGACCCTATCGGTCACTTAAATCTGTCTAAGTATGAAAAAATGACTTTTCGAAAACTAGGTTTGAAGTTGGGATGTGTGGGTAATGAGAAAGAACAAGGATGGTTTCGTAATTAATGGGGTATAGTAAGGGGACTTGATGTGGGTACTAAAGTAAAGACGGGGTGTGGATAGTATTTTCAAATTTCCGTGTAGCTTTGCTAGATGGACGAAAGAGAAAAACTTCTTTACGGAGGGTACTGGAGGTGAATCGCAACTGTCTAAAAGTATTTTTTAGACGTTCAGGACATTAAAATTCGGACAGTTGAAAACAATTTTGGATGGTTGCGATTCATTTTCCCTGTAAAAAAACCCCTTGTGAGGGATTTTTTATTGAACTCCCCAAATTCTTCCGCCTGAACCCACTGGCCAAGGAAGATAGAGTGGAGTGGAGCCGATTCTCTCTCACTGTCCTCTCTCTCCCTCCCTCCCCCTCCTTTCTCTCACAAACTTCCTTCGTCTACACTCTGTTCAGCTCTCCGCATACGAGAAACAGCCTTATCTTTCTTTATTTAGCACGCGCCTTCCTCGTATCCTCCATGCTAGACTCGAGCTCTCGCCTTACAATAGAAATTTACGTGATTCTCTCTGAAACGAACTAGGGTTTAGAATTAATCAAGGATGGGGCTCTGATAACGGTTTTCTACATCTTAGCTTTATCACAGTACCCCTTTTCTCTCACGCTTAAAAGATTGAGTTTTTCATCATACTCTGAGATGAGGAGAAGTAGAGAGAGAGAGAGAGCCATTGATCGATCTTTGCAGGGGCGCCTGATTTACTGCGATTTCATTGGACTCGAGGCTTAGTTTAGTGATTGACAGGTAACCACTTCAAACATATATATGGGAATCGCATGTTTGATAATTTGCCTGAATGAGTACCATGTTGGAAATTTTACGGAATTTCAGATGAATGAAATCGGGACAAACCGGAGGGTCTCTCGAGGCAACCGTGCGTGTTCCGAGCTCGTGGAATCCTGATGCACCACAATCAATAGACGTATTGATGTGTGGATTTCGTAACTCCTGTAACCCTCACCATGATGGAGTATTGATTCTGGTAACCTCCCTCATGAATTGGCTGAATTCATATCAGAATTGAAGGCTGCATTACTCCTCTTCAGCCTCCTTCACTCTATAAATTGGTGCATCACGCTTTGGAGAAATGACAAGCAATCTCACAACTTTCTAGCATACTCTGAAATTCGTTCTTGAGAGAGAGAGGCAGGCGGTAGTCAGTTCGCCAAGGCAGTCGATGGTGGTGTTCCGACGGCCTGCGGTTCAACCGAGCCAACCCTGGGAGAAAGTCGCCGACGCAACCTACAACACCCACGGTAGGCGGCGAATATTTCTTAAGGTGACTGTGGTATTACACAGGCCTCGGTTTGATATTCCCAAATTCAGTTTGTATCTCTACTGCCACAATCTGTTATTTATCTGTATTTTGTTTCGATTATGTAATTGATATATTATCAATGAAATTGTTCTCTGGATTTTCTGTATATGCCGGAATTTTTCCCAACAAGCTTAAGAAATATTTTTTGATCACTGATCGGCAACGGATTCCAGAAAATAATTTCTGTTTTGGACTAACATTTGAGTTGCAAGAACATATTCAAAACAGATTAGTTTTCATGATGGTGAATCACTGGTGTAAGACGGAATTATCAATCTGTTCAGCAGATTGTTTGGAGATTGATATGAGAATAAATCAGACCTGTTTGGCTTCGGCCAAGATCAGTCATGCGTGACTGGATCATGTTGCGAACAGAGAGGCTACGGCCTAAGGCAGTCGTGCGCGGCTTGGCCTTGGATCATTTTTTGTTGGCCTCTGGGGTGATCTACTTGGCTTCTGCCTTGACATCACCTGGCCTTGATCCAGTGTTTATGATCTGCCCGGTGTGCAGTTCATGTGCTTGACGCCTGGGTTGCTCTCGGCCTGAAGTACTCAACCAGTGGACGGTGTGAGTGCTCAGCCCTTGTGCACGGCAAGTGGTATACATCAGTACATGGATTGGACTCCAAAAACAGAAGGGGAAGGTGGATGGCCACACTTTTGCAAGTAGCAGATTGTGTAGGTCGATCCCCGCTGAGGGCCAGCCCTCAGACTCCCGCCCGGGGGCGCTGCCCCCTAAGACCCCCGCCAGGGGGTGAGCCCCCTGGGACCCCCAGGTTACATGGTATTGTGGGGATGTCAGACTTAGCTTGTTTGATAGATTGTTAATCTATGCATGTATAGCTTGTCATTTTGATTTTGAGATTTGTTCTCTTATATGTGGTTGTTCCTAATTTCAGGAAAACATGACTACTGTGCAAGAGAAAACTACCGTCACTGGCAAAGACAAAGAGGCTGGTGGTGTCAGTGGAAATGGAAATGGCCGTGGTGCTATTCCAACTCATGCTCCTATTCCTGGGATTCCCTCTGTTCCGATATCTCACGTGGAGAGGCCGAGCAAATTTGTTGGGGTGAACTTCAAAAGGTGGCAACAGAAAATGTTGTTCTATCTCACCACCTTGAACTTGGCAAAGTGGCTTGTCGAGGAAGCACCCGTTATTGCTGAGGATGATTCTGACACTCAGAAGCGGATTGATGTGGCCAGATGGAAAGAGCATGACTACATGTGCAAGAATTACATTCTGAATGCTCTAGATGATTCGCTGTATTCTGTGTATGGCGAGACTCCATCGGCTAAGGAATTATGGGAATCCTTAGACAGGAAATACAAGATCGAGGGTGCCGGGTCCAAGAAGTTCATTGTGGGCCGGTTCCTTGATTACATGATGGTGGACTCCAAGTCTGTGGCAGTCCAAGTCCAAGAGCTGCAGCTCCTGCTCAATGAGATCAGGACTGAGGGGATGATTCTGAGTGAAGCATTCCAGGTGGCTGCAGTCATCCACAAGCTACCCCCAGCATGGAAAGAGTTCAAGAGCTATCTCATGTTCAAAAATAAGGAGATGACCTTGGAGGCTCTTTTCATCAAACTCCGTATTGAAGAGGAGAATCGGGGTATGGATAGGAGTGCGAAGACCTCCTACATGGCCAAGGCAAATATGATGGAGTATGGTCAATCTTCCGGTGTGAGGAAAAACCAGTATGACAGGCGTTCTGACAAGCGGTCTGACAAGCAAGCTGGCAAACAGAAGGACAAAAGTGTCAATCTGGGACCGAGATGTGGGGTTGCCAAGAAACAGAAAGAGAAGTTTCAGGGTGCATGCTTCAACTGCAACAAGTTCGGGCATAAAGCTTCGGAGTGTAAGAAGCCGCTTAACCCTCGCGCTCAGGCACATTTGGCTCAGGTGGAGGCAGCTGTGTCTGATATCAACCTCTCGGCTGTGGTATCTGAAGTGAACATGGTGGGTTCAAACCCGCAGGAATGGTGGGTAGACACTGGGGCTACACGTCATATCTGTTGTGACAGGCAGTTGTTCACTACTTTCGAACCGGTTGCTAACGGTGAGAAACTGTTTATGGGGAATTCAGCTACCTCGGATGTTGCGGGGCAGGGGAAAGTGGTCCTGAAGATGACTTCGGGAAAAGAGTTGACTCTGAATAATGTGCTGTTCGTGCCAGATATTCGCAAGAATTTGATTTCTGGTTCGCTGTTGAGCAAGCACGGCTTCCGCCTGGTTTTCGAGGCTGATAGGGTCACTCTGACTAAAGCTGGAATGTATGTAGGGAAAGGTTACATGACCGATGGTCTTTTTAAGATGAATGTAATGACTGTTATCCCTACTATCAATAAAAAGAAATCCCCTGTTGCTTATGTGCTTGAGTCTTCCTTTTTGTGGCATGGTAGACTAGGTCATGTTAATTATGATTCTATGCGTAGATTAATTAACTTGGACCATATTCCAGCTTTCCAAATTGATAAAAAACACAAGTGTGAGACTTGTGTAGAGGCTAAAATGCCCAGAGCATCTTTCAAAACAGTAGAAAGAAGCACAGAACCTTTGGGTTTAATCCACACTGATGTGTGTGATCTGAAATATGTCCAAACTCGGGCCGGTAACAAGTATTTCATTACTTTTATCGATGATAGCACTCGGTTTTGCTATGTGTATTTGCTGAAAAGCAAGGATGAAGCCCTGGATAAGTTTGTTCACTATAAGACTCAGGTTGAGAATCAACTGAGCAGAAAGATTAAGGTGGTCAGAAGTGATCGTGGTGGTGAGTTTCAGTCACCGTTTGGAGAATTCTGTGCCCTACACGGAATAATCTATAAAACCACAGCACCTTATTCGCCTCAGACTAACGGAATTGCTGAGCGCAAGAATCGTACATTGAAGGATATGATGAACGCTATGTTGATCAGTTCTGGGTTGCCTCAGAACATGTGGGGAGATGCTGTTCTCACTGCTAATTACATCCTCAATAAAATACCTCGCAAAGACGTTGGTAAAACCCCGTATGAATTGTTTAAAGGTAGGAAGCCTAATTATGCATTCTTACGAACATGGGGATGCCTAGCGAAGGTGGCTGTACCTCCTCCTAAGAAAGAGAAGATAGGCCCTAAAACCGTTGATTGTGTATTCATCGGTTATGCAGACGATAGTAGTGCCTATCGTTTTCTTGTGTATGAGTCAGATATACAAGATATTCACAAGAATACTCTCACGGAGTCTAGGAATGCAGTGTTCTTTGAACACATATTTCCTTATAGATCCATTGGAGAGTCAAGTTCTGCTAAACGGACTTTGCATCCGGCTAATGAAAGCAGACAAGGCCAAGAAGAGGAAGTTGATGTTGAACCACGACGTAGCAAGCGAGCTAGAACATCAACATCTTTTGGTCCAGATTTTCTGACTTATCTTGTAGAAAATGAGCCTCGGACATACCAGGAAGCTGTAAGCTGCCCTGAGGGTCCTTTGTGGAAAGAGGCCATTAAGAGTGAGATTGACTCCATACTGCAAAACCATACGTGGGAACTGGTGGATTTGCCACCAGGCAGTAAGCCTCTCGGCTACAAATGGATCTTCAAAAGGAAGATGAAAGCAGATGGGTCAATTGATAAGTACAAAGCTAGGCTTGTTATCAAAGGATACAGACAAAAAGAAGGCCTAGATTACTTTGATACTTACTCACCAGTCTTAAGGATTACTTCCATTCGGATGATCATCGCGATCGCAGCTTTGCGTAACCTTGAGATACATCAAATGGATGTCAAAACAGCTTTCCTGAACGGCGATTTAGATGAAGAGATCTACATGGAACAACCCGAGGGTTTTTCCGCGCCGGGCCAAGAAAGGAAAGTATGTAGGCTTGTTAGGTCTTTGTATGGACTCAAACAAGCACCAAAACAATGGCATGAGAAATTTGACAATGCTGTGTTGTCAAGTGGTTTCAAGATCAACGAATGTGACAAGTGTGTTTATGTCAAAGACACAGACGAAGGGTATGTCATTTTGTGTCTTTACGTTGATGACATGCTCATTGTTGGTAGCAATGACAGGGTCATTCAGTCTACCAAGAATATGTTAAACTCGAAGTTTAACATGAAGGATATGGGCCTTGCAGATGTCATTCTGGGTGTCAAGATCACCAGAACATCTGTCGGTTTTGCGTTGTCTCAGACACACTATGTTGACAAGATTCTTGAGAAGTTCAACTCGTCTGATTCAAGTATCGCAAGAACCCCTGTGGATTTAAGCCTACATTTATCCAAGAATGGGGGGGAAGGCATATCTCAATTAGAGTATTCTCAGATAATTGGGAGCCTGATGTACTTAATGAGCTGTACAAGGCCCGATATAGCTTACTCAGTCAGCAGACTGAGCAGATACACGAGTAATCCAGGCCGTGATCACTGGAAAGCAATAGTCAGGGTTCTGCACTATTTAAGGTATACTCGTGATTTGGGGTTGCACTACACCAGATATCCAGCAGTACTAGAAGGGTATTGTGATGCGAACTGGATATCAGATATGAAGGACTCTAAATCCACAAGTGGATATGTCTTTATACTTGGTGGTGCAGCTATTTCTTGGAAATCCTCCAAACAGACGTGTATAGCACGCTCAACAATGGAATCAGAGTTCATCGCTCTGGATAAAGCGGCGGAGGAGGCCGAATGGCTCCGTCAGTTTTTGGAGGATATTCCAAGATGGCCGAAACCTGTGCCACCGATTAGTATCCATTGCGATAGTCAATCTGCAATTGGTAGGGCACAGAGTAATATGTATAATGGTAAGTCTAGACATATTCGACGTAGACATAATACCATTAGGCAACTACTCTCTAGTGGGGTTGTCGCTATTGACTATGTGAGGTCAAAGGACAATATTGCGGATCCGTTAACCAAAGGGTTAAACCGAGAGTTAGTTGAGCAACCATCGAAAGGAATGGGGCTAAAGCCACTACGCTCATAGT
The DNA here is from genome assembly GCA_020567845.1 of Rhododendron henanense subsp. lingbaoense. Lineage (NCBI taxonomy): Eukaryota > Viridiplantae > Streptophyta > Magnoliopsida > Ericales > Ericaceae > Rhododendron > Rhododendron henanense. Next base: position 42,263,260 of record CM036313.1, on the reverse strand, counting down.
TACCGTGGAGGTAGCCAACCTAGTTGACTGGAGATCCCAAGATCTAGGTTCAATGAGACTATCTTTCGCGAGTAGCCGAGAACGATCACTGAGGAGATTCGGTCTCCTGCCCACTCCTATGGTGTAGAACAGTGATACCTGCGAATGGAAAGAGGTTAAGCATTGCTTTTAATGACTCCTATGCGTTGGGTTGCCAGGCAGGGTATAACAGGATACCCTTACAGGAAGGTCACCTATGTTAGTATGAAGTGGGGCCGCTTCTTTGAGAATTGTGGCAAAATTCTCGAGAAAATACTCGCAGAACCAGGAAGGGGGTGTCATGGCCAAAATGAACCCAACAGTGAGAACTAAACTACGTCAGGAGAAGTCCTGTGTGACGTCTGTTGTCTCGGTTTACATCGGCGGCGGAATAGTTCAAAGCGGGACCGCACACTAGTCTGCCAGTAAACCCGATAGGCTATCACAAGGGAAGGTTCCAGGCCAAAAGCCACCTATCCTATGCAGGAATTATCCGTTGTCTCTCTCTCGCATCAGCTTTGTACTCTGCACCAGTATGCCTGTCAATTCCATTCATGGGGGGATTGTTGGAAATTTTACGAAATTTCAGATGAATGAAATCGGGACAAACCGGAGGGTCTCTCGAGGCAACCGTGCGTGTTCCGAGCTCGTGGAATCCTGATGCACCACAATCAATAGACGTATTGATGTGTGGATTTCGTAACTCCTGTAACCCTCACCATGATGGAGTATTGATTCTGGTAACCTCCCTCATGAATTGGCTGAATTCATTGGCTGAATTCATATCAGAATTGAAGGCTGCATTACTCCTCTTCAGCCTCCTTCACTCTATAAATTGGTGCATCACGCTTTGGAGAAATGACAAGCAATCTCACAACTTTCTAGCATACTCTGAAATTCGTTCTTGAGAGAGAGAGGCAGGCGGTAGTCAGTTCGCCAAGGCAGTCGACGGTGGTGTTCCGAAGGCCTGCGGTTCAACCGAACCAACCCTGGGAGAAAGTCGCCGACGCAACCTACAACACCCACGGTAGGCGGCGAATATTTCTTAAGGTGACTGTGGTATTACACAGGCCTCGGTTTGATATTCTCAAATTCAGTTTGTATCTCTACTGCCACAATCTGTTATTTATCTGTATTTTGTTTCGATTATGTAATTGATATATTATCAATGAAATTGTTCTCTGGATTTTCTGTATATGCCGGAATTTTTCCCAACATACCATAATGCGGGTTTAGGGTGTAGGGTTTTCAGCCATATCACTCGTACATACCCTTCCATTGGTTCACATTTGCTCCGTTGCTTGTTTTTGTTAACAAATATACTGACTGAATTGTTTGCTACATTTGCTTGTTAATTATTTCCATTGGTTCACATTTGCTTAATTAACAAGCAAATGTAGCGAACAATATCAAACCTTACACTTCCCTTGCATTTTAGATATTCTCAAAACCTCAAGTTCTGGATGTATAGTGATGACAACAAATTTTCTTGTTAAGGGAAGTTTGTGTAATTTGTAATTCGGAACACAATAATGTTTGTCATAGAAAATTTTCACAGTATCTTATCGCTTTGTGATTTGTTATATTTTATTCAGATTGTCTCAATGTTCGATCCTAATTTACATAGAGGAAAGTGGCTGAGAGAGTGTCATAATGTTTGAAGGTTTTCTGTATGAGGTGAGTCTTTCTAGTTAATGGAGCAGAACATATTTTTCTGTGCTTCATCCAGATAATTTGAACTGAAAATTTTCACAGTAACTCTTGTTGAAATTAATGCAGTTTTGTTTGTTTTCTTGATTTCTGATATACCTGATGTTGAAATGAATGGATTACTATTATTTTCTTAACAAAAGTGATGTCGCATTTGTTTCACCTTGGCTGAAGCTCACCCACATCAGATGAGATGACATAAACCATTTACTCCATTTCTTCCGGGAAACAATTTATATGGGGTTGAAGAGGAACCTTCCTATGAAAGAAGATACTTGTTTTTGCTGATGAATATTGAGTGTGAAATACTGTGTTTTAGATGATACAAAACGATGCAGGTCCTGCTAAAGAGATTTGCTAGGTCAAAATTAAGAAGTCAACATCACAAACTAGGTTTCAATTAATTGAAATCACTATGTCAGCGCCCGGGATTTTACCCTCGCGTGTCGCCCGGCCCTTTTCAGGTAGCCATGCGAGATGGAAAGAAGTGATTCGGTGATCCTATGCATACTACTTTATTTTTATTTTGAAGAAAGGGCTTTGTGTTCTATATAAAAGGGGTTTCAGATAATTTGCAGAAAATATGTTTGAATAGTAGAAAATGGGGGGCTTTTGGAAAAGAAAGGGGCCGAGCTCTTAGCCATGCCTACGTATCCCTGGGGCAAGGGATAATCGGGTCCGACCGTAATTCAAATTTGAAAATTAACTCAGAGTCGCCACCAGGCATAGAGTTTAGGTGTGCCATGTCACCTCTTGAATTATCCGAAAGAATAGTTCAAGTGTTTCGAAAATAAATTCGCGAGTCCGAGGGCCCTGTTTTGAAAAGAGTGACTCCGTTTTGCTTAGGAAAATTTTTAGGTCTGTGTGATTAGAAAAGAAAAGGTTCGGTTATTCATTGTTATGAGTGGGGAAGGTGTTAGGCACCCCACATCGCCCTTGCGGAATTCGTTCATGTTTAAACATGCAATTGAATGAGTTGTTTTCAAAAGACGGACATTGTGTAGTTTCACGGTTTTATTCATGCTCATTTTTGGTAAGAGAGGCCTTTTTCAGAAGGGGGGTGTCAGGCCCGGCATCTAAAAGTATACTTATGTGATCCTAACTAGGTTACGAGATTAAAAAAAAATGCACTTTAGTAAATATTTTTAGGATACGAGTATAGCACGATATAATTTTAGGAGTTTAATACTTTTCTTTAGAAAGCGAACGACACCCTAAGAAGCTACACGTTTTAATTAGTCTAAGTTGTAATCTTTTTGAGTTTGGAACCCGGACGTTGAATAATTGAATCAGAACAAATTTTATTAGGAAGTAGAATTAAAATTTTGACATTCCAATTACCTTAGTGTTTCACGTACTAGCTAGTTGCCACAACTAGGAATTTGATTGGTACATGTGTCCTCATGTCACATAAGTTAAGAGTGACTCTGGATGTTTCACCTCTAAAATATCTAGTATATATTAATAATAGTAAATAAAAAGGGTTAAAGAAAAGAAAAGAAAAGAAGCAACTAGAAGGAAAAAGAAGCGGTGAAGGAAGAGAGTGAGAGGAGCAGTTCGTGCGCACACCTCCGGTTAGATCCGACTTCCGAGATCCTTCGATTACCGCCGGAAAACTTCAGTGGGTAATTTCCTCTTCCCTCTCTTTCTGTTTTCCCTACGCAGGCACCGCACGTGGCGGCGGCCATGACGGATCTTCTCATACCTTTTTTCCCCTCTTCTCTCGACCTAAGACAAATGTAGGAATGGTTGCAGCACTGCTGCTGCTGTGCGTAATGTAGGCTGCTTATCTTTGCATCTATTAATAAATTAGAATGTGTATTAGGTGCTGGAAGGCATGGATACAAGAACTCTTGCATTGATTAGCCCTTAATCAAACCTTATTTTGCTTAGACTAAAAGAATTAACGAAGTCAATTTGGGTTTTCGTGAATTACGGTTTGTTTAGGTACAGACCCATGTGCTGGTAGCTTAATTGCTAATCAAAGTTTGGTTCTTTGGATATATGACTTGATTAAGTATAGCAGACCCATAGATTAAGCCGAACCTTTTCTGATGCCCAGTAGGCCGACTCACAATCGAGAAGGCCTAAGAATATTATGATTACAGTTTTGAACGTATTATGACACAAAGTAATTGGCAATAGGTTGGTTCAAGGGATAAGAACGAGAAGGATTCATGTCTTTAGCGTAGCACTCGAGAAATCAAGGTGAGATACTCTAACCTCAGTTATATTGCTTTTTCAAACAAATTATGTTGTGTATTTCATATTCTCAAAACTTATGATATGTTATAAGGAAGCATGATTTGATGAACTGTCTTTATGCCTCATAGATTTTATGCCATGGAAATATGCTATGAATTCTTTATTCAAAGATGACGATTTCATACGAATGGCTATGGTTAAGAAAGGATGATTCTATGAACACCGGCCTTACCAACCAAAGGTGACGGTGTAATGTCATTACGATTCTATTATCTCAAAGTTTGATGCGTCCAGACAGCGGTGTCCCGGGTCAGGGGGGCGGATTTTAAAGATACCATGACCAACGAAGGGGTTATAAGGGAGGAATGTTATGTGGCACCAGCTGCCGTGATTTGATCATTTCACACCACGTGGGGTCGCTCCCCTATGCATGTTTAGCTGTTGGATGAGCATCATGAGATTATGTGATGATGATGTTATGAATCTTCCTTTTATGAAGTTATGAGTAAATTATATATGTCAAAGAAGCTTATGAAAGTTATTTCCGTGGCAAAACGTATAGCTCTGGTTTTGTATCTCACACGAGCTTTCGGCTTATGAAAATTTACTATTTTTCTACAGGTGATGGCGAGTAGGGATGAAGTAAGCTGCTGCCCGGTGGACATGTATATATTGTATAGCTAATTTTTGAAAACCAAACCGGGAATTGTCTGTCCCCCATTTTGTGTAAGATCACTTACATTTTGTAAAGGTTGTAAATTTGCTAAGGCTCTGATGGTGTTTTGTTAAATGTAATAATGCTTCTGCAGTTTTTAAACTGTTGAAAATTTCTGTATTTTTGGATTGAGTAGTTATGAGGCCTTGGGTGCAAGTGAGATCCACTGGCCGGTCACGACATTCCTATTATCCAACTATTGGGATGGGGTCGTGACAGGGGGAGCGGGAGAAATCAGGTCCTTATCGTTTGGGGTCTAATTTCCAAAGGAGGCAACCTATGTTGGAACCGTTGGGGAGCAAATGACTTGCTATGAGTTTAGAAAAAGCTTATGTGGGTTGGAAATGAGTTTTTAACAAAAAGTCGAAAAAAGTCAACCTGGGCTGGAAAGGGTAAAAAGGCAATTTGGCAATAAAAACGACTTTGATGGATTAAAACATTGATTTGGTGAAAGTTTGGAAAAAGTCAACCGAAGCCCGAGAAGAGTCAATCAGGGTTCGGAAGGGTGAAAACAGTAATCTAACAGTAAAAACAGCTATGATAGAAAACCTTGGTTTTGTGAAATTTTGAAAAAAAGTCAACCAGGATCCAGAAAAAGTTAACCGGGCCCGGATGCGTAGAATGTTGAACGGGAGGTAGAAATGACCTTATTGGGTTAAAATATTGATTTTGTGAGATTTCGAGAAAAAGTCATCCCGGGACATGGGAAAAATCATCCGAGAGGGGTAAAAAGTTAAACCGGGCGATGAGGTCGTCTTCGTTGGATTTAAATTTTATTTTTGTGATTTTTCGGAAAAAGACAACTCGGGGCTCGAAAAAAGCCAATTGTGGTCCGAGAGGGGTAGATTGGTAAAATGGCGATAGAGACGCCTGCTTTGAGAGTTTTTACATTTTTTAGTTCTAAGATGGGGGCCATGCAGGGACTGGCTAAGCCGCCAAGTGCTGGGATCATCCGTCGTCTTATCTCGGTAAAAGGTTCTATTAGAGCCCTGTTAGAGCATCTCCAACTGCCTAGGCAATTGGAATATTTAGCTTAAATAGCTAGCCAAAGCACAAAAAAGGAAATCCAGCAGACTGGCTTCATCGTGGGCGAAATGGCGTGGTGGTACAGTACCTCGCTCATCCGAGCGAGGTATTTCAGCCTCGCTCCGACGATTTCTTCCGCTTTTCCCTCTCTCCTCCCCTCGATTTGTCATCTCCCGCGCAAGTTTCATCGCCGCTCCCGCGCGAAGTTTCTTCCTCTTTTCCCTCTATACTCTAGGGTTGTGGAGATTTTTCATCATCCTCATCGACAAGGTATTGCCCTCTCTCTCTCTGCCGAAATTAATTTCAACTTCATGATTTAGGTTTAGATTCTGTGATTAATTTGTTCATCAACGTCAATTGGGGTATGAAATCGGAGAAGATTATTTTTCCATGTTGAACCTGGAATTTTGATGATTGTTTTTCCATGTTCTGTATTCCCAGTTCCCACTCCTCGGTCCTTTGACGGGAAGACGGCGCATCTCCCACATGCCCACTAGCCCTTCTGCCTCTCCAACCACCGGTAAACCCTCTCTCTCTCTCTTTGAACAACGAAGACAGCCTATTGTGTCAAGGAAAAAGATCGCCTAATTTGGATTGCAACTTTTTATTTTATTTTTTATTCATGACCATAGCTATTTCTTGTTCAATACCCATTTGTTCACATGTACAATTGAAAAAAGAGAGGAGTCAGTGGGCTTGATTAACAGTTTGAATAGGTCTCGAAACAAGCAGGTGCTTTCCTAGTTGGTATCTTGATGCTAAAGAATGGTAGAGTGGTTTTTGGTGATCGGGCGGGCAGTGGGATGAGGAGCTCCGAAAATTCACTTTCGGTGATAGGGGCAGGTTTGGAGGTGTTACGGGGTTTCGGGGATTGGGGGCAGAGGAGGGGAAAATCCGACTCCGACGTACCCCATTGCTATTTAATTGAAATGAATTATGTGGTGTTTTAACACATTATTGTCTGGAAATTTGCTTTCATTGTACTATTTGACCTTTGGGCAGTATTAATATCAAGTACTTAATAAGCTGCATGATATGCTGGATGAATACATTGAGAAAATCCTGACTTTCTCTATTTATGGCATACAAGATGGTACTTTTCGTAATGTAGATTGCAGTGCAGAAGGTACATCCAATTATCTGAGAAGGTTGCTTCAGATGCTTCTTGTAGAGCCACAAGTAACATAGCTTCGTTTATAGTCCGCATAAATGTAGTTTTGTGCGCCAGAAATCTCAAAGTCCGGTCTTTTTATGATCCAAGAAGGGATGTGGACTTTTTTCTGTTCTTATTTTAGATTTGATTCTGGATTTGGAGTTGAAAACTGAGTTGTTTTGCTTAGCATTCAGCTTATGTAGTTGGTATTGTACTGTGAGCCTTAAGGTGGAAACAAGAACCTGAATTTTGATTAGAAACAGTTATCTATTCAGAATAAGTTATTCCTAAGTAACCACATTATCCCTTGCAATTAACCTTTGCCAAATTTGAGAGAAAAATCACATTATTAACCATAGTACCAAATTTCCACACATGGAGTAACTTGCAAGTCTTGCATTCATCTCCAGTCTTTCAAATTTACCTTGCGAGTTAAAGTCTCTTGCATGATAAAGTTTCTATCACTACCCGACCTAGCCACTCGGTAAATAGACTATTTGGTTGGCATATCTGTTAGCTGTTAATGAGGGACATTTTGGACTAATGTTACTGATTGGGCTCAATACGTTTAGATATGGTTGTTGTGCAATTAAATGTTGAAGTACTTAAAAGTAGACAAAACTCGAAGAGTTTTGAGCGATAAAATTCAGTTAATCCTTTTGGAAATTCCTTTATATGGAGCACAAGATGGGGTATCCAACCATTTTGGTGTTCTATTCCAGAAGGTTTTGAATTTCAGCAATACAGGAACAAGAAATACTCGAAAGCTCATGTTTACTTTGATGTCGTAGCTGCATATGGATTTGTACTGTGCTGTGGAATCGTTTCCCTTCATGACATGAGAGATGCTTTTTTTTGCATTGGCTTACGGTTCTTCTCCTTCTTCTTCTTTTATTATACCTATATTCTTGTTCTTCTAGGGATGGATGCAAGACCAGATGCAGATTTCACAAATCTCTTACAAGATGGTGTGATCCTTCAAGATCATTCTGAGAGGGAGCCTCAAGATGAATTTGGATTTACTTGTGCAAATCCAGATGCTCAAGTGTTTACCCAATCATCTCAAATCCCAACTCAAAAGGGATCCACTCCTAAGAGAGCGCAATGTGGTGGCAAGTTCACCATTGAAGAAGACAAATTGCTTGTATCGGCATATTTGAATGTTAGCTTGGATGCCGTTATGGGGAAAAGTGTGGGCTTAGGGTCTTCCACCTAAGCTCCAGCTTTTTCTTTGGAAGATCATTCATCGAATCCTTGTGGCTAAAGATGCGCTTCTGAGACGGAACATTGATGTTGTAGTGAATTTCCACTTTTTAATGTTGCAATGGAGGTGTTTCAGTATCAAGTAGGCTACTTCTGTCCATGGCCAATTTTGTGCCTTTTTCGCCTTGTTTCCTTCAAGTCTGTCAATGTTTGATACTACACTACTACTGTTGTTTTGGACTGCAAAGCCTTTCAATTGTTGCTGCTTCTTATGGTGGTACTACTTGCTTCTACTACAATGGTTGTAGTTACATGTTCTTCAGTCCTCAGATTTTATTTCAAGTTTTCTGCTGCTACTAAGTTTCTTCACAGCAGGATTGTGTCAAGATAAGTTTTAACTCTTGTATTGTTATGGGATTTTCATAACAAAACTGTTGCTACTACTTTTATAATGGGCGTTCTGTTTTTTGGGAGTCCTGTTTTTGGCAAGCCAAAGAAACCAAAAACAAAACAAACACCAAGCCCCAACCATAGGCCTAAGGAATGCCGTATCGACAAAATTAAAATTGAGATGCATGTGAAAATGAGAGGAAATATGGAAAAGAATCAAGGATAAGAAAAAAAAAAAAACTAAATTAAGATGGTTGTGGAAATGTAAAAAATTAACTGATTTATAGAAAAGTGAGTGAGATATAGCTGTTGGAAGTGGGAAGAAAGCTGTTGGAGCAAATAGGAGTAGCAGTTGGAGGAAGCGGTTTACCATTTTCTTTTTGCATCAAGCCGTTACTATTTTTCCCTTTGCATAGCCTAATGCCTAGTCTGTTGGGGGACTTGAACAATTGGTGGCTAGCTAAACTCATATCTGGCATATTTCCTAGCCAAAAAGGCTAGGAACTGCTGGAGATGCTCTTAGGGAGCAAAATGGTAATTTTGGCAATAGCAACAACTTTGTTGGGGAGAGCTGGACTTGCCATCCTTTCAGAAAAATGGTTTTGATATCGTTGTAGTAGACTAAAGGGTTAGATATCGTTCTAATAGACGGGCTCTTGAACTCACAGAAAAAGAGAAACGCTTTGCACACAAGAAAAATAGAAAGAATTCTTTTATTGAATGAATTGAAAGGAGGGTTGCACACATATTTATACTAGTAGTAGGCCTAGCTATTAAGAGCATCCGCAATGGGTTTGTTAACTAGCGTGTTAATTGTGTGTGTTAAGACTTAACAAACAAAATTGTATTTTTTGTGTCACAATGCTTGTGTGTTAGAGTGTGCTAAATGTAGTAGTGTGTTAGCATGGTTATCAAGTTTAGCAAAGAATCTAACAAACAATAAGTGGGTCCTATCCTTATAAATTCAAACTTCAAACTTCAACCATAAAACATAAATGCTCACACTACTTTCTTTAAAGAGTTAACACACTTCTAACTAACCCATTGAGGTACTCATATACATACTAACACACTCCTAAGTTAACACACACTTGTGGGACCCATTTTTTTTTATCCTAACAGATACATTTACCAAACATTTTGATACACAAATATAACACATCAATTGCGGATGCTCTTAGGTAATGCTTGGCTACCAAGAATATAACTAGGAGTAGGGATCAAGCAAAACAAAATAAAAAAATAAAAGAAACTCTAGAAAAATAAAAACTAGAATCGTGCTAAATAGGCAACACTAAGGCTCCGTTTGTTTGGACGTAAAATATTTTCCGGTAAAATGTTTTATCTATTTTCCGGTGTTTGGTTGTGTAAAAAATAAGGAAAATATTTTACATGTCAAACATTTCCATCAATTGGATGAAAATGACTTACCCTTAAATCTTTCATAAGTTATTTTCCGAAATGAACCCGTTGCCTTCTACTGCAATTCTCGCTGCTCAGTTTCCTCGATCGTCAGTCTTGACCCACATTCAATTCCAATAATCTCATATCTCTCCACCATTTAAACTCTCCATCTCCCTCTCTACACTATTTTGTTGATTTCCGAAAATATTTTCAAGTGCCAACCAAACACCGGAAAATAAAAGTTTGAAGTTTGTTTTCTGAAAAAACATTTTACATGGAAAACATTTTACATCGAAACAAACGGAGCCTAAATAAAATCTCAGTTGGCAAAACAAGTGGCATAAATTAAAAATAAAATTCTAGAATTAAAAGTTTCCATAGCTTGAATGTCTTGATCAATACTTCTTACTTGATTTGATCCTATCAAATCTTTCTATAAAATCTGTAGAGATTTGTTCTACAAGAGCTCACTCTCCGCAATGGGAGAACATGCAAATTTCTCCCTCTTCTCCTTTAGACTACCACAATCCTGTCCATTTTATTTTATTGCAATCAAAAGGCAAGTGGGAGAGTGAGAGAGACGTTGTAGAATAAGAAATCGAAGTCTAGAGGGAGAAGGTTCATTTGTTTTGCAATCAACTCTTATGGAATTAGTCCGTAAGGGACTTTGCGCTGAATTTCACTATCCGCTAATGGACACTTGGATTCGGTCCTCAAGAATTAATCAATGAGCACGTATATAAGCTGACTTAGACATGCCGAGTTATCAAAAGTAAATACGTATATAATAAAGAAAGCATACGTAGAATAGGAAATTGACATGCGATGGTTTATGAAAAAAGTATTTTTATGAGGTCAATAATATTCCCAATGCTACCAATTGGTATCTGTATAGTGTATATGATTTTCTACATACACTTGGGCGAAGAGGTAACATTACTATCAAATTTTTACCTATTCTTAATTAAGCTGCAACTTAATCTAGCTATATACGCGTAAACTGACTCAGACATGCCGAGTTATCAAAAGAAGTACTTATATAATAAGGAAAGCATACGTAGAGTAGGATGACATGTGATGGTTTGTTGAAAGAGTATTTTTATGAGGTCAATATATATAATATATCCAATGCTAACAACTGGTAATTGTATATGATTTTCTGAACATCACTCCGGCGAAGAGGTAACATTACCATCCAAGTTTTACCTATTCCTAAGCTGCAAATTAATCTACCAAAATTCATCTTATCATAAGTCAACCCATTGGAACTGTTCGTGAATATATATTTGGTTTCTAATTAGTTGGTTACTTGGAACCACACACCAAGTTTTGACCTCATCAAGGAAAAATGTGAAACTTTTTCCTGGAAGAATTTTGCACATTTATGGAGGAATAGAACTAAAATATATAACAACTTCGAAAACAAAGTGAAAATTCTCTAGATGATGAGGATATGATGAACGATTAAAGACGACTAGTTCAGACAAGACATTTCATTGATCATACGCTGGCTGAGCTCGGGAATGACACAAAAAATAATCGGGGGCCTTTTAGCTTCCTAAAAGGTTCCTAAACTTCTAGTATCAGATACGTCGGCTCTTCCCATAAGATCGAGATGGCGATGCCACACACTACTAATCTTACCACCCTCGCCTTTTACGAGAACTTCTCAGTACCTCTCATACACAACATATGAGCCACAAGTTCTTGGTTTCGTTCCTGACTGTATTGTATGATGATTGGCCGATTGGATTATAAACTCAAACAATGGAATAATCGAAAATTCATTGTCGTCGAAAATCTTTTTTCTTTTTCCTTTGATTCTTCATCATCGAGAATCTTACAACAGAAAAATGCAAGTTGATCTTGAAGGCACCATACGTTGCAACATCATTGTACAAAATCATTACAATAGAAAAAGGAGAGTTGATCTTTAAAATATCTCCATTCCTAACGGGTCCTGGGTGGCTTATGTTGTGCAGGCTCGCCCCTTGATCCCTTTAGTCTTTGTTTTATTCATTCGAAGATTAATAAAATATTTTTTGTTGTTAAAAAAAAAAGTCACTCTTTATTCCTAACAATATCTGTCTTTTTCGATATATATGCTTAGGATGGCAGATAAGCCAAGTTGACCTGAGTAACTGATCGATAACTTGAACATTTATCGACTTGAAAAATGTGATCAAGTTTTTCTTATTATTCCAACCAATCTCAAAAGAAATTAAATCTAAGTTGAGTTTGAGCTATTTGTTTTCTTCTGTTACATAATCTTACTGGGCTGAGTAGAACTCAACAAACTCCAATAACATATTTGTTTGATGTAGGCCTATTTATCAGTTTCATAGTCCTAAACAAATATTTAATTTATTGACCAAGAGTGGGGTTCAAATATTTGGTATTCTAGTGGTATAGAGTCTATAGACTGTTTATATATTTAAAAAAATATGGTTAAAAAATTAAGTGCTCTAATTTTCAATCCGTTTAAACCGGTGCGAAGATCTTATTTCTCTGATCATTTTATTCTAAAGGGTCATAATTAATTTTTGACTCTAAGGCTATCGTTAGTTAGCCCTAAGAAATATTTGATTCTACGACTTTCTTATGGCTGACTAACGAGAGCTTTAGAGTCAAAAATTAATTATGGTTCTTTAGGATAAAATAATCAAAAAAATAAGATCTTCGCATTGGTTCAAACAAATTAAAAATTGAAGCACTTAACATTTTTTGCTTGGAGCACCTCAGCCATTCCGTTTGGTTTTAGACAGAAGGGTAACGGTAGGTGTTGAATTGATAAGTTTTTAGAAAGCTCAGGTGTTTATATGAAATTTAAGAAAAATTATGTGTTTATGTGTGAGATTTATGTAAAAAGTCAGGTGCCTATATGAAATTTCCCCCGAAGATATATACCTTTAAGAGCATCCGCACTAGCCTCTTTAAATTTTGGACCAAATTACACCTTAAAAAGTCACTTTATTACTTGGGTAAATTACAGTTAACCCCCTCTAACTATGCCTCGATGACACTTAACCCCCTCTAACTATTATTTTTGGTACTTAACCCCCTCTAACTAACTGAAATTCAAACGGTCATAACTTCAAACGGTCATAACTTCTTCGTCCGAAATCGAAAACATGCAAATTATATATCGATTTCGAGGTCTTGAAGTCAGCTTTCTATTTTAGAGGAAAAAGTTATGACCGTTTGAAGTTATGACTGTTTGAATTTCAGTTAGTTAGAGGGGGTTAAGTGTCAAAAATAATAGTTAGAGGGGGTTAAGTGTCACCGAGGCATAGTTAGAGGGAGTTAACTGTAATTTACCCTTATTACTTTAGCTACTCACTTTTGAAAAATTACTGCATCAAGCTCTTCATATTTCTATATATTAAAGTTATCCCATTAAAATATTGATTTTTTATTCTTCTTTATTCCTGTTTCATGTAGTACACGTACAACCAAACAGGCTGCAAGTTGAGATTCTACGGAATAATAATAAAGTAATGCTTACCGAATGAACAGAGGCTCTTTAACATAAACGAGGAACTGTAGCTACATTACTTTTCCCCGAGTTGTCAGCGAGGCTGATGCTCACTGGTTTTGGACGACTTTCTCGCTACAATAGCGACAAGAGCAGGTTTAACCAGTCTAGTGCGGATGCTCTAAGAGCATCTCCAACAGCCTCAAAGGGATTCTAAGCAAATTGTCTACCCAAAACACCAAAATTCTACTTTACCTAGTCACAAAATACATCTCTCTTCCAACAGCCTAAGCAAATACCTATCCAAATCAAAAAACCTTTTCTGAAAAAAAAAAAAAACAGATAATAGCACAAAATAAAACCCACAATGTCTGCAAAACCAAATCCACAATCACAGATCACTGGTACAAGCCACCGGAAAACCTATCAAAACCCACCGGAAAACCTATCAAAAGCACCGGTACAAACCATACAATCACATATCACAAAACCCATTGATTCAAACCATTAAAACCTGCAGAAAATAGCAAAATGCATACAATCACAAACCCCGCCTGAAATCTGTGCTTACCTTCGCCGGAGCCAACGACGGCGATGACGACGACGACGCAGTGGTTCGCGACACAGATCTGGTGGCTTTGAGAGAGAGAGAGAGAGAGAGAGAGAGAGAGAGAGAGAGAGAGAGAGAGAGAGAGAGAGAGAGAGAGAGAGAGAGAGAGAGAGAGAGAGAGAGAGAGAGAGAGAGAGAGAGAGAGAGAGAGAGAGAGAGCCCGAGCGCTACAGTGGCTCGTTGGCAGAGACGAGTTACTGTAGAAAACGGGCAAGAGACGAGGGCTCCGACGAGGCCGTTGGTTCCCGTTTTTAGCCCCTTTCCTCGTCAAAACCTGTGAATCAGACGAGGATGGTGGATCCGACGAGGCCATTGGAGATGCTCTAAGGCGGAGAAAATGATTAAAGACTTCAAATTAAGCTCTTTTCCATTAGTTTTAATTTGACAAACATATTAACAATCTGACTCGACTTGTTATAATTTTTGAACGTGAGCCAATGAGGACTTTCGTAGTTGACCAGGTGTTCCCTCCCCCCTTTAATCTTCGAGTTGAGTTTTGTTCACCCTCCACTTAAGAGGGTGAATATTACCTTCTTTCCTATTAGTTAAAATAATGTGTATTCCACCACAAAGTGATGTCATGCTCACCAAAAAATATATTGCATGGTAAGTATGACATCATGGTTGAATCCACATCATTTCAATCAATAAGAATGAAGGTAATGTTCACTATCTTTTAAAGAGGGTGAATAAAATTGCAAGGTAATCTTCGTAATCTTTTCAAAGAATAATAAAATCTTTTTCTTCGCTTAGGGAAAAAAAAGTAGTAGTTGACCGGGTGTCTTTAAAACCTTCAAGTAGAAAAGAATGTACATATGTTTCGTTTATCAGAAATATGAAGTCAAAATTTGTTCATTCATAGTTATTATTACTCCCTCCGTCATTAAATAAATATCCGATGCGCAAACCTTGACTTTTAAAAAGATGCATTTGTTTTGTTAAAAAAATCAAATTTTTTTCACAAATCATATAGATGACAATGAGTTCTATTAGGATTGTGAAAAAAATCTAATTTTTTTCACAAATCAATAGACGGTCTAGGTTTGCACGCCGAACACTTATTTAGAAACGGAGATAGTTGTATAATATTCCTTTTCTATATGTTGAGATTCATATCATTCCACTTGTACTTAAAAATGAGAAGAAAAAAATAAAAAAGAAGAGATTTTCTGAAATCTCATATCATTCCACTAGTACTTACAAAAATATTCATATTCCTTTTCGGATTGCAGCTGCACCCAATCGCGACCGTCCAAAAACTACTATTCTCCGGAAAAGTTTTATTAATATCCGAACCGTGCAAAACACTCTTGGACGGTCGCAATTTGGTGCACTAAACAAGTGCTCCGTAAAAAAGGTTTTCTCATTTTTTTTTGTAGTAGTATGTACTGTAGTATATATACATCTTGGGGGATAGAGATATAGACACACGAGCTCATTCGATTGTTCAAATTCTCTTCCCAAGTTCCAACCATGAGTTCATCCTTAAACATGTATCTCCATGCACTCCTCTTGTTTCTTTCCTGCCTCCTCCTCTTAGCACAACCCACACTAGGCAACGTCACCGCCAATGTCCTCGCCGTGACCAACTCCACCTTCTTCGTCGCAAAGCCCGGCTGCCAACCCACATGCGGAGGCGTAACCGTCCCTTACCCCTTCGGCATAGGGGCTGGCTGCTACATCGACCCGTACTTCGAAATCAACTGCAGCACTTCATCCAATCCTCCAAAGTCCTACATGGGAGGTTCCAATTTCGAGGTCCTATCCATCTCCCAAACACAAATCCGGGTCCGAAGCAATTATGTCGCCAATGCGTGCTACGACTCCTCTGGGGACGTGACCCAAGATTACGAGGTCGACGTCTGGATCTTGATGGAGTCACCATTCACGGTTTCGGGCACGGATAACAAGTTCACGGTCGTCGGCTGCGATGCCTTAGGTTTGGTCTGGGGGTTTACTGAATCCGGCCAGAACCTCACTAGTGGATGCGTGTCCACATGCTCCGAAAGTACGGATTTGAGTACTGATGGGAGTTGCTCCGGGATCGGTTGCTGCCAAACCGCTATTCCAAAGGGGCTGAAGAGTTTCAATACTTCCCTTAGTGGTAGCATCTTCAATTATTCCCAGGTTTGGATTTTTGTATGAGAGATAGATTTTTTCACGGATCCGGGAACTGTGCTGCGTGGCCGCCCGCGGGGATTGCCGGCATTGGTCCGACGGTCGGAGATGTCCACTGCATAGAGCTCGTTGAGTACTACAAGCGTACCAAAAATCAACTCGATCAAATATCGTTAAGTGCCTCATCGGAATACATATAACTTGAAAAAAATGGATTCAGTGGTTTTGATCCAGTGTTTCGTATGCATTAGAATCCATTTTTTTCAAGATATGTGTATTCCGATGAGGCACTTAACGATATTTGATCGAGTTTATTTTTGGTACACTTATAGTACTCGACAAGCTCTAGGCAGTGGACGTCTCTGATTGTCGGACCGATGCCGGCGGCCATGCAGCACGGAGCTGCGCAGCACAGTCCCCGGATCCCTTTTTCACGGAGCAGCGCAATCTAAGCCTTTCATTCGCGCAATCAATGACTAGGATTTGTTTTCAATTATGACCGGTCACAATTAATTATTACCAGTCATAATTGGTTTTCAATTCATCAAATCTCGTCTAAAAACACTTTGGACGATCGCAATTAGGCTCCAACCGTAAAGAAGATTTTCCCATTTTGTATTCCTTTTTTTCCTTGAAAACCAACACCTGAAAAATAATTTAGGAAATCATTAAAAATAAATAAATCAAGTATCTTGAAGGCACTGCACTGTCTAGTTTGTCTAGTTGTGGGTTCTTTCTAAGCCCGCTTGCCATCCTATTTGTCGAGTAAAATTGGTCTTCTTCTTAAGATCACAACCACGTGAAAAGTCACTCTCACCTATCTTATTCTTATGCCTCTCACAGGTTTGGTCATTTGACCCCTGTAGCTACGCGTTTATCGCAGAGCTAGATAGCTTTCAGTTCCGCGGTGCCTCAGACCTGAACTCGACCACTTTCCAAGACCGACTAGATAATTTGCCCGTGGTAGCAGATTTTATGATTGGAAACCAGAGTACTTGTGCCGAAGCCCAAAACTTGTGCACTAATAATACCATCTGTACTGATAATCCGATTAGTGGCTCTGGAGGATATCTTTGCAGCTGCCAGAATGGTTACTGGGGCAATCCTTATCTCAGTTCTGGATGCAAAGGTTTGCTGTTGGCTATGCTATTTTGTTTTCCAACTACAAGGAAAAAAGGTCCCGACACTTTTATTAGCAACGTTTCAAAAAGCCGCCATTTTGCCGGCGTTTGCTGGGTTTTTTTGGAGCTTTTTCAAACGCCGCTATAGGCAAAAAAAAAAAATCTGAAGTGTTCAGTTCATAATGCTGTGCGGTACTAATTAGGCTCCGTTCCGGAAACCTTCTTAAAAAATAAGTACTTATTTCCTTCACTTCTCATTCAAAAATAATCCACCCTTCTTATTTTTCCCAAACAAAAAGTTTCTTTCACATTTTCAAACTCAAAAATAATGTAAATGAAAAAAAAAATATTAATTTTTTTTTCACCGTATTAAAGATCTCAATGAGATCTATCAAACAAGATCCATTGTGATAGGAAAATTATTTGCGTAAACACATAATTTTTTAGCTTGAAGTTGCCTTTACAAAAAAGAAGACTGTTTTTACCAAAATGGGCGCCGGCGGAGGGAAATCGGTCCGGCAGCCGTGCCGGGCCATCTCCGGCCACCGGACGGCCGATCCGAGCCGTCCAAAAATTCTAAAAAAAAAAACCAAGGGGGCTTTCGCGGGAATCAACGGCATCCGAGGTGTGTAGGGTGCTTGATCGTAGCACCCCTTTTTCGTGTATAATCCAATTCAATTTTCGTGTATATTATACACGAAAAAGAGGTGCTCCGATCAAGCACCTTACACACCTCGGATGGCGTTGATTTCCGCGTTAGCCCCCTTGGTTTTTTTTTTTAGAATTTTTGGACGGCTCGGATCGGCCGTCCGGTGGCCGGAGACGGCCCGGCGCGGCCGCTGGACCGATTTCCCTCCCGGCGCCCATTTGTACCTATATAAATTGTTCCCAATTCAAACAAAGCCTTCTTATTTTTCCGAGTTTTTTTTCTTTTTATCCCCTAAACTATGCACATTTTCTCTACTTAGTCCCTGAACTATCAATTTGGCGATTTCATCCCCTCAACTATCATTCCGTTACCTACTTAGTCCAATAGATAACGGAAATTAAAATTTTGGACGGAAAATGCCACGTAAGGCCCTGTTTGAGACCCTATAGATCAGTTATTTTATTATAACAGCCCTAGAGATAAAAATTAATTATGACCATTTAAAATAAAAAAATCAAAAAAATAAGACATTTGCACCGGTTCAAACAGATTGAAAATTGGAGCATTTAATTTTTTTTACGAGGTTCATATATCAAGATCTTACATGGCACTTTATAGAGACTAATAAATACATATTTTTTCCAAAAAGACTGACCTCCTTATATAGAATTTAGACTGTTTATATATTAAAAATGTGGTTAAAAAGTAAGCGCTCTAATTTTCAATCCATGTGAATTGGTGCGAAAATCTTATTTTTCTGATCATTTTATCCTAAAAGGTCATAGTTAATTTTGTCCGTAGAGCTCTCATAATCAAGTATCTGCTCTAAGGGGTCTCAAATAAAAAGTAGATAATTAACTATGAAAGCCTTAGAGAAAAAAAATTAATTATGACCCTTTAGAATAATACGATTAAAAAAAAATAAGATTCTCGTACTGGTCCAAACGGATTGAAAATTGGAGCACTTAAACCTTCTAAAAAAATTAAGTGCACCAATTTTCAATCCGTTTGAACCGGTGCGAAGGTCTTATTTTTTTGATCATTTTATCCTAAAGGGTCATAATTAATTTTTATCTCTAGAGCTGTCATAATCAAGTATCTGCTCTACAGGGTCTCAAACAGGGCTTTATGTGACATTTTCCGTCCAAATTCTTAACTTCCGTTATCTATTGGACTAAGTAGGTAACGGAATGATAGTTGAGGGGATGAAATCGTCAAATTGATAGTTCAGGGACTAAGTAGAGAAAAAGTGCATAGTTTAGGGGATAAAAAGAAAAAAAACTCTATTTTTCCGGAAGAGGGCTTCTTATTGGACAAAAAAGAAGAGCTTATTCCCGTTCTGGAACGGAGCCTTAAACTCATAAACTAAACAAAGAACACCCTGGGATTTTTCAAGAAAGCATATCGAACGACGTCGTGCTGTATCCATACTGCGTTTTACTGGATCACATTTTATGAGAATAAATTAATGCAGTTGTTGCAAGGCAATATTTTACTCCTAATAGTTTTGGGTGACGAGGGGAGAAACTAGAAGGATCCGACTTATCTGCAGTCAAGTCAATTGTAGAAAAGTATGTGCGGTTCAATTTAAATCGTTTATCTTGATAATTAATAGTTCAGATTTACTGAAATTTTTACCAATAAAAGTAGTATATTTTTACTAGTAAGAATATGAAAATAAATCTGAACCATTAAAAATATCATTTGACGGTTGCGATCACTTGGATTGCACATCCGCAGTCCAAAACTGAACTGCAGACAAACCAGATTCAAACTAGAAACAAGGGGTGAACTAACAATAATTCTTTTCTTTCTTTCTTTTTTCACGCCTATAGCTATAGCTACACCATAGAGTTTTTTTCTTTTGGTTATACAGATCGAAAAATAGACTTGAAACCATTGGCAGAGCCAAGATTTTGAATCCGGGAGGCCCGGCTTAGTAAACATATATTTTTATCGGAACGTATACTTATTATATCATAAGGTTTTTGCTTTTCAATTCATTACATCTATACATTGAAATGATTGTTTATGCCATTTCAACTGTAGTGTGCTTATTTTTTATTTATGAAAGAAATTAAGAAATGAAAATATAAAATAACAGATTTTTTATCAAATCGAACCAAAATTATTAAGATTAATTATAAGTAGGTATGCACAAATAGTTATCAATATTATATTCAAAATCAGACATATACAAAATAAAATTTTTAAAATTCGGACCCTCGGGGAGCCGGTGTCCCCGGACCCCAACATAGCTCCGCCCCTGCTCGAAACAGCCTGAGGTGGCAAACACTGATTTGTAAATGACTTTATATATTGGCAGATATTGACGAGTGTGACCCTTCTTCCATCCTCAACATGCCAACCATCCTCAACCTGACAACAACCCTCAACCAGACAATGAATGACTGTGCTGAGAATGCAATATGCACCAATACTCCAGGAAGCTTTAGTTGTTCTTGCAAACATCATTACGATGGCGATGGAAAAACATACTGCATTCCCAAGGCCGCCTCAGTTATCAAGTTATCTCTAGGTACGTACGTACGTAATTGCCTAGTATATATAGATCCAATTCTCTTGTTTTCTCTTTTACAACTGGATTTCATATATCCGAAACCCTAAACCCAAAAACTCATGTCAAACTATTGAAAAAAATAATACCGGATGTGTACATGTCACCATGGAGGATGAAAAAATTCGTGTGCGGTTATTTGTCTTCCGCTTCCAAAGCCCTTTTCTTGTCTTGACCTTAACGGCCCGTTTGGATGGAGGATTTGTTTTAGGTGGATTTGTAATGAGGGGGGATTTGAAGGTAGATATGTAATGAGGGGTGATATGTTAAGAAGGGTGGCCCCACCTCTTAAGAATGGTGGATTTGTAATGAGGTGTTTGGATGGTTATTTGAGAAGGGGGATTTGGAAGGTAGATATGATGGGATAAGATGTCAAATGACATAATTGCCCTCAGTTTATTAATTTTATGGATAATAAATGTTAATTTCATATATATTAGAATATATACATATTTATCATTAATTTTGGGTAAAATAAATTCATTTTATCTTTAAATGTTGAAATCTTCGTAGTATTTATTACGATTTTTTCAAAAATAAAAATAAAACCGAACTTTATATATTAAAAAATATAGTTAAAAAATTAAGTGCTTCAATTTTTAATCCGTTTGAACGGGTGTAAAGATCTTATTATTCTGATCATATTATTCTAAAGAGACTTTTATTAATTTTGTCTCTAAGGCTCTCATAATCACGTTTCTGTTCCATAGGATTGCAAATTGATGGTTAAAAAATTAAGTGCTTCAATTTTTAATCCGTTTGAACGGGTGTGAAGATCTTATTATTCTGATCATATTATTCTAAAGAGACTTTTATTAATTTTGTCTCTAAGGCTCTCATAATCACGTTTCTGCTCTATAGGATTGCAAATTGATGGTTAAAAAATTAAGTGCTTCAATTTTTAATCCATTTGAACGGATGTGAAGATCTTATTATTCTGATCATATTATTCTAAAGAGACTTAATCAAATTTTGTCTCTAAGGCTCTCATAATCACGTTTCTGCTCCATAGGATTGCAAATGGGTGGTTAGGTTTTTTTTTTAAAAAAGCAAACGACGCCGTTTCAGATAAACCAAAGGGGGATTTGGAGGGGTAAAATCGTCTCAAAACCTCCCGGATTTGCCAACGACGGGGTCTGACCTCGCGCTCACAAATCCGCCTTCACCCGGAGATGAAACCGCTACAGTATTCATCTCCACCTTCCAAAAATCTGAACCAAACACCGGATTTGGTGGACACCCGGAGTACAAATCAGGGGGATTTACATATCCCCCTTCATCTCCTCCATCCAAACAGGGCGTATGTGTCACATAAAGATGGAAAAGTATGAAAGAGAGGCTAGGGTTTGGAGTGGGGACTTAACCACATATTTATAAGCCATGATTCCATTATAGCCCATCATAATAGATGGAATCATGTTGGGCCCTTTAATTGGTCTCTACATATATATTATCAGCCCGCACCACTTAACGCACACAATTTGACCCAAGTATATGCTAATAGAGACGTGTCTATTACTCAGTCACATTAATTGAACGATCGCAATTTAATGGGTAATACCAACATCACACTCAAGCCTTATTCGACAACATATAATGTTTAATTTTATGATCTATGTATGCCCACCATTAGAAAATTGCTAACACTCAAATGTTTCATTCCCACCCAGGCCAAACATTCCAAACCTTGGGACCATTGGAGGTTTGGCCGATTGTTAACTTCAGGGTCCCAGAATTAGTCGAGATAAGCGCAAATTGGGTCGGACATCGGTTATAAAAAAAAGAATGGTGAAAAAGGGGAAGAGTGTTATCATATATATTGCCACTAATCCATTCGAATCATAACCAATTTACTCCCATGAAACAGAAAGTCTTGGCAAATCTCTTTACAACATACTTCAAAAATATTATTTGTTTTAAGTAGAGATTACCTAATGACTTAATTCCTATACTTAATTTAATTTCCGCAGGATTGAGCTTTGGCCTCTTGTCATTACTGATAAGTGTAACTTGGCTATACTTCGGCATAAGGAGAAGGAAGCTAATCAAGCTAAGGGAGAAATTCTTTCAACAAAATGGTGGGTTATTATTGAAACAAAAAATTTCTTCAATTGATGGAACAAGTGCAGAGTTGTCGAAATTCTTCACAGCTGAAGAGCTAAAGAAAGCCACTAACAACTATGCTGAGGATCGGATACTTGGCCAAGGTGGTTACGGTGTGGTTTACAAGGGAATTTTACCTGACCAACGCGTAGTCGCCATCAAGAAGTCCAAAGTGATGGACGTGAACCAAGTAGAGCAGTTCATTAATGAGTTGTTGATCCTAACACAAGTTAACCATAGGAATGTTGTGAAGGTCTTGGGGTGTTGTTTCGAATCAGAAGTTCCCGAGCTTGTTTACGAATATATTTCAAATGGCACGCTATCCCAGCATATTCATAAGACATTATCCTGGTTAACGTTGGATCATCGATTGAGAATAGCCACAGAAGCAGCCAGTGCACTTTCCTATCTTCACTCTGCCGCTTCCATTCCGATTATTCATAGAGATGTTAAGTCTGCCAATATATTGCTAGACTCTAATTACGTGGCAAAAATAGCAGATTTTGGTGCTTCGAGATTAGTCCCTTTGGACCAAACCCAAGCGTCTACACTTGTACAAGGGACTTTAGGTTATTTGGATCCTGAGTACTTACAATCTAGCCAGTTAACAGAGAAGAGTGATGTTTATAGTTTCGGCGTGGTTATGGCAGAATTATTGACCGGAAAAAGGCCTATTTGTCTTGAGAGGTCTGAAGGGGAAAGAAATTTGGTGCACTGCTTCATTGTGTCAATGAAGGAAAATAGGTTGTCCCAAATTTTGGAGCCTCGGGTGGTGAGGGAAGGGACGTCGGAGCAACTTCAAGCAATTGCGGAGCTTGTGAAGAGGTGTCTTTGTTCTAAAAGTGAAGGGAGGCCTGCAATGAAAGAAGTGGTTACGGAATTGGAACGTTTGAGAAAGTATAGAAAGGATCCATGGGTTAATCAACAAAGTCATGAAGAGAGTGAAAGTTTGCTGAGTGAAGAAGCACGAGTAGACTCTTACACTGAGCCAACAAGTCTTTCTACTAGCACGAGTGACGTATCTAAGCAATATAGTTTCAACTGTAGCATGACGTTTCCGCCTAATAGCTCCCGGCTTAATAGCTCTCGGTATTAGACAGGAAAAAAACGCTCCGCAAATATACAATGGTCAATTCCAAAAGTAGATTGTTCTTAGTTTGGGTACGTCGGAATTGTACATGTAATAAGGTGAAGATCATTTTCGTTCAATTTGTTAATCTGTTTTCTGGGTTTGTCTCATGATTTTCTTATTTTCCAATAAATTATTGTCCTGCTGTAGTGTTTTTCAGAACGCAGTCTCTTTTGTTGGCAGTGCAAGTCCCAACATCTTAGCCTTAATAATTATCTTTTGGATTAGTTTGTTGTGTTGTTGTAGTTCATCTTGTAGTGTAGTTTATCTTTATCTTCTTTTCCCTATCTTTTCTCATTCGGTTAAGTTGATTGTAATCTTATCCATCCAAGTATGGACCTCCGGTGTATATATATTGCTCCCATAAATATCATAAAGTAAGTTTTGGTTTTGCTATCTTTTGACTCTCATTTATTATGGTATCAGAGCCAAACTAAATTATCCATCTTCATTTTTTCTCTTATGGAAGAAAAAACATCATCTCTGTCAAAGTCAATTAATGACTTTGATGATCCATACCTTATTCATCACTCTGATAGCCCTACCTCCATTCTTGTTTCACCCCTGTTAACACCAGATAATTATAGTACATGGGTTCGAGCAATGCGTATGGCACTTCGTGCCAAAAATAAGCTAGGATTCGTCACTGGTGAAATTCCTAAACCCACCTCTCCTAATCAACTTCACCAATGGCAACGTTGCAATGATCTGGTTTCTTCTTGGATCCTTCACTCTATCTCACCAGAACTTCGGGGCAGTATCCTATACGACACGTCTTCTAAGGAAGTTTGGGATGATCTTCATGATCGTTTTTCTCAACCCAATGCATCAATGTTGTTCAAGCTAAAGAGAGAAATATCTCACCTTACTCAAGGAAACATGTCTGTGTCACAGTATTTTACAAAGCTTAAAACTCTTTGGGATGAGCAATCTTCCTATATTGCACTTCCAGCTTGTACTTGTGGAGCCATCAAAGCAGTATCAGATGTATATCATCAAGATCGGGTCTTGCAATTTTTGCAAGGTTTGGATAGCTCTTATTCGAACTTGCGGAGTCAATTACTGCTTCACGAGCCATTGCCTTCCATTCAGAAGATTTATTCTCTTATTCTGCAAGAAGAAAAGCAACGTGAGTTACATCATGCTCCAGCCATGGTTCCTGAAGCAGCAGCTCTTATTGTTGCTAATAGCCGTGATTCGCAATATCGATCTCGCAGACCTCATTGCAACTATTGTGATCAAGATGGGCACATAGAAGCAAAGTGTTATAAGAAGCACGGTTACCCTCTTAATGCCAAGAAGAAAGGTTCGCAAACTCGTGCGATTGGTTCGTTTGTGCCTGCTAATGAATCTTTTGGCGGGTCTTCGAGTCAAACTCGTAGGAATAACACTTTTGCTGCCACGATTGAGCATGTTGCTGCCACACCCCTAGATACTAATTACATGCAACCTTCTGCTCCAATCACTCAAGCCCAGTATCAACAAATTCTTGCCATACTTTCTTCAGGTACTTCTACCTCCATGGCAAATCTTGCAGGTAAAGCTCTTTTGTGTGTCACTTCTCATTCCTGGATTATCGATACAGGAGCTACAAATCACATGTGCTCCGATCTTACATTTTTTTCTTCATATTCCCCATGCACTATATCTCCACGTGTTCAATTACCTGATGGAACACAAGTGGTTGTCACTCATATTGGTACAGTCCAATTCACATCTGAATTTTCCAAGTCTATGATTCGTTGAATTTGAACAATGCAAGGGCCCTGGAGAGGGATCAGCTGGATCCATTTCAAAAAATAAAAAAAGATATCCCGTGAGTGAGGTTACTAGGATTTACATTTAGTTATTTATTAGATTTCCCCCCTATATATTAATTGAATACTGTTTTCGCAAACAAATTAAACAGTGTTCCTCTTCATTCTCAAATTCTGCGAAGTTTATTCGCTTTTTGTGGACATGCATACGAAGTATGCCCTCTTTCTCCACACGTGAAACAACGAATCTGTGAATTGTTGCTTGTCCTTGAATTGCTTGTACCAGCATTTTGTGCACCATACTTGACTGTTCCTTTTCCTTTCTCATCCTCATCAGCCACCCCAATACTTCTGCCACCGGTTTGGCTAGCTATGGGAGTTTGAGGTTATTTTTTGGCTCTGAAAACTTTGGACAGAAGCTGTATTTCGTTGTATTGCTCTCAAAGCGTCCAGGCAACAACCTTCCTGCACCATAACGCCCAACCTTCTTTTCGGCCATTAAGGCATATTGTCGAGCATCTTCCTGGTTAAATAAACGAACAACTCCCATCTCGTCTCTAACGCTTTGGTTCAAGCCCGAAAGATAACACAGTCATCTGTTCATTAGTCTGGTTCAAACCAACCCGAATAGAGAGGGTATTGAACTTGGATGTGTACTCCTCCACCGTCATTCCTCTTTACTTCAATGAGTGAAACTTCTCGTATAACTCGATCATATAATTGGCTGGTAAAAATTGCTTGCACAACCTAGCTTTCGTTTGTTTTTTTTTTTTTTTAAACAGCAAAAAAAATTTCATTGATGTTTGAAGTTGTTACAAAGACAATAGGACAATGAGAATGACATCATACTCTAACAAAGCTAAGAACAATTTTGTGCCTAATTCGAGACCCAAACCCTTGATTAGTAAGGAACCAATCAAAGGCACACATTGGGACAAAACCCACACCTAATAGGCCCAAACACCAAAACCAAAAAAACCTAAACTGAACAAATTTTTTTTTTTTGCGTTTGTTAGTTTGACCCACACCTAACGGGGTCGACGTCTGGACGTCAATGGAGTCACCATTCACAGTTTCGGGCACGTATAACAAGTTCACGGTCGTCGGCTGCGATGCCTTAGGTTTGGTCTGGGGGTTTACTGAATCCGGCCAGAACCTCACTAGTGGATGCGTGTCCACATGCTCCGAAAGTACGGATTTGAGTACTGATGGGAGTTGTTCCGGGATCGGTTGCTGCCAAACCGCTATTCTAATGGGGCTGAAGAGTTTCAATA
The DNA here is from genome assembly GCA_020567845.1 of Rhododendron henanense subsp. lingbaoense. NCBI lineage: Eukaryota > Viridiplantae > Streptophyta > Magnoliopsida > Ericales > Ericaceae > Rhododendron > Rhododendron henanense. The sequence goes on along the minus strand of CM036313.1, from coordinate 42,236,622 downwards.
CTTCCCTTAGTAGTAGCATCTTCAATTATTCCCAGGTTTGGATTTTTGCATGAGGTAGACCTTTTCACGGAGCAGCGCAATCTCAGTCTTTCATTCGCGTAATCAATGGCTGAGATTCGTTTTCAATTATGACCGGTCACAATTAATTATTACCGGTCATAATTGGTTTTCAATTCGGATTGTCCAAAAACACTTTGGACAGTCGCGTTTGGGCTCTGTAACTTCTTCTTTACGGAAACAACCATAAAGAGATAAAAGAAGATTTTCTCTTATTGTATTCCTTTTTTTTCCTTGAAAACCAATACCTGAAAAATAATTTAGGAAATCAGAAAAACAAAAAAATCAAGTATCTTGAAGGCATTGCACTGTCTAGTTTGTCTAGTTGTGGGTTCTTTCTAAGCCCGCTTGCCATCCTATTTAGATGTTGTGGAGAACATCATGTTGATCGAATGATATCCCGTACGTCCATATGATTCGGGCATGCGTGATTGATGATTTCAACAAGCTTGAATAAATCAATGGTTTTGATTGTCCCCGGCCCAAAATCGGGTAAAATTGGACGTTCGTAGTAGAACCCTTTTATCTTTTTCCCCAGTCTTCTTCTTAAGATCATAACCATGTGAAAAGTCACTCTCTCCTATCTTATTCTGATGCCTCTCACAGGTTTGGTCATTTGACCCTTGTAGCTACGCGTTTATCGTAGAGCAAGATAGCTTTCAGTTCCACGGTGCCTCAGACCTAGGGGTGGCAAATTGAACCCAGACCCATTAAGAAACCCAAACCCACCTATTAAAAAATAGACCCAACCCAACCCATTTATTAGCTGGGTCAGAATGGGTCCAACCCATCTAACCCATTTATTAATTGGGCTTAATTGGGTTTTAATTGGGTCAACTTAAATGACCCAGTAAGTTATGAGTATAACCCAACAAAAAAAACCCCATTTATCAGTCAATACTCGCCTCCCACCTCCTCTCAAGCTCAAGACGTTAGTAGGGCCGATAAATGAACCGAACGAATCTAATAATTAGCTTTTTTGTGAGGCGAGCCGATCTCAAATGAGTTTTACTTGAGCAATTACAAACCAATCTCGAATAGGTGAATTTTTAAAACATTAATTACAAGTCAAACCTGTCAAGAATAGCTCTAAGTCTCTAACCCCGCAACAAATTCAGCTTTATCTCCAACATGCCTTCAGGAATAGCAATGGTAGAGAAAAAACTAATATGGTAGCACTAGTAACGGCTTGGAATTGAAACCTTAAATCGCTGTAAAAACTAATTAAATGTTTGGGCCCAATATATTGGTTGTTGCCCAGTAGGTTAAGACTGATTTTAGCACTTCATGGTGTATAAAACGAACACAAATGAAGAGAGAGAGTGCAAACCGAGTTCCGATCAAAATCTGCGTTTTTTTGTAAATTGCTTGAACGGAAAATCTAATCTGTCCATCTTGCTCGTCTCCTCGAGATGGTTTGGATAATGGTATAATAAGCCTTTGTACGATGTCGGGTTAGATCACATGCGTCGATCAAAGTTAACCACTGAGGATCGATGGCTTCCATGTTTCTTTTAGCACGAGACTTGTGAAGTAAGGCTTTAATGTCACAGTTTGCTCCTTCTGGCTTCGTTAGCACTATTTGCTCCTTCCGGCTTTATTGTAATTGGGCTAATGGGCAGGTCGGGTTGGGTTTTAAATAAATGGGTTGGGTTGGGTATGGGTAATTAAACTCATAATTAATGGGTCTAAATGGGTCAATGACCCATTAAAGACCCAACCCACTAACAACTTACCCAATTTGGCCCAAACCCGCCCGTTTGCCACCCCTACTCAGACCTGAACTCGACCACTTTCAAAGACCGACTACATAATTTACCCGTGGTAGAAGATTTTATGATTGGAAACCAGAGTACTTGTGCCAAAGCCCAAAACTTGTGCACTAATAATACTATCTGTACTGATAATCCGATTAGTGGCTCTGAAGGATATATTTGCAGCTGCAAGTATGGTTACTGGGGCAATCCTTATCTCAGTTCTGGATGCAAAGGTTTGCAGTTGGCTATGCTATTTTTGTTTTCCCACTATAAGGAAAAAAGGTCCCGACGCTTTTATTAGCAACATTTCAAAAAGCCGCCATTTTGCCGGCGTTTGTTGGGTGTTTTTGGCGCTTTTTCAAACGCCTCTATAGGCAAAAAAATTCTGAAGTGTTCAATTCATAATGCTGTGTGGTACTAATTAAACTCATAAAGTAAACAAAGAAGACCCTGGGATTTTTCAAGAAAGCATCTCGAACGACGTCGTGCTGTATCCATACTGCGTTTTACTGGATCACATTTTAGGAGAATAAATTAAGGGGCTTGCTATTTGCAGCCACAAATTTTCTGAACGTAGTCTGTGTACTATATTATAAACATATGTGTACCATATTATATACAGACTACATTCAGAAAATAAGTGGCTGCAAATAGCAATGCCCTAAATTAATGCAGTTATTGCAAGGCAATATTTTACTCCTAATAGTTTTGGGTGACGAGGGGAGAAACTAGAAGGATCCGGCTTATCTGCAGTCTGCCGTCAACTGTAGATAAATATGTGCGGTTCAATTTAAATTGTTTATCTTGATAATCAAAGGTTCAGATTTGCTAAAACTTTTACCGGTAAAAGTATATTCTTACCGGTAAGAATGTGAAAACAAATCTGAACCATTAAAAATATCATTTGACGGTTGCGATCACTTGAACCGCACATCCACAGTCCAAAACTGGACAGTAGACAAGCCGGATTCAAACTAGAAACAAGAGGTGAACTAACAATAATTCTTTTCTTTCTTTCTTTCTTTTCACGCCTATTGCTATAGCTACACCATAGTGTTTTTTTCTTTTGGTTGTACAGATCAAAAAATAGACTTGAAACCAGTGGCAGAGTGAGGATTTTGAATTCGGGAGGCCCAGCTTAGTAGACATATATTTTTTATCAGAATACTTATTATATCATAAGATTTTTGTTTTTCAATTCATTACATTAATTTGTACATTGAAATGATTGTTTATGTCATTTCAACTGTAGCGTTCTTATTTTTTATTTACGAAAGAAATTGAGAAATGAGAATATAAAATAACCGATTTTTTTTTTATCAAATCGAACAAAAATTATTAAGATTATAAGTAGGTATGCACGAATAGTTATCAATAATATTCAAAATCGGACATAGACAAAATAAAATTTTTAAAATTCGGATGCTCGGGGAGCCGGGGTCCCCGGACCCCAACATAGCTCCGCCCTTGCTTGAAACAGCCTGAGGTGGCAAACACTGATTTGTAAATGACTTTATATATTGGCAGATATTGACGAGTGGGACCCTTCTTCCATCCTCAACATGCCAACCATCCTCAACCTGACAACCATCCTCAACCAGACAATGAATGACTGTGCTGAGAATGCAATTTGCACCAATACTCCAGGAGGTTTTAATTGTTCTTGCAGACATCATTACTATGGCGATGGAATAACATACTGCATTCCCAAGGCTTTCTCAGTTATCAAGTTATCTCTAGGTACGTATGTAATTGCCTAGTATATATAGTATAAAGATCCAATTCTCTTGTTTTCTCTTTTACACGACTATCCAGATCACTATAGGATTTCATATATACGAAACTCTAAACCCGCGAACTCATGTCAAACCATTGAAAAAAATAATATCTGATGTGTACCTGTCACCATGCATGGAGGATGAAAAACTTCGTGTGTGGTTATTTGTCTTCCGCCTCCAAAGCCCTTTTCTTGTCTTGACCTTTTGTGTCACATAAAGATGGAAAAGTATGAGAGAGAGGCTAGGGTTTGGAGTGGGGACTGTAGTGGGCCGAAATTACCGAAGGGTCAAAAGGGTCAAAACGATATAGTCCAGAGGCCTACGGATCTAAATTGATTCACACTCTGTACATTACGCTCGGCTACCGAGTGTATGCAGTTCATCGACCCTGACGGTTCTGTTTACTTTGAAGCAAAATCCATCGTTACGTTCGGCGGACTTGACGTTCGGGAAGTCCATCCCTTCGGGAAAATCATTACGTTTGACAGTCATTTCCTCGGGATGGTCTCTCTTCGGCGATAGCTTGGTTCGGCAGTCGGTGTGCTCGTCTACGGCTATTCAACGGTCAAAACAGCGTCAGAACGACAGTAACATCTCTGACCGATGTGATGGCTCTGACATTGAAATAGTGCGACTCTGTCACCCACGTGGGACGGTGGCTCGTAAATATCTCTGACATGTGACGTCAGCCGAACAACACGACACGTGGAGGCGGTCTAACTTGTTTCACACTCCTAGGTTGCCTATAAATAGAGGGCTACCCCCCAACCAGGTTTCTCTTTAATACACTCTCTCTCTACATACTTTTCTAAAAAGCTTTCTCCTTTACTTCTCCTCCACCTACTGACTAGGTCGTCGGAGCTTCTACCCGGAGGAACACCCCCCTTCGGTTTGTAGGTACACAGGTGCTCTTTGTTCATCCCCTCAACCTCGGATAAAAGAAGGAAAAGGCTCAAGGTGGAATTAACCCCCCCACAATTGGCGACTCTGCTGGGGATCTGTTTCACTCGGTTCATCCTCTCTTCTTTCATCAATGTCGAGGCGCACGCCACCACCGAGGCCGGAAGACTTTACCCTCGGGCTATCTGGGTTTGGTTATTGCAACACCCCCCAGACTCATAATGCCCGAACTATCGTACCCACCATGCGTCGGACATATACTCATCCTACCGAGCTTGAAACTGCTCTTGCCGAACAAAAACGGCAGGCCGCCGTGATAGCTCTTCTTCAACAACGACTCGAAGACCGGGACCGCCATATTCCGATAACACCGTCCCCCGGAAACGACGACGCAGGTACCAGTAAACATCAGGATATACGACGACATGGGAAGCATATCCTCGCCATGACCGAGGGTAACGTAAGAACGAGACACCATCCCGACCTTGGACGAGTTAGGATTCCGCCAATTACACCCCTCGGAAACCGGCGCTTGAAAGGTGCTGGTCATGGTGAGAGCTCGACTCATTCTTTGGGATCGACCGCACATAGCCGACGGTCTGAGGCCTCCGGACCCTCATTAACCCTGGGTCCTCGTCGGGCAGAGCGCCCAAGGGCCAGGACTCGTCTGGACTTTGACATGAACTACCCCCTCTTCGGGAAAAGCATACTCGCTCCCGTTTCCAGCCTTCCGTCGAGGAAACGTTGGGACGTCGACGGGCTGATAGTAGGGATAATCTTCGGGAACGGGACGACAGTGTTGTTCTGTTTGACCAACTCACGGGCCAACCCATAACTTATCATCCTGTGGACAGCGGTGCGACTCGACGGCAGTTTTATAACGACGACCCCGAACAATCGAGGGATGATAGTGCGCATCTACGGGAGCGCCTTGAGCCAATGCGTCATCGTCAGGGGCACGTCGTTGAACTCGAGCGACGGGGTATTGGCTTACCATTGGGCGCGGCTGTTGTTGCACCAGACGACACGAAGCTCGGAAGGGCCAAAGCATCGCCTTTCACCGAGGCTATCCTGAACGAACACCCCCCTGCTTGGTTCACCATGCCGAAGATCAAACCATACGAAGCAAAGGAGGATGCCGTGTTGTTCGTTGCACGCTTCCGACAGATAATGTCTCTGCACAATTTTTCCGACGCAATTATGTGCAAAATCTTCCCTCTCGCCCTAACCCAACCAATTATGATGTGGTATAATCAATTGAAACCACGATCTATCACGTGTTTCGACGAGCTGGAGCTTGAGTTTACCAAATGATTCGTGACGAGTAGCATTCAACCGAAAACACTCTCTATGCTGGTCAACATGCGTCGATGGCCAGGGGAGACGTTGCGTTTATACACCGAGCGGTATTGGGAAGTGTACAACCTAATCCCCGACTGTAATCAGGCAGTGGCGGCGGAATCCTTTATGAATGGGTTGGATACTTCCTCCCCAATGTTTCGTGATCTTTCTAGAAATCCTCCGAAGAATATGAGTGAGCTCATGGCTATCATCGAAAAGGACTGTATGTATGAGGAAGCCGTGGCCGAACATGGTAACCCGAAGATAGGGGATTTCCCGAAATCTTCGGTAGGCCCTTCTGTAGTAAAGAAGCAGGTAGCGAGCGTGAAGGGCGTGGCGCAGGGACACGCGGCACAGAAATCAGGGCCGAGCAAACCACAGCCCCAACCTCAACTAACGCAGCAGCAACAGTTTCGGGATCGTATGCGTCGGGAACCGAGACCGGACGAGTACACTGCTTGCGACCTTAATGTGCGTTAGAATAAGATTACCCCAAGCGTAGGGCTAGGTCGGTTGGAAGCATAATAAAATCCGGAAGTCCGGGATCGATTCCACAGGGAGCGCGTCCATAACTTTACTTCGGAGATTAGCGAGTGACGAGAGTTTCGGCGTTAGGGCCGCCAACCAAATTCGGCGTTGAGACGGCCAACTGAGTGATTTGGAAAGATGGCTACTTAACCCAACTACGGCTTTTTAACTGGAGATTTAAACTAATGGCTAAGTCGAGGGATAATCAACACCCATAACACAAAGGTAAACTCGATTCTTCTCTTTCAACAAAAGTGTTAAACACGGCCCGGGTCCTTTTTGGTTCATTTATACAAACACAAAGAGGGACATAGCTTCAAGCATCAAATGTGGCACGTAGTCTAACCCGTGCCTACATTTGATCAAGAAGATTAACACCTCTAAGTTTCGATACATAAAAACGCCCATGACCCATGCTTAAGCTTAGAAAAACGGGATTCATAAGAGAAGAACGAGCCACACCCTTGGTCACGGGATGTTAATCATCCCACAACCCAACCTTACTACACTACTCACTCATATTGAAAGGAGAAGTGAAATGGGCAAGGGTAAACATGAAGAAAATACCAAACATTGACTAAATACGAAATAAATATGAGATCCTCGAAGAGAATGAAATTCCTTACAATATTAATGAAGGCGATAAGCTTCGAATGTCAATGGATCGTACCCAAAAACCCTCCTTAAACTTCAATGAGGAGAGAGGTGGGAGCTAAGCTTTAATGGAGGTAGAGAGAGAAAGTGCTAAAGTGGAAGTGCCCTACATTTCGGACAAAGGTGGGTATATATACCCCAAAACAAAATAATTACAAAAATGCCACCGAAATGCTCGCGCAGGAGTGAGGGATCGATCCCTGGTCAGAGGGGGATCGATCCCTGCCTTTACTGGATTTGCCAAGACTGAAGGGGGATCGATCCCTGGGAAATGGGGGATCGATCCCTGGTGCCCCTGGATCTCAAAACTGGATTGGGGGATCGATCCCTGGGAATTGGGGGATCGATCCCTGGTGCTTCTGGACTGGGCAGCTTGCCTCGATGCTGCTTTGGGCCTCCTTGGCCTCCTCCGATGGCTTGGGCACTTCGCTCGAGGTTAGGAATGAACGCTCGGGACTTCTCTCAACATGAAAACACCTCCGAGCTCTTCCGGGGATCTTTGGGAGCCTTGGAAACACCCTTTTTGCTCCGATTACCTACTTTCCAACAAAAACACAACTTGCGCGCCAAATCAAGTAGAAACAAGTATAAACCGCATGCAAGTGCCGTGGAACGGGATAGATAAGCCCTATTATTTACACTATTAAGGGCTTATCACACCCCCCAACTAGAACGTTGCTCGTCCCGAGTAAACGACAAAAAGGAGAGACAAGGTAACAAACAAACTTCCCGGCTATAAAAAGGTACACAACATATGCTTGACACTAATCGAAGCGACAAAAGTCTAAAAAATTTTCTCCCACGAAGGGTCACAACTCACTCCATTAGCCAGCCAAGTACCATACTTCACAAACTTTATTAAAGACGCATGTGAGTAAGTTAAACACACCGAGCCTCGGTTCCAGAACTCACAAAGGGCAACGCTCAACAGAGAATTTACAAAAGCGGTGCAACACATATCCCATGATCAAGCACAAAGGTTGCATGCAATAACCGAAACAAAAAGTTATGCATGACGATCAACGAAATTGCTTGCAACGAAACGAAAGCTCCAAAAAACACAAAGTGCTTTGAAGAAAAAGGCACGGAAAGAAAACATACTAAGTATCACAAGTTTTCAAAAATGCATAGCATGGAAAACGTAGGCATACACGAAATCTACTAAGGACTTAATTAGCTTTTAATGAGTTACGGGTTTCAAAGGAATAGGTTAGACAAAATGGTTGCCGGTCTTTACTGGCTTGGGGCACACTATCCCATGACCGGAAACCAAAACCTACACTACCCTACTCATCCTGCCATCAACCAACAAAAGCAAACGACTATATAAAAACGGATAACAGACTCGAAAACAAGACACAACACCGACTAAAAAACGACAAAAGGAAACAAAATAAACCATCACTACTACCACCGCCACCAACTAACACTAAACATCATCTTCCCCACCACTCGCGCCAGGGCCAAAAACTGTTTCTGCGCCCTCACCTTGGAAAATTCCCGGATTTAGCTCCTCGTCGTTCTCATCAATATCCTCCGATTCCACTTCCGGAGGGGCCACGTACTCCGCCGCCGCAGGGTGCCTTTCAACCAACCAATCCACCTTGTGGGATTGCCTTGACAGCATCTTTCGATCCAACTTCCTTTCCCTTTTTAACTCCCGGTTTTCCTTCACTAGATGTACTACCATGCAAAACATCTTCTTTATCCAAGAGTCTTGCTTTTCCTTGGGCCCGGGGGTCTTGGTCATTTCAGCCATTTTTCCTTTCCTTTTTGGACTAGGTGGGTCGTGGGATTGAGACTTGCTCTTGGTAACGAATGAAGCATCGAGAGCCCCGGGTTTAAGTGGCTCAAGATGAGCAAACCGCGGTCCCCTCACCTTTTGAGACTTGCAAATCTTGCTTATCATGCACGGGAAAGGCATACGGGCCGAATTTTGGGACTCAGCCTGGAAATTGTATACTTGGTAAAATATCCACAAAGCAGCATCAAACACGTAATCCCCACTAGCGAACATGAACAATAACTCCACTCCCCTCTGTCTCGGATGGTGCTCGGAGCCTCTCGGGAATAAATTCGCATGGATAACCTTATTCAAAAAGCGAAATTCTTCCTTAAAATGGCCCGGCTTGTGGTGACCATCATAAAAGCTAATGTCGGAGTACAAAGCATTATTCACAATAGCCGGGTCGATGTATTCCCCACCGTCAAGGGGTAGTTCACAGTCGAAAGTGGGGGTCAGGTGTATCCCAAGTACTTAGCAATAATCGTGGGGGTCAAAACCACCCGCACATTGTCAATCATTGATTCAATCCTCATCTCATTCACAGGCCCATCCATTATCGACACCATATTCTGATAAAATTCAATAACACATGCCTTATTATAGCCTTTCAAATTCTTAAACCAAAAACCCAAACCTCGAGTGGCGATGTGCGGGATGCCATGAAGCTCGGTGCCCAAGCTTTTGATGTCGACTTGGCGCTCACACTTGAATCCCCTCCCGGCCATGCCGCTCTTCCAATTCTTCCTAGTGACCGGTTGAGAGCCCCCGGGCTCCTCCATCTCCACGTCAATTTCCTCCTCCTCTTCTTCGATTTCCGAAGCCCGGTTAGAACCACCGCCCCGCGCCCTCTTCGCGGTGACCTTCTTCTTTCCACCGGCCATTCCAACTATCACCATTGTAACTAGTCCAACACCCATTAACAACATGAGCACCCACACGAGGGGGGCTGAAATTTTCGGATTTGTGGTAGAGGGGTTAAGGTCGAGTGAGTTTCTAGCCATGGGAAGGTTTGGGGGTGTTTTTGGTGGGTTTGTTGGGAGAGGGGTAGGCAAAAACGTGGGTAAGAGAGAGAGAGATGAAATTTTCGGACTAGAGAGGGGAGAGAAGTGGGTTACCTTGATTTGGGAAGAAAACCTTGCAATAGAGGGGTGGATCTTGAAGCCTTGATGATTTCTTGAAGATTGGTGGAAGAATTTTTGAATTTGGTGGAGTTTTGAGAGAGATATGAGAGAAAGAGTGAGAGAAAAAGCTATGGAGTTCAAGGGTTGTGACTGAAAAGTGGCATGGGGGTGGAGAGAGAGAGGATGGAAAGCTTTTAAGGTGGGCCAGAATTCTGCAATTTTTCAGAAAAACCGTCGGGGGATCGATCCCTGGTCAGAGGGGGATCGATCCCTGCCTCTACTGGATTTCTCGGATGGGCAGGGGGATCGATCCCTGGGAATTGGGGGATCGATCCCGGTGGCTACTGGACCCTGCTGGCTGCTATCCTCAGTTCAAGCGGGTTATCCTCGGCTAGACTTTTTCGCACATGTTCCGAACAATTCAACACACACCCAAACCACCTGCACAAAATTCCAACGCTCCAAACAACCCTCCAAACACCGGTTTCCTAGGCTAAACAAAAAGAGAGGGGACTCGGACTAGGATACAAAATGGTGCAACGGTGATAATATGAGTTTCAATCACAAAAGAATGCCTTGCGTCATTTTTCAAGTACGCCCACGACTCCATAGAAATGCAAAAACGAAAACAACGGTACTCAAGCATGCACGAGGAAATTTATTTACTAAACTACGGGTACAGAGTTCAAAAACATGGGATAAACAAAAATTGAACCTCCACTTGACATGTTTAACCGACTCAAATGCACTTAGCACAATTTGATCCACACAATACTTGAACCTGCTAATAGAATGAGTTGGTTATTTCAAAAACAACATTTGGTCCATTCAAACCGGTCTTTTGCCACTTCCGAATGCAAAACAAGCATATGCAACGTAACTTAACAAGCGAATCAACTACAAGACGGGAAGTTTGCACAAAAAAATTTTAAAAATTTCTACGCAAAGGCGAAAAATGAAAACGTAAAGTATAACTCTCCCCCCCAACTTGAAATGAGCAACGTCCTCGATGCACAAAGACGAAAAATAAGGAGAGAGAGACAAAAATTGTACCGACGGGGTGGAATGTCAACCACCCAATACCTCGACCAAGTTGGAGGATTTGCGTCCATATCGCCGTCCGTCTTTAGCAAGGCTTCCAAAGCACATTCCTGCAATCAGGCTTAAGCACCAACCACGAAACGGGAGACAAAAGACATTAGTACCGCCGGCTCGTGATAGCCCGGCACAAAAATATTATGTACAAGATAATAAACCACCGAATCGTCACGTGATTAAACGGGTACTACTTTTCTCCCCATGTTTCGCTTAAGGTGTCGCAAAGCAAAAGAGACAACACCCTAGGCGAAACACATGTGGCTATACCGGACCACAAAAGATTTGCCCTTACGAACCAGAGCTGGGTACACGACTTTTTGAATAGCGGCGTGCGAAGCTATAAACCCAAGTCAATGATGGGTACCTCCGAAGAGGCCGGGCCTTCCAAACAACTAAGTCCAGAAGTACGCAAAGCTCCCCGTGAAAACATTTTAAGAACTTTTTAACACAAAGGCTCATCTACATACACCGGAGCTACCAAATCCTCCGTTTTCTCCTCGCTTTCAAAATTTTCCAAAAACGGCTTAAGCCGTTGGCCATTCACCTTAAAAACATTTCCATTGGAAGGGTTCACCACTTCGATTGCCCCATGAGGGAAAACGGTTTGAACAATGTAAGGACCAACCCAACGAGACCGTAACTTTCCCGGAAAAATGTGAAGTTTTGAATTGTAAAGAAGAACCTTTTGACCTACTTCAAAATTTTTCTGTTGGATGTTTTTATCATGGAAATCCTTCACTTTTGATTTGTAAATGTCTGTATTATCATATGCATCCCGCCGTATCTCTTCCAATTCATTTAGTTGGAGCTTGCGATGCGCGCCGGCGGCGGGCAATCAAAAATTTAAAGCTTTTATGGCCCAATAGGCCTTATACTCCAACTCGACGGGAAGATGGCATGCCTTACCGTATACAAGCTGATAGGGCGAAGCACCTAAGACGGTCTTGTACGCGGTACGATACGCCCACAAGGCATCGGTCAAACGGAGTGACCAATCCTTGCGATTTGGATTAACGGTTTTTTCGAGAATGTGTTTTACCTCCCGGTTTGCAAGCTCGGCTTGGCCATTGGACTGAGGATGGTATGCGGTGGACACCTTGTGAGTGATCCCATACTTTGCCATGAGCGCTTGGAACGGCCGATTACAGAAGTGAGAGCCTTGATCGCTAATGATGGCCTTCGGGGTCCCGAATCTCGACAAGATGTTTTCCTTGAGAAATGCAAGCACCACCTTGTGATCGCTTGTCTTGGTCGGGATGGCCTCCACCCATTTTGAAACGTAATCCACCGCAAGGAGGATGTAGAGAAAGCCATCAGACACCGGGAACGGCCCCTGTGGAATCGATCCCGGACTTCCGGATTTTATTATGCTTCCAACCGACCTAGCCGTACGCTTGGGGTAATCTTATTCTAACGCACATTAAGGTGCAATCAAACACTTCAACGATAAGGATATTGGTGAGGGGCATCATGTTCCTCCGAGTCACCGCACCTAATTTATGGCAAGCTTCACACGTCCGGCAAAAAACATATGCATCCTTATGGAGTGTTGGCCAATAAAAACCGCATTGGAGCACCTTGGCAATGGTCTTAGTATGAGAGAAATGGCCACCGCACTCTCTGGAATGGCAAAATTTTAGAATTCCTTGTTGATCCTCTTCAGGAACACACCGTCGGATGATAAGGTCCTCACAAAATTTGAACAGATAAGGGTCATCAAAGACGAATCTTTTCACCTTAACGTGAAACCGCCTCCTATCCTGTGCGCTCCAATGGCCCGGTAGTTGCCCCGTGACAAGGTAATTGACAATATCGGCATACCAAGGGCTCGAAGAAATGGCAAGCAGTTGCTCATCGGGAAATGTGTCGGCTATGGGGAGATTGGCCGTTTGGTCATCAAATTCAAGCCGGGACAAGTGATCGGCTACCACGTTCTCAACCCCTTTCTTATCCTTGATGGTGATGTTGAATTCTTGAAGTAACAAAATCCAACGGATTAGCCGAGCCTTTGCATCTTGCTTTGCAAAAAGATACTTGAGGGCCGCATGATCGGTAAAGACCGTGATAGGAGTCCCCACCAAGTACGATCGGAACTTGTCCAAAGCGAAGATGACTGCAAGCAACTCCTTTTCAGTGGTGGAATAATTCATTTGAGCTTCGTTGAGAGTCTTGCTCGCATAAGAAATGACATAAGGATGCTTATCCTTCCTTTGTCCGAGAACGGCCCCCACAGCATAATCACTTGCGTCACACATCAATTCAAACGGAAGATCCCAATCCGGAGTTCGCACGATGGGAGGAGAAGTAAGGCTAGACTTCAATTTCTGAAAAGCTTCCTCGCAAGCCTCGGTCCATTCAAAAAGAGCATCCTTAGAGAGGAGGTGACACAAAGGCCGCGAGATCGCGCTGAAATCCTTGATGAACCGCCGGTAAAATCCAGCATGGCCTAAAAAGGAACGGATGTCCTTCACACACTTAGGCGTCGGAAGCTTTGCAATCAAGTCAATTTTTGCTTTGTCCACCTCGATCCCCTTCTTTGATACGATATGCCCCAAGACAATGCCATGAGTAACCATGAAATGGCATTTTTCCCAATTCAGCACAAGATTCTTTTCCTCGCATCTCTCCAATACTTTCCCCAAATTCTATAAGCAATCTCCAAAAGAGTCCCCGAAGACCGAGAAGTCATCCATGAATACCTCGACAATGCGCTCCACCATGTCACTAAATATCCCCAAGACACATCGTGAGAAAGTACCCGGAGCATTGCATAACCCAAATGGCATCCTCCGATAAGCAAACGTCCCGTAGGGGCAAGTGAAAGTAGTCTTCTCTTGATCGGCCAATGAAACCGCAATTTGATTATACCCCGAATAACCATCGAGGAAGCAATAGAAAGCATGACCGGCAACGCGCTCTAGGATTTGATCAATGAATGGGAGGGGAAAATGATCCTTACGAGTGCATGAGTTGAGTTTTTGGTAGTCAATGCAAACACGCCAACCGGTAGTGACTCGAGTTGGAACAAGCTCATTGTCGGCATTTGCCACCACCGTGATTCCGGATTTCTTAGGGACAACTTGTATCGGGCTCACCCATTTGCTATCGGCGATAGGATAGATGATTCCTACATCCAACAACTTCAAGACTTCGGCTTTGACCACTTCTTTCATAATCGGATTTAAGCGGCGTTGGGGTTGGCGGGAAGGCTTGATATCATCCTCGAGATAGATATGGTGAGTGCATAGCGAAGGATCAATTCCTTGGATATCGGCAATCGACCACCCAATAGCCTTTGTATGCTGCTTCAATAATTCCAAAAGTTGAGATTCTTGGTGCTCATCCAAAGAAGAAGAAATCACAACGGGGAATGTCTCATCGGGCCCAAGAAAAGCATACTTGAGAGTATTGGGCAAGACTTTCAACTCCAATTTCGAAAACTGCACGCTTGAAGGGAGAGTCTTGCTTGATAAAGGCGGTAACTCGTCAAATTTTGGAGACCAAAAATCCGTCCCACATACCTCCTCCACGTCCAGCACAGAATACAAGTACTCCACCTCCGGTGAGTCTAGAAATGTCGCCTCTTCGGCGGTAAGGCATAGTTCCAACGGATCCTTGTATAAGAAAGTGTTGACGTGCTCTTGGACCAAAGAATCAATAAGGTTGACCTCATGCACACACTCGTCATCGCCCATTTGGCTCCCGATATTAAACACATTCACTTCCATCTTCATGTTGCCAAAAGTAAGGTTGAGCAAACCGCTTCGGCAATGAATAACGGCATCGGAAGTGGCCAAGAATGGACGCCCAAGAATAACCGGAGTTGATGTTGATGCTTGAGATGAGGGCACCGGACAAGTATCCAAGACCACAAAGTCCACGGGGTATATAAAATTGTCCACTTGCATAAGTACATCCTCCACCATCCCCCTTGGAACGCGAATACTCCTATCGGCCAATTGAAGGGTAACCGCCGTTGGCCTCATTTCCCCCAACCCAAGTTGCTCATACACGGAGTACGGTAGTAAGTTCACACTAGCCCCCAAGTCAAGGAGAGCTTTCTCAATTTTCGTACCCCCGATAGTGATGGAGATGGTTGGACACCCCGGATCTTTATACTTTGGAGCCACGTTGGTTTGAATGATCGAACTCACTTGCTCCGTCAACAATACCCTCTTGTGAACGTTCAACTTACGCTTTTGAGTGCATAAGTCCTTGAGAAATTTGGCATAGGTAGGGATTTGCTTGACCGCATCCACCAACGGGATATTAATCCGCACTTGCTTGAAAAGCTCATAAATCTCGGAGTTCGTATTGGCATGGGCCGGAACTTTCAATCGATGGGGAAAAGGAGCCGGAATTTGGGACACGGGGGCCTTTGATTCTTCCTCTTGAGCTTTTGCCGGTTGCTCACCAACGGGAGATTTCTCCGAGGTTGGTGAGTCAATAGAAGCATCCGAAGTTTGCACTACAGTGGGTGTAACCCGTGGCTTGATAGGCTTGGGAGGAATAGTCTTATCAACTTCCTTGCCACTCCGCAATGTTGTAATGGACTTGGCTTGCTCGGGACTAGGCACCGAAGAGCTCCCCACAAAATGTTGTCCTTGCGGATTTGCTTGGGGTTGAGTCGGAAGTTTCCCCCTCTCTTGTTGAAGCATCCCCACTGTGTTATTCAACTTGGCCATTTGTTTATTGATTTCCCCCAATGCTTGAGTGGTTTGGTCATTGAGAGTTGTTTGACTTTGCACGAAAGAAGACATAATATCCTCCCATGACCGCTTGGGAGGTTGGAATTGATTTGGCCCATGAGGAGGTCCCGGTGGTGCAAACCCCGGTGGTTGTTGATTATGGGGAAACCTCAGCGCTCCTTGAGATTGGGGAGGCCAGAACGCTTGTTGTTGTGGTTGTTGTTATGGAACTTGTGGAACTTGTTGAGGTCCGGGAGGTTGCGGGTCACTCCACCGGAAATTTGGATGAAGCTTCCATGCCGCATTATATGTTGAAGAATAAGGGTCAAACCGTTGATTAACGGCATTGACCTCCACTGGACCCGTTCCTTGGAGAATATCTTTGACGGCGGGGAGCATTTGGCAATCTCCCGTGGCATGCCCTGAAACATCACAGATAAAACAAAATTCTTCCACCTTGCCCACCGAAGCCACCCCCGCAACTTTATTAAGTTGTAAATTTTCGATTTGGCGGGAAAGCTGGGTGACTTTGTGGGCAAGGTCATGTTGTTCATTGAGTTGAAATTTTTCGGGATTGCTCAATCCCGAATTAAGCATGTTTCTCTCGGAGGGTTCCGAGCAATCCCAGGATTGCGTTTTCTCCGCCAACTCTTCAAAATAGTCCCACGCTGCATTAGGAGTTTTGGCCATAACTCCACCCTCAACCATGCTATCCATAAGAAGTCTAGTACTCGGAAAGCATCCCTTTAACAAAATTTCCACTTTTTGAAAGGGTTCGAAGCCATGGTGTGGGATGGAGTTAAGCAAATCCTTAAATCTTTCCCAATATTGGTAAAACGATTCCCCCTCTTTTTGCTTGAAAGTTTGAATTTGATTGATGAGTTCCTTTGTGAGATGAGGGGGAAAGAATTTCTTGTAAAAAGCCTTTGATAAATCCGCCCAATTCGCCAACGATTGGGGCCTCATATTGTTTAACCAGAGTTTGGCTTTATCTTTCACAGAAAATGGGAAGAGTTTAAGCTTTGCGGACTCCAACTGTGCAGGCGAGGAAACAATTGTCGAAACCATTTCCACGAATGCCCGCATATGGGTGTACGGGCATTCTTTATCTTTTCCGTAAAATGAAGGCATTGAGTTTAGGTGATGCATTTTCACCGTGAAATTGTTAGCCTCGGTTGCAGCCGGAAGGACTATGGTAGGGGCCGGCGTAGTACGTGCCGGATTCAGATAATCACTCATAGTTCTTTCGGCCGTACCCGGGTTACCTCCACCACCGTTGCCTGCCATTGTTTCTCTCGGAGGGGATCTTATTACAAAAGGAGTTCTTACGGGTGGTGGTGTCCTTGCCCTAACCCGACGAGGGGTTTTGGGTCGAGGAGGAGAAAAAGATCGGTGAAGCCTTTTAGAAATAGGACTCCGAAAGGCTCCCCGGTGACCACCATGCATACACTTAGAATCATTCCTCGAGAAACAACAGTTGACAAAGCAAAAATAAGCAGACAAGAGGGGCTAGGCCGCCACCTCCTAACAACAGCAAACAATGAGGGGCTATGCCGCCGCCTCAAAAAGTAAGTGCAGAAAGTAAAAAGGCAGTTTATACTTACGCTAGCTTCGTTAAACCTCAAGTTAGAGACACACTCAGGTTAGAGGTATCCACCAGTTTAAGCATAAACTACGCAAAGCAAAAGTTAAGCGAGATACTTACAGTGGTTTGGCGAACCTCCAATAAGCTATAATAGAAAGCGCTCCCCGGCAACGGCGCCAAAAATGCTTGCGACCTTAATGTGCGTTAGAATAAGATTACCCCAAGCGTAGGGCTAGGTCGGTTGGAAGCATAATAAAATCCGGAAGTCCGGGATCGATTCCACAGGGAGCGCGTCCATAACTTTACTTTGGAGATTAGCGAGTGACGAGAGTTTCGGCGTTAGGGCCGCCAACCAAATTCGGCGTTGAGACGGCCAACTGAGTGATTTGGAAAGATGGCTACTTAACCCAACTACGGCTTTTTAACTAGAGATTTAACCTAAAGGCTAAGTCGAGGGATAATCAACACCCATAACACAAAGGTACACTCGATTCTTCTCTTTCAACAAAAGTGTTAAACATGGCCCGGGTCCTTTTTGGTTCATTTGGACAAACACAAAGAGGGACATAGCTTCAAGCATCAAATGTGGCACGTAGTCTAACCCGTGCCTACATTTGATCAAGAAGATTAACACCTCTAAGTTTCGATACATAAAAACGCCCATGACCCATGCTTAAGCTTAGAAAAACGGGATTCATAAGAGAAGAACGAGCCACACCCTTGGTCACGGGATGTTAATCATCCCACAACCCAACCTTACTACACTACTCACTCATATTGAAAGGAGAAGTGAAATGGGCAAGGGTAAACATGAAGAAAATACCAAACATTGACTAAATACGAAATAAATATGAGATCCTCGAAGAGAATGAAATTCCTTACAATATTAATGAAGGCGATAAGCTTCGAATGTCAACGGATCGTACCCAAAAACCCTCCTTAAACTTCAATGAGGAGAGAGGTGGGAGCTAAGCTTTAATGGAGGTAGAGAGAGAAAGTGCTAAAGTGGAAGTGCCCTACATTTCGGACAAAGGTGGGTATATATACCCCAAAACAAAATAATTACAAAAATGCCACCGAAATGCTCGCGCAGGAGTGAGGGATCGATCCCTGGTCAGAGGGGGATCGATCCCTGCCTTTACTGGATTTGCCAAGACTGAAGGGGGATCGATCCCTGGGAAATGGGGGATCGATCCCTGGTGCCCCTGGATCTCAAAACTGGATTGGGGGATCGATCCCTGGGAATTGGGGGATCGATCCCTGGTGCTTCTGGACTGGGCAGCTTGCCTTGATGCTGCTTTGGGCCTCCTTGGCCTCCTCCGATGGCTTGGGCACTTCGCTCGAGGTTAGGAATGAACGCTCGGGACTTCTCTCAACATGAAAACACCTCCGAGCTCTTCCGGGGATCTTTGGGAGCCTTGGAAACACCCTTTTTGCTTCGATTACCTACTTTCCAACAAAAACACAACTTGCGCGCCAAATCAAGTAGAAACAAGTATAAACCGCATGCAAGTGCCGTGGAACGGGATAGATAAGCCCTATTATTTACACTATTAAGGGCTTATCATACACTGCCGAGACGACGGTGTTTATAGTCCCAATCTATTAGTTGCTGGGTGTTATAGGTCGCCTCCCCTTCTTTCATTGGCCGACAAAATTATTGGGGACGGCAAACGCAAGTACTGGCCATTGTACGTTCCATAACGAGCACGGACACTATACGATGAGATGTGGTCCGTTTAAACGTTACCTAGAGGAACTCGCTGCCGCGGGGCACTTGAATCAATGGATTGACACTCGTCATACCCCGCTCCCACCCCCACCGCAGGAGAGGGAACGGCTAGTCAGCGTTATACATGGGATCGTTTCGGAATTGAAGCCAGGGCCGAAGAGCTTCGGATAGAGGTTGACAGAGCTATGGCCGAGCGTACCATATGCTCGATAGCCGTGGCAACTAAACGGAAGTATCAGGACCCCGAGGATGATTGGGTCTTGACGTTCACTAAGGAAGACTTTCTTGGAATACACTCGCCACATACAGATGCCTTAGTTGTGACTGTTTCGATCGATAAATCGTCGGTCTAGCGCGTGTTGATCGATCAGGGTAGTTCCGCCGAGGTTATGTTCTATTCAACCTACAAAAACCTGGGGTTAGAGGCGTATCAGCTGCGACCGGCTACTTCGCCGCTCGTCAGTTTCACCGGTGCACCAGTATGGCCCCTCGGATTGATAAATTTGCCCGTTCGGGCTGGCTCACGTGTGGTTGACGTGGAGTTTGTCGTCGTCAGTTCCCCGAGCCCTTACAACGTTATCCTCGGCAGGGCATGGCTCCACAACATGAAAGCGGTTGCATCTACTCTCCATTGGGTTGTGAAATTCATCGGATGGAACGGCCGACAGGAGAGTCTACGAGGGGATCAGCTTCAATCCAAAAAATGCTACGTGAGTACCGTGGTCCAGAGCTCGGAAAACTTGGAGGTACAGTGTATCGACACAGTTGTTCCCTCGGTCCTGGAGGACGTCGGTATACCTGCTGAAGAGAGATCTGCCGAAGGGCTCATTAAATTGCCGATCAACGAGGACGTCAGCCGGTATTTTTTGGTCGGGAGCTCCTTGGATTCTTCGGAACGTACTGAGATGTTCGATTTCCTGATGAAGAATATCGAGGTATTTGCCTGGTGTCCGAGTGAAATGCCTGGGATCGATCATTCCTTTGCTTCGCATTCTCTTAATGTCGACCCGTCTCAGAAGCCGGTGGTTCAGAAGGTACGGCGGTCATCCCCTTTGCATGTGGAGGCGGTTATGCACGAGGTAGAATAGTTGTTGGCTGCTGGGGCTATTAGGGAGGTTCTCTATCCTACTTGGCTTGCCAACACCGTCGTCGTCCCGAAGAAAAATGGGAAGTTGAGGGTCTGTGTCGACTATACGAACCTGAACGACGCTTGTCCGATGGATCGATTTCCCTTGCCTCGGATTGAGCAAATGGTTGATGCTACCACCGGTTACGAACGGTTGAGTTTTTTGGACGCGTACCGTGGTTATCATTAAATAGCGATGCATCCCGACGATCAAGAGAAGACTGCTTTCATTACTCCTCGGGGGATTTATTGTTACAAGGTCGTTCCCTTCGGGTTGAAAAATGCAGGGGCTACTTATCAGCGGACGGTCAGTAAGCTGTTCGGAAACCAGATTGGCAAAACGATGGAGGCCTACATCGATGATATGGTCGTTAAAAGTAAGCTCGGCTCGGAGCATTTGGATAACCTCGGCCAGGCCTTCGAAGTTTTATTAAAGTATAGGCTCCGTTTAAACGCCGAGAAGTGTGCGTTCGGAGTCAGCTCTGGGGAATAGAGGCAGATCCGAAGCAGTTAACGGCCGTGCAGAACCTTCGGCCACCGACTACTATTAAAGAGGTCCAACGGCTTACTGGGATGGTTGCTGCTCTGAACCGATTTATTCGATGCTCGGGTGATCTTTGTCGGCCGTTCTTTCAGGCCATGAAAACGAGCAGACGGGGCTTCACTTGGACAACGGATTGTGAGGCTTCTCTTCAGACTTTGAAGGATTATTTGTCTCGGGCTCCGCTCCTCGTCACTCCTGTTGGGGATGAAGATCTTTATCTATACTTGGCTGTCTCTGATCATGCAACTAGCTCGGTACTCGTTCGCAAGGAAGGAGCTGTGCACTAGCCTATATTCTATTCGAGTAAAACAATGACGGGGTCCCAAACGAGGTATCTGCCCATGGAGAAACTCGCCCTTGCCCTTATCTCTTCCAAAACAAGCCTCATCCCCTACTTTCAAACACACCGAATCATCGTCCTTACCGAGTATCCTCTGAAGGCTGTTCTTCAGAAAATGGATTCTTCTAGTCGTATAATGAAATTTTCCCAGGACTTGGCAAATTACGACATCCAGTTTGAGCCTCGGACTTCTGTTAAAGGACAGGCTTTGGCCGATCTCTTTGCCGAGCTTACTCCAGGACTTCAGGACGAAGCGAACCTCCTGTTGATTGCCGAAGAAAAATGACAAATGGTTGAGGCCGAGGTTACCAATGACATAGCCGAGCCACAGCTGGACGCATCGTACGCTCGGTTCACGATGGGTAATAAACGTCCACGCCGAGAGTGGAAACTATTTTCTGGGGATGCCTAGCGGTTGAATGTCGACGGGGCTGCAAACATGCATGGTGCTGGGGCTGGAGTTGTCCTTGTTTCACCGAGCGGGACCGTCCACGAGAGTATCGTTTCAATCGGTTTCACCGCCACCAATAATGAGGCCGAGTATGAAGCCCTAATCGCTGGTTTGACACTTTCCCTTCGGCTCGGGGCTGACTCCGTACACGTACTCTGTGATTCTCAAATGGTCGTCGGCCATCTCACCGATGATTACCAGGCCAAAGACAGCCGAATGAACGCTTATGTGAGTTATGTCCTTTCCCTCTTCGCTCGTTTAGGTCGTGTCAAAGTGGAGTGGATCCCTCGGGAGCATAATGCGCATGCAGACGCTCTGGCCGGCCTTGCTTCGGTATTTAGAACCTCAGGCAGCAGGACCATTATTTTTGACAGCGTTGATTCTCCGAGCGTTGAACCTACCGAAGGCCATCTAGTTTTAGCCATTTCACTCGGCCCAAGCAAGTTGGACCCCATTATTGCTTATCTCAAGACTCAGGTTCTTCCCCTCGGTAAAAAGGACGCATACAGGATTCGTTGTCAGGCCGCTAATTATTACCTCGGCACACATGATGTGTTGTACCGCCGAACGTTCACCGGGCCTGATCTTCGGGTCGTGCACGAGGGGCAAGTCACAAGCGTCTTGGAAGAGCTCCATTCTGGCAGTTGTGGGGCACACTCGGGAGGAAGATCCCTCGCTCAGCGAGCTTTAACTCAAGGGTATTGGTGGCCGAAGATGGTAAAACAGTCGGAAGACTACGTTAAGCGGTGTGTTCGTTGTCAGAAGCAAGCCCCCTTGATCCACAAGCCTGCTTTCCCTCTGAAGATGATTTCTAGTCCTTGGCCATTTGCCGTTTGGGTGTTTGATATTGTCGGCAAGATGCCTAAGGCACCAGGAGGATTCGAGTACATGCTTACTGCTACAGATCTATACACCAAGTGGGTTGAGGCTGTCCCATTAGTTCATACCAAAGCGAGTGATGTGCAGAGCTTCATTTGGAAAAATATTATCTCTCGGTTCGGCGTTCCCTACGCCATCATTTCTGATAACGGCTCTTAGTTTGTTGCCGCGACGATTAAGGAGTTTTATCAACAGTATGGCATCGTTATTTAGAACTCTTCGGTTGCTTATCCACAAGGGAATGGTCAAGCCGAGGCATCAAATAAAACTATTACACAGGGGCTCAAGCGTCGGCTGGACGAGAAACTTGGTAAGTGGGCTGACGAGCTTCTTCACGTTCTTTGGGCGTATCGTACAACTCCTCGTCGGTCCATCGGGCGTACTCCATTCTCCATGGCATACGGTATGGAGGCTGTTCTTCCACTTGAGACACTACTCCCCACCCCTCGGTCTGAAGATTTCGATTTTGAGGATAACAGTGCTCACGTCGGCGCGGAGCTTACCTTCGCCGAAGAATTACGGGACAGTGCCAATTTGAAACATGCGGCCTATCAGCAGGAAGTCGCTCGGAGTTACAACAAGAACGTTCGTCTTAGACCTTTTAACGTCGGTGATCTCGTTCTTCGGATGGTCACTGAAGCCGACAAGCTTACGAAGCTGAAGGACCCCTATGAAGGTCCTTATCGGGTGGCCCAGAAGATTGGGCATGGTGTTTACAAGCTAGAAGAAATGGATGGGACCCCGATTGCTAACCCTTGGAACGCTCAGAAGTTGAGGAAGTTCCATAGCTAGCCCTCGGTTGCTCCCCTTCGGTCGTTTCGTCTTTTTCCTCTTTGTTTCATGTAATTACCAGTTGTAAGCCTTCGCCGAAGCGACCTTTTCCCTTTCATTAATATACCTGAATTCCTTTTCTATCTTCACTACTTGTCGTATCTTACTCGTTATGGGTGTATACTTCGTAGCCCTCGGCATCTTACTCGTTATGGGTGTATACTTCGTAGCCCTCGGCATCCTACTCGTTATGGGCGTATACTTCGTAGCCCTCGGCATCCTACTCGTTATGGGTGTATTCTTCGTAGCCCTTGGCATTTTTCTCGTTATGGGTATATTCTTCGAAGCCCTCATACTCCACTCGGTTGGGCGTACCCTTCGGAACACCGACGTTTACTCGGTCTTTTCTACCTCGGCGGATCTTGCCCTTCGTGGCCAAGATCCCCCGAGGCAGGGGGCTATAAGCTAAAAGGGGTGAGTAAACGAGCATAACACGCTCAATCAGATATGGTTCTCATGGTTCAAAACCTGATAACGAGCAAGCATACTTGGAAAAATTTGGAAAATTGTCCTACGAGCAATAACACTTGCAAAAAACACAAATTCATTTCAGTATTAATTAAACGAGTAATAATACTTGCAAAATATCAGGCAAAGCAAAATCCTTTCAAAACACAAACACAAAACCGAGGCATGGCTGTGGTGTACCGTTCGGCGCCACCCTCAAGCATAATTACAGATCCGAGGCGTAGCTACGGTAAATCGTTCGGTGCTACCCCCATTTCAATAACAATTCCAAACAACAAAACATAAAAATTCTAGAATATGTCCTATGCTTCGGGAGTAGTGGTCGTTGCAGCAGCAGCATCTTCACCTTGGGCAACAGTTGACTTGGTGGCACCAGCATCGGCCTCCTGTTCGGGAGCCTCTTCTTCATCTTCTTCCTGCCCTTCTAGAGGGGGAACTGCTATTTCAGACCTCCTCGTATCATCGGCGGCCACCCCAGTGTCATCCAATGCCTTGCAGTAGCCTAGAGTGTAACTCTCGGCATGCTGTTGCTGCTTGAACGCGATTTCAGCTTGCTCCACTTGATCCACAAGCTCGTCTCTGGCTTTGTCATACCCTCGAGAATACCCTTCGTCAAAAGCCTTTTGCTTCTCCTTCTCCATCTCCTCTCTCATCTCCTTCTCCATTTCCTTCTTTCCCTCGGCCCGAGCCTGCTCGGTAGACTCCGACAGCTGCTTAACCATTTCGTTTAAATTGGACACCTGTTCGGCAAGCTTCCCCCGCTCTAACTCCGAGCCGTCCAGCTGCTTCTTGTATCGTTCGGAAATCAGCTGCTGTGCCTTGGTTCGTCTGTCAATATCCGCAATGTACAATTGCGTTTGCATCATGGATTGCATGGCCTGCAAGTCAGTTCAAGTGGGTCAAATACATTTTTTCACCGTGTAAAAAGACTTGTGAAATTTAAAAGCAAATTTTTTTGAGAGAATCATACTCGTCCAGCATGGAAGTAGTGGTCGTCTATTGCCGAATTGAGCGAGGCCGGCATTGTGACATCCTTCGGAAGTGTCAAGCTGTGGTAGAGAACCCTGGCAATGGATGGGTCGGCAGCGAGGCTGTCCTCGTTCGTAATTTGGCGCTTTTCTGGCACTGGCGTGACGAAGAGTGGACACCACGGCACAGCCGAGCCAGAAACTCCTTTCCCCTTCGTTGCTTCATCTTCTCCTCCCGAGCCAACCTCAGTCCTTTGTTTCTTTTCGGGACGAGTGTCCTTCGGAACCTCTTTATCTTGACTCGTGGAAGAGTGCAGCCTTTTGCTCGTAGGAGAGTCAGGGACTTGGATCGATGGGCCTTTCGATCTGGTGGACCTAATTGATGGACCACCAGCCGAAAGACCGGTTTTGCTCGACGTTTTGGCTTTTGCTTCTTCTTTCTCCTTCTTTCTCTTCTCTAGGTCGGCAAGTATGTTCCTCGGTGCCATGTCAACCTCTTCGCCTTCTTCTTCGTCGGTTGCTTCTTCTCTGGCAAACTTTTCCTTTCCTCGAAGTGGACGATCGATGCTCGGAAGCAGAAACGGGGGGATCTCACCGAAAGAATCTTCTAACACCTCTGTCAATTTCTCCTTCTTCTTCGAGGGCTTCTTTGTCTCGGCGGGCTTGTCTGTGTCGGCAGGCTTTTTGCCCTTTTGTCTGATAAAACCTTGGTAGGTCGGCGTGTACCTGAGGATCGATGGAGTGTCTCTTTCCTTCTCGGGAAAGAATAGGATCGCCTCTTCAAGGCTCGGTTTGTTCTTGCACTGCTTCAGGAAAAAACGGTTGACCTTCGACGTATCTGCCGAGCATTTCAAAAGGAAACGTCAGTCACGGAGAAACAAAACAGAACGAATAAACCAAACGTTACAAACAAACAAGAAAGAAATTAAGTGTGTACTTACTCGAAGTATCCCTACGCTTCGGTACCTCGAATTGACCATACTCGTCGGGTGGATACATAAAGTTTCCACGGATTTCAACGTAGTCCGAAGCCCATTTTTCCGAGTCGTACATACCACCGACGATTAACTTTGGTTTGTTTTTCTTACTACATAAATAGTAGCGTGAGTACTTAAGGTTTCGAGACATTAAGTAATTCTCAAAAAAATGATGTGCGTTAAGGGCAAACATCCTCACCCGAGCAAGTTCGATCACCGAATGAATCAAGCGAAACGAATTTACGCTAAGTTGGCAGGGGGTAAGGTCGAAATTGTAAAGCAGCTCTCTTGTTACCCTATGCATCGGAAAACGGAGCCCACCCTCGGTAATCGCCAACAGGGGCACCGTTATATGCTTGTCGCTGAATCGTATACGAGGACCTGTAACTGGGGTCACCACCACGTCATCAAGGATTTCATATACGTCTCGGAAAAGCTTCAGGGCCTTTTCACTCTTAAAACAATCCCAATAGGGACACGGCTCTTTCCCGGTTCTATCTGGAATCACGTCGGGGTCAACGGGCTGTATTCTTCGTCTTTTTCTCTTCGGCTTAGGCGGTTGAGAAGAAGCTTCGGCGCCCTGTTCGGTGGGTACCATGCTGGAAAAAGCACCCACGGCTTCCCCTTCGACAACGTTTTCCCCCCCTTCTTCGGTCTGTTCTTCTTCTTCCTCTTCTTCCACCAGTTCTTCTTCTTCTTCTTCTTCGTCTTTTTCCTCCTCTTCCTCCTCGACTGGAGCGTTTTCACGCTCACTTCGTCTAGCCGACTCGTTAGAAGGGGAGTCGTCCTCGATTTCAATAATCTCTGTGGGATCGACCATTCGAAGAGGAGAAATGACGAGGGGCATCTCGAGCCAGCTCTCGTCGGTAGGGTCAAAGGTATCAGGATTCGACATACCACCGGTTCGGTACGCACGGCCAAAACACCAAAGGATGCTTGCAGTCTGTGAGTCCAAGCTATCCGACTCTGTTGCCGACTCCGAGCGGGCAACCACCTCTTTGGACGAAGAACCGGACGACGCCAGACCTAGCGAAAAAGTGCAAGGGGGAAAGACCGTTAGCTATATGCATGGTCAAAATTCTTAAAGTGCCTATGTTCAGTGCATTTATCTATCTATAAGTCGTTTCTGCGAACGAACCAAATGGGCGAACAATCATCCGAGTAACAAATGATGCTGCGCTTCGGAAAAACGTGTTCAAGCCTATACCGTTCGGATGAAATATCCAGTCTATCTCTATCAGTGTTCTATCAGTACGCTCGGAAGAACATATGAACATCTCCAACCATAATCTACAGTACTCTACAGTGGACACTATTCACACCAGTCGAAAAAATTCAAAAACGTCGTTTTTGACCCTAAAAACGCTTGGAAACTTTCAAAATGCAAATGGGAGTAATGAGGATAAAAAAATACCTGTAAATCAAGACAACTCCGCAACAAAACTTCAGAAATCTTCGAGTTTTCTTCGAGTTTCAAACGGTTTCTGGTGAGAACGGCGCTTGGGCGAGACGTAACGATCGAAGAGAGAGGTGAGAAAGTGATTTTCTCTCTCCTCTTCTCCGTTTTATACCTAGGAGCAGATTTCGAAGCAACGCGGAACGACAGCCGTGGAATTTGAGCGGGAGATATCAGGACCGTGCGATGGTTGACACGTGGATGTTGATTAGACGCGCCGTGTTAACATGCAATCACATTTGGACGCGTGGCATATTTGAAATCGGCGGTTACAGAAGCATTTAATGCGCGACGACCTTTCGGGTACCGAGGGCCTTGCATTAATCTGTTTCGTTCGGAAGATGTGATTCTGTTCGGTTTCTGTGTTCTGTTCGGCCACTGTGATCAACTCCTCCTTCACATCCGAGTGTGTGAAGAAGAAGTTAAGGGGCTATTGTAGTGGGCCGAAATTACCGAAGGGTCAAAAGGGTCAAAACGATATAGTCCAGAGGCCTACGGAACTAAATTGATTCACACTCTGTACATTACACTCGGCTACCGAGTGTATGCAGTTCACCGACCCTGACGGTTCTGTTTACTTTGAAGCAAAATCCATTGTTACGTTCGGCGGACTTGACGTTCGGGAAGTCCATCCCTTCGGGAAAATCATTACGTTTGACAGTCATTTCCTCGGGATGGTCTCTCTTCGGCGATAGCTTGGTTCGGCAGTCGGTGTGCTCGTCTACGGCTATTCAACGGTCAAAACAGCGTCAGAACGACAGTAACATCTCTGACTGATGTGATGGCTCTGACATTGAAATAGTGCGACTCTGTCACCCACGTGGGACGGTGGCTCGTAAATATCTCTGACATGTGACGTCAGCCGAACAACACGACACGTGGAGGCGGTCTAACTTGTTTCACACTCCCAGGTTGCCTATAAATAGAGGGCTACCCCCCCAACCAGGTTTCTCTCTAATACACTCTCTCTCTACATACTTTTCTAAAAAGCTTTCTCCTTTACTTCTCCTCCACCTACTGACTAGGTCGTCGGAGCTTCTACCCGGAGGAACACCCCCCTTCGGTTTGCAGGTACACAGGTGCTCTTTGTTCACCCCCTCAACCTCAGATAAAAGAAGGAAAAGGCTCAAGGTGGAATTAACCCCCCCACAGGGACCTAACCACATATTTATAAGCCATAATTCCATTATAACCCATCATAATAGATGGAATCATGTTGGGTCCTTTAATTGATCTCTACATATATATTATCAGCCCGCACCGCTTAACGCACACAATTTGACCCAAGTATGTGCTAATAGAGACGTGTCTATTACCTAGTCACATTAATTGAACGATCACAATTTAATGGGTAATACCAACATCACTCAAGCCTTATTCGACAACATACAATGTTTAATTTTATGATCTATGTATGCCCACCATTAGAAAATTGCTAACAGTCACATGTTTCATTCCCACCAAGGTCAAACATTCCAAACCTTGAGACCATTGGAGGTTTGGCCGATCGTTAACTTGGGTTTCAGAATTAGTCGAGATAAGCGCAAACTGGGTCGGACATCAGTTATAAAAAAAAGAATGGCGAAAAAGGGGAAGAATGATATCATATATATATTGCCACTAATCCATTCGAATCATAACCAATTTACTCCCATGAAACAGAAAGTCTTGGCAAAGCTCATTACAACATACTTCAAAAATATTATTTGTTTTAAGTAGATATTACCTAATGACTTAATTCCTATACTTAAATTTAATTTCCGAAGGATTGAGCTTTGGCCTCTTGTCATTACTGATAAGTGTAACTTGGCTATACTTTAGCATAAGGAGAAGGAAACTAATCAAACTAAGGGAGAAATTCTTTCAACAAAATGGTGGATTATTAATGAAACAAAAAATTTCTTCAATTGATGGAAAAAGTGCAGAGTTGTCGAAATTCTCCACAGCTGAAGAGCTAAAGAAAGCCACTAACAACTATGCTGAGGATCGGATACTTGGCCAAGGTGGTTACGGTGTGGTTTACAAGGGAATTTTACCTGATCAATGCGTAGTCGCCATCAAGAAGTCCAAAGTAATGGACGTGAACCAAGTAGAGCAATTCATTAATGAGTTGTTGATCCTAACACAAGTTAACCATAGGAATGTTGTGAAGGTCTTGGGGTGTTGTTTCGAATTAGAAGTTCCCGAGCTTGTTTACGAATATATTTCAAATGGCACGCTATCCCAGCATATTCATAAGACATTATCTTGGTTAACGTTGGATCATCGATTGAGAATAGCCACAGAAGCAGCCAGTGCACTTTCCTATCTTCACTCTGCCGCTTCCATTCCGATTAATCATAGAGACATAAAGTTTGCCAATATATTGCTAGACTCTAATTACGTGGCAAAAGTAGCAAATTTTGGTGCTTCGAGATTAGTCCCTGATGTAGGACAAAAATGAAGAGTTTATTTTATTTTTATTGTAGAATAAGATTTTGGCTAGGAATATTTTCGTTTGGGTTAGAATTATTAACTTTTCGTATTCGGTTTGACCTTTTGTTAGGATTTTTGGTCAAAAAGAATTAGGATTTTATTTTAATTAATTAGGAAATATCTTTTATTTAATGCAGCTTGTTTTGGCATGCTTTAAGATTTCTTTTTCAGTAGGATTTCTAGGGTTAAGGTCTTATAAAAAAGAGCTGTGACATATTCAATTATTCATCTTTTAAAACTTTTACATCAATAATATTGCAGAGTTTCTATATTTTTTTCCTTGTGCGCAAGGTTTGCTCGTGGATTCGAGTTCTATCATTTGTTTGATTAGTACGTAACTAATCTCTTTGTTAATTCCGCTGCGTCAGAATTAAATTTGTTTTGGTGTGTAGAAATTTGGAAAATTATACATAGAAATACTTTGTTTTCTACCCAAAAATTGCACGTATATTGCACGTGCATTGCACGTAGTGGACTAACTTTTTGGGACGAATGATTATATTACAATTTTTCTCGACGCGATTTCATATTTTGAAACTGTTGCATAATACCCTCATTATCAATCGTCAAATATGACTCTCAATGTAAGTAACAAAGCAATTATTCATTAACTGATCTCTAAAAGATATCCCCTCCAAATGACTTTTGGCGTGGCGATCTTCCCAACAAAATGAACCATTTTGGTCATTGTTTAGGTCCACAAAAGCTCAAGAATTGAGAAGCATACTGAATCAAAATGTTCCGTCACATGATTCCTTACGTGACGCAAAATAGAGAAGTGATCACATGTTATTTGACGCTCAAAACAATTCTTCTGTAAGTCTCATGTTTTAAAATATGTGCGAAAATCAAGTTCACTAGACATTTGTAATCATTGGAACAAGTCATATTTTTGACAAGAGAACTCTAATTGTCTGTTTCTATTCAAACAAATATAATTCGACTTTACAGACTCTTGATATTCTATACTTTTTGCATAGGAATTATATGACGGATCATCACGATCTTTGTCAGTCCAAGAAACAGAGTATGAGAGAGAGAGAGATGCGAGTAATGTGGCAGACGGTGTCATTGCTGCAAGTACAGATGACCGAATTCTCAACACCATTTAGGTCATTGTAGTGGCGGCTCCAGAAAAACTAAGAAGGGTGTTCAGAATCTTTACTACCTCTAAAAATCACAACTGTATATAAAAAAATTATTTATAATACCACTAAAAAATAGGAAAGTATACTCTCTTTGTTACAAAAAAAAAAATCTATAATTGCATTTACAAGTCCTTGAATTTTTCGTACTGAATTAAATTTGTTTTGGTGTGTAGAAATTTGGAAAATTATGCTTGGAAATACTTTGTTTTCTATCCAAAAATTGCACGTATATTGCACGTAGTGGACTAACTTTTTGGGACGAATGATTATATTATAATTTTCC
Source organism: Rhododendron henanense subsp. lingbaoense (assembly GCA_020567845.1). NCBI lineage: Eukaryota > Viridiplantae > Streptophyta > Magnoliopsida > Ericales > Ericaceae > Rhododendron > Rhododendron henanense. The sequence goes on along the minus strand of CM036313.1, from coordinate 42,205,651 downwards.
TCGACGCAATTTCATATTTTGAAATTGTTGCATAATACCTTCATTATCAATCGTCAAATTTGACTCTCAATGTAAGTAACAAAGCAATTATTCATTAACTGATCTCTAATTGATTGCGCAGATTGTAGTTTCTACATTGGATTGATTTGTTGGATGGTTTTTGAGCTGGATGCATGTTCAAATATTTTTGGGTTAGGTCATAGGTGTTCAAATAATTTTGGGTTGGGTGTTCAAGAAAAGGATAAACTAAAATTAAACTAATTATATTACATATATGTTTAACAAATTTTTTTCTTTTGGGTGTTCAAGTGACCACCTTGATCACTGTGTAAAGCCGCCTCTTGGTCATCGGTGAACCAAGTACAGGGATCAGCACCCACACTGAAATTCCAGTCTTTCTTCCCCAATGTCTTCCCAACTTTCTTCAATGCTTCCACTGTTAAAAAAAATGTGTTGAAAAAAAACCCACAATTTATAGTCTGTTGATAATTTCCAAAATCAATTTACAAACAAAATAGCACCACTCTGCAATGCAAATTACTACTACTACTGAACATCGTATATGTAAACAGCCATTATTTTTCTATCTTATTCATTTTCACGGAATGGGTTTTTTTTTTCCCTAGAAAAATGATCTAATTTCCAGAAAATTATGAAAAAATAAGTTTCAAGAATCATCAACCAAACAAGTTTCCAAAAAAAAAAAAGGGTAAACAAATCTGGAAAACAGAGTATAACAAAACAACATAAATTTTTTTATTCTTTTGTTTAATGTACTTGGTTATGAAAGAAGAAAATTAAAGATATTTCTCGACAAAATCTAGTTTCTTTTTTCTTTTCCTTTCTCTTTGTTTATTATCTAAAAGTTATGTTTGAAACTTGTAAAAGCCACACCAAAGAAAAGAAAGAAAAAAGAAATGGAATCTATAAGTTATGAATATAATGAGTACAAATTTTCCTTAAAGGTATTCTTTCTGTTATTTTACTCATAGTGGTACCAATTTTATCCATTATTAGTTAGGTAAGAATGGTTCCAAACCCAACTAACCCATTATTAGTTAGGTCTTAATTGGGCATCAATTGGGTCAACTTAAATGACCCAATGGGTCATGAAAGTAACCCACCAAAATTTTCGTCTCTTTACCAGATTTCAAAAGGAAAATGGGTTGGGATCATTGAAGGGCACTGGGGTTGGGATCAATTTCTCTCTCTCTCTCTCTCATTCAATTCTTCTGTGATAAATTACACGCGTCCAAAAATGTTTTGAACGGTCTAGATTAAAAATCAATTGTGACCGATAATAATTATTTTGACCAGTCAAAATTGAAAACACATCTCATACATCGATTGCGCGAATGGACTGGTGAAATTGCGCTTCGTCGTGAATAAGTTTCTCTCATGGTAGTCCCGCATAGGGTTTGGATTAAAAAGCTAAGTGACTTATTTTTTTGTTCTTATTCAAATTTTTTGCATTTTTTTGTTTTGCGTCAAACTTTTGTGACTTATTGATTTGTTTCGGCGAGAGGAATCGGAAGAGTAAAAAAAATTTGATCATAACTTATAATTTTTTGAATAAAGACAAAAATATGTCAATAAGACAAAAAAATTTACTTATTCTTGTCTTTTTGAAAAAATTTATGAGTTTCGATCATAATTTTTTACTTTTCCGATTTTTCTCGACGAGACGAATCACTAAGTCACAAAAGTTTGGCGCAAAACTATCATGTACGAAAAAAAATTGAATAAAGACAAAAAAAAGATATATACATCTCGCAACGGGCTAGTTTTGATTCTGATCGAATGGAAAATTCAACTTATGAATGGAAAACTGGCTTGTTCGTGGCTTATTTTTTTTTTATCCTTATTCAATTTTTTTCGCATTTGTTTGTTTTTCGTTAATTTTTTGTGGATTATTGCTTTGACATGATAGGAGGAATCTAAAAAGTAAAAAATTATGATCGGAACCTAAATTTTTTGAATGAAGACAAAAATAAGCCAATTTTTTCATCTTTATTCAAAAAAATATGAATTTCGATCGTAATTTTTTACTTTTTAGATTATTCTCGTCATGACAAAGTAATAATCCTCAAGAATTTGACAAAAGCCTAACAAATGCGAAAAATATTTGAATAAAGACAAAAAAATAAGCCACTTGGATACGTTGCGATTCGGTAAATAAGAGGGACCAATATGGTAATTAAGTGTACAGGGTTAATTTGGTCATTTTTGTAGTAGAGGGATAGTATAGTAATTTTAGTGTACATATGTATTTTAGTCATTTTAGTATATAGTATGTAATTGGGCTAATGGGCGGGTTGGGTTTGCTTTTAAATAAATGGGTTGGGTTGGGTATGGGTAATTAGACTCATAATTAATGGGTCTAAATGTGGGTCAATGACCCATTAAAGATCTAATCCACTTGCAACTTACCCATTTTGATCCAAACCCGCCCATTTGACACCCCTAATATGAATATAATGAGTAGAAATTTCCTTAAAGGTATTCTTTCTGTTATTTGACTCATAGTGGTACCAATTTTATCATTTTTTGCTTAACCAAATGAAGCATGTCACGGGTTAAGAACTCCTTATAAGTAATTAAAGATCAATCTAACCAAATGCTTCGAATTTTGGTCTCATTAATTCCTATTGGTAAATAAAATATGAGTAATACGAGAACGTATCTAAATGCTTGTTACTCCAATACTACTCCGAAGTGTTTTGAATCTCGTGAATTAATAAATCTGGTCATAAATGCTCTCAACTAAATTATTAATTTCCAGAGCCTTCTTATCAGTCTCTTCGTGAGCTGTAGATTTTTATTACTTATGACGTATGGCATCTGCCGCCCCTGTCGACGAGGCCTTTACATCTATCCATTAATAAAATCCACACGATAATTAAAGACTGACTTTTCAACACCTCTTAGGTTATAAATACCTAGTAAGAATCATCAGTATTCATCAAAATCTCTTGTTTCTTTTTCTGTCACTTTCTCTTGTCCAAAATGGCTGATAATCATCAAGCCTCTCTGCTTGCTGATCTCATGGACGATTTTGCCAGGAAAATGGAAAAACTCCTTGCAGCGCTCAAAACAGACAACCAGCCGAGCTTCAGGCCCTTCAAAGTGAGATCCGTGAGCTTCGAGCTCAATTGGTGGACGTGGAGACAGCTTTCCGTCTCAACTTGGCTAGGACCTGGGATGAGCTCACGGCCACCCTCTTGCCTCATGATTGTAGACACTCCAATTTGGCCTAACGATTATTTCAAGTCCCACCTTGGGGACCATCCCGATAATGAAATGGATACAATGATTGCTAATTGACTTCTTGTGAACCTTAGGACTTTCGGTAAGAACTTTGAGTTACTTAGAGGACCCAATCCAGAGCCATATAGCCTTTCAGACAGAAATATAGTATCATAGGAGAATCCATCTGTCGGCCGTGACATTGATCTCACGGCCCCAACATCCATTCTTCACCCGTGAAGTCCATTGCTTAAAAATCTCCCTGAGAGATCAATCCCTTGGCCGCAAGATCTATCCTTCAGTCGCAACATCTATTCCTCGGCCGCCAGATCCTTTCTACGGCCTCCAGATCGTTTGTTTTCCAGATTCTGGAATGTTCTGTCAAATGTTTGATCCGTTCACAAAACCCTAGCAGCCAAATCCCGATGCGTTTGGGCTACGTTAGAGGATTACCATAAAGAGTTTGTGTTGCCCTATAATTCCAATTTTAATTGTGCATTGTGATTGGTTGGAGGGAGTCATCCGGTGCCTATATAAAGGGGCCTTTACCCCACGAAATTTATATACTTTCACACCCTCTCAAGCCACGAAACTCTGTCAATATACACTCTCAAACCTCCTCTACAAAAGTCCTAACCTCCCGAAGGCAGCCACCAAACCGACGATCAAACCCCGAAGTTCAAACCCTAACCCTAGGGTTCTCAAGAAGCAATCAGTCAATCCCATTCAATCCAAAGCAATCAAGCCACTGAGAGATCAAGGTGGTGAGGCCCAAGGGCCTCTGGTTTCATTTATTTACTGTCTTTGTACTTAATTATAGCGTTTTGATCATCTGCTAATTATTCTGTCTGGTGTGAGGAAGAACATCGACCGAGGCTTCGATCCCTCGGCCGGTACATCAAACCAGAAGGATATCTCGGCCGTGACATCCATTCACCGGCCGAGAGATCCATCTCTCTGGGACATGTTCGTTTTATTCTGCTTTCTAATGCATGTTTCAATAACAGTCCTGGCTCACCATTAACTGCTTAAAGGCTAAAATCAGACTACGTGTTAGAGTTAAATAAAGTATGAATTAATCATATGTCGAATGACTATGGGCTAGTCTCACGGCTGGGCAAAGAGGGGTGCCTAACACCTTCCCCTTATTGTACTTTTGGCTCCCGTTCCCAGAATCTCTATCTATTTTTCTAGTTTTAATAAACTGGGTGGCGACTCTGTTTTGATGATAACCGCTATCGTGTGGCAATGTTCCTAGCCATGGGAATGTCCACGATCTTGGTTTATGAAGCAAGCAACCAAAACGAGCAAACAACGATCAATCTGTATGGCGATGCCCCGCTCCAGGGAGGTGTCTACAGTTTTTGGCGACTCTGCTGGGGAATGGAGAGCCATAACCAGAAAGTTCAACATAAGACTAATACATGCTTTATTCAATTCATTTATCATATGCATCGAGCGGGCAACCTCGTTGAGTTCACCTAATACCCCGGCATGACACGGACTATGTTAGGGGTTCCAGCAAACTCCACAGTCACTTGTACCTAGTGGTATATCAAAAAGGAAATCACCCAATCACCGCCTATGATGGGCTGGTGAAAGAACTGGTGCCATTTGACAACGGAGCACCCTTAGACTACCCAAAACCTCACATGTGTTAGAAAGCCATAGAACCTATCAAACTAAGACAAGAACCTGCAGGTTAGGAAAATTTCCTGCATTTTGCTTCCAAGTTCTTCCACACACCTAATAACTCTTTCTGTACATAGGGGTTGGGATCTTCAGTCCAAATCCTAACCCTATACAAACCAAATACTGCTGACTTACAAGTACTTTACTCTCAAGCAGGCACAATAAAGAAGCAACCTCAGCCAGTTTTATACTTTTACAACACCCGAAGCCACGCCAAGCAGAGGCCTTTGCAGTCATCCCGCCTATCACCCTCGCCAGATAAAACGCCTTCACCGCAACGGTCCCAATCACTTCCTGGGATTTCACGGTCATCTTCTCAGCAAATCCGACAATCTACCAGGACTCAAGCTTCACCAAGCTATCCTCTTATGGCAGACAAGGACGCCACCATCACTGAGCTCCAAGCTCAAATTACTTACCTATTGGCCGAAAAAGCAGCAAGAGATGCTGAAGACAGGAAAGATGAGGAAGAAGCAGAAAATCCTCAAGAAGTGGTAATGGCAGAAAACCCTGAACTGGCCAAACAAGTCAAAGAAATCAAACATGCCCTGGCCTGTTCACAAGGGGATCAAATCTTGGATTTTGAAGGACTTTGCCTTTTTCCAGAATCCCAACTGCCTGAAAGATTCAAGATGCCAAACATCGAGAAGTTCAATGGGACTGGTAACCCTACTAGCCATGTTCGCCATGTCATCAACACTCTGAAGCCGATGGGTTTAACCGATGAGCTCATCGCTCAACTGTTTCAAAGAACTCTCACTAGAAGCGCCCTTGATTGGTTTCTCACTTTGGAGTTTGTGCATTATCATATTTGGCCAGAAATTGCCAACGCCTTTGTTAAACAATACGCATACAACGTCCAAATTGAGTTAACAACTCGAGATTTGGAGATGACCAAGCAGGAGTCAAACGAAGACTTTGCAACCTTTGTGGCTAGATGGAGAGAAAAGGTCGCCAAGATGAAGAACCGCCCCTCTGAGGAAGATCAAGTGAGGATAGTTGTCAAGAATCTACAGCCCAAGTACCTCACACACATCTACACACAGGCTATCACCGATTTCAAACGCCTACATGCTACTGGGTTACAAATCGAAGATGGAATCAAGCTGTGGCTCATTGGGAAAGAAGAAGCTCCTCCTCCACCCAAAAAAACCTTCTCAAACCGTACCTCTCATGCCTCCGTCAACACACTTAACACAACCTTATCACATGACCCCTTCCAAGCTAGTTCATCCCAAAACTCAAATCGCCCTCGCCGCAACTTTGACCCTCTCTATATGACTTCATCCCAAGCCTTAGCCATCTTAAGCCGTCAAGGGCATCTCAGGCCCTTGAATAATCCACCTCCTCAGCCACCTTACAGCCCAAGCTATGACGCCAATAAACAATGCGCTTACCACCAACACCCTGGACATGAGACAGACCGCTGCATGCGTCTTCGTCATGATATCCAAGATCTCATCGATAGCCAAGCTATAAAGCCACCCAAGCCCAATGTGCAAACCAATCCACTTCCCACTCAAAATACCGAACTACCGCCTCAAAACATCAATCTCATAAGCCTATCCAATAGCCCCACATATAATCCTACCCAATACATTGTCCCAAGCACCCAAGCCAAACCATCCCTAATCTTCTCTAAGAATGATGAGTGCTTAGCAACAGGAGGAGAACCCCACATCTATGCCATTGATGATGGGGATCGGTGGTTGGACATACGCCAAGCCCTGCCAAGTGATTGGGAAGTTGGAAGAATTGAGCCTGTTGATCCTTGGGGCACCCAAGAAGAAGAAATAGGTCATCTCACTCGAAGCGGAAGAGTGTACAAACCTCCTAAACTAAGTGGAGAAAGTTCAACCTCAACGCGAGTAATGGAAGAGGAAGAGGAGGAAAGCCAAAGGATCGAACCTGAGGAAGACAGGGTACTGAGACAATTAAAGAAAATCCAAGCTGATATCTCTATCTGGGGATTGCTTATGTCCTCTTACGAGCATCGCAATTCCTTCTTCAAAACCTTGGGAAAAGCTAAAGTCCCCATCGACATCACCCCTGAAGATTTAGTAGGTTTCATAATGACATCTAAAGCTCTGAAGCCCACAATAGCTTTCACCGACAAGGATCTGCCTCCTGAAGGTCTTGCACATAACAAGCCTCTTTATATTTCTCTCAAATGTCTCACTAAATGGATCCCACTAGTCTTGGTGGATAACGGGTCCACTCTAAATGTGTGCCCTCAAAGGACTCTCGACAAGTTGGGGATAGGCCCTGCTGATATGCGCCCTTCAAGCCAAGGTGTGAGGGGATACGACAATTCAAAGAGGAGAGTGGTTGGGTGTGTCACCTTACCACTAGAAGTAGAAAAGATCAAGAGAGATGTAGAGTTCCATGTAATGGACATACCAGTCACCTTCAATCTCTTGCTGGGAAGGCCATGGCTACATGACACTGGGGCAGTACCCTGTACTTTACATCAGAAGGTTAAGTTTGCAGCAGATGGAAGGGTTATCACCATCTTAGGGGATTCATCAATTCGAGCTCATTCTGACACACCTGTGCAAGAATTAGGAACTGAGGAAACCTTTCTTACTGGATTTAGTCTTGAGGAAGCAACTGCTGTGCAAACTTTAATGGCTGAAAGAAGTTTCTATGTAAGCACTCCTGCCATACGAATGATGAAGAAGCAAAACTACTGCCCTGGATTGGGTTTAGGCAAAAGATCACAAGGTATCCCGCAAATGATTGATCCCCCACATAATCAATACGCCTTTGGTCTTGGCTACACCCCGACAGAAGACGAGATAGAAAGGAAGAGAAGCATGGAAAAAGCTAAGGCAAGAGGAAGCAGGATCAAAGAAGGGAAACTCATAATCCCAAAAACACTCAACGGTTGGTTTGTAAGAGAAGGAGAAGACTTCCCATTTTGCGGTTTCGCAGAAACATGGGAAGATGAAACTACCAAGCAAAGGTATCCAGGAATGCAAATCTTCTTTGATCAAGAATGGACTGACAGTGATGTGGAAGAAGAACCAACGAATTGGTCTCCTATTCCCGAATACTGGATCGAGGTGCTAGTTGAGTTTGACCTCAAGATTCTGTTTGGCAAAGAAGAGGGTGAAGAAGAGTATAAAACTGTGAAAGGCAAGGAAAAAGGAGCAACTCCCGATATACTGCAGTAAATCGCATGACATGACAAAAGCATTACTTTCATTTCCTAAAAAACAAGTTATGACACATTTTGGGCATTCTCTACAGCTAGATAAATTCCCATTTTATCATTTTATGCTCATTAAATGATTCAATCTTTAAAATGCAATTGCTATACGCCACAGTCTCTTTGCCAAAGAGGAAAGGATCTTAAGAATCTAATTCTTTATGTTGCTAACAAAAGGAAGGAAGGGACGGACCCTGATTACTTAGAACTAGGTTTTTGTCAAAACTTAGGAAGAAGACGCTATCTCTGTGAGAACACTTAGGGTTAGCTTACCCATTGTGAAAGTACAAATATAACAGGAGATATCATGAAAAACATCTCCGCCAAATTCCTCTCCAAAATACGGAAAACCTCTTAAGAGAAATGCTCGTTGGGTAACCTAAACACCCAAGCAAAAGTAAGAGCAGAGCCTGCTAGGGCAAGAAAATGCGAAATTGCAGCCTAGGCAAAAGTTAAGGCATTTAAAGAAAAGCTCGCTAGGAACTCAATCTCCATCAGGTAACCTAGGCAAAACTTAGAGCACATGCGAAGAAAAACCAAGAGTGGAAACCCAACCTCAAAGGTGGTAATTTTGGAACTACGTAAAATGCCTGATTCCCTGATTGGGATATGTAGGCAATCTCACCTTGAGATACGGCCCAAACATATGGAGAGAAGGTATCGAAGCAGTTTGTACTCAATGATGGGTATGGTTAACCCTGCGTATTGAGCTCGCAAAAGATGATTTAGTCATTTTTCAGAGAGTTGACAAAAACAAAAGGACATGAGAATCATCGCTCGTTCTCTCTGACTTAAAGGTCATCAACATAAAGGACAAGATATCCCAAAAATCCCAAAACACGGCAAAGAGACTGTGGAAACGGCAAAAGCAAATAAAAGGCATGAATCAAATTCAAGCGTAAGAAGGAAGGAACGCCACTTGGCTAAAACAAAAATCCAGCTTCTTTAGGAAATAGAAGTAACAACCAAAAGAAGGATCCTCGGCCGAGTAATCCATTCTACGGCCGATATTTCGAATAGTTTTTTTTGCAAAACCATTTTCAAAGTTGCCAAAACTCTCACCGCTCATCCAAAATGACAAATATCTGTTCAAAAAGCATCGCATACAAATCCTGGAGTATCTCGGGGGCAAAACATGTTCCCGAATCATAATACTTGCCGCACGTGCTGAAGTTGCTTCATAAAAATACAATATCAATTATCTGTTTTGGAACTAACAAATACAGGTACAAAGAAAAAGGGCAAGCTACTGGTCGCGGCCCCTCTTGGGCGCATGACGGGAAGAAGAAGGACGAAAGCGCTCAAGAACTGGGACGCTGATCCTCTGTCCCTTGCCTCCATCATCAGCTCCAGCATCTCCATCACCAGCCCTGGTACTCCCACCTTCGCTAACTCCAGCACTCTGAGTAACAGACACCGTTGGCGCCCGCTCCGCTTCAAGCTGCAAAGCACAGAATATGGACATTCAGCTTCACATAAAATATGTGATGGAAAGAAAAAAAATCAGAGGATACGTACGGCAACTATCCGGTTTCGCTGCCGTCGAGCCAAGGCCTCTGCACTCTGAAATGCACGCAACCACTCCTTGACAATATCAGCAGGCACCTGCAAAAGACATGATCATATAAATAACGAAACATGGTAGCCATATCGGAAGAAACCAAAACAAAGTCCACAATGATTACCTGTTGAACTCCGGTAGGAAGCACGTACAACTGAGAAGCACATGGTGTCAGCGTCAAACGCTCCTCTTCTCCATTAACATTATGGAAAGAGATAAAACTAGGGGCCCGTGGCCAAACAGGAGTAGCAGCAGTAGGAGTGGTAGTAGGCTGAACTAGCAAGGCCAAACGGAAGGTCGAGTAATCTCCCGCCTGGAGAAAACTCATGGCTGGCTGTCTCTCAAGAGCAAGAAGCAAACCCTCTCCTGTCAAAAGATGAGTAGACCTCATGCCTGTTGGAGGAGGAAAAGGAACAAGCTGCAACACCTCAGAGCGTGGGAAGTACTGACTAGCTACCCTCTCCCCAAGGTACCAAGCCCTCGAGAAGGGCCCCTCCAAGAGGAAATGCTGGCTGTCCAAAGCCCGAGCCGAAGTCAGCTCCAAAGGAGCACTGTCAAACAGAGTATCCCAGGGATCAAAACGCACCTGTTATGGGCAAAGCAACGTCAGTACAACAAAGTGAAAAGATAGCATGAAGATAAAAGGATAAAATATGTCATACCTGATCCACCGTCAAACGGTCCAGAACTCGCCTCCAAGCTAGCAGGTCCATGGCAGGCGATCATGTCCTCCGAACTCCTTTCAGCCAGCGGGCTGCCTGTGGAACAAACCTAGGCTCCCCGTGCCTAGTCGGAGGAGGAAATGACAATAAGTGCTCGAAAGCCCAAAGCTGTAAGCAAAGGTAAAAACGAGCGTAAGTTACAAAAATTAAAGCAATAAAGCAATAATGAAGAAAGCTGGAATGTATACCTCTAAAATACGGTGATGACCACCCAGCGACAGACTAACACCTCGGGAACAGGCACTCAGGTGCCCATACAACGTAGCCAAAGCAGGAGTCCCCCAATCGAACTCTGCTATAGTCTCCAAATTGACCAAAGCGGCCAAAAACTAGACATGCACTGAGTTCTCCTTGTTGCAAAACAGAGTCTGCCCAAGGAGATAAAGAAGGAAAGCTCGTACCAGTTGAGAAAGAGAAACCTCCGTCAGAACACCATCTCGATCAAACTGTTCCCGAAGCCAGGAATAGGTAATGTGACCGCTCTCTGACACGAGAGGGACCTTCCCCAAAAGGTATTCAAAAGCACCCTCTCGCTCATGAATCCGTGGGTCAATCGGAAGAGGATCGCCGCCAACTCTCAGACCTGTGAGCAAAGCGAAGTCACCTGGGGTGATCGTCATCTCTCCAGCCTCGGGAAGATGGAAAGTATTTGTGGTATCCCACCACCGCTCCACAAGCGCTGTAGTCAAGCCCAGCTCCGCCTTCGGAAGATGAAAGCCCAGTATTAGCTGCTCAAAGCCAGCCAGAGCAACTGTGTCTTTTGCATCTTGAGGAAGCCTCTCATACCACTCATATACCTGGGGACCACTTCCCCACATGCGCAGCTTTTCATTCACCTGGCAAAGTGATAAAAGATCAAAACAAACACACAAAGATATCGCCTACACAGGGGGCAATTTCTAAAAAGTTCAGTTTCATTCTCAAATATCGATCATTACTTTCATGGACTCTCATACAAATAATATCATTGGCAGGACGAAATTTACCTTCAAATTCGTAAAGCCGAAGTGCTGCTTCGGCTCTGTGGGCTCCCGAGCCCCGGCGCGTTCGAAGAGTCGCCACCCGGATTTTTGAGATGGATGATCCGAGAAACCGAGAGTTTGTTTGAGAGAAAAAGGCTTTTGATCTAGCGAAAACGTTGAGATTTTGGATCCGGGAGCCACGTTACGAACGGGGAAGGTTTTATTAAAAAAGCACCCCGCTTGCCCGGCGAAAACCGGTCTCTACTAAGCATTTTAGATGGCGGATTTAACACCGTTTGAAAAACCTTTAAAAACACGTACGGGAAAGGGGAACAAGATGAAATATATCACGTTGTCGTGCATGTGGTGCTTACTGTACAGAAAAGATGAAAGATGATGCGACGAAAATATAAATAAGAAAGGCTCTTTAACAAGCTGTCTGGATCACCATCTTCTGCTGTACGGCATACCGCTATATGACGCGCGGCCATATGATATGCCGTGCGTGGTTCTGATCTTGTCTTCAGGCTGTCGATGGTTTTCAAAGCATCGCACGGTGTATCCCATACGACGCACGGTGTTACTTAAAAATATCAGAAAACTCACAGCCGTCAGATCATCTCAGAACTGTACCATTCCTCCAAGCCACAAGTAGAAAACCACTTTTAATACATTTGTTCATTCAAAAAGATCGATAGAGTTTACTCAAGGTAATAAAACATGGCTTGTAGATATGGTCTTGTTCCGAGACTACCATTGATATATAGAAACAGATCCAACGAAGGACGAATATGATCCAGACAGTTTAGATAAGAAGACAGCAGTTTAGTTGATATGCCATGCGTGTGAGCCCACTACGCCGTGCGACGCATCAAGGCGCCGCGCGGTGTAGCTTACCCAGCACAGGGGGCCTGTTTTGCTTTGTAAAAAATGATTTTAGACCAGATCTTAATCAAAGGGGTTAAGCCTGTCAGCAGAAGAGCCCCCTCAGGGCCAGGACAAAGTCTAGCCCAAGGAAACTTAGTTTTTACCTTTGATCTCGAGCTTGAATGAAGATGGATGATGATGGATGAGCGTCGGTAAGGTTGGTAGGGAAAAGAGAAGTATGGATGTGTGTAATAGATGGGTGTATTGGGTAGTTGGGGTCTCAAAGTTAGTGAGGGACTAACTTCAATGGTGAGGAGAAAAATGGAGCAATAGGCCTAGAGAATGTCTTTTGAGAGCAACATTCTCAAGATTTGGAAGTGGGGAATGGGTGTGAAAGCAAGAAGAGAGAGAAAGGGTATATTGGTGATCAAGGGCCCTCTTCTCTTGAGTGGAGGGGTGTATTTATAGGCAAGAGCCAAGGATTTTGAATTTCAAATAGTGGAGGTATTTTCTGGGTAGGCCAGAAGTATATTTTCGGCTTAGCCATTTGGCAGCTGTGGCCCAAATAGGCGTGGCCGACAGCTTTCTGAGCCAGTCAGTACTTTTCATGAAATGCCGTGCGGCTAACCTCATGATCGCGTGCGGCGTATTAATTTTTGATATACCGTGCGATGTAGGAGTGTCCCGCGCGGCGTTTCAGGTCTAGTCCAGGGCTTTTGGGCTTTCTCTGGGCTTTTGGTTTACTTGGGCTGAGGATTTGTTTGGGGCTGAGGGAATCCTTTATTGAAGCTCGCGAAGGTTCCGTTTCCTTTATTTCATCATCGGGGTAGACAAAGATCCTTCGAGGTTCGGATTGGGGTGTTTACAGTAGTCCCTCTTTAACGTAACTCGGATATCATTGGTTTGATACGAGTGACGCTTAAAGAATAGGCATCCCGATCCGTTGCTCTAAAGTCTTTGAACAGAGACAAAATGCTCAAAAATGCAAGTAAATGACAAGGGTGGTCGCGCTCGTGGAGCTGCCTATGTACCCCGTTTGCAGGGATCAGACCAACGTAGTTCAATTGGAACGATGCGAGTTAAACGAGTCCCGGAGGACGACTAGCAAAACCATGCAGTAAACTTGAGTGCCAGTGGTGTAGAGTGTCATGAAGCAAATGCAAATAACGTGACAAGTTCGAGTCGAGCATTCAAGAGGTGAAATTTGAATAGAGACGAGCCTTCAGGAGGCAAAATTTGATTTGAGACGAGCCTTAGGGAGGCAAAATTTGAATTGAGACGAGCCTTCGGGAGGCGAACTTTGATTTGAGAGACGAGCCTTCGGGAGGCGAACTCGAAAATTGCATGCAGTCAAGTTACTATGCCGTGCGCTTAATCCAATATGTCGTGCGGCACATATGACTTCAAACCCGGTCCAATTTAATTACAGACGAACCGGTTCGAGAAGAGTATATACGGGTGGGGCGTGTACGATACGCCCCACCGTTTGAAATTCCCTTATATCTCTCTGCTCTCTCTCTTACCTCCCTCTCTCTCTCTCTCGTGTCTCTCTCTCTCTCACGCATCTCTCTCTCTCTCACATCGATCATGGACAGCACGGATATACCCGGGAGTGATCATCCTCCGCGGGTTGAGGTTACACTGCCCTCGGTCACTCCGGAGGGCGTCATGGCGGTCGGGGAGACGCCAGAGACCGTGGGGGTCTCGGCCCAAGTGGCCGTGGCCGAGGAGGCCATTGCCTCGGCCACCACAGCAGGCGGCGACGGTGGTGACAGTGAGGTAGTGGCCGGCTATGGCCAGGGCACGGGGAGTTCGAGTGCAGTGGAGCCTAGGGGCGAGGACGAGGCCACAGGCAGTGCGGAGGGTGTAGTTGGTTTAGAGGAGAGGGCCACGGAGGCTCGCGGTGGCGACGAGTTTGACGAGGCGGAGGTGGAGACGGAGGCTTCTCCTGTGAGAGAGCCTCGAGTCGACTTGGGGAAGGCCCCCATTGTCGAGGAGGAGTTGGTGGAGGAGAGGGAGACACCAGCTATGTTCGTTGGCAGTGGTGAGGGTGCAGGGTCGTTGCGCCCTATAGGTTTGAGCGACTACTTAGAGGTGGCCTCTCTCGACGACCTGGTTGAGACCCTATGGGGAGTGCCTGGGCTGGCAGCGGCCTTACTGGAGGTTCGAGAGAGGGAGCTTCAGGCCGAGCTTGAGGCGGGGGCCACTGGAGGGCCACAGGGAGTGGAGGAGGAGGCTAGGGGTAGGGCAGTCCCCTGGAGGAGCGTCGTGGAGGAGGCGACGGAGGCCCTGAGGGGGCGAGGAGCTTACGTGGCGGCGTCTTACGTGCCCTTTCAGCACGTGGTGGTGCCTTCTCTCTTAGACGCCTACAGGCTGGAGCGGCCTACGTACGACGAGGCCCTAGTCTTGAGAGACCCACAGCAGCACCTTTCTCTACGTCGAGACGAGGTATACCTTAAATACTTGCATTTCAAATTCCAATGTATCGTACTTTCATTTCCTTACTTGTATATCGTACTTGCCTTGAATAGTATACCTGCTCACTGAATATTATCAATTTATTGCAACAGGCGATCCCTATCTCGTGTTACGGTGGTGCGGCCGACGTGCCGAAGTTTTGGGAGAGACTCCCCGAGGCTATGAGGGAGATAGTGAGACAGGCTGGCTTTGGGGAGTTCGTTAGTGTGTTGACGAGGGCGAGTAACGATCGCCAGGTAGTGAGGGCCCTCGCCGAGAGATGGTGGGACACGACGAACTCGTTCCACTTCTCTTTCGGCGAGTTGACGGTGACGCCCTTGGACTTTGCGGCGATCACTGGTTTGAGGGTCGAAGGTGACCCTATCCCCTTCGACACGACGACGGGGAGGAGCGCGGAGTTCCAGCGGCTGATGCTGGGGTACGTGCTGAGGGCGGAGACAAACGACGCTCAGTACGCCCAGCTTTTGGGGTTTTGGACTGAGGAGCTTCCGACGAACAGGATGCAGGAGGAGCAGATGGCACGGTGTTTCTTGTTGTACTTGCTCGGTGCGTCCCTGTTTCCCAATAGGCGCAATCGAGTACACCTTTCGCTCCTACCTGTAACGCCCCCATTTTCGGGTACGTTAAATAAACATTTCATTGATAAAATCAAATGGAGTCTGGCTCATTATTACATCGTAATTCCCATCAGAGTGCTTTCATTACATAAAGGAAAGGATAACTAGGGTTCCTAACTACAACTCCGCCTGCTCCTCCATCCTAGCCAGCTCCTCAGCTCCAAAATCCTCCAAGGCGTACTGTTTATCTTGATTATCTACAAAGTCTGACACATTATACCAGCGTCGCCACCGATATAATATGTCAGGGTCACCAAAGGTAACACCATGAGCTACAAAAGCTCAGCAGAATAATCCTATACCCTCCCAACCCTTAACTTACAACCAAGAAGCATATAAACAATTACACATGCTCATTCAACAACATAATTAGCAATGACGCTGCCACATTCACTTTCTTATTCACGTTGGTGTCATGATTCTCTGTGTTTCTCCTATGCAACAATTCGTAGACCGTGTCATCCATTTCACTTTACGAAAACAACATTTCGAATATCTTTTCAACACTCGTTACCAATGAGGCTACCAAGTCCGGCTCCATTGGCAACGCACACAATGGGCTACCTCGTCCGGCCACATTGCGGTTTCCGCAATCCATTCAAATCTTGCATTGGCTCCTTCCCGCGGATACCAAGCCATACTACCCATGAGACTACCACGTCCGGCCCCATTGGCAATCTTCACAATGGGCTACCAAGTCCGGCCACATTGCGGTTTCCGCAAGTCCATACAAAGGGCTACCAAGTCCGGCCACCTTGCAGGTTTTCACATCCACATAATGACTACCACGTCCGGTCATTATGTAGTTTCAAAAATATTTTATCCAAGACCAATTATTTCCTTTATCCACACCCTAGATGCCATGTTTCTACTTTCTCGGTTTTGGTGTCTCGTTTGCATGCCATGACTCCGCGATAGTTCATTCCACAATTTAAGAAATCTTGAAACTAAACTAGCAAGATCATCCAACTCTATATTAGATAGCATGCTCAAATTATCACGTAATCATGCTCGATCACATTAAAGCATAACGCCACATGTACGGACGCCTTTGGAGTGATAAATCACTTATGCTTAAACACATATCAACAAATAAGACAAGTAAACACGTATACAAGCTCATAATCATTCTAAGATCAAAATACAATTACTTCAGTTTAATCCATAATCATTCTTCCTTTTTGATAAGTTCAAAACATCATTTGTTTATTGAATGAATCTATCGTTAAACTTAAAAATTAGCAAGTATAAGAGTATTCTACATTCCTTTCAAAATATGCAAACCATATGCTATACTTGAAATTAAGCTACGAACATTATCTTTTAAAAATTCATTTTCTCTTTTCCTAAGTTTTAAAACAACACGTGTTTATTGAAATAAGGGTCGTTAATCAACATGTTATTACCACCATTAGTCAAACAAGTACGCATCCAAACATTGTAGGAAATGAATTAGCTTCTAGTCATGATCATACGTTTTCTATACTTTAACTAGCCTTATCATAAGCAAACGTAACTAACGTTATACTAGGGAAAAACGAGTAGAGAATTAATCTACATATACTTAGGGATAAAGAGTAAGGATAATCTACAATCATTTCAAAATACGCATACAATACGCTATACTTAGAGTTTAGAAAGCATAGGTAAAATCTACATATACTTAGGATAAGGATGTAGGAAGATCCTACCTTGATCCGAAACTAGTCGGGGCTGAATAAGCTAGTTGGAAAATTCCACGGGCGGTGAAATGCACAAATCTGGACCGAACTTCGGATGGCAGTAACTCGGTGAATATTTGGCCGAATATGATCGTTCTTGAGTTGAAATTGAAGCTCTAGAAGTGTTCTACAACTTTTGTGAAGGAAGTTGATCCTAGAAAGCACTTTAGGTAGGAAAAATATGGTGATAAAGGGATGGACAGTTTGCTGTCTGGAATCTGGAAATCCGAATTTTGACTGAACTTCGGATGTCGATATCTTTGTCGTTTCTTGACCGATTAGGGTGGTTCTTGGGTCTAATTTGAAGAGCTCGAAGTGCTCTACAACTTTCCCGGAGGAAGTTTATCCTAGAAACCACTTTAGGTAGGAGAAAGAATGAGGTTTTGTGGAGGGCAGTAGGCTGTCTGGGAAAAAAAAACAGAATTGGTTTCTAGAGAGAAGTTGGAGCAATGCTTGAAGGTGTGAGTTCAAGGCTTGAAGTGAGCTTGCTATTTATAGGCCAAGGACTCTCTCTCTCTCTCTCCCCATCCGAAATTTCTCTCTCTCTCTCTCTCTCTCTCTCTCTCTCCTATCTTTGATTTGTTTCATCTTTCAATGGATTGGAAGCTTGATAGATTGGAGTTGGTACTTGGATTTGATCTTGGAAGATTGGGGGAAGGCTTGTACAAGATTTAGTAATTTTCTAAAGGGTTTCTAGCCTAGTCTAGTACTTGAAAGAGTAAGAAATGGTGACATGGTTGTCCTTAGATACACAAGAGCAAGAAGGACTAGATTTTTGGTGGTACATGATGAGGTAGGATGATGGCCAAAGGACCATGACTAGGCTTAGGTGTACACATTGCACACATCACACTCTCTCTCCTCCTCTCATCCGAAATCTCTCTCTCCCTCTCTCTCTCTCTCTCTCTCTCTCTCTTTCCATGGTACAATGTACAAGTACAAAGGTGGAAGATTACAAGGATTCTTCTTCCAATCTTAGGATAAATCTAGGTTATTCTAATGGGTTTCTAGTCTAGTCTAGTCATTTGAATGAATAAGAAACTTAGATATGGTTGACCTTAGATGATCATGTGCAAGAAAGACTAGATTTTTGGTTGTACTTGGATTGTGTACAAAAATGGCCAACAAGGATGGACTAGATTTGGAAAGTACACTTGCACACACATCACACTCTCTCTCCCTCTCCCAAATCCGGCCATCTCTCTCTCTCTCTCTCTCTCTCTCTTTCTCTCCTCTTAGTCTAATGGACACCTAAGCATGAAAGGACTAGGGTTTGGTGGTTGACTTAGAAAGAGTAAGGGATTGTGGTGTAAGGTTGTAAGAGATTTTGGTACCCTAATATCTATCTCAATTTTACCATATCTTTCTTCTTTCATTAGTACGAGTATTTAAGTATATATATAGTAAGATTTGAAAGAAGAAAATCCAAGACTAGTGTACCTTCTTTCCTTCTCTCTCCTATCTCTCTCTCTCTCTCCTATCTCTCTCCCTTATCTCTCTCTCTTGGCCTCTCTCTCTCTCTCCCTCTCCCGAATTCTCTCTCTCTCTCTCTTCCTCTCTTTGGTACTTTGGACACCTAAGCTTGTAAGGACAAGGGTTAGTGTAAGGGTACTTTGAAAGAGTGAGATTAAGGTGTAAGGGTGGTAAGGGATTTGGTAAGAAAATCCTAGTACTAGAGTCCACCTCATGTCCTTCCTATCATTCTTCTTTCACTAGTACATGTACATATATATATATATACAACTTAGATTTGGTAGAGAAAGATTAAGTACAACACATCACTCTCTCTCTCTCTCTCCTATCTCTCTCGGCCCTCTCTCTCCCCTCTCTCTCGGATTTCTCTCTCTCTCTCTCTCTCCTCTTAGTACAAGGTACAACCAATGTATAAATAAATGCATGGAAGGACTAAGGGTGGTTGGTTGACTTAAGGAAGAGTAAGGATTTGGTTGTAAGTCTTGTAAGAGGTCTAGTAAGAAATCTGGTACCTCAAATCTACCTCATGTCATCCTATATCACATTCTTACACAAGTACAAGTACTTAGGGTGGATAAACAATTGGATTTGGTGGAGAAAGATCAAGAAGGTACATGCATATATCTCTCTCTCTCTCTCTTTCCTATCTATCTCTCTCTCTCGGCCCTCTCTCCTCTCTCTCTCCCGGCCTTCTCTCTCTCCCTCTCTCCCTCTCTCTCCCTTGTACTACCTATGTATATTTATATAAGTACATATCTACCTAATAAGATATTGAAGTACAAAGTTCTAATAAACTAATGGGTTTTGAAAGAACAAGGATTTTCCTATTAAACAATGAAAGGAACACATGTGTTCCATCTTTATATAATATAGGAGTAGGTGTACTAGTGTCCTATTATAATATTTAAGTATGTACTAGTCAATCTAGGAGATTTCCTAGCCAAAATTCTATATTAAACTAATCTAATATGCACTACTAGAATATAATATAAGGTACTTAGAGAATCCTAGGGTATTAAAATACTAGGTACCATTCTAATTCTTTAATTAGGGAATCCCATGGGAAATCTAGATATAGAATTAACTAGTAAATCTTAGTACTAGACTATTATCCAATGGGTAATAATTCTCCTAACATTTATGGACCAATGGATAAAAGATCAAAGGTTGACTTTGGTCAAAAGGGCTCATTTAGGGTTCAAGGGTTCAAACGGTTCAAGGAAGTTCAAAAGGTCTAACGGAGTTCAAAAGGTCTTCCTAGGGTTTAGGAGAAGCAACTCGATGAATTGCTAGTTAGGGTTTCTCAGAGATTGGTTAAAATCTAACTAGTCTTGCTAGGTAGGATTTCTAGCCAAGAATATAATCTTAAGGCTTACTAGCACACTTGTCTTTAGAAAATGACTATGTTAACTAGCGTGATGCATTCAAATCTAATTACGACGGATTACTAGGGAAAATATACAAATGTTTTTACAAGCCTACATGTCCTCGGGGAAAGACTAGAAAATTATAAGGAGAACACTATATTTCCGAGTCTAGAATTTAGTAACGACGGATTTTTGGTTATTAAAAAGGGATTTTAAATGGAAATTCAAAAATTCAAATTTTTAATGAAATTTTTATTTACCAAAAATCCGGGTCGTTACACTATCAGCCTTGAGGGATTTCGGGGAGATAGCCCGCTTCGACTGGGGAGGCGCAGCACTGGGGACGTGCTATGCGTTCATGGGATCTCTCTCTCGCGGGGCAGGAGTGAGCCTTGGCGGGTACTGGAGGGTCTGGGAGGTATGGTTCGATTCCTTTCCTTCGAATGATTAGCTTTCCTTTCACTATTCATCATATCTTGTGCTAACTTGTAATGCCTTGGTTTGCAGCTCTGGACGTATGAGGTTCTGGACATGTTCCCTCCTGAGACTTCGTGTCCTGACGACAGGATACTCCCTCGAGCCTTGCGCTAGTCGAAGGAGTATCGAGGAGTGAAGAAGGGGAAGGGCAACCTGGATGCCTTCCGCCTTTACCAGGACGAGCTGCGTCCTGACAGGGTATGGTTGCATCTTTGTTTGCTTAATTTATTACCTGCATGCTTATTTTAACTCCGAATAATATATTGATGATGCTCACTTCTCATTTGCAGGTCTACTGGCGCATATGGGATCGCTTCGACATCCCATATGTAGCTTAGAGCAGGGAGGTGATGAGGGGGAGAGTGCTTCTGGAGTCCCCTTACGGCTGGCAGTGGTACCTGGGTGACCGGGTGTCACGTCAATCGCTGAGGTTGGACGCGTTTCGAGTCCTTGGGCCCCTCCCTCATTTGGTGCAGAGGACGAGTCAGTACACTCGAGAGGAGGTGGAACGGTTCATGAGGCCGGACCCAGAGCTGGAGCCGTACTTTCAGGCAGGTGCTGACTATGCGGAGTACCAGGCTCGGCATTTGATGCAGAGCTTGGAGATACGCACTGCCTGGGAGGCGACGCAGCGGGCGCTGGGTGGTAGAGGCGGTAGAGGTGGTAGAAGGGGAAGATGAGGTAGGAGGGAGGACAGAGGTAGAGGAGGTGGAGGCCAGGGTGACAGCCCGGACCCGAGCGGAGTCAGCTTGCCTCGACTCTCCTGGACTGTGGACGTGACGACTACCCAGGGAGCTCCTGGTTTGGTGGCGGTGCCGCGCCCTTCTGTTCAGCCTCCGGAGTTCCTTGCTCAGGTATATCATTCTTTTATTTCTTTCAGGCGTTTGCTATTATCTCTGCGTGTTCTAACCATTCTTTCTATCGTGCAAGTGACTCTAGAGTACGCCAGGGAGATGGCTATGGCTATGATGGGCTTGGAGCAGCTTGTTCGGCAGTACGCCATGGGCCACCCTCTAGAGGTGCTTTTTCGTGCTGGCGGGACAATGGTAAAACTCTCGAACTCTGACATTTACTTCACTTCCTATATCATGATCATGATGCAAATGATGAATGTCATGTTATTGTAGGCTGGAGGAGGGGCTTCATGAGGGTTGCGTAGGAAGTCTGTTTGCATGCCAGCACAACAGGCTTCCTCTGCTGGTTCTCGGGAGGAACCTCCGTCGAAGAGGCCACGACTCTCTGGGGGGACAGAGGATGAGCCTATCGACATCTCTGACGAGACCGAGGAGCCCACAGACGTTGACCTGGGGGACACCTCAGGGGGCACTGTGCCCGGGGCGACGGGTACTCATGAGGTGGCTAGCTCCCAAGCGGAGGGGGTCTCTGAGGAGGACGACGCGGAGGACGAGGACGAGGATGAGAGTTGAGCTCCTTCTTTTGTTTGTTTTTGCTTTTGCCTTTTAGTGGAGCCTGCGTGCTTCTTTTTGGGAGGGTGCCTGTTTACCCTCAGTAGATAGGGCTTTTGAGCATCGGGCTTGCACACCTTCTTTAGTTTTGTACTTCGACTCATGGATGTTTTGGAGATTACATACAGGAGAATTTGTTCTTTCAATGTTTATGCCATTCAATTCCTTTCGTTGTCATTGTATAAAGAAGATTGAATAGCTAAAACATTAACCAGAGCGTACAACTAGTCATTGGTTGGAAAAACTGGAATGGACTCAAGCAATATGTTGACGAATAGGCTTATTGACGACGGAATAGAAATCAAAGAAAATAAATGAATAATTCTTGAAGAATTGACACTAAGTACAAGAATTTACACGAGTGCCCTTGTTACCAACTCTTATATGACCACACATGACAAGAGCGACCTATAAGACTTGACACGTGGCTAGAAATCTTGACCTCGTGTTCGAAAACTACTTGAAAAACAAGAAAATGTTGATTTTAGAAGGTGATATTCTCGAATCTTGGCTTTGAACACGAACCGGAACTTGGACCAGGTCACTTTTGACCATTATGACCTGTGAGACTCGAAAGATCAGCAGGAAACATCTTGAAACAAGTTTTGATACCCCGATATGGCCTAAGAATTGGATTTTATCGACTTTTCATACCACGATCATGAATCTTGAGAATTGACCCGAAGCAAAACATCCCCGAAGTCCCACATTTCCACCGGAATGTGTGCTAGGGGTTGGCTGTACCTAATTATGCCTCGAATTCATTTCAATCCTCTGCTGTCAAAAACTGCAGGAATGCATCATTATTGTGCCGCGCGCAGCTTTAAAATGCCGCGCGTGGCTTCTCATGATTCCACGGTATATCCATGTTATGCCGTGATGATTCCCCAGTTTTATTATGCCGCGCGCCGCCATAGTATGCCGTGCGTGGTTTTATTTCTGACAGTTTCCAGTTTTGCTGTTTCCTAAGGTAGATTGCATGATGGTTGAAGTTTGACCTTGTGACGGCATTTCGGAGCCAATGCATGTCTGTTTTGATCTTTTAGGGCATGACCAAGCTTTTCCCTATGTAAGACTCATGGAAAATTTACACTTTTGGAAAACTAGCCTTGGGGGTATGCCCAAGCATGAAAGACGTCAAAAGCCTACGCAAGTTCTCTACCGTCATAGCAAAACTCATAATTATCGGCCGCTTGACCACCAAGGATTGTCAACTCCGAGCTCTCAAAGTTACCATTTCCATCAAGCTACCCAGTGGCTTTACTCCGTATCAGCCATCTCAGCAACTCTTCCAATAGCTCTAAGCTCGCTCAGCAGCTCTGAGCTCATTATCTCAGCCGTTCCATCTTAAGCAACTTCACTGCCTCTCAATAGCTCAGCAGCTCTAAGCTCGCCATCACGTACATTCAGCTGCTCTATGCTTGTGCTCACTATCACCACCATCAATAACCATCATTATCTCAGCGGCTCCAAGCCCATTATCTTAACAGGCTCTACGCCAGGCAACTCAGCGGCTCCAAGCCCACGACTCAGCAGCTCTACGCTCGCAATCCCAACATGCAGGCTCTACGCCTATAACTGTCTCATAAGCTCACTTAGCGGCTATATGCCCGCATCTATCATCTCAACAGCTCCGCTCAAGCGATCTTAGCAGCTCCAAGCTCACTATCATGGCTCTATGCCCGTGCTCACGATCACTTAGCAGCTCCAAGCTCGCTATCACCCAGTAGCTCTACGCTTGCTACTTCAACAGGCTCTACGCTTGCTACTTCAACAGGCTCTATGCCTATACTCGCTAGGCTCACTTCCGCAGCTCTACGCTCGCCAACTCAACAGGCTTTACGCCCATACCAAGTCATTCAACAGCTCAACTACTCCAGCAGCTCTATGCTCGCTGTCTCAGTAGTTTTAAGCTCACAACTCAGCGGCTCCACGCCCAGGCTCGCTATCAACAGCAAACATCTCAACGGCTCCACGCCCACCATCTCAACTATCTTAGCGGCTCCAAGCCCATTATCTCAGCGGCTACAAGCCCACTATCTCAGCATGCTCTACGCCCGTACTCATTATTTTAGCGGCTCCACGCCCGTATTCACCATTTCAGCGGCTCCACGCCCATGTTCACTAGTAGCAGCTCTACGCTCGCTTAGCGACTCTACGCCCGTATTCACCACTTCAGCGGCTCCAAGCCCACTTACTCAACGGCTCTACGCCCACTATCTCTCAGCGGCCCTACGCCCACTATCCCTCAGCAGCTCTACGCTCGCTCAATGGCTCTATGCCCGTATTCACCACCTTAGCGGCTCTACGCCCACCACTCAGCGGCTCTACGCCCATATTCACAACTCAGCGGCTCCAAGGCCACTATCTCAACTGGCTCCACGCCGTAACTATCTCAACAGGCTCTACGCCATCCCAATCAACAAGATGTCATCTGTTCTCAAGCTCTTCGAATGCCCAACCACTGTGTACTGGATGCTCAAGTTCTACACTTGAATGCTCAGGCTTTACGCTTGAATGCCCAACCACTGCGTACTGGATGCTCAAAGCCTGTACTTTGAATGCTCGAATTCTGCCGTCCGAATGCTCAAGCTCTACGCTCCGAATGCTCAAGTCCAGAACTTGATAGAAGCTTTACGCTTAAATCAAACACACACGCACGGGCCCGTGCACATATTGCATCACCATTATCACATTGAGTGTGCATCATCATATCTGCTCATATCTAACCACTATCATCATATACACACATATTCTGCATATCTCTCTCATGAAACAGGTCAACCCTGCAATCAACCGGCTCTACGCCTCGATTTTATTGATCGATCCAACACCTCGATCCTCCGGCTCTACGCCAAAAACTTATGATGAGAAAGCTCCGTGCACAGACCATCAGAATGCAACCAGCTCTACGCTTCGGTTCAAATCACATCAAGCTCTAAGCTCCAACTCCTTTGGCTCTACGTCAAAACTTATGATGAGAAAGCTCTGTGCACAAACCATCAGAATGCAACCGGCTCTACGCCTCTGTTCAAATCACGTCAAGCTCAAAGCTCTGACTCCCCAGGCTCTCACCTCATGACTGCAACCGGCTCCGCGCCTCGATTCCCTCATCTCAAACGCTCCGCGCTCCAGTTACTGGCCCCACGCCCCTCATATCTCAAAAATCGGCGTTCGATTCATCCCTAGCAGATGGTTTGGATTCCACCTGACTACATCAATTCCTTCAAGCTCATTCGCGAGGATAAGCTACTCTACCGAGCTCCCCTCAGTCAAAGTAAGGATGATCAAGAAAAGCAAACGCACCCGCCGTGTATTGATCTACCGCAAAATACTAAGGAAGCTCTCCACAAAAATCTTCCCCGGCGGCCCCGCACTCCTTCAACTATCCTCCGCCAAAATCCTGGCTCAGCCTAGGTACGTCGCACTACGGCTTTTAAGCCCGAAGGTACGTCTTCTGTTTCTAACCCTCCAAACTTTTTATTCTGCTTTATTGCCCTCTCGAACTATGGTTAGTTTGAATTTCCCTTGTGGAATACGTTTGAATTTCCCTTGTGGAATACGTAGGCAGCCTCCCGACCCGACCATAACAAAAACCTTTTAAAAAAAAAACCCCTTGGAATAGTGGTTGGACCAAATTGAGTTGCTTTTACAGCTTTGACTCTTACTTAAACATGTCTCGCGATCCGTCTAAGTTCAGTCAAAGAGGGGCATCTGTAGACACCCCAATTTGGCCTAACGATTATTTCAAGTCCCACCTTGGGGACCATCCCGATGATGAAATAGATAGAGTGATTGCTGATTGACTTCTTGTGAACCTTAGGACTTTCGGTAAGAACTTTGAGCCACTTAGAGGACCCAATCCAGAGCCATATAGCATTTCAGACAGAAATATAGTATCATAGGAGAATCCATCTGTCGGCCGTGACATTGATCTCACGGCCCCAACATCCATTCTTCACCCGTGAAGTCCATTGCATGAAAATCTCCCTGAGAGATCAATCCCTCGGCCGCAAGATCTATCCTTCGGCCGCAACATCTATTCCTCTGCCGCTAGATCCTTTCTACGGCCACCAGTTCGTTTGTTTTCCAGATTCTGGAATGTTCTGTCAAACGTTTGATCCGTTCACAAAACCCTAGCAGCCAAATCCCAATGCGTTCGGGCTACGTTAGAGGATTACCATAAAGAGTTTGTGTTGCCCTATAATTCCAATTCTAATCGTGCATTGTGATTGGTTGGAGTGAGTCATCCGGTGCCTATATAAAGGGGCCTTTACCCCACGAAATTTATATACTTTCACACCCTCTCAAGCCACGAAACTCTGTCAATATACACTCTCAAACCTCCTCTACAAAAGTCCTAACCTCCCGAAGGCAGCCACCAAACCGACGATCAAACTCCGAAGTTCAAACCCTAACCCTAGGGTTCTCAAGAAGCAATTAGTCAATCCCATTCAATCCAAAGCAATCAAGCCACTGAGGGATCAAGGTGGTGAGGCCCAAGGGCCTCTGGTTTCATTTATTTACTGTCTTTGTACTTAATCATAGCGTTTTGATCATCTGCTAATTATTCTGTCTGGTGAGAGGAAGAACATCGACCGAGGTTTCGATCCCTCGGCTGGTACATCAAACCAGAAGGATATCTCGGCCGTGACATCCATTCACCGGGTGAGAGATCCATCTCTCTGGGACATGTTCGTTTTATTCTGCTTTCTGATACATGTTTCAATAACAGTCCTGGCTCACTATTAACTGCTTAAAGGCTAAAATCAGACTACGTGTTAGAGTTAAATAAAGCATGAATTAATCATATGTCGAATGACTATGGGCCAATCTCACGGCTGGGCAAAGAGGGGTGCCTAACACCTTCCCCTTATTGTACTTTTGGCTCCCGTACCCAGAATCTCAATCTATTTTCCTAGTTTTAATAAACTGGGTGGCGACTCTGTTTTGATGATAACCGCTATCGTGTGGCGATGTTCCTAACCATGGAAATGTCCACGATCTTGGTTTATGAAGCAAGCAACCATAACGAGCAAACAACGATCAATCTGTATGGCAATACCCCGCTCCAGGGAGATGTCTACAATGAGGCCAAAAGTTCTCGAGAGGGTGTGTCTCAATAGAGACTCACCTTTGGGACTATAAAGATCAGAAATGATCTTCATTTTGGTTTCTAGGCCAAAGTTTGGCCTATTTGTTTTTCTTCTTTTGTGAAGATCATAGTAGATTTTCATTTTTTGTTCAGACCTACTTGGGTCTGTTTCTGTTCAAACTCACTTGGATTTGTTTTTCTTTCCTTTTGTTGTAGCACCTGCTAGGGTGCTTTTTAATATAAATGTAAATTAAATGAAATGAAAAATCCTCTTTCAGTTTTATTGTTCTGATTCATGGCTTCGAGCTTTTATAGTATGGCTTCGAAATAGTTTAATTTGGATAATCATAATCGTATTGATTAACTCCATGTGAGTCTTCTGAATACGAACCAAACATGAATCAAACCATATGGTTAAGAATAAAAGGAAAATACTGACTACCTCTTTAAATTCCCAGGTTAACTCGAGTTCCACTTTGAGTAAAAATAAATGAATGAGTTATTGCTCACTTACCCGTCATCATTTATTTTCTTGGGACTCTTAAACGATAAGGACTGCTGCCTTTTAACACTTTATCCCTAGTATTCATCTAATAAATATAGATTCCTTGGTATTTCAAACATCTCTACTACTTTTCTCTTCTCTCTCTTTCTTTTACTGTCTCTATCTCTCGATGACTCCATGGCTGAAAATCAAACAGTGCCCAAGATGGAAGAGAAACTCACTCCAGAGCTTGTCATGTATGCAATGAGTCTTATCAAGCAGACGTTGTATAGAGTGGAGAATGAACCAAAATGTGAAGTTCATCTTCGTTCTTGCCTTACTGGGATGTCAGACCCTTTTACGTTGACCACTGCTAACATTGCTGAGTTCTTTGGTGAATCTGTATGTGAAGAGAGCCAAGTCCAAGAAAACAAGACTCCAACCCTTGATTCTTAACTCTCTCGAGAAGACCTCAAAATAGATAGTCTTTGGTTTGACTACTTATTCCTCTTCCTTTTGTCTATGGTCCCTTTGTGACCATTTTTGTAAAGGGATGCACCTCCCCTCTTTGTGAGGTGCACAAAATATGTGAATCAAGTATTTTCACTCGTTCCTCTGACTCTTTTATTCTTGACTAACCTTTTTTTAGATCTTGTTCTGGTAATAGAAAGAAAGAAGGACTTAATCCTTCGAAAGGTTACCTCTTATGAAATGATTCCTATATAGAAGGGACATAATACTTTAAGTGTCTCACATTAATCTTTCTTCGATGAACATAACCATTTAAGTTCCTTAAATGATATGCTCCTCCTTTCAGAACTCTATGAATTTGAAAGGGTCCAACCCATGTTGGAGCCCATTTTCCCAATCCATCCGTTCTAACTCTTTTGACTTTGATAGGTAAAATAACTTTCCATACAAGATCTCACTCGTCGAAGCTTCGAAAAGTTACTCTTTTGTTGTAGCTCATGGCAATTCTTGCTTTTTGTAGCATAATTTGATTTAAAGCCTTTACCCTGGCTTCATCAATGTCTTCTAATTCCATATGCATGGCTTGATGATATGACTCTGTGTTCAAATCATTTTGAGATGCTACCTTTTGAGATCTCACAGTGATTTCCATGGGTAACATAGCATCATGCCCATAAGTTAAAGCAAATGGAGTAATACCTGTATTAGTTCTTTTTATGTTTCTGTATGCCCATAAAGTGTCTAGTAACAAGTTATGCCATATTTTTGGATTCTTATCTGATGTGAAATTTTAATGTACTCGCAAGCGCACGAATCGTACCGAAGTATAGTAATACAAGAGCGAGGTCGAACCCACAGGGACTTGGTGATTTTTTGTAGGAAAACTAAATAAACTTAAATCGATTAACCCTTACTTAGTTGACAAAATTGTGATTGATTTAATGGAACTAAAATTGGCGTAAATAGAAATAATAAGTAAACAATGAACTAAACTAGCAAGGACGAGGAAATTGAAGTTTCTTCTTAATAAATGGAAAAATACTAAGGTTTTGGAATCCACACCCATTAACTTGTATCAACATATATTCATGATCATTGATTTTACTCAAAATTTCTTCATGATAATCTGAAAGCTAATTCTGTTTCCATGGAAAATATCATCGTGAAAGTTCATCAAAAAGTCTAAAGTTTGTTCCTCTCCGCTCGCAAGTATAAAACCAAATCATTAATTGTATCCGCTTTTAACAAATCACAATAAATATCCAATTTTATAGTTAACAATGAAAAACCAGCGTTCAATACTAAAGACAATTTCCAAATCATAAGAAAAACATGATTGATCTCATATCCAGAATTTATTCCTAACAATTGATTTAGAGAAAGAACAATAAACATTCGGATAAAACCAAATCTCATGAATATATAGATAATAATCGTTAATGGGGCTTCATCCTCAACCCTAGTTGAAAAGTTTAGCCGCTCATGGAGTTAAAACACATACTCAAATAAAGATAAAACTCCATTGAACACAGCTTACGAAAAGAGAACAAAGAATTCTTTCTCCGTCTTTTTCTTCTCTGCGCCAAGATGCTGCTGCTGCGTGCAATGTGCTGAGTTGGTGCGTGGATGAAGTCATCCCTCCAACCCTCCTTTTGCTTGCTATTTACAAGGCCAAGAATTCCCTTTTGGAATATAATTCCACTTCCATCAATCTTCTCGTTAAATCGGTAAATACCGATTATATGATATTCTTTTCCTTAAATAATTCTTGCCTTAGGAGTTGTAGTCAAAGCCGATAACTCTTGTCACCCAATTAGCTGTGCAAGGCCATGTGCAGAGAATTACCAAAAATCCTTGCAATCCAAATCTTCTTAAATCAATTCCATCATAGGAAAATTCCGTGAGCTCAATTTTGGGTTTTGCTATTTTGAATCTTCTAATTTAGATTGGGTTGAGCCCACTTGAATCAGACTCTATCTCATAAGTCTCGGAAGAAACGTCTTTGCGTGATAAAGCCCAAAATACTTGCAAAACATAAATAGATGATAATACGATATAAATAATTATAAAGTCAAGACTAACAATGCAAGTATTAGCGTCTTTAAGTACTACATTTTACGCTCATCAAATACCCCCAAACCTACATTTTGCTAGTCCTCGAGCAAAAGAAATAAGATAAACAAAAGAAACAAAAATTACTAACTAATCCTTTTTCGGAGGAGTCCGATTGCATTTAGCATATGCAACAAGCTCTTAAACCCCTAGGTTGCCCTAGTGGACGAGTTATAGTCTCGTGAGGATTTGTCGTGAATATACCCATAAAATTCTTAAGAAGATGACACTCAATTAGAATTCCAAAACATAGTCTATGGCCTCTCAAAGTAATAGTGTGAGAATAACACAATTTAGAGGCAAGATATTTCATCCATTAACAAAGTTAAACAAGTGAACATTCTAATCTGAATTTGCACAAAAACTGTTCCTCCCACATATATCTGGATAGAAAGAAATCACAAGACATGCGTGTAAAGTGAAAAGTCACACAAAGATGTTCATTAACCTCGAAAACAATATGTAGACACCCCAATCTGGGTCTCCCAATCGTTTTACTTATTTTTACGATTTTCTTGTTTCCCCGATGATGAAATCGGATCGAACAGAGCTTGGATTGGAATTGGATTAGGCTTGGAGCATTTAGGAACCTCGCTTGAACCTTTCAAACCTTTCTGGACCTTCAGTCAAACCCTGAGCCAGAGTTGACCCTCGCGCGAGCCTTGTTGTCCCTCGCGCGATACTCAGCCCGCCACGTGTAGTCAAAGTCAAACTGTTGACTGTTTGACCCTCGCGCGACACTCATGGACCCTCGCGCGATGGTTCCTACCTGTCCCTTTCACAGAATCCAGCTGGACTGGTGATGATTGCTTGGCACATGGGTTCCCATGGGCTGGAACCCCGTTCTCCTCAGCTGAACGACGTGCTGGCAGGTCCTAGCCCCATGCAAACTCCCACCCACTCTCTCACCTTGTTGGCTAGCCTTACAACCAAGTTGTGACCAGCCTTAGTGGCTGGTCTTAAGGGCTTGTTTGGCCCTAAACCAAGCCTTACTCTCCCCCTATAAATACCCCCATTGGTCTTCCATGTGAAGGGTTCCAAAAAAATCAACTAAGAAGTTCTTTGGTTAATTCACAAGTCCCATACTAGCTAGCACAAAGCCACTAACCCCAAAACCACTTCCTAATCTTCTGATCCTAGTGTGTTCATACATACTTGGTAGCAAGACCCCATCAATCAATCTCATCTATTCCCAAACCCTTTCCAAGCAAAGGTATAACACTTGACATGTTTCTGTTTTGATCCCTGAGGGGGGCTGACAGGGCCAAGGCTGGTAATCAATACCATGTCCTGGTCCTAAAGCCAGCAAAGTTACAAGAAATCATGGCAGTCACACCCTCGCGCGATGGTCCCCTTTACTCGCGCGACACTTGTGTCAGCAAGAGATTGGACCTTGTGGGGAAGGGAAGCTAGCCCTTTTCTGTTTTGCAGTATATTTATGTTTATTATGTCTTATCTTGATTTTTAGATCACTGTTATGCATGCAAAATAAAATACAGTAACTTGTTTGTTTGCTTTAAATAGTTAGGAATGCCCTTGGGATCCCCTGAACCTGTCTCAGGACCCAAACATGCAAAGCAATTCCTGGAAGTCCAGTCAGGGGTGTCGCGCGAGAGTCACTCTCTGTCGCGCGACAGTTCGTTGATTTCCATGAGTGGCCCTTGCATGGGCAGCTAGGCCCTTGGCCTCTGTTTTGATACCCCCACTGTTTAGGGGTTGTATTTTATCTTATTTGGCTCCTGTTTGGAGTATGGTGTAATAATTAGTATTTTTAGCCTTCCCATAAACTGCTTGGTTTGCTTCCTGGGTGTGCACTGGTCCTTCCAGAGCCCAGAAGGGAATGATTCAGGGGCTGTGGTGAGATGACATGCTCGCGCGAGGGTCAGTGTGTCTCGCGCGATGGTTGACTTGCATGCAGGTCTGTCCAGGCATGCAAGTTGGTCATCGTGCAAGACAAATCTGCCCCGAGCCTGGTTATGGCATCTGATCGTTGTCTCGAGGTCATTCCACTTATTATTTGTCAATACTATCCATCCATGCCATTATTTGATCACATCCTGCAAAATGTTACAGTTTTTATCCCCGATTAACTGTTCCCCGCCCCAATTCGCTAAAATCAATTAAAAGAGGAAGAATCACAAATGTTTTCGTAAAAACGCCTAAGTAGAGACCGATCTCCGGATTGGGCGAGAGGGGTGCCATAAAACCCTTCCCCTCTCGTAACCTGGCTCCCGAACCCAGATATGGTTATGACGGACTGGTTTCCTTCACTTTTTCAAATCAAACAGCGCGGCAGGTGCTTCGAAATACGGTTCCTTGAGTGTCGGACCTTCAAAACTCAAGTGGCGACTCTGTATTTTTGAGCACTCGCCACCAGGCGCTTGTGCTCCCTCGATTTTCAAAGAAAAGGGCCGCAACGGCGAAAGGAACGGAATCCTTTTTCCGAGGGCAT
This sequence comes from Rhododendron henanense subsp. lingbaoense, assembly GCA_020567845.1. Taxonomy (NCBI): domain Eukaryota; kingdom Viridiplantae; phylum Streptophyta; class Magnoliopsida; order Ericales; family Ericaceae; genus Rhododendron; species Rhododendron henanense. The sequence goes on along the minus strand of CM036313.1, from coordinate 42,173,177 downwards.
GCTGCCCACAGTGGCGACTCTGCTGGGGATAGATCGAACCAATATTAATTCACACTTAGGATTTAATACGCTTGGGAACAATCCTTTAAAAGCTTGGCAAAACGGTGAGCTTCGCGCTGCCGAAGGTTGGAACGGTGATTTAACAGGACCTCGTGTCCGGCCATTCTAATCTGGGGCTTTTTCGATTGTTCACTTGCGTAGTTTCTTCTAAAGATGGACTAAATAAAGTGAGCCAAATTTGAAAAGGGACTTTTACGACTCTGTGATTCTTCCGCTTTTAAAGATTTTAGCATCTCATATTGCATCGATGTGGGATAAGCCTCGTTGGATCGTTTTGGCAATCCGGCACGGTTTACCGGAGCCCGGGGACCCCGAATGACCGACAACCTTCGACGATGATGGGTCATGCTACCGTTCGACTGTTATTCTGCGAAAAACGCGGGTAACGGGAGGTATATCTGTGGCCCTAGTCCGAGGAACCTGTTACAAACCAAAACCAGCTTTTTGCATATACGAAGCATTAGAACTCTCCCAATTAGGACAGGTACCCACAGGTTAAGATCTACTTGCATCTAACCCTCTAAATGCCTACGTGTTACTGCTTTCCTTATCGCATGAACTGTACATACATCTCGTTCAGCGTAGAAGCATGTCTAGGATGGCTCCTAGGTTCTCAATCTGTTCCGAGTCTGTCTTCAGACTTAGTAGGACATTGTGGTGGCCCGATGAGGAGTCGTGCATCTCAGTGATGCGCGTTATCATCTTTTAAGTCCTTTTACGATAGGACTTTAGGAAATCAGAAGCTTTTCTACACCTTTGCCCGTGTACCTGTTTAGGGTTTCGAACAAAAAACGAAGAACCACGGAGTAAAATACCATGATGCTTACACCAAAAGGTAACAAGTGCCTCGTCACTTACACCGCCCGGCTAATAGCACAGTGCTGCTTACGCCAACCTGGTTATGGCATCATGATATTCATGCCGAGTCGTTCTGGCTTTAAAAACTTGAGACCCCGAACATCAAAACAGGCAAAAGTTTAGACTCCTTTTGACATCCTTTAGGACCGCTCGTTCCGAACAAGGATACATCTTCAAAAAGAATTCTGAGGGCCTAGAAGCAGTGTCCGAAATGTCGTGAGACAGACTTGTCTTCCAGTTCTAGAGTCTAGGGTGACACTCTCGACGTTGGCTGCGTCCGCTTTAGTCTTTTGGTTACTGCAGGACCCTTATTAAAACTCCTTTTCCTTTGCAAGCAAAGATCTGAATCATTGCACCGCCGAGGAAAGTATCGAGGCCAGTTGCCAAACCCGCTTGGGAACGTCTGCATCTGAGTCCAGTTCAAAGGCTAGTCAGGTTACGGTCCCAGTCAGTCATCACGGAAGACTCTCCGCGCTCACCTCCGGCAGCACAGCACTCAGAGTCTCAGTCAGGTTCTCAGTCAGATTCACCACAGACTCCACAGGAAGGACGTCCGACTACTCCGGTATCCGCCTCAAGCAGCTCTGAAACACTTGTCACGATGGAACAGCCACAACCAGAACCCCTTACCTTGGAAGCCATGCTCATGAACCTCCAAGACAGCATCACTGCTATGCAACAGAGGGCAGCTCAGACCGACACTAACATCGCTCGCTTGAATGATCTCATCCACACTCGCCTTCCGCCCCCTCTCGAGGAAGAAGGTGGGGACGATGAGTCTGACCAGGAGCAGCCTATCTTGGTTCCGGACCCGCTTCACGCAGGACGTCTCATAGTAATGAACCCGAGGGAAGCTCGCAGGCCCGCTGCAAACCCCGCAGGCGGCAGATTGCCCCCAAACCCAGAAGGACCAGCTCCGAATCCGGAAATGGTCGCACTCATGGCCAAAATGGCCAAACTGGAGGAATCCATTGCTAAGACAGAAAAGATCAGTGCCGGAGGGATCGACCTGGATCGCCTTTGCCTGTATCCCAACGCCAAGCTTCCCGAGAAGTTCAAAATGCCGGACTTGGCTAAGTTCGACGGAAGCGGCGACCCCAGGACTCATCTCTACAGCTACCATGCCGCCATGAAGCTTCTTTCTGTTGAGCCGGAGGCCATGTCACAGCTCTTTCCTCAGACCCTCTCAGGCCCTGCTTTCCATTGGTTCTTGTCACTCGACATTGCCAAGAGGAGGACTTGGGAAGACATTGGGACTGCGTTCATTTCGCAGTACAATTACAACTCCCAGCTAAAGATGACTACTCGGGAACTTGAATCCACCAAGATGGAGGCTAAGGAGACCTTCGCAGACTTTGTCAAAAGGTGGAGAGCTAAGGCTGCGCAAATGACTGATCGCCCGAGCGAGAAGGACCAGCTCCGCATCATTTCCCGCAACCTTCAACCAGACTACGCCAGGCACTTGGTTCTAGCTCAGGCCTCCGCTAACTTTGAAACCTTCTTCGACTCTGGCCTGGCCATCGAAGATGCTTTGCAGAATGGAATTCTATCAAAAGGCGAATCTTCGCATGCCCCAAAATCAAAACCGCGGGCTTATTCTGGAAACACCAATGCACTGTTCGGAACAGGGACTTACTCCAGCACGGCCACTGCCGGTACTAATGCCGCTTCCTCCGGCGCTGCTAACCACGTCGTGGATGTCAACCAAGTCCAAAATACACAGAATAACCGACCTCGGAATCAACCCCGCAGCTTTTCCGCCATCGAGGCACCTCTATCCTCGGTCTTGGAAAAGTTGGTCAAGTCAGGGCATCTGAAGCCCCTGGATCCAACCCCTTTACCCAAGAACCCTTCACCTGGCTTCAAAGCCAACCTTTACTGTGCTTACCATCAAGGAGCAGGTCATCTCACTGACTCCTGCTTTCGCCTCCGTCATGCGATCCAGGATCTTATCGACGACGGCACGCTGGAGACTCCTCCGCCACCTCAGAAACCCAATGTCATTGCCAACTCCCTCCCTAAGCATAACGCTGTACCCCACATCAGCCAGATATCTCTCAGCTCCACTTATATCAACCCTAGCTCCACCATATTTAACCCCACTGACTATATAGCCTCAACCGATCGACCCAGGCCCGTCGTGCCTTTCCCGCTCGAACCATCCTCCGAGGTTTCTTATATACAACTGGTTGAAGGCCAAGTCGTTGACACGGTTGCGCCTTCGGAACTTTCACAAGCTGCTTCACCTGTCTCTGAAGAATCCGTCAGCTCCCTCTTCCATCAGTCAATCCCTGCTGTGCGGATCAATTCTGCCTCGTCACTTGACAGCCCGTACGCGACCATCGCTGGCCCATTTCCTGATCCCTATCAGCCTTGGGCGCCTCCCTCAGATAATAACATGCAAGCCACTGGTTGGGCTATAGCGGACCATTGGGACTATGCCGCCCCTCTCCTCAATGAGTGGTTCACCCTTGGAATGGACGGGATTCCTCCACAGACCGGAAATGTCCCCTTCGATCAAGCCTGGTATGATGGCTGGTTGGCCGGTTATGAAGCGGCTTTGCTTGACCCTTTGGACGGTTTCTCCTTAAACATGCTATTCGACCCGATCGAACCTCCAGCACCCGAAGCAGAATATTATTGGGATCCTGAGCCGACCTGGTTTGCTCCCATGGATGTCGACCCTAATCCTCTGCAAGGCTATGCCACACCGGACTACATGCTTCACTATGCAGAGGATGAGCTTGTCCAGGATGACCCACGGGCATTGGGAGACCACGTTTCCCTCTTTGGTTCAGTCTTTGATTCGGTTTGTGATGCTAACCCCGACACTGACCATGACCCTTGTTCCTACATCGTTGATGAAGGAAATCCGCGCCCTCAGGTGCCTTACCCCAACAATAGGGACTGCAGCATCATGGTCACAGACCGCGCTCCGCCCGCTAATCTGTGGGAAGTTAACGACATAGTGGATGTCCAAGTCGGGAATGAGGTCTGGGCTGTCAATCGTACCCTAGCTGACACTGGTCTCTGGGACGTCCCCTTCATTGCAAATCCGGAGCCTGTTGCTGAAGTCGCTGCTGTGAGAGACTTGGGCTTCTGGGATTCCTTACTGATGAAAGATCTGGCTGAAGATTTGGGTTTAGACATGAAAGTACCCGTCTCTACACTGACTACTGACAAGGGGAAGCGCAAACTGGGAGATGTCCCTGCTGATCTATGGGATGCAAAGGAAAGTCCTCAACTCGTGCCCTCTTTGGGAAACGTTCACAATGTTACAAGGAGTGGGCGGATTTTTCAGCCTGCTAATCTGCAGGCCGGGAATTCCTCCAATCCCGTTAATCAAAGGAACGAGCCTGTTTCTTTCCCGAAGTCTGCACCTCTTGAGGTATCAGCCGGCAATCCAGTTCCTGATCTAGTTCAACGGCAGCTTGAGCGGATTCCTGCCGCTATTTCCATCTGGGGACTGATCTGTTCGTCCAAGGAGCATCGTCAGAGGCTGTGTCACGCCCTGTCCCGCCTTGAAGTCCAGGCCGACGTTACGCCAGAGGCAATGATATCTCTCATCCTCCCTCCAACCTCCAAACATACTGTAATCTTCACAGACAAGGATCTACCAGTCGAAGGAGTCGACCACAATCGCCCTTTGCACATCACCGTCAAGTGTCGAGGACTCTGGGTCCCGACTGTTCTCATTGATAACGGCTCCGCCATCAATGTCTGCCCTCTGAGGGTTGCTTATCGTCTAGGGCTCACCAAGAAGGATCTGACACCTTCCAATCTGGCTGTCAAGGCGTATGACGGCACCCGTCGCGTGGTCGAGGGTATCTTGAAACTCAAACTCGATGCTGAGGGTTTTGAGATGGACGTGGAATTCCATGTCGTGGACATTCCCGCGACTTTCAATCTTTTGTTGGGCAGGCCATGGCTTCATCGGTCTGACATCATGGCTGTACCATCTACCCTCCACCAAAAGGTCATTCTGGGACTACCCACTGGTACTCTAACCATCTGCGGGGATTCAGGCATCCGCCCGCTCAAGGAAGACGGAACTCCTGTTTTGGGGATTCAACACGGCGAAGAAGACGTCGATCTCGGGGGTTTCTCTTTCGATACTTCAGGCATAGTAATGGCCATCAATGTGGACGGGAATTTCCTCATAAGCTCTGTCGCGCTGGACATTATGAGAAGGATGTCTCACTTTCCGGGCATTGGTCTAGGCTCTCGCCGTCAAGGGGTCCCGGAGTTCCCTACTTTTCCTTTCAACGAGGGCCGCTTCGGTTTGGGGTATATCGCCTCTGCCAAAGATGCCAAACGGAGAAAATATATGGGAAAACCTCGGACCCTCTGCAGCGGTCCCAAGTTCGTGCGTGAAGTCGAAAATGCCGCTTACACTGGGCAAGCTGAGCCCTTCGTTCATTCCGAAACCGGGGAGCTACTGCCTGGATTCGAGATCTTCGCTGATGACACTTGGTCAAGCAGTGATGACGAACCAGCAAAGGAAGAATTCAAGAGGAAGCTTAATCAGCTGAGGATCAAGACTGACTGGCTCGGATCCATCGATCAGGGAAATTTGGAGCTGCTATTCCAGGAATTCTCCCAAGTGGGTTTGGCTGGGGAAGCTGAAGAAGCCGAAGTGCTCATGCTCGGGCCCGACGCCCTCGAGGACCCCACCTCCCTCATTGTGAAGGCCAAGGGTTCTTTGAATAATTGCATCTTCAGGCCGCGCCTGACTTGCATTGACGACACGTCTGAGTCTGAGTCTGAGTCCGAGTCTGAGTCAGAGTCTATCCCGTCCTCTAAGTCTAGCTCTGAGTCGGAGTTTGTGCCTCTGGGCCCTCCACGTCATAGCTTTTATTTCGAGTTCGACTCTCTTGTACTTGGTGACCCTTCAGGGGCTTGTGAAATGAACGAAGCATCTTCTGACTATTTCAATGATCTTTATATAAACTGTGTCGACCCTGACGATGAGGGGATAGATTTCGATGGGGACATTCCCAAGGAAATCCGTGCCTTCATCGAAAGGGAAGACGAAAGGCATGCTCAGCCATTAAAAGAGGAAATAGTTTCTATAAACTTGAAAGATGAAAATGATCCCCGAATGGTTCAAGTGGGCTCCACACTTTCCCCGGAGGAACATCACGACTTCAAAGAGCTGCTCACCGAGTTCAGTGACGTTTTTGCATGGTCCCATCAAGATATGCCCGGAATCGATCCCGAGATCGTGGAGCATCACATTCCTTTATTCCCTAATGCCAAGCCTGTGAAACAGAAACTCCGGCGGATGAGGCCAGATTGGGTTCAGAAGATTAAGGAGGAGGTTACCAAGCAGATTGACGCTGGTTTTCTCATGGTCTCTCAGTATCCCACGTGGGTTGCCAACATCGTCCCTGTTCCTAAGAAGAATGGCCAGATCCGAGTTTGCGTTGACTTTCGGGATTTGAACAAAGCGAGCCCCAAAGACGACTTTCCCTTGCCACACATCGATGTGCTTGTAGACAACACTGCGGGGCATGCTTTGCTCTCATTTATGGATGGCTTCTCTGGCTACAACCAAATTCTCATGGCGCCCGAGGACCGCGAAAAAACCACATTCATCACTGAATGGGGGACTTATTGCTACTTGGTCATGCCTTTTGGGTTGAAGAATGCTGGGCCCACTTATCAGCGAGCTGCTACCACTATCCTGCATGATATGATGCACAAAGAAGTCGAGGTCTACGTCGATGATATGATCGCCAAATCCAAGACTCGTGAAGGTCATCTTCCCGTACTTAGGAAGTTCTTCGGGAGATTACGAAAGTTCCGTATGCGTCTGAATCCTCAGAAATGCACCTTCGGGGTTACGGCTGGCAAGATGCTCGGTTTCATGATCACTTCTCGTGGGATCGAGGTCGACCCCTCCAAAATCAAAGCGGTCCTCGAGATGAAGCCACCGGATTCTGAAAAGGGAGTGCGAAGCTTTTTGGGAAAAGTACAATTCATCAGCAGATTCATCGCCAAGTTGACACTAACTTGTGAGCCGATGTTTCGTTTATTGAAGAAGAATACTCCATTTGTTTGGACAGACAAGTGCCAGGCGGCCTTCACCTCCATTCAAACCTATCTGCAGAACCCTCCGGTTTTGATGCCACCAGTGCCGGGGAAACCCTTGATACTTTACTTGTCCGTGAATCCTTCGTCTATGGGGTGTTTACTGGCTCAAGAAGGAGGAAAAGGAGTCGAGAAAGCCATTTACTACCTGAGCAAGAAGATGGTTGGCGCTGAAGAGCGCTATACTGCCCTCGAAAAGACATGTTGGGCTCTTGTTTGGGCGTCCAAGAAATTAAGACACTACATGCTGGCTTACCCAGTGAAGTTGATTTCTCGAATGGATCCTCTCAAATACCTGTTTGAGAAACCTGCGCTTACTGGTAAGTTAGCACGTTGGTTGCTATTGCTCGCAGAGTTCGACCTCGAATATATCACAAGGAAATCCGTCAAAGGGCGCGCAGTCGCCGAATTTTTGGCTGATCATCCCGTCGAAGGGCCAGAGGACTCAGATTTTACATTTCCAGACGAAGGAGTAATGGCAGTGGTTGAGGACACCTGGACTCTTTATTTTGATGGGGCAGCCAATCGGAAGGGATACGGGATTGGGGTATTGCTTATAACCCCCGATGGTGCTCATATTCCGCTTGCATTCAAACTCAATTTCGATGTCACGAACAACCAAGCTGAATATGAGGCCTGCATTGTTGGCATGGAAGCGGCTCTTACGCTCGGTGTTGAAAGGCTTGAAGTTATCGGCGACTCCAACCTTGTCGTTTCTCAGGCCAACGGGGACTGGAAAGTTCGGGAGGATAGATTGAAGCCTTATCACCAAGACTTGGAGGACCTTATTCCTCGTTTCAACAAGGTCACCTTCACGCACATCCCTCGGATGAAGAACCAGTTCGCCGACGCTCTAGCAACTCTGGCTTCCATGGTCGAGCTTCCGGTTGGTGTCAAGCTTCGTCCTATTTTGATTGAACAGCGGGACTTGCCTGTTTATCAGTATGTCAACGCCGTCGATGATGTCGATGACGGCCTACCTTGGTACCACGATATCTGGAACTTCGTCGAAAGCGGTCAGTTTCCGGCCGACGCCACCAAAAAGGATCGAATGGCGCTCCGAAGAATGGCCGCTCAGTACATCATCTGTGGCGGAAGACTGTATCGGAGATCTCACTGCGGAATGCATAAGCTCTGTGTCAACGGCACTGAGGCTATCAAAATCATGGAGGATATTCACGAAGGAATTTGTGGTCCCCACATGAGCGGGGTCATGCTTGCCAGGAAAATCTTACGACAGGGATACTTTTGGTCTACCATGGAGTCCCAGTGTGTGGATTATGTGCGCCGCTGCCATAGGTGTCAGATCCACGCCAATCTCATGCACGTCCCTCCTTCTAAACTGTTTGGCATGACATCGCCTTGGCCGTTCTCTGTTTGGGGCATCGATGTTATCGGTATGATCAAGCCTTCTGCTTCGAACGGACATCGTTTCATTTTGGTGGCAATAGATTATTTCACCAAGTGGGTCGAGGCTGAATCTTACAAGACCCTGACGGCGGTTCAGGTTGCTCATTTTATCCGAAAGAATATCATCTATCGATATGGGGTTCCGCAGGCGTTTGTTTCTGACAACGGAGTCCATTTCAAAGGCAGGGTTTTGGAGCTTTTTGAGGAATTCCAAATCCAGGTTCACCACTCGACGGTCTATCGCCCTCAGACGAATGGGGCAGTTGAAGCAGCTAACAAGAACATCGAGACTATCATCAAGAAGTCCGTAGAGTCCGCCAGGGACTGGCACGAACAGCTGCCTCTAGCTCTTTGGGGGTACCGCACGTCAATTCGAACATCGACAGGGGCGACCCCTTTCTCTCTAGTTTATGGAATGGAAGCTGTCCTTCCCATCGAGCTGGAAGTGCCAACTTTGAGGATCATAGCTGAATGTGAACTCGCGGAGTCTGAATGGCTTAGTGGGAGGTTTGTCGAACTCATGCTCTTCGACGAGAGAAGGCTCCGTGCCTTGTATCATGTTCAGGGATATCAACGCAGGATTGCTCGGGCATTCAACAAGAAAGTGAAGTCTCGTGACTTGGCTGAAGGGGACATGGTTACGAAGGAAATCCGGGCTCCCATCTTCGATCTGCGTGGCAAGTTCCGCCCGAAGCGCGCGGGACCTTACATTATCAAGACCATCCTCTCGGGTGGAGCAGCTCAGCTTATCGATCTAGACGGCAACGAGTTCAACACTCTGGTCAACCTGGATCAGCTTAAGCGTTACTACCCTTGAGAGAAGCTCGTTGGGCCGAAAACCACAAGGGTGGGCGGTCCCAAGCAAAATTTAGAGCAAGCCTGCTAGACTGAAAACCCAAGGGGGCAGTTTAGGCAAAAATAAATAGGCGTTCAATAAAAGCTCGCTAGGCTGGAAACCCGCAGGGGCAGTCCTAGGCAAAATTTAGAGCGCAAAAGGAGAGCCAAAACACACGAGCGAACATAAGCCTGAACTACGTTTTGACCTGATTCCCTAGCTTGGGATACGTAGGCAGTCTCTCTTTGGGACTCGGTCATACTCTGTCGAACCGTAGCCTGAACTACGTTTTGACCTGATTCCCTAGCTTGGGATACGTAGGCAGTCTCTCTTTGGGACTCGGTCATACTCTGTCGAACCGTAGCCTGAACTACGTTTTGACCTGATTCCCTAGCTTGGGATACGTAGGCAGTCTCTCTTTGGGACTCGGTCATACTCTGTCGAACCGTAGCCTGAACTACGTTTTGACCTGATTCCCTAGCTTGGGATACGTAGGCAATCTCTCTGTGGGATTCGGTCACGATCAATCAACTCGATCCAGGTTTTCCGTTCCGGAGTGTGCCTCAGCGTTCAACGTGGCGTTCAACACTTGGACCAAAGAGGGGAAAATTCTTAATCTTTCACCTTTATTCAAAACTATTATTTCTATTACATAGGCTGAGCAGAGCCCCAAGAAAAACAGTAGAGCAATCAAAAACAGAACGAAATGCTAGAGGCCCTCACGGGCTCACAGTTTATTCTAGATCATTAGATACGAATCAGGAGTCAGTCTGCGCTTTGTCTGCTTTCGACCTCTTCTCTTAACCATGCTACATAGCGATGTTTGAGTCTTGTGCTGAAGTCGTTTTCCGCTCCTCCGAGTTCTCTTAAACCCCAGTTGTGTTCATACCCTGCTAGATGTTGGGCTGTAAAGGCTGGAAGGTGGAAGTCTTCTATCCCAGCTCGATGAAAGCCTTGGCTCATGCCCAGTTGCCGCAGGATACGACCTGGAATGTAGAACGTGAAAGTGGACAGGCCAGCGATCACCATTCTCTCGAAACCTGCAGAATGCAGAGTCATATCCGGGATGTTCAAGGCCCTGTGCCGCCAGACGATCTCACGCGGGGACATCTCCCTCATGAAGGTGTGCCACTCCTCCTCAGACATTTCTGGATACAGCATTCCCCTTTGGTGCATCCGCCCAGGCAGACGGGGCCAATCCGCTTCAGGAGCCGAGATTAGTCCAAGCTTGTCACATAGCCATAACTACATGAGTGAAAAGACGAGTAAGAAGCCACATAAGCCTGAGCGAAAGAAAACAAGTAAGAAGCTACCATACAGCCTTAGCCGAGAGTCGAGGTAAAAGCAGACTGTGCGAAAACCGGAAAAAGGTGAGCTGAGTGAGAATTCACCTGTAACAGGATTGGACTGCCACCGAATGTGTTTGTCTGACCTGTGGCTATCAAATCCAAACCAATGAGTGTCTCAGCGAGCACCAAAGGCGCCACGTTCTTCCGAGCGCCCATCTCCGCAGCCACATGTACCAACGAGGGGTCAGGCCGTCCATACGGAGACACCAGCAGGTATGCGGCCAGTATGCCAACTGACATGGCGAATCGACGTCGAGACTGCAGAACCACGTCCGCTGGATCACCGTCAGGCCCGTACCATTCCATTAAACGCGCGATGTTTATTTGTCCGCCAATCAACAGGCCTTCCGCTGCACCCTGGGAAATGTTCAGACACGTCTTCAACAGCTTTGACATGCTTTGCCTGTGGGGTGGCACGACAATTACGCTCGAAGCGAAGCCTTGGAGATATGCTTGGAATTCTTCAACGGTCGGACACAACTCATTGTCCCCGAATCGGAACACGTGGACGTCCCGGTCCCAAAACTGCAGGGCTGCTCTCAGAATTTCGGGGCGAAGCCTTACACTTTTTAAGAAGCGAAACGCCGCTAGCCCGTGGGAGCGGAAGCATAGCCAATCGCTCGCGACAAATTCTTCGAGCCACGAGCTGATAAAGGTAGGGAGATGATTTGCCATTTGGGGAATGGTGCTGGAGATTTCCCACGGAGGTACATCCTTCATTCAGGGGTTCATCCCTCTTTATAAGCTAAGGAAGGAGGCAATACCTTTCCTTTTGAATGAGGTGGCCTTGCAAGGTGTCCCTCTACTCACTAAAGATCAGGGGAACATCTCTGGGACAAGCCAGGAGCTCCTGCACGCCCAGATCTGCTGACAAAGCCTGCCATCCTCCTTTTATCCGAATGGGTCAAAGCTGGCTACTGCAACAGGGATTCTCCATCGCGCGAGGGTCATGGAGTCTCGCGCGACTGTTCTTATTCGCGCGATGGTCTTTAGGGCTCGCGCGAGTGTTCAGTTTAATTCGACACAGCAAGACAGGCTACTGCCTTTTTGGGATTATTTTCCGGATTTCGACTCGTGCCAGATTTTGAAATTCTGATGCTTCCAGTAGGTCATTGTGAGTATTTATGACTACGTCGAAGCATTATTTTTCCAAATTACGTGTTCAATGACAAATTCGGTCCCTCGAAGGAATAATCGCCGGATAATTCAAAGGTTTTTATTTAACCGGTCAAGCCGGGCAAGCTGGCTTACAATTTACAGAGCAAGTACTGAAAGGCGGAGCCTAATGGCCTTACTAATTACAATTTGTTCTCCCACGGGATTCAGAAATATCCCCTCAGTCTCGCCTCAACTTCAACACGGAGCCATCTTACGTAGCGCTTTTCCAGCCACGTTCTGAAATCTGGAACTGATTCCTTCAACGTCCTATCGCCCCAGTTGTCTCTGTGGCAGCGCAAATCCCAGGAAGTGAACACGGGGATGTCAAAGTCTTCCGCCCCGTACCGCTTGTATCCTTGGCTCCTTCCAAGCTGGCGGAGCGTACGCCCAGGAATGTAAAAGGTAAAGCTCGTCAGGCCGGCAAGTATTACTCTCTTGTATCCCACTGATTTGAGCGTCATCGCTGGGAGGTTCAACCAGAGACACCTCCAGACTATGTCTTCGGAATGCAGATCATTCAGGTAGGCAAACCATATCTCCACCGGCAAGTCAGGGAATATCATCGGTCTCGCGACCAACAATCTGGGAAACTCTTCAAAGCCAGCCTGTGGCTCTTCCAAGACCCCGATTTTGTCTGCCAGCCAAAGCTGCATGAGAACAGAGGACGAGTCAGAAATCAAATACAGCCCAACCACTTGGTTTGAAATCGAAAATGTGAGAAATTATGTCGAATGGAAATTTACCTGGAGCAAGATGGGACATCCGCTGAAAGAGTCGGCTTGCTCAAGTTTCAGCATGTCCAAACCCAGAAGTATCTCCGCCAAGACCACGGGCATGATGTTCCTCCCGTTATCCATTTGCAAGGCAATGCTCACCAGTTTGGGATTTACCCCTCCATCAACGGGAACCAGCATATACGCGGCCAACGCGCATATGGACAGGACGAAGCGTCGTTGAGATTCCCCGACATAGTCTCCCAGACCGGCCTCCGGGCCGTACAGCTCGATTAGGCGAAGAATGTTGAGCTCGCCGTTTTGAATAATGCTGTTTGTCACCGCCGCCGGAATATTGAGCTTTTCCCGCAGAATTTGCCCCATGTCTTCATGGACGGGCGGCACGGCAAGGACGTCTAGATTGGCGAACCCCGGGGCGTATGCCTGGAACTCTTCTATCGTAGGGCACATTTCGTCTTCACGGAATCGGAAGACGTGCACAACGGGATCCCAGAAAGGCAATGCGGCTTGAATGATTTCGACGCACGGCCGAGCGAACCGGAGATCCCGGATTGAGAATAGACAGCGAGACCGGGGACTTTCCCAATTTATGGTTTCCTCCCTCATTAGCCAGGGGTCAAGGGCTTCCATTAGTGAATCTCCCATCTTAGTTAAGTTGAGAAAAGGGTGTGTAATTCATTATGTCTAAAAATATTGCTTCAAATAGCCAAGGAGTTGGTGAGACCAAGGCATAGGTGTCCTACCACCTTGCATGGCAGAACAGCCTTCCTTCTGCAACCCCAGAACAGCTTTCAAGACGTGGAAGCTATGAACAGCCCCATGCCAATAATTTGGTCAAACAAAGGCTGCTCAGCAGGAGTTGACTCTCGCGCGATACTCTCGAAGAATCGCGCGACATGCAGCACTCGCGCGACAGTTACAAACCATCGCGCGATGGTTTATCTGCAGTTTTGACAGATTTCAGCAGCTACTGATCTGTTTTGGTCATTTTCCATTCCTGGGGTCTTTTGGGATTTTTAATGGTTCCAGCAAGTCATTATGAGCTTGTGTGACTGTATCCAAGCATCGGATCCCGAATGCCGTGATCGACGAAGTTTTTAGACACTCGGCGGCCCATTTCGAGTTCAAGCCAAGGTTTCGGAAGTTCGAAACTCGTTCCGGGGACCCTATCCCATTTTGGTCATGCCATACAGGTCGCCTGGACCTTGAATGACTGTATGGAGGTGTCGGTTTCAGTCCGGGACATAATCGAGTTGTCTTTCAGCGTTTTATACCATTTTGTGTCGTTTTTGAACATTCTTCGGTGTAAGTCCATTCTTGGGGCATTCTGTTCAAATCCGTCAATTGGCGCAGGTCATGTTGGCCATCATTGATCGTTTGAGGGTGTTGTTTTCATCTCTTTCAAGGTATCGTGAGTTTTGGCGTATAATACCCAAAATTTCATTGTTTCCCGTATCCTCGTATCCTGATTGTGTCTTAGGGTATATCGCCTTTTTCTTTCAGAGTTAGGCTGTTTTATATACTCATATGTGTCTGTGTTTAGTCTCGACGTGTCGTCAATGCAAGTTTGGTATTAGTGGCGGGTTTTACTGATTCTTATGCACAATGAGAAACTCTGAAAACTTTAGAATACAACTTTTATATACTAAACCGTGATCTATCCATGTCAAGCTAAGGGGACTACTGTGCCTATGACCCCCGGCCGATCAAAGCTACTAAGTCAAAACAGGGCACATGCGCCCGCCAATCAAAAAGAGGCACGCAGGCTCTCAAAATGTCTATCTGTCAGGAGTTATCTACTTGGGCACGCAGGCCCTAAATCAAAAGCAAAAAGGGTAACGGAGGCCTCGTCAACGCTCCTCAAGCCCGTCACCACTGTCTGAGGTATCGTGCAGCTCTAGGGGATCATCTCTATACCTCGGATCGTCAATGGAGTCGTCAGAGCCACTGCTGGTGGACGAGTGCTCCTCGTCCTCTCCCTCTGCCTCTTCTTCTTCTCCCTCTTCCTCCTCATCCTCAGAATTTGGGCTCATGATCAATTTCGGCCTACGAGCCGGGCCCGGCTTTTCCAGTGTCGGCTTCTCGCGCCTCTTCAGTTGGTACCGAAGCTCAGCTTGCCTCGCGGCCTGCTTGGCCTCCTCCTTGCGTGCACGCGCCGTCTGCAAACCCCTCGTCTGCCGCCGCGTGACGGTAACCGGAGGCGCAGATTTCTGTGCCACCACCTTCCTCGGTGGCGGATCTCGCACGCTCTTCCTCCTAGGGTTCCTTTTCCCTTCCACCTGCATTATCATTGCATTTCAAAGCATCAGTATCTATTGCACATGTTGTGTTTCAGTATTGAAAACAGGTACATCTATCAAGCTATCAAAGCAGGAATGTATCAAAGCAGGAATGTATCGAAAGCTGAAATGTATTGTTTCATACCTGAGTCCTCTGAACGACGGCTGGCTGAGTCGGCTGTGACGTCGGTACCTGGTACTGCAACTCCAGTGGCGTGCCGCTCGCTGCCTTTCTCACTGCATTCTCCAACGCTAGCATGCGTCGAACGGCTTCGTTCACCCACTCAATTGGCACCTGCATGCAATTCAAGTTCGTCAGACTGTTCAGCAGATAATTCAAGCATTTGAAGTTCAAAAGCGATATTGGAGGCTGATTCTTACCGACACAGTCACGGGAGTAGGCTCTGTCCTCGCAGGCGCTAACTGAAACTCTGCAGGATTCCCCTGACTGTCAACCACAGGAATCCTCCACAACAGCACAGGGAGTCCGCCAACTGCCGGTCCACTCGGGGCTCTCCTGACCCGGCTCTCGCCTCCTCTCCGTCCCTCTCTGGCCGCTCTCCTCTCCTCAGCAGCCTCTGCAGCCTGGCCTCGCGCCTCTCTCCGGCCACGGATCCCCAATGGACCCGCCAGGAAGTCCCGCTGGTAGACTGCATAGTCTCTACCAGGACGCAGGTATTGCCCAAGATCAGTATCCGGCCGCGTATACCTCTCCAGCTCGGCCCACGTGTACTCTCCCGTGTGTGAAACTCGGGGTGGTAGCGGCCCGGGCACCCAGAACTCAGGATAACCAAGCGACTGGCGCGTCACTCGGTCTCCCAAGTACCACTGCCAACCGAAGGCAGACTCCAACAACACCCTGCTGGCCGTGACCGCCCTGCTCCTAGCTAGGTACTCTGGCTCTGGCCCCGCCCTTCTCCAGGGATCCCAATTGACCTGCAATTCAAAGTAAACGGGCAATGCAAGCAATTGTTCAGCGACAGCATTAAAGCAGTGAAACGAATACACGTCTAATGCTTGTGATTGTGTGTTCATACCTGTGAGGCCCTGAGCTCGTCCAAGTACAGCCTGAAGGCGTTGAGACCGCCTCTCCCTTCCTTCTTTCCCATGCTCTCCTTGCTCCACTTCAGCGCGCGAGGGAGAGCATTCAAGTCGGGATGCTTGCACTCTGGTGGGTACATCCGCAAGACCTCGTAAGCCCAAAGCTGCGGTATTTAGACAAGTTCAAACTTTAGTCAAGGCATAGGCATACGGTATTTGAAGTCAAAGCAGTCAAGTGAACTGAAAAACGGACGAGCATAATCAGATTGTGTTTAAAAGAGTTAGAACTGTACCTCCCACACCCTCCAGTAGCCAGCTGTGCTCTTTCCCGTCCTCGACGAGTCACCAAAGAAGAGATAGGCTGTCCCAAGAGCTGCTCCGCCCCAGTCAAAGCGCGAGGCTGTCCTCAGGTCCCTCAACGCTGGCAGGTACGACAGATGCACGTTGCTCCGCCTGTTCGGGTACAGTGTGGCACCGAACAGGTATAGCAGGAACGCCCGGGCCATCTGCTCCGCCTCCCGGTCACTCGACACCTCCTTCTTCAGGTAGCCCTTGAACTGGTCATACCTTGCCATCCCCCCCTCTACCTTGGGCACTCTACCCAGAAACCACTCCAGGGCAGCTCGATCCTCCTGGATCCCTGAGTCAAACGGGATGGGCTCACCCCCGACCCTCAGCCCGGTGATCGCTGCAAAGTCAGCAGGCGTCACTGTCATCTCCCCAGGAGGTAAGTGGAAGGTATTGGTCGTATCCCTCCACCTCTCAGCAAGTGCAACGAGGACGGCATGGTCAATCCTCGCTGGGGTCAAGGTCCGCACAAACTCCCCAAAGCCCGCCTCGTCTACCAGCCGCCTCACCCTCTCTGGCAACCCCTCGTACAGCTGCAAGGACATGCACGCGCCCCCGAAGCCACGAAGGTCCCTCTGTTCAGCTCCAGCCTGTTTCAGATACGAAGACAAGCAGCAAATGGTTCGTCAGTATATGGGAAGTTCATTCTCAAGTTCTAGGTAATCAATGAAGCTTACGACAGATGGTTGGTTCAAGTTATTACGCATTGGGCCTTTACTACAGAAATACGTGGCTTTAGCATGCTTTGGTTTGGAAAATCATCCATGCAATTCTAAAAATTCAAGCATATTCTAAGCAAGTATCGAATGTGAACTATCAAAGCAAGAACATTGAAATCAAGTTACAAAGGGTGTTTTCTGGGAATATACCTCCATCCATGTCGCCGCAAGGTGGACCCGAGGATCCCTCAACACCAACTCGTCGTCGTAGTCTCTCCGCGACGGTATACGGGCTGCAACGCCCGACGGAACGAAGAGGTGCGGCGTGGGAAGTACGTATGCCTCCGCTGAAAAGCCCGGCCGACTCGTGTTCTTCGCCTCCTCCACGGCCGTAACCCTAGGCCCCTGCGCCTCAACTCGAGCTCTCTCCTCGGCCTCCGCGTCTCTCAGAAGCTCCTCTCTCTCCAGTCTCTCTCTCTCGGCCTTCTCAACGGCCTCCGACGCCTCGATGGCCCGAGCGCGGTCCTCTCTGGCTTTTAGGACCAGTTCCCCAACCAGGGGGTTGTCCTCTAACAATCTCGCTAATGCCTCGTCAGTCAGGTACTCGGCAACATCATGCCTAGTGATCGGCACGTGTCTCGACGACGTGGCCGCGGTCGACTCCGGCCTAAACAACACATCCTCCTCCCGGATCTCAACCTGAGGCATCGTAGTCTCCTCCTCCGCGTCAACGACACCTTTGCCCTTCGCCGAATCCCTCGGCGGGGACACGGACGGCTCAACAGTGTCATCTCCTCTTCCACTGCCTCCTCCAGCATCAACCATCGCGCGAGGCTCCTCCTCTGTCGCGCGATGGTGCTCTCCAGCATCAACATCCCCGGCGTCTCCTGGACGCACCCCGGTCACCACCGACCCTTCTACGGCCACGCCCGGATCTAACCGCTCGACGACAGCCTCTACGGCCGCAGGCTCAACGGTCGCGCGAGCCTCTGGCTCCGTCGCGCGACTCTCGTCGCCACCAACAGTCGCCTGCTCGCGACCCTCTTCGCCATCTCCGCCGCCTGCAACCGTTGCACCGGCCCCTGCGGTGGCCTCCGCTGGTCTTTGATCCCCTGGTTCTGCGACCACGGGACCTCCTCGGTCCTCCGACCGATCAATAACTTCATCACCATCGCCCCCGCCACCGTGGTCTGCCATGGCTGACCGATCAAGGTTGGGTTTGGATGATTTCGTGGGTGAGATCGAAGTTTGAAGAAGTTTGGGAGGAGAGACGAGAGTTTGAGAGAGTTTCGAACTTTTGAAACTGTTCCGTTACTGTTTCTGTAACCCCCGCGGGGTTTTAAACGAATGGAACAGGTTTGGGCCGGGTCTGGGCCTGTTTAGACCCAAGCCCTAACTTCATACCCTCGCGCGACGGTTCTGGAGTGTCGCGCGACACTTGGCTTTGGGCCTCAGGCCCAATCCAGATTTTGGGTCCGGCCCGATCTCAGTTAATCCCCCCCTTTTTGGGTCCATAACATGTTGGTATGTTGCCAATAAATTTGAGGGTCATTTTGGAGATCTGGTTTTCGAACCCCAAAGATGGTTGCATCCCCAGCAGTGGTCCGCCCGCAAACGAATCAATCAACAGGGACGATCTATCCGTCCAATCAATCAACAGGGACGATCTATCCGTCCGATCAATCATCAGGGACGATCTATCCGTCCAATCAATCAACAGGGACGATCTATCCGTCCGATCAATCCACAGTGACGATCTATCCGTCCGATCAATCCACAGCGACGATCTATCCGTCCGATCAATCAACAGTGACGATCTATCCGTCTAATTCAAACAACAGTGACGACCTATCCGTCCGATCAATCAACAGTGACGATCTATCCGTCCGATCAATCCACAGCGACGATCTATCCGTCCGATCAATCCACAGCGACGATCTATCCGTCCGATCAATCAACAGTGACGATCTATCCGTCTAATTCAAACAACAGTGACGACCTATCCGTCCGATCAATCAACAGTGACGATCTATCCGTCCGATCAATCCACAGCGACGATCTATCCGTCCGATCAATCAACAGTGACGATCTATCCGTCCGATCAAATCAACGACGATCTATCCGTCTAATTCAAACAACAGTGACGATCTATCCGTCCGATCAATCAACAGTGACGATCTATCCGTCCGATCAATCCACAGCGACGATCTATCCGTCCGGTCAAATCAACGACGATCTATCCGTCTAATTCAAACAACAGTGACGATCTATCCGTCCGATCAATCATCAGGGACGATCCATCCGTCCGATCAATCAATCAGTGACGATCTATCCGTCCGGTCTTCAATTCCCCCTTGGTGCACGGTATTTTTATGTACTCGTTTGCATTTTCCATTTAATCGGCTTTTGGGCGGATTCGGTGGGTGTCTAGAAATCTTTGACGTTACTCGTGCCAGTCAATGGTGCTCCGCGTGCCGTCAAAGAGGGACTACTGTAGACACCCCAATCTGGGTCTCCCAATCGTTTTACTTATTTTTACGATTTTCTTGTTTCCCCGATGATGAAATCGGATCGAACAGAGCTTGGATTGGAATTGGATTAGGCTTGGAGCATTTAGGAACCTCGCTTGAACCTTTCAAACCTTTCTGGACCTTCAGTCAAACCCTGAGCCAGAGTTGACCCTCGCGCGAGCCTTGTTGTCCCTCGCGCGATACTCAGCCCGCCACGTGTAGTCAAAGTCAAACTGTTGACTGTTTGACCCTCGCGCGACACTCATGGACCCTCGCGCGATGGTTCCTACCTGTCCCTTTCACAGAATCCAGCTGGACTGGTGATGATTGCTTGGCACATGGGTTCCCATGGGCTGGAACCCCGTTCTCCTCAGCTGAACGACGTGCTGGCAGGTCCTAGCCCCATGCAAACTCCCACCCACTCTCTCACCTTGTTGGCTAGCCTTACAACCAAGTTGTGACCAGCCTTAGTGGCTGGTCTTAAGGGCTTGTTTGGCCCTAAACCAAGCCTTACTCTCCCCCTATAAATACCCCCATTGGTCTTCCATGTGAAGGGTTCCAAAAAAATCAACTAAGAAGTTCTTTGGTTAATTCACAAGTCCCATACTAGCTAGCACAAAGCCACTAACCCCAAAACCACTTCCTAATCTTCTGATCCTAGTGTGTTCATACATACTTGGTAGCAAGACCCCATCAATCAATCTCATCTATTCCCAAACCCTTTCCAAGCAAAGGTATAACACTTGACATGTTTCTGTTTTGATCCCTGAGGGGGGCTGACAGGGCCAAGGCTGGTAATCAATACCATGTCCTGGTCCTAAAGCCAGCAAAGTTACAAGAAATCATGGCAGTCACACCCTCGCGCGATGGTCCCCTTTACTCGCGCGACACTTGTGTCAGCAAGAGATTGGACCTTGTGGGGAAGGGAAGCTAGCCCTTTTCTGTTTTGCAGTATATTTATGTTTATTATGTCTTATCTTGATTTTTAGATCACTGTTATGCATGCAAAATAAAATACAGTAACTTGTTTGTTTGCTTTAAATAGTTAGGAATGCCCTTGGGATCCCCTGAACCTGTCTCAGGACCCAAACATGCAAAGCAATTCCTGGAAGTCCAGTCAGGGGTGTCGCGCGAGAGTCACTCTCTGTCGCGCGACAGTTCGTTGATTTCCATGAGTGGCCCTTGCATGGGCAGCTAGGCCCTTGGCCTCTGTTTTGATACCCCCACTGTTTAGGGGTTGTATTTTATCTTATTTGGCTCCTGTTTGGAGTATGGTGTAATAATTAGTATTTTTAGCCTTCCCATAAACTGCTTGGTTTGCTTCCTGGGTGTGCACTGGTCCTTCCAGAGCCCAGAAGGGAATGATTCAGGGGCTGTGGTGAGATGACATGCTCGCGCGAGGGTCAGTGTGTCTCGCGCGATGGTTGACTTGCATGCAGGTCTGTCCAGGCATGCAAGTTGGTCATCGTGCAAGACAAATCTGCCCCGAGCCTGGTTATGGCATCTGATCGTTGTCTCGAGGTCATTCCACTTATTATTTGTCAATACTATCCATCCATGCCATTATTTGATCACATCCTGCAAAATGTTACAGTTTTAATCCCCGATTAACTGTTCCCCGCCCCAATTCGCTAAAATCAATTAAAAGAGGAAGAATCACAAATGTTTTCGTAAAAACGCCTAAGTAGAGACCGATCTCCGGATTGGGCGAGAGGGGTGCCATAAAACCCTTCCCCTCTCGTAACCTGGCTCCCGAACCCAGATATGGTTATGACGGACTGGTTTCCTTCACTTTTTCAAATCAAACAGCGCGGCAGGTGCTTCGAAATACGGTTCCTTGAGTGTCGGACCTTCAAAACTCAAGTGGCGACTCTGTATTTTTGAGCACTCGCCACCAGGCGCTTGTGCTCCCTCGATTTTCAAAGAAAAGGGCCGCAACGGCGAAAGGAACGGAATCCTTTTTCCGAGGGCATGCTGCCCACACAATACACGCACCTTCAATCCCTCAATGCTCATCAAAATGCTTATATCAAATTATAGCCCATCCCTTGATTCATATTGTTTTCTTTTTCATTTTTTTTTGCTATATTTTTTTTCTTGTGGTCGTGCAATACCTTGGTCTCTTAAGCTTTCTAATTGACCCTTGTAGCGAGTTTTAGGCCAGTGACACCCAAACCAGATGGCTTTAGAGCACTAGATGTAGAAAACACCCCAACGGACTTAATTACTCGAGTCAAAAAGGCTACAAACCAAAGCTAACCACACATGACAATTGCGGAACTCTCCACCGTTTGACGCGAACACTCACTGCTTACTGAGGCAAGAGGCCCGGTTACTAAGTGAAAAGCCTGAAAAGCGTGCATTTTTTTTTTTTTTTTGTTCATTCTTTTTTTTTGGGAAAAAGGGTATTAAGCATTCTAATAAGACATTTGACTCCAACTGAGGCATCAAAAATATATGTACGATACTCGAGATCAAATCCAACTCTAAGTGTGACAGTGCTCGTGCAAAGGCATTAATTGCTATCCAAACATAGATAATACGAACCAACTAAGTGCCTCTCATCAATACCTATGTTCACAAGTTTAACTCCATCAATGAATTCATATCAAGACTCGAACTTGGGCAACAATCACACCAACACTAATAAAAAACCGACAACCACGTTGGAAGTCAAAATCAAGCATCCAAAAATAAATAAATTTTTGTTTTTGAAAAAATTTCAACTTTACTTTTTTTTTTTTAATTTCAATTTTTTTTATAAGAAAACAAAAGAGATATACTATGGTGTCTATGCATAGAACAGACATAAATAATAGGTGAACCCTCCCCCAAACCTAAATGTGACAGTGTCCTCAATGTCAACGAGGCAAACACTGAAAAAGATAGATGATAACATGAGAGTGAGAAAGTATATGATACACCTGCTAAGTGCAATAAGGTTGAATTGTGTGACACCTGCAAAATTAATTATGGAAACACAAGAAAAGAAAAGAAAAATTGCACTAAACAAAAGTAAAGAAAGTAAGCGATAATAGGTTTTTTTTTAATTTAGAGCATCCCTCAAATCTAATCTCTACATGGATTTCAATAGACCAAGAGTCGCCAACCATGGTCATACAGCAAGAGACGGAATAGTTGAGGGTTATTCCAATGAAAAATAGACGGAATAGTCACTTTCTCTTATTCGCTTTTTTTATAATTAACAATACATGGATTTGCTCAACAAAATTTTTGTGACCCGATTAACAATTGCTTACTTAATTGTGAAACCAATTTAGTCGAAAGTGTAATTTTACTCACATGATAGAAAGATTCAGCATACCAAGGATATGTTTGCTTGCAGAAAAGTGCCTCTGACAAAATTCTATGACTAGAAAGTACGAGTTCTGCTCTAATGACAAAATCACACTCAAATTCTTTACTGCATTGGTCATTCTCGTCGATCAACTATCTTTTCCTCTTCAATTTGATCATTATTTGGGATAACGAGGGCTGACATAAGGGCTGACATAATTTCTGTTGGTCCCACAATTTCAACACTAGGATCGGGTGGCAAAGGTTTTAACTCAAAATTGGACTCTTGTTCATCCCACAAACTTGGGGTGTTCTCTAAAAATGGTGGCTCTACAAAGCACAAATTCCACCTACTAATATCTATGAAAGACTCTAAAAAAATGTTGAAAGATTCAATCGTAGAGTCTTCATCAATGTCATTAAAATGAGATAGACAAGCTTCAAAAGGATCCTCATAGCATGATTGAGTAAGGTGTTCTTTAATTTGACTATCTATCATGTAAACTACACTCACCTCATCCTCACATGGAAACTGTTTGTCAATATCAAAAAGGGTGGCGTTAATGCCACGAGTGATTTTGTTGCAGCCACGAAACTTCACATCATTTCACATATTTACCCTCATACCCAATATTTCTTTAGTCGGCTGTGTAAAACCCATTTTCCCTTTTCCTTGCAAACCCACTTGCCCTCTTTCTCTCTCCTCCCTCAATTGCAAAATCAGAACACCACCTTCCTTCAATCTCCTCTCATTTCTTCTCTCACTAGAACTATACACCTATCCCACCGTAAATCGGATTCACCACCATACATTCGTACTGGAACTGGATGCTTGGAAACTCGCCCAACCCCTCTTCCTATACTGTTTGGAGAATGGCCAAAACCCTCCTCCAGATTTGTAGACACCTCCCAAACGGGGTATCGCCATACAGATTGGTCATGTTGTGTTTGCTCGATTGGTTGCTCACTTCATAAACCAAAATCATGGACATTCCCATGGCTAGGAACATCGCCACATGATAACGGTTATCATCAAATAGAGTCGCCACCCAGTTTATTAAGGGGAAGGTGTTAGGCACCCCTCTTTGCCCAGTCGTGAGACTGGCCCATAATCATTCAACATAAGACGTATAGATGCTTGGTTTAATTCCAACACATAGTCTGTTTATTTATTCCTTTAAACAGTAAGCAAAGTGAGCCAGTGCGATAAATGAGCATGCATCAGAAAGCAGAAAAGCAAACAAAATGTCCCAGGGAAATGGATCCCGCGGCCGGTGAATGGATGTCACGGCTGAGGGATCCTCCTGGTTTGATATACCGGCCGAGGGATCGACGCCCCGGTCGGTGTTCTTCCTCACACCAGAAAGAAAGATTAGCAGGTAATCAAAATGCTACGATTAGTCAAAAAGACAGTAAATAAGACAAACCAGAGGCCGTTGGGCCTCACCACCTTGATCCCTCAGTTGCTTGATTGCTTTGGATTGGGCGTGATTGATTGATTGCTTGATTGAAAACCCTAGGGTTAGGGTTTGAACTTCGGGGTTTGATCGCCGGATTGACGGCTGCCTTCGGGAGGTTAGGGCTTTTGGAGTATGGGATTAAGAGAGTATTTGTGCAGAGCTTTGAGGCTTGATTGAGTGTGTAGGTCTATCAATTTCGGAGCCCAAAGGCTCCTTTATATAGGCATAGGGATGACTCACTCCGGCCAATCAAATCATGAGATGGCAATTGCAATTGCAATGCATCTCTAACTCTACGTCGTAATCTCTGAGCGTAGCCCGAACGCATCGGGAAGGTAGTGTAGTTGGATCAAACCAAACGTCTGACAGAACGTTCCAGAGTCTGGAAAAAGGTCGATCTGACGACCGGGTAAAGGATCTTGCGGCCGTGGAATGGATGTCTCGGCTGAATGATAGATCTTGCGGCCGAGGAATCGATCTCTCAGGGAGATTTTGCTGGCAACAGGTTGCTCGGGTGAGGAATTGATGTTATGGCCGTTAGATCGATATTACGGCCGTCAGATGGATTCTCCTAGGCTTCTGTATTTCTGTCTGAAAGGCTGTATGGCTTTGAATTGGGTCCTCTAAGTGGTTCAAAGTTCTCACCGAAAGTCCTAAGGTCCTCAAGGAAGCAATCAGCAATCAATGTATCCATTTCATCATCGGGATTGTCCCAAGGTGGGACTTGAAATAATCGTTAGGCCAAATTGGGGTGTCTACAGATGCCCCTCTTTGACTGAACTCAGACGGATCGCGAGACATGTTTGAGTAAGAGTCAAAGCTGTAAAAAGCAACTCAATTTGGTCCAACCACTATTCCAAGGGGTTTTCGAAAAAGGTTTTGTTATGGTCGGGCCGGGAGGCTGCCTACGTATTCCACAAGGGAAATTCAGACCAATCGTAGTTCGGGCTAAAAAAAGCTTTGTTATGGTCGGGCCGGGAGGCTGCCTACGTATTCCACAAGGGAAATTCAGACCAATCGTAGTTCAGGCAATAAAGAAAAGTAAAAAGTTTGGAGGGTTAGAGACAGAAGACGTACCTTAGGGCTTAAAAAGCCGTAGTGTGACGTACCTAGACTGAGCCAGGATTTTGGCGAAGAGTAGTTGAAGGAGCGCGGGGCTACCTAGGGAGTTTTTGTGGAGAGCTTCCTTAGTATTTTGGGGTAGATCAGTACACTGCAGGTGCATTTGCTTTTCTTGATCATCCTTACTTTGACTGAAAGGAGCTCGGTAGAGTAGCCTATCCTTGCGAATGAGCTGGAAGGAATTGATGTAACGAGGTGGAATCCAAACCATCTGCTGGGATGAGTCGGATGCCGATTTTTTTGAGATGTGGGGGGCACAGGGCCAGTATCTAGAGCACGGAGCTTTGGAGATGAGGGAACCGAGGCACAGAGCCGGTTGTAGTCATGAGGCGAGAGCCTGGAGAGTGATGGGATCGAGGCATGGAGCCTTTTGCAATCTTGAGGCGAAGGCCTAAGTTGTTGGAGCTTTTGAGTTTGATAGGACCGAAGCGCGGAGCTGGTGTTGATCATAAGGCGAGAGCCTGAGGTGACTGGATTGAGGCGTGGAGCCTGCTGTGGTTTATGAGGCGGAGGCCTGAGGTGAGCTTAGAGCTTGATGGGACCGAAGCGCGGAGCTGGTATTGATCAGGATGAGAGCCTGTGGTGTCAGAGCTTTGAGCTTGACGTGATGAACCGAAGCGCGGAGCTGGTATAAGGCAAGGGCCTGAGGTGAAGGAACTGAGGCTTGGAGCCTGAAGTGATTGAGGCATGGAGCCTGCATGCAGTCTTGAGGCGAGGGCCTGAGTTGTCAGAGCTTAGAGCTTGACGTGATTTGAACCGAAGCGTAGAGCTGGTTGCATTCTGATGGTCTGCGCATGGAGCTTTTCCATCATAAGTGTTGGCATGGAGCCAAAGGATCGAGGCGCTGAACCGATCAATAAAACCGAGGCATAGAGCCGGTTGATTGCAGGGTTGACCTGTTTCATGAGAGATATGCAGAGTGTATATGTGTGATGATGGTTGTTAGATGTGAACAGATATGATGATGCAGACTCGATGTGATAATGCAATATGTGCACGGGCCCGTGCGTGTGTGTTTGTTTTAAGCTTAGAGCTTCTATCAAGTTCCGGACTTGAGCATTCAGAGCGTAGAGCTCGAGCATTCGGACGGCAGAATCCGAGCATTCAAAGTACAGGCTTTGAGCGTCCAGTACGCAGTGGTTGGGCATCCAAGCGTAGAGCTTGAGCATTCAAGTATAGAACTTGAGCATCCAGTACACAGTGGTTGGGCATCCAAGCGTAGAGCTTGAGCATTCAAAAATGTTAGATTTTTAAGCATTCAGGCGTAGAGCCTGAGAATAGATGTCTTGATTGTTGGGGCGGCATAGAGCCTGTTGCTTGTTTACGGCTTCGAGCCAGTTGAGATGATGAACACAGGCTTCGAGCCTGTTAAGAACTTGATTGTGTACGGCTTCGAGCCAGTTAGAGACAATGGGCTTAGAGCCGCTGGGTTGGTTGTTACGGCTTCGAGCCAGTTGAGACAGTGGGCTTAGAGCTGCTGAGTTGATTGTTATGGCTTCGAGCCAGTTCAGATGGTAGATACAGGCTTCGAGCCTGTTGAAGTAATGGGCTTCGAGCCGCTGAGTAGTGATAGCGAGCATAGAGCTGCTGAGTCGAGGGCTTGGAGCCGCTGAGATAGTTGTTATGGCTTCGAGCCAGTTGGGATAGTGGTTATGGCTTCGAGCCAGTTGGGATAGTGGGCTTGGAGCCGCTAAGCTGTGATAGCGAGCGTAGAGCTGCTGAGTTGTGTAGAGATGATGGGCTTGTAGAACTGCTGAGCTGTTGAGTATTCCATCTTCCATCTTCCACGGGGTTTGATTGGTTCCTTATGCTTGGGATGTTTCCAAGGCTAGTTTTGAGTATGCTCGGGATTGCCCCCAAGGCTAGATTCCACATGCTCGGGATTGTCCCCAAGGCTAGTTCTTGACTACATTCCAATTTGTTAGGGAGATTTCCATTACTTCTACTGCTGGGGGTGCCTTCCGGAGGCCAAATGCCTTCTAGCGACTCAAATGTCTTCTGGTGGCTAAATGCTTTCTGCAAGCTGGCAACATAAACGCTTTCTGGAAGCTAGCAATATAAACGCCTTCTGGAGGGTGCATTGAGTGGAAGCCACAGGATTGTTTTGCTGGCCTGCTGAGCGCGAGGTTGTGCACATGGCGTGGCATAGAGCTGTTGAGGTGTGGGCGTAGAGCCGCTGAGCAGCACTTGAGCGTCCTCAATGTTTCGGTAAGCTTCCTGAAAAGCAAAAAGTTTGCTTTAGTTCGGAGTTTTTGATTTTGTATGATTTAAGAGTGAGTTTTTTTGTTTTGATTTGCGGGATGAGATCCCTCTTAGCCAGGGGCGTGAATGAGAAGGACCCGTGGTTGGGTCGAAGTTGTTCTGTTTAAAGAAGCTAAGATAACTGTATCCCCTGTTTAGGCAATGCATGCTTTTTAAACGTCAATTTGATGCCCCTAGCTTTTTATTTGTTTATGCAATCGTGAGATTAACTCCCTTTTTGTCCTCGGCAGAGAAACAGGAGACTGGAGGTTCGCGGTGGAGGCCTTTAGTGCACAAGTGGTTTGTGACGTTGTCGGAGCAGGCTCGGAAGTTAGTACGCGCTGCTGGTCTCGAGCCGTTTGTTTTGGGCCTCAATCTTCTGAAGATGGATTGGTCGTTGATGACCTTGCTGGCTGAAAGGTGGTGGGATACTCCCAACACGTTCCACTTTCCTTCTGTTGGCGAGATGACGATCACGCCAGGTGATTTTTCTTTGCTTACTGGCCTATGAGTAGGTGGAGCTCCTCTTTGGGTTAACCCTAGGCTTTGGGAGCGAGTAGGGGATTTGGAGTGGTTCTTGGGCAAGGTGCCCCCTCTTCGCTCGCGTGGTCATGTTGACGTCTCTTGGCTGATCAAGACTTTTATGAAGGTTGATATCTTGACTCAGGTGAGTGTTGAGTAGTTGACACGGGCCTTTCTTCTCTACCTCGTTGTTTGTCAACAAGGATAGTTCAGTGCATAGGCAGTCTCTAGCCCCTTTGCAGTATTTGGAGGCTGTTTGGGAGCTTGATTGGGGAGCATCTGCCTTGGCCACCTTGTATGGCCTCCTTAAGGCTTGTTCACGGGACAGGACTCTTGGCGGTCACTACTGGGTACTTGAGGTATATCCTTCTTCTTTTCTCGTTGTGATTTTTCCCTTGCTACGAGCGATGGTTGGTGGGGCAACGGAAGCCACTGTCGCCAATCTTGAGCCTTGGCGACGAGTTTTGGACCGATTGACGGTTGACCAGGTACCCCTTGCATTTCTTGTCTTTAGATCTTCATTCCTCTGTGCTGTGGCTGATTTAGACTTTGTTTGTAGGCGAGGTTCGACCCTCGGAGTGGTATATCAGAGGACACCCCTCTTGCACGTTCCAGGGTTCCAGATTGTACTCGTAGCCTGTTCGAGGGTCCCTTTTGTTAAGCCTGGTACTTATGTGATCGGGTGGCCAGCCAGTGGCGCCCGCGTGCTGAGGATCTTCAGTTTGTTCCTCCTCCTCCTCCGGCGTTGATGAGGTCTACTTCTTCGATGTCTAAAGTAGACTTGGAGAATGCTCAGATCTAGGCGGGTTTGCTTTTTTAGGCAGGTGACTGTATGGAGTACTGCCATTTTTCCTTGGTTCTGCCTGCTGTTCCTTCAGTTGCTCTTGTTTGGCCACGGGCCCTTTCCTTTGTCTCCTTCCATTTTAATGACGGAGAAGAGGCGTTTGGTGCTTGCCCCTTGTTTTGCATTCTTTTCCTTGTAGCTTGAGGTTGAATGAGCACCAGCTGTCAGTGGGGAGGATAACCAGCAATCCCCTTCTTTGTCTCAGAGATTATCTTGAAGACGTTGTTACGACCAGCTTTAGGATTTTCTTTTTCCTTCCTGTTTATGGTTAGTAAAGGAAGAAGCGGAAACTGTATTTGTATAGTGAAAGCAACCACAGTGATAATTTTGTAGGCAAGCTTTTGTTCATGAAATGAGAAATGCTTTTTATGCCCCTAGATGTCTTGAGTTTGCATGCGATAGTCAGAACATGGCTTTTTGAACAAGTATCTGCTGATAGATAGACAGCAATTTGTGTGAAAATGTAACATTGGCCGAAGAATTGATTATTCGGTTGAAAAATCGATATTGTGGCCGATGTATAGATTCTTCGGCCGTTACTTTGATTTTCCAAAGGTAGATTTTGTTTTGGCCAAGTGGCATCCTCTTTTCTCTTCCTTCTTATGCTTGGTTTTGATTTTCTTGCCTTTTGCTTCTGCCATGTTCCATAGTCCGATTGCCAAACTTGGGAGTTTTCAAGGTATCTTGCTCATTGTGTCAATTACCTTTAGGTTAGAGGGGATGACCTATAGCTCTCGTGTCTATTGCTGTTGCCAATTCTTCGAGAAAAGCATACTCATCTTTTGCGAGCTCAATACGCAGGGTTAGCTATACCTATCATTGAGTACAAATCTGTTGATGTTTTTCCTTCTCTCCAAATGTTTGGGCCGCATCTCGAATGAGAGATTGCCTACGTATCCCTAATCAAGGAATCAGGCCTCTTACGTAGTTCCAAAATCATCACCTTTGAGGTTGAGTTTTCACTCTTGGTTTTTCTTCTCACATGCTCTTGATTTTGCCTAGGTTACCTAATGGAGGTTGAGTTCCTAGCGAACTTTTCTTTGAATGCCTTAACTTTTGCCTAGGCTACATTTTTGCATTTTCTTGCCCTAGCAGGCTTTGCTCTTACTTTTGCTTGGGTTTTCAGGTTACCCAACGAGCACTTCTCTCAAGAGGGTTTCTGCGTTTCGGAGAGGAATTTGATGGAGATATTTTTCTAAATCTCCCTTGTGTTTGTACCTTCATAATGAGTGAGCTAACCTTAAGTGTTCTCGCAGAGATAGTGTCTTCTTTCTAAGTTTTGACAAAAACCTAGTTTCTTAAGCAACTAGAGTTCATCATTTCCTTCCTTTTTGTCAGCAACACAAGGAACTTGATTCCTTGAAATTTCCCTTGTTTGGCAAAGAGATTATAGTGTATTGGTAATTGCAATTCAGGAAATAAATCATTGAATAAGCATAGTCTAGAAGATGAAACAGGAATTCACTTGGTAGGAATTAAATGCCCAAGCAGGGGCTCAAAACATGTTTTATTTTGATAAAAGCAATGTTTAATATTTTTTGCCATGTTGTGACTTCGTAGCTACTGTAGCATTTCGAGGTCGTTTTCAAAACATTTGCCTTTCGCAACTTTATACTCTTTTCCACCATCTTCTTTGCCAAACAGAGCCTTTGTACTGGATCCATCTTCATGGCTTGCACGGTGGCTACCTCTTTGAGACATGAGTAGTCCCTCAAATGGAAATGTCAGTCTGGGTTTTCATCAACTCTTTTTTTCTTCTCGTTGATTATACAGTCATAAGAGAGATTAGTTACTTCCACTTGGCCGAATAGTGATGTTAAGGAGATTCCATCGAGTGGATCATCGCATTCTCCTTCCATTTCGTCAAAGTCACTTTCCCCTTTGCTTGTTCTTCCTCATTACTTTTGTCAGACATGTTAGGATTGATCACTTCCGATTGATCGGACTCATTGTTTTCTTCCTCCTCCATCATGAAACATTCATCCTCCTCTGGGAAGGTAAAGGTTGGCTTGGCTTGGTTGTTTTGGACAATGTATTGGCCATGATTGTATGTGGGGTTGTGAGATAGGTTTATGAGATTGATGTTTCGGGGTGGTGGTTCAGCATTATGGATTGGCTTGCTCATCAGGTTTTGGAAGTTTTATAGTTTGGCTTTCAATGAGATCTTGAATGTCATGGCGGAGACGCATGCAGTTATCTGTTTCATGCCTAAGGTGTTGGTGGTAGGCGCAGTGTTTGTTAGGATCATGGTTTGGGCCATAGGGTGGCTGAGGAAGTGGTTTGTTTAAAGGTTTGAGATGCTCCTAACGGCTCAGAATGGCTAAGGCTTGAGATGAGGTCATATAGAGAGGGTCAAAGTTGCGACGAGGGCGATTTGAGCTTCAGGATGAGCTAATTTTGAAAAGGGTCTTGTGGTAAGGTTGAGTTAAGGGTGTTGACGGAGGCAGGAGATGTACGGGTTGGGAAGGTTTCCTTTGGAGGAGTTTTTCTTCTTTCCCAATGAGGCCTAGCTTGATCCCTTCTTCAATCTGCAGCCCGATAGCATGCAGGCGCTTGAAATCAGTGATAGCCTGAGTGCAAATGTGCGTGAGGTACTTGGGCTGCAAACTCTTGACGACTATTCTCACTTGATCTTCCTCAGAGGGGCAGTTCTTGGCGGCTTTTTCTCTCCATCTAGCCACAAAGGTTGCAAAGTCTTTGTTCGATTCTTGCTTAGTCATTTCCAAATTTCGAGTTGTTAACGTTGTATGCATATTGCTTGACAAAAGCATTGGCAATTTATGGCCAAGTATGATAGTGCACAAACTCCAAAGTGAGACACCAATCGAGAGTGCTTTCAGTAAGAGTCCTTTGAAATAATTGAACAATGAACTCATCATTCAAGCCCATTGGCTTCAAAGTGTTGATGACAGGGCGGACATGGCTAGTGGGATTGCCAGTTCTTTTGAACTTCTCAGGTAGTTGAGAATCTGGAAAGAGTCCTTCAAAATTTAGAATTTGGTCCCCTTGTGAACGGGCCAGAGTACGTTTGATCTCCTTGACTTGTTTGGCCAATTCAGGGTTTTCTGCCAATACCACTTCTTGAGGATTCTCATCTTCCACCGATTTCTCTTCGTTCTCAGCATCTCTTGCTGCTTTCTCTGCTAGTAAGATAGTGACTTTGAGCTTGGTGATTAGCAATGATGGCGTCCTTATCTGCCATGAGAGTGGGAGGATTACTTGATGAAGCTTAGGATTTGGTAGATGATTGAGTTTGTTGAGGAGATGACCGCGGAGTCCCTGGAAGTGATTGGGACCGTAGCAGTGTAGGTGTTTTGGCCGGTGAGAGTGACAGACGAGACGGTTGTAAAGACCTCTGTTTGGCGTGACTTCGGGTGTTGTAAGAGTATAAAATTGGTTGTGGTTGCTTCTTTGTTTTACTTATTGTGTCTGCTTTGAAAAGTAGAGTACCTGTAAGTCAGTACTTGGCTTGTGTAGGGTTAGGATTTGGGCTAGAAATCCCAACCCTTCTGCACAGAAAGAGTTATTTACAACAACAGATGATACAAGGTGTGAGGAAGAACTTAGAAGTGAAAATGCAAGTAGGTTCCTAGCCTGTAGGTTCCTGTCTTAGTTTGATAAGTTCTATGGCTTTCTAAAACATGCAAGGTTTTGGTAGTCTCAGGGTGCTCCGTTGTCAAAGGGCACCAATCCTTTCACCAGCCCATCATAGACGGCGATTGGGTGATTCCCTTTTTGATATACCACTAGGTACGAGTGACTGTCGAGTTTGCTGGAACCCCCAACATAGCCCGTGTCATGCCGGGATATCAGGTGAACTCAACGGGTTGTCCGCTCGATGCATATGATAGATGAATTAAACAAGGCATGTATTAGTCTTATGTTGAACTTTCTGGTTATGGCTCTCATATTCCCCAGCAGAGTCGCCAAAAACTGTAGACACCTCCCAAACGGGGTATCGCCATACAGATTGGTCACGTTGTGTTTGCTCGATTGGTTGCTCACTTCATAAACCAAAATCATGGACATTCCCATGGCTAGAAACATCGCCACATGATAACGGTTATCATCAAATAGAGTCACCACCCAGTTTATTAAAACTGGGAAAACAGATAGAGATTCTGGATACTGGAGCCAAAAGTACAATAAGGGGAAGGTGTTAGGCACCCCTCTTTGCCCAGTCGTGAGACTGGCCCATAATCATTCAACATAAGACGTATAGATGCTTGGTTTAATTCCAACACATAGTCTGTTTATTTATTCCTTTAAACAGTAAGCAAAGTGAGCCAGTGCGATAAATGAGCATGCATCAGAAAGCAGAAAAGCAAACAAAATGTCCCAGGGAAATGGATCCCGCGACCGGTGAATGGATGTCACGACCGAGGGATCCTCCTGGTTTGATATACCGGCCGAGGGATCGAAGCCCCGGTCGGTGTTCTTCCTCACACCAGACAGAAAGATTAGCAGGTAATCAAAATGCTACGATTAGTCAAAAAGACAGTAAATAAGACAAACCAGAGGCCGTTGGGCCTCACCACCTTGATCCCTCAGTTGCTTGATTGCTTTAGATTGGGCGTGATTGATTGATTGCTTGATTGAAAACCCTAGGGTTAGGGTTTGAACTTCGGGGTTTGATCGCCGGATTGACGGCTGCCTTCGGGAGGTTAGGGCTTTTGGAGTATAGGATTGAGAGAGTATTTGTGCAGAGCTTTGAGGCTTGATTGAGTGTGTAGGTCTATCAATTTCGGAGCCCAAAGGCTCCTTTATATAGGCATAGGGATGACTCACACCGGCCAATCAAATCATGAGATGGCAATTGCAATTGCAATGCATCTCTAACTCTACGTCGTAATCTCTGAGCGTAGCCCGAACGCATCGGGAAGGTAGTGTAGTTGGATCAAACCAAACGTCTGACAGAACGTTCCAGAGTCTGGAAAAAGGTCGATCTGGCGGCCGGGTAAAGGATCTTGCGGCCGTGGAATGGATGTCTCGGCCGAAGGATAGATCTTGCGGCCGAGGAATCGATCTCTCAGGGAGATTTTGCTGGCAACAGGTTGCTCGGGTGAGGAATTGATGTTATGGCCATTAGAACGATATTACGGCCGTCAGATGGATTCTCCTAGGCTTCTGTATTTCTGTCTGAAAGGCTGTATGGCTTTGAATTGGGTCCTCTAAGTGGTTCAAAGTTCTCACCGAAAGTCCTAAAGTCCTCAAGGAAGCAATCAGCAATCAATGTATCCATTTCATCATCGGGATTGTCCCAAGGTGGGACTTGAAATAATCGTTAGGCCAAATTGGGGTGTCTACAAGATTACCCCACTTCAATCTGTGGTTCTTCAGATTACCGGTAGATCCAAATTGCCCAGTCTCACACCGTTTGACAAAGAAACCGTGGCTCAGTGAGTTCCACCGATGAGTACCAATTTTGCATTACAATTTGGATCACAGCCATCATTACGAAATCAAGACAAAGATATTGAATTCGACAGATGATTATCGATTTTTTGATGATTTTTAATTGCTGTCATTATTTTGAACTTCGAGTAGCATTTAAGAAAAATGCAAAAGATGAGAGAGAAGTAGTTTTGTTTTGATTGGCTGGAGAGAGATAGAGAGAGTAATGCAAGACGTGGTGTGATTTCATGTGACTCTGTGATTAGTTAGAGAAGAAGACGAAGTAGAAGGGAAAGTGTGTTAAGATGAAAGGGTAAAAAGGGTAAGACAAGAGACACAGTCGTGGCTCTAACAAATGTTGTCGTGGCTTTAGCATGACCCTATCAAAAATATTAAGGTCAACAGTCATGTTACCAAATGACATCTTCATCACACCATTCCTATAGTTAATTTGAGCATTAGACGTGGCCAAGAAAGGACGTCCTAATATGACCGGAATGTGCCCCTTTGAGTTTTGGACAGGTTGAGTGTCTAAGACTATTAAGTCTACTGGGAAATAGAAATTGTCAACTTTTATTAGAATATCCTCAATAACGCCTTTAGGAATTTTAACGGATCCATCAGCCAATTAGCCAATTGAAGTCTTACTGAAGTGGGTTTTAGCTCCCCCAATCCTAATTGCACGTAAACTGATTATGGTAGTAAGTTGACACTCGCTCCCAAATCTAACAAAGCTCGCTCAATGTGATGATTACTGTGGGCTACCAGCCAGAAAAAATATATATTTTTCCGTTTTTGAAGAAAAATCGGTTTGAAGAGTCGCCACCTGGATTTGCGGTATATCACCCGAGAAACCGTTTTGTTTTGAAAATGATTGATTTGAAATTGAAAACCAGAGATCGTTTTGAGGGTCCGGAAGCCACGTTACGAGGGGGGAAGGGTTTTACGGCACCCCCCTCGCCCGATTCGAAATCGGTCTCTACTAAACGTTTGTGGGATTTTCAAAAGGGGTTTTGTTTCATTTTAACCAGCTAGCAAGTATCCACAGAAATACCATGTAGGAAGTGTATACTGGTGCATGTGTACAGTTGAGGGTGAAATGGTAAGTGAATAAAATGCATGGTCACAGAAACTGAGGATCTGTCACTGACTTCACTCTCGAGCGCTCGGGAGTGGTCCCGAGCGCTTGGGAGCTCTGATACCCAACCTGCAAGCTTTGTTAGAACAGACAGAATATAATGCTAAAATAGGAACTGAAAAGCTGCTATATACACTACTGGCTCAGCAGAGGACTTGAAAGACTGAGCTAAGCCTTCAACCTTTCAGATCGTGCATCCCTGCCTCAACAAGGCTAGATCTATAAATTTAAAAGAGCAACAGGCCACACTTATGCATGCAGAAACCAGAGAACACATCAGGCTGGGAAAATGGGACGCAACAGCATGCATGCACTCCCGAGCGCTCGGGAATGGTTCGGAGCGCTTGGGAGTGAGATACATATCAGCTTGCTCTCAAATGGAAAATAGTACTATCTTGACATGCAAAGGCCCTTGTTTTGATTCTCCCCTGAAGTGAATGATTCTTTTAACTTTGAAAGAAAGGAGCCTTGTTCACACATGAAAACTTGTGAGAAAATGTTTCTGTTTTAGGGGAAAACGATTTTCTGTGCATGCATGCCAAGATGAGATGCTTTCCTTTAAAATTTTAACTCATACCCAGCCTGTTGTGTGACAAAAGACCATGCATGAAACTGGGAACGGTCCCGAGCGCTTTGGAGTACTCTCGAGTGCTCGGGAGTGTTACCAGTAAGGGTTTTGTGAAAATATTTCTTTGTACCCCATTGCTCTTGTTTTTACACAAGGGTCTCCCAACCATGCACCCAGTATTGAAGACTGGGTCAGGCTGAGAGACCTCCCTCAGAAGGGAAGAACAGCCTCTTTGGTTGTGATCAAAGGTAAAGGTTTCTACCTTTTACTTGAACTTTGCTCCTTGGAATAGCTTTGAAATCTGGATGAAGAGAGAAGAGTGCAAGAGATCAGAAGAGTATTCTGGATTTCTTGCCCTTTCCCTTGGTGATTTCTAAAACCTTTGGAGTTTGTGTAGACACCCCAATCTGGGCTTCCAGATTAGTTTACTTACGGTTTTTGATTCCCCGATGATGAAATGGATCAAGAACACCCCAGGAATGTCGAGTGTTTGAGCTTTGAGTGTTTGAAAAACCTTTGAGCCTAACCTAACCCTAAGCCACTTCCAAAAGCCGAAAACCCTACTGACGCGCGCCAGGGCGCAATCATCGCGCGCCAGGGCGCAACCATCGCGCGCCCGGGCGCACTGTCGCGCGACAGACTAGAACCCTCGCGCGATGGTCAAACTGCCAGGTGGACAAAGTTTAACCGTTGACCCTCGCGCGACAGTTTGGAACCCTCGCGCGACGGTTCCAACCTGTCCCCATCACCTTTATTCAGCTGGGCAGCTTAATTACCAAGTAACCCCCAGCCAGCCTCGTGGCTGGCTGACCTCCATTCTTTGGACCAGACCTGCCTTTCCATTAATGGAAGGTGCTCTCCCTATAAAACCCCCCATTTGTTCTCTTTCAAAGGGTTCCAAAAAATTCAAAACACAAAGGTTCTAACCCTAGCCCTTTGTTTATCTCTCCTCCATTAGCAAGTGCAATATTTGGTTTCCCAACCTAGCATCCAAGAACAAAGCTTGTTCTTCTATCTCAACATTTTCAAACACTTCAATCAAACCTCAAACCCAACCTCAAACTCAAGGCTCAAATACCTTTCAAACTCAAAAGACCAAAGGTATAACACCTTTGTTCTGCTCTCTGTTCTGATCCCTGAGGGGGGCTGGCAGGGTCAAGGCTGGTAATCAATACCAGTCCTGGCCCTAAAGCTAGCAAGGTTTCAAGAACCGTAGATCAAGCACACCCTCGCGCGATGGTCCCACTCACTCGCGCGACAGTTCTGTTTGCACGAGAATGGACCACGTGGGGAAGGGAGGCTGGTCATTTCTTGTTTTATCTATGTACATGACTGTTGTAGCTTTGTTTTAATATATATCTCACTGTGGAGCATGCTAACAACCATTTTACAGCTTTCTTTAGCTTAAAAATGTTAGTTTTACATTTCAATATTCATTTCTGTTCTGTTGGAGTACCCCTGGGATCATTCTGGATCTGTCTCGGAACCCAGGACGTGCAAAACCAGACACTGGAAAGTTGGCTCGAACCATCGCGCGCTGCTCCCGAACCCTCGCGCGATAGTCAAATGGAGCGTTGACCAGTGTGCCAGGGCGCACCGTCGCGCGCCAGGGCGCAACCATCGCGCGCCCGGGCGCATTGTCGCGCGACGGTTTAGAACCCTCGCGCGATTGTTTGTCCCCGATCAGTGGCTGGCCTTGCATTTTTAACTTGATTTCAGGCTATTATCTTGTCCCCACACTGTTTATGGGGTGTTTTGTTTATTTGTTAGGCTTTTCAGCCTTTAAACTGTATATTATGACTGCATAAACTGCTTGGTTTGTCCTGGGTGTGCACTGGTCCTTCCAGAGCCCAGAGAGTTTAAACTGCTTGGTTTGTCCTGGGTGTGCACTGGTCCTTCCAGAGCCCAGAGGGTTTGAGAATAAGAGCTGTGGGCTTAGGCTTACTGGGGCGCGCAGGTCTTGTAGTAGCGTGCGCAGGTTTGGTCAGCATGCATTGACTTGATCAGTGCATACTGGTTTCTTCCTGTGCACGACGCTCCAAGACAGGAGCTTTCCAGTCTGTTTAAACTCCCACAGGAGTCTGTTCTCATCCTATACTAACTGCTCATCCATGCCATCTATCACATCCTGCAAACATGTTACAGTTTTAAATCCCGATTAACTGTTCCCCCGCCCTAATTGGCTAAAATCGATTAATAAAAGAAGAATCGCAATGTTTTCAAAATGCCTAAGTAGCGACCGATCTCCGGATTGGGCGAGAGGGGCGCCATAAAACCCTTCCCCTCTCGTAACCTGGCTCCCGAACCCAGATATGGTTATGACGGACTGGTTCCTTAAACTTTTTCAAAACAAACAGCGCGGCAGGTGCTTCGAAATACGGTTCCTTGGGTGTCGGACCTTCAAAACCCGAGTGGCGACTCTGTATTTTTGAGCGCTTGCCACCTGCGCTCGCGCTCCCTCGATCCGGGCCCAATGCCACGGCGAAAGGAACGGAATCCTTCTCCGATTTTAAGGGCATGCTGCCCACAGTGGCGACTCTGCTGGGGATGATCGAACTAATATTGATCCACACTTAGGGTTTAATACACTTGTGAACAATCCCTTAAAAGTCTGTCAAAACGGTGAGCTTCGCGCTGCCGAAGGTTGGAATGGTGATTTAACAGGACCTCGTGTCCGGCCATTCTAATCTGGGGCTTTTTCGATTGTTTACTTGCGTAGTTTCCTCTAAAGATGGATTAAATGAAGTGAGCCAAATTTGAAAGGGCATTTTGTGATTTTGCGATTCTTCTTCTCTTAATCAAATTCTAGCATCTCATTTGCATCGATGTGGGATAAGCCTCGTTGGATCGTTTTGGCAATCCGGCACGGTTTACCGGAGCCCGGGGACCCCGAATGACCGACAACCTTCGACGATGATGGGTCATGCTACCGTTCGACTGTTACTCTGCGAAAAACGCGGGTAACGGGAGGTATATCTGTGGCCCTAGTCCGAGGAACCTGTTACAAGCCAAAACCAGCCTTTGCATATACAAAGCACTAGAACTCTCCAAACTAGGACAGGTACCCACAGGGTAAGATCTATTTGCATCTAACCCCCGTAACTGCCTATGTGTTACTGCTTTCCCTATCGCATGCACTGTTTTGCATAGGAGCATGCTTAAGGCTGTTTTGTCTTTCGAGTTTGTCTTACGCTGTCTAAGACGTTGTTGGACCCGATGAGGAGTCGTTCATTCTGTTGAATGTTCGTTATCAATCGCAAAGTCCTTAGTTCAATGAGACTTTGAGAAATCAAAATTTACTACATCTTTGGCTCATGCCCGTTTAAAGGATTCAACTGACAATAAGGAACAACAAGGTAGTGATGCTGTGTCACTGGCGCCACCCAGGTTGAAGTGCGTTGTCACTAT
Organism: Rhododendron henanense subsp. lingbaoense; assembly: GCA_020567845.1. Classification (NCBI taxonomy): domain Eukaryota; kingdom Viridiplantae; phylum Streptophyta; class Magnoliopsida; order Ericales; family Ericaceae; genus Rhododendron; species Rhododendron henanense. The sequence continues at coordinate 42,133,849 of CM036313.1, read as the reverse complement.
ACACCGCCGTGTTCAAGGTTAAGGTGCCATGTCATCAATACCGAGTTGTTCCAAATTCAAAGTTGAATCTTCAAAAGGGACTAGCCAAAGATTTAGTCTATTTTGACATCTTTTAGGATCTGTCGATCTACTCAGGGACACATCGCCGAAAAGAATTCTGAGGATTCCGGCAACGTCTGAAACTTGTGAGGCAAACTCGTCTCTGGTTCTGTACATACATACATACATGTCATTTTGCGTAGGAGCATGTTTAGGGCGGCTTCTAGGTTGTCTCTCGCTTTCGAGTCTGTCTTATGCTTATTAGGACGCTGCTAGACCCAATGAAGAGTCGTGTATCTCGATGGTGCACGTTGTTAATTTTTCAAAAAGTCCTTAGATCAGCGAGACTTTGAGAAATCAAACCTTATTAAGTCCTTGGCTCATGCCCGATTGAGGATTCAACCGACAATAAGGAACCACAGAGTATGAATGTCGTGATATTGATGTCATTTTGGTTATCGTGCTTCGCACGTACACCGCCCCGGCTAAAGCGCGTTGTCGCTCACGCCACCCCGGTAAAGGTGTCACGCCATCAATACCGAGTTGTTCCAAGTTCAAAGTCGAATCTTCAAAAGGGACTAGTCGAAGACTTAGTCTGTTTTGGCATCTCTTAGGATCAGTTTGATCTATTCAAAGGATATACCCTCGAAAAGAAATCTGAGGATTTTGGCAGCGTCCGAACATCATGAGACAGACTTGTCTCTAGTTCTAGAGTCTAGGGTGGACACCGATGACGATGTATGCATTGCATTTTGCTGCAGGAACGCCACTGAGCTTTCTCTTACTTTACTGTCTAGTTTGGAGCTATTGCACCGAGCAAGAGAGTACCGAAAGGAAGAGCCAAACCTACTTGGGAGCGTCTTCAGAATCCGGTTCGAAGACTTGTCAGGCTCGAAATCCAGTCAGTTGCAACGGAGGCTTCTCCAAGTTCATTGTTGGCCGCCCTACAGTCGGGTTCGTCGTCAATTTTGCAAAGAGCCACGCCGTCGGCTTCCCCTTCTTCAACACCTTCAAAGCCAGCCATGGCAGATCAACCGCTCACTCTGGAAACCATGCTTATGAACCTTCAGGATAGCATCACCGCCATGCAACAGAGGGCAGCTCAGACAGATACCAATATTGCCCGCCTGAATGACCTTATCCACACTCGCCTTCCACCTCCTCTTGAAGAGGAAGGCGAGGACGATGAGTCCGACCAGGAACAGCCTGTCTTGGTCCCAGATCCGAATCACGAGGGGCGTCTCATTGTTCAGCTCAACCCTAAGGAGGCTCGTGCGCCTGCTGCAATCCCAAATCCGGTAGGTGGCAAGCCTATTTTGAATCCGGATATGGCAGCTCTCATGGCCAAGATGGCAAAGCTGGAGGAGGCAGTCTCCAAGTCTGAGAAAATCAGTGCAGGGGGAATTGACTTGGATCGTCTCTGTTTGTACCCTAATGCCAAGCTCCCTGACAAGTTCAAGATGCCTAACTTGGTTAAGTTCGACGGGAGCGGTGACCCCAGAACTCATCTCTATGGTTACCATGCCGCAATGAAGCTGCTGGGTGTGGAAAGTGAGGCCATGTCTCAGCTTTTTCCTCAAACTCTCTCTGGGCCTGCTTTTCATTGGTTTTTGTCGCTCGACATCTCCAAACGAAGCACTTGGGAAGATATAGGGGCTGCCTTTGTCTCTCAGTATAGCTACAACTCTCAACTCAAGATGACTATTCGAGAGTTAGAATCCACAAAGATGGAGGCAAAGGAGTCCTTTGCAGACTTTGTTAAAAGGTGGAGAGCCAAAGCCGCTCTAATGACTGAGCGCCCCAGCGAAAGAGACCAACTCCGCATCATCTCCCGCAATCTTCAACCAGACTATGCCAGGCACTTGGTACTCGCTCAAGCGACCGCCAACTTTGAGATATTCTTCGATTCTGGCCTAGCCATCGAGGATGCGCTGCAAGCTGGCATTCTGCCAAGGGGTGAATCCTCTTCCTCCACTCAAAAGGTTACGCCAAGGGCTATAAGTGGGAGCGATGCTCCAGCTTCCAACTCCAGTCGTGCCGCCGATATCAACCAAATACGAAGTGCTCAAAGCCTCCGATCTCGAACACAACCCCGAAGCTTCTCTGCCTTCGAGGCATCTCTGTCTGCAGTGATGGAGAAACTTGTCAAGTCTGGGCATCTCAAACCTTTGACCCCAACTTTTCCACCCAAAGTCTTACCAGCCGGTTACAATGCCAACATTTTCTGTGCCTTCCACCAAATGCCTGGCCATCTCACTGATAACTGCTTGCGTCTCCGACACGAGATTCAAGATCTTATTGACGATGGCACGGTTCAAGTTCCACCAAAGCCCAACGTCATTTCCAACTCCTTGCCTCAACACGGGTCTGACCCTCTGGTTGGTCAGATATCTATCGCCTCCACTCAAATCAACCCGAGCTCCACCATATTCAACCCTAGCCACTATATCATCCCAGCAAACCAACCCAAACCCATCGTATCCATCCCGTCTGAACCGGAGGTTAACATGATGGCTGTAGGTTGGGCAGTCGAGACTTTCTCTGCCAACATCTGGTTTGACAGTGATGAGGGGCTTGCAAAGGAAAGGACCATTTGGCTGAGGTCCATTGTTTAAAGGAGTATCGAGTAGGTTTGGTCGAAGAAGCTGAGGAGGCCAAAGTGCTGTTGCTTGGGCCTGACACCCGCTGGATCCTACCTCTTTTTGTGGAAGCTATGGGTAGCTTTTTAACAATTGCATTTTCAAAACCGCGTCTAGTTTGCATTGGCGTCTTGTCTGAGTCTGACACAGAGTCTTTTGCGTTTGTCTAAGTCTAACTCTGATCGGAGGTTGTGCCTCTTGGCCCTCCACGTCGTAGCTTTTGTTTCAAGTTTCGAGTCTGCTGTACTTGGTAAACCCCGAGGGTTTTTATGATATGCTTTATCTTGCTTCTAAGTACTTCGCTGGCTTTTATATAAACTGTGTCGACCCTGACGACGAAGGGATAGATTTTGATGGGATCATTCCCAAGAAAATGTGTTCCCTCGCCGAAAGGGAAGACAAAAGGCATGCTCAGCCTATTAAAAGAAGAAGTAATTTCAAATAAACTTGAAAGACAAGTATAACCTCCTGAAAGGTTCAAAGTTGGTTCAAAGCCACCCCAGAGGAGCATTGTGCCCGGTCATACAAGCATCGATGTCTTGGCATAGTCTCACCAAGTCACGCCTCGCGTTTGATTTTGGGACAAATAAGTATCAATCCCCCTGTTATTGGGTGCCAATCCAAAAAGCAGAAGCTCAGAAGGCTCCGGGCCTCGTACCTTGTTCAAAAGCAACAACAGTGGCATTCTGCCAAGTACAAATGAGAAAGTGTACAAAGCGGTCCGGAGCAAGACATTTCCAACCGAAGCACTCTTGACTCTTTGTTATCAAAGCCATATTATCTGGGGCTACAACCAAAGGTCTTCGACCTCGACAGCAACAAATTCAATACCCATGGTCGATCTGGATCAATTCAAATGTTGCTTTTCCCTGTGAGAAGCTCGTTGGGCTGAAAACCCCAAGGGTGGGCAGTTCCAAGCAAAAGTTAGAGCAGCCTGCTAGACCAAAACCTATGAAGGTGGTTTAGGCAAAAATGAATAGGCAATATTCAAAAGCTCGCTAGACCGAAGACCCGAATGAGCGGTACTAGGCAAAAGTTAGAGCACAAAAGGAGAGGTAAATACTCGAGAGTTAACCCTTGGCCTGAACTACGTTTTGACCTGATTCCCTAGCTTGGGATACGTAGGCAGTCTTTCTTTGAGACTCGGTCACAATCTATCAATTGGATCCATGGTTGACATTTTGGTACACATCAAAGGTCAAAGAGGATTGAAGATCAAGACAAGCTTCATTGGAGGAACCAGAAGGGGGAAACCCTTCGTCTTTCAATTTTATTACAAACTGCTTCTTCAATTTACAGGCTGAGCATAAGTCTTAAAAATAATTGAAGCATCAAAAACAGAATGAAATGCTAGAGGCCTTAACAGGCTCACAGTTTATTCTAAGTTCAGCGAAGTCTGGTATAAGCAACCGCAGCGCGTTTATTTGAGTGATGCGCGTTGGTCTCAAACCTGCGCACGCTTCTTGCAGCAGGCAGTAGCAGTTGGCTACTACCCTCGAATGTCGTTCCAGGGGCTTTTGCCAAGTCTTGTCATACCATGCAAGTCATATGGACTTAATGTGACTGCACGGGGGTGTCGGTTTCAGTCCGGGCCTATACGTGTCATAATCTGCGTCTTATGTCCATTTTTGCGACATTTTTCCAGTTTTTCAATCAATTGTCATTTCGAGGTGTTTTTCTCGATTTTGTTTGTACGGGTCTTTGTACCTTTTCCACTTTTCATAAGTGTCAGTTTCATCTGTTCAGGAATATCGTGAGTTTTGGCACATTAATGCCCAAAATTTCATTATATTCTATGTGTCTAAGGGTTTGCATTGTACCCTGGTTCTCTTTCTCCCTTTTCATTCAAGTTAGGCGAGTCTGTACATATGTGCGCATGTCTGTGTGTCGATTCAAATCACTTGTCAATGCAAATTAGATATTAGTGGTTAGTTTTCGCATTCTCTTCAACACTTGCAAAAGAGAGTCAATAAACTGGAAAACGCGATTGTTACATTGCTACCCGCAAGCAGTGGAATCTCTTGAAGCAATAGGGCACGTCAGCCCAGGGCCAAGCGAAGCATCTCTGGGGCTCACCTATGGGGCATATCTGCCCAAGCATCGAAAAAAGAGGGGCACGCAGGTCCAGTTCCAGTGCTCAAGCGTCAACTGGGGCACGCTGGCCCACTCAATGCCTATCTATCTGGGTGCATATCTCAGAAGCACAGACAGTACAGTGATGAGGCTCAGTGGTAGTCCTTAGGTGTCGTTGTCCTTCTAAGAGCCGCCCTAAGCTTGCATCTGCATTTTCAATATTTTATACATGTCATTGCATATTGTGTGTATATCAAATGTTGAACGCAGGAAAAATCCATCAAGCGATAAAGCAAGCCTGCTCGGTATCGAAGGCAGCAAGTAAACAGCCCAGCAGTTGTCACCAACTTCTCCCCAACTGCAGTCCGCCTTGCTTCTATCCATGATATCCACTGTTTGTGCTACTTGGATCAACCCAACGACAGCCGGTCCTGTCCAACCTCAACGGCTCGATCACTTTTTATAGCGATCTGCCCAGTTCAAATCAACGACAGCCGGTCCTGTCCAATCTTCAACGGCTCGATCACTTTTTATAGCGATCCGCCAGTTCAAATCAACGACAGCCGGTCCTGTCCAGGCTTCAACGGTTTGATCATTTATACTGCTGATCCTCCCATCCAGGCTTCAGCGGTTTGATCATTTATACGGTTGATCCTCCCATCCAGGCTTCAACGGTTTGATCATTTATACTGTTGATCCTCCCATCCAGGCTTCAACGGTTTGATCATTTATACTGCTGATCCTCCTGTCCAGTCTTCAACGGTTCGATCATTTATACTGATGATCTGTTCGTTCAAAAATCGAAGCGCGTTGTGGCGTTCTTCAGTCAGTGTTGAGACATTGGCAAATCCGAGCGTGTTGAGGCGTTCTTCAGTCAGTGTTGAGACATTGGCAAATCGAAGCGTGCTGAGGCGTTCTTCAGTCAGTGTTGAGGCATTGGCAAATCAAAACGTGCTGAGGCGTTCTTCAGTCAGTGTTGAGACATTGGCAAATCGAAGCGTGCTGAGGCGTTCTTCAGTCAGTGTTGAGGCATTGGCAAATCAAAACGTGCTGAGGCGTTCTTCGTCAGTGTTGAGGCATTGGCAAATCAAAGCGCGTTGAGGCGTTCTTCAGTCGGTGTTGAGGCATTGGCAAATCAAATCAGCGTTGAGGCATTCTTCAGTCGGTGTTGAGGCATTGGCAAATCAAATCAGCGTTGAGGCATTCTTCAGTCGGTGTTGAGGCATTGGCAAATCAAATCAGCGTTGAGGCATTCTTCAGTCAGTGTTGAGACATTGGCAAATCGAAGCGCGTTGAAGCGTTCTTCAGTCAGTGTTGAGACATTGGCAAATCGGAGCGCGTTGAGGCGTTCTTCAGTCGGTGTTGTGGCGTTGACAAACTAATCAACGACAGCTGGTCCTGTCCAATTTCCCAACTGCGTTCACCACATCATCCCATAATCCACAACAACGATCAGATTATCAATCGATGGTCCGTTCATCCGCAACTGATTGTTCCCCAGGAGAGTCCGTCTTGGCCTGTCCCGAACGACAATCACCCTCAGTCTAGCCGAAAGTGCATCTTTCAGCAGGCTTATTGCTCTGTCTCGGATGGTCTTTGATAGGGAGATTGGCTCTGATTCCCAACAGATGGAATTCAACCTGCCTGACACGACCTACCCGTGTTTGTTGGAATACTTTGTGCCGAGGATAGCTTGATCCCCAGCAACGACGGCCGGTCCCGTCAACATCTGCAGCGACAGCCTGTCCTGTCCAAATTCAATCAACAAGCGGCGATGCAATCGTCCACTTCTACTTCCATCCCCAGCGACGGTCCGTCCGTCCTATCAACCAATCAGGTTCTGTAAGTATGCTTGTCTACTTTGCTAGTATGTTTTGCTCTGGATTGCCTTGAGGGGTGTCTAGAAACCTTTGACGTTACTTGTACCAAGTCAATGGTGCTCCAAGTGCCGTCAAAGGGGGGCTACTGTAGACACCCCAATCTGGGCTTCCAGATTAGTTTACTTACGGTTTTTGATTCCCCGATGATGAAATGGATCAAGAACACCCCAGGAATGTCGAGTGTTTGAGCTTTGAGTGTTTGAAAAACCTTTGAGCCTAACCTAACCCTAAGCCACTTCCAAAAGCCGAAAACCCTACTGACGCGCGCCAGGGCGCAATCATCGCGCGCCAGGGCGCAACCATCGCGCGCCCGGGCGCACTGTCGCGCGACAGACTAGAACCCTCGCGCGATGGTCAAACTGCCAGGTGGACAAAGTTTAACCGTTGACCCTCGCGCGACAGTTTGGAACCCTCGCGCGACGGTTCCAACCTGTCCCCATCACCTTTATTCAGCTGGGCAGCTTAATTACCAAGTAACCCCCAGCCAGCCTCGTGGCTGGCTGACCTCCATTCTTTGGACCAGACCTGCCTTTCCATTAATGGAAGGTGCTCTCCCTATAAAACCCCCCATTTGTTCTCTTTCAAAGGGTTCCAAAAAATTCAAAACACAAAGGTTCTAACCCTAGCCCTTTGTTTATCTCTCCTCCATTAGCAAGTGCAATATTTGGTTTCCCAACCTAGCATCCAAGAACAAAGCTTGTTCTTCTATCTCAACATTTTCAAACACTTCAATCAAACCTCAAACCCAACCTCAAACTCAAGGCTCAAATACCTTTCAAACTCAAAAGACCAAAGGTATAACACCTTTGTTCTGCTCTCTGTTCTGATCCCTGAGGGGGGCTGGCAGGGTCAAGGCTGGTAATCAATACCAGTCCTGGCCCTAAAGCTAGCAAGGTTTCAAGAACCGTAGATCAAGCACACCCTCGCGCGATGGTCCCACTCACTCGCGCGACAGTTCTGTTTGCACGAGAATGGACCACGTGGGGAAGGGAGGCTGGTCATTTCTTGTTTTATCTATGTACATGACTGTTGTAGCTTTGTTTTAATATATATCTCACTGTGGAGCATGCTAACAACCATTTTACAGCTTTCTTTAGCTTAAAAATGTTAGTTTTACATTTCAATATTCATTTCTGTTCTGTTGGAGTACCCCTGGGATCATTCTGGATCTGTCTCGGAACCCAGGACGTGCAAAACCAGACACTGGAAAGTTGGCTCGAACCATCGCGCGCTGCTCCCGAACCCTCGCGCGATAGTCAAATGGAGCGTTGACCAGTGTGCCAGGGCGCACCGTCGCGCGCCAGGGCGCAACCATCGCGCGCCCGGGCGCATTGTCGCGCGACGGTTTAGAACCCTCGCGCGATTGTTTGTCCCCGATCAGTGGCTGGCCTTGCATTTTTAACTTGATTTCAGGCTATTATCTTGTCCCCACACTGTTTATGGGGTGTTTTGTTTATTTGTTAGGCTTTTCAGCCTTTAAACTGTATATTATGACTGCATAAACTGCTTGGTTTGTCCTGGGTGTGCACTGGTCCTTCCAGAGCCCAGAGAGTTTAAACTGCTTGGTTTGTCCTGGGTGTGCACTGGTCCTTCCAGAGCCCAGAGGGTTTGAGAATAAGAGCTGTGGGCTTAGGCTTACTGGGGCGCGCAGGTCTTGTAGTAGCGTGCGCAGGTTTGGTCAGCATGCATTGACTTGATCAGTGCATACTGGTTTCTTCCTGTGCACGACGCTCCAAGACAGGAGCTTTCCAGTCTGTTTAAACTCCCACAGGAGTCTGTTCTCATCCTATACTAACTGCTCATCCATGCCATCTATCACATCCTGCAAACATGTTACAGTTTTAAATCCCGATTAACTGTTCCCCCGCCCTAATTGGCTAAAATCGATTAATAAAAGAAGAATCGCAATGTTTTCAAAATGCCTAAGTAGCGACCGATCTCCGGATTGGGCGAGAGGGGCGCCATAAAACCCTTCCCCTCTCGTAACCTGGCTCCCGAACCCAGATATGGTTATGACGGACTGGTTCCTTAAACTTTTTCAAAACAAACAGCGCGGCAGGTGCTTCGAAATACGGTTCCTTGGGTGTCGGACCTTCAAAACCCGAGTGGCGACTCTGTATTTTTGAGCGCTTGCCACCTGCGCTCGCGCTCCCTCGATCCGGGCCCAATGCCACGGCGAAAGGAACGGAATCCTTCTCCGATTTTAAGGGCATGCTGCCCACAGTTTGGAAAGAGAGTTTGGAAGTTTTTGGTTTTTAGCAAGAGAGAGAAAGAGAGCAAAGAATGGGGTTCTTCAGGAGTGAAATTTCGTAGCCTCCTCTACTGAAACCAGACCCTCTTATTTATAGGCAAAATAACCTATAGTTTTCAAATCAAATGGTTTTGAAATAAAACATTTTAAAATGGGGGAAATCTGCTGGCCTAGTGTTCTCTGACTGAGGTTGAGTGTTGACTCAACCCTCAGCCGGCTCAAGGTGGCTGTAATGATGGATTGCATGGGTAGTGGGGAGCTCAGCCATCCATTGGGCAGCACAGAAGACTCGAGCGCTCGGGAGCACTCCCGAGCGCTTGGGTCTTCACTCTCGAGCGCTCGAGAGTGAGCCAGGCCAGAGGTTTTGGAAAATGGTTTTGAGCGCTCGGGACTTCTCCCAAGCGCTTGAAAATGCTTTTGACCATTTTTATTCCCTTTTCAAATCTTTCAAGGAGCAAAGTTCCGATCGATACTAGGCTTGTTTCAATCCAAAGTCATCATCGGGGAGCCTCCGGGCCATAAATCAAGGAATTTTGAAGAGTCCAAATTGGGGTGTCTACAATTACCTATCGTGCAAGAAATTGTAGGACACCCAGGATCCTTATACTTGACAGGTACTTTGTGTTGGATAATGGAGCTAACTTGTTCAGTCAATACTACTTCCATAGGGGTGCTGGCCTTCCTTTTTATGGAGACTAGGTCTTTTTAAAATTTGGCATATGAAGGCACCTGTCGAATAACATCTAGGAATGGAACATTGATTCTCACTTGCTTAAATACCTCTAGAATATCTCCATGGTCTACACCTTTCTCAGTCAATACTACTTCCTTAGGGGTGCTGGCCTTCCTTTTTATGGAGACTAGGTCTTTTAAAAATTTGGCATATGAAGGCACCTGTCGAATACACTACAACAAAATACACAATTCCCGACTAAAATTTCCCGACTAAAAGACGTTTAGTCGGAAAATATAAGACAATCACCGACTAAATAATTTTTAGTCGGTAAAATATTAAACAGTTGCCGACTAAATTATTTTAGTCGGCCAAAACATATTTTTGCCGACTAAATTTAAATTTAGTCGTGAAATATCATTTTTTCGAATTTAATAAAATAGAAATTTAATTCCGACTAAACTAAATTTAGTCGGTAATTTTATTTTTTGCCGACTAAATATATATTTAGTCGTGAAATATCATTTTTTCGAATTTAATAAAATAGAAAATTAATTCCGACTAAACTAAATTGGTCGGGATTTATACATTTTGCCGACTAAATTCAAATTTAGTCGTGAAATATCATTTTTTTAATTTAATAAAATATAAAATTAATTCTGACTAAACTAATTTGATCGGGATTTATACATTTTGCCGACTAATAATAGTTTTAGTCGGGAAATAATGCATTTTTCAATAATTTAAAAAATCAATAAATGTCAATTTTAATTTCAATTTTTCCGTGAATTTTAATCAATAAAAATCAATAATTTCCAGACTAATTAGTTTGGTCGGCATTTATATATTTTAATGTCAATTTTTCCCCCTTTTTAAAACTTCCAAGAATGGAAATATTTGTTCGGACTACATTGATCACGATGCAACTTTCCCGATCAAAACCATTCATTTTTTTGTCCTTCTTAATCATAAGTTTTTCGTAAAATTTTGTCTTGATCAGGTTAAAGTAGCCCCTTTATCGCACACAAATTCTTAAATTAAAAAAAAAATCTTATTCGATCAAGTGTCTACCCATATGGGATTAACTTCATTTTTGGTACAAATGAGCTTATTTGTATTACGTCAAAGATAGATGATTTCGATTGCCAAGAAAGATCTCAGGCGGGACTCATTTAGTGCATTATAACACTTAAACGTCTCCGAACGCATTACATAGCTTTCAATCATGTGGTCACTGATATCGAAAGATCTTCGATTTTGGTGACAAAACTACAATCGGTAAGATGTGAAATCCTAACGATTCAGATCGAGCATTATAAAAAATGACCCGACAATTACCTTTGCTATCTATACTTTTGATATACTTGATAATCAACTAAGCCTAATGTTGTATTTATTGTTATAGTAGCCACATGATTGCATGACAATCGAGACCGTTGATTTTGTAGCACTTGTTGAATTATTTATTCTCAAAAATTTGCAATTTGGTCAGATTTAGAAAACCCTATATCGAGACATGAACTCATTAGAAAAATAGAATTTTCCTTTCAATCAATTGTCCAACGAAAAGTTATCAACTATAATCTCGGTAAGAAAGATACAACCTGTAAAAAATTAAAGATATATTGTTTGGTATATATAGAAAGAGAGATGAGAATCGGCAGCCCTAGCCCACAACACTCTCTCTCTCTCTCTCATCCACAGCAGAAGAGTTGAGTTCTGGTGCCCTATTTCGAAGGAGCTCATGAGGGATCCCGTTATTGTCGCCATCGGTCAGGTTAGGGCTCATCTAGAAATCTGGATTTTCCTTTGATACATCACAGAATTTATTCTTCCTTTTTCTTGTTTCTTCAAAGAGGTACACTAAAGCACCACGGACGAAGCACTACGGACAAAGTACCAAGGACAAAGCACCACGGACGCCACCACTGGAGCCACTCCTTTTCTCCCTGACTCCGATCTCTCGCTCTTTCATAAGGTCAGTGTTCCGATTCCAGCCCTTCTTTGGGTCAAGTGTCTCAATTTGTATTCGAAGCACTCGGCTTGGTTCGAGAACAAATAGGATGCGAAATTTGAACTTTGTTGCTGGAAAATGAATTTTGAGTTGCTGAAATTGTGATTAGGTGCTGGAAATGTAGTTTTAAGATTAAAAAAACCCAGTGTAAGTTCTCGAATTAGGTGCTGAGAGCTGGTATGTGCTGAGATTGAGATACAGATGCTGAAATTACATTCTTGAATGCAGAATCTAAGAGTGTAAGTGCATAAATTGAAATTTTAAGTTGGATTTTGTGTTTTAAGTGGTGGAACAATAAAATTAAGGCTTACGAATTATAGTTTACATAATCTTTGTGCATTACAATCTCTGTTGTGTACATGAATCTCATTTAGAAGAACACCCAATGTTTTGGATGGCTAGTTAAAATGGGCAGGGTCAAATATGCAGGAAAGACCAAATTTCTTAGTTACTCTATTACTTTTACTGCTTTTATGCTAATTTTTTTGAATTGAGGCTTACGAATTACCCATGCGAAGTGTTTGATAAAACTGCTCATCCATATTGGATGACTCAAATGGAGATTGATTTTCTTATTGATGGTGTTAGGTTTGTATGGGTTGTGTTTGATAAAATGCTTGAATCTCCACAATCACAGTCTCACTGCACCTATATTTGTCCAGCTGGGGTCGCATTTCTTTGTCAGTTGCTTTTGGAGAACATCAGTACGTGGATACCTTGCCAAGTGGTTTGTCAGTGGATCTCATTCGGGGGCAGTCTCTAGCTTTAAGCTAGACTTTTTCTTTATTTCCCAGAAAGGAGTATTTTCCCTTAATGCCCTATCCTATGCCGAGCTAGCTTCTCGGTTTCCTGCTGTTGTCATGGAGCATACCTATACAAATACACCACTTTCAATGCGCTTACGACTTTCCCCGTACTTGCGCAACTGATGCTTACACTTCTTGCTTTACTTTTGGCCTTGAGGACAAGGGTTTCTGAAGGGGAATGGAATGTACACTACCTAATATGGATGGCGTAGAGTTCGTGGGTGCATGATTGATGTTTCCTAACTTTTTCATGACTACAACAAATCTTAAATTTATAAACACAGTTTATTCATCATCTTTATGCAATTAGCAAGTTAATATTATTCTATTAGAGAGTAAATTACTCTTGTATGTAAATTTTAACTTTGTATACTCATTTTGACCTGGTCTAATGTGTTTTCTACGCAGGTAATTTGGATGAGAAAGTAAGTGACAGGGTGTTGTATGATATTCTCATTCAAGCAGGACGTGTGGTGGACTTGTATATTCCTCGTGATAAGGAAACCAATCGACCGAAAGGTTTTCCCTTTGCGGAATATGAGACTGAAGAGATTGCAGACTATGCTGTCGAGCTTTTCTCTGGCTTGTGACTCTTTACAACAGGACATTGAAATTTGCGGTGGGTCCTTTTTCTTTTGTGGATTGAACTAGCTATGTTTGTCGAGGGATCTTGAGTCATACTGTCATTTGGTTGAATATTATGCGGTTTTGCTGTACGGCCTTTCTTATTCATTTGGCTATTTACTCGTGAATTTTGAGATAAGATATCGTCACTCGTAAAGTGGAATTTACATTTCTTCAGAAATAGGTTGGTTAACTACTGATAGACTATTGGTGGTTGTATTTTAATTACATAGCTCCATTGCTTAGAGGTTAGGATGGAGGTAGGAACAGTCATTTAGTTCAAAAATGGTATGATTCAACCTGCTATATCTTGATTTTTCGAAGAATGGAGGTAGGAGCAGTCAACCTGTTAGGATGGAGGTAAGAGCAATCATTTAGTTTTTAGAGGTTATGATGGGGGTAGGAGCAGTCAATGAGCTCTGTATTTGCTGAAAGAATAGAAGGGCAAAATAAACTCATTTGAAACTACATGAAAATTCCTAGGACTACTTGAGAAGCGACTTAGTATTTAGCATAAAGGATTGGGAGCCCATTGTCAAGTACTTCATTGATTTTCCATTACTATTACTATTAGGTGACATGAAGTGTTGATAATGCACATGGTCAAGTCAGTCCGCAGGAAGAGATGACTATCAATGCTTTTATCAAAGCAAGGTCAACCTTTTCATAACTCGAGACTTAGGTTGACCTTTCTCTTTCTGTCTTTTTTGTTTTGGAACACGTACTTTTATGCTGCTTCATCGTAGTACCCCTTGTCGTTTTTCTTAGTAGCCGTAGGAGGTGGCCCTTGGGACATGATGAGGTAGTTTGATGATAACATCCCCGATCAAGCCTTTGACAATTTTAAGGTTCCCACTAGTTTGCCCATTTGAATATTGACAATATAGCAAGTGTCCATGTCTGCATTTTGCTGAAATTCAGTAGTTTAGGTAAAAAATTTACTCTTATACCACAAGTATTTTGGACCAAGACTTTAACCTCCGGTTACTAAAACCAATACGTTTTTTTTTTCTTTTGTTTCTTTAACAGTTGACGGATGGGGAATGCTTCAATAAGGGTCCCTCTTCCCCCACCTCGTTACAGTGCAGCTTCTACCGGCAATAGCTCAAAACTATACAACTTGAGCACTTTTCAGCAAAGTACCCCTCCCTACCCTGGATACAGCAATTAAGACTGCTCCATCTTCAAGTTTTGATCAGGTTTGTATCTCAATCAATATTCTTGCTACATCTATTCCTGCTACATCCTATATTGTAATATAGTAGAAGACCAACTGCATTTCTGATTTTGGTAGTGCACAAGATCATATTGCACAATAGATGGTGGTTTGTTTGTTTTTTTTACAAATTGTCATTTTAGTGGAGTATCCCGCGGTTCTGCTTTGGGTTACGGACTATGAAGATCAACGTTAGATTTTGGTTGTGGATTCTACGTGCAGCGAGTTGAACTTTTGTTTGGATACATTTTGTTTAATATCACATGGTTAGTATACTGTTGCTTCGATTTTTGGTTTTTCCCCTTGTTGTCGTTCGATGTGTCATTATTTTGCGCTCTAGGGATTTGGATATAATTTGTTTACTAAATAATTGGTGGACAACTCTATTTATCGGAATTTTTAGTTTCCTATTAATTTCAACACGTTGGCAAACGTGGATGTAATGATCGTTGGCTTCAATTTACAAGGAATGAAAATGGGAAAAGGATTGTAGCAGTTTTTGGGATTTCAGCTTTTAGAATTGGTTACCAAGGTATTATTTCCCAGTTTTTTTTAAAAAAAAAAAAAAAAAACAGCTGTTATTGCCGACTAAAAAATTAGTCACTGATTGTTATTTCCCAGTTTTTTTTTTAAAAAAAAATCTGTTATTGCCGACTAAAGTTTAGTCGGTGATGAGTGTTAATATTCCCCGACTAAAGTTTAGTCGGTGATAGTCTGAACATTTACCGACTAAATTTTAATTTCCAACTAAAACATGATGGTCGATAAAAAAAACAAACTTTAGCCGACTAAATATTTTTTTAGTCGGCAAATACATTTGCCGACTCTCATTCGTCGACCAAACTGCCGACTAAATTATTTAGTCGGAGAAACCTTTTGCCGACTAAAAAGCTCACATTTGCCGACTAAATGGTTAGTCGGGAATTGTGAATTTTCTTGTAGTGATAGCATGTAGGAATGGAACATTGATTCTCACTTGCTTAAATACCTCTAGAATATCTCCATGGTCTACACCTTTCTTAGGGGCTACTAGTCGTTCAGGATATGGAGCTTTAGGGATGAAACTCCTAAGTTGGGGTTCTTTTGGAGGTCGAGGAGAACTAGATTCCTGATCTTTGATGGGACTACTCTGCCTTTCTTCTGTCTCAAACTCCTCTAAACTCTCCTTTATTGGCATACTTACTTGGTTGTCAACCTGTTTTCCTGACCTGAAGGTTACAATGGATTGAACTTGCGCATTCTTATAGGTAGAGTTAGAGGGGTTGCTAAGAGCAAATTGTCCTTTTGGGTTGGGTATCGGCTAGCTAGGGAATTTTTCGATCTCTCTCTCTACAACTTGACTAGCCAATTGACCCATTTGATTTTCTAATTTAGCGATGGCTTGAGCATGCAAGTGTGTTGAATTTTCAATTTTAGCATTGTTATTTTCAATTTTAGCCAAGATTACTTTAAGGGTGTCCTCTAAGGATGACTGTTGTTGTGGTGCAACAGATTGGAAGTTCGGTTGAGACACAAAAGTTGGAGCATAAGAAGGCTAAGATTGAGGAGGGTATGATTGTGTAGGAGGACAAAAACCTGGGGGAGATTGGTTTTGTGAATGGAAAGGTTGCCCAGCTATATTAGTAGAAGGTTGGTTCTGATGCCATGAAAAGTTCGGATGTTTTGACCAATTTTGGTTATATGTTTCTAAAAAAGGACTAGCAAATGATTTTCCAAAATTATTAAGTGCGTTTGCATGTTCAACATAGCTTTCAGAATATCCAATCATGGAAGGACATGTTTGTGTTGTGTGCATGTGACTACCGTAAAGAGAACACACCTCACTTTGAACTTGATTGGCTGACTCCATAGTTCTACTTAAAACTAACGCCTCAACCTTTCGAGTAAGATTATCTAACTTCATTCTCATATTTGAATCTTCTTTCACCACATATAATCCCCTTCTCTTAGGTGTGGAAATTGGTTTGTCTCGATGAGAAGTAAAATCCCACTGTTGAGATCTCTCAGACAAATTTTCAAGAAACTCATAAGCTGCCTCACCCCTAAGATTTAAAAAATCACCACCGTTCATTGATTCAATCATATTGCGATTAGACTGAGTTAAACCATTATAGAAAAATTGGACAAGTCTCCATGTTTCAAAACCATGAGGGGGGCACTTTAAAATAAGATCTTTAAATCTCTCCCAACTCTCATAAAACTTTTCACGTTCTTCTTGACAAAAATCAGTAATCTCCCTCCTTAGATGTGTCGTTCTAGACATTGAAAAGAATTTTGAAAGAAACTTTTTAACGAGGATGTCCCATGAAGTGATTGAGCCAGAGAGTAGAGAATTTAACCATGCCTTTTTGCTTTATCTTTCAGTGAAAAGGGAAAAAGGTGCAATTTAACAGACTCCTCAAAAAAAATTTGATACCTAAAGGTAGCACAAATTTCAAGAAAGTCTTTGACATGCATGTATGGATCCTCTTGTTCAATCCCATGAAATTGAGGAAGAAGTTGTATTATGTGATGTTTCAGCTCAAAATGTGTCGCATTTGTTGTGGGTAACACAATACAAGAAGGAGGATTTGTGGTTACAGGTGAGAACAACTCTCTTAAAGGTTTTGTATCTTCTGCAAGTTCTGTCATTTTTAATTGATTATGTTTCACTCTTTGAATCGTTAAGCAGCGTCTAAAGGTTCTCCCAATTTCCGGATCAAGAGGTATTAATTCTAAGTTTTTCGAACGGCAACCAAACATAAACTTATAAACGAAAACAAATAAGAGGAACAACTAAAAATAATTAAAATAAAATGTGACAGAAGTGTCTACTGCTAACAAATAAAATGATAATTCTCGTTTTTTTTTTTTCAAACACTTACTAACACGTTAATAAGAAAACAATAAATAATGACAATAAAGTAAATTCTACTGACCTTCCCAAAGTTGCTTCAAACTCCAACCACCATGGGTGCACGGAAATTGCAATGGTTCCCAAAGTTGTTGCAATAAAGCCCTGTAGCCTAATTAGAACTCACTATACTATAAAACCAGGTACGACTTCTACTAGAAAAGAAACACAGATGAAACAAGAGAATAAAACAGAATCAGATGGTAAATAGACTAAATTAAATGCAAATGTTTTTTTTTTTAATCGGTTAACAAAACTAGTAGAAGGAAAAAATCAATTCAAGTTAATCTCTAGATTTCCTTAAAATAATAATAATAATAATAATAATAATAATAATAATAATAATAAAGTCCCCGGCAACGGAGCCAAAAACTTGATGTGAAATTTTAATGTACTCGCAAGCGCACGAATCGTACCGAAGTATAGTAATGCAAAAGCGAGATCGAACCCACAGGGACTTGGTGATTTTTTGTAGGAAAATTAAATAAACTTAAATCGATTAACCCTAACCTAGTTGACAAAATTGTGATTGATTTAATGGAACTAAAATTGGCGTTAATAGCAATAATAAGTAAACAATGAACTAAACTAGCAAGGACGAGGAAATTGAAGTTTCTTTTTAATCAATGGAAAAATGGAAAAATACTAAGGTTTCGGAATTCACACCCATTAACTTGTATCAACATATATTCATGATCATTGATTTTACTCAAAATTTCTTCATGATAATCTGAAAGCTAATTATGTTACGTACCATGGAAAATATCATCGTGAAATTTCATTAAAAAGTCTAAATTTTGTTCCTCTTCGCTAGTATAAAACCAAATCATTAATTGTATCCGTTTTTAACAAATCACAATAAATATCCAATTTTATAGTTAACAATGAAAAACCAGCGTTCAATGCTAAAGACAATTTCCAAATCGTAAGAAAAACATGATTGATCTCATATCTAGAATTTATTCCTAACAATTGATTTAGAGAAAGAACAATTTAATCATATTCAGACCAAATATTCGGGTAAAACCAAATCTCATGAATATATAGATAATAATCGTTAATGGAGCTTCATCCTCAACCCTAGTTGAAAAGTTTAACCGCTCATGGAGTTAAAACACATACTCAAATAAAGATAAAACTCCATTGAACACAGCTTACGAAAAGAGAACAAATAATTCTTTCTCCTCTTTTTTTCTTTTCTGCGCCAAGATGGTGCTGCTGCGTGTAGTGTGCCGAGTTGGTGCGTGGATGAAGTCATCCCTCCAACCCTCCTTTTGCTTGCTATTTACAAGGCCAAGGCTTCCCTTTTGGAATATAATTCCACTTCCATCAATCTTCTCGTTAAATCGGTAAATACCGATTATATGATATTCTTTTCCTTGAACAATTGTAGACACCCCAATTTGGACCTCCGAATAATCTTTAAGTTCCCCGATGATGAAATAAGGAAAAATATACCTTCGAGACTTGGATTGTTGCTCCTTCTCTAAACCTCAAGAAAACCCATTTTCTAAACATGTAGGGTGGCCCCCGGTTCAATTGCAAAGAGAAAAATGCGTTTGCTTTGTCAAAAATAACTTTTTTCATGACACATTGAGGGTAAAATGGGCACACATTTCAATGTATAAAACGTCTTTGAGTGAAACCAATTGGGTTAGAAAGAAGACTTGACAAGCTTTCCAACGCTTCGAACCGCGTCCAAATCCGAGTTCGGGAGTGTCCGGGACGCCCCCGCGAAGTTCAGTGTGTTGTGCTGTCTCGAAAAACCGCACGGCATTCTAGAAACGCTGCACGGCATTTCAGAAAAATTCAAAAAAATCACTCTGCCGCACGAGATTTCAATATACAGCACGACATTTCTCTTTATGTCGCGCGGCATTTTGAGAAAAAGTTCTGACAGCAGCAGAAAGTTGTCGGCCACGCCTGTAGATGCAACAATTGAAAAATGGTTTGGCCAGAGCACATTTTGCACGTTTTTTATCCTTTGGGTGCACTCCAAATATCTTTTTGCCTATAAATACACCCCTCCTCTTAGAGAAAAAGGACCCCCCCTTGATTATCTCTCTACAACTCCTTACACCCATCACCACTATACACACTTCTTTCTCTCTCTACATCAACCCACAAGCTAGTCTATTACAAAATCAATCTCAAATTGATCAACAGTTCTATCAACTTAGCTTTCATATCTGGTTCAAGCTGTTTGTTTATTAACAACTGGATTAGGATTGTCTTTGTCTCCCAATTTTACTTCATCCAAAAGATCTTGGGCTTTGACCTGCTCCTGAGACGTCAGTTGTTTATCCTTCTCACAAGGTTTATCCAACAAAACCTCTTCCCATATATTGTCTTCTTGAATCTTTTGTTCAATTCCTAAAGCAACATATCTTATTAAAGCCAATGAATTGGCTTCTTCTTCAGCCTCTTCCTTGGATTTACATCCAAGCTACATCATCTTTTGGGGTGTCTGATTCATAATTAACAGTTTGTTTCAGCTTCGATTTCTGCTCTGCCAATTCTCCCAATTCCAACTCGTTGGTCGGGTAAGTGGCAACCTGGAGTAGTTCACTCAAAGGAATTACATCTGAATTGTACATTTCTTCTTCAGCAAAATTTGCAGTAGCACTAAATGGATGTGGATCATCTTTGATTCCTTCAACACCCACTTCTTTGCCTTTCTCATATTTGACAATCATTAATTCCTGATGCATAGAAGAAGGAATACATCCATTAACATGGATCCAATCTCTTCCTAATAAAGCATTATATTTAGCATATCTATCAACTACAAAGAAAGCAGTATCCGTTTCTATGCCACCTACTGCCAATCTAGTTGAGATTATTCCCTTTGCATGTTGGCTTTCCCCAGTGAATCCTACAATGGATGTGTGAGTTGGGATCAATTTCACCCTTCCTTTCCCTAACTTTTTCAAGGTTCGAAGGGGTAAAATGTTCACTACAGCTCCATTATCCACCAGAATTCTGTATTGGAATTCCATCGAAACATGTAGTAATATATAAGGGTCTTAGATATTGTCTCATAGCATTAGTAGGCAGTTTAAATGGATATGAAATATCAACGTAATTTAAATCAATTACCAATGGGTATTCGGTGTCAGACAAAATCTGGCACAAAACAAGCACTTTCTTTTTAACTTACCTCTAAGCTCTCTTGACTCTGCTTAATTTCACATACCAAATTCTCGTCCAACTCAATTTGAGTCACTTCTTCCAAATCACAATCATTGCAAATAATGGTAAGCTCATCATCACTACGTGTGTCTTCAAAAATGTCGGATTTGCTCAAATTCAACCAAGTATCATCTTGTTTCTGAGATGTCTGTCCATTCTTGAAGAAATTCATTGAACATGGGTAAACCATATATATTAACTTGAACTTCAGGTTGGCTCCCAAATTGGATGCTTGATACCTCTTTGGTTGGTTTAATCGTCTCTTCTTTAACTATCTCTTTGGAATCGACTTCTTGTGCTGAAACTTCCACAGGAGAAGAGCTTCCTTCTAACCCTCCTTGTTCCACCAACATGGCTTCTAGTAAACCGGATTGGTAACTAGCCAATGAGTTCGGAGAAAGAGGATCTAAATCCTCTTTGAGCATTTCAGAGGTTACTTCTTTCAAAGTTTTCTCTCCTCGGAATTGGATTCAAAATTCATCTTCTGGATCTCTTTATGCTCTGTTGAATCTTGGATTAGGTCTTGCTCCTCTTCCTGATTCTTCCCCAGTTGAAGATTCTCCTGATTGAAAAAGTGAATACTTCCTTTGGAGTTTCCTTTTCTGAGTTCTTGAGAGTAAAGGAACTATCTGTGGTATCTTGGATTTGGGATCCCTACTCAGTACCCAATTCCTTGAGTTTGAACTTGGTGGTTTGAATGTCTTGTTCCCACCCTTAGTGGAATTTATGTATCCTTGAAATAAATCAGGCTTAACCTGCTTTAAAAACCAGTCAGGGACTCCTTTTACCAAAGTAAATTTCTCCTGCTTGGCTTCCTCATGAGGTTCCGATGTCTGGCCAATGTTGGCCTTTTTCAAAGGAGGTATCTCTCTTCTTTGAACAGATGGAACTGGACTCGTGGGAACATTTCTCTTCGAAGCTAACCAATAATTGTTTTCATTTGGTTTAACTTGTGTTGGAGTGATTCTTCTCATCCCTACCTCTTTGGGGAAGAAACTCACTCCCTTTCTGTCCAAATCCTTAAAAACCAAATAATTGGCTCTGCATCCAACACATAAACACTCCAAAAATGAGGCTTCCAGCATTGGTAAATGACTGTTACATGAAAATTTTTGTGGAGGAAAACTAGTATTGGTCTGCATATAAGGATTCTGCCTTATTCCCATATTCCGAGGTTGACCACCATACGGCTTACCCCTTCCATACTAAATTGAATTCATGTTCACTGGCGCCTTATTGTCTTGCCAATATTTCTTGACAGTTCGAGCCAATGAAGTTGGCACGTTGGTGTTAACTCCAACTTCTTCAATTGGAAAAGGAGTGGCATCCATTCCTATAGTTTTCTCAGGGAACTTGATCCTTCCTTTCTTGATATGTTCCTGAATCCTATCACGAAAAACACTGCACGACTTAGTTGAATGAGACCAAGAATCATGCCATTTACAATATATTTTCTCATTCTTTTCTTCTGTAGTGGGCAATTTTACATTTGGAGGTAGCTTAATAATCTTCTTTCTTAACAAGTAATCGAAGATTTCATTAGCTTTTGATACATCAAATGAATAAACTTTAGTGGTTTCCTTCTGTTTAAATTTGTGCCCTATGGTAACATTCTTTTGAATTAAGGGCTCACAAACACAAGGATCATGTTCCACTATTTCTGCTACATCTATTTCATAGTTGGGGTCTCGATAACAAATATAGTAAGAAGAATTATGTCTATCCATATCTTCTTCTAACAATGATTCATATATAGTAACTTTATAGGTCATGTCTACAAAGTCTCTAAACTTTGTAGAATCAAACCTCTTTCAAAGTTTTCTTTCCAGACCATCTTGTGCTAATCTCACAAATTCAACCTCTGGCAGTTGGAGTTTGCACTTGGTCCTGGCTCTTTTGAACCTAGATATGAAATCAGCTACTTTCTCATCTGGTTTTTTCCTTAACCTTGCTAAGTCTACCATAGAGACCTCAGGTTCTGCATGGAAAAACTGTGCATGAAACACTTCTTCCATCTGAAACCAATTTGTTAGATATTTTGGCACTTTCCGGGGTTGTCCAAAACCTCCATTGGTGTCTTTGCTATATTGACTCCGTTTAATTGTAATGGGTAGATTCGTAGGGGGTAGTTGCTCGCTCGATGCTCCTCCCATTATCTGCACCAAGCTGACCGCTGCAAAATCAATCCAATTGCGTGAGAGGTAAAAGCATTACACAACACAACATGCATATTATTTCCAAGATTAGAAATTTTATTCCTGCACATTTTTCTTGCCAGTAAATCTCTCTGGAAATTAGTTTTCCATATATATATGTATCCTAAATCAAATTTCTTTGAAAGGGTCCGAAAATTTAACTTTCCATTTATGCATCATTAAGAGATCTTTCCTAGAAGGGGAAAATACAAGTATAAAAAGGAGTTGATCGTCTATAGGGGTAGAGCTTTTCCGAGAAGGTTTTTGTTTAAGGCATCAACCCATGTTTTCTATCACGTTTTTCTTTTTGCATCTGCCCGTATATACATAGACCTACTAAGTCAAAAAGGATAGAGAGCAGAGAGAGAGTTTGGTTTTCATAAAAGAAAGAAAAGGTTGCACTGCACAGGTTTTGGTTTTCGGCAGAGGCGAGTTTTATTTTTGTTTAACAATTGAGTATAGAATTCTCTATTGGGCTAGTGTAACTCAACCTATCATTTTCAGGTACATCTCAAGGATTTGACACGGAGTGCATGGTGTGCGTGCTTGATTTCATGTCTTTTGAAAGCCATCATTGGGAAGTGGTTCAATCATCATTTGCTCGATCTCTTGAAGGGAACAAATTATAAATTTATTTGAATTCTTTAAACTCCGGATATTATGTAACCCCTAAATTTACTCTCTTTAACTAACTATGGAGTTTGGGCCGTAGTGCCAATATTGTAAATCTTTAAACTGGGGAACTTGGTTTGTAAATGATCATTTGGGAATTCTCTTTTGGGTATTATCTATACTATGCGAAGATTATTTAATGAAATGGATTATTTATTCATGTTGAAAATCGAGGGCGTGACAGTAAATCCTGTTTGGAAGGTAAGATGACCAAGAGGTCTTTTTCCAGCAAAAGGTTATAGAGCATAAGAGCCATTGAAATTGGTTAATTCTGATTTGTGTGGACCCATGAATGTCTAAGCAAGAGGTGGTTTTGAGTATTTCATCACTTTGATTGATAATTACTCAATTTATGGATACATTTATTTGATGCACCGTAAGTCCGAATGCTTTGAGAAATTTAGGGAATATAGGGCAGAAATGGAGAAGCGTTTGGGTAAATGTCTTAAGACACTGTGATCTAATCATGGTGGCGAATACCTCTTGAGAGAGTTTAGGGATTACTTATTAGCTGAAGGGATTATTACATCCTAGTTATTAGCACCAGGTATGCCACATCAAAATGGTTTAGCAGAAAGAAGGAGTATGACTCTTATAGATATGGTGAGATCAATGATGAGTTATTTAGATTTATCAATTTCGTTTTGGGTACATGCACAAGAAATAACAGCGTACATTCTTAACTTGGTGCCATCTAAGTTAGTACCATCTACACCCACAGAAATGTAGACTGGGTGCAAACCTAGTTTGCAGCATGTTCGGGTTTGGGGTAGTCCAGCACATGTGCTGAATGGGAACGCAGATAAGTTGGAATCAATGACATAAGTTTGTTTGTTTGTGGGGTACCCTAAAGGAACTAAATGTGGATTATTTTATAGTCCTAAGGATCAGAAGGCCATTGTTAGCATCAATGCCCGATACTTAGCGAAGGACTATGTAATAGACCACAAGCCCAAAAGCAAGATTGTTCTAGAGGACTTGAGAGGAGAGAGACTGACACAAACTTCTTTACCACCAGTAGTGCAGGAGGAAACACCACAAGAGACATCTGTAGAGGCACCTATTGGCACACCGGTACCTCATCGTAGTGGGAGGGTTATTGTTCCACCCAGTCGGTATATGTTGTTGGGAGAGTCTTTTGAAATGATCCCTGATGATCAACACGCCAAACCCTGTAACTACTATGAGGCACTTCAAGATAAAGATGTGAAACTTTGGCAAAAGGCTATGAAATCAGAGATGGAGTCTATGTGCTCTAATCAGGTCCGGGATCTTGTAGAACCACCCGAAGGGATTAAACCCATTGGATACAAGTGGATCTACAAGAAGAAGAGAGAGGCGGATGGGAAGGTGCATACCTTAAAAGCTAGCTAGGCTTGTGGCGAAAGAGTATACTCAAAAAGAGTGGATCGACTATAAGGAGACTTTTTCGCCAGTAGCCATGCTTAAGTCCATCTGGATTCTCTTGTCCATCGCGGCTCATCTCGATTACGAGATTTTGCAAATGGATGTCATGACTGCATTCCTTAATGGAAATCTAGATGAGTATATCTATATGGTGCAATCAGATGGATTCATAGCAAAAGGTCAAGAGCAGATGTCGTGCAAGCTTAAAAAGTCTATTTATGGGCTTAAGCAGGCATCTAGATCTTGGAACATTCGTTTTGATCAAGCAATCAAGTCTTTTGGTTTTGATCAATATCCGGATGAGTTATGTGTGTACAAGAAACGCAACGAAAAAGTAGTGGTGTTTCTAGTGCTATATGTCGATGATATCCTGCTTATCAGAAACGATGTGGGAGTGTTGTCTTCAGTAAAAGTGTGGTTATCCGGCTAATTTGAAATGGACTTGGGAGAAGCCAGTCACATCCTTGGGATTAAGCTTATGTGAGATCGCAAGAATAGGATGTTGGCCTTATCACAAGCTACTTATATCAATGAGATTCTTGCCCGTTTTAGCATGCAGGATTCCAAGAAAGGCTTCCTCCTTTTTAGACATGGAATCAACCTATCCAAGGATAAGTGTCCTAAGACACTTGAGGAGATGGAGAAAATGAATGCAGTTCCTTATGCCTCGGCAGTAGGAAGTCTAATGTATGTTATGCAGTGTACTAGACCTAATATTTGCTTTGTCATTGGCATGGTTAGCAGTTTTCAGTCTAATCCAGGGTAAGAGCATTAGACTGCAGTGAAACATATACTCAAGTATCTGAAAAGAACTAGAAATCATATGTTGGTGTTCCAGTCAGAGAGTCTAGTGCCTTATGGGTACACAGACTCAAACTTTATGACAGATAAGAATTCCATAAAGTATACCTTGGGATGTGTGTTTACCCTAGGAGGTGGAGCCATTTCTTGGAGGAGTATCAAGCAATCTTGCATTGCTGATTCTACCATGGAGGCCGAGTATGTGGCAGATTCTAAAAAAGCCAAGGAGGTCGTTTGGCTCAAAGACTTTTTACGGTCACGTAGTGGGAATGAAAGTGAGATATGTGGCAGCATGACTTTAAGTCTAAGTGGGATTGTTAGAAAATTATACTAAAAGTCATGCTTTTGAGTAATGGATTAATATTTGACTACTATTTATTAATCAATTTTATCCTTTTTTATGAGAATCTTTTATGGGCAATGTTTGCATAATACTATTGTATGTTGTGCATGTGTGTCTCTTATTTTACAAAGTAGATGATCCGGTGTGTAGAGTTCGGCTTTCACACAGAAGATCGGATCATCGGTTCTTGTGAAATATAAGATATGGTTCACAGTCTTAGATGGAACTGGACACACCATCGGTAGGATTGTAGTACAATGTTTAGTAGGTCTGTCTTGACTCCAGGGAACGGTCCAGTTCCAACTCATTGTGCTAATACACTTTGTGTGTATTGAGCGGGACCACATTGAGGTAATTGTCTTTGTACTGACTTTATAAGACAATTGAAACCTCATGGTTATTAAGAATGCTTATGCTCTTAATCCAAAGTTAATTATTAGAGGTATATACTTAATGTTGTTGACTTTGATTCATTAAAGGATGTGATCTTTATACGGTCAACAGTCTCGGTGAGTTGGGTCACAACATTATGTGTATGACAGCTATTAATTATTGATGGAATCCACGTCCCAGTAGAGATTGATGATACCCCCTTGAGTAAGCTTATAAGTTTCGATTATGTCAAACCCTGCAGGTGGATATTTGAATCCGACATCGAATAAGTTAAGCGGATAGTCATAAGGCAAGATGTTGATTAAGTAGGAGATTGTTAGTAATTTATTTTAATTAACGGGTATCTGTAATCTTAACGTGGAAAGATTAATGAGTATATTTAATATCATAGAGCTTGTAATATAATTGAGATAAGTACAGGAGTGCAATTATAATTCTATAGTAGGGTGAATTATAATTAGTGAAATAAGAAATAGAATCCCGGTGGGATTAGGGTTTCTTATTTACACTGGGAGCCCAAACTTATTACTCCTTAGGTCCTTATCGTAACCCTATATATACACGTTATGTTCTCTAGGTCAGTAACTCGATTTTCTATTATTCATGAAATAGAGGCAGGCCTAAAGAGGGCAAACAGATCATGATAGAGTCCACCCTCAGTTTGTGTTCTAGACATGAGGGGATTATAGTAGAAGATTGTAAGGTGCAGTCGAGCAATATACGTGGCTTATAGCAAGACGTGCTATAACAAGTTAAACCAGCGTTCGTGTCGCAGGGAGTTAAGGTGAAACCCTAATTCCACCTTGTAGGATTTTACTGGATTGTGGGAATCGTTTCCCAACAATTTCAGCATGCTTGGACTTCGTTGGTGTACTCACCTATTATATCTTCATACAAGCAGGGACTTTGTGCACTTAAGCGAGATTTTGTGTTGTATCTTGCTGCGATTGATTACGTTGAGGCAATTTGGTTGAGATCATATAGGCAGAAATTTGTATCGGGTTGGACGAACAACGTTATGCACTTTGATAACTTGACTAGCATCAGGTATATTGTTGACACTTTACGCATGTTTAAGATGCAAGTAAATTGTTGACACTTCACAGTTTCCCATTGATTTTGGATGCCTAAAACTCTCCTTTGCCATTTCCACAGGGCTGAGTCTGAACATTCAAAGCTGAAAGGCCACATTGCAAATGCCCAAGCCAACTTTGAACATGCATGGGCGAATATGCACGACTTGGTTAAATTACAAATTACGGAAATAAAGGCTAGCTTTGAGAAGAGTTTGATTTGTAGGCAGCACAAGTACATAATTTGTATCTTTGACGAGCTTAAGGGAGTTGTTTCACAAAGTGCCATGAATTTTATGATGTCAGAGATTAAGAAACTTGATGACATGGTCATGGAGGACAAGGTTGAGTGTGGTTGTCCTATTCGTCAAATCCATGGTTTACCCTGTGCTCATGAGATTGCTCCATTTAAGAATTGAAACGAACCAATACTGTTATCGTTGATAGATGATCATTGGAAGACGCTTTCTTTAGAGAATGGGAAAGACGATGGTTTCGTAGATAAAATAATGTGGGCTGACTTCCAGATCTTTATGGGGGTAACCCAGAGCTACAACTACGAGACCATGGTTCATTGGATGAAGGCTTTGAGAAAGGTTTATAATCTATCAACCACATCCCTTTCTTCACCCCAACAGAAGGCCTAGACCCGCGGTCAAAAGGCTGGTTCGCTCAATAAGTCAATGCATAAGAACCCTTTTGAGTTTGAGTACGTTGAGTCCTCCTTGAAAACCCCTAAAGCAATGAAAGAGAAAACCCTCGAGACTAAAGCCACTGTGAAAGAAAGCCCCAATAAAGCCTTTGTGAAAAAACCCCAAACAAGGCCTCCATGAAAAAAAAAACCCAAGGCCAAGGAATGCGTGAAAACGCCCATGGCGGTGAAGAACAATACCCCCAAGGCAGTGAAGGAGATACCACGACTGGAATTGAAGGTAGATCAATTTTCCTTGTAACAACTAATCAGGCCGACATCATGCTAATGGGCATATTATTATTTTTTCAAACAGGATCCAATATTTCCGTGGAAGTCAGTATCCATCATAAGGCATATGCAGAAGGAGAGCTTGCAGGGAAAGTTAAGAACGATGTTTGCCTCATACAAACAAACATCGTTCTATTCTGGCCTCATAAAACGTGATTGAGAAATGAACACGTGCAACTTGCTTGATGTGATCTTATAAAGTCTATTAACTTTTTCAGTTTAATTCGATGTAGTCTTGGTTGCTTGTTTGGAAATAATAAATGGGAATGTTGAAGAAGGCCATAAAATTGAGACACTATATGTCTAGAAAACATGAGATTGGATATTGTTATTTAGTTAATTTGTCGGTCAAAGTGGAGGGGGAGGGAGAGAGAGAGGCGGGTAGACAGCGCCTGACACGTCACTCGCGAGTAGAGGTGTCAAACGTGTGTGCCGTGCCGTGCCGTGCCATTCAACTTCCGTGCCAACCGTGTTACGTGCCGTGTCGTGCCGTGCCCATTTACTTAAATCGTGGCGTGGCGTGCCGTGCCGTGCCATTTTCAATCGTGTCGTACCGTGCCGTGCCCATTTACTTAAATCGTGTCGTGTCGTGCCGTGTCATTTTTCAATTGTGTCGGGCCGTGCTAGGCCCATTTACTTAAATCGTGTCGGGCCGTGCCGTGCCTTTTTTAAATCGTGTCGTGTCGTGCCGTGCCCGATTAATTAATCGTGCCCCGTCGTGCCGTGCCTTTTTTTGTTGGGTCGTGCCGTGCCGTGCCTTTTTGTCGGGTCGGGTCGTGCCGTGCCCTTTTGTCGGGTCGTGCCGTGCTTGTCGGGTTGTGCCGTGCCGGTCCTTATTCGTGTGTCGTGCCGTGCCATGTCGTGCCATGCTCATTCTCGACCAGATCAAAAGCTATTTGAAATGCGAGCAAAGCATCATCAAATTGCAGACATACAATTTAACATGGCAACAACAACAACAAGAAGACTATGGGTTTTGTAGACATCGGAGAGAAGCCTTCTGCTAGACATAGGAGAGAGAGAGAGCAATTTAACATGGCATTCTCTGACCTATATAAGTTATAAGAGTAAGTCCAACGAGCTTTTGCCAAATTTTAAACCAAGTTAGATACTCCACAGTCAGTTTTCTATTTTAGCTAATTACTCCTTTCATTCTATTTTGTTGGTTCCTTATTTCATTGACCCCGACTATCAACATAGATTTTATACACACAGATTCTACACAAATCAGGCATATGCAGAAGGAGAGCTTGCAGGGAAAGTTAAGAACGATGTTTGCCTCATACAAACAAACATCGTTCTATTCTGGCCTCATAAAACGTGATTGAGAAATGAACACGTGCAACTTGCTTGATGTGATCTTATAAAGTCTATTAACTTTTTCAGTTTAATTCGATGTAGTCTTGGTTGCTTGTTTGGAAATAATAAATGGGAATGTTGAAGAAGGCCATAAAATTGAGACACTATATGTCTAGAAAACATGAGATTGGATATTGTTATTTAGTTAATTTGTCGGTCAAAGTGGAGGGGGAGGGAGAGAGAGAGGCGGGTAGACAGCGCCTGACACGTCACTCGCGAGTAGAGGTGTCAAACGTGTGTGCCGTGCCGTGCCGTGCCATTCAACTTCCGTGCCAACCGTGTTACGTGCCGTGTCGTGCCGTGCCCATTTACTTAAATCGTGGCGTGGCGTGCCGTGCCGTGCCATTTTCAATCGTGTCGTACCGTGCCGTGCCCATTTACTTAAATCGTGTCGTGTCGTGCCGTGTCATTTTTCAATTGTGTCGGGCCGTGCTAGGCCCATTTACTTAAATCGTGTCGGGCCGTGCCGTGCCTTTTTTAAATCGTGTCGTGTCGTGCCGTGCCCGATTAATTAATCGTGCCCCGTCGTGCCGTGCCTTTTTTTGTTGGGTCGTGCCGTGCCGTGCCTTTTTGTCGGGTCGGGTCGTGCCGTGCCCTTTTGTCGGGTCGTGCCGTGCTTGTCGGGTTGTGCCGTGCCGGTCCTTATTCGTGTGTCGTGCCGTGCCATGTCGTGCCATGCTCATTCTCGACCAGATCAAAAGCTATTTGAAATGCGAGCAAAGCATCATCAAATTGCAGACATACAATTTAACATGGCAACAACAACAACAAGAAGACTATGGGTTTTGTAGACATCGGAGAGAAGCCTTCTGCTAGACATAGGAGAGAGAGAGAGCAATTTAACATGGCATTCTCTGACCTATATAAGTTATAAGAGTAAGTCCAACGAGCTTTTGCCAAATTTTAAACCAAGTTAGATACTCCACAGTCAGTTTTCTATTTTAGCTAATTACTCCTTTCATTCTATTTTGTTGGTTCCTTATTTCATTGACCCCGACTATCAACATAGATTTTATACACACAGATTCTACACAAATCATGACGTGGGGCTCACTATGGATCCCACAAAAACGAACCAAGTCGTTCACTAAATTTAAAATATTTTTTCAAGTGGCTTGCTAAAAAATAAGTTCAATACGATTGCTCGATCCAATCTTCTAACTTTCCATTCAGATTTTAGACCCCTAAATACCCAAATTACTCGACTAATTTTCCTTAACCCTTTTTACACCTCATTAAAATAGCAGGAGCTGAAAGTTGTTGTATGACTCGCATTACATAGTAGTAGACTAGTAGTACATAGACAAACGCCCTTGTTATAAAAACTAGAGGTCCTTTGAGTTAAAGAAGATAAAGATATTATGAAAGAACTCCACATCAGTACTGGATCATCATCAATTTCAGACATACAATTTCAGCAAACAGATAAGATAGCTTCTGAAATGCTTATCGAGCACTAGAATTTGATCAATTGCTGAAAAGAGTATATTGCTAATTTGAATCTATAAGATGACGTTACACTAGCTAATTGACTTGCACTCTAGCTTTTGCAAAAATCTCATTTTTACACGGTTACAAGATGACTACAAATTTGTGAAATATGAAACCTATATCACAAATATGAAATCATAGAGTGAGAAGACATGTGAATTCACGTGCTTTGGCTGTGATTGCTTACAATTTTACATCCATGAGAGAAGATAAATAGCACTATTTTTTTTTTTTGAATTGACAAACAAAACATAACAGGCAAAAAACAAAACTAAGGAGGCCTATCCTTCACAAGGAGCCTCTCCATCCCAGGCAGAATACAACCTGGATTGAAAACAAAATTCCTATCTAAACTATTCGAGGCCAACCAGTGAAATTTCCCAAGGGCACTTGTAATCCTTCTTCGTAAGACAATCAATAATCTCCTTGCAATCTGTCTCAAAAACTGCTGTAGTAATCCCCATCTCTATTGCCATACCACAAGCGATGCGGAGTGCCCGTGCTTCTGTGAGCAACGCCGAAGAAGCTACCACTTTCCCAGACCTCCAAAAAAGAGCTAGTCCACCACATAAATAGCACTATTTCATTCAACTTAAACAACCACAAGTGCAGAAGATATAACTCTATTGAAGATATAACTCTATTGAAGATATAACTCTATTTACAGAACGATGAAAATTGAGTGACCAATTAAATCACTCATTTAGTATCCCAGCACAAATGTACAGACCCAATTATAGTATGTCCAAAATTCAGACAGTTTGGACATAGCTTGGACACACACTGTCCAGTGCCCAGCAAAACACATGCGTCCCCGGGCGTCCCCGGTAGTGGATAAGGCCCTAAGGTAAACATATGAAGTTAGACAACCAATCTCAAGAAGAAATTTCAGAATCTGCAATTTTATCAACTTCAACTTAAAATCTGACTTTGCACAAGAATAACTAGGACACAATCTTTATGCATTTTTTTAGGTCTATGAGTCTAGTTTCAAAATCAGAAATCGGATCACACTTTCGTTACACGAGCTAAAAATTATGGCCGTTTCCCCAACACGTGTCTGTGCAGTCAGCACAGTCCGAAATTGCGTGCTTCTAGGTTACGAATTTCTACAGAATTTAATACTTTGAATCTGATCCCGAAATTTTTACCATAGACAGTAGACTCATAGAGGAACTCTCTATAAAAATCTCGTAATTTTTGGAGTTCAGAAACTGCCTCAAAAAAATTCCCCAAAAACAGGTCAGACAGAAGGTTTCTCAAACCTGCAGATTTTCCAGAAATTTCATCTCCTGTTCTTCCTGCGATTTTAAACTCTTAAACCCTTCCAAACTACTTCTAACTCACATCAAACCTCACTAATCATGCTCAACCTCATAGATATAGAAGAGCTACTTCAAAAACACCAAATTCATGCATCAAAACAAGTTTGTCTAGATGAAATGTTCCAGGCTATTTCACAACTACATGCTTTCATAACTGCTACATGCTCTAGACTGCTACACGCTTTCATAACTGCTGTATGCAATTACTAGACTTTTCTGATGCTTACCTCCAAAATAACAATCCCCAGAGCAACCCATTTGATAATTTCCCAGTTATCTTCCAGAAAATCATATATCACATCAAAGTCTCCAATTTTATCTGTTGGTATTTCCTGAAACAAAAAATATATACAACTAATCAGGTACACCAATATAGCAACTTAAAACTCAAAATCCAGAAGTCAAGTGTAACTCACATCTTTCCAGCTTTTGTCAAAAAATATGAAGGCTGCACATGCCAGTTCTACCAAGATCAGCAATACCACTAATACTGCATACTGTGTTGACTTAAGGAATCCATGCATCATGACCCGAAATAAATAATTAACAAAAAAATGGCAGTACAGTACACTTTCAAGTTAGCCCACAATACACAAGTCTAGACAAAGAAACTCAATATTTAGCCTGGCTTCGTTACACCTCAGGTTTGGCATAAAACCAGGTTAGAGGTATCCACCAAGCTAAATACGAGCTACTAACACATAAAGATCAAGAACAAAAGTTGAAATC
Organism: Rhododendron henanense subsp. lingbaoense; assembly: GCA_020567845.1. NCBI lineage: Eukaryota > Viridiplantae > Streptophyta > Magnoliopsida > Ericales > Ericaceae > Rhododendron > Rhododendron henanense. The sequence goes on along the minus strand of CM036313.1, from coordinate 42,100,779 downwards.
CCAACAAAGTTTTGAAGAAAACTGAAATAAGGTCCACAACACGTAAAGCCAATTAACGACAATAATATACACACACTTGGGCTCAGAATAACATCATAGCCAAAGGCCCAAACGGCCAAAAGTATTCATGGCTGGCTGCAAACAAAAGTTACCCCGCCATGGCCATTAACAGATATTTCAATAAGAAACAGACCACCATCACATATTTCAATACGAAACAGACCATATCCAGCAATATATGTCAAAGAATTCTGTCATTAGGCTCAGTAAATGACCAAATGCCAAGTAACAACAGTAAATGTGCCACAGAAACAACCAAGATGCCCAGAAAACTGTAACCAACCCAGAACACACACACACACTTGCACCAACTAGCCATGCCATTGCCTGCTTATAATAATATACACACACTTGGGCTCAGAATAAAGAATGCCACATGGAGGCAAGTGGCAACGTTAAGTTGCCATTAAGGCCTTCATAAGTTGCCTAACCGTACCCTTCAAATGTTAGTTTTTTTTTTTTTATCATCATAGCCGATAAATGGTTACAGTTTCCTGGGCATTTGGTAACAGTACACACACAAACACACACACACTGACTGGTGTATAAAGAATAGGACAACCTGGAAGCTGCAGCAACGTTAAGTTGCCATTAAGGCCGTCATAAGTTACCAGCAACATCACATCAGTAATGCATCTCCCTTAATCATCACCATCTAGATCAGAGTCTGAAAAATAATCTCTTAATTCATCTTTGGCTGATCTTTTTTGAATTCCAAGACGTGCATCCTCCCAATCTTTTAAGCATAGGAGACAATCCAAAATGTCTGGAGCTAGTCTACTCCTCTTCTCATCCAACACTCTCTTACCTGCACTAAAAGCAGATTCCGATGCAACTGAAAAGACAGGAGCTGTTAGTACATCACGTGCCATGATGGAAAGAATGGGAAATGTCCTATCATTTTTTTTCCACCAGTCTAAGATATCAAAATTTTGTAAGTCGTCATTTTCGGTAAGATGCTCTATCTCTAAATATTTAACAAGTTCAGAGCGTGCACTTGCACTTTTACCTTTCTTGGAAATGAGAGACCAGGATGGGTCATTACAACTTGTAGATGGTAAAGGAACAGTAGTAGTACTCGTAGTCGTAGTAGTGCTTGCAAACTTAGACTCATAAGAAGCATATAAATTAGTCAATAGCGATTTCACTTCAGTACGAGAAGGTAATGCAATCATTAAGTTATCAGAAATTCCTTCTAAGAGCATATGAACAGCTTCTAACTTAATCCTTGGGTCCATTATTGCAGCTACAATAAATATGTTTGGCATTTTCTCGAAATATTTCCTGAATTTTGATTCCATGTCAATACAAGCAACTACAAAATTTGTTTCTGTTCTATAAGTATTAAAATTGAAACTGAAATTATACAAGTGATTAAGCACAAGATAAGAAGTAGGATAACGAACACCCGAAAGAGCACAGGTAGCAACATAAAATACTTTCAAAAATTTCATGAACTCAAAAGCAATTATCCAATCAGAATGAGTTAAATCACAATTAGACCTGGCGTTAACAAAAGCAATAATCACAGCAGTGTGTTTCCTACAAGATTTTAACATAAGATAGGTTGAATTCCAACGAATTTTCATATCAGGTTTTATTCTTTTTGGTTTAACGTTGTAAACTTTACACAATGCCTCAAATTCTTGTTGCCTAGCTCCGGAAGTAGCAATAAAAAGAAGAGCACTTCTAATGTTTTTTAATTGTGGTGCTATAGATTCCAAACCATCTTGCACAACCAAGTTAATGATATGGCATACACATCGCATATGAAAAAATTGACTAGAACGCAAGTTTGTCATATTTACCTTGAACAATTCAATTGCAGCGGTATTAGCAGTATGATTATCAAAAGTAATACTGAAAACTTTATCAACAATTTCAAACTCCCTAAAAACCCCACTTATACATTGAAAAATCTGATTAGCATTATGAGGGTGCTCCATTAAACGAAAAGCAATAATTCTTTTATTCAAAATCCAACTAGAGTCTATATAATGAGCAGTCACACAAATATAACCAAGATCATTTATACCAGTCCACATATCAGAAGTAAAAGAGATTGTACTATCAAACTTTTTAATTTCAGTTATCATTTCTTTTCTAGTATTTCCAAAAGCTCCCAAACAATCACTTCTAGTTGTATTTCTAGAAACCTTAGAAATTTCAGGATTAAGATAATTCTTCACAAAATATTCAAATCTAATATCATCACCAAAAGTAAATGGTTGTTCTACTGCAGCTACGTAACGGGCCAATCCCACTCTCATTTTACGTTTCGAATATACAAATTTCGACAAACCACCACTAGGTCCACTACTGCCTAGTCTGCCTTCTTCTAGATCTTTTTTATGTTTCTTTTGAAAATGTCTATCAGTAGAACCTGTGCCATGGTTACTATTGCAGCTAAAATCACTTCCACAATAATTGCATACAGCTCTCCATCCTTTATCAATACCATATTTATCTTTGAAATTTTTAACTTTATGGAAATGCTCCCATACATATGAAGTGAGGGTCCTTTTTACCCCACGATTACCTGTAGAAGCAGAACCTGCTGCAACAGTGTTTGAAGCAGCTTCACCTACAGAACCCATTTGCGGGGGTGAAATTGAAGGAGTTGCTCCTCCATGTTCATCATGAGATGAGTTAGACGACTCAGAGACAGAGTGATCACATCCCCAGAGACAGAGTGATCACGTCCCCCTAAATGTAAATGTTCAGGATCCATCTGTAAAAAAACACAAAAAAAAACAAAGGAAATGAGTACACCACCAGTTATTTAGTAGAGGATAGTTATTTAGTAGAGGATAGGAAAGCCATACTCTTTTAAATTGTTGTTAAACAGACTCTTTTAGAATTGTTGTTGAACTGGACTCTTGTAGAATTGTTTTTTATGGGGCGCCAATTAATATTAATCAGTTCTGCCCTTTCGGATTACATTTTCCCTATTAATACTTTATAAATAGTTTGGCCCTTCCTGATTAGATTTCCTTCTCATCCACGGGTCAAATAGTTTCGCCCTATTAATATTAAATCACTCTTTATCCCACCATATCCAAACATATTATAACTAATCCCATCATATACATAAAATAATTGATCTCCCTACTCCATTTTTCTAAGGAATATACTCTCATTTTTGCTTTCGCCCTTTTGACATGTGAATTTATAAAATTGCCATTTCACGTGTAAAAAAGTCCACAAATAGAAGAACAATTTTGTAAATTAACATGAAAAAAAAAACAGGTATAAATATAAAAAAGGTGCGGAAAATCAAATCTAGTATTCTGTGGACCCTACATATTCAAGCCATCATTTAAGAGAGAGAGAGAGAGAGAGAGAGAGAGAGAGAGAGAGAGATACCGATAAAAAGACGCCTGAACCGCTGGTCGGAGTCAGATCTAGGGTTTGGACCCCTGAACGGCAACGGCAACAGCAAACTCAGATGAAGTCAAATCTAGTTTTGGATCTAGATTCTAGGGTTTCACTTGAGTCGGGTCGGTATTGACCGTTAGAGTCTTTGTGATGGTCCTGATGGAGCTCTAGACCAGTCACTGTCGCACCGACTCACCGCCGGAGACGTTGAGAGAGAGAGAGAGAGAGAGAGAGAGAGAGAGAGAGAGAGAGAGAGGCAGAGAGCCGTTGAGGTCTCAGTGACTCAGTCTCTCAAAGAGACGCTGTGAGAGAGAGAGAGAGAGAGAGAGAGAGAGAGGCAGAGAGCCGTTGAGGTCTCAGTGACTCAGTCTCTCAAAGAGACGCTGTGAGAGAGAGAGAGAGAGAGAGAGAGAGTCGGAGAGTGAGAGGCGAGAGAGTTGTGCACTTGTGCTGCCCTAGCAGCCGATTGCTTTCTATATATACCCCAGATGTGGGTGTGATTGTGTGCATATGTCACACCCCAATCTGTGTGCACCATGCCACCAAATAGCGGAAAATTCTCGTAAAGTCCTATAATGCATCACTCGAGGGCCGCCCGAGCTATTTTTTGAAAATCGGAACCATCTACCTTTTATGTGGGAGTGATTATATTATTCGTGCAAAAAATGAAATAAATTGGTTATCATTATATACTTGATCGCATGTAACCAAAAATTTCCTATTAATGAATCTATGTCCCGATGAAAGGGCTTCCAAAATCCGATAGATCCGAAATTTTGTGAGAGTGATTAAAACACCAATAAAAACAAAATGAACGGTATGGATCGTCATAACTGTGTCACAATCGTGTGGCTAGCGTACATTGGACTATAGCGGAATACATTGGTTTAGAACCAAATAAGTTTGATGTATAGATTTGAAAGGTAGCTGCAAACTCATTTATTCGAATGTTCGATCTAAACCGTTATGATTTAAGATCTTATCAAATTTATCATTCTCCCCTAAATAGGTGATAATCGGATGTCGGAAACCACGTGATTGGAACACATTTGGTGCTTTCAAATGCGTTAAAGTCCTATAATGCACCACTTGAGGGCCGCCCGAGCAATTTTTTGAAAATCAGAACCGTCTACCTTTTATGTGGAAGTGATTATATCATTTGTGAAAAAAATAAAGTAAATTGGTTAACGGTATATACTCGATCACACATAACAAAAAAATTCCTATTAATGAATTTATGTCTCGATGAAAGAGCTTCCAAACCCCAATAGACCCGAAATTTTGCGAGAGTGATTAAAACACCAAGAACAACAAAATGAATGGTATGGATTGTCATAACTGTGTTGAAATTGTGTGGCTACCGTATAAGAGGCCCGTTTTTTTAGAATATAATTATATCATATATATTAGTTTTTTCAATTATGAGCACAACAAGATTGTTGGCCTTGGTGGTTTGAGATGTGTGTCAAGTCTTGAAGGTCTTGGGTTCAAATCTCATAGAGATTATTTTTTAAAACCAATTTTGTTTCTTATTTATTATTAGTCGTAAAACCAATTTTGTTTCTTTTTTATTATTAGATGTTCCAAGTAAAAACATAAAACCAATTGTGATGTGTGACAAGTTCCATAGGAGTTGGGTTTGAATCTGTAGACACCCCAATCTGGGTCTCCCAATCGTTTTACTTATTTTTACGATTTTCTTGTTTCCCCGATGATGAAATTGGATCAAACAGAGCTTGGATTGGGAATGGATCGAGCTTGGAATGCTTAGAACCCTGCTTGAACCTTTTGAACCCTTCTGAACCTTCAGTCAAACCCTAGAACCAGAGTTGACCCTCGCGCGAGCCTTTGTGTTCCTCGCGCGACACTCAGTCTGCCACGTGTAGTCAAAGTCAAACTGTTGACTGTTTGACCCTCGCGCGACACTCATGGACCCTCGCGCGACGGTTCTCTCCTGTCCCTATCACAGAATCCAGCTGGACTTGTGATGATTGCTTGGCACATGGGTTCCCATGGGCTGGAACCCCGTTCTCCTCAGCTGAACGGCGTGCTGGCAGGCTCTAGCCCCATGCAAACTCCCAAACACTCTCTCACCTTGTTGGCTAGCCTCACAACCAAGTTGTGACCAGCCTTAGTGGCTGGTCCTAAGGCCTTGTTTGGCCTCCATTCAGTCCTTACCTTCCCCCTATAAATACCCCCATTGGTCTTCCATGTTAAGGGTTCCAAAAATTAACTAAGAAAGTCATTGGTTATTTTACAAGTCCTACACTAGCTAGCACAAAGTCACTAACCCCAAACCACCTCCTAATCTTCTGAACTTAGTGTGTTCATACACATTTGGTAGCAAGGCCACACCAATCAATCCAATCCTTCCCCAAACCCTTTCCAAGCAAAGGTATAACTTTTAAGCTGTTTCTGTTTTGATCCCTGAGGGGGGCTGACAGGACCAAGGCTGGTAATCAATACCATGCCCTGGTCCTAAAGCCAGCAAAGTTACAAGAAATCGTGGCAGCCACACCCTCGCGCGACGGTCCCCTTTACTCGCGCGACACTTGTGTCAGTAAGAGAATGGACCTCGTGGGGAAGGGAAGCTAGCCCTTTTCTGTTTTGCAGTGTATTTATGTCTGCTGTATCTTACTCTGATTTTTAGATCACTGTTATGCATGCAAAAACAAAATACAGTAGCTAGTTTATTTGCTTTAAATAGTTTGGAATGCCCTTGGGACCCCCTGAATCTGTCTCAGGACCCCAACCATGCAAAGCAATTCCTGAAAGTCCAGTCAGGAGTGTCGCGCGAGACTCACTCTCTGTCGCGCGACTGTTCTATGACTTCCATGAATGGCCCTTGCATGGGCAACTAGGCCCTTGGCCTCTGTTTTGATACCCCCACTGTTTAGGGGTTGTATTTCCTCTTATTTGGCTCATGTTTGGAGTATGGTGTAATAATTAGTATTTTCAGTCTTCCAATAAACTGCTTGGTTTGCTTCCTGGGTGTGCACTGGTCCCTCCAGAGCCCAGAAGGGGATGATTTAGGGACTGTGGTGAGATGACATGCTCGCGCGAGGGTCAGTGTGTCTCGCGCGATGGTTGACTTGCATACAGACTTGTTCAAGCATGCAAGTTGGTCATCGTGCAGGACAAATCTGCCCCGAGCCTGGTTTTGGCATCTGATCGCTGTCTCAAGATCATCCCGCTCATTATTCATCATGTTATCCATCCGTGCCATTATTTGATCACATCTTGCAAACTGTTACAGTTTTAATCCCCGATTAACTGTTCCCCCGCCCTAATTGGCTAAAATCAATTAAAAGAGGAAGAATCACAAATGTTTTCATAAAAACGCCTAAGTAGAGACCGATCTCCGGATTGGGCGAGAGGGGTGCCATAAAACCCTTCCCCTCTCGTAACCTGGCTCCCGAACCCAGATATGGTTATGACGGACTGGTTTCCTTCACTTTTTCAAAACAAAGCGCGGCAGGTGCTTCGAAATACGGTTCCTTGAGTGTCGGACCTTCAAAACTCAAGTGGCGACTCTGTATTTTTGAGCGCTCGCCACCAGGCGCTCGCGCTCCCTCGATTATCAAAAAAGGGGCCGCAATGGCGAAAAGGAACGAAATCCTTTCTCTCCAAGGGCATGCTGCCCACAGTGGCGACTCTGCTGGGGATAAATCGAACCGATATTAATTCACACTTAGGATTTAATACGCTTGGGAACAATCCCTTAAAAGCCTGTCAAAGCGGTGAGCTTCGCGCTGCCGAAGGTTGGAACGGTGATTTAACAGGACCTCGTGTCCGGCCATTCTAATCTGGGGCTTTTTCGATTGTTCGCTTGCGTAATTTCTTCTAAAGATGGACTAAATAAAGTGAGCCAAATTTGAAAAGGCATTTTTACGACTTTGTGATTCTTTTTCTTTTAATCAAATTTTAGCATCTCATTTGCATCGATGTGGGAAAAGCCTCGTCGGAACGTTTTGGCAATCCGGCACGGTTTACCGGAGCCCGGGGCGCCCGAATGACCGACAACCTTTAACGATGATGGGTCATGCTACCGTTCGACTGTTATTCTGCGAAAAACGCGGGTAACGGGAGGTATATCTGTGGCCCTAGTCCGAGGAACCTGTTACGAACCAAAACCGGCCTATTGCATATACGGAGCATTAGAACTCTCCCAATTAGGACAGGTACCTGCAGGTTAAGATCTACTTGCATCTAACCCTCTAAGTGCCTATGTGTTACTGCTTTTCTTATCGCATGAACTGTACATACATTCTCGTTCAGCGTAGAAGCATGTCTAGGATGGCTCCTAGGTTCTCAATCTGTTCCGAGTCTGTCTTCAGGCTTAGTAGGACATTGTTGTGGCCCGATGAGGAGTCGTGTACCTCGATGGTGCGCGTTATCATCTTTTAAGTCCTTTACAGCGGGACTTTAGGAAATCAGAAGCTTTTCTACACCTTTGCCCGTCTACCTGTTTAGGGTTTCAAACAAAACGAAGAACCACGGAGTAAAATACCATGATGCTTACACCAAAAGGTAACAAGTGCCTCGTCACTTACACCGCCCGGCTAATAGCACAGTGCTGCTTACGCCAACCTGGTTATGGCAACATGATATTCATACCGAGTCGTTCTGGCTTCAAAAACTTGAGACCCCGAACATCGAAACAGACAAAGGTTTAGACTCCTTTTTGACATCCTTTAGGACCGTTCGTTCCAAACAAGGATACATCTTCAAAAAAGAATTCTGAGGGCCTAGAAGCAGTGTCCAAAACGTCGCGAGACAGACTTGTCTTCCGGTTCTAGAGTCTAGGGTGACACTTTCGACGTTGGCTGCATCCGCTTTAGTCTTTTATTTAGATTAAAGTTACTGCAGGACCCTTATTAAACCTCCTTTTCCCTTGCAAGCAAAGATCTGAATCATTGCACCACCGAGGAAAGTATCGAGGCCAGTTGCCAAACCCGCTTGGGAACGTCTGCATCTGAGTCCGGTTCAAAGGCTTGTCAGGTTACGGTCCCAGTCAGTCATCACGGAAGACTCTCCGAGCTCACCTCCAGCAGTGCAGCACTCAGAATCCCAGTCAGGTTCTCAGTCAAGTTCACCACAGGCTTCACAGGAAGGACGTCCGACTACCCCGGTATCCACCTCAAGCAGCTCTGAAACACTTATCACGATGGAACAACCGCAACCAGAACCCCTTACCTTGGAGACCATGCTCATGAACCTTCAGGACAGTATCACCGCCATGCAACAGAGGGCAGCTCAGACCGACACTAACATTGCTCGTTTGAATGACCTCATCCACACTCGCCTTCCGCCCCCTCTCGAGGAAGAAGGTGAGGACGATGAGTCTGACCAGGAGCAGCCTATCTTGGTTCCGGACCCGCTTCACGCAGGACGTCTCATAGTGATGAACCCGAGGGAAGCTCGCAGACCCACTGGAAACCTTGCAGGTGGTAGATTGCCTCCAAACCCAGAAGGACCAGCTCCGAATCCGGAAATGGTCGCTCTCATGGCCAAGATGGCCAAACTGGAGGAATCCATTGCTAAGACAGAAAAGATCAGTGCCGGAGGGATCGACCTGGATCGCCTTTGCCTGTATCCCAACGCCAGGCTTCCCGAGAAGTTCAAAATGCCAGACTTAGCTAAGTTCGACGGGAGCGGTGACCCTAGGACCCATCTCTACAGCTACCATGCCGCCATGAAACTTCTTTCTGTTGAGCCGGAGGCCATGTCACAGCTCTTTCCTCAGACCCTCTCGGGCCCTGCTTTCCATTGGTTCTTGTCACTCGACATTGCCAAGAGGAGGACTTGGGAAGACATTGGGACTGCGTTTATTTCGCAGTACAATTACAACTCCCAGCTGAAAATGACTACTCGAGAACTTGAGTCCACCAAGATGGAGGCTAAGGAGACCTTCGCAGACTTTGTCAAAAGGTGGAGGGCTAAGGCTGCACAGATGACTGATCGCCCAAGCGAGAAGGACCAGCTCCGCATCATTTCCCGCAACCTTCAACCAGACTATGCTAGGCACTTGGTTCTAGCTCAGGCCTCCGCTAACTTTGAAACCTTCTTCGACTCTGGCCTGGCCATCGAAGATGCTCTGCAGAGTGGAATTCTACCAAAGGGTGAATCCTCGCACGCCCCCAAGTCAAAACCTCGGGCTTATTCTGGAAACGCCAATGCACTGTTCGGAACGGGGACTTACTCCAATACGGCGACCGCCGGTACTAATGCCGTTTCCTCCAGTGCTGCTAATCATGTCGTGGACGTCAACCAAGTTCAAAATACACAGAATAACCGACCTCGGAACCAACCTCGCAGCTTCTCCGCCATCGAGGCACCTCTGTCCTCGGTCTTGGAGAAGTTGGTCAAGTCAGGGCATCTGAAGCCCCTAGATCCAACTCCTCTACCCAAGAACCCTTCACCAGGCTTCAAAGCCAACCTTTACTGTGCTTACCATCAAGGAGCGAGTCATCTCACTGACTCCTGCTTTCGCCTCCGTCATGCGATCCAGGATCTCATCGACGATGGCACGCTGGAGACTCCTCCACCACCTCAAAAACCCAACGTCATTGCCAACTCCCTCCCTAAGCACAACGTTGTACCCCACATCAGCCAGATATCTCTCAGCTCCACTCATATCAATCCTAACTCCACCATATTTAACCCCACTGACTATATAGCCTCAACCGATCGACCCAGGCCCGTCGTGCCTTTCCCGCTCGAGCCATCCACCGAGGTTTCTTATATACAATTGGTTGAAGGCCAAGTCGTTGACACAGATGCGCCTTCGGAACTTTCACAAGCTGCTTCACCTGTCTCCGAAGAATCTGTCAGCTCCCTCTTCCATCAGTCAATCCCTGCTGTGCGGATCAATTCTGCCTTGTCACTTGACAGCCCGTACGCAACCATCGCTGGCCCATTTCCTGATCCCTATCAGCCTTGGGTGCCTCCCTCAGATAATAACATGCAAGCCACTTGTTGGGCTATAGCAGACCATTGGGACTACGCCGCTCCTCTCCTCAGCGAGTGGTCCACCCTTGGAATGGACGGGATTCCTCCACAGCCCGGAAATGTCCCCTTCGATCAAGCCTGGTATGATGGCTGGTTGGCCGGTTATGAAGCGGCTTTGCTTGACCCGTTGGACGGTTTTTCCTTGAACATGCTATTCAACCCGATCGAACCTCCAGTTCCCGAAGCGGAATATTATTGGGATCCTGAGCCGACCTGGTTTGCTCCCATGGATGTCGACCCTAACCCTCTGCAAGGCTATGCCACACCGGACTACATGCTTCACTACGCAGAGGATGAACTTGTCCAGGATGACCCACGGGCTTTGGGAGACCACATTTCCCTCTTTGGTTCGGTCTTTGATTCGGTTTGTGATACTAACCCCGACACTGACCATAACCCCTGTTCCTACATCGTCGATGAAGAAAATCCGCGCCCTCAGGTGCCTTACCCCAACAACAGGGATTGCAGTATCATGGTCACGGACCGCGCTCCGCCCGCTAATCTGTGGGAAGTTAACGACATAGTGGACGTCCAAGTCGGGAATGAAGTCTGGGCTGTCAATCGTACCCTGGCTGACACTGGTCTCTGGGACGTCCCTTTCATCGCAAATCCAGAGCCCGTTGCTGAAGTGGCTGCTGTGAAAGACTTAAGCTTTTGGGACTCCTTATTGATGAAGGATCTCGCTGAAGATCTGGGTTTAGACATGGAAGTGCCCGTCTCTACACCGACTACTGACAAGGGGAAGCGCAAACTGGGAGATGTCCCTGCTGATCTCTGGGATGTGAAGGAAAACCCTCGACTCGTGCCCTCTTTGGGAAACGTTCACAATGTTACAAGGAGTGGACGGATCTTTCAGCCTGCTAATCTGCAGGCCGGGAACTCCTCCAATCCTGCTAATCAAGGGAACGAGCCTGTTTCTTTCCCAAAGTCTGCACCTTTTGAGGTATCAGCTAGCAATCCGGTTCCTGATCTGGTTCAGCGGCAACTTGAGCGGATTCCTGCCGCTATTTCTATCTGGGGACTGATCTGTTCATCCAAGGAGCATCGTCAGAGGCTGTGTCACGCCCTATCCCGCCTTGAAGTCCAGGCCGATGTCACGCCAGAGGCGATGGTATCTCTCATCCTCCCTCCAACCTCCAAGCATGCGGTAATCTTCACGGACAAGGATCTGCCGGTCGAAGGAGTTGACCACAATCGTCCCTTGCACATCACCGTCAAGTGTCGAGGACTCTGGGTCCCGACCGTTCTTATTGACAACGGCTCCGCTATCAATGTCTGCCCTCTGAGAGTCGCTTATCGTCTGGGGCTCACCAAGAAGGATCTGGCACCTTCCAATCTGGCTGTCAAGGCATATGACGGCACCCGTCGCGTGGTCGAGGGTATCTTGAAACTCAAACTCGATGCTGAGGGTTTTGAGATGGACGTGGAGTTCCATGTTGTGGATATCCCTGCAACTTTCAATCTTTTGTTGGGCAGGCCATGGCTTCATCGGTCCGACATCATGGCTGTGCCATCTACCCTCCACCAAAAGGTCATTTTGGGACTACCCACTGGCACTCTAACCATCTGCGGGGATTCAGGCATCCGCCCGCTCAAGGAGGACGGGACTCCCGTTCTGGGAATTCAACACGGCGAAGAAGACGTCGACCTTGGAGGTTTCTCTTTCGATACTTCAGGAGTGGTAATGGCTATCAACGTAGACGGAAATTTCCTCATAAGCTCTATCGCGCTGGACATTATGAGAAGGATGTCTCACTTCCCGGGCATTGGATTAGGCTCTCGCCGTCAAGGGGTCCCGGAGTTCCCTACTTTTCCTTTCAACGAGGGCCACTTCGGTTTGGGGTATATCGCCTCTGCCAAAGATGCCAAACGGAGGAAATATATGGGAAAACCTCGGACCCTCTGCAGCGGTCCCAAATTCGTACGTGAAGTCGGGAATGCCGCTTACGCTGGGCAGGCTGAGCCCTTCGTTCATTCCGAAACCGGGGAGCTGCTGCCTGGCTTTGAGATCTTCGCTGATGACACCTGGTCAAGCAGTGATGACGAACCAGCGAAGGAAGAATTCAAGAGGAAGCTTAATCAGCTGAAGATCAAGACTGACTGGCTGGGATCCATCGATCAGGGAAATCTGGAACTACTATTTCAGGAATTCTCTCAAGTGGGTTTGGCTGGGGAAGCTGAAGAAGCCGAAGTGCTCATGCTCGGGCCCGATGCCCTCGAGGACCCCACCTCTCTCATTGTGAAAGCCGAGGGCTCCTTAAATAATTGCATTTTCAAGCCACGCCTGACTTGCATTGACAACACGTCTGAGTCTGAGTCCGAGTCTGAGTCAGAGTCAGAGTCTGTCCCGTCCTCTAAGTCTAGCTCTGAGTCGGAGTTTGTGCCTCTAGGCCCTCCACGTCATAGCTTTTATTTCAAGTTTGACTCTCTTGTACTTGGTGACCCTTCAAGGGCTTGTGAAATGAACGAGGCATCTTCCGACTATTTCAATGATCTTTATATAAACTGTGTCGACCCTGACGATGAGGGGATAGATTTCGATGGGGACATTCCCAAGGAAATCCGTGCCTTCATCGAAAGGGAAGACGAAAGGCATGCTCAGCCATTAAAAGAAGAAATAGTTTCTATAAATTTGAAAGATGAAAATGATCCCCGAATGGTTCAAGTGGGCTCCACACTTTCCCCAGAGGAACATCGCGACTTCAAAGAGCTGCTCACCGAGTTCAGTGACGTTTTTGCATGGTCTCATCGAGATATGCCCGGAATCGATCCCGAGATCGTGGAGCATCACATTCCTTTGTTCCCGGATGCCAAACCTGTGAAACAGAAACTCCGGCGGATGAGGCCGGATTGGGTTCAGAAGATTAAGGAGGAGGTCACCAAGCAGATTGACGCTGGTTTTCTCATGGTCTCTCAGTATCCCACGTGGGTTGCCAACATCGTCCCTGTTCCTAAGAAGAACGGCCAAATTCGAGTCTGCGTTGACTTTCGGGACTTGAACAAAGCGAGCCCCAAAGACGATTTTCCCTTGCCACATATCGATGTGCTTGTGGACAACACTGCGGGGCACGCTTTGCTCTCGTTCATGGATGGCTTCTCTGGCTACAACCAAATTCTCATGGCGCCCGAGGACCGCGAGAAAACCACGTTCATCACTGAATGGGGAACTTATTGCTACCTGGTCATGCCGTTTGGGTTAAAGAATGCTGGGCCCACTTATCAGCGAGCTGCTACCACTATCCTGCACGATATGATGCACAAAGAAGTCGAGGTCTACGTCGATGACATGATCGCCAAATCCAAAACTCGAGAAGGTCATCTTCCTGTACTTAGGAAGTTCTTCGGGAGATTACGGAAGTTCCGTATGCGTCTAAATCCTCAGAAATGCACCTTCGGGGTTACGGCTGGTAAGATGCTCGGTTTCATGATCACTTCTCGTGGGATTGAGGTCGACCCATCCAAAATCAAAGCGGTCCTCGAGATGAAGCCACCGGATTCTGAAAAGGGAGTGCGAAGCTTTTTGGGAAAGGTACAATTCATCAGCAGATTCATCGCCAAGTTGACACTAACTTGCGAGCCGATGTTTCGTTTATTAAAGAAGAATACTCCATTCGTTTGGACGGACAAGTGCCAGGCAGCCTTCACCTCCATTCAAACCTATCTGCAGAACCCTCCGGTTTTGATGCCACCGGTGCCGGGGAAACCCTTGATACTTTACTTGTCCGTGAATCCTTCGTCTATGGGGTGTTTGCTGGCTCAAGAGGGAGGAAAAGGAGTCGAAAAGGCCATTTACTACCTGAGCAAGAAGATGGTTGGCGCTGAAGAACGCTACACTGCTCTCGAAAAGACATGTTGGGCTCTTGTTTGGTCGTCCAAGAAATTAAGACACTACATGCTGGCTTACCCAGTGAAGTTGATTTCTCGAATGGATCCTCTCAAGTATCTGTTTGAGAAACCTGCGCTTACTGGTAAGTTAGCACGTTGGTTGCTATTGCTCGCAGAGTTCGACCTCGAATATGTCACTAGGAAATCCGTCAAAGGGCGCGCAGTCGCCGAATTTCTGGCTGATCATCCCGTCGAGGGGCCAGAGGACTCAGATTTTACATTTCCAGATGAAGGAGTGATGGCAGTGGTCGAAGACACCTGGACTCTTTACTTTGATGGGGCAGCCAATCAGAAGGGATACGGGATTGGGGTTTTGCTTATAACCCCCGATGGTGCTCATATTCCGCTTGCATTCAAACTCAATTTCGATGTCACGAACAACCAAGCTGAATATGAGGCCTGCATTGTTGGCATGGAAGCGGCTCTTACTCTCGGTGTTGAAAGGCTTGAGGTTATTGGTGACTCCAACCTTGTCGTTTCTCAGGCTAACGGAGACTGGAAAGTTCGGGAGGACAGATTGAAGCCTTATCACCAAGACTTGGAGGACCTCATTCCTCGTTTCAACAAGGTCACGTTCACGCACATCCCTCGGATGAAGAACCAATTCGCCGATGCTCTAGCAACTCTGGCTTCCATGATCGAGCTTCCGATTGGTATCAAGCTTCGTCCTATTCTAATTGAACAGCGGGACTTGCCTGCTTATCAATATGTCAACGCCGTCGATGATGTCGATGACGGCCTACCCTGGTATCACGATATCTGGAACTTCGTTGAAAGTGGTCAGTTTCCGGCCGACGCCACCAAAAAGGACCGAGCAGCGCTCCGAAGAATGGCCGCTCAGTACATTATCTGTGGCGGGAGACTGTATCGGAGATCTCACTGCGGAATGCATAAGCTCTGTGTCAACGGCACTGAGGCCATCAAAATCATGGAGGAAATTCACGAAGGAATTTGTGGCCCCCACATGAGCGGGGTCATGCTTGCCAGGAAAATCTTACGACAGGGATACTTTTGGTCTACCATGGAGTCCCAGTGTGTGGATTATGTGCGCCGCTGCCATAGGTGTCAGATTCATGCCAATCTCATGCACGTCCCTCCTTCTAAACTCTTTGGCATGACATCGCCTTGGCCCTTCTCTGTTTGGGGTATCGACGTTATCGGCATGATCAGGCCTTCTGCTTCGAACGGGCATCGGTTCATTTTGGTGGCAATAGATTATTTCACCAAGTGGGTCGAGGCTGAATCTTACAAGACCCTGACGGCGGTTCAGGTTGCTCAGTTTATCCGAAAGAATATCATCTATCGATATGGGGTTCCGCAGGCGTTTGTTTCTGACAACGGGGTCCATTTCAAAGGCAGGGTTTTGGAGCTTTTCGAGGAATTCCAAATCCAGGTTCATCACTCAACGGTCTATCGCCCTCAGACGAATGGGGCGGTCGAGGCAGCCAACAAGAACATCGAGACTATCATCAAGAAATCCGCGGAGTCCGCCAGGGACTGGCACGAGCAGCTGCCTCTAGCTCTTTGGGGGTACCGCACGTCAATTCGAACATCGACGGGGGCCACCCCTTTTTCCCTGGTTTACGGGATGGAAGCTGTCCTTCCCATCGAGCTGGAAGTGCCGACTTTGAGGATCATGGCTGAATGTGAACTCGCGGAGTCCGAATGGCTTAGCGGGAGGTTTGTCGAACTCATGCTCTTCGACGAGAGAAGGCTCCGTGCCTTGTATCACGTTCAGGGATATCAACGCAGGATTGCTCGGGCATTCAACAAGAAAGTCAAGTCTCGTGACTTGGCTGAAGGGGACATGGTTACGAAGGAAATCCGAGCTCCCATTTTCGATCTACGTGGCAAGTTCCGCCCAAAGCGCGCAGGACCTTACATTATCAAGACCATCCTCTCGGGAGGAGCAGCTCAGCTCATCGATCTGGACGGCAACGAGTTCAACACTCTGGTCAACCTGGATCAACTTAAACGTTACTACCCTTGAGAGAAGCTCGTTGGGCCGAAAACCACAAGGGTGGGCGGTCCCAAGCAAAAATTAGAGCAAGCCTGCTAGACTGAAAACCCAAGGGGGCAGTTTAGGCAAAAATAAATAGGCATTCAATCAAAAGCTCGCTAGGCTGGAAACCTGCAAAGGCAGTCCTAGGCAAAATTTAGAGCGCAAAAGGAGAGCCAAAACACATGAGCGAACCCTAGCATGAACTACGTTTTGACCTGATTCCCTAGCTTGGGATACGTAGGCAATCTCTCTGTGAGATTCGGTCACAGTCAGTCGGCTCGATCCAGGTTTTTCATTCCGGAGCAGGCCTCAACTTTCAAACAACGTGGCGTTCAACACTTGGACTAAAAGGGGAAAATTCTTAATCTTTCACCTTTATTCAAAACTATCATTTCTATTACATAGGCTGAGCAGGGCCCCAAGAAAAATAGTAAAGCATCAAAAAACAGAACGAAATGCTAGAGGCCCTCACGGGCTCACAGTTTATTCTAGATCATTGGATTTGAGTCAGGAGTCAATCTACGTTTCGCCTGCTTTCGACCTCTTCTCTTAACCATGCTACGTAGCGATGTTTGAGTCTTGTGCTGAAGTTGTCTTCCGCTCCTCCGAGTTCTCTCAAACCCCAGTTGTGTTCATACCCTGCTAGATGTTGGGCTGTAAAAGCTGGAATATGGAAGTCTTCTACCCCAGCTCGATGAAAGCCTTGACTCATGCCCAGTTGCCGCAGGATACGACCTGGGACGTAGAACGTGAAACTGGACAGCCCAGCAATCACCATTCTCTCAAAACCTGCAGAGTGCAGAGCCATATCCGGAATGTTCAAAACCCTGTGTCGCCAGACGATCTCGCGCGGAGACATCTCTCTCATGAAGGTGTGCCACTCCTCCTCAGACATTTCTGGATACAGCATTCCCCTTTGGTGCATCCGCCCGGGCAGACGGGGCCAGTCCGCTTCAAGAGCCGAGATTAGTCCAAGCTTGTCACATAGCCACAACTGCATGAGTGAAAAGACAAGTAAGGAGCCACATAAGCCCGAGCGAAAGAAAACAAGTAAGGAGCCACCATACAGCCTTAGCTGAGAGTCGAGGTAAAAACAGACTGTGCGAAAACCGGAAAAAGGTGAGCTGAGTGAGAATTTACCTGTAACAGGATTGGACTGCCACCGAATGTGTTTGTCTGACCTGTGACTACCAAATCCAAGCCAATGAGTGTCTCGGCAAGCACCAAGGGCACCACGTTCTTCCGAGCACCCATCTCCGCAGCCACGTGTACCAACGAGGGGTCGGGCCGTCCATACGGAGACACCAGTAGGTACGCGGCCAGTATGCTGACTGACACGGCGAATCGACGTCGGGCCTGCAGAGCCGTATCCGCTGGATCGCCGTCGGGTCCGTACCGTTCCAATAGGCGCGCAATGTTTATTCGCCCGCCGATCAAAAGGCTTTCTGCCGCACTCCTAGGGATGTTCAGACATGTCTTCAACAGCTTTGACATGCTTTGCCCGTAAGGAGGCACGACAATTACGCTCGAAGCAAAGCCTTGGAGGTACGCTTGGAATTCTTCAACGGTCGGACACAACTCGTTGTCCCCAAATCGGAACACATGGACGTCCCGGTCCCAAAACTGCAGGGCTGCTCTTAGAATTTCGGGGCGGAGCCTTACACTTTTTAAGAAGCGAAAGGCTGCCAACCCATTAGAACGGAAGCATAGCCAATCACTCGCGACAAGTTCCTCGAGCCACGAGCTGATTAAGGTGGGGAGTTGATTTGCCATTTGGGGAATAGTGCTAGAGATTTCCCACGGAGGCACACCCTTCATTCAGGGGCTCACCCCTCTTTATAAGCCAAGAAAGGAGGCATACCTTTCCTACTTGATGAGGTGGCCTTGCAAGGTGTCCCCCCATTTGCTAAAAATCAAGGGAACATCACTGGGGAAAGCCAGGAGCCCCTGCACGCCCAGGCCTACTGACAAAGCCTGCCACCCTTCTTTTATCCGGATGAGTCAAAGCTGGCCACTGCAACAGGGATTCTCCATCGCGCGAGAGTCATGGAGTGTCGCGCGATTGTTCTTATTCGCGCGACGGTTTTGAATTCTCGCGCGAGGGTTCAATTTAATTCAACACAGTAGGGCAGGCTACTGCCTTTTTGAGGTCATTTTCTGGATTTTAACTCGGGCCAGATTTTGAAATTCCGATGCTTCCAGTAGGTCATTATGAGTGTTTATGACTACGTCGAAGCGTTGTTTCTTCAAATTACGCGTTCAATGACAAGTTCGGTCCCTCGGAGAAATAACGGCCGGATAATTCAAAGGTTTTATTTAGCCGATCAAGCCGGGCAAAGTGGCATGCAATTTACAGAGCAAGTGCAGGAAAGCGGAGCCTGATGGCTTTACTAATTACAATTTGTTCTCCCACGGGATTCAGAAATATCCCCTCAGTCTTGCCTCAACTTCAACACGGAGCCATCTTACGTAACGCTTTTCCAGCCACGTCCTGAAATCTGGAACTGATTCCTTCAACGTCCTATCGCCCCAGTTGTCTCTGTGACAGCGCAAATCCCAGGAAGTGAACGCGGGGATGTCAAAGTCTTCCGCTCCGTATCGCTTGTATCCTTGGTTCCTTCCGAGCTGACGGAGCGTACGCCCAGGGATGTAAAATGTGAAACTTGACAGGCCGGCGAGTATTACTCTCTTGTATCCCGCCGATTTGAGCGTCATTGCTGGGAGGTTTAACCAGAGGCACCTCCAGACTATATCTTCAGAATGCAGATCATTCAGGAAGGCAAACCATATCTCCACTGGCAAGTCGGGGAATATCATCGGTCTCGCGACCAACAATCTGGGAAACTCTTCAAAGCCAGCCTGTGGCTCTTCCAAGACCCCGATTTTGTCTGCCAGCCAGAGCTGCATGAGAACGAAGGACGAGTCAGAAATCAAATACAGCCCAAGCGCTTGGATTAAAATCGAAAATGCGAGAAATTATGTCGAATGGGAATTTACCTAGAGCAAGATAGGACATCCGCTGAAGGAATCGGCTTGCCCAAGTTTCAGCATGTCCAAACCCAGGAGCGTCTCCGCTAGGACCACGGGCATGATGTTTTTCCCGTTATCCATTTGCAAGGCAATGCTCACCAACTTGGGATTTACCCCTCCGTCGACGGGAATCAGCATATACGCGGCCAGTGCGCATATAGACAAGACGAAGCGTCGTTGAGCTTCCCCGACGTAGTCTCCCAAGCCAGCCTCCGGGCCATACAGCTCGATTAGGCGGAGAATGTTGAGCTCGCCGTTTCGAATGATGCTGGTTGTCACCGCCGCCGGGATATTGAGTTTTTCCCGTAAAATTTGTCCCATGTCTTCATGAACGGGCGGCACGGCAAGAATGTCTAGATTGGCGAACCCCGGGGCGTATGCCTGGAACTCTTCTATCGTGGGACACATTTCATCTTCGCAGAATCGGAAGACATGCACGATGGGGTCCCAGAAGGGCAATGCGGCTTGAATGATCTCGACGCATGGTCGAGCGAACCGGAGATCTCGAATCGAAGATAAACAGCGAGACCGGGGACTCGCCCAATTTATGGTTTCCTCTCTCATTAGCCAAGGATCAAGGGCTTCCATTAGAGAGTCTCCCATTTTTAGTCAAGTTGAAAAGGGGTGTACACTTCATTAAGTCTAAAAATCCTTCTTCAAATAGCCAAGGAGTTGGTAAGACCAAGGCATAGGTGTCCTACCACCTTGCATGGCAGAACAGCCTTCCTTCTGCAAGCCCAGAACAACTTTCAAGACGTGGAAGTTATGAACAGCTCCATGCCAATAATTTGGTCAAACAAAGGCTGCTTAACAGGAGTTGACTCTCGCGCGACATTCCCAATGCATCGCGCGACATACATTCCTCGCGCGACAGTCATACACCATCGCGCGACGGTTGGTCTGCAGTTTTGACAGATTTCAGCAGCTACTGTCCAAATTGGTCGATTTTCATTCCAGGAGTCATTTGGTACTTTTGATGATTCCAGCAAGTCATCATAGGCATGTGTGACTGTATCCAAGCATCGGATCCCGAATGCCGTCCTCAACGAAGATTTTGGACCCTCGGAGGCCCGTTTCAAGTTCAAACCGAGGTTTCGAAAGTTCGAAACTCGTTCCAGAGATTCTAGCCTATTTTGGTCATGCCATACGGGTCATTTGGACCTTAAGTGACTGTATGGAGGTGTCGGTTTCAGTCCGGGACATAATCGAGTCATCTTTCGACGTTTTATACCATTTTTGCGTTATTTTGAGCATTCTTCGGTATAAGTCCATTCTTGGGGCGTTTCGTTCGAATCCGTCAATTCGCGCAGGTCATGTCGACCACCATTCATCGTTTAAAGGTGTCGTTTTCATCTCTTTCAAGGTATCGTGAGTTTTGGCATATATTACCCAAAATTTCATTGTTTCCCGTGTCCTTGTATCCTGATTGTGTCTTAGGGTATTTCATCCTTTTTCTCACAGAGTTAGGCTGTTTTATACACTCATACGTGTCTGTGTGTAATCTCGACGTGTTGTCAATGCAAGTTTGGTATTAGTGGCGGGTTTTACTGATTCTTATGCACAATGAGAAGCTAAAACTTCAGAATGCAACTTTTTATACTAAACCGTGATCTATCCATGTCAAAAGCAAAAGGGACTACTGTATCTCTGGCCCTCGGCCGATCAAAGCTACTAAGTCAAAACAGGGCACATGCGCCCGCCAATCAAAAAGAGGCGCGCAGGCTCTCAAAACGTCTGTCTGTCAAAAGCTATCTACTTGGGCACGCAGGCCCTAAATCAAAAGCAAAAGGGTAGCGGAGGCCTCATCAACGCTCCTCAAGCCCGTCACCGCTGTCAGAAGTATCGTGCAGCTCCAGGGGATCATCTCTATATCGCGGATCGTCAATGGAGTCGTCAGAGCCACTGCTGGTGGACGAGTGCTCCTCGCCCTCTTTCTCCGCCCCTTCTTCCTCCTCTCCTTCCTCGTCTTCAGAAGTCGGACTCATGATCAACTTCAGCCTGCGAGTCGGACCCGGCTTCTCCAATGTCGGCTTCTCGTGCTTCTTCAGTTGGTACCGAAGCTCGGCTTGCCTCGCGGCCTGCTTGGCTCCCTCCTCGCGTGCACGCGCTGTCTGTAAACCCCTCGTCTGTCGCCGCGTGGTGGTAACCGGAGGCGTGGATTTCTGTGCCACCACCTTCTTCGGTGGCGGATCTCGCGTACTCTTCCGCCTAGGGTTCCTCTTCCCCTCCACCTGCATTATCATTGCATTTCAAAGCATGAGTATCTATCGCACATATTGTATGTCTGTATTAAAAACAGGTACATCTATCAAGCTATCAAGGCAGGAATGTATCGAAAGCAGGATGTATCGAAAGCTGAAATGTATCGTTTTCATACCTGAGTCCTCTGAACAACGGCTGGCTGAGTCAGCTGTGACGTCGGTGCCTGGTACTGCAGCTCCAGTGGCGTGCCGCTCGCTGCCTTTCTCACTGCATTCTCCAGCGCCAGCATGCGTCGAACGGCTTCGTTCACCCACTCAATTGGCACCTGCATACAGTTCGAGTTCATCAGACCATTCGGCAGATAATTCAAGCATTTGAAGTCCAAAAGTAAAATCGGAAACTGATTCTTACCGACACAGTCACAGGAGCAGGCTCCGTCCTTGCAGGCGCTAACTGAAACTCTGCAGGATTCCCCTGACTGTCAACAACGGGAATCCTCCACAGCAGCGCAGGGAGTCCGCCAACTGCCGGTCCGCTCGGGGCTCGCCTGACCCGGCTCTCACCTCCTCTCCGTCCCTCTCCGGCTGCTCTCCTCTCCTCAGCGGCCCCTGCGGCCTGGCCTCGCGCCTCTCTCCGGCCACGGACCCCCAATGGACCCGCCAGGATGTCTCGCTGGTAGGCTGCATAGTCCCTACCAGGACGCAAGTGTCGCTCAAGCTCAGTATCCGGCCGCGTGTACCTCTCCAGCTCGGCCCGTGTGTACTCTCCCGTGTGTGAAGCTCGGGGCGGGAGCGGCCCTGGCACCCAGAACTCAGGATAACCAAGTGACTGGCGCGTCACTCGGTCTCCCAAGTACCACTGCCAACCAAAGGCAGACTCTAACAGCACCCTGCTAGCCGTGACAGCTCTACTCCTGGCCAAGTACTCTGGCTCTGCCTCTGCTCTCCTCCAGGGATCCCAATTGACCTGCAATTCAAGGCGAACAAGCAATGCAAGCAATTGATCAGCAACAGCATTGAAGCAGGGAAACGAATACACATCTAATGCTTATGATTATGTGTTCATACCTGTGACACTCTGAGCTCATCTAGGTACAATCTGAAGGCGTTAAGCTCGCCTCTCCCCTCTTTCTTCCCGGTGCTTTCCTTGCTCCACTTCAACGCGCGAGGGAGAGTGCTCAAGTCTGGATGCTTACACTCCGGTGGGTACATCCGCAAAACCTCGTACGCCCAAAGCTGCAAGGTTTAAACAATTTCAAACGTTAGTCAATGCATGCGATATTTGAAATCGAAACAGTCAAGCAGGCTAAACAAGGGACAAGCATAAATCAAATGGTGCTTAAAGGGATTAGAATTGTACCTCCCAGACCCTCCAGTAGCCGGCCATGCTCTTGCCCGTCCTCGACGAGTCGCTGAAGAAGAGGTAGGCCGTCCCAAGAGCCGCTCCGCCCCAGTCAAAGCGTGAGGCTGTCCTCAAATCCCTCAACGCCGGCAAGTAAGACAGGTGGACGTTGCTTCGCCTGTTTGGGTACAGCGTGGCACCAAACAGGTATAGCAGGAACGCCCGGGCCATCTGCTTCGCCTCCTGATCGCTCGATGCTTCCTCCTTCAGGTAGCCCTTGAACTGGTCATACCTTGCCATTCCCCCCTCTACCTTGGGCACTCTGCCCAGAAACCACTCCAGCGCAGCCCGATCCTCCTGGATCCCTGAGTCAAATGGGATGGGCTCGCCCCCAACCCTCAGCCCTGTGATCGCTGCGAAGTCGGCAGGCGTCACCGTCATCTCCCCAGGAGGTAGGTGGAAGGTATTGGTGGTATCCCTCCACCTCTCAGCAAGTGCAACAAGGACGGCATGATCAATCCTCGCTGGGGTCAAGGTCCGCACAAACTCCCCGAACCCTGCCTCGTCCACCAGCCGCCTCACTTTCTCTGGCAGCCCCTCGTACAGCTGCAAAGACATGCACGCGCCCCCAAAGCCGCGGATGTCCCTCTGTCCAGCTCCAGCCTGTTTCGGATACAAAGACAAGCAGCAAATGGTTCGTCAGTACTTGGGAGGTTCATTCTCAAGTTCTAGGTAATCAATGAAGCCTACGACAGATGGTTGGTTCAAGTTATTACGCATTGGGCCTTTACTACAGAAATACGTGGCTTTAGCATGCTTTGGTTCACAAAATCATCCATGCAATTCTCAAAAGTTCAAGCAAGTTCTAAGCAAGTATCGAATGTGAACTATCAAAGCAAGAATGTTGAAATCAAGTTACAAATGGTGTTTTCTGGGAACATACCTCCATCCATGTCGCTGCAATGTGGGCCCGGGGATCTCTCAACACCAACTCGTCGTCGTAGTCTCTTCGCGACGGTGCGCGGGCCGCAACGCCCGACGGCACAAAAAGGTGCGGTATGGGAAGCACGTATGCCCCCGCTGAAAAGCCCGGCCGGCTCGTGTTCTTCGCCTCCTCCACGGCCGTAACCCTAGGCCCCTGCGCCTCAACTCGGGCTCTCTCCTCGGCCTCTGCGTCTCTCAGAAGCTCCTCTCTCTCCAGTCTCTCTCTCTCGGCCTTCTCAACGGCCTCCGACGCCTCAATGGCCCGTGCACGGTCCTCTCTTGCCTTTAGGACCAATTCCCCAACCAAGGGATTGTCCTCAAGAAGCCTCGCCAATGCCTCGTCGGTGAGGTACTCGGCAACATCATGTCTAGTGATCGGCACGTGTCTCGACGACGTGGCTGCGGTCGATTCGGGCCGAAACAAAATGTCCTCCTCTCGGACCTCAACCGGAGTCTTTGTGACCTCCGCCTCTGCATCTACAACGCTTTTACCCTTCGCCGAATCCCTCGGCGGGGACCCGGACGGCTCGACATTATCACCTCCTGCCCCACTACTACTGCCTCCTCCAGTTTCAAGCCTCGCGCGAGGCTCCTCCTCTGTCGCGCGAGGGTATTCTCCTGTGCCAATTCGTTCTGCATCCCCTGAACTTACCCCGGCCACCACTGAGCCTTCTACGGCCATGCTTGGGTCCAGTCGCTCAACACTGTAGCCCATGACTCCTGTATCAACCGTCGCGCGAGTCTCTGGCTCAATCGCGCGATGCTCGTCTCCGCCACCTACCTCCTGCTCGTGGTCCCCTTCGCCATCTCCGCCCGTCACCACTGCTGCACCGGCCTCTGCGATGGCCTCCGCGGGTGGAGGATCCTCTGTTCCTACGACCACGGGACCTTCTCGGCACTCCGACCGATCAATAACTTCACCCCCGTCGCCCCTGCCACCGTGGTCTGCCATGGATAAACGATCAAGGTTGGGTTTGGATGATTTCGTGGGTGAGATCGAAGTTTGAAGGAGTTTTGGAAGAGAGACAGGAGAGGAAAGGGGTTTCAGAAGTTTTGAAACTGCTGAGTACTGTTTCTGTAACGTCCCCGCGACGTTTAAACGATTGGAATGGGTTTGGGCCGGGTCTGGGCTTCTCCAGGCCCAAGCCCTAACTTCAGACCCTCGCGCGATGGTCTGTGAGTGTCGCGCGACGCTTGGTTTTGGGCCTCAGGCCCAATCCAGAGTTCTGAGGCCAGCCCAATCTCAAGTAACCCCTCTTTGAGGTCCATAACATGTTGATATGCTGCTAATAAATTTGAGGTCATTTTAGAAGCTTTGTCTTCAAAACCCGAAGAATTTTGTGTCCCCGGCAGTGGTCCGACCATCAATCATCAGCGACGATCTATCCGTCCGATCAATCATCAGCGACGATCTATCCGTCCGATCAATCATCAGCGACGATCTATCCGCCCGATCAATCATCAGCGACGATCTATCCGTCTGATCAATCATCAGCGACGATCTATCCGTCCGATCAATCATCAGCGACGATCTATCCGTCCGATCAATCAACAGCGACGATCTATCCGTCCGATCAATCATCAGCGACGATCTATCCGTCCGATCAATCCTCAGCGACGATCTATCCGTCCGATCAATCAACAGCGACGATCTATCCGTCCGATCAATCAACAGCGACGATCTATCCGTCCGATCAATCAACAGCGACGATCTATCCGTCCGATCAATCATCAGCGACGATCTATCCGTCCGATCAATCCTCAGCGACGATCTATCCGTCCGATCAATCATCAGCGACGATCTATCCGTCCGATCAATCAACAGCGACGATCTATCCGTCCGATCAATCAACAGCGACGATCTATCCGTCCGATCAGTCATCAGCGACGATCTATCCGTCCGATCAATCCACGGCGACGATCTATCCGTCCGATCAATCCCCAGCGACGATCTATCCGTCCAACTTCCAATCTCTCCCCTTGGTGCACGGTATTTTTATATACTCGTCTGCATTTTCCATTTAATCGGCTTTTGGGCGGATTTGGTGGGTGTCTAGAAATCTTTGACGTTACCCGTACCAGTCAATGGTGCTCCGCGTGCCGTCAAAGAGGGACTACTGTAGACACCCCAATCTGGGTCTCCTAATCGTTTTACTTATTTTTACGATTTTCTTGTTTCCCCGATGATGAAATTGGATCAAACAGAGCTTGGATTGGGAATGGATCGAGCTTGGAATGCTTAGAACCCTGCTTGAACCTTTTGAACCCTTCTGAACCTTCAGTCAAACCCTAGAACCAGAGTTGACCCTCGCGCGAGCCTTTGTGTTCCTCGCGCGACACTCAGTCTGCCACGTGTAGTCAAAGTCAAACTGTTGACTGTTTGACCCTCGCGCGACACTCATGGACCCTCGCGCGACGGTTCTCTCCTGTCCCTATCACAGAATCCAGCTGGACTTGTGATGATTGCTTGGCACATGGGTTCCCATGGGCTGGAACCCCGTTCTCCTCAGCTGAACGGCGTGCTGGCAGGCTCTAGCCCCATGCAAACTCCCAAACACTCTCTCACCTTGTTGGCTAGCCTCACAACCAAGTTGTGACCAGCCTTAGTGGCTGGTCCTAAGGCCTTGTTTGGCCTCCATTCAGTCCTTACCTTCCCCCTATAAATACCCCCATTGGTCTTCCATGTTAAGGGTTCCAAAAATTAACTAAGAAAGTCATTGGTTATTTTACAAGTCCTACACTAGCTAGCACAAAGTCACTAACCCCAAACCACCTCCTAATCTTCTGAACTTAGTGTGTTCATACACATTTGGTAGCAAGGCCACACCAATCAATCCAATCCTTCCCCAAACCCTTTCCAAGCAAAGGTATAACTTTTAAGCTGTTTCTGTTTTGATCCCTGAGGGGGGCTGACAGGACCAAGGCTGGTAATCAATACCATGCCCTGGTCCTAAAGCCAGCAAAGTTACAAGAAATCGTGGCAGCCACACCCTCGCGCGACGGTCCCCTTTACTCGCGCGACGCTTGTGTCAGCAAGAGAATGGACCTCGTGGGGAAGGGAAGCTAGCCCTTTTCTGTTTTGCAGTGTATTTATGTCTGCTGTATCTTACTCTGATTTTTAGATCACTGTTATGCATGCAAAAACAAAATACAGTAGCTAGTTTATTTGCTTTAAATAGTTTGGAATGCCCTTGGGACCCCCTGAATCTGTCTCAGGACCCCAACCATGCAAAGCAATTCCTGGAAGTCCAGTCAGGAGTGTCGCGCGAGACTCACTCTCTGTCGCGCGACTGTTCTATGACTTCCATGAATGGCCCTTGCATGGGCAACTAGGCCCTTGGACTCTGTTTTGATATCCCCACTGTTTAGGGGTTGTATTTCCTCTTATTTGGCTCCTGTTTGGAGTATGGTGTAATAATTAGTATTTTCAGTCTTCCAATTAACTGCTTGGTTTGCTTCCTGGGTGTGCACTGGTCCCTCCAGAGCCCATAAGGGGATGATTTAGGGACTGTGGTGAGATGACAATACTCGCGCGAGTGTCAGTGTGTCTCGCGCGATGGTTGACTTGCATACAGACTTGTTCAAGCATGCAAGTTGGTCATCGTGCAGGACAAATCTGCCCCGAGCCTGGTTTTGGCATCTGATCGCTGTCTCAAGATCATCCCGCTCATTATTCATCATGTTATCCATCCGTGCCATTATTTGATCACATCTTGCAAACTGTTACAGTTTTAATCCCCGATTAACTGTTCCCCTGCCCTAATTGGCTAAAATCAATTAAAAGATGAAGAATCACAAATGTTTTCATAAAAACGCCTAAGTAGAGACCGATCTCCGGATTGGGCGAGAGGGGTGCCATAAAACCCTTCCCCTCTCGTAACCTGGCTCCCGAACCCAGATATGGTTATGACGGACTGGTTTCCTTCACTTTTTCAAAACAAAGCGCGGCAGGTGCTTCGAAATACGGTTCCTTGAGTGTCGGACCTTCAAAACTCAAGTGGCGACTCTGTATTTTTGAGCGCTCGCCACCAGGCGCTCGCGCTCCCTCGATTATCAAAAAAGGGGCCGCAATGGCGAAAAGGAACGAAATCCTTTCTCTCCAAGGGCATGCTGCCCACAGAATCACATGGAGGTTTTTTTTGTTTAAAATTAGTTTTTTCCCTTATTTATTGTTAGTTGTTCCAATTTAAAAGCTTATTTTTTTAATAAATTATGAAACTAAAATGCCTTGTTTTGTAATTAAAATTATTGTTAATTAATCACATTATATTTATGAGTCACAAGTCAAATTATTTAATAATTTTTCCCATGCCTTGTGTCGTGCCCTTTCGTGCCCGTCAACCCGTGTCGTGCCGTGCCCATGCTCGTGCCGTGCCTGGCTAGAACCATGTCGTGTCGTGCCTGTATCGTGCCTAGCTAGAACCGTGTCGTGCCCGTTCAACTATACCGTGTCATGCCCGTGCCCGTGTCCAGCTAAACCGTGTCGTGCCGTGCCGTGCCAGGCCAACTTCCGTGCCGTGCCCGTGCCGTGCCTGCCCACTTTCGTGCCCCGTGCCAGTGCACGTGCCCACTAAAACCGTGCCGTGTCGTGCCGTGCCACGCCAAGACCGTGCCCGTGCCCGTCCACGTGCTCACTAAGACCGTGCCGTGTCGTGCCGTGCCAAGGCACGACCGTGCCCGTGCCCGTCCCGTGCCACATTTAACCGTGTCGTGCCGTGCCGACCCGGCACGTTTGACACCCCTACTCGCGAGAGAGTGGGGGGGGGGGGGGGGGGGGGGGGGGGGGGGGGGGGGGGGGGGGAAGGTTTCCTCAAATAAGTACTTAAAAGCGGGGAGGGAGGGAGGGAAATGGCCCCGTTTCGTTTTCTCAAATAAGTATTTAAAAAATAAGGACCTATTTTCAAACTTAAAAATAATGAATTTACAAAAAAAAAAAAATATATTTTTGCAGAATTTGATAGATCTCATTGAAATTTATCAAATAAGATTTATATTGTATATTTTTTTTATTTCAGGAAGCCTACTATTTTTAAGCTTAAAAATTGTAAATAAGTACTTATTTTTTAAGGACCCAATCCCAATCCGGAATGGGGTTAATCCCAAGCATCCATGGCACGGGATTTATTTATTTATTTTTCAATCGGTAAGAGAGATCATTACATTATATATGAAGTACAAAGTACAAATCATGGGACACTACATTTATTGTGTGAGAATCCACGAGAACCAAACCCAACAAGTAAACCAAAGCTCAAGCCCAACTCAACTACAAGCCCCATTAAGGGGAGAAATAACCCAACAAATACAAGAAAGAACACTCACACGCAAATGAAAAGACTCAAACTTCTGACCTTTTAGTGAAATTCAAGAATTTTGGCCAACTGAACTAGTCCCAATTAGTTGCGTGTGATTTAATTGGTCAAAGAATATTTTTGAACAAAAATTACGAACAGAACCTAGACCCCATCTCATTAATAATTTCACTTTTTGACTTTTTTGGTTTTGTCCTTATTTAAATTTTTTTATGATAGTTAGTTATGCGCCAAATTTTTGTGACTTATTGTTCGTCTCAACTAAACGAATCGGAAAAGTAAAAAAATTTTACTTTGACTTAATATTTTAGAAAATAACCACTTTTAAGTTTAAAAAAAGTAAAAATATCTATTTTTTGCTAAAATGTGGCTATTTTCCAAAATATTTGGGTTAAGTGAAAAAAATATTTTTCCGATTCGTCTTTTGACAAGACGAGTCAAAAAGTGAGGCACAAAAATAAAAAAATGCGTAAAAAATTCAAATGAGGATAAAATCAAAAAAATTGGAAAAAGTGAAAAAAAAAATTTAATGGAATGGGTTCCTAGATATCAACTTTTCTTGGATTAGACTGCTAGGACCTAGTGTCTTGTCCACCTACCCGTCAATTCCTCTAATTACATATACTGAAGTTGTATGCATATGTGATAGCCGCGTCAGCTTTGAGGGTGGGGGGCTAATGGAGGGGGGGGTGCGGGGGTGCGGGGGGAGGCGATCTTCTGGATTATAGGCAAGAATTTAGATGGCAATTCCTCGACCTAATAGCTCCTTTCTTTCTCTCTCGAGATCGCATTCATCCCAAAATTGGTAATATCTCTATCTGTAGTAGGAATTCATAGTACTGCATTAAATTCATGTGTGTGTTGGCTTTTCGACTCTTCAATCTTTCATTCTCACTTGTTTGTGTAGTAGTATGCCTTTACAATTATACAGAGATGATTAAGTCTCTATCTTCTTGTTTGAAGTCGTTCGGTCAATACTCTCTCGATCTGTGTTTTGATGCTAAATGATTTCTTTTGGCTTTTGTTTTGATTTAGATAAATGATTTGTTGTCTTTAGCTGTAATTTGTTGATCTCTGTGGTTTGTTTGTTTTTTTTTTTTTTTTTCCTTTTTTTTTTTTTGTCATGCTCAATTGTAAACAAAGAATACAAAAAGCATCAGTTATCATGTGAGTATGCATTTTTAGCATTTGATATTTTATCTAGATATTCAATCAACGTATTAAGTTACGGAGTTTAAACGTTCGTACAGTTCAGTTAGCTTTTTTTTTTTCCTTGAAGGAATGGATGGACGTAGAATCAGGTTTGAAGACCACATCCGCCATATCCCTGCAGTACCAGGGTTAAAGTTTCACCCTACCAATGAAGAAGTCATCAACTTTTATTTACAGAACAAAATTGCAGGGAATTTGGTCGGGATAGACCCAATACGAACTGACCAGGATATAATCAGCCGTCATCCGGGCAGCCTCCAAGGTACCGGACCTAAACCAACTTTATGTGAACTAAAGGGTTACTTATATTATGACCACACATCCTATTAATTTTCCTTTCCTTCAAATTTCAGCCCATTATCCATTACTACCACCTGAAAATGCTTGGTGGTTTTACACCACTCGCGATTCAAAGTATCCGAACAATAGTAAGCTGAAAATAGAGAGAGCCGGGGGGTATTGGAAGGTGTCAAAAGCATCTAACCCTATTGGAGACATCGGATTCAAGCGAGTGCTAAATTTTAGGGAGGGCTCCCTCAAACCATCATCCACGCCCACCAACTGGTACATGGAGGAATACTCTATCAAGCAGTTCGCACCTAACAAAGAGGTGTAAATAGACTATACTAATCTTGTTTAGTTTTTTTAATAGCTTTTGTTTTTATACAAGCTTATTTGTGTGTGTATATTATTTTGCTAATCTAGTTCTGAATTTTGCAGGATGAGAATTGGATAATTGCAAGGATTTATCAACAGTTGCCTCGGTAACAGTTGATCTCTGCAGGCTCACTTTCTCCTGATCTTGAGGAGATACAGTCATTGCTATATTTGGACTGGAACAATGGTTGATGTTCTAGATCTGCATATCCTTCTGTGCCTCTAGGCAGTGATTTCCTTCTGTGCCTCGATTTCCTTATGTGCCTCTAGGCAGTGGTGGAACAAGTACTCAGAGCCGGCCCCGGAGTAAGCCCAACAAGCCCTCGAGCTTGGGCAACCCCCCATCAAGGGGCAACAAAAAAAAAAAAAAAACCATCGAGTACTTTAATAAATATTTAAGTTAGCGCTATATGAACAGAACGGCTCTTCAACCCAGCGGAAAGGTTGTATGTGCCCATGGAACTCGGCCAGGTTCGAGTCCAAGCATGGGTTTGCCTTATTCCAATTTTTTCCTGCCCAATACTTCTTTTTGTCTCCACAGGACTTTTTTTTTTTCTTTTTAATATGCTTAAGCCTCCTGCTATTGCTCCATTTTCTTTTATATTTTTTCATGTGAACTCTACTATTATTAAAAGTTAAATGATTTATTTGCTAAATAAACTTTGTTGTAATATATATATATACTAGTGCTTGCCCGTGCTTACGGCACTATGTATCCCTGTTGGAATTGTCCGTGCCTACGTCACTTGCTAGCTAGTGGCTCTAAACACTAAATCGCCATCGCTGAAATGAGGACAGGGTTTGACAACGGCCAACAAAAACAGAGAGAGAGAGAGTCACAAAGAAATCGCCATCGCTGAAATGAGGACAGGGTTTGAGTGATTCAAATTTTGAAGCCATTGACATGGTGGATTGTACCAATTATTCTCACTTCGTTGATGAATTCGATCTTCCTCATTCCCCTTAGTGCTATTGAGGATCTTAACCGCAACATAAACATCATTGGAAAGTTGTCCCCAGTATACTGTTCCATATCCTCCTTGGCCTACTTTGTCCTCGAATTGTTTTGTAATTTTCATGATATCGGCATATATAAGAGTATCGTAATGATTATTTTATCTGTTTTGCGTCATAAGACTTTTGCTTTTTCCCCTCTCACAAGATTATGTAGTATTTAGCGTCTGTTTGCAAAAAATCTTGATTGCAAATTATAAAAGGCTTCGAAAAAATTTGCAGTGGATTGTTTGCTGCAGATTCTCGAAGGAGCTTCCAAATATCACCAGCCTTTTTAAAGCTGTTTTTTAATGCTAAAAAATTGATTTTCATGATATCGGCATATGTAAAAAATTGATTTTCAAATTTCCAAAAATCTGCCATTATCTCCCAATAAAATTAGTCAGTTTATTGTATGTATTTAAACGCAAAACTTTCCAAAAATCAATACATCAAATCTTTCCAAAAATCCTCCCTCGCTTATTAATCAATTGACGTATATTGTGTTAATTTTACAATTTTGTTGAAATTACCCTTTCTATTGGGAGATGTTTCCAATATAAGCCCCAGGATTTTAAGCCCCAGGATTGCACGCTATTTACAAAACATGCCATTAGTTTGTATGTGAAGGGTAGAGAAATCTGGACCGTTGGATTTGTTTGTATGGGTAGATAAAATTTGTGTCAGGGAGAAATCTGAACCGTTGAGAGAGAATATTCTTTAGGAATATTCCCAAAGACCCTTATGTTTTATTAGATAGATATATATATATATATATATATAATAACTAATATAGACGTTAAAAAGTCTATATTGGTAAATATCAGTACTCGTTTAATTTTAACCTTATATAGTAGGCTTTTTTGCTAAAAAGGATTTGTAAAAATAGTTGCTTTGGCGGAGAGTAGTTTTCTTATTTGATGTTGCATAAAAAATTATCTTTGAGCTATTATGTCACAATGAGAGATTAAGTGAATTAGCTATAATCTCTATTGAAAGTGAGTACATGGATAAGTTAAACTATGATGACTTAATTTAAGATTTTACTTCAAGAAATGCAAGGAAAAATAATTTTCTTTGAATCGGATCGTGGTAAACCTAAAGCAATATAACCAAAGTTACATTTTGATTCTAATTTTTTTTTTTATAATTCAAGCTAAAAACACAATGTGATGTTAATTTTCTTACTTATATTATTTTATTTTTTGACTTAATAGTATGTGGCATTTGGGTCGGGCTTGGGCAATCCAAACATCGGGGCCGACCCTGCAAGTACTTATACATCTTCACGTCCTTCTCTGTGGTGAACTCCGGCTAGTGGTGGACTGAGTCCTTCTGGATCGTGAATTTAAGAATTATGATTGACTGTAAGGTGAAACTACAAATACTTAGGCTATGTTTGGTAACACTGCCACTTTTTTGTTTCCTGTTTTCTATTTGCTGAAATCAGTTTTTACTTTTCCTAAAAAAAAGTGAAAATAGAAAACATGTTTGTGTTAACCTGTTTTTAAAAAAAAAATCAATTTCTGAAACTAGTTTTTACTTTTTCTAAAATGGTATTTCTTGCAATTTCTCCACTAGTTCTCAAACTATACAAGAGAGAGAGAGAGAGAGAGAGAGAGAGTCATCCAAGCCTTTGCAATCATGTTAGAAACAAATTCCATACTTGATATTCTGAAAGAAAGGGCCGGGTGGATAGACCAGGGATAGCCGGCTTAGAGAGGAAGCCGAAGAAGTCGTTGCTTTTGGCCCCCGATTTTTTAGCCCGAAGAGGGCTCCAAAAAATATAGTTTTTTAGTTTTAAATAATAAGAAGTTTCAATTGCCTTGCTTTGAGTAACATCTTTTTGGTCATGTGGCAGCTTAGGCTCTTTGAATGCTTTAAAAACTGGGTTCGAATATCCACCCCTTAGTTTTCCTCAACATTTTGCAAAATTTTGTTCAAAGATGAGGAGATAAATGGCCCCCCTATTGCAACTTTCGCTTCGGGCCCAAATATCTTTGAGCCGGCACTGAATCCAGGTGATTGGGTTCTTCTTTCCTAGGCCGAAGTTATAGTATCAACTTTCATAAAATGATGGCTTCATAAGCCCCACGTATCCCTTCCGGCCTCCTCTCATCTCTAAGTTAAGAGAGTATATATATATAGGTCAAATACATGTGAAATTTTCTAATTCCAAAGTCGGTCATTTATTGACTATAAGGTTCACTACTACAATAATCGTAAAAGATGACAGTTTAAAAGTGTCATTAAATGTGAAAGATGACAGTTTTGAAACTGTCATCTATGGAGATGTCATTAAAAGTCTAGATTTGTTATGACAATAAAAAATTGTCATTAAACATATAAGATGACAGTTTAAACCTGTCATCTTTGTGATAAAAGATGATAGTTTTAATCCGTCATCTTTAATCGCAAAGTTGACAGATTTAAACTGTCATCTTATTTGTTCTCCATTCAAGAAAAAAAAAACCAATTCTATTTCGAATGTGTGGCCACCCACGTGCCTCTCGCATGGCCGCCCAGTGGCACTTGTGTGTAGCCTACTTAGCACTTGTGTGGCCAGTAAATATTTGCTTGCCCCAGGACTTGAACTCAAGAACTTAAGTTCCTTGCGCGCATGTTACCAACTGAGCTGGCACGCTTATTGTTAACAAAAGACAAACAAAAATATGTATACTATATTTTCGAAAATTTTAAGATGAGCACTTTTAATGTCAGTTTTGGATGAAACTGTCATCGTAGACATTGAAAGTATAAGATGACAGTTTTAAACTATCATCTTATATGGTTTTATGATGCTTTTTGACTGTCATCTTTTATGATCAACTGCAATGTCAGTTCTAATTAAAACTGTCATTAAAAGAGCTTAGTTTCAATGTCGCTTTTAAGGAAAACTGTCATTAAAAGGTTTCCCATATGGGCTTCCGGAAGCGCCATGTTTTAATGTCAGTTTTAAGCAAAAATTGACATTAAAGAAAAAGATAATAATGTCACTTTTATTCTAAACCGTCATCATATATCGCAAAGATGACAGTTTGTAAGATGGACTGTCATCAAAAGTCTACCATCATATTTTCGATGACAGTTTTACAAAAACTGTCATTGTTTCAATTTTTTGAGTGTCATCTTTTAAGGTTTTTGTAGTAGTGGTTTTTCTCATTCGATAAGTATCTTTTATTGACTATAAGAGGGAGGGAGAGTATCTTCAATGGCCTGTGTTTGAGAGAGAGAGGAAGAGGAAATGAAAAAAGACCTCCAAGGAATTGAGCGGAGTAGCCTGTTTTTTGTTTCTGAAAATAGTGAAAGTTGAGATTTTTGTTACTTCCTCAAATTATGAAAATAGTGAAAGTGATTTTCAGAATTTGAAAGTGGAAGTAGTGCACCAAACAAACTTTCAAAGTTAACTTTTGAAAATTCTGAAAATGAAAACAGAAAACAGAAAATAGAATGGCTACCAAACATGACCTTAGTATTTGCAATGTTTGAAATAATGCTTCCTGTGTCAAAACAGAGCCTCCCATGCAATCTTTTTTCTAAGAAACGGAACGTTACAAGAACCTTATTGTTGTTTGCACCGTGCTGTGTTGCATTGGTATTCCAATGGCCTTTATAAGCATCATCTTACAATACACGGTAATAGCCATTGTTTCATTGCCAAAACTTATTAAATTTTGCTGTATGTACTCGTATCACTACCATGCATTTGATCATTCCAGACTTTCATCAGTTCATAACCCTTGTTTATCTGTCATATTCCTTGGGTCAGTGTGACATGATCATGAACCAAGACTGTCCAATGGCTTTGCTTGTATAGTGGGGAGATAATGTGCCTAAAACTTATTTTCTTTATCCAATGATCAAGCATCCTATCCAACGAACCACCAGGATTCTTGGCCGCAACCAATTCTTGTTTCAAATACATATTGGGCGATGCAAGACAGGGTGGAGAGTGATCCCCGTGTGTCTTGGCCCTGCTTTTTAGCTAACTTTTGTTGTTGTGGACGCATTAGTAGTTCAGCAAATGCATCTATGGTCTGTTACGTTGAAAGCATAATGAGCTAGTAACCAATATGCCCCCAAATGAAGGCAAACCATATCATTTTCAATGTTAAGGCACTGATACATGGAAAACCAAACCAAACCATCTCATCTCATCTACTCCCTGTAACACATAAGGTTGCATAATCTTCCACTGTGCAGTAGCATAAGGTGCGTACGATCACATGTAACTATTGATGCATGAATGGGTAATAACTGATCACATTCATTGCTAGCATTTGTTGTTATAACATCGAAAACTTACGGAGAATGAAAGAAATCCCTTCCTCCATGACCAGTTGCCATATGTCTTGCACATAAACACAACTCACCTATTCGCCTCCCACCCACATGGATTCGCTGCAAAATAAATGATAAACATGAATTTGTACAGAAACCCAGGCTGGCTATTGCCCTTCCCAGGCTTGTTCTTGACATATGTCACCACTCAACATTGAATTCGGCCCTTTCGACAAGGTTGCCTTCCTTTCCATCCGTCCTTTTCGTGTTCGGCTAGTTCAATCGTTGAGATATCCTCAAGAACTCTCTCTCAATTTCAAATAGTAGGGAAGTGGAGTAGTTAATTTCATTCTTCATTAACGGCCAGTTTCGTGTCAAAAACAAAAAAACGACCCGTTTGGATGAAGGATTTGATTTTTGGTAGATATAGAAAGATGGTGGATATGTAATAAGGGTGGACTCACCTCCTAAGAATGGTGGATTTGTAATCCAGTGTTTGGATAATTTTTTGTGAAGAAGCATTTGGAGGGTGGATTTGATGGGATAAGATGTCAAAAGACTTAATTGCCCCTAGTTTATTAATTTAATAAACAATATAGGTTAATTTTATAATAAATATATATTTATCATTTATTTTTGGATAAAATAAATTCATTTTTATCTTAAAAATGTTTAAACCTTAATTTTTATTAGAAAAATATTATTTTCCAAAAAATTAAAAAAAAATGTTATAGGAAAGTGAATTTTTCTTATAAAAAAATACTATATAAGAGAGATTTCAAGGGCATTATTAGAATAAATTCATTTCAAGGGCAACCAATGTATAAATTTGTACTAGTCAGTTGCTACCAATTTTCCTAAATAAGAGTGTAAAGGACCAACTTAGGAATAAAATACCAATTTTTCAGGGTGCAAAGCATAATTTTTCTATGAAAACATAAAACGTTCTCTCTTTCTTTCTTTTTCTCCTCCTCGTAAACCCTAGGCAGCAACTACTAGTACCAGGTACTCTCTCTCTCTCTCTCTCTCTCTCTCTCTCTCTCTCTCTCTCTCTCTCTCTCTCTCTCTCTCTCTCTCTCTCTCTCTCTCTCTCTCTCTCTCAAGGGCAGATTAGTCTTTCGCCTACCCCGCATAACCAACGACAGGGGTACCCCTGTCGTTATCAAATCCGGCTGTGAGTGGATTTGTAGTCCGAACTCGCCAAATCGGGGTACCAATTTTGGCTGCCAAAGACCGGAGAAGAGGAGGGGGCAGAGATCAACTCCGGCCGCATCCCAAATCTGCCTCCAAATCCACCAGCCAAACAGGCTGTAAGTGCTATCAACGCAACTCAGCCCGATAACAATCTGATAGATCAAGGACTACATGTACTCCAATTATTCTGCGGTGATACCCTACATCAAAATCCCCCTTGTACGTTAATATGAGAAAATCCCTTAACTTTGTTTTTATTATTACTAGCAGCAAACCTGTCATATGCACGACAAAATGAGCTATTATTATGTTCAATAGATCTTTTAAATGAGCTATTATTAAGTTCTGAACAAATTCACTTACGAAACTATATCAAATTTTAAATTGAAAAAATACCAAGCAATAATGCATTCAACTACATTGATTCCTCACCGTCTTCTATCAAAACGAATGAAACATGTGTTATCATTTATTAGAAAATTAGAGGCCGATCCTTGCTTTTAAGTCTATTTTGATCCTAACCTGAATATTATTCCCAAAAACCAAGATAGGCTCAATTATGTTTCATTCTGACTGTTTTGCCCCAACAAGGAAAATCTTATCATCTCTACAAACGAGCCAAATTGAGCTGAGCTTCACTAAGCTTGAGCTTAACTCGCAAGAAATATAAATATAGCTTGAGCTTGGTTCGAGCTGTGCTGAGAATAGGCTCAAGCTCGACTCGTAAATTTATATCGCTGCTCAAGCTTAGCCGCTCATTTGCAACCCTGGTTGAGTTTGAACGAGCTCATAGCGAGCGCGAGCGGCTTGGCTCATTTACACTCCTACTCATCTCTCCTCCCATCTGCAACCAAATCCCAGAACCAGAACAGAGGTCTCCGAAATCTCCCACACAACCCAACACCGACGCAGAATCCTAGATTCGTAGGTTTTTTTTATTATTAATATTCGTCCATGAATTATATGCGTTCTCTCATTCCTTATTCCCTTCCCATTTTATGATTTCACCATCAAATCCCCTGAAATCCAACACAGAGAGAGAGAGCAAAGACGTCGTCAATGGAGTCCTCCGATTTCTTCATCTAAAACTACGGTTTCTTCACACAAAAAAAAATTGACAATGGACGAAGAGATGGAGAACTTCGTTGGGTGTAATTTCGAGGTCTCGGAAGTCGATTTTGATTATGAGTTTGATGCCTCTCGTTTCTTCGATT
The DNA here is from genome assembly GCA_020567845.1 of Rhododendron henanense subsp. lingbaoense. Taxonomy (NCBI): domain Eukaryota; kingdom Viridiplantae; phylum Streptophyta; class Magnoliopsida; order Ericales; family Ericaceae; genus Rhododendron; species Rhododendron henanense. The sequence goes on along the minus strand of CM036313.1, from coordinate 42,062,023 downwards.
TCACTCGGCCGGAATCTGCCTCTAATTTTGTCTGCCTCTTGACACAAACCAGAGCTCTCTTTTGGAATCTTGTATGTGCAAAGGAATTTACATCTCTCGCTCCCTCTCTTCAATGGCGGTCAATTTGGAGTTAAGAAAGAATGAAAGATATCTCGTTTCACAATCAGTGAATATGCGGCAAAAACAAAACACAAATTGAAAAGGAAATTTCGAATGAGGTATGTGAACAGTGAATGAGGTATGTCGACTATGCGAACAGTGTATGTGAAGAGTGAATGAGGTATGTGAATTGCGTATGTGAATTATGTGAACCGTAAATGTAAACAATGTGAACCATGTATATGAACTGTGAATGAGATATGCGAACAGAATATGTGTATTGTGGATCGTCTATATGAACTGTGTATTTTCGTTTATGTGAACTGTTTATTTTTTCTAGTTCTCATAAAGACAAGCCAAGGATATTTTTATTCGAAATAATATGAGTCAGGACTATTTTAAAAAGATTGAGCAAAAATAATATATTCGGGATTGGGATGAAACCAAAACTAAAATAAGGGACCAGACTCTAAAAACACCATCATTTATTTGTTTCCAGCAAGTATATATATATGGGGCCGGTTTTAGAGACAATAAATTTGACAATACATTTTTTGAAACCCCGCATGGGACCTTCAAACAAATGATCGGAGCCGCTCAATGTATTTAAAACATATTTTTAAGAGGTCCCGTAAAAAATTAACGCATTTGGATATCGGTAAGGGCTTGATCGATTCATTTAGTTGATTCCTGTCAAATTTGACAGGATAAAATTGAATGAGCCGATCAAGCCCATGTCGATATCCAAATGAGTTGATTTTGTACGGGAACCCTTAAAAACATGTTTTAAACAAATTAAACGGCTCCGATTATTCGCGTGAAGCTCCGAAAAATGTATTGTCAAATTTATTGTCTCTAGAACCGGCCCCTATATGTATGTGTATATATATATATATACCTATATTGATGAATAGTGCTTGCCCGTGCCTACGGCACTACGCACCCCAATTGGAATTGGCCTACGACACTTGCTAGCTAGTGGCTTAAACACTAAATCGATTCATTAGTGTATAGTATGTAATCATCTTCTTAGTGGCACGAAAGAATATTACTCGTGCCTACGGCACTCCTCCAACTATACATTTAAGCTAGCTACAAGGAACTATCAATTTGCTTATGGATACCAGGTAAAAAGTTCAAACCAAGCAGCACATCAGTTAGTGCTCTGCATCAACGAAAAAAAAAAAACTAAGCACACCAGCCAGTGCTCTGCATCAACGAAAAAAAAAAAAACTAAGCACACCAGCTAGTGCTCTGCATTTAATAACATAAAAGTAGATATACGCACACCAGCCAATGCTTTGCATTTAACAACATAAGAACAGATATAAACACACCAGTCACCAGCCAGTTCTCATATTTTTTTAATTTATCTGTATTGCTATTAAATTCTGAAGACAGTTAAAATAGAAAAGAAAAAAGAGAGAATATACTACCAAATTAAAGAGGGTGGGGTCAATCCATAGAGGAAAACTGCCTCTTCAGTCTTCAATGCATTCTTTGGTGTAAAGCATCAAAGAAAAGCGGTGGTGCAATGATCCCTCCCCCTGCCACCCAGAATAATTTAATTAAATTAAAATCCTCCTAATCCAACTCCTTCATTTCAAACTCATCTTATCCGAATGGAACCTTAGAGACTCACGTTTCATCTAATTGTGTAAAACCCACATCACACTGTCTGAAAGTGTGAAGAACATTACCCAGCCATATCAAAACAAACGTAAATTCCCACCTATTTCCTAAACGAAAAGCATGTGTTTTTTTGAAAATTAAGCTGGTAATGGAAGTATTTTACCATCTGTTCGATCTCGGGGACCTTCAAGACTTTCAAATTCACCTCCCTCTTTCTGTATCCCAACGCATACATATCAATACATATCAACAATGAAATCAAAAGCAAGCATGAGGGACCATAACGCCAGTGATATGGCTGTTACCATTGCTACCACTATCACCACTATACAACCACAACTGACAAAAGTCGAGCAGCAAACATTATCCTCCACGATTCAGAATTGGTTACTGCTAGTATATTAGCAGATTCCTCACGACTGTAACTGACAAATAAATGGAAATTGAGCTAAAGATTTGGCTCTCCGTTATCTTACAGGAAACTGAATTTATCCCCAAGGTATCACAATGCAGGAACTCAGAAAGCTCTTCCTACTCTTTTATTTGGATAAAACAGAAAGATGACTCCTAAAAGCAAGATGGACATGTTCGGTAATGCAATTCAATTTCACTTGCAAATTTATTCAAAATTACCTATTTGTTTTCACATCACTGCATTCATTAGGGGAGTTTGACCTGCTCTATCCGTAGCATCAACCTCTGCTCCTTCCTCAATTAAACAACTCAGAATTCCCTGTGCTAGCAGCACGATGCAAAGGGCTGCATCCAACCTAAAGAATGAACATCAATCAATGATTGAAGGAAGAGAAAATCCAAGAACTTTGCTTCATAGGGTTAAGGCAAAAATTCCAAACGTTTGTGAAATTCTTGAAAGGTAAAGGATTTGATCTTCAATGTCAACTCTGAGGTTTGAACCAAAATTCCAACCCAAATCTGATGAAACAAAAAGTGAAGGGTTGGAATGTGCAGAAGGATCAGTTTTTGTTTTATCAGCTTTTTGAAGTTGTTAGCTTATGCTGAACAAATTGACACAATTCCTGAGACAAAAGGAGTACTTCAAGCTGTAGCAAACACTCAGACTGAGAAAATTTGAACTGGGTCTTCGTCAATAGATTTGGTTTGATACTGTTTTCACACGATCAAAAAGCAAAAATTCAAAAAAATAAAAAATTGAAGAAGTAAAGATGGAGCTCTGACCTTGGACACCAGAGTGATAGGCACCGAGGCCAAGCCAGTAAGCATAGCCATTAATGGAGGTGAGATACGTTGAGGTACACTGGCGCCGTTCCACTCACAATCTTGACCGAATTCTTTCTGCACAACATGTCTCTAAAATTGATAATAAACCAAAAAAGAATTCAGAAATGGCTTTGCAACAATCGACTTAAAGCCTCAAAGGGCATGAAAATGGAAATCCTTTTGTTCTTGGGAGTGATGAATTGGGGGAATGGGAATCTGGATTTTGTGCTTTCGGCTGCTGTGGCGGTGACGATGGTGCCGGTGCTTGCGGCGTTTCGAGGGCTCTTCTATGTCGCCGTCGGGAGAGGAACGGCGGTGCTTGCGACGGGTGGGGGGGCGTCGCACGCCATGGTACTCTCTCTCTCTCTCTCTCTCTCTCTCTCTCTGTGGAAGAGAAAATCTAAATTGGGGGTAATATCCAGACGAAATTATTGGGGAACTTGAATATGAGAAGGAACGAATATGTGATTTGGATGACTGGGTTGTGATGTGTAGAGTCAATTTACTCGGAGGGTCGTCGAAGACGATGACTAGGTTGCTTCGTTGAAGGTCGTCGGAGACTGGGTTGCTAGAGAGAGAGAGCAGATGGGGGGAGAGAGATACTCTGGAGAGAAAAAGAGGAAGAGAGAAACGTGGATTTGTTTCAAAATTAATTCTCTATTTCAAATTTTTGAACCCAAATCAATGCTGACCTTGGATTTGTTTCAATCTCAGCCCTCAAATCCCATTTATTTACTAAACTGCCATTGGTTTGTATGTAAAAGGTGAAGAAATTTGGACCGTTGGATTTGTTTGTATGGATAGATAAAATTTGTGTCAAGAAAAAATCTGAACCGTTGAAAAGGAATATTCCTAAAGAATATTCTTAAACACCCTTGTGTTTTATTAGATAGATTTCCGTTTGCCCCCAAAAAATATACCTATATTGATACCAAACACTAACACATGTAGCCCTTCTTGATCGCTACATAAAAACATGCAAAAACAGTCATCTTCTACTGAGGGCGCCCTTAACTTATAAGTTGCGGACCTCCCCTTTCCTGATCCAATTTTAATGATTCGAACCGTTCAATGTGATCAAAACGTGATTTTAAGGGTCCCCACAAGAAATCGGCAAAAAATGATCGGGAAGTACTTCATCCGAGCAGTTTTTATTGAACGATTCAATAAAAAACTACTCATATCAAACACTTTCTGGTCATATTTTTTGCCGATTTCTTGCGGGTATCCTTAAAATCACATTCTTCATACATTGAATGGTTCGGATCATCAAAATTTGATCGGAAAAGGGGAAGTCCTTAACTTAGCAAGTTAAGGGGGGCCTTAGTAGATGCTTGGTGTACCCGCGAGAAATCGACAAAAAATATAATCGGAAATGGCTTGATCAGAACAATTTTTCATAAAAATGCATTTATAACGTTTTTATGAAAAACTACTCGGATCAAATCCTTCTCGGTCATTTATTTTACCAATTTCTAGCGGGTACCCTATATATATATATACGGGGCGATTCCAGAGCCACCCAAAAAAATACCCCAAAGTTCTTGATCAAATTTTGATGATTCGAACCGTTCACTGTGTTTAAAACGTGTTTTTAAGGGTACCCACGAGAAATCAACTCAAAATATGACCGAGAAGTACTCGATCCAAATAGTTTTTCATAAAACAATATATATATATATATATAGAAATTTATGAAAAACTGTTTGAATCAAGAACTTTCGGGTCATTTTTTGAACTGATTTCTCGCAGGTACCCTTATATTAGTCCACTTCTTATAAGGGCGCCCTTATTTTAGTTAAGGTAAGGACGTCCCATTTTCTCCACTTCTCCGACCAAATTTCAATGATTCGAGCCGCTCAATGTGTTCAGAATGTGATTAAAAGGGTACTCACAAGAAATCGACAAAAAAAATGACCGGAAAGGGCTTGATTGGATCAGTTTTTGATAAAAACACAATAATAGCATTTTTATCAAAAACTAACCTGATCGAGCCCTTTCTGGTCATTTTTTTTTTGCCGATTTCTTGTGAGTACCCTTAAAATCACGTTCTGAAGACATTGAGCGGCTCGGATCATCGATATTCGATCGGGAAAGGGAAAGTCCTTACCTTAACAAGTTAAGGGCGCCCTTATAAGAAGTTTTTGTGTATGTATAGACACACACACACACACCAAGCTTCTACTAAGGACGTCCTTAACTTGTTAAGTTTAGGACTTTCCCTTTCCCGATCAAATGTTGATAATCCAAACCGTTCAATGTGTGCAGAATGTGATTTTAAGGGTATACACGATAAATTGGCAAAAAATGACTGGGAAGGACTTGATTTGAACAGTTTTTCATAGAAATGCATTTATAGCGTTTTTATTTAAAACTGCTAGGATCAAGCTTTTTCCGATCATATTTTTTGCCAATTTCGTGCGTATACCATTAAAATCACGTTTTAAACACATTGAACAGTTCAGATCATCAAAATTTGATCTAGAACAATGTCAAACTCATGAAGTCCTTAGCTCATTAAAGGCGCTAAACTCATGAAGTCCTTAGCTCATTAAAGGCGCTCTTAGTAGAAGGAGACTATATATACACACACACAAAGAACTAACCGGCACAATTTTGCTTTAATTGACATGAAGTATCAATTCCTACTCAACGAATGAAATTTAACTTCATCAAACTAAGTCCACCCTTCAAAGAGTATCACATCAAACGCAACCCAACAAATAAGAATTTGTATAAGGCAAAAGTACATAAACACCCCCTCAACTATCACTTTTTCTCGTAAACACCCCCTCACATTTAAAAACACCCATGGAGACCCCCTCAACTACTCCCGTTACCCAAGTGACCCCCTTCCATCTTAGAACTGTTTGCTGAGAGGTCACAAGTCAGTAATTTGGGCCTTTTTTGGACAAAAATGCCCTTTGACATCTATATACATATTCTTCTTCTCTTTTTGATAGCTATACACCATCCCTCACCTGATCCTCTCTCTTCCCCATTTCCTCATCTCAGCCCATGACTGAATAACTCCTCCACCATTTGGATATATATGCCCATTCCCCACAACGGCCCAAAAGCCAAAGGGGTGTGACTGAGAAAGTGAGAGAGAGTAGGGTTTGCTCTCTTCTTTTCTTCATCTAGGTCTGCGTGTTGTTCTTTCTTTAGGGTTTTTTCGATCCGAAAAAATGGCAGAGGGTAAGATGAAGGGAACGGTGAAGTGGTTCAACGAGCAGAAGGGATTCGGCTTCATCACCCCCGACGACGGCGGCGACGATCTCTTCGTCCACCAGTCCTCGATCCAGTCCGAGGGCTTCCGCAGCCTCGGCGAGGGCGAATCCGTCGAGTTCGTCGTCGAATAGGACCACGGCAGTCGCACCAAGGCCGTCGACGTCACCGGCCCCGACGGCGCTCCCGTCCAGGGCAGCTCCCGCGGCGGCGGCGACAGGGGGGGAGGCGGCGGACGTGGCGGAGGCGGCGGATACGGGTTCAGCAGCGGCGGCGGAGGTGGACGGTCTGGTGGTGGCCGTGGCGGAGCTTTTGAATCTTTACTTTTCCGAGAATGAATCATTTTTTAAAATGATTAATCGAACCCAGTTTGTGAAAGAAACGAATTTATGTTGATAGTGATGTTGGGGAAGGGAGGTCCGAGAGGAGGTGGTGGCTGGTGGTGGTGCTCTGTAGTGGTCTGAGATGAGGAAATCGTTTGGGGGAGAGAGAGGGGGGATGGGGATCAGATGGTGTATGTGCCTATATGGGTGTTGATGGCGCGTCGTACACGGGGCAGAGGAAAATGGGTTTCAGATTTCTGGTCCAATGGGTTTGGAACCATGTGATGAATTACCTCAACCATGCCTCCATCCACTGGCACCACCGTTGTGGAGAGAGAGAGAGAGAGATTGGGGCGAGAAGGTCTGGGTTTGTTCGATCGGAAGAGAGAAAGGGAGATAGAGACAGAATTGTTTGTTGGCCTGTATAATAATAGAAAGGGTATATTCGTCAATTCATCCATTCCGTTAACGGAGTTTGCCTTTTTTTCGTTTCCAGTAGTTGAGGGGGTCTCCATGGGTGTTTTTAAATGTGAGGGGGTGTTTACGAGAAAAAGTGATAGTTGAGGGGGTGTTTATGTACTTTCACCTTTGTATAATTCGCCAAAAGGTATGCATGAACCACAACATGAAAATAAGGATTACACATAGCCACAATGGAAAAAGAATATAGAGAATCGACCAAATGGACATAACTCCTGGAAAAATAAAATCTGAACTGAAAAGAATTTAAAATTTGAAAAAATCAAATTTAAACTGAGATTTAATTATAAGGGAGAATTACTGAACAGTGGAAAAAAGGGCTAATAATTCCCAACTCATGGACCACTTTTCAGGGAATTCATCTAAATATGGGAAGGAGAAAAAGAATTCCCAATACATGGAGAGGGCCACCTAAAAAGACTATCATGCCCCTCATGAAAAAAGCCCTAAATCCCCAATCCCACGCACTGTTCTCATTTCAAAATCCACTCCCAGTCCCATTCGTGCGCTGAAGAGGAAGAGAACAACAGAGGTAGGGTTCTTCGTCTTCGTCTACTGCTTCTGCTATCCTTAGACCTCTTCTCCTTCACTTCGATCTTCTTCCCTTTCTCACTTCATCTCTCTGTTCCATTCCACCCAAGAAGCAGCAGCATCTTTTGCTTCCCCGAGTGAGTTCATCGTCGTACACAGTTAGTAAGATTTTGGGTGATTCAATTTTTTTTGCAGCTTTCTCTTCTCTCTTTTCATCCCTATGTCTCTGTTTGTAAGCAACTTGATCTTTTCAGTATGAGTGAGTGGTCTGGTAAAGGCAGAAGTTTGTTAGGTTTTGGGTTAGGTTTTCTCATTTTTATAGTGACGTGAAAACAACGACGCAAGTAAAATGGTTTCGAGGAATTTCTCAAATTTCGAAATAGAGCCCAGTCCCAATTTCCAACAGCAAACTGATAGGATTAATGAAACAATTTCATTAGAAAGTAAACTACAATTTCTTTTAGCCAAAAATGCCTCTCTGAAAGATAGACTGAGGAGGTACCTATTTTGTCATGCATAACATGTGCTCGATAAATTGTTGAAGAGAAAGAAATAACCTATATTTTAGATGTAGGATATTGTGGGTGTTTCATTCTCCTATCAGCAACGGGCAATGACCTATATTTTAGCTCACTGAATGATTGTCCGTTTACGAAGGTGTGTTAGTCTGTATGAAATGTGGTTCTTGTTCAAGTTATGTAACATGTTTTTTCCTGAAAAATATAATAGTTGGTCTTTAAGTTACCTAATGTTACTCCTTGTAAGAACTTTTGTTGCTCTCTATGTTTGAATGTATGCTCCTGAATGGTTGTCCCTTTACAAATTTGTGCAATGTATGTAATGTGGTTCTTCTTCTTGTTCAAGTTATGTAACATATTTTTCCCTAAAAATATAATAGGGGAAATTGCAGAACAGTGGACGGTGGCGTAAATAATGCCCAGGTCATGGACTAGTTATTAGAAAATTGGGAAAATTCATGTAATTATGGGAAGGAGAAAATTATTTGCCAATACACGGAGAGGTCACCTGAAAAGACTATTAGGTCCCTCATAAAAAAAACCCTACAGCTCAAACCCACCCATCGTTCTCATTCAATTCCCCCGATTCCCATTCGTACGCACGACTCTAAATAGGACAACTGGAAGAGAACAACCAGAGGTAGGGTTTCTTCTGCTTCTTGTATCCTTCGATCTCTTCTCCTTCACCTCTTCTTTCTCTCTCACTTCATCTCTCTGTTTCATTGTAGCTTAATCTTTTCATTTCACCATTGAAGAAGCAGCATCTACTCCTATGCCCTAGTGAGTTCGTCGTTACCCATCTGGTAAGATTTTGGGTGATTCAAGTTTTTTTGCAGCTTTCTCTTGTCTCATTTTGTCCATATGTCTCTGTTTGTAAGCAATTTGATTTTTTTCATTGTATGAGTGAGTGGCCTGATTTTGGGTTAAGGCAGAAGTTGTTAGCTTTTCGGTTAAGTTTTCTCCTTTCTATAGTGATGTGAAAACAACGCAAGCAAACCATTTCGAGGGCCTTCACTCAAGTATTTTTTCCATTGACAATGTCCTAGCACCATAATGCGTTCTAACTAATGGAACAAATTAGGAACTTTCTAAGTCTAACAATGTGCAAGGCATAGTAGTATGACTGCAGCAAAAAAAATAGTGTTGTCGTCCATAATTTGTTCTAACTCATGTAACATGTTTTTCCTGAAAATAAAACAGTTGCTCTTTAAGTTACCTAATGTTACTCCTTGTAAGAATTTTTGTTGCTCTCTATGTAAAAATGTATGCCCCAGAAATGGAATTCTGGGGCATACATTATATGTAATGCCAGTTTCTTTTTTTTATGACTTATTGCCTTGTGTGCTATTGAAATCCATGTTTATTTTGTGCGCTTCGAACTTTGAGGAACATTGGTGTTCTTTTTGGTGGAAGCGAGAAGATTAAAATGATTTAGACATTGCTAAGGTTATTTTTTTTTAGACATTGCTTAGCCTTTACACACGAGTAGTTCCTCGATCGTCAGAAGAGCTGCTGTTTGGCTACTCGGCGTTATCAGTTTTGTTCACTATAATTTAAAATATGATTTTGGATTATTTGAATGTGACTAAGAAACAAGGGGATGCAATAACAGAGAGGAACATGAACTTCTCTGCCTATATCCATGTAAGACAAAGTAGAAGGAAGCCTTTTCTTTATCGCCTACTTTCTTTGGTTCTCTGTTAATCTATTAGCTAAGCTTTATACATAAATGCTTGGGGAAATTGCAAAACAGTGGACAGTGGGGCAAATAATGCCCAAGTCATGAAGTAGTTATTTGGAAATTCATGTAAATATGAGAAGGAGAATATTATTTCCCAATACATGGAGAGGTCACCTGTAAAGACTATTAGGCCCCTCATCAAAAAAACCCTAAACCTCAAACCCACCCATCGTTCTCATTCAATTCCCCCAATTCCCATTTTCGTACGCACGGCTCTGAAGCAGACGACTGGAAGAGAACAACCAGAGGTAGGGTTTCTTCTGCTTCTTTCCTCTTCTCCTTCACCTCTTCTTCCTCTCCCACTTCATCTCTCTGTAAGCTACAGTACTCTCTCCATTCCACTGAAGAAGAAGCAGGATCTTGTCCTTGACCAAGCGACGTCGTACGCATCTGGTAAGGAATGTTTTGGGTGTTTCAATTTTTTTTGCAGTTTTCTCTCTTTTCTCTTCTCTCATTTCGTCCATGTGTCTCTGTTTGTAAGCAATTTGGTTTTTTTCATTGTATGAGTGAGGATAGCATTGTATGAGAGAACCCCCAACCAACAGAACAACAACCCATCCTACAATGGTTAAACCCCTATAATTAATGTAAGTGAGGATAGCAGTCAAACCTAGCATTGCTCCGACTCTTGGCAAACCAGCAGATAATGCCAGGATTGCTGACTTTACATAGTCGAGGAACATAACCGGGTATAGAGCATTATCGATGACCCCGCTTAGCCATTTCATCCAACCTATTTGAAACCCCCAATATTCACCCTGTAATACCCGTTCCGAAAATGCACGTGCATCGTTTCTGACATGACATTATACATCTCATTTGATAATTGCATTTATAGGTTATTTCATTTTTTTTGTTATGGGGTGTATTATGTGAATGTGTCTTGTTATTAGTTCTTTAAAAAAAAGGAAAAAAAAAGAGAAAGTAGAAGATCGTGGAAACAGGGGGAAACATCCCCTTTGTTCTATCTTGTCTTGGATACAATAACTTCATACATACCCATATGGACCAAAATACATGCCACCTCATGCTCTTAGTTGGAGTCAATTGGAACTCCAGAGAACCCTTGGTTCTTCTTTGTTTGCTGCTGCACCGAGAGAGAGAGAGAGAGAGAGAGAGAGAGAGAGAGAGAGAGAGAGAGAGAGAGAGAGGAGGAAGAAGAAGAAGAGGAAGAAAATTAGGGAAAATCTAACTAAGAGTAAGCCCTATGTTTTTATGCTTAATTTCTTGTGTCCTTTGTTTTTGCCAAATCTGATATCTAAATTAAAATGGTAGAGGAAGAAGGATTGAAAAGAATTAGTGTTTGGTTATTGATTTCAAGAAGAGTATGCATTTTGGTTCGATTATGCAAAAAAATTGGAAGTGATGCATATTTCTTTCATGTTTTGGGAAATGACACAACCATGGATATCAGAATGTGTAGTTTAGGTTTTGATTAGGTCATGGGATATGAGTTTTACTTCAGAAAATTCGTTTAGCCTATGGGTATGCAAGTTAGAGTTCGAACAGAATTGAATTTTCCAGGTTCTTGATGAATTTTTATGACCAACTTTCCGACCTCGTAATTTTTTAATATTTTTACTGGAGATGCCTCTATATGTCTAATCTATTGTGTTAAAATTTTAGAATTTTATTCAAAGTACATAAATTTATAAAAATCCGACACTGAGCTGCTGTCGTACAACTCACTGTGCTGACAGCACCATCGCACTTTACGGAAACGACTATATCTCAGCCTAGAAAACTCGAAAACACATTCCACTTGTTTTGTTGGAAACTAGACACATAGAGCTTCAAAAATATGTAAGCCACGTGCCTTAGTTGTGCTTGAGTAATAACAGATTTCAGTTTGAAGTTTGGCCAAAAATCTGTCCTCGAATTCACTGCGAGTTTTGGGTCTGATTTTGTATCTGTTTAAAAATAGTTATCAAGGTCAGAAAATTCTGGAATTTTAATATGATGTTCCTTTATGTGTGAGTTTTATGGTAAAAATCTTGTGGCAAACGAATTCATTGAAAATTTTCTGAAATTCGCAGAGCATAGCATGGTTGGATTTCATTTGCATTTGGCATGAGCTTTGGTAGTGAACCTTATGGGTGGAGCGTTTTTCATATTTTTCTAGGTGGGGATATCATAAAGACTGTCACTGTGACATCTCCTGCTCGTAGGGAATAGATTTGGTAGCGGAGTCGGCATTTTTGTAAGGTGAGAATGTACAGCTTCAATAATAAATTGAAATGTCTCTTTTCTATTTATACTATTCAGTATAGCTATCTTCAATAACATGCTCTCGTTTACGCTTACTTCGAGCATAGCCACGGTACGTTGGGGAAGGGTTCGAAACATCCCCGTCCACATGCCAAACTCTTGGCGCCTGGATTCATTTTGATCTCCCAGCACTAAAAGCCACAACCTGATGAGAGTTGGGTTTCTTTTTCCTTTGAGCCTGAGCTCCAAAATTATGTATTTCTTGCAATGTGGCTGCCTCAAAGAGTTGGGGAGATGTGACAAGAGATTCTCCTGATGCCATATCATTTAAATCCATAGAAGAATGTTCAAGCAACTCCTCAACCAAGTTATCCTCCTCATTAAGCGTTAAGTTATTCTCCTCATTAAAAGTGGGACAACTAATGTCTTCAAGGCATGCATGGTACTTTTCATCCAACAAGTCGACATGCATATCATCTCGATCTATCTTCCTTAAATCGACCATTGATAAGCTAGGATAATGGTAAAATTTAAAAGGCTTACCAAGGTGTTGGTTTTGTAGAAGTTGACGATCTATGAGGAGAAAGTTTCTGCCCAAACGAACCACCGCCTTTTTCTTTTTGTTTGGTTTTCAAAAATGAACTTATGCATTACACCCCATCAGAACCTTGATCCGCTTTGTACACATTTGGTAAATCTTGCCATGCCATCTCAATTCGTTGCTCAATCTTCTTATTATGTATGGTATTTGACTTCACATGAATCTCGTCTGGGATCCGGCCAAGAGGAGATGAGGATGTGTCATGCCTCCGAGTTATTTTCGATGCCTCACTCATTGCCACTTTTGCCTTCAAAGTAACTTTTGTGGAGGATTCTCCTCCGTCTTTGAAAAACCACACACGAGGTGGTCAAGTAACTCAAGACGCACCAGGCCTTCAAAATCATCATTACAATCTTCAACTAAATGCTTGATTGAGCACTGAAAATCCCCCGTGTCAAAGCACGAAGGTTGTCCGAGAGAAGATTTTAAAAGCTCCATATTCAAAGGATCAATGAATGGACTCATGTCTTCTAAACGATTTGGGGGAAAAGCAGTCAAATTTTCCGTTTCAAGCGAAGGTATGGCTGCATGTTTTCCTTTTTCCTCTCTAGTGTACTTCCTGATAGCCACGGTTGGTCTTGGACCAAGAAATCCTGGAGATGATACTCTATGGGGATTTTGATTACCATTTTATCAAATTGATATTGGTTGGATGTTTTGACTTCGATTCATCTAAAGTATTTAACTGCATTTCCTTTTATTATGTTGCTAATGTACATTCTCCTGTAACCTTATTTGTTGCAGATTCCCGTTGAGCTAGAGGTCGATTCACTACCGTGCCTGTCAGGTGTATATAGAGGTTGCACTTGTAAATCTTTTAGTTGGAGCTATGTACTCTATGGTTTGCAAGATTGGTGTGGTTGAATAGGAAGGCAAGTACTTTAGACTTGTTCAGTTGTAAAAAAATGTGGTTAGCACTTCTTGTACAATCTGTTGGGTTTGATGTAATAAAATCATTCGTTCGGTCTCCGCTGTGAGTTGTAGTTTATTTTATTAATTTATTTCAAGGCGCTAGTTTCAATAGTTGCACAGGTTGTGACAGGCGTCACGCCACTTTGGGTGGGCCATAGTCCTGCTGGAGTGGGATGTGTCACACCCAGTGCAGATGAAACCCAAATCACATAGCCACCGTCCTCTGGAAACAAGGTGCCCATTTTTTTGTAGTTATTAGGGCTTCAGGTACACTCCATATAAAGGGAAATACCAAAAAAATCCATTAACGCTAGAAGGAGGCCAGTTGCGTGTACTGTATCCTCAACTCGAAATGGTCCCCCCGATACCCCATAGAAGATGAGGAATACAAGGGGCAATATTGAGACTTTCCCATTAGTTTCCCTAGGAGAAGAAGGTACTCTATTAATACCAACATTTGATCCACCATTGTGTACCCCCATTGCACCCATTGCAATGGAAGTTTGTTTTTCCTGAAAATAAAATAGTTGCTCTTTAAGTTACCTAATGTTACTCCTTGTAAGAAATTCTGTTGCTCGCTATGGAAGAATGTATGCCCTAGACTGTTAAGAGCAGTGACCTATATTTTAACTAACTGAATGGTTGTCCATTTACAAAAGTGTGTTGGTCTGTATGAAATGTGGTTCTTGTTCAAGTTATGTAACATGTTTTTTTTCCTAAAAATATAATAGTTGTTCTTGTCCATTTACCCGTGACACTTGCTCTGTTATTCCACATATGTGGCTCCTTTTATGAAATTAAGTTGCCCCTTCTGAAAAATAAATTGCTCTATATATGAAAATAAGTTACACCACAGACACGACAAGAGGGGCCAGTGAAAAGTCATATCACCTTTATGTTTTCTTACTCGTGACATTTGCTTTGTCAATCCACATATGTGGCTCTTTTATGAAATTAAGTTGCCCCTTCTGAAAAATAAGTTCCTCTGTATATAAAAATAAGTCACACCTTATAGAAGACAAGGGGGCCAGTGAAGGGTTCATATCACCTTTATGTTTTCTTACCCGTGACACTTACTCTCTCAGTCCACATATGTGGCTCATTTTATGAAATTAAGTTGCCCCTTCTGAAAAATAAGTTGCTCTATATATGAAAATAAGTTACACCACATACACGACAAGAGGGGCCAGTGAAAGATCATATCACCTTTATGTTTTCCTACCCGTGACTGGTTGGAAGCGAAATTTCGTAAGTACCTACTGAAGGTGCCTAAAGCACGGTCAGTGTAGATGATCGCCGGAAGAAGGCCAAACCGGCTCCATAACGACGTGTGTGAAAGGCTGCAGGTCGAGATTAATGCAATGTGCAAGCGACTAATCCGTCAAGGCCTGATAGTCAAGAAAGTGAGGAAAACTGAAAGGGACGGCTTTGACCCCAGAGAGTCTATTACAGAAATTAAGAGGGATCCACAGTATGCATCTGACCCCGAAGTATCTGATTATTCCGATGACAAATAGGAGTAATTGTATTTTATTTCATTTTAGTGATTATAAATTGTGGTAGTATTGTTGTACAACTTTATGTTTTCTTGTCCAAGACAGTTGCTCTGTCAATCCACATATGTTGCTCCTTTTATGAAATAAAGTTGCCCGTTGTGAAAATTAAATTGCTCTCTCTATGAAAATAAGTTACACCATAAACACGCCAAGGGGGGCCAGTGAAAGGTAGGTTAGCTAACGGTTTGTTGGCCACATAGGCCATAACTACCAATTAACATACCAGCTTTCAGTTGAGGCATTGTTGTGGCACATCTACATAGACACAAATTATGGTAACTAAATGGATGCTTCCAATTGCAAAATTGGAAAATTCCTTGAGTTTGAATGAAAAAAAATGGGAAGGAGAAGTGGAGGGATACAAAATCACACTAAGCCCATCAGAATCAATCTTCCAAACAACGAATCAATTGCAAAATTAACATATAATTCCTCATTGTAAATGCAATAGCTACACACTAGAGTTATGAATTATGAATTAACATATAATTCATAACATGGCATAAGCTTTGTTTTCTTATCCGTGACACTTGCTCTATCACTCCACATATGTGGCTCCTTTTATGAGAGTAAGTTGCCCCGTCAGAAAAATATATTGCCCTTCGTATGAAAATTAGTTACACCATATACATGACGAGGGGGGCCAGTGAATGGTCATATCACCTTATTGTGTTCTTACTTGTGACACTTACTCTGTCACTCCACATATGTGGCTCCTTTTATTTGCAGGAGAAAAACCAAAGGCTGTCCTCTCTTTTTTTCGGGTTCAGAATTCGGGCAAACATTTCTAAAAGCCAAGGAACCCAAGCTTCTTCGGAACAGTTCCAGTTGCACGGTGCTTTGCAGCGAGCTCCTCTGCCTTGAGCATTTCTTCCCCTCGTCTTGCCTCAACCATCGCTTTCTTTTCTTGTGCTTCTTTGTGAATTAAAGCGACCTTGTTAAGCATTTTTGCTGCATAATCTGCCTTCTTCTTCTCTAGTTCTTCCTGCTCATAAGGAGGATTGCCAATTTTGAGAACATAACGAATAATTGAACATATGGAGATTTGTAAGATTTCATTATTCTCCGCCGTGGGGTCATTTGGGTCCTTGCAAACAACACAGTTTCCAAGGCAAGCCAAAAGATAGAAGCGTACTTGTTATGCTAACAGAGGATTGGAAAGATTTCCCAAACCTGCATGTAGTCAATACACGTGGCGGGCAATTACCTCTAGTTTTTTTAGTTTAGCTTCGATAGCTGCTTTCTTAGTGTTTTCCCACGCAGCTACATCAGCAAGCTTCTTTTGGGCCCTATCCAGTGATGGAAACACGAACAAAGTTTCAGCATTTAACCAGATAAACATGCATGACTATCTACCCATATTGAATCTATAATCGGTCATTACAGTTCATGTGTTGGATGAGTCTTGGATCGAATATGATACTTTATCAAATGGATGGATCAAAAGAGCCGTGACACAGGTCAACAAGCTATAATTTTGACTAGAGCCGTGACAGAAAGATCAAAAGAGCTCCCATTCTACTAAGATTCTTGTGCTAGTTTAGAAACTCCGTCGTAACATGCAGTGTGATAAGAGCTCCATGACAAAAATATAAGACTCTTCCCAAAGAAAAGTAATTGCGTAGAAAGAACCCGAAACTCCTAATTCACTCATAAAGCAGCCCTTTCGCTCGTTCCCTTGGGGCGTATACGAATGGGGAACTTAAAAGAAGCTAATAAGCCAATGAACTGATCCTTTTGGCTTTTTGGCTTCAGTTGCTTTTGTAGTTTCTGCATATGCCAATTGTGAGCCAGGAAAGAATGAACAAGAAAAGTTAGGAAAAAGCCTCACTTGTTGTCCACCTTTGTTTTTTCACTTTCTTCCCATGCCTTGATGAAAGACAAACTCTTCTCTTTTTCAACTTGTGCCAGGGCTACATCTGAAACACACAATGCCCGGATATCACACATTTACCAAGATCCAAACATCTCATGGAAATAAAATCAATCACTTTAATGCTTTACTCTCATCAATATCACCAAATTTTAGTAGATGAGAAACAAAGACTAGATTAGTTGCTATCCCATCGTTTACCTCTGTCAGTTGGTCCGAGCAAAGTTCTCTTCCCCGGAGGATCTGGAATCTCTGCAAAGAGGAAACGTTTCAACAGTTACATCCCTGGTGGGTTAGTTTTTTTTTTTTTTTTTTATCAACATGTGATGCTCAAATCTTGCGCAAAACATTGGGTGGTCAATACGTAAACGGGATAACAAAAGACATCAAATATCAAGTATTAAAACTCACACATAAACAGCGAAACCATTTGGTTTCCGTTGCTCCTTTTGTGAACTACTTCCCTCATGAAGTATTGCACCCTTCTTGACCTGCACTTTCTTGGGTAGTAGTACTGATTTCCCAGCTTTGGCCTTTGAACGTGCCATCATAGAGATAACTGCACATGAAACCAGGAAGTTTACGCATACAACCATAATAACCAATCTGGTAAGGAATTAGAAATCTTTACAATATGTTTCAGATCATCTTAGTTTCCTAGGGCCAGCCAAAACTATTTCAAACAAAACTATTTCAAACTTAGCCAAATTGCATTGCATTGTTAATGGAAGAAGACAATGCAATGCAATTTCGAACATCATCATCATCAACTGAGGTGAATGAGCAGAAATAGCAGCAGACAATATCATCATCATGATAGCAGAACAGGCTAGATAGCATATTGGAGCTGCCAAAATAGAAAATACAGAACAGCAGAACAACATTTTGCAGCTGATTGCACCAGCAATGTAGCAGCAGCAACCATAACAGAGACAGCATACCCGGCAGGTACAGGTCTATTTTTCCTCAAACCTGATGTTTATGTATGTGCATATACATGAGGGCAATTACATTACATATATATATATATATATATATATATGACAGCAACTTTTATATTTTCAAAAAAAAACAAGTTACATGAGTTGAAGAATAACTACATTTCATACACACCAACACACACAAGGGTAAAGGGACAGCAATTGAGTGAGTTAAAACATGGGTGACTGCCCTTAACAGTCTAGAGCATACTTTGTTAGATAGAGAGCAACAAAATTTCATAAACGGAGCAACATTAGGTGACTTAAAGAGCAACTTTTATATTTTCAGGAAAAAACAAGTTACATTACTTGAAGAATAACCACATTTCATACACACCAACACACAAGGGTAAATGGACAACCATTGAGTGAGTAAAAACATGAGTACCATTAGGTGACTTAAAGAGCAACTTTTATATTTAAAAAAAAAAAAACAAGTTACATGACTTGAAGGAGAACCACATTTCATACACACAAACACACAAGGGTAAAGGGACAACCATTGAGTGAGTTCAAACATGGGTGACTGCCCTTAACAGTCCAGGGCATACTTTGTTACATAGAGAGCAACAAAAGTTCATAAAAGGAGCAACATTAGGTGACTTAAAGAGCAACTTTTATATTTTCAGAAAAGAATAAGTTACATGACAGGAAGAATAACCACATTTCATACACACTAACACACAAGGGTAAAGGGACAGCCATTGAATGAGTTAAAACATGGGTGACTGCCATTAACAGTCCAGGACATACTTTCTTACATAGAGAGCAACAAAAGTTCATACAAGGAGCAACATTAGGTGACTCAAAGAGCAACTTTTATATTTTCAGAAAAAAACAAGTTACATGACTGGAAGAATAACCACATTTCATACACATTAACACACAAGGGTAAAGGGATAACCATTGAGTGAGTTAAAACATGGGTGACTGCCCTTAACAGTTCAGAGCATACTTTGTTACATAGAGAGCAATAAAAGTTCATACAAGGAGCAACATTAGGTGACTTAAAGAGCAACTTTTATATTTTCAAAAAAAAACAAGTTACATGAGTTGAAGAATAACCACATTTCATACACACCAACACACACAAGGGTAAAGGGATAGCAATTGAGTGAGTTAAAACATGGGTGACTGCCCTTAACAGTCTAGGGCATACTTTCTTACATAGAGAGCAACATAAGTTTCTAAAAGGAGCAACATTAAGTGACTTAAAGAGCAACTTTTATATTTTCAGAAAAAAATAAGTTACATAACTTGAAGAATAACCACATTTCATACACACCAACACACACAAGGGTAAATGGACAACCATTGAGTGAGTAAAAACATGGGTAACATTAGGTGACTTAAAGAGCAACTTTTATATTTTTCAAAAAAAACAAGTTACATGACTTGAAGGAGAACCACATTTTATACATACGAACACACAAAAGTTCATACAAGGAGCAAAATTAGGTGATTCAAAGAGCAACTTTTATATTTTCAGAAAAAAATAAGTTACATGCTAATGCAAGCAAGTTTTGAGTAGAAGCCTTGCGCCATGTGAAGGCTATACATGAACTATGTATTGACTGGAACGGGGAGAATTGTATCAAGTAATGATCAAGAAGGCAAAGAAGAAAATGAAATTAGAAGTTAGAATTGCAAAATGATGACATTCAAACATAGACAAACATCTAACCAATAGAAAACCAGAATGCTCAAACAACAGAGGTCAATATTCATCATTCACAAAAATCCGATTGGCATGCTCTATGACTGACCAAAGAAAAAAAACTACAAACCCCATAAAATGGCAGAATTTGGCTGAGACCACTGACCAGTGACCACTAATGTTAACAGATAAAATCAGTTATACCTGCATATAGAAGTTAAATTCCAAGGCCAACTCAGGCTTGAGGTTGTCAGCAAGACATCTCCTTTCACACAAATAATGTTGTCCATTTCTCTGATCTACCAGAATTACTGAAATTAATTGAAGTAATTTAGGTACCCATAAATCTACAGATTTACCCGCCCACGTTAACCTACCATTACTTTCCATTTCATATCTTCCTCAGCACTACGATACCACCACCATCAAACTAATGGGAAATACAAAAGTAGCAGAGTTTTACTTAGTCCATTCTTAAATCAAAGCTAATTAGGCGACTAAACTAGGGGGCACTTTGTCAACCATACACAATGAAAGACACTAACCAGTTCCATTACCAAAACATAGAAAAACAAGAAAAATGTGATAACAAGAACAACTCAACAAGGAAGAGAAATTGAAGCACAAATAAAAGGCCAAGGAATGCAATCAAAATTTTTATTCAGCAAGACAATGAGCTTAACCGTGCATAAAGATCAGAAAGACCATTCTAATTGCCTGACCTCATATCACTTCGTTCAAAAATCAAGAGAGGGCTCATTAAGATCCAACGGCACCCGTTCAATTATGATATGAAGTAGTTAAATCCAAAATTCGGTTGACTGCATAGAAAGAGGATCTAATCACTTTGCTCCTAAAATAAGGCTCAAATTAGGATTCCCCTCACAATAGAAACATAGCTCGTCAACATATCCACTTAGCCTAATTGTACGAAAGCCAAATACATTCATCTTCAACCACTCATATGAAGGTACGCAAACAAAGTAAAAAAAAGGTTTTCATTCAAGTTCCATAACATCCAAATGCATGAACAGCTACAAGTGATACAATGTTTCAGTCTCTAATGTTTCAGATGAAATCATGACCAAGAAGAAACTCAATGCATTTATTGGGATATAAGCCACATAATTACTATTCCGTGTTTCGCAATATTATCGATGCATCACTTACAAAATAGAAAAAAAAGATATTCAAGAACTAAAGAATACATATGGAAAGTATGTAACACAAAAAACAGAAAAGGATTTCCAGGAAAATTCAACTACATTTCGATACCTGTATGCTAAAATCACAAATATAAGGGGGGAAAAGGGGAGCCTCGTCCCATCAGTTTGAGCAAATTAAAATTTTGTTCAAGTCAACACCCAGATCCAATCTAGCAAGGAAATAAGATTCAACCGGCCAAACAAAAAAGTTCAGCACCAGGAGATAACATTTAGCACCATTTTATTCCTAATAAACTCGAAAAAAAAACTATTAACCTTCAGCCCACATTGAGGGGATTAGAAATACTAAGAACTCTCAAACTTACGGTAAAAAAGATCTCCAACCCGGGCTGGGGATTTCGGAAGCAAATCAGTGCTGGAAGTTCAAACCCAGTCAATTCCGAAACTTGATAGAGGTCTCCGGTGGCCGGAAAAGGACAGCGATGGTCGGCCAATTCCAAGGTCGCCTGAGGTCAGCGGCTAAAGAAAACAATTGTGCCTGGAGATTCAAGACCAATGACAACGTCGAGGAAGATCGACGAAGAGAGTTGGGGGAATTTATGGTCGTCGGTTGGCAAGAGAGAGAGGAGAAGAGAGGAGCAACAAGATGGAGAGATAGGAGCAATGGAATGGGTTTTAGAGAGCAACAGCGAGAGAGAGAGAGGGGGGTTTCAGAGCTAGGGTTTGGATGTGATTTGGAGGCTGGAGAGATACGGGTTTTGGGGACAGGGATTCAACGACGTTGTGTAGGTAGAGGGGTAATTTTGTCCACATATATTTTCCATTTCATGTATTAGGAATTGTTTTCCTCCTTCCCATCACTTATGAATTCCTAAAAAGTTGTCCATGACCTGGGAAATCTTTTCCCCTCTTTCCACTGATTAGCAATTTTCCCTTTTACTTACTACCAAAAAATCAAGGTCTTGGTATACTTACAGGCATGCTATCGCGAAGTTAAGTTGTAAGCCGTTAAGTAATGGTTAAGCAAAAACACAAGCCCAGATACAAGCTTTAGTTATGAAAGCTAGAACAGTTTCTAAATTCGATCATTCACCCAACGACAATGTATGCTACTTGCAAACACAAAATTGAAGCCGTTTGCTAGGCCAGAGTAGAAATGGATTCACAGATCCTATGGAAGGCCGACTAGGGCATTCGTATCAACAAATACCAGAGTCATTACAAATCTCTTCGACGACAATCCTACAAAACATTGAGACAACTACATGGGCATGCGATAGGCCGTACGAGGCAGGAGCATCATCGTCGTTCTTTACAACTATAGTTATATTCATTATAACACCATTATCCTAAAGTGCAAATGGAGAAAAACAAAAGCAAAAGCATGCAAAGTACATTTAGATGCATAAAAGTACATTTATATTCATTATAACACCATTATCCTATCTTTTTTTTGATCGGCCATGAACTATCTATATAAAGTCATGGATTGCTTTATTCGTCTTATTTCCACTAGTTTGATTTGTGAATTTGGGAATATTATAGAGCAGGTGTAGTTTGTTCTTTGTTACACTTCGTTTTGGGTGTTGTGTTTCTAGACGCGGGGTGTGACAAGTTTCGGGGTGTGACAAGTTCCCAAGTAAGTATGACAGCATCTAATAGGCAACTTCAAAATGTGATACGAATGCAATAGTAAGTCATCCAACAGGAAAAATAATGCAAATATGGTGTCATTGAACCTCAACTAACAAACAAAAAGATAAATTAGGAGCAAGATGATTTTCTAAAACACTGGAAGACCGATGTAATAAGAGCTAAGTCTCTAATAGCTAATTGGCTTAAAAACATCAATAGGAGTTCGATTGAGTAAACTCAATGGTGGAGATAGAATGTTGATTCCCTTTCAAAGAGAATGGGTCTCAAGAACAACGCAATGAAAGACATAGACATGCTTATATAAATTAAATCTGCGATAGTCATACTCACTTTCTCTAGAGCCCCTATCACCAATTATTCCTGCCCTCCTTGATCCGCCACTAACAACTTTGTTTCGCTGCCAGGAGATACAAAAGAAAGTAGTAAATCAAGGAACAGAAACACTGTTACATAACATACTTGCATGTTGTTACAATAGAAAGCTCCAGATTTATCTTCAAGGTTTTGCAATGACCATAAATGTAACACACCATCGATGGCATTGCTTTGATTACACGAAAATGAACTATTCATGCTTGTTATGCTAGCGTATCACACTTTGCCAATTCGAATGACAGAAGAAACAAACAAACAAAGCCAGTTGAAAAAAACATCAAGGAAGCCTATGTTTGCAATCTATGAAAGGTTCAAGGAAGCCTCGATTGACAACTGTGGTCAGCTCCAAAATATTACCATCGGACCTTCAACTATCAATTTAGGAAACCATTTAAAAGAACAGAATCCACCTTCTAAGAGACTATAGATTAACCTTACAAGCTACCTATGATACTATAGATTAACCTTCATATATATCTTTGTTTTCAGTAACCAAAATGAAAAAAACCCATCATTGGAAATCCAAATACCCCAAACAGGGCCGGATATCGAAGAAGGGTCGAACTTGTCGATTTTCCAGTGGTCGATGTTGGTACGTGAGATAAAATTGAAATTGTGTAGGTCAAGAACTCTTACCCTGGATGAGGATGGAAGTCGAGGAATTAGCTCTTTACTTTCAACAAATCAGCGTTGGAAATTCCCCCAACTTCAAACCCACTGAATTCCGAAACTTGATCGAGGAAGAGGGCTGCTCTGGTCGTCGGTTGGCAACAAAGAGAGGAGGAGAGAGGGAGCAACGCACTGAGAGAGAGAGCAACGGACTGAGGGAGAGAGAGAGAGAGGCGAGAGATGGAGCAACGCACTGAGAGAGAGAGAGAGAGAGAGAGAGAGAGAGAGAGAGAGAGAGGCGCTAGGGTTACAGAGTGATTTGGGTGGGAGCCTGAGAGGGTTTGACTCGTTTTGGGTGGGAGATAAAAGGGGAACGACGTCGTGTAAGGAGAAGGGGTATTTGTGTCCATGTCTGTTTTGGATTCCATGTATTGGGAAATAATTTTCTCCTTCCCATACATTTTGAATTCCTAAAAACTACACCATCACCTGGGCAATATTTACCCCACTGTCCACTGACTTGCAATTCTCCCTAATTATAACTCACACCCAGAGAGAAGGGGACCACATCCCTCAATTGTTAAAGAGAAGACCAAAGTATTATACAGTGATGAGATACTCTTCACAAATATGCATGAGTGAAGAACCATTTTCCCAATCAAACCTCATGAAACTAACCCAATGAAATTAAGCACATAGACTCACCATAGGTAATGGACAATAGGAGAAAATGTACGGTGGCCTCAAGCTGGACTTGAATTTAGCCCGAGCAAAAAAAAAAAACTTAGTTACCTATCACTGCCAAAATAATCGCTCAGATGATTAAATTAACCGAATTGAACCATACATCAGCAGAATATTGAAGCCAACTCTAAAAAACTCTTGAACCATACCCATGCATCAATCGATCAATGGAATATAGAAGCACAACAAAAATCCAAATCCAAATCCAACATTGATCCAAACCAAGCTATCTCCATCCTTGAATCCACCAAAAACACCTTCCAATCTTACACCAGTTAAGCCAATAGTTAGAAAGGAAAAAAAAGTGGGTACATACATCGTCAATGGTAGATCTTCAGAGTCACGGAAGATAAGAAGTGGCCACATGGTGATTCCTTCATGCCTGATCAATGAAAAATGGAAAAAGAAAGTTGAAATCAATCATAGATCATATCCTACCTCTCTTTAAGAAGAAACAGTTTGGGCAATTCCATCGCCAGCCAATTTTTGGCTGATTTGGACAATTTTGCCCTTCAATTGGAAGACATGTAGTGTTAATCAATTGGGTATTTTTGTTATTTCACATTTCCTAAATCTGGATACGTGGCTTTACCATGACCAGGAGAGAGAAATCCCCTTCAACTTTACTCTTTTTCCCTTCTCTCCCTCTCCCACCGATTTTTACCCCACCTACACGCCATTATTTCTTCTTCTTGTCTCTCTCTCTCTCTCTCTCTCTCTCGAATGAAATCATCAACGCCATCACGCCGGTGCTCCTTGAGTCGGAGAAGATCAGGAACGTCGAGTTCGAGAGATTTTGGGAATGGAAATAGCAGATCGGGAATGTCGTTGTTGGTTATCGGATCTTTGCTGCTGTTGCTTCTCGGATCTAGCCGGTGTTTTGGGTGTTGTTCTTTCCATTTTGGGTTTGCTTTGGTGTTGCTGTAGTTTGGGCTTTGGTTCTTCCGATTCTGAGGTTGCTTCGTTTCTTCCTTTTCCTGATTTCTAATTTTGTGGCTTCTGTGTTTGATTTGTATGAGTAGAGTTATTTAGTAGGAGTTTTCCATTTTACAATTCTTTTTTGTAATGTATTTATGTTGCATTTGTCGTTTACTCATTTCATGAAGGCTCTGGGTATTTTTGATTTTACAATCAGAGCAGGTATTTTTGATTTGCCATTTCTTTTTTGTATTTTCGTGTTGCATGTGTCATGTGTCCTTTGATAATCCCCCTCTCATCCAGAATTCACAATAATTGATACTGAAGTCCACGAAAAATGACTCAGTTGGAGGGGGAAAAAATAAAGAAGCTTCATTGAATTAACTTCACAAAGTTGAAAGAAAGTAGCAGAATAGAATACAAAGTTCCACAAAGTTTCCTCTCTTTTTTTTCCCTATTCTATTTGTGTTGCATGTGTCCTTTGATAATCCCCCTCTCATCTAGAATTTACAATAATTGATACTGAAGTCCCCGAAAAATAACTCAGTTGGAGGGGAAAAAGAAGAAAGAAGCCGCATTCAATGAACTTCCCCAAAGTTGAAAGAAAGTAGCAGAATAAAATACAAAGTTTCCTTTCTTTTTTTCTATTCTATTTGTGTTGCATGTGTGCTATGTCTTTTGATTTGTTGCCTTCGTTCTTCTGGTTTTTTATTCTTTCATTTGTTATTTCAAGGATTCTGGGCTATTTTATAAAATTGATTATGGTTCTTCGTTTTGTGATTTCTGTTGCACGTTGGTTGATTTGGTAAGACCAGTATTGAGAAATGGGGAGTAAAGAGTAATGTGGTCTTTTTCGTTTGGTTGTTCAGGCACTATTCATATAGCTAAGTATATGGAATTAATCCACATTTATATTAACTTGTGGTTGCATAGATTAATCTGTGCAGTAGTAAATTTATTTGTATTTACTAAAACCTCGTGGCTCATTGATCATACCTTTTATGATTTAATGAATTGTTAATCCTAAGTTTTGTGATGCAGTAGTATGGTTCTCCGTATTCCATTTTGCCGGTGGGTGCATGTGAAGCATCGAAATCCTCAAGCTCTACGTGGAGTGTTTTATTGTCTTCTCCATATTCAAGGCCGAAGGGTGATTGCTGCTGTTGCACGGTATCGACGCCCTGGACAGTTGGAGTATAAAGCATTTAGTATCTTTGTGCGTGAAGATAAGTTATGCAGATGTGTCTAGGTAAATCACTAAATTGTACTCTTTTAGCACAAATGTATTAATATATGTTCAGTTTGTGGTTTATTTACTTTTGCTTAATTTGTCTGCACTGATTCTACAAAAAGTACTGAATTTTTTTACCAAAACAGTGATCTGTTGTGAAGTAGCTTGTTTCACATGGTGATGCTTGCATGAGTTTTCTGTTTTCGTTGGAGGACATCACAAAGCAATAATTTTGGCATACCCATACTTACGAGTTTTCTGTTTTCCTTAGAGAACATCACAAAGCAATAATTTTGGCATACTGGATAGGTCTGATCTGGATGAAATTTATAGCAACCAAAACGTTATTATAGATCAGATCGAAGGATTCCAACTATTCCTTTTCTTAGACTTGAACCTGGAAAAAGAAATCCAAACAGATACCGCTGCTTCAGTTTTCTCATTAAAACATGATCAGTTCCAGTTAATAGACTTGTCAGAAGTTTTTCAGTGATTCATCCTAACTTGGAAGAAAAATGCACAGGCATGAAAAGGCAGTAGAATACCATTCAAAATAACTTAAAACATTCATACATTTTAATGAAGAGAATGCAAATCTCTAGCGTAATTATGATAGAATACCATTAAAGATAACTTAAACTCACCTTAGATCATAATTAAAGACAAAACACATTTTGATTTCTTCTTTACAAAAGCCTGCCATTTGCCACTTTTTGGTTGCACCCCTTAAAACCTCCACTTTCAAGCTTTAGCTCTTGAGCAATAAGTTCTGACTTCCCCACTTTGTACCTTTACCTCTTGAGCAATACTACTTTCTTACTCTACCTTAACCATGCAGCCCCTTAACCTTTGCCACGTTTTTCATCTATCAGTTGATTCTCCATTTTGTAACTCCACCTCTTCACTTTTACAATGCTACAGCCTACAGAAACGTTACTCCTTGCACAAAAGAATCTGTCTCAAACACTCAGCTTTTCATCTAACTGATGCCGCAACAAAGCTGTGAATCTCATCTGCTACTACGCCAACTCTTCAGCAATTGAACTTCTGTTCAGTAATCTTCAATACTCTGACTTTCTGGTACATGTATTCTTCTCTTTCTCTGTTTCTGTTATATAAATTGTTTTCGTATATTAGTACATTAATTTTCACATCAAATACATATATCTGCTATATTTAAATGATGCTCTAAATTTCGGCATTTCTTATCAGATTTTATCTATTTGCTATCTTTTGAGAGCATGCATGTTTATTTGATCATTTTTTTTTGAATTTTATTATCTGATAAATTCAATGCATGCATATGGTATTTCTTGGGGGAAAAAAACATCACACTCTAGGAAATGTGTTGGACACGTATCCGGAGAGTGCCCAAAGAATATCGGTGTTCGAGAAGTGTCTAACACCGGTACGTGAGTCCGACGAAGTGTCCGTACTACATAGTTTGTGTATGTGTGCATATATAGAACAAAACAAAGAGCATTGAACAAGGCTGATATACTTAATCTAACTAAACTTTAAGAACTCATTCTCTCCGACGCCCCAACACGCAAATTTTCAGAAAATGGGGGACACAACACGTTCGGGGACACATAAAATGTCCCAAGAGTGTTGCAACGGGCATGCCAAACGTGCCTTGCACGTTTCAAAATACCCTCAACCTTTACACCAAAATTCAATTAGACTCCCAACCTTTTAAAAACTTCAATTTTACTCCCAATGTTATCTTTCGTTAATCAAAACAGCCCCTTCCGTCCGAATGACTAACGGATTTCGTTAAAAGCTCCGTTAAATAGCGTCCCAATCGAATTTCGATGATATGAGCTGCTCAATGTGATTAGAACGTGCTTTTAAGGGTACCCGCGAGAAATCAGCAAAAAAAAAATGATCAGGAAGGGCTTCATTTGAACAATTTTTTAGGGCTTCATCTGATTGATAATTCCATCCTTAATCTATATGGATAACCTATCTGTACCCTTGTGGAGTAGATCTGGATAGTTCACTGCTAACATACTGCTGCTAACATTCTGCGTACAATAACATTGGGCTTGTGTGCAGTCATATGGAATAAAAATTGGGTACAGTGGAATCTCTGGGCCTTCCGGGGTTAGAGATGGCTCCTCTTCTCAGGGTGGAGGCTGCTGCAGCTGAGGCTTGGAGATATATGTGCTGTAAATGTAATTATCTGTGTTCTTTTTCTGCTCAACCCTATTTGGTTTTTGTCATTAATGACATTATCTGTGTGTAAATGTTATCCTTAGGTTTACAATACGTGCTTTTCCAAACTGGTTTTTTCAACGGACATGACGGACGTGCCTTGCATGTCGCGATGTACCTAGTTAGACAAAAGTAGTGAGGGTGGGAGACAATTCGCAAGTCTCTAGAAGATTTTAAAAAAAAAAAAAGGACAATAAACTTACAAACGGTGAGGCTTTTAACACGTAAAGATTAATTATGTAAACCAAATTTAACAGTGATAAAGTCAACAAAAGTAACACTCTCATCAGAAGACCTAAAAGCAAAGTGCCAAACAGTATACATGAATAAACAGTTCCTGTATCAAGGTTTTGCTCATTAGCTTCCCAGCATGTATGGAGATGGTTCTATAGCGGCAACAAAACTGGCTGCTTCCATCCTAGCAGTTTTAAAATGACTAATTGGAAGGGGTTCAACCCTCTAACAAAGGTCTATAAACATCCAGTTCTAACTATTCTCCATCTTTAAGTCATGCAACCTCCATAAAATGAAAAACCATGATATAACTTGAAAAAGGCTCCAGTAGCATATTTGCCTAAGTCCTCCCCTACCTATAGAGTCAGCATCCAATCCCCTTTGGTGACTGAACAGCTCACCCTACATATTTGAAGACATGGAATCTTATGTGTAAAATAAGGGCTCACTTGCACCAAAAAAGTTAAAATTATTACTTTTATTGAAAAAACATTGTCGTATACAAAACTGAAAGTCACTTGAAAGAGGACTTAGGTGTACATATTTTTACTGCACACAAAAAAGAGGAGTGGTCCACAATTCCCCAAGAATAAACATAAATACCTATGTCCTCAAATCTGCAGAGTGCGCACTAAAATCAGAATCACTCCGTAGTCCCTATAACCACAATTAATTCTTCTGAAACGAGACCCCATTGGAACATAGGAAGAAAGAACATGTAAATCTTTAACTCTCTTACCCGAGTGAACAATATCCGCCTCCAAGCTAGAGATATTCCGCAGGAACTTCACATCTTTCGGCCCAAAGAGAACATAATGGCCAGAATCCACAGCATTCGCCACAGAGAAAAGGTTCTTCTTCATACCAGGCACTTAAAACACACTATTCAATGTAATTGGTTCAGCCCCACGGCATTTGAATGTGACAACCCCTTCTTTTTTCACCGGATGAATAGAATTGTCTGTTGTGATAATCACATCATTGCCTTTGTATTCCCGAAAGGATGAGAATTTAGAGCCATCACCAGTTTGATGATGCCGCAGCCGGAATCAACAATCCAATCATTATCAAAATTGATTGTTGATAGGGCATCAAATGAAGTAGTTCCAGCCAGGAAGCAACTATCCCACTCACCACTTTCCTCTTTTTGTACAACATTACCACCCTTTAATTTAACACCACAATTCTTCTTTATATGTTAAGTTTTACTGCATCGGTAACACTTGAATTCTTCTTTCCAGCGCCCTTTCTAGACGACTCGCCCTTACCACCATTCTAGTTAAACGAGCCATCGCCTTTTGAACTTCCGCCCTTCTCCTTTTCACTGTCATGACTCCTTTTATTAGAGAACAAAGCGCCATTTGACGAGCTAAGGATTCTGTGGGGCTCCTTTCTAGATGGTTCGATCACCTTTGCTCTGGGATTTGGATCTCGTTCTCAACTTTC
This sequence comes from Rhododendron henanense subsp. lingbaoense, assembly GCA_020567845.1. Lineage (NCBI taxonomy): Eukaryota > Viridiplantae > Streptophyta > Magnoliopsida > Ericales > Ericaceae > Rhododendron > Rhododendron henanense. The sequence continues at coordinate 42,031,849 of CM036313.1, read as the reverse complement.
TTTGGTCTTGCAAAACGAAGCACGACTAAAGACCACGCCGGAGGTTCTCCGGGATGGCCCTCCGGTGCAAGAATCAGAACTCTTGCAAAGATGGGAGGAAAGATCAAGAGTTTAGGGTTTTGAGCTGTGTTCAGGACGTACCTCTTTCAGGAGGCATAACAGTGTATTTATAGGGATCGTCCAGCTTGATCTCCAAGATAGTACGCATGCCTGCCACGTGTCGGCTGACGTACCCTCTACGTCACCTTTTAGGGTTTCGTAACCGCTTGGCGAGTGAGCTGGCCCCTTCACGTGGTACCATCAACCTGGTAACCGCTCGACTGACGTCACTATCGTCATCATAGCCACGGTGGAACTCCCACGTGAAGGAGAAGGGAACATGGCCCCCACATCCGTTCAAAGCCGAATGTGAGCCGACGGTCAAAGAGTCGGCTAGCCGAGAAGTTGTTGGCCGTGAGAGATATCAGGAGGAAACGTTCATCCCTCGGTAAGCCGAGGCGGTGAAATATCTCCTTGGGTCAAATTGGACCGTGGGTAAGGCGAGGTTCCGTCGGCGTCTCCGTGGAGGGGTTAGGACCGTCGGTACGCTGAGGCGCTGTGAGCCTTGCTTCGGAGTAAACATGAACCGTCGGCCCTGCGGCTCGGTATTACGCTCGGTGCAGCCCGAGCCATCTGACTCGGCCTGCTACAATAGCCCCTCAATTCCTGCCGAGGCTCTTCAGTCGGTGGGGATTGACTTCAGTCGTACCGAGCCCTAGCCCCAGCCGAGGGTCTTCCTTGAACGCTTGCAACGGTAAGAACCGAGCCCCAATGGCTGCCTGACAGATGTCAAACGATGAAAGGCCGTGTCAGTTGAAAGGACGCTCTGGCAGACGAAGGGACGTTTCCAGTACGCATGGGAAACGGAGATGGCCACGTGTCCAGCTCTCAATGGTCAGCGGTTCGGCGTGGTCATGATTGCGCGGGAAATTCGAAACACCAACCTCCCCTATAAATAGTGGAGGGGGAGGAGAGAGAAAGGCTTCTTGCACTTTCTCTCTCTTCAACTCAGAGCTTCTCTCTCCTCTTCTGCGTCCCAAGCTTCGATTTTGCTCCTGATCTCAGATTCCAGGATCGATTTAGACCTCAAATCTTCAAGTAAGTGTTTTATCTTCTTCCTTTGTCATGTTTCTCAACTTTTTATGCACTTTTCTGGGTTTTTTGGGGCGATTTGGGGTTATTTTGCTTTGTAGGAATAGTGAAAACCCTGGGGATGAACAGTGTGTTCATCCCAAAACTCAACCTGTTCTTTCGAGCCTCCAAAGGGACGCTGAAGACTCACCGAGACTTATGTCTCAATAGCTTAGGTGGCCGAACGTCTATCATCTCGACGTTTGTGCTGAACGTTGCCTTCTCTTCGGATGGTGCCGAACCAAACCAAGGACTTAGAAAATGACTCGTGAGCCAGTAGCATAGTCCGAACCTTTTATTTTTTCTTTTGCCGACGCAAATGTCTGGCCTTCTCATTTCCTTTGCTTCCTTTTCTTCTTAGGTCTGGCTCACGAGGTCATCAACATTTCTTCAGACTCGGATCATTCAGAGACCGAATCCGAGCGTCGGATCATCAATTCGCTGGTAGGACGCCGTGGAACCAACGCCGAGCCTCAGAATCCGTTTCTTCGAGGATGTCGGCAACATCTCCTGCGTCGGACGATTCCAACGCCGAGAGAGACTTCGAATATGCCGACGACGGCTACACCACCGAACCAGAGATTGTTTTTACTGCCGAAACTGAATCCGAAACCGAGCCCCAGTTGGGATCCGAGGCTGAGTCGAGGTTCACATCCGGTGCCGGAGCTTCATCTTCAGCGCCGAGTGATGATGACCTCTTTGACAAGGGCCTCCTTTGCCCGTACGCCCATTACTTCTCTGGGAGCGCCGGCGAACACGAGGCGTTCCGCCAAAAGTATAATATTCCCGACGACGTGTTCCTTCACCGAGTGAAGAGCACCGAGATCCGAGACCAGAGAGAGGACCGCCCTAAGCATATCACCGTGCCTTTGATTCCCTGTCCATCCCTTCCTCAGGGAAATCCTCTAGAAGTTCAACATTTGTCCTCACCAACTTGCGATCAACAGTTACCGAATAATCATGTCGGTAATTGCTCTGATCGAGAGTCAGGACCTAGATTTCAAGCCGAAGGATCTTTTTCACGTCTACACAATGTCTCGGCACGGGAAGTCTAAGCGTCGGTTTCTTTCTACGCGCCCAGGGATGGAGTCCTTGATTGATGGGCTCTCGGACACCGACAAGTGGGCAAACATATTTTTGGAGGTCCGAGGGAACTTCGAGTTCGGCGACATTCATCGTCGGTACGAAATCCCGAGGTTTATTGACAACCGAGGTCGTAGAAACTAGATTCCCCTCTTCGTGGTTATTTTGAACCTTTCATCCTTTACTTCATACTGAAATTTCTTTATTGATGTTTTATTTTTGCAGAGCTCGGGCCAATTTCTAAGACTCTGAATTCTACGTCTCGGGAGGCAGCCTGTGAGACTTTGAAGGCACAAGTCATCCGACACGCTCCAACGCTCCTGAATTACAAGCCCTCTTACAAGGGTGTTCTGAAGAAGAAGGAGAAGAAGAAGAAGAACGGTGAGCTGAGCGGCGAATCGGATCCGAAGGGACAAAGCAAGCCGAGTCAAGGAGTCAGCCGAAAGAAGAAAAGCGCGCCGACTGATAACGAGGGGCCACGCCAAAAACGTCAGAAAGGAGTGAGGCTGCCGAAGATTGGATTTTCTGCCGAGGAGTGGCTTACTCCGCTCGGTCGAGACTACCTCTTCGAACCGACAGGTCCTGGTTTCGACGTTCCCCTCCATATTCACGAACCGACAGCTGAAGAGATGCCGAGGAGGAACATTCCGAGGCCAACTATTCCGACGAAGAGTTCAAACCCTGGTCGAAGCCGAAGTGCAGACCAGCAGCAGCAGCAGCAGAGGGAGAAGAAGCAAAAGCAGAAGCTCTCTGAGGATGTCCCTCCGCCGAGTGCATCTCCATCTGTTCCCTCCGAGATTCGCCGACCCTCACCACCGAAAGACCTGGGGCGTCACCCAGAAAGCCACGTTGACTTGACAGGTGGTTCTGTCGATGCTGAAGTACCACGCCCTTTCAGCCCATCCTACACAATGGCCGATGGGAGGGTGTTGATGCTTAAGGACTCGGTGAAGGAGGAGCCGAACTTGGCGGTTACCCTGCTGAGGGGGTTGGCCCTGCCAAGGAACTACGACCAGGTTCCCACCGAGCTGCTCCCAGGGCTCGGCGAGATGTGCTCTCATCTCGTGCAGGTATGTCTTTAGTCTTTGAGTTAGGACTTTTTATTTCAATTCCTGTTCCATTTCTGACTTGTTTCTTTTTCAGGCTGGCCAGGCTGCCTTGAAAGCTTATGATAAGGCCGCGAAGGTCTCTGCCGAGCGTGAGAGGTACAGGACTGACCGAGACAACTTCCGGGCCAAGTTCAAGACCTCGGAGATACAGCTCCAGGAGACCGACGCTGAGGTAGAGAAACTGAAGAAGGAGCTTGCCGAGGCTAGAACTGCAGCTTCTACCGCCGAGGCTGAGGTGGAGAAGGTGAAGAAGAGGGAGAAGGAGAAGATGAGGGAGGCCGACGCCAAAGGGTATGAAGCTGGAATTAAGAGGGCAGCTCTGGAATATACTCAGACGGCCCACCAGATGGTGAATGATGAACTGGAGACTCGGCTCCCAGACTTCTTCAAGCTCGGGTATGCTGCAGGTGCCGAAGCCATGGCTGGGGTCTTGGTCGTTGAGGCCGACTCTAAATTCCTCCAACAGCTTCCCCCGCCGGTGATTCTTGACTTGGAGCTGCCTTATTCCGAGGAGTAGTGTGCTCCTCTTCCTCCTGAAGAAGATGAAGATGAAGAGATGGCCGAGGCTTCTGGGCAGGAGAAGCCATCTGAGGGAGTGGAGAAGCAAGATCAAGCAGCTCTCGCCGAAGGCGAAGATGGAGCTGCTACCACCCTTAATCTCTTAACTTAGCTTTTTCATAGTTTCTTGTTTTGTCAAGTACTTTTGAACTCGGTTTGTAATAGTTTTTTGAGGAGGGACGGCGCCGAACGATTTACCATGCCGTACCTTCCTGCTAAGGTTTTCAAGACATGTTAAGTTTTTTTTCAATGCCATAGAATTTTTCATGTGTATGCTTGTCTGAATGTTTGAATATTTCTTCTTGCCTTAGAAATATTTTTGTGTTGATGTCGCCGAGGGTCTCAAAGGCCCTTGCTTTATCTTATTTACTTGTTAACAGCCCCTATTTTGGTGTTAGGCTCGGCTCAAGTGCCAGCCTTATACCAAAAATAAGAAACTAAGTAAATGTTTGAATGTGGCCTTATTTGTTCAAGTCAAAAATGAACGTAGCCGAGCAAAATAAACAGAAGGTTTAATGATCTGTACTTTGCCGAACGTCAAAATCGTCCGAGGTAAGTGAATTCTGTGGATGCTAGATCCGATGGCTAAAAAGCCGAACAGGGTGACCGAAGTCGAATCAAATACGAGTGAGAGTATAATAAAGTAGAACTTGTGCCTTGGATAATATCAGTTCTCATTCAAGTAAAAATGTGCTTCAACACTTGTTATGAGTTTTGAAATTAAAGACAGATAAAGGCCGAGACAAGCTCAAGCCGAGTGATTCCTTAAAGATAGGCTTTCCTGAGGTTGAGAGCATTCCAAGGGTTCTGAATCTCTTTTCCATCTTTGTCTTCAAGTTTGTAGGAGCCATTGCCGACCTCCTTAACGACTCGGTATGGACCTTCCCAGTTTGGTTTGAATTTTGTCTTCTGGCTTGCTCTGACGACCTTCCTCCAAACCCAGTCGTCCGGCTTGAATTTCTTTAGCCGAACATTTCGATCATAGCCCCGAGCTACCTCCTGCTGGTAGCTAGCTAGCTTGAGTTGGGCGTCATCCCTCTTCTCTTCGGCCAGTATGAGCTCGGTGGCGACGGCCTCGTCATTGGTCTGAGGGTCGAAGTTCTCGGTTCGGAGTGTTGGGAACCTTGACTCCAGTGGAATGACTGCCTCCATGCCGAAGGCCATTGCGAATGGGGTCTGGCTCGTGGAGCGTCTGGGAGTGGAGCGGTAGGCCCAGAGGACTCGGGGGAGTTCTTCGGCCCATCTCCCTCTTTTAGAGTCCAGCCGACGCTTTATACCAGCACAGACAGTTTTGTTGGTTGCCTCGGCCTGGCCGTTGCCTTGAGGGTATGATGGAGTGGAGTTGAAGAATCGAATTCCAAACTCCTCGCAGAGTCCCGTTAGCTCTTTGCCAACGAACTGAGAACCGTTGTCGGAGACTATTGCGTAGGGTACACCGAACCTTGTGACGATGTTTCTCCAAACGAATCGTCGAACGTCGGCTTCTGTCGTTGTAACAAGTGGCTCGGCCTCCACCCATTTCGAAAAATAATCTGTCGCCGTTATAAGAAACTTGAATCCTCCAGGGGCTGTAGGGAGTTTCCCGACTATGTCCAAGCCCCACTGAGCAAAAGGCCATGGGCTGGTGATATGTTTGAGAGCTTGGGCTGGCTGCCGAGGAATAGGAGAAAATAGCTGGCACGGCTTGCATTTCTTGACCACTTCTTCGCAGTCCTTCTTCATTCCCTTCCAGAAATATCCCTGACTTAGGGCCCTTTGACAAAGAGAACAGCCACCAGAATGGCACCCACAGCTTCCAGAATGTAGCTCGTATAGAATTGTGGGAACTTCGGTTGGATGGATGACACGAAGGTACGGCCCGGTGAAACTTTTTCTGTAAAGTTGGCCATTTTCGGAGATCCAGTAGTAAGCCAACTTGCTTCGGACTCGGTGTGCTTCCTTTTTGTCCGAGGGGAGCGTGTCGTTCTTGAGGAAAGCTACGATCTCGTCCATCCAACTGGGACCGAGGGAGATGTTAAGGACTTCTGCCGGAGCCTCAAAACTTGGTGCATCAATTTCGCCGAGGCTGATGCTTCTGTACTCGGAGGCTTTGCTAGCCGAGGCCAAGCTTGCGAGAGCATCGGCGTGAGCATTGTATTCTCTGTTGATCTGTTCAATATGAAACCCTTTGAATTGTCGGATGAGTTCCAATGCCGTGGCTTGATACTTCAGCATCCTTGGGTCCCGAGCCTCGTAGTCTCCTGTCACTTGATTAACGATCAGTTGGGAATCGCAATAGACATGTAGGTCCTCCACTTGTAATTTAGCTGCCGCACGGAGACCGGCCAACAAAGCCTCGTACTCGGCTTCGTTGTTGGTTGCTGGGAAGTTGATTGTAATGGCACTCTCGTGCATCACATCGCAGGGAGTGACGAGAACTACTCCTGCACCCGAGCCATTGCTGTTTGATGCTCCATCAACGTGGAGCTTCCAGACGTCGCCACTAAATAAATTCAAAGTTTTCTGAGCTTCATGTTGCTCCAGCATTCCATAATCTGGTTGAATCAAGGCTTCCTAATCAGGACTACCAGGAGTGAATTCGGCTATGAAGTCGGCCAAAACTTGTGCCTTTATTGCAGTCCGAGGCTCGAAGTGGATGTCGAAATTGGCCAACTCCACTGCCCATTGTGAGACTCGGCTGGAAAGATCTGCCTTCCGAAGGAGATTTTTTAGTGGGAATTCCGTGAGGACAATGATTGGATGCTCCTAGAAGTAAGGGAGGAGCTTCCGAGCCGCTGTCACTAGAGCAAGCAAAAGTTTTTCCAAAGGTAAATATCTTGTTTGAGCTGGAAGCAGCGTTCGGCTAGCGAAGTAGATAGGCTGATCTTCGGCACCTTCGCGTCGGACTAGCGCCGAGCTGACGGCATGTGGGGAGACAGCAAGATACAGGTACAGAGTCTCAAAAGGCGACGGCTTGACGAGAAGTGGAGCCGAGTTGAGATAAGTTTTAAGTTCAGCAAGTGTCTTGTCACAATCCTCCGTCCATTTGAAGCTCCGTCGGCTCTGCTTTTTTAGAGTTTGGAAAAAGACGTGGCATTTGTCCGAGGACCGACTGATGAATCTGTTGAGTGCCGCGGCCATGCCTGTTAGCTTCTGTATCTCCCGATGGGTTGAGGGAGCCTTCAATTGTCGTACCGCCGAGATTTGGTTTGGGTCGGCCTCGATTCCTCTACGAGTTACCAGGTATCCGAGGAATTTTCCCGAGCCGACGCCGAAAGCGCATTTCTCGGCGTTGAGACGTAACTTGAATTTCTTCAAAATTGCGAACACCTCGGCGAGGTGTGCTAGATGGTTTTCGGCTTTGAGACTTTTAACGACCATATCATCGATATAAGCCTTCATGATTTCACCAATGAGTAAGCCGAACAGCAGGTAGACCATCCTTTGAAACGTGGATCCAGCGTTTTTGAGGCCGAAGGGCATCACGAGATAACATAAGAGACCCCTAGGTGTAATGAAAGCAGTCTTTTCCATGTCGACTGGGTCTATTGCTATTTGGTGATAGCCTCTATAAGCATCCATGAAGCTTAGCCGAGCGTGGCCTGCCGTTGAATCCACCAGTTGGTCTATTTTTGGGAGAGGGAGGCAATCCTTTGGACAAGCGTCGTTCAAATTGGTGTAGTCCACGCAGACCCTCCACTTTCCGTTTCTCTTTTTCACCACCACTGGATTGGCGAGCCAGGTGGGGTACTGGACTTCTTTGATAGCCCCTGCTGCGAGGAGTCTATCGACCTCTTCATTGACTGCTTCGGCATGAATAGTTGCCGAACGTCTTGGTTTCTGGATCACCGGCTTTGCGGACTTGGAGACATTGAGAGAATGCCGAATGACTTGTGGGTCAATTCCAGGCATCTCGTAAGGGGTCCAAGCAAAGACTTCAATGTTATCCTTAAGGAACTGGACCAGCTCGTCACGCTCGGCATCCATCAAACTGGAACCAAGCATGAAGAAGCGTGATCCGTCCTCTTTGAAAATACTTTCACGAGATCTTCAATTGATTTTTGTTCGGCTGGAGCGCCGACGTCTTCGAGGACTAGCTTGTCTGGAACTTCCACCCAATGTACTCTGTTAGGGCTCGGCGCCTTTCCTACGGCCGAGACGTAGCATTGCTTTGCCTGGACTTGGTCGCCGTGCAGGTCTTCTTATCGGCCTGTGGACCCAATGTACCGTACCACTTGGTGGTAGGTTGAGGCAATTGCTTTGAGAGAATGGAGCCAATTCCGGCCGAGGATTGCATTGTAAGGACTCGAAGCGTCCACAACAATAAACTCCATATTGACAGCAACCGAACCAGTGACGACGGGGAGAATCACCTTGCCGAGGGGCCAGACTGGGGTGCCGCTAAATCTGACTAGAGGAACAGTGCTTGGTACAAGTGATGATTCTGGGATGTTGAGCTCTTTGAAGAGAGACAAGTACATGATCTCAGCCGAACTTCCCTGATCCACAAGGACCCTTTTAACCGAGTGAGTGGAGATCTGCACTGTCACCACCAAGGCGTCGTTGTGGAGAGTCTGCACTCGCTCGAGATCTCTGTCGGTAAACGTGATGGACCAAGGTCGTTCGGATGTCCGAGGTCTCTTGAGAGTTGTAGAGACAGAAAAAATTTCTGCAGATTTTTTGGCCTTGTCCAGCTCAGACCGAAGCTTCTGTGCTCCTTCCTTGGTTACTGGCCCGTGGATTACGTTGATGACGCCGACTGGTCGTGGAATTTGATTTTGACCCCCAGCGTTCAGCTGGCGCCTCGGTGTTTTGATCCAGTCGATGTGATCATCCAAGAGTCCTTGAGCTGCCAGATTTTCCAAGAGTGCCTTGTATGGTGCGCAGACCGTTGTGTAGTGTCCGAGCTCGTTGTGATAGGAACATCTCTTCCGAGTGTTGTCGTTTCCTGCTTCGGTGTTGAGCTTGGGTGGGTTCGGCCAAACAAAGAACGGCTCGCGCTCCAAGGTTCGTAAAAGGAAGTAGATTGGCTCTTTGAAAACCGTCGTCTCGGCTACATAGTCGTGATCCTTTGGAGCCTTCTTGTTTGCAACTTTTACCGTGTTGACCTGCTTCTTCGGTTGTGTGACGGCTACTGGCTTTGGTGCAGAAATTTGAGGGGTAGGAACGTGGAGTTGGTGAGGGATGGCTGAGTTCTGTCCTCCTTGAAGTTCTCGCTCGGCGAGGAACTCCTCGTAAGAGCAGAACTGCTCAACCGTCCTCATTAGTTCATTCATCCCGTGGGGTGCTCGAATTGCCAATTCGTCTAGGATCTTGCTTCCAGTTTCCAATCCATTCTTGAAGTTTCTTGCTGCCCAGTACTGATCGACACCGGGTATCTCATTGAATAACTGCCAGTAGCGTTCGGCGTACTTCCGAAGCGTTTCCCCGGGCCTTTTCTTCATCTGAGCCAAGGCGTCTTCCTCTTTGGCTTGTTTGTTGCTTGTGATGAACCTGTAGTTGAAGGCTCTTTCAAGTTCCTTGAAGCTGTGAATTGACCCTGCCTCTAGTTGATTGAACCACAGCAGGCCGAGGCGTCCGAGGCTTGAGGGGAATGCTTTGCACATGATGGCGTCGTCGTCGGTGACGCAGGAGATGGTGCTTCGGTAGCTGATGAGGTGGGTGTAAGCCTCGGTCGAGCTGGGATCAACTTTCTGGAATTTCGGCAGGTGGAGCCCAGGCTTCGGCAGAGTTGCTTGAATTTTGGCCGAGAATGGAGATTCGGTCAATTTTTTAGCTGATACTCGTGTGTTGGCCGAGGCGGGCGCCCGTCTTTGTCTCTCCGAGACTTTTTCTAGGCTTGGTAGTCTCTATCTCTATCGGCAGCTTCGTCTTGCCGACGCTGGTATGCTCTTTCCTTTTTGTCGATGGGGATCTTCAGCCGATCCGCATCAGGGAGATTTTTTGTACGATAAACCTTGCGTCGACTCGGCTGTTCGTCGTGTCGAACGACAACACTCACACTCTTTTCCCGAGGGAAACTTCGTGGGTTTCTTGAGTTTACCGTACGTTCGACGTGGGTATTTTCCCGAGGAAAATCTTCCTGTTCGGGAGGGAAAACTTTGGGATCCTTGCCGTCCCTTCTCGACGTTCGGCTCTTTCGTCGTCCTGGATCGTGTGGAATTAGAGCCAGATTGTTCTCATTGTCATGAAATTCAACCGTATCATAACTTTGGGATTGAGAGTATTCGTCACCAGTCGATGAGCTTGAGTAAGTTGTGTAAGGGGTCCCTTCCCTTCTTGTTTTTCCACCTCTGTGTCCCGCACCACTACCGAGACGCTAATGAACCGGGGAACGTTGCTGCCCGAAGCGAGCGCTGTTCCCAGCCCGATTGTCCGTTAGTGGTGGGTCCAGGCGATCGTATACCGAGACTCGATGAGGTTCTCCTTCACCGACCAAATGAGGTGGTGGTGGTGGTAAGTTTCCACGCCGGCGCCTTCCCTGAGAGCCCGAATGGGAGGCCGCCGGGCGTTCGTTCGCTCTGATTCTAGCCATCTCCATTTTGAGCATGGCTACATCAGCGTTGGTTTGTTCCTGCTGTTGTTCCAGCATCTGGACGTACGCCAGTGCCTCCTCGTTTAGCCCCACCGGACGTTGAACAAAGATACTAACGCTGGGAGGGGTAAAGCCAGGAGGATGAGAAGGGGAGGCGGTGTGGACGCCTGTGTCCGAAAGGATCAGAGAAGGGTTGAGGGTTTGAAAGGGAGGTGGTGCTCCGCCCATTTTCTAGGTGGAAAAGTGGTGGAGATGTGGAGGGAGATGTTTCTTTTGTCAAGGAATAAAATGATGGGCAACGGAGGAGCCGCCGTGGATCAGAAAGAAGAAGTTTCACGTCGGGTTCACCAAATTGTGGGGCTCCTTTCTGGATGGTTCGATCACCTTTGCTCTGGGATTTGGATCTCGTTCTCAACCTTCTTTGGTCCTGCAAAACGAAGCACGAATAAAGACCACGCCGGAGGTTCTCCGGGATGGCCCTCCGGTGCAAGAATCAGAACTCTTGCAAAGATGGGAGGAAAGATCAAGAGTTTAGGGTTTTGAGCTGTGTTCAGGACGTACCTCTTTCAGGAGGCATAACAGTGTATTTATAGGGATCGTCCAGCTTGATCTCCAAGATAGTACGCATGCCTGCCACGTGTCGGCTGACGTACCCTCTACGTCACCTTTTAGGGTTTCGTAACCGCTTGGTGAGTGAGCTGGCCCCTTCACGTGGTACCATCAACCTGGTAACCGTTCGGCTGACGTCACTATCGTCATCATAGCCACGGTGGCACTCCCACGTGAAGGAGAATGGAACATGGCCCCCACATCCGTTCAAAGCCGAATGTGAGCCGACGGTCAAAGAGTCGGCTAGCCGAGAAGTTGTTGGCCGTGAGAGATATCAGGAGGAAACGTTCATCCCTCGGTAAGCCGAGGCGGTGAAATATCTCCTTGGGTCAAATTGGACCGTGGGTAAGGCAAGGTTCCGTCGGCGTCTCCGTGGAGGGGTTAGGACCGTCGGTACGCCGAGGCGCTGTGAGCCTTGCTTCGGAGTAAACATGGACCGTCGGCCCTGCGGCTTGGTATTACGCTCGGTGCAGCCCGAGCCATCTGACTCGGCCTGCTACAGATTCTTGAGAAGTAAGAAGATTTTCAAACTCCACCAAGAAAGGTTGTGTAGCCCCTCCTTGAATAGAGGTAACAAAAGGCACGTACTCCTTTTTCAATCCACCAATGATGAGCCTCTTCATTCGCACCTCAGATATGGGCTCTTCCAGATCAAGAATGGAAATCTCAGAACATAAATTCTTAATTTCAAGAAAATTTGAGAAATTCAGAGCCACTCAATTCTCCAACATCTGCAAACGCGCCACATCCTCCTTGTTAAATAAACCATCGAGAGTAGTCCAAATTTCCGCAGCAGACTTACAAGACAAGATGTGATCAAATAAGGCATGAGAAATACTGGACTTTTTCAACTCAGCAGCATTCTCTGGAGCGTCTCCAGGAGCTACCTTATCAACTCCATCAACATAGCTCCACAACTATTCACCAACTAGAAAAGACTCCATGCATGACTTCCATATCTTGTAGTTGGATTGAGTAAGTAACTCAATACTGAACCCATTTGGCTTTCCACTTGAATCCATCTTCGCAACAAACACCAAATTGACCACCTTCACCGAGACAGTAAAAAACAGAGTCATAGTTACCCTTGTGGCTCAGATACCATAAAAGAGAAATACCGCAATATTGAATCACCAATATATCGCTTCTCGTACACTGTTGAAACAACACCCTCAACAAAATGAAGAAGCAATCTGAACTTTAGAAGAACAACTTGAAAATATTATTGCTACTAAGAACAAGGGAACAAAAAGATATAGGAATACACTTGCATAAGTTGGAGAAACACCCAAAGGTCTCTACAAAAGTTGACTGGTGGATGGGGATTCATATACCTAATGCTAGGAGCACATTTTACTGCATTAAAAACTAAGGATGGTGGGAAATAAAGTGGGCTTAGAAAAGAGAAAAAAAAAAACGTTGGGAGGTGAAAAGGTTTATGTGGGAAAGATGTAGAAAAAGAGGTGAATCCCAAAAAGTTACATAAGAAAACAGAAAAACAAATGCTGGAAAAAGACTTTAAATTGTTGACCGCGTTGTTCCGTGTCAAAAATAAATTTATAAAAATTAGCTTGGAGTTAACTACTACTCCGTAGAATAGTGGTTAAGACCGAGTGTCGATCCGCAGGGACAGATTGGCTAAGTTACTTAAAATTTGATTAACTTTCAGATTAATTCGGAAAAGAAAAGATTGATTGAAGAGCTGATTAAACTAAAGAGCAATTTAATTAAAAGGTTTGAAAATGATGGAGGAAAGGTATAGGGTTTAGAAACCACCCCAACCGCATAACCATGTATCGCATAGACTGGGTGAACACTCGAATCACAAATCACTATCGCTAGGGCTTGCAATCCCTATCGATAGTGGCCAAGTAAATTTTTACAATCCGCAAACCGGCATAGACTATCCCACGGCACGAACCGTCTTACTAGCGTGGTCTAGCTGCCTAACGGCACGGTCCGTCTCACGAGTATAACCCATCTCAGTCATCCGGATTGAGAACAATGAAAACCATTATATGAACGGTATTTGAAAACCATGGATACAAAATACTCAACTGTTAAAAAGAATTAAAACCATTCCATTGATATCATAGAATGAGTTCTTGAACACATAAATCCGATTCGAATAAAAACCCTAATCTATACAAATACAAAGTTACTCAGTACGGGTCTTCATCTTCCCTCTAGAGAATGCACTCTAAAGTCTTGCTCTCTGATGAAATTTCGTCCACGGTCGAGAGCCCTATTTTCCACATCCAAAGCTGACTGCCGAAGGCAGTGAGTTTCCATTGTTTATATAGGGTTTTAATCATTAATTACACAATAGGTCCTTGAACTTCGTGCGATAACAAATTAATAATCCAACTCTGAAGCATTTTGCGCTTTAACTCCAAACTTCATTAAACTCTTCTTTTTATCCAATATATCTTGGACGACGAGTTCGAGCAACCTATAAATAAAATATAAGAAAGATAAATATCAAGTAACAAATACAAATGACTAACGAGATAGTTTGGAGGGCCAAAATATCAATATTTTGGCACTTATCAATTGTTAACAGGTTTTTGGCAGAGGATCTTCGGATTGAAGTACCAGAAAATTATAGACGATTTACCGATGGTGTATTGGGTTTAGGCCTTTGGGGGAGGTGCACAAATCCTTAAACTACTACATGCATCGATGCCATAACTTCTTTTGCTTCCGTGACTTTTGCCCCAAATCCTAATGGAGTGCAGAGCAAAATAGGAATCCACAATAGCTCGAGCCAATGAATTCGATCCTTTACCAATTTGCGAATCACCATTGGCCTAGTATCTTGGTAAGCTCTGTTTTTTCATGTGAACTGCTATATTTGCATGTTCATTGGAATGATAATTTTTGTATTTGTTTGTTGATTCGCATAACATGTAATGAACAATTTTAATTTGCTTGATGTGGGTTTTTTTTTTTTTAACATTATTTTTTGCAGGTATCATATTGAGTGTCACAAGACTCACAACACCTGGTAAGAGAGTGTTCACAGGAGTGTTGGCACGATCCAGATTGGAGGAGGGTGGCCCAAACGCCTTAGTCTTGTTTTGATTCCTTTAAGTGGCGTGAAGCTTCTATCCTCTAAGTTGTAGACATTCGTATCTTGACAATCACGAACGTAGTGTATGCAATTTGGGCGGCAACCACGAAAATTTGAAGCCGATACACAGAGGGAATGATTATCACCCAAGAACAATGCATCATTGCCCAGATTATTGATCTCAACCAGCTCTGCAAATTTTTGATGATCGACGCTGTCTAAGCCCAACAGCTTAAAGATTTTAAAACCTGCGGTCTGCCACCTTGTGGGATGAGGAAGCGCCTGAACCAGCAGCAAGTCGCCACCCGCTGATGATACCACAAGGTACACCCTGCGAGTGTAAGAGTCAGTGGGAGGTACCACCACCTGCACTTGAGGCGGTTTGGCTTTGTTGCTGCTGCTACCACCACTACTAACATAAACCGAGATGACACAACAATAGTTATCTACTAGGTAAAACTTTCCGAGGTGATACACGGCATCTGTGAAACCACGCCTGCAGCAGCCAATGTAAGTCCAGCCTGAGCCGACGTTACTGCCTGGCTTGATGTAAGCAAAGTCGTGATAGGAGCCAAAAATTGCCCCAATCACAAAATCACGTTTGACTGATGCAAAATTAGGATAGGATGAAAAAACAAACTTGAGTACTTCCCTGTCAAAAGAATAATTTCTCCAGGACGGATCCGGGTGAATGATCTCACAAGGACGAGGATGCGCCGGAGGCAACTGAACAGACGTACCAGAGAAGGGATTGAAGAATGTGATGGTCAAGTCCTCGTTAACCGCGCCCAGCCATCCGTACGAAGAGCCACACAATCTCTGGCTATAAGAGGGCATCTTTAGCTCCCAATTGAGAAGTTTGCCGCGGGTGAGGCGGTACAATCTCCGCCGGAGATGGTGGTCCCCCGCCGCCTTCGTCGGTGGAAGTGGTGGCGTCAACAACATTGGGACTGATTGTTTGTGAATACTCTCCCCGAGTCGACGGTACTTTCCATCGAGGGCAGCGGAGAGCCAGGTCCTGCACACGGCGGAGAAGTGAAGGTAATCGTCGAGTTGGATCAAATGGGCGAGGATAAGATCGAGGATTCCCCAAGGAAGGGAAGCCCAATCAGGTGATGACGGTGACCTGCGGCGTCGTGATATTAACACCTTCTTGTTGTCAATAGCCATATCTATTTACTTTTATTTTATTCTCTCGCTGCAACACCTCCTTTATAATATGCAAACCACCCGTGGGTACCGGGGCTGGGGGTGGGTGTGGGGATGACGAGGAGGGTGGGGGTTTGGGAAGTGGGGGTTTTGGCAGGGTGGGGGGGGGGGGGGAGGAGGATGACGAGGAGGGGGTGGGTTTGGGGGTAGGGGTTTGGGAAGGGGGAGTTTTCCCAGGGTAAAAAGTCAAAAAAAAACCCCGGAACTTTGAACTCAATGTCAAATAGGCACCTGAATTTAAATAAATTTCAATTGAACATCTGAACTTTCACTCCATTATTCAATTTACCCCCTTCCGTTTCAATCTTTGACTTTCCTAACGGCAACCGCTGAGCTGGACACTAACAGACAAAACAAAACGTTAGAGGGAGAAATTAGAGGGAAACAACAGTGATCAGACACCTTTTTAAGGCCTCGTTCGGCTAAATAAGCTTACTGGCTTATTTTTTTGTCCTTATTCAATTTTTTTTTATATTTTTTATGCCTTGTTCTCTTTACAATTCAAAAAGAATTTTTCAAAAAATTCTCACTAGATTCTTCATACGTCTAACATTTCTCTCTCTATCTTTCTCCACTTATTACCCCTACTATTTTTCAAAAAAAATTTCAAACACCAATCCAAACATAGCAAGTTTTTCGTTATTTTTTTGGGGATTATTGCATCGTCATGACAAGAGGAATCTAAAAAGTAACAAATTACGATCGAAACCTAATTTTTTTGAATAAAGACAAAAATAAGCCAATAAGCCAATTTTTTCGTCTTTATTAAAAAAATGGATTTTGATCATGATTTTTTAATTTTCAGATTCCTCTCGTTATGACGATACAATAATCCCCCAAAAAATTGACGAAAAACTTAAAAATACGGAGTATGAAATAAATTTGAATAAGGACAAAAAATAAGCCAATCGGCTTATTTAGCCGAACGGGGCCTTAAAAAGGTGTCAGATTACTGTTGTTTCCTTCCAATTTCTCCCTCTAACATTTTTGAAGTTTATTTAAGTTCAGGTGCCTATTTGACATTGGGTTCAAAGTTCAGGAGTTTTTTTGAATTTTTCCCTTTTGTTGGGGGTGAAGGGTTTGCAAGGTGGGGATGACGAGGAGGGGGTGGGGGTTATTTATTGTTTATTGTTTCTTTTTCTTTGTTTTTGGGGGCGACTATTCGCAGCCTCGTTTTTTCTTCCTTAGCCCATTAAAAATTTTCAACTAATTACAACATGACCCCCTAATACAAAATGACTTACTTACCCTTATACTTATATGTGAAATGACCTATATGCCCTTATGACCAAAACTCCTAAATTATCCACTTCCCCCTGATCAAAACCCCTAAATTATCCACTTCCCCCTTCCCCTCAAAATCATCAGTCACGTTTTGAAAGAAAAAAACACACAGACCTACCTGTTCTTCATCTTCTGTCCGTCTACTGTTCATCTTCTTCTCTTCTCTTCTCCTCTCTCTAAATCATCATTTTCTTTTCTCTTCTCTCTCAAATTTTCCAATGGAGGAGGAGTAAGGGCCAAATATTATATCAATGAAAGGTTCAAATCCTTCAATTGATCCATTTTTTGACCCACTTGTAGGTTTAGATTTTGAAATTGAATCAAATTCTATTGGCAACCATATGATGGCAGAGGAGAAGAAAGATATTGTGATGGACATTCGCTGTGTTTGGTTCACAATTTTGGATTGAAAATTTTGAGTTAAAATGTAAAAACATGTGATTGGATGAGTTATTTTAGAAATTAATGGGTCCCTTTATTGAGACTGACCAGAAAACAAAAAAAGAAAAACTGATGGACAAAGTCAAAAACTGATGGACAAAGTCTGTCTTCTCTGTACTCCCAACTCCAGTGGTGGTACAGTCCCGACGGGAAGAGATCCTGATCGGGATTCCGACGCCGCTCCGGGCTCACTTAGGCCACTGGACGGTCGATCCGAGACGTCCAAAAACTCTATAAAAAAAACTGAGTGAGTCTACATGAGAATCAAAGGCATCCTATGTGTGTAGGTGATTGGATCAAGCACTCCATTTTTTTGTAATACAAATATATACAAAAAAATGGAATGCTTGATCCAAGCACCTACACACATCGGATGCCTTTGATTCTCGCGTTAGCCCACTCAGTTTTTTTTTTTAGAGTTTTTGGACGTCTCGGATCGGCCATCCGGTGGCAGGAGTGAGCCCAGCTCGGCGTCGGGATCCCGATCGGGATCCCTTAGTTGCAAACCGTAGACTTTCCGCTCCCAACTCATCTCTCTGTCAATAAAGACTGTGCACAGAGTTGTACTGTTGTAGTCAGAGGAGTTGCCGGCCTTTTCAACACTTTTTGGCCCCACAATTTTTTGCATTGAAAACTAACTTTCTGAAACAAAAATTCTAAATGGGTAACCGAACACGGTGATTGTATCTTGGAAGCCGCGTGAGGAGGTAAGTTTTTCCGTTTACAATGGCCTCTGCTTTGTTGTTGTGGCGTCTGGGTTTACAAAACCCAGTTTTTCAAGAGTTTTCGATGTTTCTGGTTCGAATAGAATGACTGCTGTAATTTCGGTAGCTAACCACTGTAAAATATTACCATACTCGACAGATAGTTACCGAAATGTTGATACATTTTCAGCATTCAATTACCGAAATATAATATTGTATTCAACAGCTATTTACCGAAATCTATGTATAATTTTCCCTATATATAGATAGTTCGACAGTTGTTTACCGAAATTTGAACATATTTTCGACGTGTAGTTACTGAAATATAATTATTGTTTCAACAGCTATTTACCGAAAATAGTGGTTCGGCAGTTGTTTACCGAAGTCTGAACATATTTTCGACGTGTAGTTACCGAAATATAATATTATTTTCAACAGCTATTTACCGAAATGTATATATGATTTTTGTATATATTGGTTCAGCAGTTGTTTACCGAAGTTTGAACATATTTTCAACGTGTAGTTACCGAAATATAATTATTGTTTCAACAGCTATTTACCGAAAAAAGTGGTTCGACAGTTTTTTACCGAAGTCTGAACATATTTTCGACGTGTAGTTACTGAAATAAAATCTTGTTTTCAACAGCTATTTACCGAAATGTATGTATGATTTTCCCTATATAGATAGTTCGACAGTTGTTTACCGAAGTTTGAACATATTTTCGACGTGTAGTTACCGAAATATAATTATTGTTTCAACAGCTATTTACTGAAATGTATATGATTTTTGATTTTTGTATATAGTGGTTCGGCAGTTGTTTACCGAAGTTTGAAGATATTTTCGACGTGTAGTTACCGAAATATAATTATTGTTTCAACAGCTATTTACCGAAAATAGTGGTTCGGCAGTTTGTTACCAAAGTCTGATCATATTTTCAACGTGTAGTTACCGAAATATAATATTGTTTTCAATAGCTATTTACCGAAATGTTATGTATGATTTTCTTATACATAGTTCGGCAGTTGGTTATCAAATTTTGTACATATTTTCGACATGTTGTTACCGAAAATGATACTTATGTTCAACAGTTATATTCCGAATTCCAGAGAGGCCGAAAACTTGTTTTAATGGACTTTTGAATTTTTGATATTTTCTTCAAGGTGATGCTTCAACGCACGGCAGCCACATAGGTCCAATGACCCTAAATGATTTCACACGGGGAGTTTACGATGGAGAATGTGAGTGCGCACGGCAGTTCACATGGGTGTTTGTCTCGTGCTAAGAAACATCGTTTTGTTCCGACCTCATAAGACTACATGTTTGAATATCACTAGCGCAAACCTTCAGTGCGTGATTGATAAATGAACACGGCCAATTCTCCTATTCTATCAATGGTTGGTTCAGGCCCCTTAATGGCCGAATGTTATTTTTCCATTTGCAATTCAATCTTAAGTTTCATTCTATGTAATCGTGGTTGCTAGTTTAAGCTTATGTAATCCAACTATGTTCAATTTTTGTACTGCTATCATGGTAGTTTATTATTCCGACCATTCGATGGATTTATTTTTGTTACCGAATAGTTTTTCCATTCTTCTATTTGATTCTTTTTGTGGGGTTCCAACATTAGTCCACTACAATGGACAGATAGCTTTGCTGAGCCTTTCCTTTAGGTTCATGCCAATCTATCACTCTTTGGTACTACAACAAAGAACTAGCAGCCAAAGGCTAAGAAACGTGTTGTTCAACTGTCACACCCCATCCCGGAAAACACCACGATAAATAATTTTCCAAATGGAATGAACACACGCCTGGCCCTGATCAAACAGTAAATAAAAACACCAGCCAGGTGTTCAACACATAAAAACTTAACTTGCATATATACGGAAAATAACTGTCATACAAGATGTGCCCATAGGTATTTACAACATATACAAGCTCCAAAAATAGGCACAGATCCAAAAGAGTCAAAAAGCTAGACTACTATATACACAACTCCTGTCTAGACTCTGCAGTGGACCCACGTGCCGTCACGCACCTGAAAAGAAAACACTGTGGGGGTGTGAGCTATTTCTAACAGGATCAACGACAAACAGTCAATAAACTCTTCCATACCGATTATCGAACACATGACTGAACACAAGGGGTTAACATAAAAGTAATTGGTCGGAAAAACAAAGAAAGTAATGGGTCAAAGGTACGGTACAAAATAAGCAGGAGTTAAGAGTAACGCCAAAAAACCGATATAGCATCTTTTCTCCCTTAGCGAGACCTAAACAACATGCTACCATGCAATAATTCTATGACAAATCTAATCTCAGCAATCATCCCAAGGTACTTAGTTATCCCCTTCCTTTAGAGCTGGTATGAATAGGAGTATAGGACAATGCTCCAATGCCAATTTAAAATAGACTATTTCGATCCTCTTAATAGAGGATTAGAGGTATTGGGTGAGAGATGCTCCTAACTCAGTTGTATTCATCCCTCTAAATATAATTCTTGGAAACAAGTACTGTCAAAAGCATTTGGGGCTGCTTTTATGCCTTATTTTTCCCTCCAAACCAACCCACACAACGAAAGCAACCGACACGTCATCCCATACAAAAAACCAAGTTCAGAACGTGTAATACACATAGAAATACAAAAGAGGACATTCTCCAACAAATGCTCAACGCTCCACGTAAATTCTGTGTTTTTCTGTAATAAATTCAGTGAACATTTGTCTTTTGGTAGCCATTAAAGATACTGAAGCCATAAGTCCAATATGAATACATGCTCATAACAAACAAGGAGAAAACAAGACCTGCACATTTGTACTCCAGAAGAAGAAAACAATCTGAATGCGACAATACCAAAACATTACGCTCACCCAATGATACATCAATTAAAGTTTGAAACATTGGCTCCAAAATATAGCACTCAACAGTATAGCAATTAAGGATCAGAGGCAAAAACAAAAATTATCTCCATTGCTGAAGTCAATTACACATTCCACCCATAACATATATTATGTATTTGAAAGAAAGTACTTTCGGAGTCATACATGGAACAAAACATAGCAGTAACCAACGGGTAGTTAAAGTTAGTTTCCAAAAGGGACTAGTTCGTGCATAGTTAAGCTACCACAACTAAAATTAAAGTGAACAGAGAAAGAGTTATCACACCTGAGAATTCCGCAAATTCAATGCTCGCTTTTCTTGTTCTTCTAGTTGAGCGCGACTTCATTGGCTTGCGTTACTGGAACTAGGGTCCCGGTCCCCGCATACAAATAAACAAGAGAATTATACCGAACGTGACCAAACCAAAGATCCTTAGTCTGCCGGGTCTTTGTATCATATGAAAAGAGCTTTAAATCACCAGAAACTTTATGCTTAGTCACTAACAGTTCACCATTTCCGTTTCCTCACTATCCCTGAATTCCCCACCACCCAAACAGCTCAATTCCAAAACCCTTAAACTCAATTCGCAATCCAATTAACAAACACAATTACTATTGCACTTTATGGGAGTCACACATAAACACAATGGAGAGGAAATTTCCGATATTATTCACCACGTAATAAAATCATACAAAACGATCTCTCTCAGTTCCACACCTTTCTACTCTTACACATACATGTATATATACAAGAAAGGTGAAACAAAAGTCCAAAGCCATTTTAGTATAACTTACAGATCTCAAAAGTCCAAAGGTACGGTACGGCGTGTGTGTTTAGATCCTAACATATTAGTATAACTTACAGATCTCAACATTCACCGTTTTTGGCTACCAATTTCGGGATCTAATTACCAAAATTTCTAAACAAATACGAGATCTATTTACCAAAATCTCTACACAAATACGGGATCTAATTACCAAAATCTCTACACAAATACATGTATGTAAATGGCTGGGCTGGGGCGGTGGTGTGGCTGGCGGTGGTGAGGTGGTGGTGTGGCTGGCGGTGGTGAGGCAGTGGTGTGGCGGTGGTGAGGCGGTGGTGAAGAACAGAGAGAGAGAGAGAAGAAGAAGAAGAAGAACAGAGTCAGAGAGAGAGAGAAAGACACCTCTTGTGGTGGTGCGGCGGTGGTGTGGCGGTGAACAGAGAGAGAAGAAGAAGAAGAAGAAGAAGAAGAAGAAGAAGAAGAACAGAGTGAGAGAGAGAGAGAGAGAGAACGACACCTGATGTGGTAGTGTGGCGGTGGTGCGGCGGCAGGAGAGGCGGTGCTGCGGTGGTGGCTATGGAGGTGGAGGAGGTGGGAGGCGGAAATGGCGTGGGAGTGGTCTGGACGACGTAAATGGGGTGGGGGACCAGGGGGTGGGGAGTTTAGGGTTTTGATGGGTGAGTGGGTTGAAAGTGTAATTTTTTAAAGAAATGGTATAATTGAAAGATCAGGGACATTTATTGGGTTCCCTGGAGAAAATTTTCTGTTTTAAAAGGACTGTATGGAGTAAGGGGCGAAGGGAGAAAAAACAGGGTTGCGAATAGTCGCCCCCTTGTTTTTTTTAGATGAGATACGGCTATTTTACCAAAACACCCTCTCTTTATCCCAGTGCCTCTGTTTCCTTCCCCTTTTTTTTATCCGAAAAAACGCCTCAAGGGTCCTCTCCTTTCCTTTGGGCGGGAGACTTTTCCACCGCCGTAGTTGTCCCTTCTGTTGTGCTATTAACACAAACATTTATCACACAGATTCCACACAGGTTCTAATATGAGGCACAAGATTCCAAAAAAATTATCAAAACCGTTTATTAAATTTAAAATATTTTTTCTAGTGCCTCCACAAAAAATCAATTCAATCTGGTAAGTATAAGTATTCGATCCAATCTTCTAACTTTTCATCCAATCTCGATAAATGTTGAGAATGAATGAAAAGTTAGAAGATTGAATCGAGCACTTACACTTATCTGATTGAACTGATTTTTCATGGAAGCACTCGGAAAAATATTCTAAATTTAATGAAAAACTTGGATCATTTGTATGAGAATCGTAATAGACCCCACACTAAAATTTGTGCAAAATCTGCGTGACAAATGTCTGTGTGGACAGACTTAGAGCATCTCCAGTGGTGGTATTAAAAATTATGTGTTATATGACGTAAAGTGTATAAAGCGGGTCCCTATTTTTGTTTGTTAAGAATGTATAAATTTAGAGAATGAAGGTGTGTTGTAGTAGTGTAGTTAGTGTTGTAATTAGGAAAAATGACGGCACATGATGTGATTTGATAATTAATATCCGTAAAAAATATGCTAAGAATATTTGTTAATGCTGAAAATGTCTTTGACATATATTAATTATCAAAACACTTCATTAACCATCATTTTCCATTGTAGTTGTATGACAAAAGCAAAAAAATGGGTCCACGCCATTTTTCTTTTCATCAACCTCTTTATTTTCTTTCTCCTCTCTCTTTCTTTTCATCAGCCGGTCTCTCTCACCTGACACAACCAGACCACTTTTCCCCTCTCTCTCTCCCCCCCCTCTTTCTCTTCCTTTAACTGTGATGCTACTGTTGGTTCAACAGTAAATGAAAACCGGACCACTTTTCCCCTCTCTCTCTCTCTCTCTCTCCCCCTCCCCCTCCTTCTCTTCCTTTAACTGTGATGCTATTGGTCCAACAGTTAATGAAAGTTAAAATTGTAGTACCATTTAGCAAACCCATTAAAGCGTCAAAAACTAAAATTTGTTAGGCTGTGTTCCAGAACACAAATAATAACTTATTTTTTGTTCAATAAGAAGGGTCGTTTCACAAAAATAAGAAGGCTGGTACTTATTTGGAAGAATTTATATAGGTACCGATCGGCCGGGGAGGGAAATCGTACCGGCAGCCGCGCCGGGCCGTCTCGGGCCACCGGACGGCCGATCCGAGCCGTCCAAAAAATCTAAAAAAAAAACCAAGGGAGCCAAAGCGGGAATCAACGACATCCGAGGTGTGTAGGGTGCTTGATCCGAGCACCCCTTTTTTTAGATTTTTTGGACGGCTCGGATCGGCCGTCCAGTGGCCGGAGACGGCCCGACGCGGCCGTCGGTACGATTTCCCTCCGCCGGCACCTAACACAATAGCAACAGTCTTATTTTTTGTATACGGCAACTTTAAACTCAAAAATCATGTGTTTACGCAAATAATTTTCCTATAACTATGGATCTTGTTTGATAGATCTCATTGAGATCTTTAATACGGTGCAAAAAAAAAAAAAAAATTTCATTTACACTTTTTTTGAGTTTTGAAAATGTGAAGTAAACTTTTTGTTTGAATTTTATGGAATGATCCTTCTTATTTTTGAAATTAAAGTTGCAAAATAAGTACTTATTTTTTAAGAAGGTTTCTGGAACGGGGTTAGTTATCTCTGCCATGTCAGATAGTTTATGACAAAACTAGGTCCTTAACTCATCCACTAGAGAGCAAGAACATCCGCATCTTCCTCGTCATACCACCTCTGCAATATACTAGCGAGGAAATCATGCAAAACTCGCCAGCATCCGACTCTTTATAACCATCGCTACTTCAACAATTTTGTAGTTTTTGCTACAGTGCCTCGTGTTTTCCCACGAGTCATTGTTCATAGTTTTTTTTTGCCGATTTCTCACGGGTACTTTTAAAATCACGTTCTGAACACATTGAGCAGCTCGGAATAGCAAAATTCGATCAGGAAAAGGGGGTCTGCATTTTAACTAAAATGAGGACCCCCTCGATTGAAACAAACCGTGTACACACACACATATATATCAAGTGGCTTGCCCACCAACAGTAATACATATACTTGTATGTTAATATGTGAAAGATTAAGTGGCTTGCCACTTGCCCACTAACAGAATGATATGTTGGTTATTATGCGATATGGTGATGTTAAGGAGTGAATATTGGTCATTTATGTAGTATATCTTTCTTTTTTTTAAATGCTCGCCTCATGCCTTGTCGCCTCATCTTTTACGGGCTTTGTCGCCTCACCTTTGCCCCACACTTTTTAATCACTGAGAATAACCATCTGCTTGCTTAACAAAAGAAGGTGCTTTAGTTGTAGCCATTGATAAAATGATTTTCTAGCTAGCTCCCTTGCCTAAAGTTGTAAATTGCATAAACAATCCGAATGGTCATTATTGCAATTTATAACACAACCTTTTATAGCTTTATCATTGTTTGTTACTTGTAGCTTGCAAGGGAGTTGACGCTGGAGGTTAAACTGGATCATGGTCTGAGAAACTGGAATTGTTGAACTTGTCTGAAGAAACTGTGGGCATGCTTCAGATTCGAATTTGAAATATAGTAGTGTGCGCATGCTGTTAAGACTTGAGAGACTGATATATAGTTGTTTTTGGATGTCCTTTCTGTTAGAACCACTAGACCTCTCGGAGTAGTACGATTGTGGGTGGGGGGGAATCTTGTTCAGAGAGTCCTATGTGACGCATAGATGGAAATTGAAAGTGGCACTTTTATGGGACCAACAATGAAGAGAAGTCACTTCTCGTCAACAAGCATACAAATTTGCTTATCCGTGTCAATTACAGCTATGATTTTGAGCTTGCAGGCTTGCGTGCGTGCCTCTCGAAATAAAGCACGTTTGTGATTGCCTATCATTTGTAGCATGGCTCAACATCAGTTTGAAGTAGCCTGAAGTTCCAATAACTTGTTGGTTTAAATTTACCTGAGTCCCAAACTGCTCTTGGTTTATCAAATCTGTCTTCTGAGTCTATGGTCCTTGCCTTTGTTAGTAATTTATTTTAATCAACGGGTATCTATAATCTTAACGTGGGGAGATAAATAAGTATTTAATACCATGGAGCTCGTAATATAATTGAGATAAAGACGGGAGTGCAATTATAATTCTGTAGTGGGGTGAATTATAATTAGTGAAATAAGAAATAGAGTCTTGGTGGGATTAAGGTTTTTTATTTATACTGGGAGCCCTGACTTATTACTCCTTAGGTCCCTATCGTAACCCTATATATACACGTTATGCTCTCTAGGTCAGTTTACACATTTCTATTATTCACAGAAATAGAGGCAGATTTAGAGAGAGCAAACAGACCACGAAAGAGTCCACACTCGGTTCGTGTTCTAGACGTGCAGGAAATACGATAGAAGATCGTAAGGTGCAGTCAAGCAGTATATGTGGCTTATAGCAAGACGTGCTATAACAAGTTCAACCAGCGCTCGTGTTCGCAGGGAGTTGAGGTAAAACCCTAATTCCGCCTTGTAGGGTTTTGCGATTTTCTTGTTGTCTAATCTGTACTCGTCATTATTGGGTTCTGGGAATTGTTTCCCAACAGTGGTATCAGAGCAGGCTATAATCACGCGTATAGATTAAACAGGCCATGTTGTCCGTATGTTATAGAGGGTAGAACGTAGAACCGTGCTAACCCTTGTTTTGCAGCGTTCTTACCCAGCTATTATGGTCACATGTTTTTTTTGTTGATTTTGTGTGATTGGATCCCACATAATTTTTGTGTGGTTATTGTTATTTATTGGGTATCACGATTATTTTTCGTGGTTGTAATAATTAACGTAGCATGTGTTATTTATTAGGTGCCATGATTATTTTTCGTGGTTGTAATAATTAACGTAGCATGTGAACTCCAATGGAGGCATAAGATCGATATATGTATGTTTCTTCGATCGTAATAGCATTCAATGGTTATTCGGAGATCGAAGAAGGGAGATATAGAAGATACAAGTTGTTTGGCTCACAACAGTTTTTTTTCAGATTCGTAGGGTCTGATTGCAGGGCTATTTCGACCCAGTAAACGTTGGAATTAGAAAATCTGTTCTTCACGGAAGTTGTAGATAATTGAATTTCGAATCCAACCCAATTTGAATCACTTCAATCGGTGGTCGGATGAGAAAAATATGGCCAAAATACTGAAAGCTGTGCAGTTTACGCGGGAATATATCAAATCCGAATTTTCTTGCCTAAGCACGGTTGGATTTTGGTTTCCTTGATTGATTCAAAGTGTCTAAGTCTTCCACACAAGTATGGCTGAAGGATTTCAAGGTTGGAAGGATTGCTTAAGGATTTCAAGTTTGAAAGGACTCCTTATTGTTTAAGGATTTCAAGTTTGGAAGGATTCCTTATTGCTCAAGGATTGCATCTTTGACTATAATAGCTGGATTCTTTATCTTGTGTTTCCTTATTATTTGTGTTTCCATATTATTTGCATATGTGATATTTATCATATTGGGACAACATGGTAATATTTGGCTTTTTGACCTAGATCACGTTTTTTTGCAAATTCAAAAATTTGATAACCCTCACAAATTTTTAAATAACTAAGTGGGAGAGGGAATTTATTTTGGATAAATCCCATGGTCTCCATTGCTAGTTTGTAGGTGATATAATTAATTTTGTGTGTTGGTTTCAGAACCTTCCTCCATATCGGACAAAATTAATTGTGGCATCATCGGTACAAATTTTCTAAAGGGATAGCTCTAAGATAATTGTTGTGTGGGTCACTTCACCATCTGAGGTGGTTCATAACGGAATAATAGGTCTAAAAGCTAGGTAATGGTATACACTTAGCTGTAAATAATAATATCATCACCATCTGAGTCGCTATTATTATTTATAGGACCGAAGCTATATTGGCTATTTAATTTTGCTTGGTACGGTATAATGTCTGGATAGTAAAATTAAAAGGTTATGCCTATCTACACGAATGATGAAGAGTAGACGACCTTCCCATCAAGGCATGCTCTTCACGGTGTGTAGGGTTGCCAATGTTTTTCTTTTAACACGTGGTTGAGGGAACCAATATTAAAATGAAATTCAAGGTTTTATTGCCATTCATAATTGTTGTTATGTGATTCTCATATTCAAAAATGGATTTTTTCAATCCACTTGCAATTATTCTCAAAGGAAATAAACTTACTGGATCGAATTATATTGACTGGAAAAAGAATTTGGATATTGTGTTAACTGCTGAGGGGCACAAATTTGTGTTGTATGAGATGTGCCATCCTAGACCTGATTATGCCACATAACATGAAGCAAAATTTTATAAAAATTGGTGAATATCACCCATGTTGAAGGGACCTTGATTAGGGATCATGTTCTGAAGATGATA
The DNA here is from genome assembly GCA_020567845.1 of Rhododendron henanense subsp. lingbaoense. NCBI lineage: Eukaryota > Viridiplantae > Streptophyta > Magnoliopsida > Ericales > Ericaceae > Rhododendron > Rhododendron henanense. The sequence continues at coordinate 42,004,060 of CM036313.1, read as the reverse complement.
GCTCTTCTGAATGAACTAGAGATCCTTGGAGCTGAAATTGATGGGGAAACCCAGATCGATTTCGTTCTTAACTCACTGCAGTCTGAGAGTTTTAAGTAATTTCGCCTGAACTATTATATGAACAAAATGCATTTATTTTTGGTGAAACTTCTTAAGGAACTCCAAGCAGCTGAGGGTCTTTTGGTTGTAAAGAAACCACCATCAGTGTTAGTGGCAGAGAAGGCTTCTACTTCTAAGCTGAAAGGAAAGAAGAAGCAGAACTAGTCTCAGAAAAAGGTTGTGGAGGCATTTCATGCGCCTCAAGGTGGAGTGAAAAAGCCTGCGGGCAAGTGTTTTCACTGCAAGCAGAAAGAACACTAGAAGTAGGAATGTCCATTCTATCTCAATAAAGTGAACTATCTGGATAAATCTTTTTCACTAGTTGTTGAATGACGTTTAGTGGTGTTATCTACCAGTACCTGGTGTGTAGATATGGGAGCCACTAATCATGTTTGCAATTTGTTGCATGGGTTCCAGGAAACCAGAAGACTCAGTGATGGGGAGATTTATCTACATATGGGAAATGCTACGAGAGTGGCAGCAGTTGCAGTAGGAAATGTTTTTTTAAATTTTAGTAGTAATAGGAGTTTAATTTTGAGAGATTGTCTTTATGTTCATACTATTAGAAGAAATTTGGTTTCAGTTTCTAAGTTAATAAAGGACGGATATTTGGTTTATTTTAGTGACTCTGTGGTTATTAAGTTAAATAAACGTTTTATCTGTTCTGGTTCATTGGTGGATGATCTCTACATTATTAATCCTATGTTTCCTATAATGCAACTGCATGAATTGAATAACACTAATAATTTACCATGTAAGAGAAAAGAGCTTTCTAAATTGAATCAAACGTATCTTTGGCACTTACGTCTTTGGTCATATTAATCTAAATAGGATTTCTAGACTGGTTAGAGATGGACCTTTAGGTTCATTAGAAGTTAATGAGCTTCCAGTCTGTGAATCCTGTTTGGAAGGTAAGATGACCAAAAGACCTTTTTCAGCAAAAGGATATAGAGCCAAAGAGCCGTTGGAATTGGTTCACTCTGATTTGTATGGGCCTATGAATATCCAAGCTAGAGGTGGTTTTGGCTACTTTGTCACTTTTATTGATGATTACTCAAGGTATGGATATATTTATTTGATGCGCCGTAAGTCCGAATGCTTTGAGAAATTCAGGGAGTATAGGGCAGAAACGGAAAAGCGTCTAGGTAAATGTCTTAAGACACTGCGATCTGATCGTGGTGGCGAATACCTCTTGGGAGAGTTTAGGGACTACTTGTTAGCTGAAGGGATTACATCCCAGTTGTCAGCTCCGGGTATGCCGCAACAAAATGGTGTAGCAGAGAGAAGGAATAGGACTCTTATGGATATGGTTAGATCAATGATGAGTTATTCAGATTTACCAATTTCGTTTTGGGGACATGCACTAGAAACAGCAGCGTATATTCTTAACTTGGTACCATCTAAGTTTGTACCATCTACACCCACAGAACTATGGACTGGGTGCAAACCTAGTCTGCAGCATGTTCGAGTTTGGGGTAGTCCAGCACATGTGCTGAATGGGAACGCAGATAAATTGGAATCGAGGACAGAAGTTTGCTTGTTTGTGGGGTACCCTAGAGGAACGAAAGGTGGACTGTTTTATAGTCCTACGGATAAGAAGGTCATTGTTAGCACTAATGCCCGGTTCTTAGAAGAGGATTATGTGATAGACCACAAGCCCAGAAGTAAAATTGTTCTAGAGGAATTGAGAGGAGAGATACTGACACAAACTTCTTTACCACTAATAGTGCAAGAGGAAACACCACAAAAGACATCTGTAGAGGCAGCTATTGACACACCAGTACCTCGTCGTAGTGGGAGGGTTATTGTTCCACCCAGTCGGTATATGTTGTTGGGAGAGTCTTTTGAAATGATCCCTGATAATCAACATGCCGAACCCTGTAACTACAATGAGGCACTTCAAGATAAAGATGTGAAACTTTGGCAAAAGGCTATGAAATCAGAGATGGAGTCTATGTACTCTAATCAGGTCCGCGTTCCTTAATGGAAATCTGGATGAGTGCATCTATATGATGCAACCAGATAGATTCATAGCCAAAGGTCAAGAACACATATTGTGTGCAAGCTTAAGAAGTCTATTTATGGGCTTAAGTAGGCATCTAGATCTTGGACCATCCATTTTGATCAAGCAATCAAGTTTTTTAGTTTTGATCAATGTCCGGATGAGTTGTGTGTACAAGAAGCGCAACGGAAAAGTGGTAGTGTTTCTAGTGCTATATGTCGATGATATCCTACTCATCGGAAACGATGTGAGAGTGTTGTCTTCAATGAAAGTGTGGTTATCCGGCCAATTCGAAATGGACTTGGGAAAAGCCAATCACATCTTTGGGATTAAGCTTCTGCGAGATAGCAAGAACAAGATGTTGTGTTTATCACAAGTTAATTATATCGATGAGATTCTTGCCTATTTTAGCATGCAGGATTCCAAGAAAGGGTTCCTCCCTTTTAGACATGGAATCAACCTATCTAAGGATTAGTATCCTAAGACACCTAAGGAGATGGAGGCAGTTCCTCATGCCTCGGTAGTAGGAAGCCTCATGTATGCTATGCTGTGTACTAGACCTGATATTTGCTTTGCCGTTGGCATGGTTAGCAGTTTTCAGTCTAATCCAGGGCAAGAACATTGGACTGCAGTGAAACATATACTCAAGTATCTGAAAAGAACTAGAGATCATATGTTGGTGTTCTAGTCAGATAGTCTGGTACCTCATGGGTACACAGACTCAAACTTTATGTTAGATAAGGATTCTAGAAAGTCTATCTCCGGATATGTGTTTACCTTAGGAGGTGGAGCCATAAGTTTGGAGAGTATCAAGCAATCGTGAATTGATTGATTCCACCATGGAGGCCGGGTATGTGGTAGCTTCTTAAGCAACCAAAGAGGCCGTTTGACTTAAAACTTCTTGATGGATCTAGAAGTGATTCCTTTAGTGGAATTAGCTATTACATCTATTGTGACAATAGTGGTGGAATTGCTAACTCTAAGGAGCCATTGACTCATAAGAAGGAAAACACATCGAGCGTAAGTATCACCTGATTCGAGAGATCGTTCAGAGAAGTGATGTAGCTGTGACCAAGATCGCATCGGTAAATAACCTAGCAGATTCTTTTACGTACAGCTTACAGGCTAAGACTTTTGACAGTCACGTAAAGGGAATGTGAGTGAGATGCGTGGCAGCATGACTTTGAGTCTTAGTGGGAGTTTGTTAGGAGGTTATGTAAAAACTATGTTTTTATATGATGGATTAGTATTGTTATGTATTAATCAGTTTTATCCCTTTTTGATGAGAATCTTTTATGGGTAATGTTTGCATAATATTATTGTATGTTGTGCATGTCTGTCTTTTATTTTACAAAGTAGAGGATCCAATGAGTAGAGTTCGGCTTACACACAGAAGATCGGATCATCGGTTCTTGTGAAATATAAGATATGGTTCACAGTCTTAGATGGAACTGGACACACCATCGGTAGTAGTAGAATGTTTAGTAGGTCTGTCTTGACTACAGGGAACGGTCTAGTTCTAACTCATTGTACTAGTACACTTTGTGTGTATTGAATGGGACCGCATTGAGGTAATTGTCTTTGTACTAACTTTATAAGACAATTGGAACCTCATGAATATTATGAATGCTTATGCTCTTAATCCAAAGATAATTATTAGAGGTATATATTTAATGTTATTGATTTTGAATCATTAAAGGGTGAGATCTTTTATACGGTCAATAGTCTCGGTGAGTTGGGTCGCACCATTATGTATATGACAGCTATTAGTTATTGATGGAATCCACGTCCCTATAAGGATTGATGATACCCCCTTGAGTAAGCTTATAAGTTTTGATTATGTCAAACCCTGTAGGTGGATTTTGTATCCGACATATCGAATAAGTTAAGCGGATAGTCTCAAGGTTAAGATGTTGATTAAGTGGGAGATTGTTAGTAATTTATTTTAATCAATGGGTATCTGTAATCTTAACGTGGGGAGATAAATAAGTATTTAATATCATGGAGCTCGTAATATAATTGAGATAAAGACGGGAGTGCAATTATAATTCTGTAGTGGGGTGAATTATAATTAGTGAAATAAGAAATAGAATCCTGGTGGGATTAAGGTTTCTTATTTATATTGGGAGCCCTGACTTATTACTCCTTAGGTCCCTATCGTAGCCCTATATATACACGTTATGCTCTCTAGGTCAGTTTACATGTTTCTATTATTCACAGAAATAGAGGCAGATTTAGAGAGAGCAAACAGACCACGAAAGAGTCCACACTCGGTTCATGTTCTAGACGTGCAGGAAATACGATAGAAGATCGTAAGGTGCAGTCGAGCAGTATACGTGGCTTATAGCAAGACGTGCTATAACAAGTTCAACAAGCGCTCGTGTTCGCAGGGAGTTGAGGTAAAACCCTAATTCCGCCTTGTAGGGTTTTGCGATTTTCTTGTTGTCTAATCCGTACTCGTCATTATTGGGTTCTGGAAATCGTTTTCCAACAGCCTTGTCATTTAGTTCTCATTGTATGAAGTACTAATAAATCATTCTTTAGTTATAGGTTTGAAATCATGGAACATGGTCCCTGCTGCTACTGATTGATTGATGATTTACTGTTTCCTTTTAATTGAACTTATCTTTTCGTTTTGATTTATGACATTTAATGTGTTTGTCATACTTGCAGTTCGTGGAGACAGGTCACGAATTGGGGAACAGATGCTCAAAAGTGATTGCACTCCAAGACATTGCAACATATGGTGGGCTTCTTGGGCTTGCAAGTTTTGACAGAACAGAGTTGAAGGCAACTATACCATGTCTATTAATATTGAATAGTTCCTATGTAATATCATAGTTTGCAGTTATGTTCCTGATTATTTCATTTATTTGGCAGAACAAAGTCAGGACACAATCTCAACTTCCGGAATTTCTTGGAGTTGGTCCCTGAACTTAGGGAGCTTATTCACAATTTTTATTCAAGGTAACTTGCTATATCTTTGTTTTTTTGAACATGTCCATGTGTCTAGGTTGGGGGCATTTTGATTTATCTTTGCATTTCATCTTGTTCTTGCCTCATTTTTCGGCAAAAGTACATAAACACCCCTTCACATTTAAAAATCACCCGTACAGACCCCTTTAACTACTGAAAATGAAAAAATGCTAACTCCGTTAATGGAATAGAGGAAATGACTAAAATACTCTTTTAATATTAGGCAAAAGTACATAAACACACCCTCAACTATCACTTTGTTCCATGGAGCCCCCCTCACATTTATATTGTTTTCGCTCGTCTATTGTATTGGTAAGCCGTTGATCTTTGGACTTCATTTCTAGATCTATTTTGCTGAAATTTTTAGAAAACTGGGCTTGTTTTATTTTTTCAATTGATCTATACATAAACCAGCATGCATACTTGTTTGCAACCTTTTGAATTGCAAGTGTCATTTTGAAGTTGGGTTTGTTTATTAGGCTACCGTGACTAATCTGTGGGATGCAATTCATAAGTGAGTGTCGAATATGTTCGTAGTGTTTATGAATCTGTTAGATGTGAACTAAAATTTCAGTATTAGATGAAATGGGTATCTTTGGTTGGGAGTATTGTTAAATAAAGCTCAAAAGTTTCAATTCTGTTTGCTGGTTTTGGGTTTTGATTGAAGACTGTTTGTAGAGGGGAGAAAGAGAAGGGTTAGAGGGGGTGTATGTATTTAATGCATGTATCTAATAAAACAAGGGTATTTTCGTCCGATTTATGGATGAGGGGGTTCATCACAAACGGTTATGAGACGGATGGGTGTCACTTGGGTAACGAGGAGTAGTTGAGGGGGTCTGGATGGGCGATTTTGGGCGATTTTAAATGTGATGGGGTCTTTTTGGGACAAAGTAATAGTTGAGGGGGTGTTTATGTCCTTCTGCCTCATTTTTATTGGGTGCTAATTGCCCGTTCTTGGAACTACCATCTTTGTACTTCGTATTCTGACCTGAACACTTTTTTGTTATCATGGCAGCCATTATGCTTCATATCTGGATTACCTTGGGAATTTGAAAGCATACCTGCTGCTTGATATCCATTTGCACAACCATGACGAGACACTATATGAAGAGATACGTAACAAAGCCCTTGTCCAGTATACTCACCCATTTGTGTCCATTGATCTTGGGATGACGGCTAATGCTTTCAAAACAAGCGATGCAGGTCTTGAGATATAGCTTGAAGCTCTAATTACTAACAACCAAATACACTCTATCAAGTTTCGTCTGATTAATCCCCTTATGTTTTAGTGCACTTCCAATGCCTCAATACCTGAATGACCAGTGCTATTGGATTACTAATATATATTACTGTATGGGAACAATGAATGGTGTCTCCAAAGGTGCCAATGCTATTTCTTCTAGTTTCTCTCACAGTACCAAATCGATCTGCTGTAAGTGGGTCCTTTCATGGGAGAGGTAGGAACAGATGGCCTTGCTAAATATTAGCAATATATAGCTAAACCCTTTGTCAAATATGCCACATGGTATAGCTGTGGATTATTGTAGCATGTATTTTAATTTTCACCTCACAATCAGAGAAGGAAAATATAAACTTCGTGCGATAACCTATAGCTATACTCTATAGCAAGCCATAAAGCACACCATTGTCTAGCTTGATATTGAAGAGAGAATACCAATTACTGTGAGAGTATTGTAGATTTTTCTAGGTGTCAATGCATGTGTGGAGCGATTTATAAAGGGAAAGGAAAACCGACGAATAAATGGAAATTATTCATTTCATTATTCCCTTGTCGTTACTATTTCCTTGATAAAATGCTGCAACTCACCATTCACACACAACCTTAGAGGAACTGTGGGCTTCTCTCCAATCATTTGAGAGAACACTCTTTCCATTCTAGGCCCATAAATTTTTTTTACAATCTCACGTCAATGATTGATACAGTACATTTTGTTTTGCTTGTTGAGAACATGAAGTATGCCAAAAATCAAGTTTATTGGACATCATTAGATATATTTTTGAAACACATTATCTTGCAAAATATAAGACTGTAACACTAGAACAAAACCCCCTTCTAGAATTTTTGCAATATAAATCTGTTTCGAAATCATATCAAATGATAATTGATCAAACTGATTTTTGGCACACTTGATGCTCTTAGTGAATTAAAAATTAAAAATGATTCCAATCATTAAAATGTGAGACACAATGACCAAATGAAGTCTTTAAATAAGCAAAGAGTACCATTCCATTTCAATTTGAAAAATCCCTCAACGTCAATTTTGTTTCCATACAGAGGACTGTTTTGTGGCAACAAATTCTTTTTGAAAACCTCACATCCTATCCCAAATATCCCTCCCAACGTCTTTTTTGTTTCTAGCCAAAAAGGTTGTTCCTTTGATGCAACAACTTTTCGAAATCTCATTTATTCCAAAAAAAATGAAAACCATTTTTTATTCTAAAAATTGGGCCCACAAAATTTAGTGAGTGCATAAGTAGGTGGCCAGATGTAAGGACCCGTAATTTTAAATTCCATTCCTTTAATTAATTTGAATGTGGACGATCGTATTTCGGATGGAATATCATTTTTCTTAACGTGGTGTTACGGATTGACGTGCATCGTTATGTAACGAAAGTTCGGTAAGTCATTGAAAAATGTGTTTCGTTGATGTGAGGGTGTTTGGGGGTGTTGTGAGTGTGTGGGTGGTGATCGGAGGTTGACTCGTTGAACGTCGGACAAGTTTGCAAAATTTCCAGATTGGTTCCGGAACCCCTGTTTTTGCCAGTTCCGGAACACTTATCTGCAGATCAGTTCCGGAACCCCCATTTTTGCCAGTTCCGGAACCCACTTCGAATTTTCTGAAAATTGGGTCGCGTGTTGGACCACTATATAAGCACTACCTTTACTCTTTTCACACTCTATAACCACGAAAAATCAACCCTAGAGCTCTCTCTCTCATCTCTTTCTCCCTTTCGTACTTCTCTCTTCGATTTCATCTCCTTAGAGTGAGATTCCGAAAAAAATCCAAGAATTAAAGTTGCTCTATGAAGCAAGAGCTTTATATCTATCCAAGAAAAATCATCATCGGATCAATGTGGAGCTCCTTACTTTTTCTGGTTGCTTGATTGAGCGACCAAGAACTTGAAAAATCGTATGCTCAAGCTTGGAGGGAGTTATTCATGGTGGAGATTGCGCGTTCTTGGTTGGAGGAGATCGTTCTTGGTGAGTTTGGCCGAAATCAAGTCGGAACAACCTAGGGTTTGCTTAGATTTTTGGGGTTTTGCTCAAAACCCATGAGGTAGGGATTTCTAACTTACTTTATGTGTTTATGAGTAGTTTTGGTGCCTAAATCTTGTTGTTGATCATTGTTTTGGGTTTGGGTAAAATCTGTCATGGTCGTGTTCTTCGCGCTGCAATTCCAGATTGGTTCCGGAACCCCCCTTTTGCCTAGTTCCGGAACTCTTTGTCCAGTGGTGAAATTTTAAGTTTCTCGGGTTGAGTTCCGGAACCCTTATTTTTGCCAGTTCCGGAACCCAGTCAGTTCCGGAACCCCCCCTTTTTGCCAGTTCCGGAACCCAAGACAGTTTTTCGTAAAATTTTCCTTTTTCATATTCAAAGGCCGTGGTTCCTTCTATGGGGTTGGTTTACACTTATTTAAGAGTTTATGAACATTATTAGACGTTGGACACGTGATGTATTATCTTGGGTTTTGAAGGAACAAATTATCGTTGAAATGAAATTTAAAGACTTGTCAAGAGCCGTTGAGAATCGAAATAGGATACTTGAACCTTAATTATGAAGTAATGACAATTATAGGGGATGTGATGTGAAATGTTTACTCGATATATTAAAACAATGGGGATAGTTTAAGAATTCAAAATCAAAGTTATGTTAATACCGTTATTCTGGGGTGGAGTTCTCGTAGTACATCTTTGACACCCGATGAATGGTTACGTTTATTTGATGGTAAGTTTAGGAATGAATTATGAACGCACATAGCATAATGAATGATATTTGACAGGAATTGAAATGTGAGTCCGTTTCTAGCTATTTGCATGATATTGAGCTCGTGAGGGATTAGTTGACGCTCGTAGTATAATCACTAGATTGACGATGTGGTTAATGATGAAATGAGGCCACGATTTGTAATATGGATATTTCACTTAGAATTAGATTATTTGACATATTTCATTGGATTTGAGTTCGGAAAGGATTAATTGATTTACCGGGGTATGTTATTGATTGATGTGAAACAAACGGTTGATCTACTACGTTAAAGATGTGGAATTTTGGTGTCTCTCTTATTGAAATTGTGAAGGGAGTTTCTTTACGTGTGTTTGATTCATGAATCTAGTTGATTGTCGTGTTTTGTTATGTATTGAGATTATAGAATATGCCTGAAGATGAATTGGTTGAAAAGATGAGGTTATTTCCGCGTATGTGAATCTAAGTATTGGTGTGAGAGACATACTTAGCTATGTGTGGGGATTTGAGAAATGGTGGATAAAGAGATTGCTCGCTTAGTGAGAATATGTGACACTAATTGAATGATTTACCGGAATGAAAGCCACGGATCCACTATAAGGTGAGATGCCGGAATGAAAGCCACGGATCCACTATAAGGTGAGATGCTGGAATGAAAGCCACGGATCCACCATAAGGTGAGATGCCGGAATGAAAGCCACGGATCCACCGAAAGGTGTGATGCCGGAATGAACATAGGACGCACGGGGTCCTTAATGCTCGGACATGAAATTGAAACATGTGACATAGTGAAAGCGGGGAATCTTGTAATTGTTTAGTATCATGGTAAAAGGGGAATGTGTGGGTTTGATGATGAGGCTGATTGATTATTGAGATTAAATGGATGTAATTGAGAAATTGGGAGGTGAAATTTAGAAAGAACAGAGCACTCATGTGAGGAATTATGAACTTTTAACTTGAGCTTGTGCCTTGAATGGTTTGAAGTGTCGATACTTGCTTTCTTCTTTTCTTATAGACTTCCAAATATGGTGACTTGATGTATTGAGATTGGTGTGGTAATCTGTTTGGCATGGAGACATGTTTGATACTTTGTGGTAATCTATGTTGGAGGTTTAAAGTGGTCTTGGCACCTTAGATTTATCAAGGAAAACAAATAAAAGGAATTTTGAGGGAATGAGAACTTGAGACTAGAATTAAAGGCACATGTAAATGCAAATGGGTTGAATCATGACGTGTTGGTCATGAAAGGAGAACTTGTTAAAGGGGATACGATGGATGTTAACATGAGTTTTAAAAGGTTGTTTTGGGAATGAGTGTGAGTCATTTAATGTTGTAATGTGGTATTATTCAATACATATATGCTTTCTCCTTATGTGAAGAGTATGATTTGGACGAAGGGTTGGCCAGGGAGTTAACCTGTAATGTTTCTAAATGGTAAAAAAAATAGTACATGAATTGAGTCTATGTTGTTGAAAGGAAGGATAGCTATGTAGGTTATATCCTTAGTTAAAATGTTTTGCTCATATTAAGATATTTTCTTGGCACTTATCACTCCATTAGCACATAAAGTTTGTACAGATTTTCCTACTGGGCTAGTGTAGCTCAACCTATCATTTTCAGGTACACTGCAAGGACTCAGTTTTGAAGGGTGTGAAGTGCATGCAGACATCACAGGCTAAAGTTAATTTCTAAAGTACTTGTCTTTCTTCGTAGATCAAATTGCAGTGTCTATTTGCTCTATTTTGGAATACTGTATCCGTTTGACAGACTTGTGAGATTTTGGGGACTGTATTGTAATTTGTGGTATCGTATTTACTATTGTGAGGATTTGTATTTAAAATGGTATATTTATTTATGTTGAAAATCGAGGGCGTGACAACTTGGTATCAGAGCTATAGGTTAGAATACCTCGGGACCGTGGGGAGACATTTAGTCTCATGGGTCTAGCGGTTGGGTTTGGAACATGAGCCGTGTGTGCATCTGTGGATAGCATTCATTCATCTAGGTGGCATTGCGTTTGCATTGATGTGGGACTATATGGTGTTGTTGACCCATGATGGGAAAAATTGGAGGCTTGACCTATAACTGATGTGGTGGTCGTTGATTACTTCCTTTCCTTAACTCTTGAGGTGATAAAATATATATATATATATATATATATATATTTCGTGTTTGGAGAATACGTGTGCTTTTAGAAAGTTATGTATTGATGTAGTACTTGCTGTCATGTGGTTATGGTTTATAGTTGTTACATATAAATGTGTTCTCTGTATATTTACTATGTTATAAGCAATTATGCTTGGTGTCTGTATTGTGCTAACGTAAATGGTAGAGTTTGAATGTAAGGTGCATCCTATTAGTGCATGTTAAGTAAATGCGTTGATTGTTAAAGTAGATTGTATTTGGTATATGTGAAACTCATTTTTCTAAGACTTGAGAATCTACTCTCGGATATTTAGTTTGAAGTACGGCAGGCCACCATGACTTCAAGATTGAATATCTAGAATAGAAGCTCATTAAATAAGATAAAAGAAAAAGATTTATCTTCTGCTATGTAATTGGATAAGGAAGATGTTATTTAACTTTTCTTTTGCCATGAAGAGATAAGTTTAACTGCAAAACTTTCTCTATGAGTGATGTTATCAATTTGTCTGAAAGGGGTTACGAAGAGTATCCATGTTTGAATAGCTTTGCTTAATATGTCTCTAGTGATTATGTGTTTGTACTCTATTTGGAATTGGGAACGGTTAGGTGAAAGGGTTAAACCCTTCTTAAATTGGAATGCTTTCGATTACTTCTGTAGGATTAAGTTGGTACGTGTGTTCTTGATATTAAGTGATGCCAGAACATGATTTGATGGTGTTGTTTGGTTAACAAGAACTAGTGTGAAATTGTGATTAATTTTAGTTTCATATCGATGGTATGTTGAAGGAAATGATGATCCCAAGGGTTAAGCCTTGAAGGGGACAGGAAGGTTAAGCCTTGATAAATGATCGAATGGTGCATCAAAATGGTTAAGCCTTGAGAAATGGACATTCAAGTTAAGCCTTGGATGGAACGCTTGAATATGTAGAAACGTGATGGGGTTGTTTTGAGAGAAAGATTTTAAGTTACAACGGAAAAGAAAAGAGGAATTTGTGTAAAAAAAAAGAAAAGAAAATGATGAAATAGGAAGAAGTATTCAGACTTATCTTATTTGTGTTTTCTTGATTGATGTGTATCTAAGTTGTTGCATGACTGTGGCTGAAATATTAGTGTATAGAGTCAGGAGTGAATTGTAGAAAGTGGACTGAACGATAATAAACAGACATATGGTTAGAATTATTTTCTTTCAGATTGAACTCGAGGCAAAAAGGAAGATGGAAATGGTAGCACTCAGGAAGAATTGTTTGGCATGCTTAGTGAGTCTTGTTTGTTCGATTAGAATTGGGATGGTTAGCGTTGTGTCGTAAAAAGGGGAGGTCTAGAGCTAGAGTCGGTGCATTTTTTTTTTTAAGGAGAAACTGGTACGTGTGTCCTAGATCTTCATGGTCATGTGTTGAAGGGAAATGTGAAATATGTAGCGAGAATTTTGTGGGGTAGTAAGAGTAAGGAAGAATTGTCATGGGAAAAGGAAAGGAATGTTAGAAAGGAATCAAGATTTATTCATGGTATAACCAATGTAAATTACTCAAGTTAAGACTTCGTGTTTATTGAATGGTTGCAAAACTTTGATCACAAGTGGTTTTGTGTGTATTCTTTGAGGCAGAACGTGATGGACTATGGTTTATCAAATTTCGGGGACGAAATTTCTTTAAGGAGGGTAGGATGTAAGGACCCGTAATTTTAAATTCCATTCCTTTAATTAATTTGAATGTGGACGATCGTATTTCGGATGGAATATCATTTTTCTTAACGTGGTGTTACGGATTGACGTGCATCGTTATGTAACGAAAGTTCGGTAAGTCGTTGAAAAATGTGTTTCGTTGATGTGAGGGTGTTTGGGGGTGTTGTGAGTGTGTGGGTGGTGATCGGAGGTTGACTTGTTGAACGTCGGACGAGTTTGCAAAATTTCCAGATTGGTTCCGGAACCCCTGTTTTTGCCAGTTTCGGAACCCCCCCTTTTTGCCAGTTCCGGAACCCAAGACAGTTTTTCGTAAAATTTTTATTTTTCATATTCAAAGGCCGTGGTTCCTTCTATGGGGTTGGTTTATACTTATTTAAGAGTTTATGAACATTATTAGACGTTGGACACGTGATGTATTATCTTGGGTTTTGAAGGAACAAATTATCGTTGAAATGAAATTTAAAGACTTGTCAAGAGCCGTTGAGAATCGAAATAGGATACTTGAACCTTAATTATGAAGTAATGACAATTATAGGGGATGTGATGTGAAATGTTTACTCGATATATTAAAACAATGGGGATAGTTTAAGAATTCAAAATCAAAGTTATGTTAATACCGTTATTCTGGGGTGGAGTTCTCGTAGTACATCTTTGACACCCGATGAATGGTTACGTTTATTTGATGGTAAGTTTAGGAATGAATTATGAACGCACATAGCATAATGAATGATATTTGACAGGAATTGAAATGTGAGTCCGTTTCTAGCTATTTGCATGATATTGAGCTCGTGAGGGATTAGTTGACGCTCGTAGTATAATCACTAGATTGACGATGTGGTTAATGATGAAATGAGGCCACGATTTGTAATATGGATATTTCACTTAGAATTAGATTATTTGACATATTTCATTGGATTTGAGTTCGGAAAGGATTAATTGATTTACCGGGGTATGTTATTGATTGATGTGAAACAAACGGTTGATCTACTACGTTAAAGATGTGGAATTTTGGTGTCTCTCTTATTGAAATTGTGAAGGGAGTTTCTTTACGTGTGTTTGATTCATGAATCTAGTTGATTGTCGTGTTTTGTTATGTATTGAGATTATAGAATATGCCTGAAGATGAATTGGTTGAAAAGATGAGGTTATTTCCGCGTATGTGAATCTAAGTATTGGTGTGAGAGACATACTTAGCTATGTGTGGGGATTTGAGAAATGGTGGATAAAGAGATTACTCGCTTAGTGAGAATATGTGACACTAATTGAATGATTTACCGGAATGAAAGCCACGGATCCACTATAAGGTGAGATGCTGGAATGAAAGCCACGGATCCACCATAAGGTGAGATGCCGGAATGAAAGCCACGGATCCACCGAAAGGTGTGATGCCGGAATGAACATAGGACGCACGGGGTCCTTAATGCTCGGACATGAAATCGAAACATGTGACATAGTGAAAGCGGGGAATCTTGTAATTGTTTAGTATCATGGTAAAAGGGGAATGTGTGGGTTTGATGATGAGGCTGATTGATTATTGAGATTAAATGGATGTAATTGAGAAATTGGGAGGTGAAATTTAGAAAGAACAGAGCACTCATGTGAGGAATTATGAACTTTTAACTTGAGCTTGTGCCTTGAATGGTTTGAAGTGTCGATACTTGCTTTCTTCTTTTCTTATAGACTTCCAAATATGGTGACTTGATGTATTGAGATTGGTGTGGTAATCTGTTTGGCATGGAGACATGTTTGATACTTTGTGGTAATCTATGTTGGAGGTTTAAAGTGGTCTTGGCACCTTAGATTTATCAAGGAAAACAAATAAAAGGAATTTTGAGGGAATGAGAACTTGAGACTAGAATTAAAGGCACATGTAAATGCAAATGGGTTGAATCATGACGTGTTGGTCATGAAAGGAGAACTTGATAAAGGGGATACGATGGATGTTAACATGAGTTTTAAAAGGTTGTTTTGGGAATGAGTGTGAGTCATTTAATGTTGTAATGTGGTATTATTCAATACATATATGCTTTCTCCTTATGTGAAGAGTATGATTTGGACGAAGGGTTGGCCAGGGAGTTAACCTGTAATGTTTCTAAATGGTAAAAAAAATAGTATATGAATTGAGTCTATGTTGTTGAAAGGAAGGATAGCTATGTAGGTTATATCCTTAGTTAAAATGTTTTGCTCATATTAAGATATTTTCTTGGCACTTATCACTCCATTAGCACATAAAGTTTGTACAGATTTTCCTACTGGGCTAGTGTAGCTCAACCTATCATTTTCAGGTACACTGCAAGGACTCAGTTTTGAAGGGTGTGAAGTGCATGCAGACATCACAGGCTAAAGTTAATTTCTAAAGTACCTGTCTTTCTTCGTAGATCAAATTGCAGTGTCTATTTGCTCTATTTTGGAATACTGTATTCGTTTGACAGACTTGTGAGATTTTGGGGACTGTATTGTAATTTGTGGTATCGTATTTACTATTGTGAGGATTTGTATTTAAAATGGTATATTTATTTATGTTGAAAATCGAGGGCGTGACACCAAATCTAGAGAGTGAGTTATTGAGTGATAGGCTAATGACCTAACTTATCTAGTCCATTGTAACTTGTTTATGCACATTAACTAGCTAAGATTTTAGCTATTCACACTATTGAGTGCTTTATAGGGTCCTTTGGAGATCCTCTAGGGTGATCTAATGTCACAACCTTGACCCGCCCCTTGAGGTCTTAATCATGACAAATGTCAGTGATTTCTCACTAAGGCCAAATCACAAATCAAATATTACCTAAACAAGTGATAATCAAAAGGGACTAAAACATAACAGTGGAAGCAAAAGTCAACTTTTATTGATAACAAACCAAAGTCTTACATAGGTTTTACAAACCAAAAGGGAAACCTCTCAGAGCTATGCTTACCTACAAATTTAAAAGCTAAACAAACCATATACAAAGCTAAGTGTTTACAAAGCATAACTTTCTTTCTACAAGTTTCCAAAAATACAACACATCTCAAAAATAAACACCTCGCCACACTACGTGTCGCTTCCTGAAAGGTGGAAAAGAAAATACATAAGCCAAAACTCGTGTGAATGATTAATACTTAACTCACATGCCTTCCATGGACAATGCAAAATAATTTGATAGTATTTCAAAACAAAGAACTCAATTTCATAAGCCAAATATAATGCTAATTCCGCTATTCAAAATTCAAAAGTTGCCGGGCGTCCCCGGTAGTGGATAAGCCAGACGTCTACACATTATCCAAAAACATACACCAACCTCAAACACCCTTGCTAGCCATTAAGCCGTCCCCTAGCAAGACCGGACGTTGGGAATGCCATTAAATAGATTCGCAAATATTTCACAAATAGGTCCACCTTCCATTGTTATTCCATGGAGTACACAATTTATAAAACTTGTTCAAATAAGCTCATTAAGGAAAACAAGTTCAAAACCATGTGTTTAGGTATTAAATCACTCACCTCGGCTCTACGAACCACCCGAACTTCCTAAAACAATTAGGCAATAAAAATATGATTAGAAGATGCTAAACAAGCCTATCTTTATGAACATAAGGTCCTAAGGTAAACATATGAAGTTAGATAGCTAGCCCAAGAAGATAATCACAGAATCTGCAGCTTCATCGACTTTAACGCCAAAAACTGACTTTGCACAAGAATAACTAAGACACAATCTTTATGCATTTTTTTAGGTCTATGAGTCTAGTTTCAAAATCAGAAATTGGATCGCAATTTCATCGCTCGAGCTAAAAATTATGGCCGTTTCCGTAAAGTGCGACGAAGCAGTCAGCACTGCAGATACCGCAACAGCAAGTCGGTTAACGAATTTTAACTCCTTCCACATTTTGAGTTAGGTTCTGAAAATTTTACACAATAAAATAGACACATACGGGCATCTTCAGTAAAAATATCAAAAAATATTAAGGTCTGGAAGTTGGTGAGAAAAATTCCTCAAGAACATGGCAGATTTTATTCTGATGAAGCTCTAAATTGCCTACCCACAAGCTGTACGAATTTCTGAAGTAAAACCCTAAAATTCACATCGAAACTAGTACAGAAACTTCACAAAACATAAGCAAACTTGAACATACTCATGGGCTACCCCAAATATACCAAATTCATGAATTACACAAGCTTTAAACATGTCAATTTCTAGAAATTTAAACGAGGTTCATGGGTTTTCAATACAAACTTCAATCTCCACCCTAAACCCACTTAGATTCAACACTTCTAGCAAAAATTGAACATCAAGAACAAGAAATTTTACTCCTCTAGGCATGTACTTACCAAATTAGGCTTCAATCCAAGTCTAAGAAGAAATCTCCCAGATTTTCCTCTTCTTTTCTTCCTCTTCTCACCGAACGGTTCTCTCTCTATCTCTCTATCTCTAAGGTGGTGATAAGAACAAGAAGGGAATTACGTAGAACTTCTTTATTTTGTTTTATAAGGAAAAGTTATCATGTGTGTATGGGTGCATGGCCTATCTTGTGCTCCTAATTCATTTAACAAGTAAAACATGTTCCTAGCTCACATAATTAACCCCAAACATAACATATAATCAAACTCTAAATATAATTAAAGGATCAGGGGTATTACAGCTAATCCTCTTTTTTATCATCATTTCGTGCTCTTGCAGGCTTGTATCGACTCCCATAACAAAATTCTCTGCGCGTGACATGCTGATGAGATAAATGCAACTTTTCAGCTTGTCCTACAGGAATTTTTTTTTTTTTTTTTGCTTTAATTGTGTACTTGTTCGGCTTCGAAATGGCTCAAGGACTGAGCGGGCGTGCTAGGATGTGTCGCGTCCAACGTAAAGGACTGGGTGCCCCTTTTTCTGACTTCTTGATCGTGAGCGAGAGTGCTGCAAACCTAAGGGCTAGATTGCAGTGTTGGTTCGTGATTTTGACTCTACGAGCGAGAACTTTGTAATTTCCTAACCGTGTAGGAAAAGAAGTAACAACGTAGAAATAACTTTATGTGTGGCCCGTGATCCTCGATCCTCGTTCCTTCGCTGGTGGTTTGATGGTTATCGAGCCTTCTTCCCCTAGCCTGCACAGGGAGCGCACGACTAAGATCTGACCGGGGGTTGTCCCGGCAAGGCCCTCCGGCGAGAGGATGAGTATTGTGCAGAGAGAGGAAGCAGAAGACTAGAGAGTGTATAAGTGTGAGTGTCGAGTAGCATGTACCTCCTTAGGGTTGCAATCGCTTGGTATTTATAGAATTCTCTTGGCTTGCCTTCCAAGTACGATCACGTGCTTGTCACGAGCCAAGTGACGCCATGGTGACCTCATAGAATAGATCTGGTAACCGCTTTTGGGGTGAGCTGGCATGCCCATGTGTGCTCACGATCATCTTCTGTTATAACCGCCTCCGCACGTGGGGGGACGCGTGACTCAGCAGCCAGTCGTGCTCCGCGGGTGGCCGAGCACATATCTTGCCAAACCTGGCATGTGACCGACGGGGAAGGATACGTCGCAAGGGAACTCGTCGAGGGCAGTGACCGAGCACGGACTCGTCTTCCGCCGAGCCTATGGCAAGTGGGATAGCGACGAAGGATATCGACAGGAGCCGTGCGCAAGGTTTATGCTCGGCACGGACTGGATTCGGTCCGCACCACTGCGAACTTCTATGTTCAGCCTGCTACAATAGCCCCTTAATCTCTGGCGATGCCGATCGTGTGGTAGGGATTGAAGTCAATCCTTGGCCGAACCTGTCGAACGCCGAACGTGATCTTTGTTTGTCAAAGGTTAGGTTAAGCCGAGCCTGACCCATCCTCTCTTTAGAAGCAATATCAGCCGTTGATGGAGAACCCTAGTGGAGGAGTGCCAGATGTCGCTCTGTGGCTGGGCACGGTTGACGAGAGGACGGCTGGCAAACCCTGCAGGCTGTCCTTTCTATGCCACGTGTCATGCGCTGAATGGCCAATGGTTCGGCGGTGTAATTATGGGCGGGAACTTCGAATTCCCAACCCTAGCTCTATAAATGGGGCGAGGTGAGGAGAGAGAAGGTTACAAACCCTCTCTCTCTCTAAAACTCCATTGCCAGAGCTTCGAAGAGCGACAGTTCATCTTCTGATCTTGATTCCCAGAGATTTCACCACCAGATCTTGCTGAAAATCACAGGTACGAGTTCGTTTTCCATCACTCTCGTTGTTTATGCAAGTTTTCCGCATTTTCTTGTTCATTTTCTGGGTTTTTGGGGGGTTTTCTGTTCTGAGTGAACAGTGCACCACTGGAGATGGACGGACTGTTCATCTCCATCTTCAACGTGTTCTTCCAAACATAGATCCTTCATGGTGTCAGGGCTTGGCAGTCGATGGAGTTGGCCGAGCCCCAATTTATGGTGTTTGGTAGGCTTAGCCGAACACGGGTTTGGCCGAGCCTTGAAAACGACGATGGGGTGGGCCAATTAGGATACCGAGCGTAGTGAGATCCTTGCTTTCTAGCCGACGACGAGGTCTCATGTTTTCATTTTTGCCTTTGTTAGGTCTGGCTCACCCAATCATCGTCATCTCATCCGACTCTGAAAGTTCAGGGGACGATTCCGCAGATCTCGTGATCCGAGAATATGTGGAGAGACATAGAAGCCGATGCCAAGCTTCTTCGATCGATTCAAATATGTCAGGTTCCAGCGATTCCAATGCCGAACGTGACCACGAGTACGACGGTGGGTATAATACCGAGCCCGAGATAACCTTTACCACCAGCACTGAATCCGAAGCCGAGCACGAACTTGGTCCTGAGGCCGAGTCTAGGATTCGTTCACAAGCCGAAGCCACGACTTCTTCTCGTTCTGCTCCCATCGAGACTTCGTTTGAGAACAGGGAATTTGCCGACCTTTTCGAGCGAGGTCAGGTTTGTCCCCACGCCCATTACTTCAGCGGGCGTCCAAATGAATATGCGGATTTCTGCCGAGCGTATAACATCCTAGACGATGTTGTCATCAGCCAGGTAGCCAGTAATAGGATCAGGGATAAGAGGAGAGACCATCCCGAACACATAACAGTCCCCTTGATGGCCATCTGTGAGGCCGGGCTCCGTTTCCCCTTTCACCCGTTTCTGAGGGAACTGCTGGCTAGGTTCGGCATAGTACCTCACTTATTCGCGATTAATAGTTATAGGATAGTGATGTCCGTAATCAAGTTGAAGGAGCTGCACGACCTTGAGTTCACCGTTGCCGACCTCTTTCATACGTACATCATGTCTAGGCACGGGAAGACCGGCCGTAGGTATCTATCAACGCGTGGCGGTAAGGAGCCCCTGATAGATGGGCTTCCTGATACGGACAAGTGGGCTAACTTTTATGTCGAAGTTAGTGGAAATTACGAGTTCGGCGATCAGTCGATGCGGCTGCATTCTGTGCCGAAGATAATAGACTTCCGAGGTTTCCTTTTGTTTCTTTAACTTACCGAGCATGATTTACTCCTCCATTATGTTCCTGATATTTTGTTAACACTTTCTCCTTTCGCAGATCACCAAGCAATAACTAAGACCCAAAATTCTTTGGCCGTTGAGGATCACGTGGAGACGTTGAAGGCCCAAATTTGCCGTGACGCGCCGACGCTGCTCGGTTACGACCCTTCGTACAAAGGGAAGCTGAAGAGGAAGGAAAAGGAAGCGGGGCCGAGCACGAAGGCTAAGGGCAAGAAGGTAGCTGCTAAGGAGCAAGGGGTTGGGGACAAGATTCCCAAGCCGAGCAAGAGGGTGAAGGAACCAAGGTTGAAGTTTCCCACCTTCAAGAAGTCAGCCGACTTCTGGTTCCAGGACAGTCAACTAGCCGAATTTCAAGGTATCAATATTCCTCCCCTCCGAACCCTTATTCCTA
This sequence comes from Rhododendron henanense subsp. lingbaoense, assembly GCA_020567845.1. NCBI lineage: Eukaryota > Viridiplantae > Streptophyta > Magnoliopsida > Ericales > Ericaceae > Rhododendron > Rhododendron henanense. Next base: position 41,983,323 of record CM036313.1, on the reverse strand, counting down.
AATTCGCCTACGATATGGGCAGAAGGAACGTTGTGAAGCTCAACCTCAGAGATGGTGCCGCAGCTCGCAAGAAGGAAGCTGAACTGTCCGAGCATGCTGCAAAGAAGCAGAAGGTCACCCATGACTTCTTCCCCACAAGGCCGCCGACGCCACTCCCAAAGGAAAATGAGCAAACTGAGTCATCGGCTGCGGGTGGCTCGAAAGCTACGGAGAGGGCAGCTGGTTCGGGTGGCCGAGTGATTGTGCCAGAATTCGCGCCATCGTTTGCAATGGCCGATGGCAGGGTGGTTTCCGTTGAGGACAGCGTCAAGCTCGAGCCCGGGCTCGCTGTGACTATGCTGCACGGCTTGGCTCTGCCGAGAGACATGGATAGGGTTCCTGGGGAGCTCCAGCCGAGTATTGCACACCTGAGCGCCTACCCTGTTCAGGTACTGCCTTACTTTGTATTTTTCCTTTATGCGTTGACGTTATCTCTCTCTTCTTTTCCTCGTCACCGAGCCTGATCATTTTGTCCTCTACAGGCTGGACAGGCTGCACTGCGAGTGTCGAGTCAGGCCGATCTGCTGGCCGCTGAGAGGACACGTTATCGTGATGACGCTAAAGCCGAGCGTGAAAAATGAAGGCTGCGAAGAATGGCCTGAAGTTGGCCAAGGCCAAGATTGCCGAACTCGAGAGGGAGAGGGATGAAGCGCTGGAGAAAGTCAAGAAGTCCGAGCGTGAGCTTGGCCAGGTGTTGAGAAGAGAGAAGAGGAAAATGAAGGAGGTGGATGGGAAGGCTTTCCAAGTTGGGTATGATAGAGCTGGTGCTGAGTATGTCAGGGAGGCTCGGTCAATGGTTAATGAGGAGCTCACGAAGAAACTCCCGATCTCGTACCGAATTGGGTACAAAGATGGTGTAAGGGCTGCGTGCGCGGTTATGCAGCTGGATGCAGACCTGAACTTGACCAAGTCTATTCCTGGGGCCGTTGTGCTCGAGCTTGTGCTGCCGTATACTGACGAAGAGTGCGCGCCGCTTCCACCAGAGGAATTTCCCGAGAGCGACGATGATGTTGATGATCTTACTGATGAGGGTGCTGACAGTGGAGGAGAATCAACTGAGAAGAGGAAGGGTGATACAGAGGGTGCCGTTGCTGATGAGGCTGAGCAGGTGGAGAAGAATGTTGACGGGGCTGTTGAAGCCGAGGCTGAGACTGTGGTGGCTGACATTGCTGCTGGGAGTGTTCCTCAACTTTAGAGTTTTTGTTTGTGAACTTCTGAAATTTTTGTTGGACTGGACGGCTCCGAACTTGGGAGTTTACTGTGCCAGATGTAATCGTTAATTGGGGGTCGGCACCGAACGGTTTACTACGCCGTACTTCCCAGCTTAGGACCTTTCGATAACACTTGTCTTTATTTTTGAATGTTTAATGCACGGCTTCTTTTGCAACGTCTTTGTTAATGCCGAACTTGACTGATTGCTTTCATTCCTTCACAGAATTTGAAGGTCTTGCTTGTTTTGAATGTGTAGTTGTCCGTAGCCCCCACTTTGGTATGGGTTCGGCAGAGTAGTTGAGAATCTTGCATGATGTGAATGGTAAAGTATAGATGTATCTGCCGAGCCTATACCAAAGTAGTATGGCAGTGCCAATCAGGTCGCCGAACATGAACGTGCTGTAATTTGGCATGATTCAGCTTCTGATGAGTGTGAAGAGAATGCTAAGTGCACCTTTGCCAGTGGCTGGGCTTGGTCAAAGTGTCAGCCCCTGGCCATGGTACAAGGAGCGCTGAAAGCAATGATTGTTTGTGGGTGGTTTGCTCGCCAAAGTGCGAGTGTAAACTTTCGGTGGCCGACCATAGTGTCTTGCCAATCCGAGCCGACGCCTAAGTTCTGTTAGATATGTGTATTTTAGGCTCGGCGGACCGTATGTCCATTGATTGCTTCTTTGGGCGGTGATAGTGGCCGAAGCAAAAGGCTTTTTAAGGAGCCGTTTGTGGGTGTGACCGAAGTCAACTGTTGTGTTCGGCGTTTTGGCCGAGAGTAGAGTGATGTTTGAAATATTTTGAAGATTCTTTTAACCAAAAAAGCTTGTCTCTTCTATTGATAATCCATGAAGTACAGGGAAAGTAGAAGATAAAAACAGTAGGTCGAAGCCTTTCTTTGAAGTGAAAAGAACATAGATAAACAGGCCGAGGCCATATAAAACTAAATTTTTTTTTTGGGCGGCACGAGGGTTGACCGGGGATGGAATCCATCCGAGCATGCTTATAGAGGAAGGTTCACATGTATGCTCTCTTCAGATTCTGTGCATTCCATGGGTTGGTAAGCACTTTCCCTTTCATGTCCTCAAGGATGTAAGCTCCTTCTCCAGCAACTTTGACAATGCAAAAAGGCCCTTCCCAGTTAGGTATGAATTTTTCTTCTTACTTGCTTGTACGACCTTCCACCAAACCAAATCGTCAGGCTTGAACTTTTTGATTTGAACACTCCTGTTGTATCCCTTGGCAACTTGCTGTTGATACTCGGCGAGCTTTATTCGAGCGTCGTCGCGTTTCTCTTCGGCAAGGATTAACTCTTGCTCCACAGCTTCGTCGTTTGTTTTTGGGTCGAAGGTTTCTGTTCGGAGGGTGGGGAACTTGGATTCAAGAGGGATGACAGCCTCCATACCGAACGCCATTGAGAAGGGAATTTGGCCGGTAGAGCGACGTGGTGTGGAGCGGTAAGCCCATAACACTCTTGGGAGTTCTTCTGCCCATTTGCCTCTTTTGGAGTTCAGCCGACGTTTTATTCCGACGCAGACTATTTTGTTCATGGCCTCGGCTTGGCCATTGCCTTGAGGGTAAGCTGGGGTTGAGTTGAAAACGCGTATGCCGAACTCTTCGCAAAGGCTTATGAGGCCGTCTCCAACAAACTGGGTGCCATTGTCGGAAACGATGGCATATGGGACGCCGAACCTGGTTACAATATTCCTCCAGACGAAACATCGGATGTCAGCCTCAGTGATTGTGACGAGGGCTTCGGCTTCCACCCATTTGGAGAAGTAGTCTGTTGCAGTGATTAGGAACTTGAAGCCTCCAGGTGCTGTTGGTAGCTTCCGACGATATCAAGCCCCCATTGTGCGAAAGGCCAAGGACTTGTGATGGGGGAGAGATTTTGAGCGGGTTGCTTTGGAATTGGGGAGAACAGCTGGCATGGTCGGCATTTTCGGACGACTTCTTCACAGTCTTTCTTCATGTTCTTCCAAAAGTATCCTTGACTCATGGCACGTTGGAATAACGAGCGACCACCAGAGTGGCAGCCGCAGCTTCCTGAGTGCAGTTCGTTGAGGATCACGGGGACCTGGGTTGGATGGACGACGAGTAGATAAGGTCCGGAGATGGATTTTCTGTAGAGTTGACCGCTTTCAGAAAGCCAGTAGTAAGCAGCCTTGTTCCTTATGCGAAAAGCCTCTTTCTTTTCTTCAGGAAGGGTGTCGTTTCTGAGGAAGGAGACGATCTCGTCCATCCAGCTTGGTCCGAGCTTGACATTGATGTAGACACCTCCCAAACGGGGCATCGCCATACAGATTGATCATGTTTGTTGCTCGATTGGTTGCTTGCTTCATAAACCAAGATCGTGGACATTCCCATGGCTAGGAACATCGCCACACGATAGCAGTTATCATCAAAACAGAGTCGCCACCTAGTTTATTAAAACTAGGAAAACAGATAGAGATTCTGGGTACGGGAGCCAAGAGTACAGTAAGGGGAAGGTGTTAGGCACCTCTCTCTGCCCAGCCGTGAGACTGGCCTATAGTTGTTCAACATAAGACATGTAGATGCTTTATTTAATTCTAACACATAGTCTGTTTAATTAAGCCTTTAAACAATAAGTAAAGTGAGCCAGTGCGATAATTGAAGCATGCGTCAGAAAGAAGAACAAACAAAGCTGTCCGAGGGTAATGGATCCCGCGGCCGGTGAATGGATCTCACGGCCGAGGGATCCTCCTGGTTTTATGTACCGGCCGAGGGATCGAAGCCCTGGTCGGTGTTCTTCCTCACACCCGACAGAAAAGTTAGCAGATAATCAAAACGCTGCGATTAAGATTATAGACAGAAAATAAAACGAACCAGAGGCCGTTGGGCCTCACCACCTTGATCCCTCAGTTGCTTGATTGCTTTGGATTGATGGTGATTGACTGATTGCTTCTTTGAAAACCCTAGGGTTAGGGTTTGAACTTCGGGGTTTGATCGTCGGATTGATGGCTACCTTCGGGAGGTTAGGGCTTTTGAAAGGGGGTTTGAGAGAGTGTTTCTGCAGAGTTTCGTGGCTTGAGAGAGTGTATTGTGTTCTCAATTTCGTGGTGCAAAGGTGTGGGCTACCAGCCCGAAAAATATATTTCCGTTTTGAGAAAAATGGTTTGAAGAGTCGCCACCCGGATTTATGGTTAATCACCCGAGAAACCGTTTTGTTTTGAAAATGGTTGATTTGAAATTGAAAACCAGAGATCGTTTTGAGGGTCCGGAAGCCATGTTACGAGGGGGAAGGGTTTTACGGCACCCCCCTCGCCCGATTCGAAGTCGGTCTCTACTAAACATTTGTGGGGTTTTTCAAAGGGATTTTGTTCCATTTTAACCAGCTAACAAGTATCCACAGTAATATCATGTAGGAAGTGCATGCATGTGCATGTGTACAGGGGAGGATGGAATAGTCATGCAAAATGTGCAAGATGACTGAACATGCAACACTGTTACTGGATTCACTCTCGAGCGCTCGGGAGTGGTCCCGAGCGCTTGGGAGTTCTGACACTCTCAACCTACAAAACTTCGTTAGCACAGACAGAATATAATGCAAAGCTGGAAACTGAAATGATATTAAGTACACTGCTGGCTCAGCAGAGGACTTGAAAGACTGAGCTAAGCCTTCAATCTTTCAGATCATGCATCCCTGCCTCAACAAGGCTAGATCTATAAATTTAAAAGAGCAACAGGCCACACTTATGCATGCAGAAACCAGAGAACACAGCAGACAGGGAAAATGGGATGCAATAGCATGCATGCACTCCCGAGCGCTTGGGAATGGTTCGGAGCGCTTGGGAGTGAGCTGCATGTCAGCTTGCTCTCAAACAGGAAATGGTACTGACTTGACATGCAAACACCTTTGTTTTGATATTTCCCAAGAGGAGAACATCTTTTAACTTTGGAAATACCTTATTTTACATGAAAACTCGTAAGAAATGCTTCTGTTTTAGTGGAAAATGACTTTCTTGTGCATGCATGCCAAAATAAAACCATTTCACTTAAGAGTGCACCTCATTCCCAACCTACTATGTGACAAAGAACCATGCATGAAACTGGGAACAGTCCCGAGCGCTCCGGAGCATTCTCGAGCGCTCGGGAGTGTTTCCAGTAAGGGTTTTGTGGAAATATTTTTTTTGTACCCCATTGCTCTTGTTTTTACACTAGGGTCTCCCAACCATGCACCCAGTATTGAAGACTGGGTCAGGCTGAGAGACCCCCCTCAGAAGGGAAGAACAGCCTATTTGGTTGTGATCAAAGGTAAAGATTTCTACCTTTTGCTTGAACTTTGCTCTTTAGAATAGCTTTGAAATGTGGATGAAGAGAGAAGAGTACAAGAGATCAGAAGCAGAGGATGTTCTGGATTTCTTGCCCTTTTCCTTGGTGATTTCTAAAACCTTTAGAGTTTTGAAAGAGAGTTTTAGTTTGGAAAACTTTGGTCTTGAGCAAGAGAGAGAAAGAGAGCAGAGAATGGGGTTCTTCAGGAGAAGGATTTCGTAGCCCCTTGCCCTGAAACCAGACCTTCTTATTTATAGGCAAAATAACCTATAGTTTTGAAATCAAATGGTTTTGAATAAAACATTTTAAAATAGCAAAATCCTTGGCCAGAAGATCTCTGCCACCAGAGGTTGAGTGTTGACTGAACTATCAGCCGGCTCAAGATGGTGGTAATGATGAGTTGCATGGATAGTGGGTGAAACTGCCATCCATTGGGCAACACATCAGTCTCGAGTGCTCGGGAGCACTCTCGAGCGCTTGGGACTTCACTCTCGAGCGCTCGAGAGTGAGCCAGGCCAGAGGTTTTGGAAAATGATTTTGAGCGCTCGGAACTACTCCCAAGCGCTTGGAAATGCTTTTGACCATTTTCATTCCCTTTTCAAATCTTTCAAGGAGCAAAGTCTCGATCGGCGTGAGGCTTGTTTCAATCCAAAGTCATCATCGGGGAAGCTTCGGGCCACAAATCAAGGAAATTCGACAAATTCAAATTGGGGTGTCTACAAAAGGCCTCTTTATATAGGCATAGGGATGACTCACTCCGGCCAATCAAATAGCACGATTGCAATTGCAATTGCAATGCAATTCAAACTCTTCGTCATAATCTCTGAATGTGGCCCGAACGCATCGGGAAGGTAGTGTACTTGGATCAAACGTCTGACAGAACGTTCCAGAGTCTGGGAAAAGGACGATCTGGCGGTCGAGTAAAGGATATCGCGGCCGAGTAATGGATGTCGCGGCCGAAGGATAGATCTTGCGGCCGAAGGATAGATCTTGCGGCCGTGGGATCGATCTCTCAGGGAGATTTTGATGCAACAGGTTGCACGGGTGAGGAAACGATGTTAAGGCCGTGAGATCGATGTTACGGCCGACAGATGGATTCTCCTAGGCTTCTGTATTTTCTGTCTGAAAGGCTGTATGGCTCTGGATTGGGTCCTCTAAGTGGATCAAAGTTCCTACCGAAAGTCCTAAGGTTCGCAAGAAGGCAATCAGCAATCACTGTATCCATTTCATCATCGGGATGGTCCCCAAGGTGGGACTTGAAATAATCGTTAGGCCAAATTGGGGTGTCTACAGATGCCCCTCTTTGACTGAGCTTAGACGGATCGCGAGACATGTTTGAGTAAGAGTCAAAGCTGTAAAAAGCAACTCAATTTGGTCCAACCACTATTCCAAGGGGTTTTCGAAAAAGGTTTTTGTTATGGTTGGGCCGGGAGGCTGCCTACGTATTCCTCGAGGGAAATTCAGACCAAACGTAGTTCGGGACAACCAAAAACAAAAGCGCAGAGCTTTAGAGGAGGAATTTGCCATCGGGCCATACCAAGCCTTCGAGCGATGTACCTGAGCTATGCTTGGATTTTGGCGGAGAGTAGTTGAAGGAGCGCCGAGCTGCCGGGGAAATTCTTGCGGAGAGCATCTTCAGTATTTTGGGGTAGATCTATACACAGCAGGTGAGTCATTTGCTTTTCATGATCATCCTTACTTTGATTGAGGGGAGCTCGGTAGAATAGCCTATCCTTGCGAATGAGCTTGATGGAGTTGATGTAATTTGGGGCGGAATCCAAATCATCTTCTGGAGACGAATCGGACGCTAGTTTTTAGATATGGGGACACAAGGCCAGTAACTGGAACATGGAGCGTTTGGATGGGAGAACCTGGCACAGAACCGGTTGCAATCATGAGGCGAGAGCCTGAGGAGTCGGAGCTTGGAGCTTGACGATCGTAGAGCCGATATCAATCATAAGGCAAGAGCCTGAGGAGTCAGAGCTTGGAGCTTGAAGTGATAGAACCGAGGCGTAGAGCCGGTTGTAACCTGTTTCAAATGCAAACACAGGGTATATTTGATAGCAAAATGCACTCAACTAGTGAATCCTATGAGTGTAGCACCAGGTTTCATTCAAGGGAATGTTCAGGCAAAATAAATCTAGTGACTCACAAACATCATCATAATGCATCAAGAGATACAACGCCATGAGGCGTACAAGACGAGAGACGTAATTTTGATATATGTGCACTCTATTTGGAATTTAGAATGTAACACTCATTATGCTTCGAATCGTTGGACATGTGATTAGCTTATGTCAAGTGACATGCAACAAAGACATCAACCACTGCAAGCCACATTATTCAAGACAATGGTGTAAGAGGTATGTGCACATTATTTTGATAATAGAATGCTTAGAGTAAAATAGGTCATACCACAATAAAGGATGCCAAAGGGCAATATATGTCAAGAGACATAGTACACCACAATACCACATCATTTAGGGGCCAAGAGGCGCAACATGTCGAGAGGCATAACATATCAAGAGATGCAAGGCCATGAGGCATGCAGGTCAAGAGACTCAGGCGTCAAGGGACACAACACCGAGAGATGTATAAGTTAAGAGACCTAATACATCGAGAGATGTAATGCCAAGAGGAATAGTGGTCGAGAGAACTAATACATCGAGAGATGCAATGCCAAGAGGCATAGTGGCCGAGAGACCTAATACATCAAGAGATGCAATGCCAAGAGGCATAGTGGTCAAGAGACCTAATACATCGAGAGATGCAATGCCAAGAGGCATAGTGGTCGAGAGACCTAATATATCAAGAGATAACGCCTATTTTTTCCTCTAGCCAAGAGGCGTCATACCAACAGATAATCAAACACATTCATAATGCAAGCAACATGTAGTAGTGAAGACAAAAATCAAGTATTAGATCAAGAGACCAATGCAAAACCAAATAACCACAACAGCCACAAAGACATGAAAGCGAATCGAATGCGCGGGCCAAAGAGGCCTAGGAAAATGTCTAGATAAGACTAAACAGTGAGGTGCTCATGTAGACAAATCAACTGTACGGGCCAAGAGGCCAATGCAACTGTCTAAACTACACATCAAGCAACCATGTGATTGTGGTGATATGCAAGCAAGTGTTTTGGGACATCTCAACTTTCGCGTACTCAAGCTAGTGCTTCTCCTACACCATAAGATGGCAACAAACTCTATACTAGCCAAATGGCTATGACAAAGAAGACGATGAGATTCAAGAGGCTTGAAAGATTACAACACTCTAGCAACGCTGCTAACACACTGTATGGCCCAGGGACCTTCTAGCTACACTCCTCATGAAATGGGAAACCCGTATTATCTCCGTGAAAATTTACAAATAAGTAATTGTGCTTGTATTGCTATGTCAAAAAATGCTTATGATAAAATCAAATTTGAAAATTTCTCCTTGAGAATTTCAAAACCACGTCATTTTACCTACATGATTCACATTCAAAACCACTCAGTTGTCAAGAGACACAAAACTACTCCACGAACCCATGACCCTAGCAAGTTTACTGCTTCAGGGTGAATTGACTACTTTGAGTTGGATTAATAAGTGACCACCGCGTGCCTCATGAGAGACTGTGCACTTCTAAAAGGGGGATGTAATTGTGCCCCTTTGCTTCACACCACTTTTCCTTCCACATTGGTTATGCCCCTAGTATCTAGGACTTTGTTGCTAAGTCGCGTTCTTCAATCCGAGAGGACTTTATTATGGACCATATTGTAGGTTAGGGTGTTGGCTTAAGGAAGGAAGGGATATAACAGCTCAAACCTACTTTCTACTCATGCTTGGGTTCCAAAAGCTAGCAGCCATCTAATCGCTCTATTTTGTATGAGAGGGAGATGTTTCTTCAAAATGCCCCCGTTTTTGGATTGGAAGGGATGATGTTTTTCTTCTTTCAAAACCCCCTTGTGTGACGGGATGCTTACTTTTCATTTTGTAGTCATCTCTCATTGCATTCTTATCTACCCCAGTGTGGGGGATGGCTGTCTAGCAGGCTTTATTTGAAAGAAACTATCCAGAGGCTCAATGTGGCTAGCAAGGGATAAGTGTTTGGATAGAGAAATGATGGCCTTTCTTCATTTTGAATCACGCAATAGAGCAACTAGAATCCTAACCAAGAGATTAAAAGGCTTTGATGTTTTACCAGGTGGTTGTTCAAAACCGAGGACAAGTCTTGAGACTCAAAGTGGGTGCACGGAGTCATGGCTAAATTTTCATTTTATTTTTATGCTCTAACTTTTGCCTAGACTGCCCTTGAGGGTTTTCCAATCTAGCGAGCTAATTTTTTTTTCTTTCCTTTTATTTTCTATCTTCAACAGCTTGCTCCTCTTACAAGTGGCTCCATGAAAGTGCACAAGTGTTTTCAACTCCCCCTCAACATGGGTCACAGTTCGTTTTGAAAACTTTTTTGGTGATTTTGATAACTCAAGTGATCATGAAGTGTTTCAAGCGATATCATGAGATTACTTTGAAATCCTTGAGGATTGTTTTCAACACTTAATGTTATCATGAGTATTCTGTGGTAGCAAATTAGCACAAGAGAAAACATTTTCAAAAATGTGGCCGACCCTAAGGTGCCTACGTATCTCTAAAGAGAATCAGGCCATTCGTAGTTCAGGTTTAAGGAGATTCATATTCCGGGAGAGATTCACATTTCATGTTGAGTGCAAAGAGTTGATCCAAAATCAAGATGAACAAAATGACTTTAATTTCAAGAGAAAATAAACTCAAGACTTCAACTCCTAAAAGAAAATAAACTCAAGACTCATATTGTAAGAAGAAGCTAAAAAAAACATTGACTCAACACTCAGACTAAGACGTGACAGACTTGGTTGTTGCCGCTAAAGCATTCAACTTGGCCGGATCAAAACATCCCTTGATCAATGAGTTTTTGGATATCACGTTGCAATCGGATGCAATGATCAGTTTCATGCCCAAAAATCTGATGGTAGGCACAGTGCTTGGTAGGATCATAGTTTGGGCCAAATGGTGGGCAGGGTGACTGAGTTTCTAAAGGTTCGAGGAGCCCTTGTTCGACCAGAGTAGCTAGGGCTTGAGATGGGGATGAGTTAAGATTTCGGCGGTGGCGGAGCGTACGACGTTTGGGATTTCTGGAAGTGGGGTTCTGGTGAGCAGGGGTGTGTTGGGATGGATTTAGTGGAAACATGACACTGCTGGCATTGGTGACAACGGTATGGTTAGGAAGGCTTCTTTTTGGTTGGGTGATTTCTCCATCGACTTGTTCCATATGTTGAGGCTGCAGGTTCATCATTGTTCTTCCTTGTCTTTCCTTGACAAAATGAATTTTCGCTTGAACTACTTTCTCCATCCACCTAGTAGGGGGAGGTGGAGGTGGAGCTTGTGGAGGACTCCTTTGCAAACCATGAACAATGGTGGCTAGGGCAACCACTGATTCAGCCAATACATTAACTTTAGCGGCCAGAGCTTCAATCTTCTTGTCAGCCATCGTTGTCACGTCTAAGACCAAACCCAAAATTTAGGAAAAACAAGAACTTAGTTACGCTCAGGTTGAGATGTCCAGAATCAAGTGATCGTGCAGTGCACCTATGCCTATTGCCCCCTAAAATGCAAGTTGCCCCTAATATGATGACCCATTTACCATGCATGCAATCAAGTGGTTGAACAACGTACTAGTACTATGAAGTGATGTGATCAGGTAGTTATGCAATACAACAAGCAATCATGTGACAATTATACAATCAAGTGATTCATATGTACAATGTACCATGCAAGATAAAAGATTGATGAAACCCCCACATTTTCTTTTTTCTTTTTAAGATCCTAGGAAAAAACAAACAAAGAAAGAAACTTATGAAAACCTAAAGAATAAGGTAAGATTATTTTTTTTCTTTTGAAAAGATCCTAGCAAAGATTGAAAGAGAAAGAAATAAAAAGAAAGACTTTTTTTGTTGTTGAAAGAATCCTAGCAAGAAAGAAAGAAATAAAGCCTAGGGAAAAAAGAAGACTTTTGTTTTTTTCTTTTCTTTTGTTTTTTTTTCTTTTCGAAACTCCTAACAGTATAAGACTATGACAACCTTTCACAAGTCAAAACTTATCTCAAAGAGAGACAGAGTGATGCAAGGACTATTCTTTATCTCAAGAGAGATAGACTTCATCACAAACTCTTGATAAAATGAGCATGAATTCATCTTCTACAGCAATTAAAACTCTAAAGAGTACTAATCATTGAATCAAACAAGAGTTTCGGATATAATGCAACACATAGTCCTAACCTGCTTGGGATTTCCTGTCCTAGTTTGGAAAGAGTTCTATGACTTTCTACAATATGCAAGGTTTCGGGTAGTCTCAAAGGGTGCCCCGTTAGGAGTTTGCTGGAACCCTAACATAGCCCGTGTCATGCCGGGATATCAGGTGAACTCAACGTGGGTTGCCCGCTCGATGCACATGAAAAAGAATTAAATAAAGCAAATATTAATTCCATGTTGAACTTTCTGGTTATGGCTCTCAAATCCCCAGCAGAGTCATCAAAAACTGTAGACACCTCCCAAACGGGGCATCGCCATACAGATCACGTTTGTTGCTCGATTGGTTGCTTGCTTCATAAACCAAGATCGTGGACATTCCCATGGCTAGGAACATCCCCACACGATAGCGGTTATCATCAAAACAGAGTCGCCACCTAGTTTATTAAAACTAGGAAAACAGATAGAGATTCTGGGTACGGGAGCCAAGAGTACAGTAAGGGGAAGGTGTTAGGCACCCCTCTCTGCCCAGCCGTGAGACTGGCCCATAGTTGTTCAACATAAGACATGTAGATGCTTTGTTTAATTCTAACACATAGTCTGTTTAATTAAGCCTTTAAATAGTAAGTAAAGTGAGCCAGTGCGATAATTGAAGCATGCGTCAGAAAGAAGAACAAACAAAGCTGTCCGAGGGTAATGGATCCCGCGGCCGGTGAATGGATCTCACGGCCGAGGGATCCTCCTGGTTTTATGTACCGGCCGAGGGATCGAAGCCCTGGTCGGTATTCTTCCTCACATCCGACAGAAAAGTTAGCAGATAATCAAAACGTTGCTATTAAGATTATAGACAGAAAATAAAATGAACCAGAGGCCGTTGGGCCTCACCACCTTGATCCCTTAGTTGCTTGATTGCTTTGGATTGATGGTGATTGACTGATTGCTTCTTTGAAAACCCTAGGGTTAGGGTTTGAACTTCGGGGTTTGATCGTCGGATTGATGGCTGCCTTCGGGAGGTTAGGGCTTTTGAAGAGGGGGTTTGAGAGAGTGTTTCTGCAGAGTTACATGGCTTTAGAGAGTGTATTATGTTCTCAATTTCATGGTGCAAAGGCCTCTTTATATAGGCATAGGGATGACTCACTCCGGCCAATCAAATGGCACGATTGCAATTGCAATTGCAATGCAATTCAAACTCTTCGTCGTAATCTCTGAACGTGGCCTGAACGCATCGGGAAGGTAGTGTAGTTGGATCAAACGTCTGATAGAATGTTCCAGAGTCTAGGAAAAGGACGATCTGGCGGCCGAGTAAAGGATATCGCGACCGAGTAATGGATGTCGCGGCCGGAGGATAGATCTTGCGGCCGTGGGATCGATCTCTCAGGGAGATTTTGATGCAATAGGTTGCACGGGTGAGGAAATGATGTTAAGGCCGTGAGATCGATGTTACGACCGACAGATGGATTCTCCTAGGCTTCTGTATTTCTGTCTAAAAGGCTGTATGGCTCTGGATTGGGTCCTCTAAGTGGGTCAAAGTTCCTACCGAAAGTCCTAAGGTTCGCAAGAAGGCAATCAGAAATCACTGTATCCATTTCATCATCGGGATGGTCCCCAAGGTGGGACTTGAAATAATCGTTAGGCCAAATTGGGGTGTCTACAATTGAGCACTTCTGGAGTGGTGTCATAACTTGGGTGGTCAATGCTGCCGAAGTTGATGGTCCTGAACTCGGTCGCCTTGGAAGCTGAGGCGAGGCCAGCAAGGGCGTCCGCGTGCGCGTTGTGCTCGCGGTTGATCTGCTCGATTTCGAAGTGCTTGATGAGTTCGGCCATAGTAGCTTGATACTTCATCATTCTTGGGTCCCGTGCTTCATAGTCCCCTAGTACCTAGTTGACGATGAGTTGGGTGTCTTAGAATACAGCCAAGTCTTTGACCTGCATTGCTTTTGCGGAGCGTAAGCCAGCAAGGAGGGCTTCGTATTCGGCTTCATTGTTCGTGGCAGGGAAGTCGATGCTGACGGCACTTTCGTGTAGAGTCCCACAAGGGGAGACCAGAACAACTCCTGCTCCGACTCCGTTGCTGTTAGATGCTCCATTGACTTGAAGTCGCCAAGTTTTGCCTTGAAAGAGGAGCCAAGGTTTCTCCTGTGCTTCACGTTCGGCCGAGGGTTGAGGGGGTGGAGGGTTGTTCAGAGTCTCAGAGTCTTCTGGAGTTAGCTCAGCAATGAAGTCGGCAAGGACCTGCCCCTTGATTGCCGTCCGTGGTTCGAAGCGGATGTCAAAATTTGCCAATTCGATCGCCCATTTGGATACTCTGTTGGGGAGATCGGCTTTCCGAAAGAGAGCTTTGAGAGGGTATTCGGTTAAGACCGTGATTGTATGTGCCTGGAAGTATGGCAGAAGTTTTCTTGCCACGGATACGAGGGCGAGTGCTAACTTCTCCAGCGGAAGGTAGCGAGTTTGGGCGGGTAGGAGTGTCTTGCTTGTGAAATAAACCGGCATGTCATCGGCTCCCTCTCGCCGAACAAGAGCGGAGCTGATGGCGTGGGGTGGGACTGCTAGGTAAAGGTAAAGAGTTTCAAATTCTTTGGGCTTTACCATTAGGGGTGCCGAGCTGAGATAGTCTTTGAGCTCGGCCAATGCTTTGTCGCAGTCTAGTGTCCATTCGAAGTTTCGCCGGCTCTTGCCTTTAAGGGCGTGAAAGAAGGCGTGGCATTTGTCAGATGACTTGCTGATGAAGCGGTTGAGAGCGGCCGCCATCCCTGTGAGCTTTTGTACTTCTCTGATTGTCCCTGGTGGCTATAGGTCTGCCACCGCCTTGATTTGAGTGGGGTCGGCCTCGATGCCGCGCCTTGTGACCAAATGGCCGAGAAATTTTCCCGCACTGACGCCGAATGCACACTTCTCCGGTTTTAGTCGGAGTTTGTGGTGTTTAAGGATCTCGAATACTTCAGCTCGCTCTGTGAGATGATTGTGCTCCTTCTGACTCTTGACAACAAGGTCGTCAATGTATGCCTCCAGGATGTGGCCAATCTGTGCATAGAGCATCTTGAAGATTGCTCTATTGAAGGTAGCACCTGAGTTTTTGAGGCTGAACGACATGACTCTGTAGCAAAAAAATGCCATGTGGTGTAATGAAGGCTGTTTTCTCCATGTCTTCTGGGTCCATGGCTATCTGATGATAGCCACGATAGGCATCCAAGAAACTCAGCCGAGCATGACCTGCTGTTGTGTCGACTAGCTAGTCAATCTTCGGCAACGGGAACCAGTCTTTTGGACAGGCGTCATTGAGGTTGGTGTAGTCGACGCAAACTCGCCATTTCCCATTCTTTTTCTTTACAACCACAGTGTTGGAGAGCCAAGTTGGGTACTGCACTTCTTGTATAGCGTTGGTTTCAAGTAGGCGGTTGACTTCTTCTATGACGGCGTCGGCGTGTTCTGGTGCCGAGCGTCGAGCTTTTTGTACCACCAGTTTTGAGTCTTTTTTAATGTTGAGGGAGTGGCAAATGAAGTTGGGATCCACTCCTGGCATTTCCTCTGGGGTCCAAGCGAAGACTTCTAGATTGTCTTTAAGGAACTAGAACATCTCTTCTCGCTCGGCATCGCTTAGTGAAGAGCCGAGTAAGAAAAAGCGTGATCCGTCCTCATTGATGGGCATTTTCACCAAGTTTTCCTCTGCTTTGTCCTCGACTTTCTGGCCGACGTCTTCTATGACGGCCATGTCAGGGACTTCAACCCATTGCACTTGTTTGGCCTTATTGGAATTGTGGACGGCAGAGACGTAGCATTTTTTGGAGGCTACTTGGTCGCCTCGCAAATCTTCCTGTCTTCCTGTGGCGCCGATGAAGCGAACGACCTGGTGGTAGGTGGAAGCAATGGCTTGCATTCCGTGGAGCCAAGCTCGGCCAAGGATGGCGTTGTATGGGCTCGGCACGTTGACGATGATGAATTCGACGGTCAGAGTCTTTGAGCCGACGACGACTGGGAGGAAGATTCGGCCGAGTGGCCAGACAGGTGCACCGTTGAAACCGATGAGTGGTACTTCGGTTGGTTGTAGGGCCGACTCTGGGAGATCCAACTTCTTGAAAAGGTCGTAATACATGACCTCTGCTGAACTTCCTTGATCGATGAGGACTCGCTTGACATCGTGGACACCGATTTGGACAGTGACGACGAGGGCGTCTGAATGTGGCGTTTGAACATGTTCAAGGTCACGCTCGGTAAAGCTTATCGTCCACTTGGGTACTTCCTGTGGTCGTTGACGCTTGGATCCACAACCAACTGAGAGTATCTGTTTGGATGTTGAGGCGTGATCGATGTCGGCCTTAAGGGCGGTTTCGGATGCCTTTGTCACTGGACCGTGGATGACGTGTATCAGCGGGCGCTGTTTGTTGGGGTTGGGATTTGTCTGCCGGGCGGGCGTCTTTGATCGATCGATGTATTGATCGAGGTGACCTTGAGCTGCGAGCTTTTCCAGGAGTGCTTTGTATGGTGCGCAGGCAGTCGTGTAGTGGCCGAGCTCATTGTGGTAAGAGCACTTCTTTCTTGGGTTTTGATCCGGTTGGCCGGTGTCGATTCCGAGCTTGCCCGTCGGCCACTCGAACCAAGGTTGTCTCATTATCTCTTTCAAAAAAGACCATATTGGTTCTTTGAAGTGCGTGGTCTCGGCTACATAGTCGTGTACCTTCGGCGGGCGCTTCTTTCCTTCCTTGATGTTGTGCACCTGCTTCTTGGGCTACGACTGTTGGGTTATTACTGGTGCCGGCAGCTGGTGTACGGTCGAGGAGAATGGGTTGGTTGAGCTTGGGATTCCCTGGGCCGCCCTGTCCGCATAGAGTTCCTCGAGAGCACAAAATCTCTCCACGACACGCATCAATTCTCCCATGCCATGTGGTGGGCGGATGGCGAGTTCGTCTAAGATCTTGCTGCCGGTTTCCAGACCGTTTTTGAAAGTGCGCGCAGCCCAATATTCATCGATTCCTGGAATTTCGTTGAATAGCTGCCAATAATGCTCGGCATATTGTCTGAGAGTTTCGGACGGGAGTTTCCTCATCTGAGATAAGGACTCAGGCTCTTTAGCCGTTTTGTTGCTCGTGATGAAGCATGTGTTGAAGGCGCGTTCAAGGTCGGCCAGGTTCCTTATGGATCCAGCGGGCAACTTGTTGAACCACTGGAGTCCTAGGGAACCGAGGCTGGACAGGAACGCCTTACATTTCACTTCATCCTTTAGTGTGCAGAGCTCGATGGTTTGCCGGAAGTGGATTAGGTGAGTGTAAGCCTCGCAGGTCACCGGGTCGAACTTCGTGAATTTGGGTAGATGGAAAGTGGATTCTGTCGGCGTGTTGATGATGTGGGAGGTGAAGGGAGAGACGCCGAGATCCTTCAGTTGTCTTTCAAATCCTGGGCGCGGCGGTTTGCCTTGCTCGTCTGTCTTTGATCTCTTTGATTCCCTTTCCTTGTCCGCCTTTGCTGACGCCTTCTCGGCGTCCCTGCGCCGAAGTTTGTCTTGAAGGTCCGTCATTGTTCGGTGCGGGCCGTCGATGGTTTTGTCCTTGTTACGACGGGTTTTGTTGTCTTCGTTCACACCCTCGGTGCGTACGCCCTTCCCATTTTGCCGTGCATGGTGTTCGTCGTCTAGAGTCTCAGGCGGAATGTTCCCTAGACATTCAGAGACATGGGGTCTAGTCCATGCGGAATCTCGGCTATGGTGCGAGACCTTGTGCGAGAGAACTCCGCACGACTAGTTGAGTACGTACTTGTAAACGACTCGGTATCCCTTGTCCTGGTTCGCTCGTGATGGCTTCTAGAACGATGTGTTCCAGATGCGGTGGGTTGCTTGTAGAGGATGATTTCTCTGGCGTCGCCTGGTGCCGGGGTGAAGCCTAGGCGGTCTTTCACTGATCCGCGTTGGCCTCCCTTGTTCTGACGCCCTTGTGGTGGTGGTGGTGGTGGTGGCGGCATTTGCCTTCCCCTACCCCCGCCTCCGCCAGACCCTGATGCGGCAGGAGTAGCGTCTTGCTGCATACGTTGCTTCATTTGGGCCGCCTCTGCCCTTAACGCGGCTAGTTCGTTGTCGCGTTTGTCGTCGCGACGCTGTAGTAGGCGGATATAGGCCGCCGTTACATCGTCCGAAACTGGTGAGAGTCCGGATCCAGGGGCGAGGGAGATTGACATGTGCCTTTCGGGGGGTGTTGTGGAGATGACATTTCCAGTAGCGTCTTTGGCCCCCGAAATGGTTGCGTCCGCCAGATCTCCGCCCATGGTGAGTGGTTTGGTTGTTGTTTTTTTTTACGGAGGAGTGAGGGGGGTTGGAGGATGTGAGAGCCGCTTGAATCAGAAGCGATTCACGTCGGGTTCACCAATTGTGTGGCTCGTGATCCTCGATCCTCGTTCCTTCACTGGTGGTTTGATGGTTATCGAGCCTTCTTCCCCTAGCCTGCACAGGGAGCGCACGACTAAGACCTGGCCGGGGGTTGTCCCAGCAAGGCCCTCCGGTGAGAGGATGAGTATTGTGCAGAGAGATGAAGCAGAAGACTAGAGAGTGTATAAGTGTGAGTATCGAGTAGCATGTACCTCCTTAGGGTTGCAATCGCTTGGTATTTATAGAATTCTCTTGGCTTGCCCTGCTTGTCACGAGCCAAGTGACGCCATGGTGACCTCACAGAATAGATCTGGTAACCGCTTTTGGGGTGAGCTGGCATGCCCATGTGCGCTCACGATCATCTTCTGTTATAACCGCCTTCGCACGAGGGGGGACGCGTGACTCAGCAGCCAGCCGTCGTCGGCAGCCAGTCGTGCTCCGCGGGTGGCCGAGCACGTATCTTGCCGAACCTGGCATGTGACCGACGGGGAAGGATACGTCGCAAGGGAACTCGACGAGGGCAGTGACCGAGCACGGACTCTTCTTCTGCCGAGCCTGTGGCAAGTGGGATAGCGACGAAGGATATCGACGGGAGCCGTGCGCAAGGTTTATGCTCGGCACGGACTGGATTCGGTCCGCACCACTGCGAACTTCTATGTTCGGCCTGCTACACTTTATTATGTTATAATAATAAAGTTGGAGGTATAAGAGAGATAGAAACCCAAATTACTTGAAGAAGTAACTGAGTGAATTTAAGAAAAGTGAGATAATTGTTTCGCTAGGAAGACTTTGGTTTTAAGCGCTGGGCTTGATTGGTGTGTGAACCCTTTTTTCTTCTTATAAACTTGTATTTATAGGCCAAGGGTCTTCGGTTTTTTGCATGAGATGGGTTTCCCGCCTTGCTTCTCGTGATGCCAAGTGTCCCATGTAACCTTCTCCTCATGAGATCATGGACGTTGAGAGGAGTTGCATGTATATTGCCCATGTGTTTTTTCCCATCATAGGAAGTTACTGAGAGTAAATAATAATTACCCACAAGTTAACTCCTGATCATGGGCAGTTGGGAAATAGTGGGCCTCTTCCACCTCCTTCTTCCTCCGTGGGAGCCAATAAGTGATGGGCCATTTGACTAGGTCAAATGGCCATGTGGCAAGCAACCTCATAACCTCTTTTCCTACTCTTCCGTGAGATTCTTTCCAGATGACTCATCAACCTGTCAATGGGCTTTCAAAAATGTAAAAGGCCTTGTAAAGACTAATTGGGCCTCATTTATTCTTCAAACAACGTAGCCCACGGCCCACAGTTTTTTGAGTATACATCCAGATTGGACTAAAATTAAACGAGCCCAATTGATATTGCTTTGGCCCATTAACCTTAGCCCAATAACTCTTTATTTTATGGCCCAATTTAATTGAATTTTCAATTAAATAGCCGCCCAATGCTAGTCTAGGACTGGGGTGTCAAAAACGGGTGTAAACAATGCCCTCTCATGCCTTGATCTTGTTCAAGATCTAGGCTTGTAAATTAGGACAGAGTACAGTTTTTGGCTAACCAAACGAGTCCTTATCACTGGGTTTAAAAAGAATGAAAAGATAATCAGGCTTACTTAGCCTAAAAATTCTTTCAAATTTTCAAACATTTAAACCTAAAATGATGATCAGGCTATAATTAAGCCTACCAACTTTTCAAGTTCCAAAATATGTCTTTTAATTGGGTTCGGACTTCTCCACTTTGAATTGAGATCACGGACACCAATGATAATTGAATAGCGAATGGGGATGTGTCATTGTTAATTGTCTTGTTGGATAAGCATGTACTATTTGAAAATCATGAACTGGTATACTATTTCTATGACTTCTTGTTGAAATTTATGGGTTAACGGGTATGAGATTATTCTACTGAGTCTTTGTAGCTCATGGTGTTACTGTTGTAACCCTGACATATTATACTGGGGGCGACGCCGATATAATGTGTCAGACCTTGTAGACGAGCAGGGCGAAATCTACACCTTGGAGGCTTTCGGAGCCAAGGAGCTGGCTAAGATGGAGGAGCAGGCAGAGCAGTAGATAGAAAACCTAGTTTCCCCTCCGTGTTTAATAAACGTACTCTTTTGAGAATTATGATATAATAATGAGTCAGACTCTATTTAGATTTTCAATAAAAATGTTTATTTAACGTACCCAAAATTCGTGGCGTTACAACATGGTATCAGAGCTCTAGGTTCAACCCTCGGCCATGGGTAGACCATAAGACAGTTTAACCGTTGCACAAACATGAATTGAGTTTAAGTTTATCGTCCCAAATTGGGTTGAATCTTGACCAAACAATCTTCGCATTGAAGCAAGGTGTGGAAATTGGCAGTACCACCGAGCTGGGAATTCCCGAACAATTAGATGATGACTTAAATCAATAATCGAATGTGGAACTTAGAAATTCAAAAGTTTTCTTAAGAATTAATAAAACTTTACTAATTGAGGTTAAAACTCTTCCTTGTAGATGAATCACTTGAATCCTTACCAAATCAACCTACTAGCCGAAGCTCGCCAACTTGGAAGCACCCTCAGAGCAATGACGAACCAACTAGTAAGAGATCCCTATTTCCCCTATGCCTTCCCCTACTCTTATGACTACTACCAAGAGCATGGCGCCATCATACTTCTCGAAAATGAGGAGGAGGAGAATGATGCCGAAGCAGCACCCGTCCTAGTCCAAATAGCACCCCCCAATGATATGGAAATTGTAATTGAGGATCCTGAGGAAGATCCCGAGGAATTTCCTGAGGAGGAACCAATGGAGGAAGAAGTCTGGGAGGAAGAAGAGGAGGAAATGGAGCCGGAGTGGGTTATGCCCGACTTCATGGATATATACTCTGACTCCGGTGATGTGCCACCACCACCCGTCGAAACCGACATAGGCGCGTATACGGTCTAATTCCCAAACATCTTCTAGACCATTTAGGAAGGTTTAGCAGTGGTTAGACTTTTTATGTAATAGGAAGCTTAGGCTAGTAAAGCCATCTATGTTGTACTCGTTTCATTTAAAGCAATGAAAATTGTGTATTTTCTTTTAACTTATGATCACTGTTCATGTGTGTACTTATATCTTATACTTATTTGTGCGCAATTTTCTCCTTACACCGTTAAGTCTAAATTATAACTCTCTTTATTATTATAGATGTCGAGCGTACCACAAGGAGAATGCCCACCCTTCGCCCCACGAGTCTTGTCCAACTACCGGTCATTGCTGGCACCTGAGTACATGGGACCAACACCCCCACTTGAGGATGAAATAGAGCTATACGAAGTCCCAATTACCTATGAGATACCACTGCCAACTGTAACCCCCGAGAACCTTCCACCTACCGAAATCCTGGCACCACCTATTGAGAACCTCAAGCTACCATTCAACTTCCCTATGTTTGAAATGGAGACTGACCCATAGTTGGAAGCTGCCATGCTAATCTCTCCCAGTATTACCTAGAACCATTGGAAGAGCCGCCCATCTTGACTATGGAGGAGCTGCTTGCACGAGAGCGTGAGCTCTTCACAGAAGCCAAGACCATTGCTGTAAAGAACCACAAGAAGATGTTAAGAGAGATTTTTTGAATCAATCTACCCTAGAGTGAAGTAACTATGGCATGGAATAAAACCTGACAACCGTAGGACCATGTAGTAGGAGTATGTAGGATCATTTCGTCGTAACTTGTACTAGGAAATCCATCTTAGGCTTTTACTTGCCATTGTAGTAGAATTCTATGCTTATAATTGTATCTCTCTTTTATCTATGAAAAGCGTGCTTTATTTTGAAAGAGTACTGTTGCATACTACTTGATATACTGCCTGAAAACCCTTAGAAGGAATCACCGTTTGCAAAAAAAAAAAATTGACTAAAACTTCCCCTTTCAACTTTTACTCGTAGATGGTGAACAGACGCAGCGGATTAGGGTACGATAATGGAGAATCCTCTAATGCGAACCCCGACCTAACCCAAATCATGCAAGCATTTGTAGCCACTTTGAACGCCAACCGCCGAAACCAAAACCGCGATGACGGACCCATGACTTGAACCCAGGCCATGAACGAATTCTGCAAACGCCGACCCCTGACCTTTCACAGAGATACCAACCACACCGTGGCTGAGACATGGCTAAAGGAAGTCAAGGTGATCCTTGATACCTTAGGAATTAATCTAGACGGAGACCGTGTGGCCTTAGCCACTTACCAACTGAAGGGAGAAGCCCGCTATTGGTGGGACCTGATGGAAGCAACCCATACCGTAGCCACCATGACTTTTGCCGAGTTCGAAATTCTGTTTCTCGACAAGTACTTTCCTACGCCCCTTCGCCTAGCCAAGGAACAAGAATTCCTGAATCTAAAGCAAGGAACGCTGACCGTCACCCAGTACGCAGCCAAATTTGAGGAACTATCCCGCTATGCTCCAAACGTTGTCTCCACCGAAGACAAGAAAGCGAGGATGTTCGAGTGGGGGCTGACGACTGCTCGAAGGGTTGTGGTGGCTCAAGCTTTTACCACCTATACCAGAGTGGTGAAATGTGCTCTCCGACTAGAGAGTGAGGAGTTGGACTTCAAAACCCGGTGGAGGAAGGCGACTGGAAGCACCGGTGGACCTATTCGAACCCAACCATCCAACAACAACCGTGGACCCTACCCCACCAAACCCTCTAACCCGCCTCAAAGCAACCAACCCTGGAAGACTACTACCCCCGGGCCGGCGGACCGCAGAAAGGTGGTCAGGACATAGCAGTAGTTCAATGCTACAACTGTCAGGCTATGGGCCACTATAGGCGTAACTGCTCACAACCTCAAAGGAGGAGGGATGGGAGCTTTGGAAACCAGAGAGCTCAACAACTAGGACAGGCCGGTTTTGTAAAGCAAAACCCAGGAGGCCCATCGCAGCAGCAAAATGGGCAAAACAAAGGAAAGCAGCCCATGGGAAACCAGCCAAGCACTAGAGGGCGTATCTTCGCTGCAGACCGAGGAACAGGAGCAGGATCCATCTGTGATCCAAGGTACGCTACTGTTGTATAGTACATGCGTACAAGCTTTGTTTGACTCTGGAGCATCACATTCATTCATATCTACTACCTGCGTAACTGCGCTAGCACTAGAAACAGAACCCCTAAGTATGAGTGTGAAAGTAATGTCAACATTGGGGGGGAGCATAGCTGTTAGTCTAGTGTGTGGAGGGTGCGAACTCGAGGTAGCCAACCTGCGACCTTAGAGTGATCGACATGGATGGATTGGCTATCGGCACATCGAGCGGTCATAGACTGTCATCGAAAGATGGTGACGGCTTATACCCCTGAGGGGACTCGTTTCCAATTTAAGGGGGATAGACAGATGACTAATTCAACGACGAAAAGATCGAAGTGGCAGAATCAGCTGTTTGGATGGCTAGCTAGTCTCCAATTAGAAGAAGCCGATATAATGGAAGTGGGATTACCACACATCGTGTGCGAGTACGCCGATGTTTTTCCCGAAGAACTTCCTGGCTTACCACCTCAAAGAGAGATAGACTTCTCTATAGAACTCCAACCAGGAACGACACCAATCTCTATGGCACCGTACCGAATGGCCCCTGCAGAACTAAAAGAGCTCAAGACCCAATTGCAAGAGCTGTTAGACAAAGGGTTTATCAGGCCAAGTACGTCACCATGGGGAGCACCTGCACTGTTCGTAAAGAAGAAAGAAAGGACACTTCGGCTGTGCATCGACTACAGGAAGCTAAATCAAGTCACAATTAAGAACCGGTATCCATTGCCAAGGATCGATGACCTATTTGATCAATTGAGAGGAGCAACATGCTTCTCAAAAATCGATCTCCGATTAGGCTATCATCAGCTAAGGATCCGGGATGAAGATATCGCCAAAACAGCCTTTTGTACTAGATACAGACACTACGAGTTTGTAGTGATGCCGTTCGGACTGACGAACGCTCCGGCAGTATTCATGTGTCTCATGAACAAAATCTTTCAACCCTACTTAGACAAGTTTGTAGTGGTGTTCATTGATGACATTTTGATATACTCCGCCAATAAAGATGAGCACGAAAAACACCTTCGGATAGTACTGCAAGTACTTCGAGATAGCCAACTCTATGCTAAAGCAAGTAAATGCGAGTTTTGGCTGGAAGTGGTTAAGTTCTTGGGGCACGTAGTATCCAAGGACGGAATCGCGGTGGACGAAAGTAAGGTCGAAACAGTGCTGAATTGGAAGGAGCCAACCTAAGTATTTGAAATCAGGAGTTTTCTAGGATTGGCTGGGTATTACCGAAGATTCATACAAGACTTCTCTATCCTCGCCAAGCCAATGACAAGACTGACTCAGAAAGGAGTGAAGCTGGATTGGAATGAAGTCTGTGAGAAATCCTTTCAAGAATTGAAGAAGAGACTGACCAGTGCACCGATACTCATCATTCCCGAGCGGGGTGTAGATTATACAGTCTACTGCGATGCCTCGAGAGACGGTTTAGGATGCGTGTTGATGCAGAATGGAAAAGTTGTAGCCTACGGATCCCAGCAACTCCGACCACACGAGAAGAATTACCCCACTCATGACTTGGAATTGGCTGCAGTAGTATTCGCCATCAAGTCCTGGCGTTACTATCTGTGGGGAGAACAATTTGAGGTCTTTACCAACCACAAGAGCCTCAAGTATCTTTTCACTCAGAAGGAGTTGAACTTGAGGCAGCGCCGTTGGATGGAATACTTGGAGGACTACAAGTTTACACTGCAATATCACCCCGGCAAGGCCAACGTGGTGGCTGATGCTCTGAGCCGAAAGGACAGGGCACAGAAAGTCAAAACTGCCATTAAGGAATGGGAGATGGTAGACACGCTCAACGAGTTCAACCTACGACCATCGTCAGAAAATGGGAATGCACGTTTGTATGCTCTTGTTGCAGAATCGGCACTCCACCGAGAAATCTTACTAGCTCAGACCTTTGAGCAGGATTGCGAATTTATACGATCTAAAATTGCAGAGGGAAAAGCACTACCTGGATGGATAATTGAGAAGGACAACAGCTTGAGATTCAAGGGAAAAGTGTTCGTACCTAATATCGGAACCCTTCGAGAAGTCGTACTCCGAGAAACTCACCATTCAAACTTTGCAGTCCACCCTGGCGGTACAAAGATGTACCATGATCTACAAAGGACGTAGTGGTGGGAAGGAATGAAGAAAGACGTAGCACAGTTTGTGTCTACTTGTCTTGTGTGTCAGCAAGTCAAGGCTGAACATCAGAGGCCGGGAGGAGCTCTCCAGCCCTTACCAATCCCGACGTAGAAGTGGGAACATATCTCAATGGATTTCGTGACTGGACTACCAAGATCCGCCAAGTCCAACACTGCTATTTGGGTGATTGTGGACCGACTCACCAAATCAGCACATTTTCTACCTGTTAAGATGACAGAGAACGTGGAACATCTAAGCCTGCTGTATATTCGAGAGATTGTACGCCTACATGGAGTACCTATCTCAATAGTATTTGACAGGGATCCACGTTTTGTATCACACTTTTGGAAGGGATTGCAGAAGGCATTGGGAACGGATGTAAAGCTTAGTTCAGCCTTCGACCCACAAACAGATGGACAAACGGAGAGGACAATACAGACACTGGAGGACATGTTGAGAGCCTGCACCTTGGATTTTTTTGGGAACTAGGAATAGCACTTACCATTGGTAGAGTTTGCCTACAACAATAGCTACCAAGCAAGTATCAGGATGGCACCATACGAAGCTCTATACGGTCGGCCTTGTTGATCTCCAGTCTGCTAGACAGATGCCGGAGAAACGAGATTGATTGGACCTGACATGGTACGGGATACCACGGAGAAGATCAAGACCATCGGACAAAGGATTCAGACTGCTCAAAGTTGACAGAAGAGCTATGCAGATAAAAGGAGCCAACCCTTATCCTTCGAAGTAGGAGACCATGTGTTCCTGAAGATCAGGCCAAAGAAAGGAGCTATCAGATTTGGGAAAAAGGGAAAATTGTCCCCACGCTACATCGGACCCTTCGACGTCGTGGAGAAAATCAGGGAGGTTGCGTATCGTCTAGCACTACCGCATCAGCTAGACAGAGTGCATAACGTGTTCCACGTTTCAATGCTCTGTAAGTACCTCGCATTGCCCACACATGTTCTCAACTGGGAAGACGTTACCATCGACGAAGACGCAGCTTACGAGGAGGAACCGATAGAGATTCAAGACCGGAGTGAGAAGAAAATCCGGAACAAGACGATCAAGATAGTGCGCGTCCTTTGGAATCACCACGGATCCGAAGAAACAACGTTGGAAAGAGAAGAAACCATGAGAGCTAACTACCCTCACCTATTCGAATCTGAGCGTACGCCTAATTTCGAGGACGAAATTATTTAAGGGGGATAGTTTTTAACAACTCCAATTTTCAGTAAATAAAAATCTCGTTTATATATTGTAACGCCCCTAGTTTTGGGTACGTTAAATAGATAATTTTATTGAATATTTAAAGAGAGTCTGGCTCATTATTACATCATAACTCTCACAAGAGTTCATTAATTACACAAGGGAGGAAAACTAGGGTTCCTAACTACAGCTCTGCCTACTCCTCCATCCTAGCCAGGTCTTCTACTCCAAAGGCCTCCAAGGTGTACAGCTCACCTTGATCATCTACAAAGTCTGACACATTATACCAGTGTCGCCACCGATATAATATGTTAGGGTCACCAAAGGTAACACCATGAGCTACAAAAGCTCAGCAGAATAATCCCATACCGGCTAACCCATAACTTACACAAAACAAGTCATAGATATTTAGCGATGTCTAATCAACACATGCGTATTCAACAACTATCAACAATGACACATCCACATTCCCTATTCAACTATCGTTGGTGTCCGTGACATTTGAGTTTCTCCTACGCAGCATTTCGTAGACCGTGTCACCATTTTCCACTTTTCATATACCAATTCATCATTTTCCAAAAATCGTATTTACACACCCAACCTCGGTTCTGCCGTTCCGATCTCCCAAGTATCCTCACAATGGTTCCGCCGCACCGGGTTCCCATTGGCACACAAAAACATGGAATTTGGCATTGGCTCCTCTCCATGGATGACCAATCCACAATTCAAAACCCTCGGTTCCGCCACTTCGGGTTCCCAAGTATCCTCACCATGGTTCTGCCGGTCTGGGTTCCCATGGGAAATTTCGAAAATCATTAAAGCAATTGTGTTGGCTCTTCTCCGCGGATAACCAAACCACAATTCATCCCTCGGTTCCGCCGCTCCGGGTTCCCTAGTATCCCCACAATGATTCTGCCGGTCCGGATTCTCATTGGGCTTTTCACAAATCTTTCTTTTACACACGCTCTCCACACAATGGGCAAGTCCGGCCACATTGTGGTTTCAAAACACACCTTGTCTTTTAACACACCTAGGTGTCATGTTTCTACTTTTCTCGTTTTTGTGTCTCGTAGCATGCATAGACTCCGCGGTAGGACTTTTCACGCACGTGATCATAAATCATTCATTGTAATCTTGAAACTAAACTAGCAAGATCATCCAACGCTATATTACTTAGCATGTTCATATTATCACATAATCATGCTTAACATTTAACACACAATATAAAGCATAGTGTTACATGGACGGACACCTTTGGAGTGGATAACCACTTATGATTTATCGCACTTCAAACAAGTAATACAAGTAATCACGTATACATGCTCATAACCATCCTAAGATCAAAATACGAATACTTTTCCATCAAGTTTATATTTCGAAAAATCCGTTCTTTCTTCCTTTTAGGGAAGTTCAAAACAACACATGTTTTTCCGAAAAATAAAATCGGGATATTCAACTTCTCCCCTTCCTTTTCAAACTTTAGTAAAATACTTTTCAATTTCTCATGCATTTTGACATAATATACATTCAAACATACAATTCTACTTTTATACGTTGAATTAGCGGACAAGGGACTCTACCGTTCTTTTTGGCGGTAGGGCGGCTATGGAAAAAGTAAGTATGTCGGCTAAAGAACGGAGTGACTTCCTACGGTAAGCTTCCGGTAGTTTTGAAAGAGAAAGGTTTCTCTCGAAACTAGTTCTTGACTAAACTACCAAACTTTTTGGATTGAAAGGGTGGTCGAGTGGCGGTCTAGGATGAGTTTCTTGAAGAACTTAGGAAGAACTCAAGAACAAGAAGAACAAAGAACAAGCTTAAGAATTTTTAGAGAGAGAAGATGGAATGCTTGAAGGTGTGAGTTGAATGGCAAGTATGGTGTAGACACCCCAATTTGAACTTGTCGAATTTCCTTGATTTGTGGCCCGGAGGCTCCCCGATGATGACTTTGGATTAAAACAAGCCTTGTACCGATCAAGACTTTGCTCTTTGAAGGATTTGAAAAGGGAATAAAAATGGTTAAAACATTTCCAAGCGCTTGGGAGCAGTCCCAAGCGCTCAAAACTATTTTTCAAAACCTCTGGCTTGGCTTACTCTCGAGCGCTCGAGAGTGAAGTCCCAAGCGCTCGAGACTGTTCCCGAGCGCTCGAGACTGATGTGTTGCCCTATGGATGATGAGATCTCCCACTATCCATGCAGGCTATCATTGCATTCAGCTGGTCTTGGGTCTTCTCCGATTTCCACTCAACCTCAGTCACAGAGCACTAGGCCAGAAGATTTCCCTCCATTTTAAAATGTTTTATTCAAAAACCATTTCATTTCAAAACTATAGGTTAGTTGAGCCTATAAATAAGAGGGTCTGGTTTCAGTAGAGGGGGCTGCGAAATTTTCTCTCTCTAAGAGTCCTCTTCTCCTCCCTTTTCTTGCTGAAAGCCAAAAACTTCCAAACTCACTCTTCAACTTCAACTTCCAAAGGTTTTCAAAAATCTCTAAGAGAAAGGACAGGAATCCAGAACACAATAAGCTTCTGATTTCTGGTCTGCTTTCTCACTGTATTCATCTTCAGAAAGCTATTCCAAAGAGCAAAGTTCAAGCAAAATGTAGAAATCTTTACCTTTGATCACAAACAAAGAGGCTGTTCTTCCCTTCTGAGGGGGGTCTCTCAGCCTGACCCAGTCTTCAATACTGGGTGCATGGTTGGGAGACCTTAGTGTAAGAAAAAGAGCAAAGGGGAACAAAAAACGTTTTATCAAAACCCTTACTGGAAACACTCTCGAGCGCTCGAGAGTGCTCCCGAGCGCTCAGGACTGTTCCCAGTTTCATGCATGGTTCTTTGTCACACAGTAGGCTGGGAATGAGGTGCATTCTTAAAAGAAGTGGTTTCATTTTGGCATGCATGCACAGAAAATCATTTTCCCCCAAAACAAGAACATTTCTTACAAGTTTTCATGTAAAATAGGGTTTTTCCAAAGTTAAAAGATGATTTCCTCCTGGGAAAGATCAAAACAAATGTGTTTGCATGTCGAGTCAATATCACTTCCTGTTTGAAGCAAACCTGACATGCATCACACTCCTAAGCGCTCTGGACCATTCCCGAGCGCTCAGGAGTGCATGCATGTAAGGGCACCCCATTTTCCCCAGTTTGTTGTGTCATTTGTTTTTATGCATGCATGGATGTATCCTCTTACTCTTCTAAAACTTGTAGATCTAGCTTTGTTGAGGCAGGGATGCACGATCTGAAAGATTGAAGGCTTAGCTCAGTCTTTCAAGTCCTCTGCTGAGCCAGTAGTGTACATAACAGCATTTCAGTTTCCAGTTTTACATTATATTCTGCCTGTGCTAACAAAGTTTTGCAGGATAAGAGTGTCAGCACTCCCAAGCGCTCGGGACCACTCCCGAGCGCTCGAGAGTGAATACAGTGACATAACTGCATTTTCAGTCATCTTGTATTTTATGCATAGCTATTTCATCCCCCCCCCCCCTGTACACATGCACATGCATGCACTTCCTATGTGATATAACTGTGAATACTTGCTAGTTGGTTAAATGAAACAAAATCCCTTTTAAAAAAAATCCCACAAACGTTTAGTAAAGACCGATTTCGAATCGGGCGAGGGGGGTGCCATAAAACCCTTCCCTCCTCGTAACATGGCTTCCGGACCCTCAAAACGATCTCTGGTTTTCAATTCAAATCAATCATTTTCAAACAAAACGGTTTCTCGGGTGATAGACCATAAATCCGGGTGGCGACTCTTCAAATCAAACTCAAACAATTTTTTGAATCGATCCAAAAAGGCACGAGGCGTGCGATTTTCCAAATTGGGCCGCCCCGATCTCAACCCGGGGCTGTGGTAGCCCACAATGGCGACTCTGCTGGGGATGTTTAATTGATACTTGAGAAAAAGTTGGTATGTTGATAAAACGGCCCGCTTTCCTTGAATATCAATTAAACTTGTGAGCCAAGCTTGAAAAGCATTTGTGGGATTTTCAAAGTTATTTTGTTTCATTGTCCATTTCTTGTGCATATATCTTGTGCAGCCTCGCTGTTGTGTTTCGGCAATCCCACCCGGCTTGCCGGTGATGGGGAATCCCGGAATGCTCAGCAACCCTCGACCGTGATGAGTCATCCCTACCGTTTGTACCATTATTGGGTGTACGCTCAATAGTGGGAGGTATACTTTGACTCTAGTCCGGGGAACCCCTTTCAAGCCAAAACCGGCCTTTGTACATGTTTAGCAAGCCATAGATCCTTCCAAATTATGACAGGAACCTACAGGGTAGGGTTACGTGCTATATCCTGTTTACGTGCTGCATTGCATTTTGCACCCTCATTCTGTCAGCCACTGTTCTCGAGACTCGCTCGCTCGGTCTTTGCAAGGTTGCCAAGACCCGATGAAGAGTCACGCTCTCTTATGCGTGTTGATCAACCATGTCAGTCCTCGAACTAAAACACGAGGGAAACTAGAATTTTGCTAAGTCCTTGACTGGTGCTTAATCGAAGAATTAACCAAAGGAAGGAATGACATGGAAACAAAATGTCGTGATACCAACACCATCTGGGCTAAAAGCAAACGTACCGCTTACGCCGCTTTGGTTATCGCATCACGTTGTCCACCCCAAGTCATTCCAAACCAATGGTCGATTTGTCGAGGGAACATTAGTCGAACACTTAGCCTATTTTAGCATCCTTTGGGAAGCATTGGTTCTTAAACAAGGATACACCCCAAAAATCTGAGGATCAAGGCTACCTCGCGTGAAGGATACTCGATCATTTTTGGGAAAATCAGAGTCGATGGCGGTGACGATGATGCACTCATTTTCTAAAAAATGTACATATTTCATGAAAATATAAACAGGAATCGCGTCTGAGCACGGTTTTTGCTTTGCTGTCAGTACTGAGCAATTGGGCCAAAGAAGAAGAGTACCATACCCTCCTGGACCAGACCCTTGGGACAGAGATTGGAACGGCTCCAACTTCAAGCAGATTCTGTCAGTGCATCAGATTTGAGGGTGGAAATGGATCTACTAATTGGGAACCTCAATCCGAACCCAAACCCTAACGGAGGCAATCCAAACGCGAATCCAAACCCTAACGGAGGCAACCCAAACCCAAACCTAAACGGAGGCGAGCCAAATCCGAATCCTAACCCCAACCCTATTCCCAATCCAAACCCTAACCTGAATCTGGGAAACCTGTATGGTGAGATGGGACAGATCAGAGAAGACATCCAACGTCTGGGCGAGCGCACTGACAACCAAATCGCCCAACTCATGATGATGATTACTGGGGTTGCGCGGCGTCTTCCACCACCAAACCCAAATCCAAACCCTAACCCAAACCCGAATCCGATTCCAATCCCGAATCCCATTCCGATCCCGAATCCAAACCTCAACCTAAACCTCAATCCGATCCCCAACCTGAACCTCAATCCAAACCCCAATCCAAATCCGAATCCAAACCCGGAGCAGCTAATCTTTGAACTGGAACCCCCGCAAAACACCGAGATGGCAACAGTATTGGCAAAGATCACCCAGTTAGAGGAGTCAGTGGCGAGGAACGAAAAGATAGCGTCGACCGGCTTTGACATCAATAAGCTTTGCTTATTTCCTAACGCAAAGCTTCTAGAAAAATTCAGACCAATTGATTTTGCCAAGTTTGACGGGACAGGAGACCCGAAGGCGCACTTGACGGGATACATTGGAGCACTTTCCATGTGGGGGGTGGAGAAGGATGCTATGGCACAGATGTTCTCGCAGACTTTGGTAGGACATGCTCTGCATTGGTTTACTTCACTGGATGAAAGAAAGAAGCGTTCGTGGGAGGACATATGCGCGGCTTTTGTGACGCAATATGATTACAACATTCAGTTGGAGGTGACCACTCGTGAATTGGAAGCAACAAAGATGGAAGCAAAGGAGGCCTTCGCCGATTTCGTGAAAAGGTGGAGGGCTAAGGCCGCACAGATGAAAGACAGACCAAGCGACAGGGACCAGATCCGGATGATTGTCCAGAACCTTCAACCAACTCTCGCACGGCACATGGTTATGGCTCAAGCGTGCTCAGACTTTAAAACATTCTTCGACACAGGCTTAGCCGTCGAAGAAGCAGTTCAATTGGGGATCCTTGACAAACCCGAGCCTGCTCCCAAGCCCAAGAAGGTTTACTCCGGAAACAGCAACGCCCTGTTTGGCAACTCAAACTACGCCAACCTTCCCAACACCTCCACAAACACAACCCAAGCCGAGCCAGTGAACCAAATTGCCACCCAAACTAGCCAACCGCATACTCAACCCCGCGCTTTCGCTCAGTTCTCAGCACCGCTCTCTGCCGTGCTCGAGAAGTTAGTCGAAAGTGGCGTGCTCAAGCCACTTACCCCTACTCCCCTACCTCAAAAACTCCATGCATCCCACAACCCTAATGCATACTGTGCCTTCCACCAGAACCCGGGCCATTTAACCGACAACTGCCTCCGTCTCCGCCACGTTATCCAGAATCTCATAGACAACAAAACTCTCCCCATGCCACCACAAAAGCCAAACACCGTCTCAAACCCGCTTCCGAAGCACTCCAATGCCCGCACCAATCATATCTCCATAAGCCAACCCTTTAACCCCAGCCATTACATCATTCCTACCACCCAACCCAAGCCGTTCGTCGAGATACCAGCCGAAGATACAGTCTGTGCACTTGAGTCCATGGAATGGGACTTTCAAAGAAGGTGGGAAGAGTTGGCGAGTGATTTCCTTGCAGTGGAAAACCGGGCTATCATAACTGGAGTATGGCCCGTGGCACTCGATGCTCACCAAGTTGAGGAATTGGAACATGGCAATTGGAGGCAGGAATTCGAAGAAGTGATGGCCGACCCGTTGGATAGGTACTCTCTATTTGCTCCGTTCTTGGAGCCGGAACCGATTGAAGAAGAGGATGAATGGGCATGGGAGCCCGAACCCAACGGGTGGCACTGGATTGATGATTCTGACCCTTTAGATGAAACGTCATTGGCATACCTCTTTCAAGAAGAGGAAGAACGGGAAGAAATGGACCTCATGAACCCCCGCATGTTTTCGGGGCTCACTGTCAGCGCCATTATCAATATCACTAGAGGATCCGACGCTCTGGACCATATCATGGATCAGGCCTTCATTCTGCAGGATTACATTATTGGGGAGCACCTTCCACAGCCCGTAGTCGAAATCCCCAATGAGCCCACTATCTGTGTACTGGACCCTGAAGATCTATGGGGAAAATCTGAATTGGTAAATGTGTGGATTGATGGCGAGGAACTAACCGTCAATAAGGCCATGATAGATGAAGGCTCTCTACAGATTAGCAACAGCAACAACAACGTCAACTTCTGGAGTTCCCTAGAGGAAGGAAATATGTGGCACGCTCTGGAGATGGAAACCCTCAACGAAACCTTGGAGAAAACGGCACTTGACAAAGGAAAACGTAAGGCTGACCCTTGCAACACTAACTTCTCCAACTTTTGGGAGGGTACTTGGTGGGAGCCCATTCCCAAAATAGTTAGCAATCTTACCAGGAGTGGAAGAGTCTACCAACCTACCAACCTCCAGCAGGGAAGCTCGTCCCGAGCCCCTCCGCCGCAGCAGAACAACCCTGTCAACTCGGCAAGCCCGAACACCTCTCAAGCTCCACAAAACAACCCTCCTAGCTCCACAAACCCGCCACCTCAATCTAACCCACCTGTCCATCTCAACCCTTTCGTGAGTTCAAACCCTGACGCCTCCCAACAACAAAACCCAGCTGCCATCACTGACCCTATTATCCGACAACTCCAAGAAACCCCTGCTCGTATGTCTATGTGGGGAGTGTTAGCTGCATCCCGCGAGCACCGCCGCAGGCTCGTAAACACCCTCTCCAGACTCGAGGTTCCCTCTGATATAGCACCAGAAGCCCTCATCGCCCTTATAACCCCGAACCTCGCCCAGCACACCCTGTCGTTCACAGAAAAGGACCTCCCGCCGGAGGGAG
The DNA here is from genome assembly GCA_020567845.1 of Rhododendron henanense subsp. lingbaoense. Lineage (NCBI taxonomy): Eukaryota > Viridiplantae > Streptophyta > Magnoliopsida > Ericales > Ericaceae > Rhododendron > Rhododendron henanense. The sequence continues at coordinate 41,948,778 of CM036313.1, read as the reverse complement.
CTGACCATAACAAGCCACTACACGTGACGATGAAGTGTCTTGGAAAATGGATCCTTGCAATTCTCATCGACAATGGTTCAGCCATCAACGTGTGCCCACTTCGCACCGCTTATTGCCTGGGCCTCAAGAACAAGGACTTTGTACCATCGAATCTGGGTGTCCGCGCCTATGATAATACGCGCCGTGATGTTTTGGGGACAATCAACTTGGAACTCGCGACGGGGAAGTTTAAAACCACTGTCGAATTCTGTGTGTTAGAGATACCTGCGTCGTTCAACCTCCTGCTGGGGAGGCCTTGGCTGCATCGCCCGGACGTCATGGGTGTACCCTCAACGTTGCATCAGAAACTCATCCTGGGTTTAGATTCTGGAACTCTCATTATCCATGGGGACTCGGGCATCCGTCCTCACTCCGAAGACAACTCCCCATTGCTAGAGATTATGCATGGAGAGGAAGATATCGCCATGGGGGGCTTTGCAGTTATGACCTCAAAAGTGTGCACCATCCGGGCCGAAGACGGTTTCTTGGTGAGCTCCGCAGCGCTGGAAATTATGAAAAGAATGAACTATCTACCGGGCATGGGTTTGGGACTTTATGGTCAAGGAGTCCCGGAGTTCCTTGATTTCCCTGGAAGTAACGAGCGCTTTGGTCTAGGATATGAGGCCAAGAAGAGCGATCCGGCAAAGAGGTGGCGCAACCGCGCCCGGGCTCATGCAGCCGGGGTTAAGCTGAAAGTGAAAGAAGCGCTATACCGAGGACAACCCGAACCTTTCGTGGATCTGGAAACAAAGGTGAAGTACCCCGGGTTTGAAATCTTTGCCAACGACACTTGGGAAGAGGATGAAGTAGTGACCAAGGTGGAAGAGGTATCTGAGGCACTCGACTGGCTGGAGGCTTTTGGTTTGGGCAGTCTCCAACTCCTGTTTGAAGGCGAGGATCCGGAGGGTATGGTCGAAGACGCTGCTGTGCTTGTGCTTGGAGAGGAAGAAGAAATCGAAGACCCTTCCAAACTCATTATGGAGGCTGCGCTTATGAGAATTGCATTTTTATACCACTTGTAAAGCGCACTCACGACACTTGCACCGAGTCGGAGTCTGAGTCTGACTCCTCGTCTAGCACAGAGTCGGAGTTTGTGCCTATTGGCCCTCCACAGCGTAACTTTTACTTTGAGTTTGAGTCAACCGCTGTATTCCCCCCTTCTGAGGAGGCTGCTAATGAAATGAACGATCCCTTTGCTTACTTGCCTGATTTTGAAATAAATTGCTTAGATCCCGACGATGAAGGAATAGATCTCGATGGGGACATCCCTAAGGAAATCCGTTCCCTCATCGATCGCGAAAATGAGAGGCATGCTCAGCCTTTAAAAGAAGAAATAATCTCTATAAATTTGGGTGATGAGGAGAACCCTCGATTGGTTCAGGTCGGTTCTGGGCTGTCCCCCGATGAGCTTCAAGAGCTCACAGATTTACTAAAAGAATTCAAAGAAGTTTTCGCTTGGTCTCACGCGGACATGCCCGGAATCGACCCGGAGATCGTCGAGCACAGGATCCCTCTCTTCCCCGATGCAAAACCCGTTAAGCAGAAACTCAGAAGAATGCGGCCCGATTGGGTTTTAAAGATAAAAGAAGAACTTACAAAACAAATCGATGCCGGTTTTCTAATAGTAACAGAGTACCCCACTTGGGTCACAAACATCGTTCCTGTCCCCAAAAAGGATGGAAAAATCAGAGTGTGCGTCGATTTCAGAGATCTAAACAAAGCGAGTCCCAAGGATGATTTTCCATTGCCACATATGGACATACTTGTGGATAACACTGCAGGGCACGCTTTACTGTCTTTCATGGATGGCTTCTCTGGGTACAATCAGATTCTCTTGGCTCCGGAAGACAGGGAAAAGACCACATTCATCACCGAGTGGGGGACATACTGTTATCGGGTTATGCCATTTGGGTTGAAAAACGCAGGTCCTACGTATCAGAGGGGTGCCACAACACTGCTGCACGACATGATTCATAAGGAGGTCGAAGTATACGTCGATGACATGATAGTGAAAGGAAAGGAGCGGAAAGATCATCTCCCAGCATTGAGGAAGTTCTTGGGAAGGATTCAGAAATACAGGATGCGTCTCAACCCGCAGAAGTGCACGTTCGGAGTCACGGCCGGAAAGATGCTTGGATTCATGATCACAACCAGGGGGATTGAGGTGGATCCTTCTAAGATCAAAGCCATTCTTGAGATGGAGCCACCTCGATCCGAGAAAGATGTCCGATGCTTCTTAGGGAAAATTCAGTTCATCAGTCGATTCATCGCCAAGTTGACCTTGACCTGTGAACCACTCTTTCGACTACTCAAGAAAGACGTGAAGTTTGAATGGAATGACAAGTGTCAGAAAGCTTTCAAAGCAGTGCGGACTTATCTCCAGAATCCTCCAATCTTGATGCCGCCCATCCCGGGAAAACCTTTAATCCTATACTTGTCCGTCATGCCCTCGTCAATGGGGTGCATGTTGGCACAAGAAGGAGAAGATGGGGTTGAAAGGGCAATCTACTACTTGAGCAAGAAGATGGTGGGAAGCGAAGAACGGTACACTTCATTGGAAAAGACGTGCTGGGCACTGATATGGGCCACAAAGAAATTGAGACACTACATGTTGGCTTACTTGGTGATACTGATTTCTCGGATGGACCCTTTCAAGTATCTATTCGAGAAGCCAGCACTTACCGGTAAGTTAGCATGTTGGTTGCTCTTATTGGCCGAGTTCGAAATCAAGTACGTCACTCTCAAGTCAGTGAAAGGAAGAGCGGTGGCAGAGTTCTTGGCGGATCGTCCGATTGAGGGTCCAGAACACACTGAGTTTCAATTTCTCGACGAAGATGTAATGACAGCAGTCGACGAAATATGGACATTGTACTTCGATGGAGTCGCTAATCAGAAGGGCTTTGGGATTGGCATACTGCTAGTCTCGCCTGAGGGGTCGCACATTCCCCTCGCTTTCAAGCTAAACTTCGAAGTCACAAACAACGAGGCAGAGTATGAAGCATGCATCGTAGGAATGGAAGCTGCGTTGGAAATTGGGATCAAGGTGCTGGAAGTTGTCGGAGATTCCAACTTGGTCGTATCGCAAGCAAATGGAGAATGGAAAGTTAGGGATGAAAAGATGAAGCCGTATCATCAGCAACTCGACGAGCTTATCCCAAACTTTCAAAAGGTGACTTTCATGCACGTACCGAGGATGAAGAATCGCTTCGCAGACGCATTGGCTACTTTAGCATCCATGCTGGAACTTCGGGGTAAAGCTGAGACCTGTCATGATTGAGCAGAGGGGGAAGCACGTGTATGACTATGTCATGAACATCGACGAACCAGACGATGGCCTCCCTTGGTTCCATGACATTTGGAATCTCGTCGAGAAGGGGGAATTTCCCTCGGATTCAACTAAGAAGGATCGGATCGCCTTGCAGCGGCTCGCATCTCAATACATCATCTGCGGTGGGAAACTATACCGGCGATCTCCCTGCGGAGTTCACAAGTTGTGTGTTCACGGCGACGAGTCGAGAGCAGTAATGGAAGAGGTGCATGAAGGTGTTTGTGGACCCCACATGAACGGAATGATGCTGGCAAAGAAAGTTCTGAGGTTGGGATACTACTGGTCGACCATGGAAACAGATTGCATCGAGTATGTGCGCCGATGTCATAAGTGCCAAACTCATGCTAACCTTATCCACGTCCCACCCTCAGAGTTACATTCAATGGCGACACCATGGCCATTCTCCGCCTGGGGCATCGATGTTATTGGAAAGATCACTCCCGCGGCCTCCAATGGTCACAGGTTCATTCTAGTAGCGGTGGATTACTTCACCAAGTGGGTTGAGGCAGCTTCATACAAGACGTTGACGGCCGTTCAAGTGGCTCATTTTATCAGGTAAAACGTCATTTATCGGTATGGGGTCCCTCAAGCCTTCGTATCTGATAATGGCGTTCACTTCAAGGGAAAGGTTTTGGAGCTCTTTGACGAGTTCAAGATTCAAGTGCATCATTCGACCACTTATCGGCCACAAACGAATGGGGTAGTCGAAGCAGCGAATAAGACAATCAAGACGATCCTCGAAAGGACTACTCAGTCAGCTAGGAATTGGCACGAACAATTACCACTAGCTTTGTGGGGATATTGGACGTCTATTCGTACACCGACGGGGGCAACACCCTATTCTTTGGTGTACGGTATGGAAGCTGTTCTCCCTATCGAGCTAGAAGTTCCATCGCTGAGGGTCATGGCCGAGTGTGGAGTAAGTGAGGCCGAATGGATCAATGGAAGATTTGAAGAGCTCATGCTATTCGATGAAAGAAGGCTACGGGCGTTGTACCACATTCAGGGTTACCAGCGAAGGATCGCCCGGGCGTTCAACAAGAAAGTGAAGTCGAGGGACCTGCAAGAGGAGGATATGGTAGTTAAGGAAATCCGTGCGCCGGTGTTCGACCTACGAGGAAAGTTCCGACCTAAGTGGGCAGGGCCGTACATCATCAAGACCATTCTCTCTGGAGGAGCGGCCTCAATCATCGACCTCGACGGCAACGAATTCTCAAATCTTGTCAATATGGATCAGCTTAAACGGTATTACCCTTGAGAGAGCTCGCTGGGCCAAAAACCGCAAGGGCGGGCGGTCCCAGGCAAAAATCAGAGCAAGCCTGCTAGTTCGAAAACCCAAAAGGGCGGCTTAGTCAAAAGTTAAGGCAAAAGTCGAAAAAGAGCTCGCTAGGCCGAAAACCCGAAAGGGCGGCTCTAGGCAAAATTTAGAGCGCAAAAGGAAAGCGTTAACACCCGAGCGAACCCTAGCCCGAACTACGTATGGGCCTGATTCCCTTTCGCGAGGGATACGTAGGCAATCTCGCGCTGAGGTTCGGTCCTATGTCTCAAAAATCCAAATCCAAATTGACAAGTCAGAATATTTTCTTAAAGGCGCATGCGATTAGCGAACCGAAAGGGGGAAACCCTCAATCAGCCGATTTTATTCAGATTATCTCTTTATTACAAGCTGAGCATGAAAACGAAAAGCACATATTTAAAACACTCTTTTTATTTCAAAAACGGCAAAGTAAGCGGTCAACCCATCCTCGCTTCCACATCTCTCCTCAGCCATTTGCGGTACCTTCCGGTCGAAGCAATAGAGAAAAGTGGATCACTTGGCTCAGTCCTGCGAGCCTCCCACGATCGAACATAACTCCGAAGGCCCGGAATGGTGAAGGGAGGGAGACGAAGCACTTCAGAACCTGGCGGCGGCACTTCTTGGTTAAGTCCAAACTGACGGAGGATGCGGAAGGGTGGATAGAAGGAAAAGCCTGCCAAGCCAGCCACAAGCACATGCGTCGAACCCATGTTACCAGCAGTCATGGCAGGGAGCCTCAGCCAATGGCACCGCCAAACGATGTCATCTTCCTCGGTAGAAGCGAAGAAGTCAGCCCAGTCATCCTCGTTACTGTACGTCACTAGAAAGGGATGGTTCCATCCACTTGCACGATACCACCAATCATTGGCTGGAGGTGTCAGCAGGCTCAACTTGTCACAAAGCCACATCTACCCAAAAAGGGAGAAAACAAGTAAGGAGCCAGATAAAGCCTAAACCGAGTGTTGAGGTAAAATGAATGAGAGAAATAGAAAAAGGAGAGCTGAGTGAGGTCCCTAACCTGCAGCAACAGCGGGCTACCACCGAAAACCCTTGTGCGACCAGCATGGACGGCGTCTAACCCCATCAAGGTCTCGGCAAGAACCAAGGGTGCAACATCCTTGCGAGCCTCAATCTGAGAAGCAACACCCACCAGTAAGGAACTGGGCTGACCAACGGACGGAACCAACACAAAAGCCGCCAAGAGACAAATGCAACAGGCCATCATTCGTCGATCTTGGTACTCAAAGTCTGTCAAGTCTCCGAGTGGGCTGAATCTCTCGTACAGCTGCACGACATTGATGGCATTGCCCCAAGTGAGAAATTCAGCCACATTTCCATTGACACCCAGCTTGGCTTTCAGAATGTTCTTCATACTCTCCCTGAGCATTGGAACAATCGGCTCCGTCGAGTCGTGACTTCCGAGGTAAGCATGGAATTCCTCGACGGTGGGACACAACTCTTGAGAACCAAAGCGAAAGACATGCACTTCGGGATCCCAAAAGCGTGTCGCTGCATGCAGCAAGACAGGGCGGATTGCGACCTCTCGGAGATACCTTAGGGCATAAAGTCGATGCCCTCGGAAATTCAGCCAGTCGATGCCCTCGAGGCTGTCCAACCAAGGTCGAAGCAAGGCTTGGTTCAACAAGGCCATGAGTAGGATGGATTTTTTTTGAAGAAGAATGATGGAGTGAAGTGTGAAAGGCTTGCCAAAGCATGACTCTGTATTTATAGAGGCCTGGGGAGCACAATGCCAACTCTCACCAGCCTTGAAACTCATCAAACTTAATATTTTCAAGAAAATTCAAACTTTGGAAATTCAAAAAGTGTGGGAAAAGGCTCAAGTCTTGCTTTGGGAGGCCACTTCTCCTGGGAAACAGTTAGTGCAGAGTTACAAGACACCTTGGAAGTATGCCTGAAGGAGAAAACGACATGGGAATGGCTAGTGAGTGGCATTGGGAAACAACTCTGAACTGCCAATGACAGTAGTCCCGAGCACTCGGGAGTGAAGACCCAAGCGCTCGAGACCACTCTCGAGCGCTCGAGAGTTCTGCTGCTTTACAGCAGGTTCTGATCCCAGCTTTCCAGCCTCAATTTGTCATTTGCAAACGAATGCAGCTTAGATCAGAAGGTCCTCAGCATGTACCTGAGGGATGCAGCGGTTTCTGTTATCAGTTTTCTCTCGTATTCGTCCATTTTCCTCAAAAATACGAAAGATTCCATGATTCTTGTTCCGCAAATATGTCAAATTCCACGTTAAGCGTGTTTGATTGAATTCAGCAATGCGTATAAGTCATGTTGAGCATTAGTGACTGTATGGCACGATCAAACGCGTATTAACGCTCTTAGTTCAGTTTTCGTCATTCAATTGTCCCAAAATCATCATTGTCATGTGTAAGTGGGTGTCGATCTTTATCAAGGGCATTTTTGTAATTTTAGCGGTCCTCACAAGTCACAATACACGGTGTCAATCGCTCAGTGCACGCAATTACGGTTCAAAAGCCCTCATGTCTAAGTTTCATGGTCGATCGCTCAAAATTTGTTGTTATGTGTCAACGCCAAGTTTTCGTTATTTCTCTGAGAGTATCGGTTGAAATTCACGTGCTCTTTACTTTCTTGCAAGCTAGACGAGCATATTTCATAAAATACAATTCTAAAAAGGGAGTACGAACGAATGCAAAAGAACAAAGTGCAAATTCTCATAAATGAAGTACGGTATTTACAATGAGTAAGGAAGGAAGTACAAAAGCTGGGGCAAACACACGCCCAATCCTAACTACCGGGGGACGCAGGCCCAAACAAAATCAAGGCACGCAGGCCTTGAAGCTACAACTACCTTGGCACACAGGCCCGTGTACAAGAAAGCTAGCAAAGCAAAAGCCTAAGACTCAGACGCGACGAGTCCTCTTCTGCTGGTGGCCCTCGGGCTCTGTGCTCTCACTCTCGTCGCCGTCGTCACCATCGTCTGCGCTAGGAGAACCAGAAGCAGTCTCTGAGTCCGTCGTCCCTAACACACGCGACTCAGAGGACTCCTCTGACTCGTCCTCCTCCTCTGACTCCACGCGAGCGAGTCTCCGCTGGGACCCCACCCTAGGTAAAACCTCGAACTGTCTAGCCTCCGCAGCGGGCCGCGATACTCCCTGTGTCCCTCGTCCACGTGTGCTGGCGGAAGCTGGAGAGCTCGTGGTAGCCTGAGGTCGTGCCCTAGCTAAACGTCGTGGCTGCACCTGCATATCATAAACATGTTGTCATTCTATGCATATTTGAAAATTCAATTGATACAGTAAGGTTCTATACCATGCATTGTCATACCTCTGGAATGACAGGAGAAACAGCCTCAGGGACGGGTCTGGTCGGCAAGACCCTCCCTCTAGCACAACCCTTCAGCAGGTGGCGCATCCCCACCATCAGCATTATGGCTATCTCGGCCCACTCTCGCGGTACCTGTAATGTTCAAGGATCAAAAATGTGCAAGCAGTAATCATTCAAAGCGCGAGGAGATCGAATTCGTTTATACCTGAGCAGGAAGCCGCATCGGCGGCTGCGGAAGACGTGGGACGTCTATCACCGCCCGTGTGCCACTGGGGTCTGTCGCCCCTATCGTCCACTCCAGCGTGGGTAGCACTGTCGAAGTCGAAGCCTCTGCCGTCTCCGGCACCCCCGTGTCACCCTCTCCTCTGCCAGGCGGGCTGGCACCTCGACCGCCTGCAGGCCGCCTACCAACTCGACCTCGACCTAGTGCGGACCGGCCGCCACGGCCCTGCGCCCCAGCCTCTCCTCTAGCACCAGGGCCTCGCCCTCCCTCAGCTACCCTTCTCTCTAGCTCTGCCTCCACCCCCAGGCTCGTGGCCAGGTACTGGCCTACGTAAGCCGCGTAGTCCAGACCGCGTCGTAGGTGCCTTTCCAAGTCTGTGTCAGGCACCGTGTACAGCTCCAGCTCCGCACGAGTGTACGTCTCAGTCCTATGCACGCGTGGAGGGAGCAGCCCGGGCACCACGAACGCTGGAAGACCGAGTGACTGCCGAGTCACCCGATCTCCCAAGTACCACTACCAGCCCAGTGGGCACTCCAGCAGCACCCTGCTCCGAGTCACCTCGCGACTCCTCGGAAGGAAGTCGGCCTCCACCCTCGACCAACGATCCCAGTGAACCTGCACATCGAATTTGGAAGCATCAATAAAAGCATATGTCGAATACAGAAGAGAAATGGAATAGGAGCGAGTCATAGCGCGACTCCGGTCAAGCTGTCTAGCCAGCGTCGGAAGGTCATCACCTCCCCTCTCCTCTCCTTCGTCCTCCTGTAAGCCTTGCTCCACACGAGCCCGCGAGGAAGCAAACCAAGATCCCTACAGGTGTTCTCAGGCGGGAACATCTCGAGAACCTCGTAAGCCCAGAGCTGCATATGGTCAAGTTCAAGTCAATTCAATTTCAAGCATCATTTCAAATCAATAAGCAGTCAATAGTAATATTAAAGCAATAATTTGAACCGTACCTCGACGATCCGCCAGTAGCCTCCCACCGTGCTGCCCACTCTGCGCGAGGCAGCCTCTAGAAAACAGTAGAGGGTGCAAAAGGCACCCCCTCCCCAGTCGAACCGTCCTGCGGTCCTCAGGTCGACCAGGCCCGCCAAGTAGCACAGGTGCACTTGCGACCGTCTAGTCGGGTACAGAGAAGCCCCGAATAGGTAGAGCAGGTACGCCCGGGCCATCCTTGCCGCCTCCTCGTCGTCTGCGGGCTTGTGGTCCCAGTACTCCACGAACTGCCCGTAAGCCGCCATCCCTCCGCTGTGCCGTGGAACCCGCCCGAGGAACCACCGCAAGGCCGCGTCGTCCAGCACCAAGCTCGAGTCGTAAGGAATCGGCTCTCCTCCCACTCTCAACCCTGTAATCGCTTTGAAGTCCAGCGGCGTCAGTGTCATCTCGCCGAACCGGAGGTGGAAGGTGTTGGTGGTATCCCACCACCTCTCGGTCAGCGCTGTAAGCACAGTGCGGTCCACCCTCACCGCCGTCATCAGCTGGATGAATGGCCCGAAACCTGCCGCCACCACCAACTCTCGTACTCTCGCAGGCAGCCCCTTGAAGTACTTCAGCGAGCTAGCTGAGCCTCCGTGGCCATAAACGTCCGTCGTGCGCTGTTTCAACAGAGTTAGGAAATAGCATTTCAATCAACATAGCGATTCACAAAATAACTCCAGCGTCGAATTCAAAAGGTTCGAATTGTCAAAAGCTTACCGTAGTCCAGCCCGTAGAGATGTGCGAGTTGCGATCACGGAGAAGTAGGTCCTCGGGGTAGTCAGCCCGAGCGGGGACGTAGCTCACCATCCCCACCGGCTCGAAGAAGTGAACCCTCGGAGCGTACGTCGCAAGCGCGAACCCAGCACGCTCTCCTCCCAAGTAGGCCTTTGCCTCGTCAACCGCGGTCACTCGCGCCTCGGCAGCCGCCTCCGGCTCCGGTCCCTCCATCTCCATCTCCTCTACCTCCTCCTCCTCAACTCTGCCTCCTCCTGCGTTCGACACCCCTGCGCCGCTCAGCAAGGCTCCCAGCAGCAGCGCCGTGGCCCGGTCCTCTGGAGTCTCAACACCTCTTAGCACGGCCGCGACCCCCAAATCGAGGCCGAGCGCGTCTAGTATATCCCGCGGCTCCGCAGAGTCTAGGAAGTCGCCCTCCTCGAAGGGAATGTGGCGTGAGGCCCCAATCCCGCTGTCTCCTCCCCTCTGTACCGCCGCCGTTGACCTCAAAGCGGGAGTGGCTGTGACGCTACCATCAACCACCACCTTGTCGACCTGTCGCTCATCGCGGGCCCGATCTGCGGCCGCAAACAACTCCTCCACAGTAGGAGTGGGAGGAGTGCCCGTGGCATCTCCGCCACCGTCCGTCTGACCCCCACCAGCGTCGGGCTCGTCCCCGACTCCATCACCAGCTGCACCACCGTGGGCTTGGCCCACCGTCGCCCCCCTTCCCTCTACCACCGCCGTAGGTTCACCCACACCGCTACCCACTGCCACCGTGCTCTCACCAGTAACCCCCTCGTCGCTGGGCACAACTACGCCGCCACCAGCTTCGCCCTTCGCCGCTGCAGCAGTTGCAGCCGCCGCCACGCCGTCGCCAGGCGTAGCAGCAGCCCCGCCGGCCTCTACCACCGTCGCCCTCTCCTCGGCGCTAGCCATCGCCCTTTCTTCCTCTTCCTGTAACTTCTTCTTCCTCCTGATTCGGACTTCCTGGCACACAATCGCCCACTGGAAGATCGAGGAGATCTCGAGGTTTCGATATCGGTCCGTGGTTTTTCTGGAGAGAGAGATAGTCGAGTGAGAGAGAGTAGTCGCCTGAGAAATCGAGAGTAGGAGGACAGCCGTACGTCGCCTGGTTCTCGAGTGCTCGAGTTTGGGGGTTTTGAACCCCAGACCTGGAAAAGGAAGACGAAGGAGTGGCGGGCCCCAGTCGTGGTCCCGAGCGCTCGACACCACTCCCGAGCGCTCGGGAGTTGTCCCAAGCGCTCCACTCTATTTTAGGTCGCTTTGCCGAAATCTTCGGTCCCTTGTTTATTTCGCTTTCTGACAATTATTGCTATGTCGAGGCTCTTTACAAAATCAATCTCAGTCCTAATTTTGTTCGTATCATACAGAGCAATTGATCACGAACTTCTTTCGGTAATCCACAAATTGGTTCACGCTTGAAAATTGTTGCTTTATGTTGAAATCGATAAGAATGGTCTAATCGTTTCGTTCGCAGAAGGTTTTAGCCTTGTGTAGTCCACCATAAATTTGGCACCATCCTAAGGGACACCCCTCAGTTTCTCCACCGCCATAAATTTGGCACCGTCCTAAGGGACACCCCTCAGTTTCTCCGCCGCCATAAATTTGGCACCGTCCTAAGGGACACCCTTCAGTTTCTCCGCCGCCATAAATTTGGCACTGTCCTAAGGGACACCCCTCAGTTTCTCTGCCGCCATAAATTTGGCACCGTCCTAAGGGACACCCCTCAGTTTCTCCGCCGCCATAAATTTGGCACCGTCCTAAGGGACACCCTTTCTGCCATTTGTTTACACCTGCACGTTTGCATTTGCCCCAAAGAACTACGCTGGTCTGATCCCTGCAGAAAAGGGTACGTAGGCTGTCTGAAAAGACGCGACCGCATGCATCAAATGTTTGTGCCTTCGCTTGCATTTGATTTTGAGTTGAGGATTTGATTTGGCTCGAATTGGGCTGTCTCAATCTTTGGACGACACTCGTATCCAGACATGATGCTGAGCGTCGCCCAAAGAGGGGCAACTGTAGACACCCCAATTTGAACTTGTCGAATTTCCTTGATTTGTGGCCCAGAGGCTCCCCGATGATGACTTGGATTAAAACAAGCCTTGTACCGATCAAGACTTTGCTCTTTGAAGGATTTGAAAAGGGAATAAAAATGGTTAAAACATTTCCAAGCGCTTGGGAGCAGTCCCGAGCGCTCAAAACTATTTTTCAAAACCTCTGGCCTGGCTTACTCTCGAGCGCTCGAGAGTGAAGTCCCAAGCGCCCGAGACTGTTCCCGAGTGCTCGAGACTGATGTGTTGCCCTATGGATGATGAGATCTCCCACTATCCATGCAGGCTATCATTGCATTCAGCTGGTCTTGGGTCTTCTCCGATTTCCACTCAACCTCAGTCACAGAGCACTAGGCCAGAAGATTTCCCTCCATTTTAAAATGTTTTATTCAAAAACCATTTCATTTCAAAACTATAGGTTAATTGAGCCTATAAATAAGAGGGTCTGGTTTTAGTAGAGGGGGCTACAAAATTTTCTCTCTCTAAGAGTCCTCTTCTCCTCCATTTTCTTGCTGAAAGCCAAAAACTTCCAAACTCACTCTTCAACTTCAACTTCCAAAGGTTTTCAAAAATCTGTAAGAGAAAGGACAGGAATCCAGAACACAATAAGCTTCTGATTTCTGGTTTGCTTTCTCACTGTATTAATCTTCATAAAGCTATTCCAAAGAGCAAAGTTCAAGCAAAAGGTAGAAATCTTTACCTTTGATCACAAACAAAGAGGCTGTTCTTCCCTTCTGAGAGGGGTCTCTCAGCCTGACCCAGTCTTCAATACTGGGTGCATGGTTGGGAGACCTTAGTGTAAGAACAAGAGCAAAGGGGTACAAAAAACGTTTTATCAAAACCCTTACTGGAAACACTCTCGAGCGCTCGGGACTGTTCCCAGTTTCATGCATGGTTCTTTGTCACACAGTAGGCTGGGAATGAGGTGCATTCTTAAAAGAAGTGGTTTCATTTTGTCATGCATGCACAGAAAATCATTTTCCCCCAAAACAGGGACATTTCTTACAAGTTTTCATGTAAAATAGGGTTTTTCCAAAGTTAAAAGATGATTTCCTCCTGGGAAAGATCAAAACAAAGGTGTTTGCATGTCGAGTCAGTATCACTTCCTGTTTGAAGCAAACCTAACATGCATCACACTCCTAAGCGCTCTGGACCATTCCCGAGCGCTCGGGAGTGCATGCATGTAAGGGCACCCCATTTTCCCCAGTTTGTTGTGTCATCTGTTTTTATGCATGCATGGATGTATCCTCTTACTCTTCTAAAACTTGTAGATCTAGCTTTGTTGAGGCAGGGATGCACGATCTGAAAGATTGAAGGCTTAGCTCAGTCTTTCAAGTCCTCTGCTGAGCCAGTAGTGTACATAACAGCATTTCAGTTTCCAGTTTTACATTATATTCTGCCTGTGCTAACAAAGTTTTGCAGGATGAGAGTGTCAGCACTCCCAAGCGCTCGGGACCACTCCCGAGCGCTCGAGAGTGAATACAGTGACAGAACTGCATTTTCAGTCATCTTGTATTTTATGCATGGCTATTTCATCCCCCCCCCCCTGTACACATGCACATGCATGCACTTCCTATGTGATATAACTGTGAATACTTGCTAGTTGGTTATATGAAACAAAATCCCTTTTAAAAAAAATCCCACAAACGTTTAGTAGAGACCGATTTTGAATTGGGCGAGGGGGGTGCCGTAAAACCCTTCCCTCCTCGTAACATGGCTTCTGGACCCTCAAAACGATCTCTGGTTTTCAATTCAAATCAATCATTTTCAAACAAAACGGTTTCTCGGGTGATATACCATAAATCCGGGTGGCGACTCTTCAAATCAAACTCAAACGATTTTTCGAATCGATCCAAAAAGGCACGAGGCACGCGGTTTTCCAAATTGGGCCGCCCCGATCTCAACCCGGGGCTGTGGTAGCCCACATATGGGATGCTATTTATAGCAAAAACTTGGTTCCCTCTCCCTCTCACAATGGCCGGCCCTCTCTCTCTCTATCTCTCCCATGGATTTGCTCCATGGTCTTGTCAAATCATGCTTTGAAAGCATGTCAAGACTTTCCTCCCTTGTCCTTTCTACTTTAGGCCATACTTTAGGTTATTATAAGGGGTTTTTGGTCTTGTCTTGTACTTAGGGGGCTTGCTTGTATGAAAGGGTAAAAGAAAGTCTAGATTTGGTTGTCATGTTGTACTTAGATTGTGTGTGAGGTTGGCTAAAAGAGATGACTTGTTTGAGTGAGCAAACACATGCACACACATCACTCTCTCTCTCTCTCCCTCTCTCGGCCTCTCTCTCTCTCTCTCTCGGCCTTCTCTCTCCCTCTCTCTCTCTCTCTAGTACTATGTATATATATACATCTATGCATATATATATATATATATATACTTTAAGTACTATGTGATCTAGTCTAGGATAGAGTAAGGCTTTCAAGTGTCAACTAAGGAAGATATGGTCAAGATTCCCTTAGAATAAATAATAAGCTAAGAAGTACATGTACTTATATATAAACATATATGTGTACTTAGAAAATCTAGGAAATTGTCTTTATAAGGTACATATACCTATATATAACCATATATGTGTACCTATAAATCTTAGGACAATAACTTGGGTGGTCAATAGCAAGTCTAGGTTTTCTATTATCCAAGAGATAAAAGTTTCCCTAATATTTATTATCCAATGGGTAAAGGTTATGAGTATGGTTTAGGATTCCTTAGAAATATAATAATAGGCTAAGTAGTACATGTACCGATATATAAACATATATGTGTACTTGGAAAATCTTGGAAATTGACTTTGTTGGGAATCTTAGATTTAGGGCTTTAAGTCTTGGTTTATCCAAGGGATAAAAGTTTTCCTAACATTTATTATCTAATGGGTAAGAGATAAAGGTGACAAATATGGTCTTGAAATGACTAGTCAAATGAATATATATATATATATATATAACAATAATTACCTTGGTCCAAAGGGTTCCATTAGGATTTGAAAGGTTCATAAGGTTTTTTTTTGGTAAGTAAAATTTTATAACACCAAAAAACGCGAACGAAGCTACAAGAAATCAACAGGGGCATCCCCCTGACAACAAATACAACAAAAGGACCAAGAGATGATAAAAAAAACAACCTCACAAGGAACCTATGAACAATTATTTATAGAAAAAATCCTAGAATCTAGAAGCCAATCATCGCAAAGCCCCCTGTTCTGCATGGAGAATTTGACAGCTGACCAAGAGCTAACCTTGGCTCTCACAGAGTTAAAAACTTCACTCACAATCCCATCAACATCTCTGGATTTGCCTTGAAAGATCCTCAAGTTCCGTTCCCCCCAAAAAACATAAATGAAAGCTGTCAAAGACAGCTTATACAAAGAATCACGCAAGCTTTTTCCTTGTCTAAACTGGACTGCCCACTCCAATTCCTGGGCCAAAGCCAGAACCGGCCTAGTAATCCCATTTCTAGCCAAAATTTGCCTCCAAATCATCTTAGAAAGTTGGCATTCAAAGAAAAGATGGCTATGGGATTCTATATCAGTCAAGCAGAGAGAACAAAGAGGGGGCACCACCATACCCCAACTCACTAACCTGTCCTTTGTTGATAGCCTTCCCAAAATAGCCAGCCAAGCAATGAAACTCCATCTAGGCACACCTTGGCTGAACCACACAAGAGTATTCCAAGGTTGGAAAGAATTCCTATGCCGACAGGCTTCCCATGCTGATTTGGCAGAAAATTTACCATCAGAGGTTAAAGTCCATATGATCTTATCCGGAATAGCTGGATTAAGGCGAAAGTCAACTGGAGTTTGCCTAATAATGTTCATAATGATCCTGTTGCGCTGCCTAGGCCAATTCCAGAGACCATTCTCAATAATAGAAGAAACTTTAGCCATGAGAGCCCGTCCTCGATGAACCACCACAGAATCACCAAACCTTTGGAATAGAGCACCAACTGGATGCTAGTTATCAGTCCATAAGAAGGTGTCACTGCCATTACCAATAACATATTTCATCCACTCCTTACAGATAGATCTTAGCTTCAGAAGTTTCCTTACTACCCAAGAAGCTTCATTAGGAATTGGAATCCCCCATAGGCTTTGACCTTTAAGGATATAGACATGTACCCATTTCACCCATAAAGTGTCAGCTTTTTGACTAAGGGCCCAAAGATGCTTCATGTTGATAGCTCTATTCCACTCTTTTATGGATCGAAACCCCAAGCCCCCTTCATTCTTGGGAACACAAAGAGAAGACCAACTTACTTTTATCCCAGAATGCTTCAGCTCTGCTCCAGACCAAAGAAATGCACATAGAACACTCTCAATCTCCTTAGTGATTTTTTGAGGAAGGATAAAAATGGCACTCCAATATGTTTGGATGTTGAATAGGACAGACTGAACTAATTGAGCCCTGCCTCCATAAGATAGAGATTTTTGCGTCCAACTCTGAATCCTAGCCAAAATCCTGTCTTTCAAAACAGCACAATCAGTAGAAGTGAGCCGCGTACTAATCAAAGGAACCCCTAGGTACTTGACTGGAAGTTGACCGATAGGAATACCCAACAAATCAGAAAAGACTTGCTGATTTGTTGAACTAGGGTTAAGAGGATTCATAAGGGTCATAAGGTTCAACTAGATGAACTAGCTTTGAAAGGTAATTGGATTGGCCAAACTAGTTAGTTAGGAAATAACTAGACTTGCTAAGTAGGGTTTCTAACCAAGAAATATAATTTAAGGATTTTATTTACTAGCTAGGAAAATACACAAGCATCTTTACAAGCTTACAATAAGAGCATGTCACCATCAATCCTTTACATGTTCGAATTAAGCCTCATCACCTGCTTAACAAGATGGGGTTGAAGTTGCTTCCGCCGTCGAACAGCTTGCCTCGTTGTCGACCTTTGATAAAGTTTCCATCGTAACACCGACGCCAAATGCAAAACTTCTACCAAATCATCATGCAAACCCGTGTCTCACAAACGTTTCCTTAGCACGTCCCTTCCCACCTAACAATATTAAACCCATTCCCAAAACAGCGGGTCAACTCGAGCAGAGTCACTCCATAATCGTAAAGCGTAAGTACTCCATCCTCATTCAGGGGGGGAAATCGAACATAAACAAGCAAGCCCTACGATATTCTAAGAGCTTGGATATTATTAGCAAAGGCACTGAAAGAACCTATGCAGTCAGGGAAAAACAAGCCTTTGGCTGCGTCGACTTTCGGCAGGAATTTCAGAGGTACGACAATTTTGAAAACAAATTTAAGTCCAATCGTAGTCATCTAAGATAATCCTAGGCGTCGAGATGGAAATGACCGATTTAAGCCGCCCTCAAATAGCGCTGATGCTTGATTGGTTCAAGGAAAAGTACCCATCTCCTAAGGAGATTAGTTTCAAACAAATTCGAAAGAGTTGTACTTGAAGGATTGTGTCATGTGAGTGAAACAAGGAGTTTTGAAAATTTCGAAAGATAGTGAAAGATTTTCTGACAAGTGATAACGGTTAGGATCAGTATCACCATAGGGTGTACTGTTGAGACGAATTGCTTGGCCAATAAGGTTGGGTCACAAAAGATACCCAAGATTACGCCACTCTTGTCAATAAGTGTCGTAAGGATGATTTCATTACTTGAAGCAATGAGGGTTTCCTTCCCAAGGATGTCGATTTCAATCGAGTTTTGAGAGAAGCAATGTAGTTGGAAAACAGTACAGATACGACTAGCGGATTAAGATATGCTTTCTGCTAAGATTTTAATCGGCGGAAGTGATTGTCGTTTCCTTCGAGCATTCCTAACCTAAACGAACTCTTTGATCTAAGTATTCTCGGTTTGCGTCTGGTATAGGTGGTTGGCATCTACAGCCCTCGAATAGTTTCATGCCTTTCTTTGTCGATTTATGATTCTAAGGATGCTTACTCCAAGTGAAAGGACTATGAGGTGAGATAGAATCATCGAGATTTTGAAACACGAGTCAATTTTCGAAGCAGCAACGAAAAAGGCGAGTGAATTCTTTGATTCGGCTAAGGTTCCGGTTGCTCGGGCCTGGGTTGGTTGGTGCTAGGAATAACTTAGCTAGACCTACTTTGCGTTAGACGGTCCTCTGTTCTCGTATCCTAATTCGCGGCGCATATTCACCATCTACGAGTAAAAATTGAAAGGGGGAGGTTTAAGCATACTAAAACAATTTTCCTTTTGCAATTAGTGTTTTCCTTCTAAATCAAAAGCGGTTTATCAAATAGTATGCAACAGTACTCCTTTAAATAAAACATGCTTTTCATAGATGGGAAAAGTTCAATAGAATGCATAGAGTTCTACTATAAAGAGAATTATATATTAGACTTAACAATGTAAGGTACAACCGTACACATCAATAGGCAGACATAGGTGTGCGTACACGAACAGTGATCAAGTACCAAAAAGCAGCTTCATATAAGTAGTAATCGAAATAAGCCTTTTATTATCAAGCATAGCAATAGTACAACTTAGGAAACATTAAACAAGCAACGGTGATCCTAATCTTTAACATACTACATTCCGAAGAATTACAACTATTGCTAGGTTTATTCAGGTGCGCCTAAGTAGTATCCTTGGCTTTCAAAGGTCCTATAGGACCTTGTCCTCCTCGAGATTCCCTTCGTTGGCGTCCTCATTGCCACCGACTTCTCCTTCCTTAGTCACCTCATTGGTATCCTTTTCGTCACCGGTTTCTTCCTTCTTATCACCAACCTCAAAGTTTTCCATTGGGGGCAGGGCTCCGAAAAATCCCCAGTAGGCATATAGGATAGGGAACATTTCAGGAAACCAAGGGTCCTCCTCCACGGGAATAGGGGTATTCTGCTGTACTCTCGCGAAATCTCAATTTTCTGCGAGTACAGCGGCAATAAAGTCGGGGTTCTCCACTAGTTGAGTTGTCATAGTTTCTATGGCAATTTTGAGTTGACGAGCTCCCGCCAACAGGTCGACTGGGTGATCCAGGTGGTTCATCTACAAGGAAGAAGTTTTAAACCTCAATTAGTAACGTTTAAGACAGAGTTTTGCAAGTCACTAAAGAAGCTTTGAATTTTCTAAGTTCCACAACCGATTCTTGATTTAAGTCATCATCCAATTGTTCGGGAATTCCTAGTTCGGTGTTACTGCCAATTTCCACACCTCGTTTCAATCCGAAGATTGTTTTGTCAGAATTCCACCTAATTTGGGACGGTAAACTTAAACTCAAATTCACATTTGTGCAACGGTCAAACTTATCTTATGGTTCTACCCATGGCCGAGTGTTGAGCCTAGAGCTCTGATACCATTCTGTAACGCCCCAAATTTTGGGTACGTTAAATAGACAATTTTATTGAATATTTAAAGAGAGTCTGGCTCATTATTACATCATAACTCTCACA
This sequence comes from Rhododendron henanense subsp. lingbaoense, assembly GCA_020567845.1. Lineage (NCBI taxonomy): Eukaryota > Viridiplantae > Streptophyta > Magnoliopsida > Ericales > Ericaceae > Rhododendron > Rhododendron henanense. The sequence goes on along the minus strand of CM036313.1, from coordinate 41,929,436 downwards.
AGAGTTCATTAATTACACAAGGGAGGAAAACTAGGGTTCCTAACTATAGCTCTGCCTGCTCCTCTGTAGGGAGGTAATCCCGAACAGGTGCAAATAGGGCCCGAACACGTGGAAGGTGGGACCATGATACAGTTATGATAAGGACAGTCGCTGTGCAAGACGATGATCGGCGACAGGGACCAGCAATATGAGGGATCATTGGTCCAGAGAGTCTGTACTAGGTGAAGGTCCAGTAACACGAGAGGATATTGGACCAAGGGATTGACAAAGGAGCAGTGACACGTGAAATCACTGGTCCAAGTAGTTTGTTCGGCAACGAAAGAGCCGAACAGGAGGGGGTTAGTATGAAAAGCAGTCCCAGATGCAAGGAACGCTTTAGAAGGTTCCAGAACAGGGATATTCCATGAAGGAATAAGATCCCAATAAAATAGGATCTTGGAGAGATACCCAACAGGAATGGGATGTTCGGCCAGCTAAGGAAAAGAGTCCTAAATGGATTCTTTTAATGAATTGATAAGGGAACGAGAATCCAAGATATTCTGGATTTCCTATACAAGATAGGAAACCTAGGGTAACATGGATACTTGGGCAGCAAGTATCCATGAATCTATAAGTACGAGGCAAACCTAGAGGAAAAAGGTACACAATATATTACAGTTATACGTATTCTCCTACTTTGAATTAAGGTTTTTTGCTAGTACGTGATACTAACTTATACATCGGAGGGCCTTTGCCACGAGAGGCAAAGGTGCGCTAACCCCTTGTTTGTTTTGCAGATAAGGATTCCGGCGACGTATTAGGGCTCCGGCGGGAATCACGAAGTAGCCGTTAAGTTCTTGTGCTGCTCAAACCCCTTTCGGTTTTTCTGCACTTACATCCTCCATCCTGGCCAGCTTTTCTGCTCCAAAGGCCTCCAAGGTGTACAGCTCACCTTGATCATCTACAAAGTCTGACACATTATACCAGCGTCGCCACCGATATAATATGTCAGGGTCACCAAAGGTAACACCATGAGCTACAAAAGCTCAACAGAATAATCCCATACCCGCTAACCCATAACTTACACAAAATAAGTCATAGATATTTAGCGATGTCTAATCAACACATGCGTATTCTACAACTATCAACAATGACACATCCACATTCCCTATTCAACTATCGTTGGTGTCCGTGACATTTGAGTATCTCCTACGCAACATTTCGTAGATCGTGTCACCATTTTCCACTTTTCATATACCAATTCATCATTTTCCAAAAACCATATTTACACACCCAAGCTCGGTTCTGTCGTTCTGGTCTCTCGAGTATCCTCACAATGGTTCCGCCGCACCGGGTTCCCATTGGCACACAAAAACATGGAATTTGGCATTGGCTCCTCTCCACGGATGACCAATCCACAATTCAAAACCCTCGGTTCCATCGCTCTGGGTTCCCGAGTATCCTCACCATGGTTCTGTCGGTCCGGGTTCCCACGGGAAATTTCGAAAATCATTAAAACAATTGTGTTGGCTCCTCTCCGCGGATAACCAAACCACAATTCATCCCTCGGTTCCGTCGCTCCGGGTTCCCGAGTATCCCCACAATGATTCCGTCGGTCCAGGTTCTCATTGGGCTTTTCAAAAATCTTTCTTTTACACACGCACTCCACACAATGGGCAAGTCCGGCCATATTGTGGTTTCAAAACACACCTTGTCTTTTAACACACCCTAGGTGTCATATTTCTACTTTCTCGTTTTTGTGTCTTGTAGCATGCATAGACTCCGCGGTAGGACTTTTCACGCACGTGATCATAAATCATTCATTGTAATCTTGAAACTAAACTAGCAAGATCATCCAACGCTATATTACTTAGCATGTTCATATTATCACATAATCATGCTTAACATTTAACACACAATATAAAGCATAGTGTCACATGGACTGACACCTTTGGAGTGGATAACCACTTATGCTTTATCACACATCAAACAAGTAATCACGTATACATGCTCATAACCATCTTAAGATCAAAATACGAATACTTTTCCATCAAGTTTATATTTCGAAAAATCCGTTCTTTCTTCCTTTTAGGAAAGTTCAAAACAACACATGTTTTTCCCGAAAATAAAATTGGAATATTCAACTATTCCCCTTCCTTTTCAAACTTTAGTAAAATACTTTTCAATTTCTCATGCATTTTGACATAATATACATTCAAACATACAATTCTACTTTTATACATTGAATTAGCGGACAAGGGACTCTACCGTTCTTCTTGGCGGTAGGGCGGCTACGGGAAAAGTAAGTGTAACGCCCCCATTTTCGGGTACGTTAAATAAACATTTTTATTGAATTTCAAAACAGAGTCTGGCTCATTATTACATCACAAAGGTACATTTATTCCAATAAGGGAGGGAACTAAGGTTCCTAACTACAGCTCTGCCTGCTTTTCCATCCTAGCCAGGTCCTCAGCTCCAAAATCCTCCAAGGCGTACTGCTTATCTTGATTATCTACAAAGTCTGACACATTATACCAGCGTCGCCACCGATATAATATGTCAAGGTCACCAAAGGTAACACCATGAGCTACAAAAGCTCAGCAGAATAATCCTATACCCACCAACCCATAACTTATAACAAGAAGCATATAAACAATTACACATCCACATTTGCTATCTTCCTAGCGTTAGTGTCATGATTTTTCGTGTTTCTCCTACGCGACTCGTCATAGACCGTGTCATCATTTTCAACTTCATTAATACTTCCAAATCAACATTTTCAAAGTTTCATTAACAAATTGCTACTAATGAGGCTACCATGTCCGGCTCCATTAGCAACGCACACGTTGGGCTACCAAGTCCGGCCTCATCGCGGTTTTTACAATCCATTCAAATCTTGCATTGGCTCCTCTCCACGGATAACCAAGCCATATTGCCACATGAGACTACCACGTCCGGCCCCATTGGAAATCTTCGCAATGGGCTACCAAGTCCGGCCACATTGCGGTTTTCGCAAGTCCATACAAAGGGCTACCGAGTCCGGCCACAATGCAGGTTTTCACATCCACACAATGACTACCACGTCCGGCCATTATGTAGTTTCAAAAATATTTTTATCCATATCAACCACACCCTAGGTGTCATGTTTCTACATCTTGGTTTTTGTGTCTCGTTCTCATGCATAGACTCCGCAGTAGTTCTTTTCACATTTTAAGAAATCTTGAAACTAAACTAGCAAGATCATCCAACTCTATATTAGCTATCATGCTCACATTATCACGTAATCATGCTCAATCACATTAAAGCATAACGCCACATGTACGGACGCCTTTGGAGTGATAAATCACTTATGCTTAGACACATGTCAACAAATAAGTCAAGTAAACACGTATACATGCTCATAATCATTCTAAGATCAAAATACAAATACTTTAGTTTAATCCATAATCATTCTTCCTTTTTGATAAGTTCAAAACAGCATTTGTTTATTGAATAAATCTTTCGTTAAACTTAGAATTAGCAAGTATAAGAATATTCTACATTCTTTTCAAAGTACACAAACCATATGCTATACTTAGAGTTTAGGAGGTATAGGAAAATCCTACATGATCATACAATTATCTATACTTAGGATTAGAAGGTATAAGAAAAATCTACCGTTCTTCTTAGCGGTAGTGACGACTACGGAAGTTGGAAGGTACGTCGGCGGTCGGACGGAGTAACTTCTTAGGATGGCTTCTAGTAGCTTCGAAAGAGAAAGGTTTCTCTCGAAACTTAATCTTGACTAATACTACTAAAACTTTTGGATTGATAGGGTGGTGGAGTGGCGGTTTAGTGGCGGCCTTGGTTGAGTTTCTTGAAGAACTTGGGAAGAACTTCAAGAACAAGCAAGAACACCAAGAACAAGAGAGAATGCTAAGCTTTCTAGAGAGAGAAGTTGTAGAATGAAGGTGTGAGTTGAAATGGGAAGGATTGGGTTCTATTTATAGCCAAAGGTTGGATCATTATCCAAGAGGTAAATTTTCTCCTAGCATTTGTTGTTCAATGGATCATAAAATGACTAGATTTGATTGTCCTTTGGTGAGGTAAGATGATGGCTTCAAAGGACATGACTAGGCTCATTTGTACACTTTGCACACATCACACAATCTCTCTCTCTCTCTCTCCCTCTCTCCCGGCCTCTCTCTCTCCCTCTCTATCTCGGCTATCTCTCTCTCTCTCTCTCTTTGGTACAATGTAAGTACATAGGTGGAAAGATTACAAGACTTTCCTTCCATTTCTAGGGTAAATCTAGGTTATTCTATTGGGGTCTAGGTCTAGTCTAGTACTTTGGAAGATTGGATTTGGATAGAAAGAGTAAGAAACCCTAGATTTGGTGGTACATGATGAGGTATGAAGATGGCTCAAAGGACATGACTAGGCTTGGAAGAGTACAAGGGCACACATCACCAATCTCTCTCTCTCTCTCTCCCTCTCCCATCTCTCTCTCGGCCTCTCTCCTCTCTCTCCTCTCTCAGATTCTCTATCTCTCCCTCTCTCTCTCCCTTGATTAGAATAAGTATATAGAAGATGACTAACCTAAAAGGACAATTGTACTTCATGATCTTATTCTAGATTTCTAGGTCAAAATTCATAATAGAATAAGCCTAAATGCCACCTATGTACTTATAAACTATATTCTAAGACTTAGAATCTTAGGATGACATATACATATCTAATACTTTAAGTAAATAAGTACATATCATATCTAATAAGTAATTAACTAAATAAAACCTAATACTATGGCTTGACTTGGCCTTATTGACCAATGGACCAAAATTCCCCCAACTTTTATTGTCCAATGGTTAAGGATGGTAAGTACTATTCTTATATAATCTATCTATACTAGTACAATGACTCATGGTGAATCTTAATTATACTAATTGACCTTGTACTAGGTAGAAAGACTAACCTATGGTCCAATAGTTAACAATTCTCCTAACTTTTATTATCCAAAGGATAAAGATGGTGAGTACTATACTTGCTTAATGTATGTATATAAGTACAATGACTCATGGTGAGTCCATTAAACTAATAGGTCTTGTGCTAGGTGGCAAGACTAGGTTATGGACCAATGGGCGATGGTTTCCCTAACTTCTATGGACCAATGGATAAAAGGGTAAAGAAATATATAAACATATAAAGGTGTACCTAGCAATCTAGTCACAATATCCTAGGTAGAAACCTATTGTCCAATGGGTAAAGATTTCCCTAGTATTTATCGTCCAATGGGTAAAGATCAAAGGTTGACTTTGGTCAAAAGGGTTTGTTTAGGGTTTAGAAAGGTTCAAATGGGTCGAGAAGGTCGAAGGTTCATTAAGGTTATCTCAACGGATTAGGTTAGAAGCTAACTAGGCTTGCTAAGTAGGATTTCCAGCCAAGAAAGGAATTCTAAGACTTCTAGACACTTGTCTTTAGAAAATGATCTTATGGCTAGAGTGAAGAATCTAATCATGACGGATTACTAAGAACGATCCAAGGTTTCAGGAGGAATTGAAAAGGAATTTACAAGGTTACTCAAGAGGAATAGGAGAATTGTTGAATAAACAACGAGATTTTTATTTACTGAAAATCGGAGTTGTTACAACCTATCCCCCTTAAACAATTTCATCCTCGAAATTAGGTGTTCGCTCGGATTCGAATAGGTGGGGGTTGTTCGCCTTCATAGTCTCTTCCCTTTCTCAGGTGGTCTCTATCGGATATACTCGAGATAGGTACTTCATGGAGTCGTACAATCTCTCGAATGTATAACAGACTCAACTGTTCCACGTTCTCTGTCATCTTAACAGGCAAAAAATGCGCGGATTCGGTGAGTCGGTCCACGATTACCAAGATAGCAGTGTTGGATTTGGCAGACCTCGGTAATCCAGTTACAAAATCCATTGATATGTGCTCCCACTTCCATGTCGGAATCGGCAAGGGTTGAAGGTCTCCTCCGGGTTTCTGATGTTCGGCCTTGACTTGCTGACACACAAGGTAAGTTGATACAAATCGGGCCACATCCATCTTCATTCCTTCCCACCAGTATGTCCTCCGCACATCGTGATACATCTTTGTACCGCCAGGGTGAACTGCGAAGTCTGAATGGTGAGCTTCTCGGAGTACGGCTCCTCGAAGAGTCCCGATATTAGGTACAAATACCCTTCCCTTGAATCTCAGGCTATTGTCTCCCTCGATCGTCCATCCTGGTAGCGCTTTTCCTTCTCGGATTCGGTACCGGATGAACTCACAATCTTGTTCAGAGGTTTGAGCTAGTAAAATCTCTCGGTGTAGTGCTGGTTCTGCGACGAGAGCATACAATCGGGCGTTCCCATTTTCTGATGAAGGCTTCAGGTTGAACTCGTGGAGTGTATCCACCATTTCCCATTCCTTGATGGCAGTTTTGACCTTCTGGGTCCTGTCCTTTCGGCTTAGAGCGTCAGCCACCACGTTGGCCTTGCCAGGATGATACTGCAGCGTGAATTTGTAATCTTCCAAGTATTCCATCCAGCGGCGCTGCCTCAGATTCAACTCCTTCTGAGTGAATAGGTACTTGAGGCTCTTGTGGTCGGTAAAGACCTCGAATTGTTCTCCCCACAGGTAGTAGCGCCAAGTTTTGAGGGCGAATACTACTGCAGCCAATTCTAAGTCATGAGTAGGGTAATTCTTCTCATGTGGTCGGAGTTGTCGCGATCCGTAAGCTACAACCTTTCCATTCTGCATCAGCATGCAGCCCAAGCCATCCCTCGATGCCTCGCAATAGACAGTATAATCCACCCCTCGTTCGGGGATGATGAGTATCGGTGCACTGGTCAGCCTCCTTTTCAACTCTTGACAAGATTTCTCACAGGCTTCATTCCAATCCAGCTTCACTCCTTTCTGAGTGAGTCTCGTCATTTTGGTTTGGCGAGAATCGAGAAGTCTGGTATGAATCTTCGGTAATATCCAGCCAATCTTAGGAAACTTCTGATTTCAAATACTGAGGTTGGCTGTGTAGACACCCCAATCTGGGTCTCCCAATCGTTTTACTTATTTTTACGATTTTCTTGTTTCCCCGATGATGAAATCGGATCAAACAGAGCTTGGATTGGGAGTGGATTAGGCTTGGAGCGCTTAGAAACCTTGCTTGAACCTTTCAAACCTTTCTGAACCTTCAGTCAAACCCTGAGCCAGAGTTGACCCTCGCGCGAGCCTTTGTGTCGCTCGCGCGACACTCAGCCTGCCACGTGTAGTCAAAGTCAAACTGTTGACTGTTGACCCTCGCGCGACACTCATGGACCCTCGCGCGATGGTTCCTTCCTGTCCCTATCATAGAATCCAGCTGGACTTGTGATGATTGCTTGGCACATGGGTTCCCATGGGCTGGAACCCCGTTCTCCTCAGCTGAACGACGTGCTGGCAGGCTCTAGCCCCATGCAAACTCCCAAACACTCTCTCACCTTGTTGGCTAGCCTCACAACCAAGTTGTGACCAGCCTTAGTGGCTGGTCCTAAGGGCTTGTTTGGCCCCTAACTAAGCCTTGCTCTCTCCCTATAAATACCCCCATTGGTCTTCCATGTTAAGGGTTCCAAAAAATTAACTAAGAAAGTCATTGGTTGATTCACAAGTCTTATACTAGCTAGCACAAAGTCACTAACCCCAAACCACCTCCTAATCTTCTGAACTTAGTGTGTTCATACACACTTGGTTGCAAGGCCACACCAATCAATCCAATCCATTTCCAAACCCTTTCCAAGCAAAGGTATAACATTTAACATGTTTCTGTTTTGATCCCTGAGGGGGGCTGACAGGGCCAAGGCTGGTAATCAATACCATGTCCTGGTCCTAAAGCCAGCAGAGTTACAAGAATTCGTGGCAGTTACACCCTCGCGCGATGGTCCCCTATACTCGCGCGACACTCGTGTCAGCAAGAGAATGGACCTCGTGGGGAAGGGAGACTAGCCCTTTTCTGTTTTGCAACATATTCATACCTGTTGTACTTCACTTTGATTTTCTTTAGACCACTGTGTGCATGTAAAAACAAAGTACAGTAACTAGTTTATTTGCTTTAAATAGTTTGGAATGCCTTTGGGATCCCCTGAATCTGTCTCAGGACCTCAAGCATGCAAAGCAATTCCTGGAAGTCCAGTCAGGAGTGTCGCGCGAGATTCTCTCTCTGTCGCGCGACAGTCCTCTGATTTCCATGAATGGCCCTTGCATGGGCAACTAGGCCCTTGGCCTCTGTTTTGATACCCCCACTGTTTAGGGGTTGTATTTTATCTTATTTGGCTCCTGTTTGGGGTATGGTGTAATAATTAGTATTTTCAGCCTTCCCATAAACTGCTTGGTTTGCTTCCTGGGTGTGCACTGGTCCTTCCAGAGCCCAGAAGGGGATGATTTAGGGACTGTGGTGAGATGACAATACTCGCGCGAGAGTCAGTGTGTCTCGCGCGATGGTTGACTTGCATACAGACTTGTCTAAGCATGCAAGTTGGTCATCGTGCAAGACAAATCTGCCCCGAGCCTGGTTTTGGCATCTGATCGCTGTCTCAGGGTCATCCCACTTATTATTCGTCAATACTATCCATCCATGCCATAATTTGATCACATCTTGCAAAGTGTTACAGTCTTAATCCCTGATTAACTGTTCCCCCGCCCTAATTGGCTAAAATCAATTAAAAGAGGAAGAATCACAAATGTTTTCATAAAAACGCCTAAGTAGAGACCGATCTCCGGATTGGGCGAGAGGGGTGCCATAAAACCCTTCCCCTCTCGTAACCTGGCTCCCGAACCCAGATATGGTTATGACGGACTGGTTTCCTTCACTTTTTCAAATCAAACAGCGCGGCAGGTGCTTCGAAATACGGTTCCTTGAGTGTCGGACCTTCAAAAAACTCAAGTGGCGACTCTGTATTTTTGAGCGCTTGCCACCGGCGCTCGCGCTCCCTCGATTATCAAAAAAGGGCCGCAATGGCGAAAGGAACGGAATCCTTTTTCCAAGGGCATGCTGCCCACAGTGGCGACTCTGCTGGGGATAAATCGAACCAATATTAATTCACACTTAGGATTTAATACGCTTGGGAACAATCCCTTAAAAGCTTGGCAAAACGGTGAGCTTCGCGCTGCCGAAGGTTGGAACGGTGATTTAACAGGACCTCGTGTCCGGCCATTCTAATCTGGGGCTTTTTCGATTGTTCACTTGCGTAGTTTCTTCTAAAGATGGACTAAATAAAGTGAGCCAAATTTGAAAAGGCGCTTTTACGACTCTGTGATTCTTCCACTTTTAACAAGATTTTAGCATCTCATTTGCATCGATGTGGGATAAGCCTCGTTGGATCGTTTTGGCAATCCGGCACGATTTACCGGAGCCCGGGGACCCCGAATGACCGACAACCTTCGACGATGATGGGTCATGCTACCGTTCGACCGTTATTCTGCGAAAAACGCGGGTAACGGGAGGTATATCTGTGGCCCTAGTCCGAGGAACCTGTTACAAACCAAAACCGGCCTTTTGCATATACGAAGCATTAGAACTCTCCCAATTAGGACAGGTACCCACAGGTTAAGATCTACTTGCATCTAACCCTCTAAATGCCTATGTGTTACTGCTTTCCTTATCGCATGAACTGTGCATACATTCTCGTTCGGCATAGAAGCATGTCTAGGATGGCTCCTAGGTTCTCAATCTGTTCCGAGTCTGTCTTCAGGCTTAGTAGGACATTGTTATGGCCCGATGAGGAGTCGTGCATCTCAGTGATGCGCGTTATCATCTTTTTAAGTCCTTTGCAGCAGGACTTTAGGAAATCAGAAGCTTTTTCTACACCTTTGCCCGTCTACCTGTTTAGGGTTTCAAACAAAACGAAGAACCACGGAGTAAAATACCATGATGCTTACACCAAAAGGTAACAAGTGCCTCGTCACTTACACCGCCCGGCTAATAGCACAGTGCTGCTTACGCCAACCTGGTTATGGCATCATGATGTTCATACCGAGTCGTTCTGGCTTCAAAAACTTGAAACCCCGAACATCGAAATGAACAAAGGTTTAGAATCCTTTCGACATCCTTTAGGACTGTTCGTTCCAAACAAGGATACATCTTCAAAAAAAGAATTCTGAGGGCCTAGAAGCAGTGTCCAAAACGTCGCGAGACAGACTTGTCTTCCGGTTCTAGAGTCTAGGGTGACACTCTCGACGTTGGCTGCATCCGCTTTAGTCTTTTATTTAGATTAAAGTTACTGCAGGACCCTTATTAAACCTCCTTTTCCCTTGCAAGCAAAGATCTGAATCATTGCACCACCAAGGAAAGTATCGAGGCCAGTTGCCAAACCCGCTTGGGAACGTCTGCATCTGAGTCCGGTTCAAAGGCTTGTCAGGTTACGGTCCCAGTCAGTCATCACGGAAGACTCTCCGCGCTCACCTCCAGCAGCGCAGCACTCAGGATCTCAGTCAGGCTCTCAGTCAAGTTCACCCCAGGCTTCACAGGAAGGACGTCCGACTACCCCGGTATCCGCCTCAAGCAGCTCTGAAACACTTATCACGATGGAACAACCACAGCCAGAACCCCTTACCTTGGAGGCCATGCTCATGAACCTTCAGGACAGTATCACTGCTATGCAACAGAGGGCAGCTCAGACCGACACTAACATCGCTCGCCTGAATGACCTCATCCACACTCGCCTTCCACCCCCTCTCGAGGAAGAAGGTGGGGACGATGAGTCTGACCAGGAGCAGCCCATCTTGGTTCCGGACCCGCTTCACGCAGGACGTCTCATAGTGATGAACCCGAGGGAAGCTCGCAGACCCACTGGAAACCTTGCAGGCGGTAGATTGCCTCCAAACCCAGAAGGACCAGCTCCGAATCCAGAGATGGTCGCACTCATGGCCAAGATGGCCAAGCTGGAGGAATCCATTGCCAAAACAGAAAAAATCAGTGCCGGAGGGATCGACCTGGATCGCCTTTGCCTGTATCCCAACGCCAGGCTTCCCGAGAAGTTCAAAATGCCAGACTTAGCTAAATTCGATGGGAGCGGCGACCCCAGGACCCATCTCTACAGCTACCATGCCGCCATGAAACTTCTTTCTGTCGAGCCGGAGGCCATGTCACAGCTCTTTCCCCAGACCCTCTCGGGCCCTGCTTTCCATTGGTTCTTGTCACTCGACATTGCCAAAAGGAGGACTTGGGAAGACATTGGGACTGCGTTTATTTCGCAGTACAATTACAACTCCCAGCTAAAAATGACTACTCGGGAACTTGAGTCCACCAAGATGGAGGCTAAGGAGACCTTCGCAGACTTTGTCAAAAGGTGGAGGGCTAAGGCTGCACAGATGACTGATCGCCCAAGCGAGAAGGACCAGCTCCGCATCATTTCCCGCAACCTTCAACCGGACTACGCTAGGCACCTGGTTCTAGCTCAGGCCTCCGCTAACTTTGAAACTTTCTTCGACTCTGGCCTAGCCATCGAAGACGCTCTGCAGAGTGGAATTCTCTCAAAAGGCGAATCTTCGCATGCCCCAAAATCAAAACCGCGGGCTTATTCTGGAAACACCAATGCACTGTTCGGAACAGGGACTTACTCCAGCACGGCCACTGCCGGTACTAATGCCGCTTCCTCCAGCGCTGCTAATCACGTCGTGGATGTCAACCAAGTTCAGAGTCCGCAGAATAACCGACCTCGGAACCAACCTCGCAGCTTTTCCGCCATCGAGGCACCTCTGTCCTCGGTCTTGGAGAAGTTGGTCAAGTCAGGGCATCTGAAGCCCCTGGATCCAACCCCTTTACCCAAGAACCCTTCACCTGGCTTCAAAGCCAACCTTTACTGTGCTTACCATCAAGGAGCGGGTCATCTCACTGACTCCTGCTTCCGCCTCCGTCATGCGATCCAGGATCTTATCGACGATGGCACGCTGGAGACTCCTCCGCCACCTCAGAAACCCAATGTCATTGCCAACTCCCTCCCTAAACACAACGCTGTACCTCATATCAGCCAGATATCTCTCAGCTCCACTCATATCGACCCTAGCTCCACTATATTTAACCCCACTGACTATTGTGGGCACACGCCCCAAAAATCCCATGTTTTAGGCATAAAATTCCGGGTGCGCCCTTCTCGCGGAAAGCGCGGCGAAACGCTTCGCAAATCAGAGAGTCGCCACTCGGGTTTTGCGGTTAGTACCCAAGAAACCGTTCCTTTGAAAACCGTTTGAAATGCATTTGCTTGATTTCGAAAAAGGCTTTTGTAGACTGGACCGTCGTCACCTTCGATCTTGAGGTTCGGGAGCCAGGTTACGAGAGGGGAAGGGTTTTATGGCACCCCTCTCGCCCAGTCCGGAGACCGGTCTCTACTCAGGCGTTTTCGTAAAGCATTTGTTTTTCTCTCTTTGTTTGATCATTCTTTTAACCAGTTAGGGCGGGGGGAACAGTTAATAGGGATTAAAACTGTAACACATTTACATTTATGTACAAAAACATGGCAAAATGTTTATGGATGTTTGATGTTTGATCTATACAAGTATAATAGATTGAGAACAAGCTTTTGTGGACATTTTAAGTAGACTAGAACACACTGGCAGTGATGTATTGCACACAGAATCAAGCCTGCATACACTGGCCAGGCCACCGCATGCAGCCCTTTACTGCGTGCGCCACTCAACTACTGGCGTGCGCCGGTAAACTTAAGCCCACAGCTTCTGCTCTCAACCCTCTGGGCTCTGGAAAGGACCAGTGCACACCCAGGACAAACCACGCAGTTTATATGGAAATACTAACTATTACAGACAGATTAATGGGCTCAGAAGCCACCAAAAGAGCAGGAAATCCCTTAAACAATGAGGGGAAGATGATCAAAGGCCTGGATACAAGATCCATGCAAGGGCCAAGCCACTGGAAAATACACCATTACCGTACGCCACTAGTGTATAGCCGTACGCCAGTTGTGTATGTATTCCAGTGCTTTGGCTTTGCATACTCTGGGCTCTGGAACAGGACCAGATGGAACCCAGAAGGCCATACTAAGCACAGAAATACAGATAGAAGAGAAAGCTATTCTAGGTGCAGAAAGCAGTAAACTGGTTTTAGCATGCATCGAGGTGATCAGTTAGTAAAGAAACAAGAAAAATGACGATCAGTGATCCCCACATCAGTTTTACCATACAGCCATAACTGGCGTACGGCACAAGTAACCGGCGTGCGCCACTCGACCATCATGCACGGTTTTTGAAACCTTGCCAGCATTAGGGCCAGGACTGGTATAGATTACCAGCCTTGACCCTGCCAGCCCCCCTCAGGGGTCAGAACAGAAGACAGAAGCAGGAGGTGTTATACCTTTGCTTGTGAGTTTTTGAGAGGGCTTGAACTTTGAGCTTGAATGTGATGGTGATTGAGGGTTAGGTGTTGAGAGTGAGAGTGGTATGACTATGGTGGATGTATCACTTTGCTTATTCTTTCTAGAGAAGAGAAAGAAAAACAAAGGAGAGTGATGGAGAAGAAGACAAAGCTTTCTATTCCTTAATGGTGCTAACCCCTTGCAAATGAATGCAAGGGGGGTATTTATGGAGGAAGGTGGACTGATCAGTTGGGAGCCTAAGGGGCTGTTTGGAGTGATAAGGAAGAGGGAGCCTCCCATGCATTTAATGCATGGGACTTGGCTTGATGGAGGGTGTAGGAGAGAGGGGGGAACAGCTTCTGGCCGAAGCAATGATCAGGGGGCTGCCAGCTGACGTCAGTCGGCTACAAAAACTCCCGCCCATTTGGCTGAAAAAGGTTGATTTGACTGGTATTGACTGGCGTGCGCCACTTGTTGAGTGGCGTGCGCCAGAAATTGGCGATGACTGACACGTGGCAGTGGCTCCTGCGCACGCTAGTCCACCACCAGCGTACTCCAGTAGGGTTTTGCTGAGGCCATTTGGTTCTGGCTTGAAGGTTCGACAAGGGTTTGAAAAAGGTTCGGATGAGGTTCGGGACGCTCAAAGCTCAAACTCATTCACAAACTCGGGATGTTCTCGACCTTAATCATCATCGGGGAATCAAAGACCGTAAGTAAACTAATCTGGACCGTCCAGAATAGGGTGTCTACAGTAGCCCCCCTTTGACGGCACTTAGAGCGCCATTCGAATTGGTGTAAGTAACGTCAAAGGTTTTAGACACCCATCTAGGCCTATCCAGAGCAGAACATACGAATCAACGAAAGCATGAAACTTAAAATAACCTGACCGGTTAGATCGACTGGAGCGGATGGATCGCTGTTGGGGATAATATGCTTGGTTGAGTCGACGCTGGCATTGGCTTTTGATAGCACGGCCGGGGTGGTTGATTTAGCTGGGGAGCGATTAGCCGAGAATCGGCTCCGTTGAGAAAGATACAGTCTTTTGGGTGGATCGTTGTTGATTGAAATTGGACGGATAGATCGTCGTTGATTTGAGAGGGACAGAACAGGCTGTCACTTACTGGGGATAATAGCGATACGTACCGCTTAATTGATTGATTTGAGGTGACTCTGCCGGGGAAAGATATGGACATACGGACGGACCATCGTTGGTTGAAGTAGGACGAGCAGATCGTCGTTGATTGGACACGGACAGAGCAGGCTGTCCTGGGGTGTTGACTCTCCTGGGGAATAGTCTATCGAAGGCGACTCAGGATCACCTGTTTGATTTGAAATAGGACGGATAGATCGTCGTTGATTTGAAATTGGACGGATAGATCGTCGTTTGACTTGAAATAGGACGGATAGATCGTCGTTGATTTGAAATTGGACGGATAGATCGTCGTTTGACTTGAAATAGGACGGATAGATCGTCGTTGACTTGAAATAGGACGGATAGATCGTCGTTGATTTGAAATTGGACGGATAGATCGTCGTTGATTTGAAATTGGACGGATAGATCGTTGTTGATTTGAAATTGGACGGATAGATCGTCGTTTGACTTGAAATTGGACGGATAGATCGTCGTTTGACTTGAAATTGGACGGATTCTGCTTGGGGAGTAACCATCTAACTTGGTAACGTGGTTTGGTCGACCACGAGCCTCGATTTTGACCACAGAACGTGAATTGGGGCCTCAGGCCCACAAACTTTTGGCGTGCGCCACTAGTTTTGTACCGTGCGCCACTTATTCTAAAATACCCAGGCCCAGATCTGGCCCGGACCCGGCCCAGTGCTGTTTCACGTCGATCAAAACTTCCAGGACACGAACGAAACCGCCATTCTTCGGTTTTGAAACCTTCATAACTCTCAAACTCCTCCTATCTCTCCTCCTTTTCTCCCTCCATTCTCAATCTCAGAAACCCACATACATCCATGGCGGAGACAGGAGACGTCGGCGGCGGCAATGGCGGTGGAGGTGAGGATCAGTCGAGGGTTGGTGGAGACGAGGTCGAGAGACGTCAAATCGACGATCAACCCACCGTGGGGGCTTCGTCGGGCACTGGTGCAACGATTTCAGGTGGCGAGGGCGGCGGCGATGGCCATGCAGAGGAGACTGGTAGTGGCGACGAACGGCGTGCGCCAGTGGAGGAGGGGCGTACGCCGGTTGCCTCGGTTATAGGGGGTCCACAGGTTGATCGACTGGATCCTATTAGCGGCGTAGAGGGCTTCGTGGTGTCCGGCGGTAGTTCGGCTGGGGCCGGCGGCAGTGGCAGTGGCGGCGGTGTTGGTGAGGTCCGACCGGGGTCTCCTCTGAGAGACCCATCGAGCGGCAAGGCTCCGGCGATGGTAGAGGAGGAGGGGTATGTGCCAAGGGCAGACCACGTTGAGCGGATTGAGTTCATGGCGCCTGCGGGATCGTCCAGTCACGAGCCGATCATGAGCCGTGACTTGGCAGAGTTTGTGGGTGAGTTCGTGCTTGCCCGGTTGATGAGAGAGAACCCTGAGGTGGTTGCGGTAGTGGAGAGGGCGCGTGAGGAGCGGCTGAGGGAGATAGCCCGGTCTGACGAGGCCGAGAGACTGAGGCGAGAGGCCGAGGCGGCGGAGAGAGAGCAGGCTGAGCTGGTGCGAGAGACCGAGGAGGCCGAGAGAGAGCAGGAGGAGGGTCCTGGGGCGTACGAGGTGGCCGTGGACTTAGCGGAGACCAGACGGTCGGCCACCCGTGCCCCCTTTGTGGCCGAGACGTACGTCCTTCCCGAGCCGCACGTGTTCGTGGCGTCAGGTACCGAGAGTTACGTCCCTCTACAGAGAGACTACGACGAGGAGCTGGTGCTGAGGGACCGTGAGCAGCACTTGTCCAGGGGCTGGACTGAGGTATTCCTTTGAACTTTGCTTTAAAGTTCCATTTCGCACTTGTGTTTCATGATTTTCGAACCTCTGTACTTGATTGACTGTGTAGAACTAGTGATACCTCGACTTGGAATAGACTGGATTGGCTGTAGAGAGCTTTGACCGCACAATTCGATCATAGAATGCCTGTGGAGTATCGACATTGACTTGTAGTATGCCATGTAATGTAACTCGACTGATAGACTGCCCTGAAACCTGACCTGACTCCGTAGGATGCTCGAATGACTTGGATCGACCGATGGGGTGCCTGGAAATGATAATTGCCCGAATAAATGCCTTTGAAACTTGAATCGACTGAACGAAACGCCTGTGAAACTTGAATCGACTGAACGAATGCCTTTGAAACTTTTAAATCCTTTGATTCGACTATCCATTGAACTTGAATTGCTGTACTGACGCTGTTTCTGTTGCTTTGGTTGTTGTGATGTGCAGAGAGGAGTGGCTAGCTCGAGGGGACATGGCGGTCCGGCTCGCTCACTCGAGCTATACTTGAGTTTGCCGGCGGGGGCACGAGAGCTGGTGGACGCGGCGGGGTTTGGCGTGTTTATCCCCACGCTGACAGCGGTGAGGAGTGACCATGCGGTGTTGTCTGCCCTGGCGGAGAGGTGGTGGGACACGTCGAACTCCTTCCACTTCCCGATTGGGGAGATGACAGTGACTCCGACAGACTTTGCGGCCATCACGGGCCTGAGGGTAGGAGGTGATCCGATCCCTTTCGACTCGGGGATCCACAGAGACAGGGAGGCGCTGCAGTGGTTCTTGGGCATGGTGCCCGCGGGTACGTCGGAGACGGTTTCGTACGACCAGTTTGCGAGACACGTGGAGCTGACAGTCCCGGCGCTGGAGTTGGCAGAAGGGCCGATCCCTGAGTTAGAGTTGGCGCGGCTGGCCCGGGTTTACTTGCTGTACTTGTTCGGGGCTACTCTGTACCCGAACAAGAGGTCCACGGTGCACCTGTTCTACCTGCCGGCCCTGTTTGACTTGCGGTCGGCTTCTCGGTTCGACTGGGGAGGAGCGGCCTTGGGCACGTGCTACTGCTTCCTGGGCGAGTTCTCCAGAGGGAGAAGGGCAGCTGCTGGGTACTGGAGAGTGTGGGAGGTAAGAAATCAATACTGTCTTTCCAATTCTGTTCCGTACTTGCACTTTTATTTTGTATATACTGTATTTCTGATGCCTTGATTGTTTGATTGCTCGGAAACCTTGCAGCTGTGGGCCTACGAGGTGCTGAGGATGTACTCTCCGGAGAATAGGAGTCCGGATCCGAGAGTGCTTCCTCGGGCGATGGTCTGGGGACCACTCCGCGTTGGGAAGAAGAAATCGAAGAAGACGCTTGCTGACTTCCGGCTGTACCTTGACCACTTGACAGACTCTCAGGTGAGACTCGCTCTCCTTTTCGGTAGTTTGAACCTTTGAATTGCTTTAATGCTGTCGCTGATGCGTTGTTTGCCTTGCAGGTGGAGTGGGACCCGTGGAGGCCTGCAGGGCCTGAGCCTGAGTACCTTGCCCGGAGCAGAGTGGTGACAGCGAGCCGGGTGCTGCTGGAGTCGGCTTTCGGGTGGCAGTGGTACTTGGGCGATCGGGTGACGCGACAGTCACTCGACTCGTCTGAGTTTGTAGTCCTTGGGCCACTCCCGCTTCGTGCTTCGCACACTGGGAGGTACACTCTGAGAGAGCTGAGGAGGTTCACTGTTCCTGCTCCTGCGGCTTCTTTCCTGAGGCGGGAGCGAGATTACGCCGTCTACCAGAGGCGATACTTGGCAGGAGCACTGGGGGTGATGGAGCACAGGGCAGTGCGAGCGGAGGCCCTGGTTGCTGGTGAGGAGAGGCGAGGCCGTAGGAGGAGGAGGTCTGAGGAGAGGAGCGAGTACGCAGAGTCGACGGGGCTCATCCAGCTCTCCTGGACGTTGTCTGTACGTGATCCTCAGGGAGAGGTTGCGGAGGTCCACTTTGAGCCTGCCCGGACAGAGCCAGCAGAGGTCACAGTGCCGGTATGATGTGCTTTCAGCTTTCGTTCATTCCCATATCATGCTTGTACTGTACTTGAATTGTCACTGATTTCTGATACTGTAATGCAGGTGCCGCTAGAGTGGGCGAGGGAGGCCATGCGCTTGATGCTTGCCATGGAGAAGAAATTTCACCAGATAGCCAGTGGTACTCCCTTACAGCTGCACTACCCGCCGGCAGCTCCAGTGCCTACCGCGCAGCCTCAGGTACAACCAAAATTCCGAATTCGATACTCATCAGCTGTGCATGTCTGTTACAATGCATGTTAGAAGTACCTGCTCTTGATTCCTGTTTCAGCATTTACATATATGCTATGCACAATATGAATTGAATTGAATTGAATTGACAATGCAGGGACACTCTAGGACGGCTTCTAGGCGACAGACAGCGGGGGCAGCCCCTCAGAAGGGCAGAGGGAAAGGAAAGGCCCCTGCCACGGTCCAGCGGCCTGCGAGGACCGTGCGGCCTGAGACCAGAGGGGTGGTGATAGCTCCTGACAGAGGGTCACCACCGCCTCAGAGAGAGCTGCGGAAGAGGGCCGCCCCGAAGCAGCCGGCAGAGGGGCCTGCGCAGAAGAAGAGGAGAGAGGAGGAGGAGGACGAGGACGAGGAGTCCGCGTCCCTCAGTAGCGGCTCTGGCTCCGCGAGCGATCCTGGGTTCAAGATCACTCAGAGAGACATAGCTGCAGCTGAGGAGAGCGAGGGCGACAGCGACGACACCCGAGAGCTCTTCGACTAGTGAGGGCTACCACCGAGCCTCGGTTACTTTACTGTCTTTTGCCCTCTGATACTAGACTTGATTCGATTTTTGAGATGGGGCCTGCGTGCCCGTTGATTCATAGGCGGTTGTGCCTGCTGTATGACTTTTGATTGCTTTACTCGGGCCGTTGTGCCGCTTGATACATTCCCACCTTTCTTACATTTATAGATACATGCTTTGGATAGTATAATAGTTGCTTTTTCTGTTTATTCGACTTCTATATTGATGGTATTGATGGTAGAAGCAAGCGAAACAACCACTGATGCCTAACATGCATTGACAAATGTTCTGAATCGACCAACCAACAAACACTAGGACACGTACAGGACTGACCTAGCTCAAAAAGGGAAGGAAAAAGCCCCAGGATACGTCGAGTATCCTTAAGACACGCGGAGGATACGGCAGTTTGGCATTAGTGGGCCGAAACGCCTAATCCTCCTCCGAAAGGGAAACTGACACTTTTCGTAAGACCAAATGTATGTACAACGACTTGAACGAGTGGAAAGACTCGAGAAAGACGGCTCAAAGTGGAAAATAAACCGCAAAGTGCTAAAATGAATGTCATAAAATAGACATAAGACACCAAATATGACTCGATATAGTCCCGGACTGAAACCGACACCCCCGTACAGTCACATAAGACCTACGTGACATGTACGGTATGAGAAAACTTGGCACGAGACTCGGTTGCATGAATTTTGAGTCTCCGTATCCTAGTTTTAGGAGGATACGTGCCGCCGAAGGCCCGAATTCTTCGTTAAGCGTGACGCTTCCGAACCGATGCTTCCCCGTAGTCCCAAATATCAGTTAAGACTGGCACAAATCGACAAATTCGCCAAACAAGCCCCAGAATTGAAAACGGTTGTTCGACGACAGTTGCTGCTGTTGCTGCTGTCTGGTGCAGGATTCACTGGCGTGCGCCAGAAGTTGAGCTACGTACGCCAGTGGTGTAGGACACCCTGCGTGCGCCTGTTGATGACTGGCGTGCGCCAGTAAAACGTGACACAGAGCCACTTGTCTGACTGTCTGTCCTTTTTCTGGCTACCCTTTGTCTTCACCCACACACGGTTTGCACACGGTTTCTGGCTCTTCAGAAGGCAGTGTACTTCACTGAAAAAGGGGTTTGGATGCTAGCTCTTGGTTTGGCACTTTGAATAGGAAGTAAGATTCGTGGCTTGGTATAAGATGGAATGCTTGCACGCATTTGACACCACACTGATATATCCCACTCCTATATTCAGCCAATTGAATTGCTGGTCCCAAATGGCAAACCCAATTCCCACTCTAATCAGGCCTTGGTTGACGGAAATGATTGGCGTTGACTGGTTGAATTTTCAATACCACGGTCTCTCTTCGTTCCGATACTTGCGGCATGTGCCGCTCCGCCCGGCTCTCCTGAGGGCTGCGCTCCGGTTTTGGGATCCGGATGTCCATGTTTTTCGCTTTGGTGATGACGAGATATGTCCGACGGTCGAGGAATTCCAAGCATACCTCCGGACTTACTCATCTCCGACGCTCGTCGTTCCTCCTTACCAAGTGAGCATGCCCAGGCTGCTGGCCACTGCGCTTGACATTCCTAGAGGTTTGGCCAACTCCATGTTAGAGGGTGGTCAGGTCCATATCCTGCAGCTGATCGAGCGATATAGTCCTGAGGGTGACCCGGAGGACATGGCCTGGCAGGCACGGCGCCGCTTCGCTCTGGTGATTTGCCTCCTTGCCGGCTACCTGCTCATTCCTGCTGACGGGCGGGTCAGCCCTCTGCTAGTGAGTGTTGCTCTCCAAATGGGGGAGGTGGACCGGCGAAATGTGATCCCGCTGGTCCTGGCTGAGACACTTATCGGTCTGGACTCGGTGTATTCCGGGGTGTCGGTCATCTTTAGCGGCAGTCCGTTGCTCCTTCAGGTAAAACTCACTCAGCTCACCTTTTTCTGGTTTTTCGCACTTTCTTATTTTACCTCGACACTCGGCTTAGGCTATTTGCTGGCTACTCACTTGTCTTTTCGCTCAGGCTTTTATCTGGTTTCTGACTTGTCTTTTCACTCACACAGCTGTGGCTATCAGACAAACTGAACTTGCTGCATCCTCCGGAGGCTGGCTGGGATCTTTTCCCGAAGAGAATTCACCAGCGGGGAATGAGGTACCCCGAGATGAATGAGGAGGAATGGTTCGCCTTCATGCGGGAGTTGCAGCCGGATGAAGTTGCTTGGAGGTGTTCATGGCTGGAACTGGAGGAAATGACGGTTTACTCAGAGGGGTTTGACAGGGTTGTGATTGCAGGGTTGACGCGGTTCACTTTCTATATCCCGGGCCGCGTTCTTCGTCAACTGGGTATCCCTCAGGGGAATGTTCGTATCACTGCCGGGGATTTCCGAGTCCCCAATTTCAACGCTCAGACTCTGAATGGGTATAACAGGCGCTGGGGCCACAGGGCCCTTCAAGCAGAGTCTCCAGACTTCACCCCAAGGCTTCGGAATGTTTATCGACAATGGCTAAGAGCAGATGTTGCAGCAAGAGAGAACGTTGACTGACTCCGGACTACTTTGCTGTGCTTAGAATAAACTGTGAGCCGTTAGGCTTCTCAAGCATTTGTTCTGTTTTTATGCTTCACTGTTTTAAGGCTTTTATGCTCAGCTTGTGTATTAGAAGTAGTAATTTTATAAATAAAGTTGAAAGGCGGAGGGTTTCCCCCTTCTGATTCCTTAATGAAATGTTGGCTCGTTCCTCGACCTTGCTTGGATCCTGGCATGGAAACGAAACGTCGAACACTGGATTGCTGTGATAGAACGTGACCGGGTCTCATGGTGAGACTGCCTACGTATCCCTTTTCAAGGAATCAGGTCAGAACGTAGTTCAGGCTAAGGTTCGCTCGTGTATTTTACCTCTCCTTTTACGCTCTAACTTTTGCCTAGTGCCGCCTTAACAGGTTTTCGGCCTAGCGAGCTTTCGACTTTTTGCCTATTTATTTTTGCCTAGACCGCCTTCACAGGTTTTTCGGTCTAGCAGGCTGCTCTAACTTTTGCTTGGAACCGCCCACCCTTGTGGTTTTCGGCCCAACGAGCGTCTCTCAGGGGTAGAAGCGCTTGAGTTGATCCAGGTTGACCAAAGTGTTGAATTCGTTGCCGTCGAGATCAATGAGTTGAGCCGCACCCCCGGATAGGATGGTCTTGATAATGAAAGGCCCGGATCGCTTCGGTCGAAACTTTCCGCGGGCGTCGAATACTGGAGCCCGTATTTCCTTTGTGACCATATCTCCTTCGATTAAGCCCCTGGATTTCACCTTCTTGTCAAATGCCCGGGCGATTCGACGCTGGTAACCTTGAACATGATACAGAGCCCGGAGCCTCCTCTCATCAAATAGCATTAGTTCGACAAACCTTCCGCTGAGCCATTCAGATTCCTCGAGACCGCTTTCGACCACGATTCTTAGAGAGGGGACCTCTAGTTCGATAGGGAGTACTGCTTCCATTCCATAGACCAGGGAGAAGGGAGTTGCACCAGTTGAAGTTCGAATTGACGTCCTGTACCCCCATAACGCCAGAGGCAGTTGCTCGTGCCAATCCCTTGCGGACTCAATAGTCTTCTTGATGATCACCTCGATGTTCTTGTTAGCGGCCTCGACTGCTCCGTTTGTTTGCGGGCGATAGGTTGTTGATCGGTGGATCTCGATGCCGAATTCCTCGAAGAGGTCCAGGACCCTTCCTTTGAAATGACTCCCATTGTCTGAGACGAACGCCTGAGGAACACCATACCGGTAAATGATGTTCTTCCGGATGAATTGGGCTACTTGAACCGTTGTCAGAGTCTTGTAAGATTCAGCTTCGACCCATTTAGTGAAGTAATCTATTGCCACCAGTATGAACCTGTGACCGTTGGAAGCAGGAGGCGAGATCATCCCAATAACGTCGATTCCCCATACCGAGAACGGCCACGGTGAGGTCATGCCATACAACTTAGACGGTGGAACATGCTGTAGGTTGGCATGGATTTGACACTTGAAACAGCGCCGCACGTAGTCGATGCATTGAGATTCCATTGTTGACCAGTAGTAGCCCTGCCTGAGGATCTTCCGTGCAAGCATGACTCCACTCATGTGAGGACCGCAGACCCCTTCGTGAATTTCTTCCATTATCCTTGTTGCTTCGGCCCTGCTGACACACAGCTTGTGCATTCCACAGTGAGACCTTCGATACAGTTTCTCTCCACAAATGATGTACTGAGCGGCCAACCTTTGCAGAGCAACCCGATCCTTCCTTGAAGCTCCAGCAGGGAACTCCCCTCGTTCGATGAAGTTCCAGATATCATGGTACCAGGGTAGGCCATCATCGACATCATCAATGGCGTTGACATATTCATACGCGGGCAAATCCCTCTGTTCGATCACGATCGGTCGCATCCGGACCCCTACTGGGAGTTCGATCATTGAAGCCAAAGTCGCCAAAGCATCGGCGAACTGATTCTTCAAACGTGGAATGTGGGTGAAGGTCACCTTATTGAAGCGAGGAATCAGTTCTTCCAAATCTTGGTGATAAGGCTTCAGCTTTTCCTCACGAACCTTCCAGTCTCCATTAGCTTGAGAGATTACCAGGTTCGAATCCCCGATTATCTCCAGTTTCTCAACTCCCAATGCAATAGCAGCTTCCATTCCGACGATGCAGGCCTCATACTCGGCTTGATTGTTGGTGACGTCGAAGTTTAACTTGAAGGCGAGCGGGATATGAGCCCCAGCGGGCGTGATAAGCAGTACCCCAATCCCAAATCCTCGTTGATTCGCAGCCCCATCAAAGTAGAGCGTCCAAACTTCTTCGATAACTGTTAGCACATCTTCGTCCGGGAAATTGAAATCCACGTCTTCAGGTCCATCGATCGGGTGGTCGGCCAAGAATTCTGCCACAGCACGGCCTTTCACTGATTTCCTTGTGACATATTGGAGATCGAACTCAGCCAGCAGAAGCAACCAACGTGCTAGCTTATGGGTGAGCGCCGGCTTCTCGAACAGATACTTGATAGGATCCATCCGAGAAATCAGCTTCACCGAATAGGCTAGCATGTAGTGTCTAAGCTTTTTGGTAGCCCAAACTAGTGCCCAACACGTCTTTTCCAGAGGGGTGTAACGTTCCTCACTCCCCACCATTTTCTTACTTAGATAGTAAATGGCTTTCTCGACTCCGCCTTCTCCCTCCTGCGCCAGTAAACATCCCATAGACGTCGGTGTAACAGATAAGTACAGGATCAGGGGCCGACCAGGTGTAGGCGGCATCAAGACAGGCGGGTTCCTCAGATACGTCTTAATGGATTCGAACGCAGCTTGGCACTTCTCCGTCCATTCGAAACGAACATCCTTTTTGAGCAAACGGAACAGCGGTTCGCAAGTCAGTGTGAGCTTGGCTATGAATCGACTGATGAACTGAACTTTTCCTAGGAAGCTTCGTACTCCCTTTTCTGACCGCGGCGGCTCCATCTCGAGAATTGCTGTGATCTTAGAGGGATCGACCTCAATTCCTCTTGCGGTGATCAGGAACCCCAACATTTTGCCTGCTGTGACCCCAAATGTGCACTTCTGTGGGTTAAGACGCACGTTGTATTTGCGGAGCCTTTCGAGAAATTGCCTGAGTGCCGGAATAAAATCCTCCTTCTCCTTGGCTTTAACAATCATGTCGTCGACGTAGACTTCAACTGTCTTGTGGATCAGATCATGTAACAAGGTGGTCTGGGCCCGCTGGAAAGTGCACCCGGCGTTCTTCAACCCAAACGGCATCATCACATAGCAGTAAGTGCCCCACTCAGTGACAAAGGTAGTCTTCTCTTGATCTTCTGGCGCCACAAAGATCTGATTGTAACCTGAGAATCCGTCGACAAAAGAGAGCAAAGCATGCCCCGCCGTGTTGTCCACAAGCACGTCGATGTGAGGCAAGGGAAAACTATCTTTGGGGCTTGCTTTGTTCAAGTCCCTAAAGTCGACGCAGACTCGGATTCTTCCATCCTTCTTAGGAACTGGCACGATGTTAGCCACCCATTTCGGATACTCAGCCACCCTCAGGAACCCGGCGTCAATCTGTTTGGTGACTTCCTCTTTGATCTTCTCGACCCAATCCGGCCTCATCCGGCGGAGCTTTTGCTTGACTGGAACAGCCCCCGGAGCTAACGGAATTCGGTGCTGCACGATTTCGGGATCGATACCGGGCATGTCCTTGTGAGACCATGCGAAAACCTCGAAGTATTCCTTGAGCAGGTCGATCAGCGCATCACGATCCTCGGGGGACAGAGTAGAACCAATTTGCATCATTCGGGGGTTATCCTCGTCTTTCAAATTTACAGAAATTACTTCTTCTTTTAGAGGCTGAGCATGCCTTTCGTCTTCCCTTTCGATGAGGGAACGCAACTCAGCGGGGATGTTCCCATTGAAGTCTGTTCCTTCATCGTCGGGGTCGACACAGTTTATATAGAAGTCAGCAAAATAATCGGAAGTAGGATCATGCATTTCATAAAACCCCAGCGGGTTGCCAAGTACATGGGATTCGAACTCGAAGTAGAAGCTATGACGTGGAGGGCCAAGAGGCACAAACTCCGACTCTGAGCTAGACCTAGACTGAACAGACTCTGTGTCAGACTCAGGAACATTGTCAATGCATGTCAAGCGTGGAGTGAAAAAGCAATTATTTAAACTACCCTTAGCTTCCACGATGAGGGAGGTCGGATCCTCGAGGATGTCTGGAGAGTCGGGCCCAAGCATCAGCACTTCGGCCTCTTCTTCCTTGCCAACCAAACCTACTTGAGAGAACAGCTTCTCTAAATCCTCTTGATCAAATGCCAGCACCCAGTCAGTCTCTGTTTTAACCCGGGCCAGCTGCTTCTTGAACTCTTCCTCTGCCAGTTTGTCCTTGGCCATCTCTTCTTCATCATCGGACCAGGTGTCCGCAGCAAAGATTTCGAATCCTGGAAGCCAGGTGCCAGTCTTTGGATCCCAAAATGGTTCAGGCTGACCCCCATACACGATGCTCCCACCTTCACGGATAAAATAGCTGTCGGGGTTACCATAGAGGCTCCGAAGTTTTCCCGCACCTTTCCCCCTTTTAGCCTTCTTGGCCGGAGGTGCGTACCCAAAGCCAGATCGGCTTTCGGAAGAGGGAAAGATAGGGAACTCAGCGACCCCCTGTTGGTTGACCCCGAGTCCGAAGCCAGGCATGTGACCCATCTTCCGCATGATGTCGATTGCGGCAGAGCTGAGGTAGAAGTCCTTGTCTATTGCAACGGTAAGAACGGAACCCGCGGTGTCAAATGAAAACCCCCCAAAGTCAGAGTCTTCTTCTCCGTGCGCGATCCCCAGAACAGGCTCGTCCTCCTTGAGTGGGCGGATCCCAGAGTCTCCGCAGATAGTAAGTGTTCCCGTTGGCAGCGCTAGCATAACTTTCTGGTGCAGAGTTGAGGGAACCGCCATAATGTCGGACCTGTGCAGCCACGGCCTCCCTAGCAACAGATTGAAAGTGGCCGGGATGTCAACCACATGGAATTCCACATCCATTTCGAAGCCCTCAGCGTTGAGCTTGAGCATGATGGTGCCTTCTACCACACGACGGGTACTGTCATAGGCTTTGACCGCCAGGTTAGACGGTGTGAAATCCTTCTTTGCAAGCCCCAAGCGGTAAGCAACCCTCAGCGGGCAGACATTAATGGCAGAGCCATTATCAATGAGCACAGTTGGCACCCATAGCCCCTTGCACTTGACAGTGATATGCAGCGGGCGGTTGTGGTCAGTCCCCTCGACAGGCAGGTCCCGCTCGGTGAACGTAACGGAGTGTTTGGCGAGCAGTGGTAGGATAAGAGCGACCAATGCTTCGGGGGTGATGTCGGTGGTTACCTTGAGTCGAGAGAGAGATGAGGACAGCTTGTCGCGGTGTTCTTTCGAAGATGCAATCAGACCCCAGACTGAGATGGCAGCAGGTATCTTCTCTAGTTGTTTCTGAATCATGTCCTCCTCTGGGATCCCACTAAGGATGTTCGGAGCACCCCTTTGAACGACCGGGTTGGCGGGTTGCAAAACGGGAGGATTGGATGAACTCCCTGCTTGCAAGTTAGAGGGCTGAAAGATTCGGCCACTCCTTGTAACATTGGCGATATCCCACCAAGAGGTTGAATCACCGAAGTCCCAGAAATCTGCAGGAATGTCTTCTACTTTGCGCTTCCCCTTATCAGTTGCTGTCACGGTTGCAGACGGGTCCTGTCCCAGAGCCAGATCCTGTTCCACGTTCTGCATCACCAAATCTTCCCAAAACAACGGATCCTGTGCTGCAGCTTCTTCAAACGGTGCTCCCGGATTGGTTACGAACGGCGTGTCCCAGAAACCTGCGTCGACCAGAGCGGAGTTGACAGTCCACACCTCATCGCCTACTTGTACGTCGACCACCCTTTCTTCATCCCAGAAATTGGACGGCAGCGGGCTCGCGTTAAGGTCAACAATCTCGTCGATCTCCCATAGATCATCGGGTACAGCATCCAGGGTCATAATGCGGCATTCGTCACGGGATAGAGGCACGACAGGCAGAGGGAGCTCTTCGTCAATTATGTAGGAGGCTGGATCAAACTCTTCATCGGCCACCGGAACTAGGGGTTCTTCTTGTTGGAAATCTTCCTCAGCGCAGAGCGCTTCGTAGTTGGGCACAACAGCCTCGAGGTCATAGTCAGCCGGGAACTGCCATGCTGGCTCGGGGTCCCAAAAGTACTGTTCTTCCTCCTCGGGAGGGGTGGGTTCGACCTGATAGAATAACGTACGTAAGGACAGGCCATCAAGCGGGTCGAACTGCACTGCAACCCACTCCTCTTCCAATTGGTCTAACCATGCCTGATAAACTTGTGGAGGTACAGGGAAACCAAAATGGTACTGCTCATTCCAGTCGTGGGCTAGTTCTGTCCATTCTCTCATCCTTTCTTCCATCTCCCTGTCGGCAAACACCATGTTGACATCGAGTTCGGTCGGGAATATTACGACGGGCCTTGGGTGAGCGTCTGAGGTTATATAGTCAGTGGGGTTGAATATAGTGGAGGTAGGGGAAGTTATGGTGGAGCTGAGGGATATCTGGCCAACTTGGTTATGGTGCTTTGGGAGGGAGTTGGAGATGACGTTGGGTTTAGACGGTGGGTTAGGAAGAGTTCCATTGTCGACCAAATCTTGTATCGCATGACGGAGACGATAACAAGAATCGGTGTAGTGGCCGGGCATTTGATGGTATGCGCAGAAGGCATTGGGGTTGTGGCTAGGTGGCGGATTTTGAGGGAGTGGAGTTGGAGTAAGAGGCTTGAGGTGACCAGTCTTGGCCAGCTTCTCGAGTACAGCGGAGAGAGGTGCCTCAAAGTTGGCGAAGACACGGGGTTGGGTACGGTTCCGAGGTTTCTGTGGTGCTTGCACTTGGTTTACATCAGCAATGTGGTTTGAACTCTGGGTTGTGGCCGTGTTGCTAGCAGTAGCAGCATTGGCATAGCTGCTACCGCCAAAAAGAGCGGTGCTGCTTCCGGTGTATGCACGCGGCTTGGGTTTCGATGTGGAAGAGGCAGGAGCAGACTCGGTTCTCGGGATGACCCCGTTCTGGAGAGCTTCCTCTATGGCGAGACCGGAGTCGAAGAAGGTTTCCCAATTGGCCCCTTGGACCAGCACAAGGTTCTTGGCAAAGTCCGGCTGCAGATTGCGGGAGATGATGCGAATCTGATCCTTTTCGCTGGGACGATCTGTCATCTTAGCGGCTTTTGCTCTCCATCGCTGAATGAAGTCGGCAAAGGGCTCCTTCGCGCCCATCTTGGTTGATTCCAACTCTCGCGTGGTCATCTTAAGTTGGACGTTGTAGCTATATTGGGAATTGAAAGCAGCCCCAATATCGACCCATGTCTTTCTCTTGGAGAGGTCCAGCGATAGAAACCATTGAAATGCAGGACCAGTGAGAGTTTGAGGAAAGAGTTGAGCCATGGTTTCCTCCTCAATGCCGTGCAGTTTCATTGCGCTATGGTATGCCAACAAATGGGTCTTAGGATCCCCAGAACCATCAAATTTTACAAAGTCGGGCATCTTAAACCTTTCGGGCAGCCTAGCATTGGGAAAAGGGCACAGACGGTCCATGTCCAAACCACCAGCGCCTATCTTCTCGGCTTTGGAAACCATTTCTTCGAGCTTAGCCATCTTGGCGATCAGAGCGGTCATTTCCGGATTTGGAGCAGGATTTTCTCCTTGACGGTCTTCTTCGACCACTAGTTCACGTTCTCCGCCGCCTCCTCCAGCTGCAGCTGCCGGAGGGAGGCGCTCCTCGATTAAGGCACGGAGATTAGCAGTGGAGGCATCGGCTTGATCGGCCCTCTGTTGCATGATGGCCAGATTGCGTTGGATTTCGGCGAGAACCTGAGCAAGGTTTGGAGTTTCGGCCATGTCGAGAGGTTCGGGTTTGACTTGTATGAGCTTCTGAGGTGCAGGGAACGGAGTGACAGGTGTTAGTGGCGAGGCCTCTCCCAACAGAAAACAACCCGGAGCTTCCGTCGTGGCAGACCCAGAGACAGACCCACCCAAATCTTCTTACAGACAGACCTGGCGGACGTTCCCAAGTAGGTTTGGCTCTTGATCTTGAATCTGTACGATGTGATGGCTAGACAGTAAAGTAGAAGGGCTCAGTGACAGCCTGCAGCAATTTTATTTGAAATGAAAATGCTTGAAAGAGCGTCGTCGGTGTCACCCTAGACTCTAGAACTAGCAGACAAAACCGTTTCATGACAGCGAGATGCTGCCTAGGTCCTCGGATTTCTTTTCGACGGTGTACCTTGAAGGGATCGACTTACACTAAGAGATGTCGAAACAGCCTAAGTCTTTGACTATTCCACTCTCGAAGTTTCAATGTTGGAACGGGACAACTTGGCGTCGACGACATGATACTGTAACCAAAAGGGCGTAAGCAGCACTGTGCCGGAGCCTTGAATGGTGTAAGTGTTTAGCACTTTTAACCTGGGTGGTATGAGCATCATGTCATGTCTCCCGTTGTTCCTAGTTTTCTGCTTGAAACCTCGAACGGGTTTAGGCAAGGACTTAGAAAGTCTCGATTTCCCAAAGTCTCGTTGACCCAAGGATTTGGAAAGTTGATAACGTGCACCCTTGCGATGCACGACTCGTCATCGGTCCAAGCAGCGCCTCAACAGGCATGAAACGGGTTTGAAAGAGAAACCCTAAAAGCCGCCCTAGCATGCTCCTACGCAGAACGGTATGAATGTATGTACAGGCATGCGATAGGGAAAGCAGTAACACATAGACAGTTTATGGGGGTTAGATGCAAGTAATCCTACCCTGTGGGTTCCTGTCTTAGTTTGAAAGGTTCTATTGCTTTGTACGCATGGCGAGGCCGGTTTTGGCTTAAGGGGGTTCCTCAGGCTAGAGATGTTTTATACCTCCCATCGCAATGCGTGTAGCAGAGTGACGGTCAAACGGTAATACGTCTCATCATCGTCCAAGGTTGTTGGGCATTCGAGGACCCCGGGCTCCAGTAAACTGTGCCGGTTACCCAAAACACCTCAACGGGGCTGATAGAACACCGATGCAAATGTACGCGTGTCGAAAGAATGATCGAGAGAGAGAAAACTGAAAATGCTTTCGAAGAAAAACACCCTTTTAAGCTTGGCTCACTTCATTAATCAACACTTGGAGAAAACTACACAAGTGAACAATAGTAAAAGCCCCAGTTCGGAGTGGTCGGATGTAGAATCCTGTTACGTTACCATTCCGTTCTTCAGCAGCGCGGAGCGTACTGTTTTGCCAGACTTTTGAAAAATTGTTCATTTATGTATTAATTTCCAAATGTAGATTAATGTGAAATCCCCAGCAGAGTCGCCACTGTGGGCACACGCCCCAAAAATCCCATGTTTTAGGCATAAAATTCCGGGTGCGCCCTTCTCGCGGAAAGCGCGGCGAAACGCTTCGCAAATCAGAGAGTCGCCACTCGGGTTTTGCGGTTAGTACCCAAGAAACCGTTCCTTTGAAAACCGTTTGAAATGCATTTGCTTGATTTCGAAAAAGGCTTTTGTAGACTGGACCGTCGTCACCTTCGATCTTGAGGTTCGGGAGCCAGGTTACGAGAGGGGAAGGGTTTTATGGCACCCCTCTCGCCCAGTCCGGAGACCGGTCTCTACTCAGGCGTTTTCGTAAAGCATTTGTTTTTCTCTCTTTGTTTGATCATTCTTTTAACCAGTTAGGGCGGGGGGAACAGTTAATAGGGATTAAAACTGTAACACATTTACATTTATGTACAAAAACATGGCAAAATGTTTATGGATGTTTGATGTTTGATCTATACAAGTATAATAGATTGAGAACAAGCTTTTGTGGACATTTTAAGTAGACTAGAACACACTGGCAGTGATGTATTGCACACAGAATCAAGCCTGCATACACTGGCCAGGCCACCGCATGCAGCCCTTTACTGCGTGCGCCACTCAACTACTGGCGTGCGCCGGTAAACTTAAGCCCACAGCTTCTGCTCTCAACCCTCTGGGCTCTGGAAAGGACCAGTGCACACCCAGGACAAACCACGCAGTTTATATGGAAATACTAACTATTACAGACAGATTAATGGGCTCAGAAGCCACCAAAAGAGCAGGAAATCCCTTAAACAATGAGGGGAAGATGATCAAAGGCCTGGATACAAGATTGTAGACACCCCAATTTGAACTTGTCGAAGTTCCTTAATTTGTGCCCTCGAGGCTCCCCGATGATGAAATAGGGTCAAAACAGGCCTTGGCAAACTTGGACGATACTTCTTGGACTTTTTCAAAATCAAAACATTCCTTTTTTCTCGACACCCTGAGGGTAAAATTGGCATGCATTTTAGCATATAAAATATATTTGAATGAAACCAATTGGGTTAGAAAGAGGACTTAACGAGCTTTCCAACGCTTCGAAAAACACCCAAAACCGAGTTCGGGAGTGTCCGTGGCGCCCTTCTGAAGTTGGGCTGCCACTCCAAAGCGCTCGGGACCACTCTAGAGCGCTCGGGAGTGACACTCCCAAGCGCTTGGGAGTGCTGACTGACCAATGCATGTCGAGCTTGGCCTTTGACCACGGCTTTTCAGGCTTTCCAGACCCACTCAACGTTCAACCTGGTCCTGCCTGATTATTCAGATGGGGCAGGAATATCATCATGCCTCTTTTCCCCCCAAAACTATTTTCTCTTTATTTTTGATTTATTTTTCAAGTTTCAAACTCAATTTCTCCTCCCCTATAAATACCCCTTCATTCTACACCATTAGGGCCACGAAATTTTACTCTCTCCCTCTACTATCTTCTGAAAAGATCAGTCTCAAAATCTCCTTCAAACATTTTCCAAAACTTGTGTTTTCTAAGGAAAATTTCAAGCAATCTTCAAGTTCTTCACAACTCAAACCTCTAGTCCATCTAGAGCTCCATTTTCCTACTGTTTTCAATCCATTTTCAAGCACCAAAGTCAGTCCAAGAAGCTGGGTTCAAGTCAAGCAAAGGTATAAAATCTCATTTTATACCTAAAATCTACCGTTTTTTCTACTTCTGAGGGGGATCAAGGGTTCATACTAGTTCCTTATACTAGCTGTGAGCTCATTTGATCTTAGTTTAGTACTAAGAGCAAGGGGAACACAAAGAAAACAAAACTTTTTCTGGGCACTGTGTTCACTCCCGAGCGCTCGGGACCATTCCTGAGCGCTCAGGAGTGCTGCTGCCACCAAAACTTTGTTTTGTTCATTATGTATTTCATTTTCTATTTTTAGTAGATACTGGGCGTGCACTGGTCCTTCCAGAGCCCAGTTAGGTTTGCTTTCAGTTGCAAGGAAGCCTTGTTTGGATGGTTAGTACCAGTTCTTAGCTGTTTAAACCTCTGGCTGAGCACGTCTGTATTTCGATTTCTTTGTGACTTTTCTGGCAGTATTAGCGTGCGAATTTGTCTAACCAAATTTGCAGGAGATGTTGGCAACACTCCCGAGCGCTCTGGACCACTCCCAAGCGCTCGAGAGTGAATCCAGCGACAGGGTTTCATGTTCTGCTGTCTTGTGTACCACGCATGGCCATCTCATCATTCCCCTGTACATATGCACATGCATGCACAGTTTTTGCATTATATCTTGTCTATACTAACAAATTTTGCAGGCTGGGCACCAACACTCCCAAGCGCTCGGGACCACTCCCAAGCGCTCGAGAGTGAAGTCAGTGGGCAGGGCTTCATTTCATGTTATTTTGGCATTCTCTCACCATTTTGCCACACTTTGTACACATGCACATGCAAGCACGTCTGTTTGGTATAACTGTGAACATCTGCTAGTTGTTGAATGAAACAAAGTCCCTTTTAAAAATCCCACAAACACTTAGTAGAGACCGATCTCGAATCGGGCGAGGGGGGTGCCGTAAAACCCTTCCCCCTTCGTAACATGGCTTCCGGACCCTCTAAACTGATCTCTGGTTTTCAATTTCAAATCAACGGTTTTCCAAACAAAACGGTTTCTCGGGTGATATACCACAAATCCGGGTGGCGACTCTTTCAACTCTTCAAACCATATTTTTCTCGAAAAGGGAAATATATTTTTTCGGGCTGGTAGCCCACAGTGGCGACTCTGCTGGGGATGTTTAATTAATACTTGAGAAAAAGTTGGTTTGTTGATAAAACGGCCCGCTTTTCTTGAATATCAATTAAACTTGTGAGCCAAGCTTGAAAAACGTTTGTGGGATTTTCAAAAGGGATTTTGTTTTGTTGTCTATTTCTTGTGGATATATCTTGTGCAACCCCGCTGTTGTGTTTCGGCAATCCTACCCGGCTTGCCGGTGATAGGGAATCCCGGAATGCTCAGCAACCCTCGACCGTGATGAGTCATCCCTACCGTTTGTACCATTATTGGGTGTACGCTCAATAGTGGGAGGTATACTTTGACTCTAGTCCGGGGAACCCTTTCAAGCCAAAACCGGCCTTTGTACATGCTTAGCAAGCCATAGATCCTTCCAAACTAGGACAGGAACCCGCAACGTAGGACTATGTGCTATATCCTGCCTACATGTTACTGCTTGCTGCATCTCACCATGCATCTCGTCCATGTCACGCCATCATGTTGTCTATTCAATTTCAAGTCATGTGCTCTTGATCTCGCTCGTACGGTCTATGGAAGGTAGCCGAGGCCCGATGATGAATCGTGCACCCTTGTGTACGTTGTCTAAACTACATGAGTCCTTGGAACAATGAGTCTTTGGGAAATCAGAATATACTAAGTCCTTGACTAATGCCTAATCGAAATTTCAACGGAGAATAAGGAATAACAAGGAAAACGACGCCGTGATGCCACTTTACTTACACCACTCTGGCTAATGGCACCATGTCACTGACACCACGATGGTTGGGGTATCACGTCGTCTATACTAAGTTATTCCAAGTTCAAAATTGAAACTTTGAACGAGGACTAGTTGAATACTTAGTTCATTTTGACATCTCTTAGAATTTGTCGTTCTGAACGAAGGATACACCCTAAAAGAAATTCTGAGGAATTAGGCAACCTTCGAAAGACCGTGATCTTATCCCGCTTGCACATCGCACCTTGCATCTTATGCTGTCCGTTCGCTTTCGTATCGCGTTTAGAACTCTTAGACTTGCTTGCGCAGCTTGTTTAGGATTGCCTGGACCGATGATGAGTCGTGCTTTTTAAGGGCACGTTGTTGAAATTAATTAGTCCTTGGAACGACGAGATTTTGGGGATATCAAAATTCATTAAGTCTTCAATATATTCTTAAATCATGGATTCAATGAAAATTAACGAAACAATTAGGCTACAATGTCGTGATACCCACACCACCCAGGTTATAGTGCGAAGTCACTTTACACCGCTTAGGCTAATGGCGCCATGCCACCTATGCCGCCCCGGTTACGGTATCGTGTCATTTACGTTAATCGGTTTTTGAAACCAAAACAGAAATTTTGAGTGAAAAATGTTAAAGACTTAATTTGTCTTGATATCTCTCGAATCTTGTCATTCCTAATCAAAGGATACACATTCAAAAGAATCTCTGAGGACTAAGGCAATCCTTCATAGGATGTCATTTCTTGAGTCAGGGTCTAGGAGACCATAAATCCATGGAGTTTGGGATAACTCCGGTGTTCGCCGTGCCCGAACGGCTCCCTTTAGCCTTAAGTGCATCTTCCAGCAGTCTTATTGCTCTGCCTCGGATGGTCTTAGATAAGGAGATTGGCTCTGATTCCCAACGTGAGGAATTTAACCTGCCTGACATCGACCTACCCGTGACTGTTGGAACTTTCCGTAAAGTGGGATCCTGTGAGTCGACGGTGACAACATATTATTAATGATTCTTTTATTCATGCACATTTTTCAATAAATCATAACAGGGGCACGCTCTGAGTTCGCTTTCTTACTTACTGTCAGCACCGGGCCACCCATTCTACACAAAGCCACACCACCTTCTCCGACTACCTCAAAATGGCAGGGCAAGCAGAGCTGGTTGAGCTGAAATGGGTTGTGGAGGAAATGAACCGGAAAATGGATGAACAGACGGCTCTTTTGCAAGGGGTGATTGGCATTCTCTCCTCCGTCATGTCAAATCCAGGTCCAGGACTGAATGCTGATGAGGCCAGGATCGAAGAAACTCCGCAAGCCTACCACTCTCCAACCGCCCGAGTCAGGCCACGGTCAGAAGTGACGCTCTCAGATATGTTCAAAGACTTGGTGGAATTCCATGATGCCAAGAATCACTCAAATGAGGATGTTGGATCCTTGTCTGAAACTGGTACTAAAAGGCAAGGTGTGCACATTGATGAGATCAACCCCAAAAGCAAAAGAGTGTTATGCAGTTGCAAAGCAAGCAAAGCTTTCCCCACAGGCCCACTCGGCACCACCATGAACCCTCAGCCCACCTGCAAAATCCAACCAAGGATCTTCTCTCACTTTCCTGTACCTTTGTCCTCAGTTTATGAGAAGCTCCTCAAAGCCGGCCTCATCGAGCCGCTCCCGCCAACTCCCCTACCTCGAAAGCTCCCGGCATCCCACAACCGAAACGTCTATTGTGCCTTTCACCAACATACCGGCCATCCCACCAATAACTGCTTCCGTCTCCGCCACGAGATCCAAGACTTAATCGACAACGGAACCATCCCAGTACCGGACCTCAGATCTGGAGGAGGGTTTTGAGTGCAACAAAGCATGAATGGAATTGCTCACGAGTTTGGGAAACTTTTGAGTTTCGAGTCGAGTCTTTTTCAAGTCAATTTCGAGTCAGTTTGTACTTCGAGTCTTTCATGCTTTCGTATCTGTATGTTTTCAAATTCAAGTTTGTAGTCAAAAAAGAAAAACCAAAAAGAGAGTCAGTTTCGTAGGTCTGAACTACGTTATGACCTGATTCCTTTGCAAGAAGGATACGTAGGCAGCCTTATCCCGAGGCCCGGTCATGTTCTTTTGAGTCGATCCCAAAATTTGGTCATGATCTCTTGAGTCAATCCATTGTGGGTCAAGTCTTGTCTTTTGAAATCAACATTAAGTTGTGTCAAAATTGTGATGATAAACTCGCGTTTTGTGATAATCCCTTAACTTGGAATTGTTTTTCACCATCAATTGAGAAATCAAAACACGAGATACTTTGCCCTTGCAAGAAGAAGAATTTCATGGGACCACACCCTGACGCCGTCAAGAAGCAGCACCTTGGCCCAAGAAAAAGCTCGCTAGATCAAAACCTCAAATTGCGATCTAGGCAAAAGATTAGAACACACAAATCTCTTAACTTGCATCTAGGATCCAGTTATCAAGTTGTGCAATTCAAAATGAAGAAAGGCATTCTTTTCTTTTATCACACGCTTGAAGATATATATCCATTGATAACCCCTTTGAGCTTAAATCAATTTCTTTGAAAGAACCCAGCTAGGCAGCTATCCCCCACACCAGGGTGGAATGAGGAGGACAAATGTGCCAAACACCTGGTTATCATCGGCGCATCAGAATTCAAAGCGTGAAAATGCATACACACATTGAGATGCAAAACATTGAAGAAAAATTAGAGAAAGCTCAAAATCAATGTAAGTGCCAAACACATTCGCACAACAAAAGGGAAAGCAAAGAAGGTGAAAGAAGGCGCCTATCAAAAGCAAAGAAGACACAAAAATATGCAAGATGGCTGCTAGCTCTCGGAACCTAAGGAAAATGAAAATTTTGAGCCTATTATCCTTTCTTTGTTAAGCCAAAACCTTGGCCACATTACAACCCGAATAAAGTCCTGTCAGATTGAAAAACACAACTTGATAACAAAAATCCTGGACAACAGGAGAAAACAAGAAGGAGCGCCAAGGCATTTCATGAATCCTGTAACATCCGAGCTGGGGCATTTTCTAAATCCATGGGTTGTCATCAGCAACCCGGGGCATGGTTCACGGCAAAAATCCTCGTGTTCTGACAAAACAAGAGAATTCTGAATGAGCATCACTTGATGGAGTTAAAACAATTTCAAAACCCCAAATGGGAAAATCTTCAAAACTTGATTTTATCATGACAATTTCAAACATTAAATCCTCAAATAATCAAAGTGCCTCGTCCGGTCAAATCAAACTCCTCGTCCAGTCTTGTTCATCATTGAGAGTCAATCCTCTGATAAAGGGTCTTTCTTGTCCTTCGAGTCATCTATGCCTTGTCCAAATTCACACAAGGTCATTAAGGTCCCAACTCGTGAGAGAAACTCCAGTACATGGAAGAACCCGCACTTGTGCTCATGACAAAACTCGTTGCCGAAACTATCAGTGGAATCAAGGAAAAGATATCAGAACTAAGGTCTGTCACTCACTAGGGCACATCAGCACAATGCCATCAATCACTGCAAGCGTACAGCCGACCTCAAGACTGGGGCATGAATGCTCGGGACTCAAGCCCTGATCAAGGCCAAACTCAAACCAGCTCCAGCTCAAACCCAATTTCCATCCAAAGACGAACTCCATCCCAAATCCCAAGGTCCTGAAAATACCAGCCCGCTGACCAAAAGCAGTAAAGCAGAAAGGGTACTCGGACATGTCCATTGTTGTTTTTCAAAACTAAAAATCATCGTTGTTGTCAAACGTCGAAACGCGGGTCTCACTTTCTAACCTCGACCTCTCACGGTCGCCTTCTTCCTTCATATTCGTCAACATGACTGCTCATCTGCTGCCATAAATTTGGCATCGTCCTGAGGGACACCCATCTTTCATCTTCCGCCATAGATTTGGCACCTTTCATATTCTGCCATAGATTTGGCGCTGTCCTGAGAGACACCCTTTAATTTCAGATTCAAGCTTCCTTCAAAATTCAAGCTTCTTCCAAAAATTCAAGCTTTTCAGATTCAAGCTTCTTCCAAAGATTCAAGCTTCTTCCAAAAATTCAAGCTTCCTTCGCCACCCTTCATCCCCGGTTTCCTCCAGGTCATCCGCCGCCATAGATTTGGCACCCTTCTTGTCTGCCATAGATTTGGCACCCCTCTTCTCGCGCCATAGATTTGGCACCCTTCAATCGTCTCCAATCGTCTCCCGCCATAGATTTGGCACCCTTCAATCGTCTCCAATCGTCTCCCGCCATAGATTTGGCACCCTTCAATCATCCCTCGCCATAGATTTGGCACCCTTCAATCGTCTCCAATCGTCTCCCGCCATAGATTTTGCACCCTTCAATCGTCTCCCGCCATAGATTTGGCACCCTTCAATCGTCTCCAATCGTCTCCCGCCATAGATTTGGCACCCTTCAATCGTCTCCCGCCATAGATTTGGCACCCTTCAATCATCTCCCGCCATAGATTTGGCACCCTTTCATCTTCTGCCATAGATTTGGCACCGTCCTAAGGGACATCTCCCCGGTTTTCTCCAGGTTCTTCGCCGCCATAGATTTGGCGCTGTCCTGAGGGACACCTTTCTATCATTTGCTTGCATGTCTGCATGTCTACATGTTTGCATTTGCCCCAAAGAACTACGCTGGTCTGATCCTTGCAGAAAAGGGTACGTAGGCAGTCTGAAAAGACGCGACCGCATGCATCAAATGTTTGTGTTTTTGCTTGCATTTGTGTTTTGAATTGAGGATTTGATTTGGCTCGAATTGGGCTGTCTCAATCTTTGGACGGCACTCGTATCCAGACGTGATGCTGAGCGACGCCCAAAGAGGGGCAACTGTAGACACCCCAATTTGAACTTGTCGAAGTTCCTTAATTTGTGCCCTCGAGGCTCCCCGATGATGAAATAGGGTCAAAACAGGCCTTGGCAAACTTGGACGATACTTCTTGGACTTTTTCAAAATCAAAACATTCCTTTTTTCTCGACACCCTGAGGGTAAAATTGGCATGCATTTTAGCATATAAAATATATTTGAATGAAACCAATTGGGTTAGAAAGAGGACTTAACGAGCTTTCCAACGCTTCGAAAAACACCCAAAACCGAGTTCGGGAGTGTCCGTGGCGCCCTTCTGAAGTTGGGCTGCCACTCCAAAGCGCTCGGGACCACTCTAGAGCGCTCGGGAGTGACACTCCCAAGCGCTTGGGAGTGCTGACTGACCAATGCATGTCGAGCTTGGCCTTTGACCACGGCTTTTCAGGCTTTTCAGGCTTTCCAGACCCACTCAACGTTCAACCTGGTCCTGCCTGATTATTCAGATGGGGCAGGAATATCATCATGCCTCTTTTCCCCCCAAAACTATTTTCTCTTTATTTTTGATTTATTTTTCAAGTTTCAAACTCAATTTCTCCTCCCCTATAAATACCCCTTCATTCTACACCATTAGGGCCACGAAATTTTACTCTCTCCCTCTACTATCTTCTGAAAAGATCAGTCTCAAAATCTCCTTCAAACATTTTCCAAAACTTGTGTTTTCTAAGGAAAATTTCAAGCAATCTTCAAGTTCTTCACAACTCAAACCTCTAGTCCATCTAGAGCTCCATTTTCCTACTGTTTTCAATCCATTTTCAAGCACCAAAGTCAGTCCAAGAAGCTGGGTTCAAGTCAAGCAAAGGTATAAAATCTCATTTTATACCTAAAATCTACCGTTTTTTCTACTTCTGAGGGGGATCAAGGGTTCATACTAGTTCCTTATACTAGCTGTGAGCTCATTTGATCTTAGTTTAGTACTAAGAGCAAGGGGAACACAAAGAAAACAAAACTTTTTCTGGGCACTGTGTTCACTCCCGAGCGCTCGGGACCATTCCTGAGCGCTCAGGAGTGCTGCTGCCACCAAAACTTTGTTTTGTTCATTATGTATTTCATTTTCTATTTTTAGTAGATACTGGGCGTGCACTGGTCCTTCCAGAGCCCAGTTAGGTTTGCTTTCAGTTGCAAGGAAGCCTTGTTTGGATGGTTAGTACCAGTTCTTAGCTGTTTAAACCTCTGGCTGAGCACGTCTGTATTTCGATTTCTTTGTGACTTTTCTGGCAGTATTAGCGTGCGAATTTGTCTAACCAAATTTGCAGGAGATGTTGGCAACACTCCCGAGCGCTCTGGACCACTCCCAAGCGCTCGAGAGTGAATCCAGCGACAGGGTTTCATGTTCTGCTGTCTTGTGTACCACGCATGGCCATCTCATCATTCCCCTGTACATATGCACATGCATGCACAGTTTTTGCATTATATCTTGTCTATACTAACAAATTTTGCAGGCTGGGCACCAACACTCCCAAGCGCTCGGGACCACTCCCAAGCGCTCGAGAGTGAAGTCAGTGGGCAGGGCTTCATTTCATGTTATTTTGGCATTCTCTCACCATTTTGCCACACTTTGTACACATGCACATGCAAGCACGTCTGTTTGGTATAACTGTGAACATCTGCTAGTTGTTGAATGAAACAAAGTCCCTTTTAAAAATCCCACAAACACTTAGTAGAGACCGATCTCGAATCGGGCGAGGGGGGTGCCGTAAAACCCTTCCCCCTTCGTAACATGGCTTCCGGACCCTCTAAACTGATCTCTGGTTTTCAATTTCAAATCAACGGTTTTCCAAACAAAACGGTTTCTCGGGTGATATACCACAAATCCGGGTGGCGACTCTTTCAACTCTTCAAACCATATTTTTCTCGAAAAGGGAAATATATTTTTTCGGGCTGGTAGCCCACAAAGATCCATGCAAGGGCCAAGCCACTGGAAAATACACCATTACCGTACGCCACTAGTGTATAGCCGTACGCCAGTTGTGTATGTATTCCAGTGCTTTGGCTTTGCATACTCTGGGCTCTGGAACAGGACCAGATGGAACCCAGAAGGCCATACTAAGCACAGAAATACAGATAGAAGAGAAAGCTATTCTAGGTGCAGAAAGCAGTAAACTGGTTTTAGCATGCATCGAGGTGATCAGTTAGTAAAGAAACAAGAAAAATGACGATCAGTGATCCCCACATCAGTTTTACCATACAGCCATAACTGGCGTACGGCACAAGTAACCGGCGTGCGCCACTCGACCATCATGCACGATTTTTGAAACCTTGCCAGCATTAGGGCCAGGACTGGTATAGATTACCAGCCTTGACCCTGCCAGCCCCCCTCAGGGGTCAGAACAGAAGACAGAAGCAGGAGGTGTTATACCTTTGCTTGTGAGTTTTTGAGAGGGCTTGAACTTTGAGCTTGAATGTGATGGTGATTGAGGGTTAGGTGTTGAGAGTGAGAGTGGTATGACTATGGTGGATGTATCACTTTGCTTATTCTTTCTAGAGAAGAGAAAGAAAAACAAAGGAGAGTGATGGAGAAGAAGACAAAGCTTTCTATTCCTTAATGGTGCTAACCCCTTGCAAATGAATGCAAGGGGGGTATTTATGGAGGAAGGTGGACTGATCAGTTGGGAGCCTAAGGGGCTGTTTGGAGTGATAAGGAAGAGGGAGCCTCCCATGCATTTAATGCATGGGACTTGGCTTGATGGAGGGTGTAGGAGAGAGGGGGGAACAGCTTCTGGCCGAAGCAATGATCAGGGGGCTGCCAGCTGACGTCAGTCGGCTACAAAAACTCCCGCCCATTTGGCTGAAAAAGGTTGATTTGACTGGTATTGACTGGCGTGCGCCACTTGTTGAGTGGCGTGCGCCAGAAATTGGCGATGACTGACACGTGGCAGTGGCTCCTGCGCACGCTAGTCCACCACCAGCGTACTCCAGTAGGGTTTTGCTGAGGCCATTTGGTTCTGGCTTGAAGGTTCGACAAGGGTTTGAAAAAGGTTCGGATGAGGTTCGGGACGCTCAAAGCTCAAACTCATTCACAAACTCGGGATGTTCTCGACCTTAATCATCATCGGGGAATCAAAGACCGTAAGTAAACTAATCTGGACCGTCCAGAATAGGGTGTCTACAACTATATAGCCTCAACCGATCGACCCAGGCCCGTCGTGCCTTTCCCGCTCGAGCCATCCACCGAGGTTTCTTATATACAATTGGTTGAAGGCCAAGTCGTTGACACAGATGCACCTTCGGAACTTTCACAAGCTGCTTCACCTGTCTCCGAAGAATCCGTCAGCTCCCTCTTCCATCAGTCAATCCCTGCTGTGCGGATCAATTCTGCCTCGTCACTTGACAGCCCGTACGCAACCATCGCTGGCCCATTTCCTGATCCCTATCAGCCTTGGGTGCCTCCCTCAGATAATAACATGCAAGCCACTGGTTGGGCTATAGCAGACCATTGGGACCATGCTGCTCCTCTCCTCAACGAGTGGTCCACCCTTGAAATGGACGGGATTCCTCCACAGCCCGGAAATGTCCCCTTCGATCAAGCCTGGTATGACGGCTGGTTGGCCGGTTATGAAGCGGCTTTGCTTGACCCGTTGGACGGTTTTTCCTTGAACATGCTATTCAACCCGATCGAACCTCCAGTTCCCGAAGCGGAATATTATTGGG
Source organism: Rhododendron henanense subsp. lingbaoense (assembly GCA_020567845.1). NCBI lineage: Eukaryota > Viridiplantae > Streptophyta > Magnoliopsida > Ericales > Ericaceae > Rhododendron > Rhododendron henanense. The sequence goes on along the minus strand of CM036313.1, from coordinate 41,886,600 downwards.
ATCCTGAGCCGACCTGGTTTGCTCCCATGGATGTCGACCCTAACCCTCTGCAAGGCTATGCCACACCGGACTACATGCTTCACTACGCAGAGGATGAACTTGTCCAGGATGACCCACGGGCTTTGGGAGACCACATTTCCCTCTTTGGTTCGGTCTTTGATTCGGTTTGTGATACTAACCCAGACACTGACCATGACCCCTGTTCCTACATCGTCGATGAAGAAAATCCGTGCCCTCAGGTGCCTTACCCCAACAACAGGGATTGCAGTATCATGGTCACGGACCGCGCTCCGCCCGCTAATCTGTGGGAAGTAAACGATATAGTGGACGTCCAAGTCGGGAATGAAGTCTGGGCTGTCAATCGCACCTTGGCTGACACTGGTCTCTGGGATGTCCCCTTCATTGCAAATCCAGAGCCTGTTGCTGAAGTCGCTGCTGTGAAAGACTTGGGCTTCTGGGACTCCTTATTGATGAACGATCTGGCTGAAGATTTGGGCTTGGACATGAAAGTGCCCGTCTCTACACTGACTACTGACAAGGGGAAGCGCAAACTGGGAGATGTCCCTGCTGATCTCTGGGATGTAAAGGAAAGTCCTCAACTTGTGCCCTCTTTGGGAAACGTTCACAATGTTACAAGGAGTGGGCGGATTTTTCAGCCTGCTAATCTGCAGGCCGGGAATTCCTCCAATCCTGCTAATCAAAGGAACGAGCCTGTTTCTTTCCCAAAGTCTGCACCTCTTGAGGTATCAGCCGGCAATCTGGTTCCTGATCTAGTTCAGCGGCAGCTTGAGCGGATTCCTGCCGCTATTTCCATCTGGGGACTGATCTGTTCGTCCAAGGAGCATCGTCAGAGGCTGTGTCATGCCCTGTCCCGCCTTGAAGTCCAGGCCGACGTTACGCCAGAGGCAATGATATCTCTCATCCTCCCTCCAACCTCCAAGCATACGGTGATCTTCACGGACAAGGATCTGCCAGTCGAAGGAGTCGACCACAATCGTCCCTTGCACATCACCGTCAAGTGTCGAGGACTCTGGGTCCCGACCGTTCTTATCGATAACGGCTCCGCCATCAATGTCTGCCCTCTGAGGGTTGCTTATCGTCTAGGGCTCACCAAGAAGGATCTGACACCTTCCAATCTGGCTGTCAAGGCATATGACGGCACCCGTCGCGTGGTCGAGGGTATCTTGAAACTCAAACTCGATGCTGAGGGCTTTGAGATGGACGTGGAGTTCCATGTCGTGGATATTCCTGCAACTTTCAATCTTTTGTTGGGCAGGCCATGGCTTCATCGGTCTGACATCATGGCCGTGCCATCCACCCTCCACCAAAAGGTTATCCTGGGACTACCCACTGGTACTTTAACCATCTGCGGGGATTCAGGCATCCGCCCGCTCAAGGAGGACGGGACTCCTGTTCTGGGAATTCAACACGGCGAAGAAGACGTCGATCTTGGGGGTTTTTCTTTCGATACTTCCGGCATAGTGATGGCCATCAATGTGGACGGGAATTTCCTCATAAGCTCTGTCGCGCTGGACATTATGAGAAGAATGTCTCATTTTCCGGGCATTGGTTTAGGCTCTCGCCGTCAAGGGGTCCCGGAGTTCCCTACTTTTCCTTTCAACGAGGGCCGCTTTGGTTTGGGGTATATCGCCTCTGCCAAAGATGCCAAACGGAGGAAATATATGGGAAAACCTCGGACCCTCTACAGCGGTCCCAAATTCGTACGTGAAGTCGGAAATGCCGCTTATGCTAGGCAGGCTGAGCCCTTCGTTCATTCCAAAACCGGGGAGCTGTTGCCTGGTTTTGAGATTTTCGCTGATGACACCTGGTCAAGCAGTGATGAGGAACCAGCAAAAGAAGAATTCAAGAGGAAGCTTAATCAGGTGAAGACCAAGACTGACTGGCTGGGATCTATCGATCAGGGAAATCTGGAGCTGCTATTTCAGGAATTCTCTCAAGTGGGTTTGGCTGGGGAAGCTGAAGAAGCCGAAGTGCTCATGCTCGGGCCCGACGCCCTCAAGGATCCCACCTCTCTCATTGTGAAAGCCGAGGGCTCTTTGAATAATTGCGTTTTCAGGCCACGCCTGACTTGCATTGACGACACATCTGAGTCTGAGTCTGAGTCTGTCCCGTCCTCTAAGTCTAGCTCTGAGTCGGAGTTTGTGCCTCTAGGCCCTCCACGTCATAGCTTTTATTTCGAGTTCGACTCTCTTGTACTTAGTGACCCTTCAGGGGCTTGTGAAATGAACGAAGCATCTTCTGACTATTTCAATGATCTTTATATAAACTGTGTCGACCCTGACGATGAGGGGATAGATTTCGATGGGGACATTCCCAAGGAAATCCGTGCCTTCATCGAAAGGGAAGACGAAAGGCATGCTCAGCCATTAAAAGAAGAAATAGTTTCTATAAATTTGAAAGATGAAAATGATCCCCGAATGGTTCAAGTGGGCTCCACACTTTCCCCGGAGGAACATCATGACTTCAAAGAGCTGCTCACCGAGTTCAGTGACGTTTTTGCGTGGTCTCATCGAGATATGCCCGGAATTGATCCCGAGATCGTGGAGCATCACATTCCTTTATTCCCGGATGCTAAGCCTGTGAAGCAGAAACTCCGACGGATGAGGCCAGATTGGGTCCAGAAGATTAAGGAGGAGGTTACCAAGCAGATTGACGCTGGCTTTCTCATGGTCTCTCAGTATCCCACGTGGGTTGCCAACATCGTCCCCGTTCCTAAAAAGAATGGCCAAATTCGAGTTTGCGTTGACTTTCGGGACTTGAACAAAGCGAGTCCCAAAGACGACTTTCCCTTGCCACACATCGATGTGCTTGTGGACAACACTGCGGGGCACGCTTTGCTCTCGTTCATGGATGGCTTCTCTGGCTACAACCAAATTCTCATGGCGCCCGAGGACCGCGAGAAAACCACGTTCATCACTGAATGGGGGACTTATTGCTACCTGGTCATGCCGTTTGGGTTAAAGAATGCTGGGCCCACTTATCAGCGAGCTGCTACCACCATCCTACATGACATGATACACAAAGAAGTCGAGGTCTACGTCGATGACATGATCGCCAAATCCAAAACTCGAGAAGATCATCTTCCTGTACTTAGGAAGTTCTTCGGGAGATTACGGAAGTTCCGTATGCGTCTGAATCCTCAGAAATGCACCTTCGGGGTTACGGCTGGTAGGATGCTCGGTTTCATGATCACTTCTCGTGGGATTGAGGTCGACCCGTCCAAAATCAAAGCGGTCCTCGAGATGAAGCCACCGGATTCTGAAAAGGGAGTGCGAAGCTTTTTGGGAAAGGTACAATTCATCAGCAGATTCATCGCCAAGTTGACACTAACTTGCGAGCCGATGTTTCGTTTATTGAAGAAGAATACTCCATTCGTTTGGAGGGACAAGTGCCAGGCAGCCTTCACCTCCATTCAAACCTATCTGCAGAACCCTCCGGTTTTGATGCCACCAGTGCCGGGGAAACCCTTGATACTTTACTTGTCCGTGAATCCTTCGTCTATGGGGTGTTTGCTGGCTCAAGAGGGAGGAAAAGGAGTCGAAAAGGCCATTTACTACCTGAGCAAGAAGATGGTTGGCGCTGAAGAACGCTACACTGCTCTCGAAAAGACATGTTGGGCTCTTGTTTGGGCGTCCAAGAAATTAAGACACTACATGCTGGCTTACCCAGTGAAGTTGATTTCTCGAATGGATCCTCTCAAGTATCTGTTTGAGAAACCTGCGCTTACTGGTAAGTTAGCACGTTGGTTGCTATTGCTCGCAGAGTTCGACCTCGAATATGTCACTAGGAAATCCGTCAAAGGGCGCGCAGTCGCCGAATTTCTGGCTGATCATCCCGTCGAGGGGCCAGAGGACTCAGATTTTACATTTCCAGATGAAGGAGTGATGGCAGTGGTCGATGACACCTGGACTCTTTACTTTGATGGGGCAGCCAATCAGAAGGGATACGGGATTGGGGTTTTGCTTATAACCCCTGACGGCGCTCATATTCCGCTTGCATTCAAACTCAATTTCGATGTCACGAACAACCAAGCTGAATACGAGGCCTGCATTGTTGGCATGGAAGCTGCTCTTACGCTCGGTGTTGAAAAGCTAGAGGTTATTGGTGACTCCAACCTTGTCGTTTCTCAGGCTAACGGGGACTGGAAAGTTCGGGAGGACAGATTTAAGCCTTATCACCAAGACCTGGAGGATCTCATTCCTCGTTTCAACAAGGTCACGTTCACGCACATCCCTCGGATGAAGAACCAGTTCGCCGATGCTCTAGCAACTCTGGCTTCCATGATCGAGCTTCCGGTTGGCATCAAGCTTCGTCCTATTCTAATCGAACAGCGGGACTTGCCTGCTTATCAATACGTCAACGCCATCGATGATGTTGATGACGGCCTACCCTGGTATCACAATATCTGGAACTTCGTCGAAAGTGGTCAGTTTCCAGCCGACGCCACCAAAAAGGACCGAGCAGCGCTCCGAAGAATGGCCGCTCAGTACATTATCTGTGGCGGGAGACTGTATCGGAGATCTCACTGCGGAATGCATAAGCTCTGTGTCAACAGCACTGAGGCCATCAAAATCATGGAGGAAATTCACGAAGGAATTTGTGGCCCCCACATGAGCGGGGTCATGCTTGCCAGGAAAATCTTACGACAGGGATACTTTTGGTCTACCATGGAGTCCCAGTGTGTGGATTATGTACGCCGTTGCCATAAGTGTCAAATCCATGCCAATCTCATGCACGTCCCTCCTTCTAAACTGTTTGGCATGACATCGCCTTGGCCGTTCTCTGTTTGGGGCATCGATGTTATCGGCATGATCAAGCCTTCTGCTTCGAACGGGCATCGATTCATTTTGGTGGCAATAGATTACTTCACCAAGTGGGTTGAGGCTGAATCTTACAAGACCCTGACGGCGGTTCAGGTTGCTCAGTTTATCCGAAAGAACATCATCTATCGATATGGGGTTCCGCAGGCGTTTGTTTCTGACAACGGGGTCCATTTCAAAGGCAGGGTTTTGGAGCTTTTCGAGGAATTCCAAATCCAGGTTCATCACTCAACGGTCTATCGCCCTCAGACGAATGGGGCGGTTGAAGCGGCCAACAAGAACATCGAGACTATCATCAAGAAATCCGCAGAGTCCGCCAGGGACTGGCACGAACAGCTGCCTCTAGCTCTTTGGGGGTACCGCACGTCAATTCGAACATCGACAGGGGCAACCCCTTTCTCTCTAGTCTATGGGATGGAAGCTGTCCTTCCCATCGAGCTGGAAGTGCCAACTTTGAGGATCATGGCTGAATGTGAACTCGCGGAGTCCGAATGGCTTAGTGGGAGATTTGTCGAACTCATGCTCTTCGATGAGAGAAGGCTCCGTGCCTTGTATCACGTTCAGGGATATCAACGCAGGATTGCTCGGGCATTCAACAAGAAAGTGAAGTCTCGTGACTTGGCTGAAGGGGACATGGTTACAAAGGAAATTCGGGCTCCCATCTTCGATCTGCGTGGCAAGTTCCGCCCGAAGCGCGCGGGACCTTACATTATCAAGACCATCCTCTCGGGCGGAGCAGCTCAGCTCATCGATCTGGACGGCAACGAGTTCAACACTCTGGTCAACCTGGATCAGCTTAAACGTTACTACCCTTGAGAGAAGCTCGTTGGGCCGAAAACCACAAGGGTGGGCGGTCCCAAGCAAAAATTAGAGCAAGCCTGCTAGACTGAAAACCCAAGGGGGCAGTTTAGGCAAAAATAAATAGGCATTCAATCAAAAGCTCGCTAGGCTGGAAACCTGCAAAGGCAGTCCTAGGCAAAATTTAGAGCGCAAAAGGAGAGCCAAAACACTCGAGCGAACCATAGCTTGAACTACGTTTTGACCTGATTCCCTAGCTTGGGATACGTAGGCAGTCTCTCATTGAGACTCGGTCATACCCTGTCGAACCTTAGCCTGAACTACGTTTTGACCTGATTCCCTAGCTTGGGATACGTAGGCAGTCTCTCTGTGAGATTCGGTCACAATCAATCAGCTCGATCCAGGTTGTTCATTCCGGAGCATACCCCAACTTTCAAACAACGTGGCGTTCAACACTTGGACTAAAAGGGGAAAATTCTTAATCTTTCACCTTTTATTCAAAACTATTATTTCTATTACATAGGCTGAGCAGAGCCCCAAGAAAAACAGTAAAGCATCAAAAACAGAACGAAATGCTAGAGGCCCTCACGGGCTCACAGTTTATTCTGGATCATTGGATTCGAGTCAGGAGTCAGTCTGCGTTTTGTCTGCTTTCGACCTCTGCTCTTAACCATGCCACATAGCGACGTTTGAGTCTTGCGCTGAAGTCGTCTTCTGCTCTTCCGAGTTCTCTCAAACCCCAGTTGTGTTCATACCCTGCCAGATGTTGGGCTGTAAAAGTTGGAATGTGGAAGTCTTCTATCCCAGCTCGATGAAAGCCTTGGCTCATGCCCAGTTGCCGCAGGATGCGACCTGGAATGTAGAACGTGAAACTGGACAGCCCAGCAATCACCATTCTCTCAAAACCTGCAGAGTGCAGAGCCATATCCGGAATGTTCAAGACCCGGTGCCGCCAGACGATCTCGTGCGGAGACATCTCTCTCATGAAGGTGTGCCACTCCTCCTCAGACATTTCTGGATACAGCATTCCCCTTTGGTGCATCCGCCCGAGCAGACGGGGCCAGTCCGCTTCAGGAGCCGAGATTAGTCCAAGCTTGTCACATAGCCATAACTACATGAGCGAAAAGACAAGTAAGGAGCCACATAAGCCTGAGCGAAAAAAACAAGTAAGAAGCTACCATACAGCCTTAGCCGAGAGTCGAGGTAAAAACAGACTGTGAGAAAACCGGAAAAAGGTGAGATGAGTGAGAGTTTACTTGTAACAGGATTGGACTGCCACCGAATGTGTTTGTCTGACCTGTAGCTACCAAATCCAAACCAATGAGTGTCTCAGCGAGTACCAAAGGTACCACGTTCTTCCGAGCGCCCATCTCCGCAGCCACGTGTACCAACGAGGGGTCAGGCCGTCCATACGGAGACACCAGCAGGTATGCGGCCAGTATGCCAATTGACATGGCAAATCGACGTCGAGACTGCAGAACCATATCCGCTGGGTCGCCGTCAGGCCCGTACCATTCCATTAGGCGCGCAATGTTTATTTGTCCGCCAATCAACAGGCCTTCCGCTGCACCCTGGGAAATGTTCAGACACGTCTTCAACAGCTTTGACATGCTTTGCCTATAAGGTGGCACGACAATTACGCCCGAAGCAAAGCCTTGGAGATACGCTTGGAATTCTTCAACGGTCGGGCACAACTCGTTGTCCCCAAATCGGAACACATGGACGTCCCGGTCCCAAAACTGCAGGGCTGCTCTCAGAATTTCGGGGCGGAGCCTTACGCTTTTTAAGAAGCGAAACGCCGCCAACCCGTGGGAACGGAAGCATAGCCAATCACTCGCAACAAATTCTTCGAGCCACGAGCTGATTAAGGTAGGGAGATGATTTGCCATTTGGGGAATAGTGCTAGAGATTTCCCACGGAGGCACGCCCTTCATTCAGGGGCTCATCCCTCTTTATAAGCCAAGGAAGGAAGCATACCTTTCCTATTTGATGAGGTGGCCTTGCAAGGTGTCCCTCCACTTGCTAAAAATCCAGGGCACATCTCTGGGGAAAGCCAGGAACCCCTGCAACGCCCAGGCCTGCTGACAAAGCCTGCCACCCTTCTTTTATCCGAATGAGTCAAAGCTGGCTACTGCAACAGGGATTCTCCATCGCGCGAGGGTCATGGAGTCTCGCGCGACTGTTCTTATTCGCGCGATGGTTTTGAGTGCTTGCGCGAGTGTTCAGTTTAATTCGACACAGCAGGACAGGCTACTGCCTTTTCGGGGTTATTTTCCGGATTTTGACTCGTGCCAGATCTTGAAATCCTGGTGCTTCCAGTAGGTCATTATGAGTATTTATGACTACGTCGAAGCATTGTTTCTTCAAATTATGTGTTCAATGACAAGTTCGGTCCCTCGAAGGAATAATGGCCGGATAAATTCAAAGGTTTTATTTAAACCGATCAAGCCGGGCAAAGTGGCATACAATTTACAGAGCAAGTGCTGAAAAGCGGAGCCTAATGGCCTTACTAATTACAATTTGTTCTCCCACGGGATTCAGAAATATCCCCTCAGTCTTGCCTCAACTTCAACACGGAGCCATCTTACGTAACGCTTTTCCAGCCACGTCCTGGAATCTGGAACTGGTTCCTTCAGCGTCCTATCGCCCCAGTTGTCTCTGTGACAGCGCAAATCCCAGGAAGTGAACGCGGGGATGTCAAAGTCTTCCGCTCCGTATCGTTTGTATCCTTGGTTCCTTCCGAGCTGGCGGAGCGTACGCCCAGGGATGTAAAATGTGAAACTTGACAGGCCGGCGAGTATTACTCTCTTGTATCCCGCTGATTTGAGCGTCATTGCTGGGAGGTTTAACCAGAGGCATCTCCAGACTATATCTTCAGAATGCAGATCATTCAGGAAGGCAAACCATATCTCCACCGGCAAGTCGGGGAATATCATTGGCCTCGCGACCAACAATCTGGGAAACTCTTCAAAGCCAGCCTGTGGCTCTTCCAAAACCCCGATTTTGTCTGCCAGCCAGAGCTGCATGGGAACGGAGGACGAGGCAGAAATCAAATACAACCCAAGCGTTTGGATTAAAACCGAAAATGCGAGAAATTATGTCGAACGGGGATTTACCTGGAGCAAGATAGGACATCCGCTGAAAGAGTCGGCTTGCCCAAGTTTCAGCATGTCCAAACCTAAGAGCGTCTCCGCTAAGACCACGGGCATAATGTTTTTCCCGTTATCCATTTGCAAAGCAATGCTCACCAGCTTGGGATTTACCCCTCCATCAACGGGAACTAGCATGTACGCGGCCAGTGCGCATATGGACAAAACGAAGCGTCGTTGAGCTTCCCCGACGTAGTCTCCCAGGCCAGCCTCCGGGCCATACAGCTCGATTAGGTGGAGAATGTTGAGCTCGCCGTTTTGAATGATGTTGGCTGTCACCGCCGCCGGAATATTTAGCTTTTCCCGTAGAATTTGCCCCATATCTTCATGGACGGGCGGCACGGCAAGAACGTCTAGATTGGCGAACCCTGGGGCGTATGCCTGGAACTCTTCTATCGTGGGGCACATTTCGTCTTCACGAAACCGGAAGACGTGCACAACGGGATCCCAGAAAGGCAACGCGGCTTGGATGAGTTCGACGCATGGTCGAGCAAACCGGAGATCCCGGATTGAGAATAAACAGCGAGACCTGGGACTTGCCCAATTTATGGTTCCCTCTCTCATTAGCCAAGGATCAAGGGCTTCCATTAGTGAATCTCCCATCTTAGATAAGTTGAGAAAGGGTGTACACTTCATTATGTCTAAAAATCTTCCTTCAAATAGCCAAGGAGTTGGTGAGACCAAGGCATAGGTGTCCTACCACCTTGCATGGCAGAACAGCCTTCCTTCTGCAAGCCCAGAACAACTTTCAAGACGTGGAAGTTATGAACAGCTCCATGCCAATAATTTGGTCAAACAAAGACTGCTCAGCAGGAGTTGACTCTCGCGCGACATTCAAATATCATCGCGCGACACATGTTTCTCGCGCGACAGTTCCAAACCATCGCGCGATGGTTTATCTGCAGTTTTGACAGATTTCAGCAGCCACTGATCTGTTTTGGTCACTTTTCATTCCTGGGGTCTTTTTGGACTTTTAGTGTTTCCAGCAAGTCATTATGAGCTTATGTGACTGTATCCAAGCATCGGATCCCGAATGCCGTGCTCGACGAAGTTTTTGGACACTCGGGGGCCCATTCCAGGTTTAAGCCGAGGTTTCGGAAGTCCGAAACTCGTTCCGGCAATTCTAGCCTATTTTGGTCATGCCATACGGGTCATTTGGGCCTTAAGTGACTGTATGGAGGTGTCGGTTTCAGTCCGGGACATAATCGAGTCATCTTTCGACGTTTTATGCCATTTTTGCGTTATTTTGAGCATTCTTCGGTATAAGTCCATTATTGAGACGTTTCGTTCAAATCCGTCAATTGGCGCAGGTCATGTTGGCCGCCATTGATCGTTTAAAGGTGTCGTTTTCATCTCTTTCAAGGTATCGTGAGTTTTGGCGTATATTGCCCAAAATTTCATTGTTTCCCGTATCCTCGTATCCTGATTGTGTCTTAGGGTACATCGTCTCTTTTCTTTTAGAGCTAGGCTGTGTTATACACTCATACGTGTCTGTGTTTAGTCTCGACGTGTTGTCAATGCAAGTTTGGTATTAGTGGCGGGTTTTACTGATTCTTATGCACAATGAGAAACTATAAAACTTTAGAATGCAACTTTTACGTACTAAAACGTGATCTATCCATGTCAAAAGCAAAAGGGAACTACTGTATCTCTGGCCCTCGGCCAATCAAAGCTACTAAGTCAAAACAGGGCACATGCGCCCGCCAATCAGAAGAGGCACGCAGGCTCTCAAAACGTCTGTCTGTCAAAAGCTATCTACTTGGGCACGCAGGCCCTGAATCAAAAGCAAAAAGGGTAACGGATGCCTCGTCAATGCTCCTCAAGCTCGTCACCACTGTCTGAAGTATCGTGCAGCTCTCGGGGATCATCTCTATATCGCGGATCGTCAATGGAGTCGTCAGAGCCACTGCTGGTGGACGAGTGCTCCTCACCCTCTCCCTCTGCCTCTTCTTATTCTCCCTCTTCTTCCTCATCCTCAGAATTTGGGCTCATGATCAGTTTCGGCCTGCGAGCCGGGCCCGGCTTCTCCAAAGTCGGCTTCTTGCGCCGCTTCACTTGATACCGAAGCTCAGCTTGCCTCACGGCCTGCTTGGCCTCCTCCTCGCGTGCACGCGCCGTCTGCAAACCCCTCGTCTGTCGCCGTGTGGTGGTAACCGGAGGCGTGGATTTCTGTGCCACCACCTTCTTCGGTGGCGGATCTTGCACACTCTTCCTCCTAGGGTTCCTTTTCCCCTCCACCTGCATTATCATTACATTTCAAAAGCATGAGCTTCTATTGCACATATTGTATTTCTGTATTGAAAACAGGTACACTCTATCAAGCTATCAAAGCAGGAATGTATCGAAAGCGGGATGTATCGAAAGCTGGAATGTATCGTTTCATACCTGAGTCCTCTGAACAACGGCTGGCTGAGTCGGCTGTGACGTCGGTGCCTGGTACTGCAACTCCAGTGGCGTGCTGCTCGCTGCCTTTCTCACTGCATTCTCCAGCGCCAGCATGCGTCGAACGGCTTCGTTCACCCATTCAATTGGCACCTGCGTGCAATTCAAGTTCATCAGACTATTCGGCAGATAATTCAAGCACTTAAAGTTCAAAAGCAATATTGGAAACTGATTCTTACCGACACCGTCACGGGAGCAGGCTCCGTCCTCGCAGGCGCTAACTGAAACTCTGCAGGATTTCCTTGACTGTCAACAACGGGAATCCTCCACAGCAACGCAGGAAGACCGCCAACTGCTGGTCCACTCGGGGCTCGCCTGGCCCGGCTCTCACCTCCTCTCCGTCCCTCCCCGGCTGCTCTTCTCTCCTCAGCGGCCCCTGCGGCCTGGCTTCGCGCCTCTCTCCGACCACGGATCCCCAATGGACCCGCCAGGAAGTCTCGCTGGTAGACTGCATAGTCCCTACCAGGACGCAGGTATCGCTCAAGCTCAGTATCCGGCCTCGTGTACCTCTCCAGCTCAGCCCGCGTGTACTCTCCTGTGTGTGAAGCTCGAGCTGGTAGCGGCCCTGGCACCCAGAACTCAGGATAACCAAGCGACTGGCGCGTCACTCGGTCTCCTAGGTACCACTGCCAACCAAAGGCAGACTCTAACAACGCCCTGCTGGCCGTGACAACTCTACTCCTGGCCAAGTACTCTGGCTCTGGCTCCGCCCTTCTCCAGGGATCCCAATTGACCTGCAAGACAAAGCGAACAAGCAATGCAAGCAATTGATCAGCGACAGCATTAAGGCAGGGAAATGGATACATGCCTAAGGCTTACAGTTACGTATTCATACCTGTGAGGCCCTGAGCTCGTCTAGGTACAGCCTGAAGGCGTTGAGCTCGCCTCTCCCCTCCTTCTTCCCGGTGTTCTCCTTGCTCCACTTCAACGCGCGAGGGAGAGTGCTCAGGTCTGGATGCTTGCATTCTGGCGGATACATCCGCAAAACCTCGTAGGCCCAAAGCTGCAGGGTTTAGACAGGTTCAAACGTCAGTCAAGGCATACAGCATTGGAAATCAAAACAATCAAGCAGGCTAAGCAATGGACAAGCATGTTCAAGTTGTGCTTAAAGGGATTAGAATTGTACCTCCCAGACCCTCCAGTAGCCGGCTGTGCTCTTGCCCGTCCTCGATGAGTCGCCAAAAAAGAGGTAGGCCGTCCCAAGAGCCGCTCCGCCCCAGTCAAAGCGCGAGGCTGTCCTCAAGTCCCTCAACGCCGGCAAGTAGGACAGGTGCACGTTGCTCCGCCTGTTCGGGTACAGTGTGGCACCAAACAAGTACAGCAGAAACGCCCGGGCCATCTGCTCCGCCTCCCGGTCACTCGACACCTCCTCTTTCAGGTAGCCCTTAAACTGGTCATACCTCGCCATTCCTCCCTCTATCCTGGGCACTCTGCCCAGAAACCACTCCAGAGCAGCTCGATCCTCCTGGATCCCTGAGTCAAACGGGATGGGCTCGCCCCCAACCCTCAGCCCTGTGATCGCTGCGAAGTCAGCAGGCGTCACTGTCATCTCCCCAGGAGGTAGGTGGAAGGTATTGGTGGTATCCCTCCACCTCTCAGCAAGTGCAACGAGGACGGCATGGTCAATCCTCGCTGGGGTCAAGGTCCGCACAAACTCCCCAAAGCCCGCCTCGTCCACCAGCCGCCTCACTCTCTCGGGCAGCCCCTCGTACAGCTGCAAAGACATGCACGCGCCCCCAAAGCCGCGAAGGTCCCTCTGTTTAGCTCCAGCCTGTTTCAGATACAAAGACAAGCAGCAAATGGTTCGTCAGTACTTGGGAGGTTCATTCTCAAGTTCTAGGTAATCAATGAAGCCTACAACAGATGATTGGTTCAAGTTATTACGCATCGGGCCTCTATTACGGAAATACGTGACTTTAGCATGCTATGGTTCGCAAAATCATCCATGCAATTCTAAAAGATTCAAGCGTGTTCTAAAGCAAGTATCGAATGAGAACTACCAAAGCAAGGATATTGAAATCAAGTTACAAAGGGTGTTTTCTGGGAATGTACCTCCATCCATGTCGCCGCAAGGTGGACCCGGGGATCCCTCAACAATAACTCGTCGTCGTAATCTCTCCGCGACGCTGCACGAGCCGCAACGCCCGACGGCACAAAAAGGTGCGGTATAGGAAGCACATATGCTCCCGTTGAAAAGCCCGGCCGGCTCGTGTTCTTCGCCTCCTCCACGGCCGTAACCCTAGGCCCCTGCGCCTCAACTCGGGCTCTCTCCTCGGCCTCTGCGTCTCTCAGAAGCTCCTCTCTCTCCAGTCTCTCTCTCTCGGCCTTTTCAATGGCCTCCGACGCCTCAATGGCCCGTGCACGGTCCTCTCTGGCCTTTAGGACCAATTCCCCAACCAGGGGGTTGTCCTCTAACAGTCTCGCCAATGCCTCGTCAGTCAGGTACTCGGCAACGTCATGTCTAGTGATCGGCACGTGTCTCGACGACGTGGCCGCGGTCGACTCAGGCCTAAACAAAATGTCCTCCTCTCGGACCTCAACCGGAGTCTCTGCAACCTCCGCCTCTGCATCTACAACGCTTTTACCCTTCGCCGAATCCCTCGGCGGGGACCCGGACGGCTCAACAGTGTCATCTCCTCCACCACTGCTGCCTCCTCCAGTTTCAAGCCTCGCGCGAGGCTCCTCCTCTGTCGCGCGAGGATTCTCTCCGGTGTCGGATCGTTCTGCATCCCCTGGACTCATTCTGGTCGCCACTGACCCTTCTGCGGCCATGCCTGGATCTAATCGCTCGACGACAGCTTCTACGGCCTCAGGTTCGACGGTCGCGCGAGCCTCTGGCTCTGTCGCGCGACCCTCATCGCCGCCAACGGTCGCCTGCTCGCGACCCCCTTCGCCATCTCCGCCCGTCGCCACCACTGCACCGGCCTCTGCGATGGCCTCCACTGGTGGGGGATCCCCTGTTCCGACGGCTGTGGACTCTCCTCGGTCCCTTGGATGATCAATAACACCTCCCCCGTCTTCCCCACTGCCGTGGTCAGCCATGGATGATTGATCAAGGTTGGGTTCGTCGATTTCGTGGGTAAGATCAAGGTTTGGGAGAGATTTGAGAGCAGAGACGAGAGAGGGAAGGAGTTCTGAGGATTTGAAACTGCTGTGAACAGTTTCTGTAAACGTCCCCGCGACGATTTAAACGTTTGGAACGGGTTTGGGCCGGGTCTGGGCCTCTCCAGGCCCAAGCCCTAACTTCAGACCCTCGCGCGACTGTTCGCGAGTGTCGCGCGACACTTCTTTTGGGCATCAGGCCCAATCCAGATTCTGAGTCCGGCCCAACCTCAATTAACCCCTCTTTAAGATCCATAACGTATTGATATGTTACCAATAAATTTGAGGGTCATTTTGGAAGCTTTGCCTTCGGACCCGAAGAGTTTGGTATCCCCAACAGCGACGATCTATCCGTCCGATCAATCAACAGGGACGATCTATCCGTCCGATCAATCCACAGCGACGATCTATCCGTCCGATCAATCCACAGCGACGATCTATCCGTCCGATCAATCCACAGGGGCGATCTATCCGTCCGATCAATCCACAGCGACGATCTATCCGTCCGATCAATCAACAGGGACGATCTATCCGTCCGATCAATCCACAGCGACGATCTATCCGTCCGATCAATCCACAGCGACGATCTATCCGTCCGATCAATCCACAGGGGCGATCTATCCGTCCGATCAATCCACAGCGACGATCTATCCGTCCGATCAATCAACAGCGACGATCTATCCGTCCGATCAATCCACAGCGACGATCTATCCGTCCGATCAATCAACAGCGACGATCTATCCGTCCGATCAATCCACAGCGACGATCTATCCGTCCGATCAATCCACAGGGGCGATCTATCCGTCCGATCAATCAACAGCGACGATCTATCCATCCGGTCAATCAACAGCGACGATCTATCCGTCCGATCAATCAACAGGGACGATCTATCCGTCCGATCAATCAACAGGGACGATCCATCCGTCCGACTATCAATCAGCGACGATCTATCCGTCCGATCTTCAATTCCCTCTTGGTGCACGGTATTTTTATATACTCGTCTGCATTCTCCATTTAATCGGCTTTTGGGCGGATTTGGTGGGTGTCTAGAAATCTTTGACGTTACCCGTACCAGTCAATGGTGCTCCGCGTGCCGTCAAAGAGGGACTACTGTAGACACCCCAATCTGGGTCTCCCAATCGTTTTACTTATTTTTACGATTTTCTTGTTTCCCCGATGATGAAATCGGATCAAACAGAGCTTGGATTGGGAGTGGATTAGGCTTGGAGCGCTTAGAAACCTTGCTTGAACCTTTCAAACCTTTCTGAACCTTCAGTCAAACCCTGAGCCAGAGTTGACCCTCGCGCGAGCCTTTGTGTCGCTCGCGCGACACTCAGCCTGCCACGTGTAGTCAAAGTCAAACTGTTGACTGTTGACCCTCGCGCGACACTCATGGACCCTCGCGCGATGGTTCCTTCCTGTCCCTATCACAGAATCCAGCTGGACTTGTGATGATTGCTTGGCACATGGGTTCCCATGGGCTGGAACCCCGTTCTCCTCAGCTGAACGACGTGTTGGCAGGCTCTAGCCCCATGCAAACTCCCAAACACTCTCTCACCTTGTTGGCTAGCCTCACAACCAAGTTGTGACCAGCCTTAGTGGCTGGTCCTAAGGGCTTGTTTGGCCCCTAACTAAGCCTTGCTCTCTCCCTATAAATACCCCCATTGGTCTTCCATGTTAAGGGTTCCAAAAAATTAACTAAGAAAGTCATTGGTTGATTCACAAGTCTTATACTAGCTAGCACAAAGTCACTAACCCCAAACCACCTCCTAATCTTCTGAACTTAGTGTGTTCATACACACTTGGTTGCAAGGCCACACCAATCAATCCAATCCATTTCCAAACCCTTTCCAAGCAAAGGTATAACATTTAACATGTTTCTGTTTTGATCCCTGAGGGGGGCTGACAGGGCCAAGGCTGGTAATCAATACCATGTCCGGGTCCTAAAGCCAGCAGAGTTATAAGAATTCGTGGCAGTTACACCCTCGCGCGATGGTCCCCTATACTCACGCGACACTCGTGTCAGCAAGAGAATGGACCTCGTGGGGAAGGGAGACTAGCCCTTTTCTGTTTTGCAACATATTCATACCTGTTGTACTTCACTTTGATTTTCTTTAGACCACTGTGTGCATGTAAAAACAAAGTACAGTAACTAGTTTATTTGCTTTAAATAGTTTGGAATGCCTTTGGGATCCCCTGAATCTGTCTCAGGACCTCAAGCATGCAAAGCAATTCCTGGAAGTCCAGTCAGGAGTGTCGCGCGAGATTCTCTCTCTGTCGCGCGACAGTCCTCTGATTTCCATGAATGGCCCTTGCATGGGCAACTAGGCCCTTGGCCTCTGTTTTGATACCCCCACTGTTTAGGGGTTGTATTTTATCTTATTTGGCTCCTGTTTGGGGTATGGTGTAATAATTAGTATTTTCAGCCTTCCCATAAACTGCTTGGTTTGCTTCCTGGGTGTGCACTGGTCCTTCCAGAGCCCAGAAGGGGATGATTTAGGGACTGTGGTGAGATGACAATACTCGCGCGAGAGTCAGTGTGTCTCGCGCGATGGTTGACTTGCATACAGACTTGTCTAAGCATGCAAGTTGGTCATCGTGCAAGACAAATCTGCCCCGAGCCTGGTTTTGGCATCTGATCGCTGTCTCAGGGTCATCCCACTTATTATTCGTCAATACTATCCATCCATGCCATAATTTGATCACATCTTGCAAAGTGTTACAGTCTTAATCCCTGATTAACTGTTCCCCCGCCCTAATTGGCTAAAATCAATTAAAAGAGGAAGAATCACATATGTTTTCATAAAAACGCCTAAGTAGAGACCGATCTCCGGATTGGGCAAGAGGGGTGCCATAAAACCCTTCCCCTCTCGTAACCTGGCTCCCGAACCCAGATATGGTTATGACAGACTGGTTTCCTTCACTTTTTCAAATCAAACAGCGCGGCAGGTGCTTCGAAATACGTTTCCTTGAGTGTCGGACCTTCAAAACTCAAGTGGCGACTCTGTATTTTTGAGCGCTTGCCACCGGCGCTCGCGCTCCCTCGATTATCAAAAAAGGGCTGCAATGGCGAAAGGAACGGAATCCTTTTTCCAAGGGCATGCTGCCCACAGGCTGCTTCCAATTTAGCACTGCTTCAACCTTACTTTCATCCACGGCTATCCCATTTGGATACTACGTGCCCCAAGAACTTAACCACTTCTAGCCAAAACTCCCATTTACTTGCTTTGGCAAAAAGTTGGCTATCGCTCAAGCCCGGCGTCCGGCCTTGTGTACCTCTCCAGCTCGGCCCGCGTGTACTCTCCTGTGTGTGAAGCTCGAGCTGGTAGCGGCCCTGGCACCCAGAACTCAGGATAACCGAGCGACTGGCGCGTCACTCGGTCTCCTAGGTACCACTGCCAACCAAAGGCAGACTCTAACAACGCCCTGCTGGCCGTGACAACTCTACTCCTGGCCAAGTACTCTGGCTCTGGCTCCGCCCTTCTCCAGGGATCCCAATTGACCTGCAAGTCAAAGCAAACAGGCAATGCAAGCAATTGATCAGCGACAGCATTAAAACAAGGAAATGAATACATGTCTAATGCTTAGGATTACGTATTCATACCTGTGAGGCCCTGAGCTCGTCCAAGTACAGCCTGAAGGCGTTGAGCTCGCCTCTCCCTTCCTTCTTCCCGGTGTTCTCCCTGCTCCACTTCAACGCGCGAGGGAGAGTGCTCAGGTCTGGATGCTTGCATTCTGGCGGATACATCCGCAAAACCTCGTAGGCCCAAAGCTGCAGGGTTTAGACAGGTTCAAACGTCAGTCAAAGCATACAGCATTGGAAATCAAAACAATCAAGCAGGCTAAGCAATGGACAAGCATGTTCAAGTTGTGCTTAAAGGGATTAGAATTGTACCTCCCAGACCCTCCAGTAGCCGGCTGTGCTCTTGCCCGTCCTCGACGAGTCGCCAAAAAAGAGGTAGGCCGTCCCAAGAGCCGCTCCGCCCCAGTTAAAGCGCGAGGCTGTCCTCAAGTCCCTCAACGCTGGCAAGTAGGATAGGTGCACGTTGCTCCGCCTGTTCGGGTATAGTGTGGCACCAAACAGGTATAGCAAGAACGCCCGGGCCATCTGCTCCGCCTCCCGGTCACTCGACACCTCCTCTTTCAGGTAGCCCTTAAACTGGTCATACCTCGCCATTCCTCCCTCTATCCTGGGCACTCTGCCCAGGAACCACTCCAGAGCAGCTCGATCCTCCTGGATCCCTGAGTCAAACGGGATGGGTTCGCCCCCAACCCTCAGCCCTGTGATCGCTGCGAAGTCAGCGGGCGTCACTGTCATCTCCCCAGGAGGTAGGTGGAAGGTATTGGTGGTATCCCTCCACCTCTCAGCAAGTGCAACGAGGACGGCATGATCAATCCTCGCTGGGGTCAAGGTCCGCACAAACTCCCCAAAGCCCGCCTCGTCTACCAGCCGCCTCACTCTCTCTGGCAGCCCCTCGTACAGCTGCAAAGACGCGCACGCGCCCCCGAAGCCGCGAAGGTCCCTCTGTTCAGCTCCAGCCTGTTTCAGATGCAAAGACAAGCAGCACATAGTCTGTCAATACACGGGAAGTTCATTCTCAAGTTCTAGGTAATCAATGTGGCCTACAACGGATGGTTGGTTCAAGTTATTACATATTGGGCCTATACTACAGAAATACGTGGCTTTAGCATGCTTCGGTTCGCAAGATCGTTCATGCATTTCTAAAAGTTCAAGCAAGTTCTAAGCAAGTAGCGAATGTGAGCTATCAAAGCAAGAATATTGAAATCAAATTACAAAGGGTGTTTTCTGGAAATATACCTCCATCCATGTCGCCGCAAGGTGGACCCGGGGATCCCTCAACACCAACTCGTCGTCGCAGTCTCTCCGCGACGGTACGCGGGCCGCGACGCCCGACGGAACGAAGAGGTGCGGCGTGGGAAGCACGTATGCCTCCGCTGAAAAGCCCGGCCGACTCGTGTTCTTCGCCTCCTCCACGGCCGTCACCCTAGGCCCCTGTGCCTCAACTCAGGCTCTCTCCTCGGCCTCTGCGTCTCTCAGAAGCTCCTCTCTCTCCAGTCTCTCTCTCTCGGCCTTCTCAATGGCCTCCGACGCCTCAATGGCCCGTGCACGGTCCTCTCTGGCCTTTAGGACCAATTCCCCAACCAGGGGGTTGTCCTCTAACAGTCTCGCCAATGCCTCGTCAGTCAGGTACTCGGCAACGTCATGTCTAGTGATCGGCACGTGTCTCGACGACGTGGCCGCGGTCGACTCAGGCCGAAACAAAATGTCCTCCTCTCGGACCTCAACCGGAGTCTCTGCAACCTCTGCCTCTGCATCTACAACACTTTTACCCTTCGCCGAATCCCTCGGCGGGGACCCGGACGGCTCAACAGTGTCATCTCCTCCACCACTGCTGCCTCCTCCAGTTTCAAGCCTCGCGCGAGACTCCTCCTCTGTCGCGCGAGGATGCTCTCCGGTGTCGGATCGTTCTGCATCCCCTGGACTCATTCTGGTCGCCATTGACCCCTCTACGGCCGTGACCGGATCTAACTGCTCGACGACAGCCTCTACGGCCTCAGGCTCAACAGTCGCGCGAGCAACTGGCTCTGTCGCGCGACTCTCATCGCCGCCAACAGTCGCCTGCTCGCGACCCTCTTCGCCATCTCCGCCGCCTGCAACCGTTGCACCGGCCCCTGCGGTGGCCTCCGCTGGTCTTTGATCCCCTGTTTCTACGACCGCGGGACCTCCTCGGTCCTCCGACCGATCAATAACTTCGCCACCGTCACCCCTGTCGCCGTGGTCTGCCATGGATGAACGATCAGGGTTGGGTTGAATGATTTCGTGGGTGAGATCGAAGTTTGGAAGTGGTTTTGGAGGAGAGACGAGAGAGGGAAGGAGTTCAGAAGATTTGAAACTGCTATGAACAGTTTCTGAAACGTCCCCGCGACGATTTAAACGTTTGGAACGGGTTTGGGCCGGGTCTGGGCCTTTTCAGACCCAAGCCCTAACATCAGACCCTCGCGCGATGGTTCTGGAGTGTCGCGCGACACTTGGCTTTGGGCCTCAGGCCCAATCCAGATTTTGGGTCCGGCCCGATCTCAGTTAATTCCCCTTTAAGGTTCATAACAGGTTGGTATGTTGCCAATAAATTTGAGGGTCATTTTGGAGATTTGGTCTTCGAAACCCAAAGATTGTTGTATCCCCAGCAGTGGTCCGCCCACGATCAACAGCGACGATCTATCCGTCCGATCAATCTACAGCGACGATCAATCTGTCCGATCAATCTACAGCGACGATCAATCCGTCCGATCAATCTACAGCGACGATCTATCTGTCCGATCAATCTACAGCGACGATCAATCTGTCCGATCAATCTACAGCGACGATCTATCCGTCCGATCGATCAACAGCGACGATCTATCCGTCCGATCAATCTACAGCGACGATCTATCCGTCCGATCGATCAACAGCGACGATCTATCCGTCCGATCAACTAACAGCGACGATCTATCCGTCCGATCAACTAACAGCGACGATCTATCCGTCCGATCAATCGACAGCGACGATCTATCCGTCCGATCAATCAACAGGGACGATCCATCCGTCCGATCAATCATCAGCGACGATCTATCCGTCCGACAATCAATCAGTGACGATCTATCCGTCCGATCTTCAATTCCCCCTTGGTGCACGGTATTTTTATATACTCGTCTGCATTTTCCATTTAATCGGCTTTTGGGCGGATTTGGTGGGTGTCTAGAAATCTTTGACGTTACCCGTACCAGTCAATGGTGCTCCGCGTGCCGTCAAAGAGGGACTACTGTAGACACCCCAATCTGGGTCTCCCAATCGTTTTACTTATTTTTACGATTTTCTTGTTTCCCCGATGATGAAATCGGATCAAACAGAGCTTGGATTGGAATTGGATTAGGCTTGGAACGCTTAGAAACCTTGTTTGAGCCCTTTGAACCTTTCTGAACCTTCGGTCAAACCCTGAGCCAGAGTTGACCCTCGCGCGAACCTTTGTGTCCCTCGCGCGACACTCAGCCTGCCACGTGTAGTCAAAGTCAAACTGTTGACTGTTGACCCTCGCGCGACATTCCTGGACCCTCGCGCGATGGTTCCTTCCTGTCCCTATCACAGAATCCAGCTGGACTTGTGATGATTGCTTGGCACATGGGTTCCCATGGGCTGGAACCCTGTTCTCCTCAGCTGAACGACGTGCTGGCAGGTCCTAGCCCCATGCAAACTCCCACCCACTCTCTCACCTTGTTGGCTAGCCTCACAACCAAGTTGTGACCAGCCTTAGTGGCTGGTCCTTAGGGCTTGTTTGGCCCCTAACTAAGCCTTGCTCTCTCCCTATAAATACCCCCATTGGTCTTCCA
Organism: Rhododendron henanense subsp. lingbaoense; assembly: GCA_020567845.1. NCBI lineage: Eukaryota > Viridiplantae > Streptophyta > Magnoliopsida > Ericales > Ericaceae > Rhododendron > Rhododendron henanense. The sequence continues at coordinate 41,864,882 of CM036313.1, read as the reverse complement.
TGTGAAGGGTTCCAAAAAATTAACTAAGAAAGTCTTTGGTTGATTCACAAATCTTATACTAGCTAGCACAAAGTCACTAACCCCAAAAACCACCTCCTAATCTTCTGAACCTAGTGTGTTCATACATACTTGGTAGCAAGGCCACATCAATCAATCTCATCTATTCCCAAACCCTTTCCAAGCAAAGGTATAACACTTAACATGCTTCTGTTTTGATCCCTGAGGGGGGCTGACAGGACCAAGGCTGGTAATCAATACCATGCCCTGGTCCTAAAGCCAGCAAAGTTACAAGAATTCGTGGCTATTAAACCCTCGCGCGATGGTCCCCTATGCTCGCGCGACACTTGTGTCAGCAAGAGAATGGACCTTGTGGGGAAGGGAAGCTAGCCCTTTTCTGTTTTGCAGTGTATTTATGTTTGTTATGTCTTACCTTGATTTTTTAGATCACTGTTATGTATGCAAAACCAAATACAGTAGCTTTTTTTTATTTGCTTTAAACAGTTTGGAATGCCTTTGGGATCCCCTGAACCTGTCTCAGGACCCCAAATATGCAAAGCAATTCCTGGAAGTCCAGTCAGGAGTGTCGCGCGAGATTCACTCTCTATCGCGCGACAGTTCTCGGATCTCCATGAGTGGCCCTTGCATGGGCAACTGGGCCCTTGGCCTCTGTTTTGATACCCCCACTGTTTAGGGGTTGTATTTTATCCCATTTGGCTCCTGTTCGGAGTATGGTGTAATAATTAGTATTTTCAGCCTTTCCATAAACTGCTTGGTTTGCTTCCTGGGTGTGCACTGGTCCTTCCAGAGCCCAGAAGGGAATGATTCAGGGGCTGTGGTGAGATGACATACTCGCGCGAGAGTCAGTGTGTCTCGCGCGATGGTTGACTTGCATGCAGATCTGCCCAGGCATGCAAGTTGGTCATCGTGCAAGACAAACCTGCCCCGAGCCTGGTTTTGGCATCTGATCGCTGTCTCGAGGTCATTCCACTTATTATTCGTCAATACTATCCATCCATGCCGTTATTTGATCACATCTTGCAAAGTGTTACAGTTTTAATCCCCGATTAACTGTTCCCCCGCCCTAATTGGCTAAAATCAATTAAAAGAGGAAGAATCACAAATGTTTTCATGAAAACGCCTAAGTAGAGACCGATCTCCGGATTGGGCGAGAGGGGTGCCATAAAACCCTTCCCTTCTCGTAACCTGGCTCCCGAACCCAGATATGGTTATGACGGACTGGTTTCCTTCACTTTTCAAATCAAACAGCGCGGCAGGTGCTTCGAAATACGGTTCCTTGAGTGTCGGACCTTCAAAACTCAAGTGGCGACTCTGTATTTTTGAGCGCTCGCCACCGGCGCTCGCGCTCCCTCGATTATCAAAAAGGGCCGCAATGGCGAAAGGAACGGAATCCTTTTTCCAAGGGCATGCTGCCCACAGTGGCGACTCTACTGGGGATAAATCGAACCAATATTAATTCACACTTGGGATTTAATACGCTTGGGAACAATCCCTTAAAAGCTTGGCAAAACGGTGAGCTTCGCGCTGCCGAAGGTTGGAACGGTGATTTAACAGGACCTCGTGTCCGGCCGTTCTAATCTGGGGCTTTTTCGATTGTTCACTTGCGTAGTTTCTTCTAAAGATGGACTAAATAAAGTGAGCCAAATTTGAAAAGGCGCTTTTACGACTCTGTGATTCTTCCACTTTTAAACAAGATTTTAGCATCTCATTTGCATCGATGTGGGATAACCCTCGTTGGATCGTTTTGGCAATCCGGCACGGTTTACCGGAGCCCGGGGACCCCGAATGACCGACAACCTTCGACGATGATGGGTCATGCTACCGTCCGACTGTTATTCTGCAAAAAACGCGGGTAACGGGAGGTATATCTGTGGCCCTAGTCCGAGGAACCTGTTACAAACCAAAACCGGCCTATTGCATATACGAAGCATTAGAACTCTCCCAAATAGGACAGGTACCCACAGGTTAAGATCTACTTGCATCTAACCCCCTAAATGCCTATGTGTTACTGCTTTCCTTATCGCATGAACTGTACATACATTCTCGTTCGGCGTAGAAGCATGTCTAGGATGGCTCCTAGGTTCTCAATCTGTTCCGAGTCTGTCTTCAGGCTTAGTAGGACATCGTTATGGCCCGATGAGGAGTCGTGTACCTCGATGGTGCGCGTTATCATCTTTTAAGTCCTTTACAACGGGACTTTAGGAAATCAGAAGCTTTTCTACACCTTTGCCCGTCTACCTGTTTAGGGTTTCAAACAAAACGAAGAACCACGGAGTAAAATACCATGATGCTTACACCAAAAGGTAACAAGTGCCTCGTCACTTACACCGCCCGGCTAATAGCACAGTGCTGCTTACGCCAACCTGGTTATGGCATCATGATATTCATGCCGAGTCGTTCTGGCTTCAAAAACTTGAAACCCCGAACATCAAAACAGACAAAGGTTTAGACTCCTTTTGACATCCTTTAGGACCGCTCGTTCCGAACAAGGATACATCTTCAAAAAGAATTCTGAGGGCCTAGAAGCAGTGTCCAAAACGTCGTGAGACAGACTTGTCTTCCGGTTCTAGAGTCTAGGGTGACACTCTCGACGTTGGCTGCATCCGCTTTAGTCTTTTATTTAGATTAAAGTTGCTGCAGGACCCTTATTAAACCTCTTTTTCCCTTGCAAGCAAAAATCTGAATCATTGCACCACCGAGGAAAGTATCGAGGCCAGTTGCCAAACCCGCTTGGGAACGTCTGCATCTGAGTCCGGTTCAAAGGCTTGTCAGGTTACGGTCCCAGTCAGTCATCACGGAAGACTCTCCGCGCTCACCTCCAGCAGCACAGCACTCAGAATCTCAGTCAGGTTCTCAGTCAAGTTCACCACAGGCTTCACAGGAAGGACGTCCGACTACCTCGGTATCCGCCTCAAGCAGCTCTGAAACACTTATCACAATGGAACAGCCACAACCAGAACCCCTTACCCTGGAAACCATGCTCATGAACCTCCAGGACAGCATCACCGCTATGCAGCAGAGGGCAGCTCAGACCGACACTAACATTGCTCGTTTGAATGACCTCATCCACACTCGCCTTCCGCCCCCTCTCGAGGAAGAAGGTGAGGACGATGAGTCTGACCAGGAGCAGCCTATCTTGGTTCCGGACCCACTTCACGCATGACGTCTCATAGTGATGAACCCGAGGGAAGCTCGCAGGCCCGCTGCAAACCTCGCAGGCGGTAGACTGCCTCCAAACCCAGAAGGACCAGCTCCGAATCCGGAAATGGTCGCACTCATGGCCAAGATGGCCAAACTGGAGGAATCCATTGCCAAAACAGAAAAAATCAGTGCCGGAGGGATCGACCTGGATCGCCTTTGCCTGTATCCCAACGCCAAGCTTCCCGAGAAGTTCAAAATGCCAGACTTAGCTAAGTTCGATGGGAGCGGCGACCCTAGGACCCATCTCTACAGCTACCATGCCGCCATGAAGCTTCTTTCTGTTGAGCCGGAGGCCATGTCACAGCTCTTTCCTCAGACCCTCTCGGGCCCCGCTTTCCATTGGTTCTTGTCACTCGACATTGCCAAGAGGAGGACTTGGGAAGACATTGGGACTGCGTTTATTTCGCAGTACAATTACAACTCCCAGCTAAAAATGACTACTCGGGAACTTGAATCCACCAAGATGGAGGCTAAGGAGACCTTCGCAGACTTTGTCAAAAGGTGGAGAGCTAAGGCTGCGCAGATGACTGATCGCCCGAGCGAGAAGGACCAGCTCCGCATCATTTCCCGCAACCTTCAACCAGACTACGCCAGGCACTTGGTTCTAGCTCAGGCCTCCGCTAACTTTGAAACCTTCTTCGACTCTGGCCTGGCCATCGAAGATGACTTGCAGAGTGGAATTCTATCAAAGGGGGAATCTTCGCATGCCCCAAAATCAAAACCGCGGGCTTATTCTGGAAACACCAATGCACTGTTCGGAACAGGGACTTACTCCAGCACGGCCACTGCCGGCACTAATGCCGCTTCCTCCAGCGCTGCTAATCACGTCGTGGATGTCAACCAAGTTCAGAGTCCGCAGAACAACCGACCTCGAAACCAACCTCGCAGCTTCTCCGCCATCGAGGCACCTCTGTCCTCGGTCTTGGAGAAGTTGGTCAAGTCAGGGCATCTGAAGCCCCTGGATCCAACCCCTTTACCCAAGAACCCTTCACCTGGCTTCAAAGCCAACCTTTACTGTGCTTACCATCAAGGAGCGGGTCATCTCACTGACTCCTGCTTCCGTCTCCGTCATGCGATCCAGGATCTTATCGACGATGGCACGCTGGAGACTCCTCCGCCACCTCAGAAACCCAATGTCATTGCCAACTCCCTCCCTAAGCATAACGCTGTGCCCCACATCAGCCAGATATCTCTCAGCTCCACTTATATCAACCCTAGCTCCACCATATTTAACCCTACTGACTATATAGCCTCAACCGATCAACCCAGGCCCATCGTGCCTTTCCCGCTCGAGCCGTCCACCGAGGTTTCTTACATACAATTGGTTGAAGGCCAAGTTGTTGACGCCGATGCACCTTCGAAACTCTCACAACCCGTTTCACCTGTCTCCGAGGAATCTGTCAGCTCCCTCTTCCATCAGTCAATCCCTGCTGTGCGGATCAATTCTGCCTCGTCACTTGACAGCCCGTACGCAACCGTCGCTGGCCCATTTCCTGATCCCTATCAGCCTTGGATGCCTCCCTCAGATAATAACATGCAAGCCACTGGTTGGACTATAGCAGACCATTGGGACTATGCCGCTCCTCTCCTCAACGAGTGGTCCACCCTTGGAATGGACAGGATTCCTCCACAGCCCGGGCATGTCCCCTTCGATCAAGCCTGGTATGATGGCTGGTTGGCCGGTTATGAAGCGGCTTTGCTTGACCCGTTGGACGGATTTTCCTTGAACATGCTATTCAACCCGATCGAACCTCCAGTTCCCGAAGCGGAATATTACTGGGACCCTGAGCCGACCTGGTTTGCTCCCATGGATGTCGACCCTAACCCTCTACAAGGCTATGCTACACCGGACTACATGCTTCACTACGCAGAGGATGAACTTGTCCAGGAGGACCCACGGGCTTTGGGAGACCACATTTCCCTCTTTGGTTCGGTCTTTGATTCGGTTTGTGATACTAACCCCGACACTGATCATGACCCCTGTTCCTACATCGTCGATGAAGAAAATCCGCGCCCTCAGGTGCCTTACCCCAACAACAAGGATTGCAGTATCATGGTTATGGACCGCGCTGCGCCCGCTAATCTGTGGGAAGTTAACGACATAGTGGATGTCCAAGTTGGGAATGAAGTCTGGGCCGTCAATCGTACCCTGGCTGACACTGGTCTCTGGGACGTCCCTTTCATCGCAAATCCAGAGCCTGTTGCTGAAGTGGCTGCCGTAAAAGACTTAAGCTTCTGGGACTCCTTATTGATGAAGGATCTGGCTGAAGATTTGGGCTTGGACATAAAAGTGTCCGTCTCTACACTGACTACTGACAAGGGGAAGCGCAAACTGGGAGATGTCCCTGCTGATCTCTGGGATGTAAAGGAAAGTCCTCAACTCGTGCCCTCTTTGGGAAACGTTCACAATGTTACGAGGAGTGGACGGATTTTTCAGCCTGCTAATCTGCAGGCCGGGAATTCCTCCAATCCCGCTAATCAAAGGAACGAGCCTGTTTCTTTCCCAAAGTCTGCACCTCTTGAGGTATCAGCCGGCAATCCAGTTCCTGATCTAGTTCAGCGGCAGCTTGAGCGGATTCCTGCCGCTATTTCCATCTGGGGATTGATCTGTTCGTCCAAGGAGCATCGTCAGAGGCTGTGTCATGCCCTGTCCCGCCTTGAAGTCCAGGCCGACGTTACGCCAGAAGTAATGATATCTCTCATCCTCCCTCCAACCTCCAAGCATACGGTGATCTTCACGGACAAGGATCTGCCAGTCGAAGGAGTCGACCACAATCGTCCCTTGCACATCACCGTCAAGTGTCGAGGACTCTGGGTCCCGACCGTTCTTATTGACAACGGCTTCGCCATCAATGTCTGCCCTCTGAGGGTTATTTATCGTCTAGGGCTCACCAAGAAGGATCTGACACCTTCCAATCTGGCTGTCAAGGCATATGACGGCACCCGTCGCGTGGTCGAGGGTATCTTGAAACTCAAACTCGATGCTGAGGGTTTTGAGATGGACGTGGAATTCCATGTTGTGGATATCCCTGCAATTTTCAATCTTTTGTTGGGCAGGCCATGGCTTCATCGGTCCGACATCATGGCTGTACCATCTACCCTCCACCAAAAGGTCATTCTGGGACTACCCACTGGTACTTTAACCATCTGCGGGGATTCAGGCATCCGCCCGCTCAAGGAGGACGGGACTCCCGTTCTGGGAATTCAACACGGCGAAGAAGACGTCGACCTTGGAGGTTTCTCTTTTGATACTTCGGGAGTGGTAATGGCTATCAACGTAGACGGAAATTTCCTCATAAGCTCTGTCGCGCTGGACATTATGAGAAGGATGTCTCACTTTCCGGGCATTGGTTTGGGCTCTCGCCGTCAAGGGGTCCCGGAGTTCCCTACTTTTCCTTTCAACGAGGGCCGCTTTGGTTTGGGGTATATCACCTCTGCCAAAGATGCCAAACGGAGGAAATACATGGGAAAACCTCGGACCCTCTGCAGCGGTCCCAAATTCGTACGTGAAGTCGGAAATGCCGCTTACGCTGGGCAGGCTGAGCCCTTCGTTCATTCCGAAACCGGGGAGCTGCTGCCTGGGTTTGAGATCTTCGCTGATGACACCTGGTCAAGCAGTGATGAGGAACCAGCAAAAGAAGAATTCAAGAGGAAGCTTAATCAGGTGAAGACCAAGACTGACTGGCTGGGATCTATCGATCAAGGAAATCTGGAGCTGCTATTTCAGGAATTCTCTCAAGTGGGTTTGGTCGGGGAAGCTGAAGAAGCCGAAGTGCTCATGCTCGGGCCCGACGCCCTCGAGGACCCCACCTCTCTCATTGTGAAAAGCCGAGGGCTCTCTGAATAATTGCATTTTCAGGCCACGCCTGACTTGCATTGACGACACGTCTGAGTCAGAGTCTGAGTCTGAGTCTGAGTCAGAGTCTGTCTCGTCCTCTAAGTCTAGCTCTGAGTCGGAGCTTGTGCCTCTAGGCCCTCCACGTCATAGCTTTTATTTCGAGTTTGACTCTCTTGTACTTGGTGACCCTTCAGGGGCTTGTGAAATGAACGAAGCATCTTCTGACTATTTCAATGATCTTTATATAAACTGTGTCGACCCTGACGATGAGGGGATAGATTTCGATGGGGACATTCCCAAGGAAATCCGTGCCTTCATCGAAAGGGAAGATGAAAGGCATGCTCAGCCGTTAAAAGAAGAAATAGTTTCTATAAATTTGAAAGATGAAAATGATCCCCGAATGGTTCAAGTGGGCTCCACACTTTCCCCGGAGGAACATCATGACTTCAAAGAGCTGCTCACCGAGTTCAGTGACGTTTTTGCATGGTCTCATCGAGATATGCCCGGAATCGATCCCGAGATCGTGGAGCATCACATTCCTTTGCTCCCGGATGCCAAGCCTGTGAAACAGAAGCTCCGGCGGATGAGGCCAGATTGGGTTCAGAAGATTAAAGAGGAGGTCACCAAGCAGATTGACGCTGGTTTTCTCATGGTCTCTCAGTATCCCACGTGGGTTGCCAACATCGTCCCTGTTCCTAAGAAGAATGGCCAAATTCGAGTTTGCGTTGACTTTCGGGATTTGAACAAAGCGAGCCCCAAAGACGATTTTCCCTTGCCACACATCGATGTGCTTGTAGACAACACTGCGGGGCACGCTTTGCTCTCATTCATGGATGGCTTCTCTGGCTACAATCAAATTCTCATGGCGCCCGAGGACCGCGAGAAAACCACGTTCATCACTGAATGGGGAACTTATTGTTACCTGGTCATGCCGTTTGGGTTAAATAATGCCGGGCCCACTTATCAGCGAGCTGCTACCACTATCCTGCACGATATGATGCACAAAGAAGTCGAGGTCTACGTCGATGACATGATCGCCAAATCCAAAACTCGAGAAGGTCATCTTCCTGTACTTAGGAAGTTCTTCGGGAGATTACGAAAGTTCCGTATGCGTCTAAATCCTCAGAAATGCACCTTCGGGGTTACGGCTGGTAAGATGCTCGGTTTCATGATCACTTCTCGTGGGATTGAGGTCGACCCCTCCAAAATCAAAGCGGTCCTCGAGATGAAGCCACCGGATTCTGAAAAGGGAGTGCGAAGCTTTTTGGGAAAGGTACAATTCATCAGCAGATTCATCGCCAAGTTGACACTAACTTGCGAGCCGATGTTTCGTTTATTGAAGAAGAACACTCCATTCGTTTGGACGGACAAGTGCCAGGCAGCCTTCACCTCTATTCAAACCTATCTGCAGAACCCTCCGGTTTTGATGCCACCAGTGCCGGGGAAACCCTTGATACTTTACTTGTCCGTGAATCCTTCGTCTATGGGGTGTTTGCTGGCTCAAGAAGGAGGAAAGGGAGTCGAAAAAGCCATTTACTACCTGAGCAAGAAGATGGTTGGCGCTGAAGAACGCTATACTGCTCTCGAAAAGACATGTTGGGCTCTTGTTTGGGCGTCCAAGAAATTAAGACACTACATGCTGGCTTACCCAGTGAAGTTGATTTCTCGAATGGATCCTCTCAAGTATCTGTTTGAGAAACCTGCGCTTACTGGTAAGTTAGCACGTTGGTTGCTATTGCTCGCAGAGTTCGACCTCGAATATGTCACTAGGAAATCCGTCAAAGGGCGCGCAGTCGCCGAATTTTTGGCTGATCATCCCGTCGAGGGGCCAGAGGACGCAGATTTTACATTTCCAGATGAAGGAGTGATGGCAGTGTTTGAAGACACCTGGACTCTTTACTTTGATGGGGCAGCCAATCGGAAGGGATACGGGATTGGGGTTTTGCTTATAACCCCTGATGGTGCTCATATTCCGCTTGCATTCAAACTCAATTTCGATGTCACGAACAACCAAGCTGAATATGAGGCCTGCATTGTTGGCATGGAAGCTGCTCTTACGCTCGGTGTTGAAAGGCTTGAAGTTATTGGCGACTCCAACCTTGTCGTTTCTCAGGCCAACGGGGACTGGAAAGTTCGGGAGGACAGATTGAAGCCTTATCACCAAGACTTGGAGGACCTTATTCCTCGTTTCAACAAGGTCACGTTCACGCACATCCCTCGGATGAAGAACCAATTCGCCGATGCTCTAGCAACTCTGGCTTCCATGATCGAGCTTCCGATTGGCATCAAGCTTCGTCCTATTCTAATTGAACAGCGAGACTTGCCTGCTTATCAATATGTCAACGCCGTCGATGATGTTGATGACGGCCTACCCTGGTATCACGATATCTGGAACTTCGTCGAAAGTGGTCAGTTTCCGGCCGACGCCACCAAAAAGGACCGAGCAGCGCTCCGAAGAATGGCCGCTCAGTACATTATCTGTGGCGGGAGACTGTATCGGAGATCTCACTGCGGAATGCATAAGCTCTGTGTCAACGGCGCTGAGGCCATCAAAATCATGGAGGAAATTCACGAAGGAATTTGTGGTCCCCACATGAGCGGGGTCATGCTTGCCAGGAAAATCTTACGACAGGGATACTTTTGGTCTACCATGGAGTCCCAGTGTGTGGATTATGTGCGCCGCTGCCATAGGTGTCAGATCCATGCCAATCTCATGCACGTCCCTCCTTCTAAACTGTTTGGCATGACATCGCCTTGGCCGTTCTCCGTTTGGGGCATCGATGTTATCGGCATGATCAAGCCTTCTGCTTCGAACGGGCATCGGTTCATTTTGGTGGCAATAGATTACTTCACCAAGTGGGTCGAGGCTGAATCTTACAAGACCCTGACGGCGGTTCAGGTTGCTCAGTTTATCCGAAAGAATATCATCTATCGATATGGGGTTCCGCAGGCGTTTGTTTCTGACAACGGGGTCCATTTCAAAGGCAGGGTTTTGGAGCTTTTCGAGGAATTCCAAATCCAGGTTCATCACTCAACCGTCTATCGCCCTCAGACGAATGGGGCGGTGGAAGCGGCCAACAAGAACATCGAGACTATCATCAAGAAATCCGCAGAGTCCGCCAGGGACTGGCACGAACAGCTGCCTCTAGCTCTTTGGGGGTACCGCACGTCAATTCGAACATCGACAGGGGCAACCCCTTTCTCTCTAGTCTATGGGATGGAAGCTGTCCTTCCCATCGAGCTGGAAGTGCCAACTTTGAGGATCATGGCTGAATGTGAACTCGCGGAGTCCGAATGGCTTAGTGGGAGATTTGTCGAACTCATGCTCTTCGATGAGAGAAGGCTCCGTGCCTTGTATCACGTTCAGGGATATCAGCGCAGGATTGCTCGGGCATTCAACAAGAAAGTAAAGTCTCGTGACTTGGCTGAAGGGGACATGGTTACAAAGGAAATCCGGGCTCCCATCTTCGATCTGCGTGGCAAGTTCCGCCCGAAGCGCGCGGGACCTTACATTATCAAGACCATCCTCTCGGGTGGAGCGGCTCTGCTCATCGATCTCGACGGCAACGAGTTCAACACTCTGGTCAACCTGGATCAGCTTAAACGTTACTACCCTTGAGAGAGGCTCGTTGGGCTGAAAACCACAAGGGTGGGTGGTCCCAAGCAAAAATTAGAGCAAGCCTGCTAGACTGAAAACCCAAGGGGGCAGTTTAGGCAAAAATAAATAGGCATTCGATCAAAGCTCGCTAGGCTGGAAACCTGCAAAGGCAGCCCTAGGCAAAATTTAGAGCGCAAAAGGAGAGCCAAAACACACGAGCGAACCTAAGCCTGAACTACGTTTTGACCTGATTCCCTAGCTTGGGATACGTAGGCAGTCTCTCTTTGAGACTCGGTCATACCCTGTCGAACCGTAGCCTGAACTACGTTTTGACCTGATTCCCTAGCTTGGGATACGTAGGCAGTCTCTCTCTGAGATTCGGTCACAACCAATCAACTCGATCCAGGTTTTCCGTTCTGGAACGTGCCTCAACATTCAAGCGACGTGGCGTTCAACACTTGGACCAAAAGGGGAAAATTCTTAATCTTTCACCTTTATTCAAAACTATTATTTCTATTACATAGGCTGAGCAGAGCCCCAAGAAAAACAGTAAAGCATCAAAAACAGAACGAAATGCTAAGAGGCCCTCACGGGCTCACAGTTTATTCTGGATCATTGGATTCAAGCCAGGAGTCAGTCTGCGTTTTGTCTGCTTTCGACCTCTGCTCTTAACCATGTTACATAGCGATGTTTGAGTCTTGTGCTGAAGTCGTCTTCTGCTCCTCTGAGTTCTCTCAAACCCCAGTTGTGTTCATACCCTGCCAGATGTTGGGCTGTAAAAGCTGGAATGTGGAAGTCTTCTATCCCAGCTCGATGAAAGCCTTGGCTCATGCCCAGTTGCCGCAGGATGCGACCTGGAATGTAGAACGTGAAACTGGACAGCCCAGCAATCACCATTCTCTCAAAACCTGCAGAGTGCAGAGCCATATCCGGAATGTTCAAGACCCTGTGCCGCCAGACGATCTCGTGCGGAGACATCTCTCTCATGAAGGTGTGCCACTCCTCCTCAGACGTTTCTGGATACAGCATTCCCCTTTGGTGCATCCGCCCGGGCAGACGGGGCCAGTCCGCTTCAGGAGCCGAGATTAGTCCAAGCTTGTCACATAGCCACAACTGCATGAGCGAAAAGACAAGTAAGGAGCCACATAAGCCCGAGCGAAAAGACAAGTAAGGAGCCACATAAGCCCGAGCGAAAGAAAACAAGTAAGGAGCTACCATACAGCCTTAGCCGAGAGTCGAGGTAAAAACAGACTGTGCGAAAACCGGAAAAAGGTGAGCTGAGTGAGATTTTACCTGTAACAGGATTGGACTGCCACCGAATGTGTTTGTCTGACCTGTGGCTACCAAATCCAAACCAATGAGTGTCTCAGCGAGTACCAGAGGTACCACGTTCTTCCGAGCGCCCATCTCCGCAGCCACATGTACCAACGAGGGGTCGGGCCGTCCATACGGAGACACCAACAGGTATGCGGCCAGTATGCTGACTGACATGGCGAATCGACGTCGAGCCTGCAGAACCGCGTCCGCTGGATCGCCGTCGGGCCCGTACCATTCCTTTAGGCGCGTAATGTTTATTTGTTCGCCAATCAACAGGCCTTCCGCTGCGCCCTGGGAAATGTTCAGACACGTCTTCAACAGCTTTGACATGCTTTGCCTGTAAGGTGGCACGACAATCACGCTCGAAGCAAAGCCTTGGAGATACGCTTGGAATTCTTCAACGGTCGGGCACAACTCGTTGTCCCCAAATCGGAACACATGGACGTCCCGGTCCCAAAACTGCAGGGCTGCTCTTAGAATTTCGGGGCGGAGCCTTACACTTTTTAAGAAGCGAAAGGCTGCCAACCCATGAGAACGGAAGCATAGCCAATCACTCGCGACAAATTCTTCGAGCCACGAGCTGATTAAGGTAGGGAGATGATTTGCCATTTGGGGAATAGTGCTAGAGATTTCCCACAGAGGCACACCCTTCATTCAGGGGCTCATCCCTCTTTATAGGCCAAGGAAGGAAGCATACCTTTCCTATTTGATGAGGTGGCCTTGCAAGGTGTCCCCCCATTTGCTAAAAATCAAGGGAAGATCTCTGGGGAAGGCCAGGAACCCCTGCAACGCCCAGGCCTGCTGACAAAGCCTGCCACCCTTCTTTTATCCGAATGAGTCAAAGCTGGCTACTGCAACAGGGATTCTCCATCGCGCGAGGGTCATGTAGTCTCGCGCGACCGTTCTTATTCGCGCGATAGTTTTGAATACTCGCGCGAGTGTTCAGTTTAATTCGACACAGCAGGACAGGCTACTGCCTTTTTGGGGTTGTTTTTCGGATTTTGACTCGTGCCAGATTTTGGAATTCTGATGTTTCCAGTAGGTCATTATGAGTATTTATGACTACGCCGAAGCATTGTTTCTTCAAATTACGTGTTCAATGACAAGTTCGGTCCCTCGAAGGAATAATGGCCGGATAAATTCAAAGGTTTTATTTAACCGATCAAGCCGGGCAAAGTGGCATACAATTCACAGAGCAAGTGCTGAAAAGCGGAGCCTAATGGCCTTACTAATTACAATTCGTTCTCCCACGGGATTCAGAAATATCCCCTCAGTCTTGCCTCAACTTCAACACGGAGCCATCTTACGTAACGCTTTTCCAGCCACGTCCTGGAATCTGGAACTGATTCCTTCAGCGTCCTATCGCCCCAGTTGTCTCTGTGGCAGCGCAAATCCCAGGAAGTGAACGCGGGAATGTCGAAGTCTTCCGCTCCGTATCGCTTGTATCCTTGGCTTCTTCCGAGCTGGCGGAGCGTGCGCCCAGGAATGTAAAATGTGAAACTGGACAGGCCGGCGAGTATTACTCTCTTGTATCCCGCCGATTTGAGCGTCATTGCTGGGAGGTTTAACCAGAGGCATCTCCAGACTATATCTTCAGAATGCAGATCATTCAGGAAGGCAAACCATATCTCCATCGGCAAGTCAGGGAATATCATCGGTCTCGCGACCAACAATCTGGGAAACTCTTCAAAGCCAGCCTGTGGCTCTCCCAAGACCCCGATTTTGTCTGCCAGCCAGAGCTGCATGAGAACGGAGGACGAGTCAGAAATCAAATACAGCCCAAGCATTTGGATTGAAACCGAAAATGCGAGAAATTATGTCGAATGGGGATTTACCTGGAGCAAGATAGGACATCCGCTGAAAGAGTCGGCTTGCCCAAGTTTCAGCATGTCCAAACCTAAGAGCGTCTCCGCTAGGACCACGGGCATAATGTTTTTCCCGTTATCCATTTGCAAAGCAATGCTCACCAGCTTGGGATTTACCCCTCCATCAACGGGAACTAGCATGTACGCGGCCAGTGCGCATATGGACAGGACGAAGCGTCGTTGAGCTTCCCCGACATAGTCTCCCAGACCAGCCTCCGGGCCGTACAGCTCGATTAGGCGAAGAATGTTGAGCTCGCCGTTTCGAATGATGCTGGTTGTCACTGCCGCCGGAATGTTGAGCTTTTCCCGTAGAATTTGCCCCATGTCTTCATGGATGGGCGGCACGGCAAGGACGTCTAGATTGGCAAACCCCGGGGCGTATGCCTGGAACTCTTCTATCGTGGGGCACATTTCGTCTTCACGGAACCGGAAGACGTGCACAACGGGATCCCAGAAAGGCAATGCGGCTTGAATGATTTCGACGCACGGCCGAGCGAATCGGAGATCTCGAATTGAGGATAAACAGCGAGACCGGGGACTCGCCCAATTTATGGTTTCCTCTCTCATTAGCCAAGGATCAAGGGCTTCCATTAGTGAATCTCCCATCTTAGATAAGTTGAGAAAGGGTGTACACTCCATTATGTCTAAAAATCTTGCTTCAAATAGCCAAGGAGTTGGTGAGACCAAGGCATAGGTGTCCTACCACCTTGCATGGCAGAACAGCCTTCCTTCTGCAAGCCCAGAACAACTTTCAAGACGTGGAAGTTATGAACAGCTCCATGCCAATAATTTGGTCAAACAAAGGCTGCTCAGCAGGAGTTGACTCTCGCGCGACATTCAAATATCATCGCGCGACACATGTTTCTCGCGCGACAGTTACAAACCATCGCGCGATGGTTTATCTGCAGTTTTGACAGATTTCAGCAGCTACTGATCTATTTTGGTCACTTTCCATTCTTGGGGTCTTTTTGGACTTTTAGTGTTTCCAGCAAGTCATTATGAGCTTATGTGACGGTGTCCAAGCATCGGAGCCCGAATGCCGTGCTCGACGAAGTTTTTGGACACTCGGGGGCCCATTCCAAGTTCAAACCGAGGTTTTGGAAGTCCGAAACTCGTTCCGGAGTTTCTAGCCTATTTTGGTCATGCCATACAGGTCGTTTGGACCTTAAGTGACTGTATGGAGGTGTCGGTTTCAGTCCGGGACATAATCGAGTCATTTTTCGACGTTTTATACCATTTTTGCGTTATTTCAAGCATTCTTCGGTATAAGTCCATTATTGAGACGTTTCATTCGAGTCCGTCAATTGGCGCAGGCCATGTTGGCCACCATTTATCGTTTGAAAGTGTCGTTTTCATCCCTTTCAAGGTGTTGTGAGTTTTGGCGTATAATACCCAAAATTTCATTGTTTCCCGTATCCTCGTATCCTGATTGTGTCTTAGGACATATCGTCTCTTTTCTTTCAGAGCTAGGCTGTGTTATACACTCATACGTGTCTGTGTTTAGTCTCGACGTGTTGTCAATGCAAGTTTGGTATTAGTGGCGAGTTTTACTGATTCTTATGCACAATGAGAAACTATAAAACTTTAGAATGCAACTTTTTATGAACTGAAACGTGATCTATCCATGTCAAAATCGAAAGGGAACTACTGTATCTATGGCCCTCGGCCGATCAAAGCTACCAAGTCAAGACAGGGCACATGCGCCCACCAATCAAAAGAGGCGCGCAGGCTCTCAAAGTGTCTATCCATCAAAAGCTATCTACTTAGGCACGCAGGCCCTAAATCAAAAGCAAAAAGGGTAACGGAGGCCTCATCAACGCTCCTCAAGCCCGTCACCGCTGTCTGAAGTACCGTGCAGCTCCCGAGGATCGTCCCTATACCTCGGATCATCAATGGAGTCGTCAGAGCCACTGCTGGTGGACGAGTGCTCCTCATCCTCTTCCTCTGCCCCTTCTTCTTCCTCTCCTTCCTCGTCTTCGGAAGTCGGACTCATGATCAACTTCAGCCTGCGAGTCGGACCCGGCTTCTCCAGCGTCGGCTTCTCGCGCCTCTTCAGTTGGTACCGAAGCTCAGCTTGCCTCACGGCCTGCTTGGCCTCCTCCTCGCGTGCACGCGCTGTCTGTAAACCCCTCGTCTGTCGCCGCGTGGCGGTAACCGGAGGCGCGGATTTCTGTGCCACCACCTTCTTCGGTGGCGGATCTCGCGCACTCTTCCGCCTAGGGTTCCTCTTCCCCTCCACCTGCATTATCATCGCACTTCAAAGCATCAGTATCTATTGCACATGTTGTATTTCTGTATTGAAAACAGGTACATCTATCAAGCTATCAAAATAGGAATGTATCGAAAGCAGGAACGTATCGAAAGCAGGAATGTATCGAAAGCAGGAATGTATCGAAAGCTGAAATGTATCGTTTCATACCTGGGTCCTCTGAACGACGGCTGGCTGAGTCGGTTGTGACGTCGGTACCTGGTACTGCAACTCCAATGGCGTGCCGCTCGCTGCCTTCCTCACTGCATTCTCCAACGCCAGCATGCGTCGAACGGCTTCGTTCACCCACTCAATTGGCACCTGCATGCAATTCAAGTTCATCAGACTATTCAGCAGATAATTCAAGCACTTAAAGTTCAAAAGTAATATTGGAAGCTGATTCTTACCGACACAGTCACAGGAGCAGGCTCTGTCCTCGCAGGCGCTAACTGAAACTCTGCAGGATTCCCCTGACTGTCAACCACAGGAATCCTCCAAAGCAGTGTAGGGAGTCCACCAACTGTTGGTCCGCTCGGGGCTCGCCTGGTCCGACTCTCACCTCCTCTCCGTCCCTCTCCGGCTGCTCTCCTCTCCTCAGCAG
This sequence comes from Rhododendron henanense subsp. lingbaoense, assembly GCA_020567845.1. Classification (NCBI taxonomy): domain Eukaryota; kingdom Viridiplantae; phylum Streptophyta; class Magnoliopsida; order Ericales; family Ericaceae; genus Rhododendron; species Rhododendron henanense. The sequence continues at coordinate 41,848,196 of CM036313.1, read as the reverse complement.
CCCCTGCGGCCTGGCCTCGCGCCTCTCTCCGGCCACGGACCCCCAATGGACCCGCCAGGAAGTCTCGCTGGTAGGCTGCATAGTCCCTACCAGGACGCAGGTATCGCTCAAGCCCGGCGTCCGGCCTTGTGTACCTCTCCAGCTCGGCCCGCGTGTACTCTCCTGTGTGTGAAGCTCGAGCTGGTAGCGGCCCTGGCACCCAGAACTCAGGATAACCGAGCGACTGGCGCGTCACTCGGTCTCCTAGGTACCACTGCCAACCAAAGGCAGACTCTAACAACGCCCTGCTGGCCGTGACAACTCTACTCCTGGCCAAGTACTCTGGCTCTGGCTCCGCCCTTCTCCAGGGATCCCAATTGACCTGCAAGTCAAAGCAAACAGGCAATGCAAGCAATTGATCAGCGACAGCATTAAAACAAGGAAATGAATACATGTCTAATGCTTAGGATTACGTATTCATACCTGTGAGGCCCTGAGCTCGTCCAAGTACAGCCTGAAGGCGTTGAGCTCGCCTCTCCCTTCCTTCTTCCCGGTGTTCTCCTTGCTCCACTTCAACGCGCGAGGGAGAGTGCTCAGGTCTGGATGCTTGCATTCTGGCGAATACATCCGCAAAACCTCGTAGGCCCAAAGCTGCAGGGTTTAGACAGGTTCAAACGTCAGTCAAAGCATACAGCATTGGAAATCAAAACAATCAAGCAGGCTAAGCAATGGACAAGCATGTTCAAGTTGTGCTTAAAGGGATTAGAATTGTACCTCCCAGACCCTCCAGTAGCCGGCTGTGCTCTTGCCCGTCTTCGACGAGTCGCCAAAAAAGAGGCAGGCCGTCCCAAGAGCCGCTCCGCCCCAGTTAAAGCGCGAGGCTGTCCTCAAGTCCCTCAACGCTGGCAAGTAGGACAGGTGCACGTTGCTCCGCCTGTTCGGGTACAGTGTGGCACCAAACAGGTATAGCAAGAACGCCCGGGCCATCTGCTCCGCCTCCCGGTCACTCGACACCTCCTCTTTCAGGTAGCCCTTAAACTGGTCATACCTCGCCATTCCTCCCTCTATCCTGGGCACTCTGCCCAGGAACCACTCCAGAGAAGCTCGATCCTCCTGGATCCCTGAGTCAAACGGGATGGGTTCGCCCCCAACCCTCAGCCCTGTGATCGCTGCGAAGTCAGCGGGCGTCACTGTCATCTCCCCAGGAGGTAGGTGGAAGGTATTGGTGGTATCCCTCCACCTCTCAGCAAGTGCAACGAGGACGACATGATCAATCCTCGCTGGGGTCAAGGTCCGCACAAACTCCCCAAAGCCCGCCTCGTCTACCAGCCGCCTCACTCTCTCTGGCAGCCCCTCGTACAGCTGCAAAGACGCGCACGCGCCCCCGAAGCCGCGAAGGTCCCTCTGTTCAGCTCCAGCCTGTTTCAGATGCAAAGACAAGCAGCACATAGTCTGTCAGTACACGGGAAGTTCATTCTCAAGTTCTAGGTAATCAATGTTGCCTACAACGGATGGTTGGTTCAAGTTATTACATATTGGGCCTATACTACAGAAATACGTGGCTTTAGCATGCTTCGGTTCGCAAGATCGTTCATGCATTTCTAAAAGTTCAAGCAAGTTCTAAGCAAGTAGCGAATGTGAGCTATCAAAGCAAGAATATTGAAATCAAATTACAAAGGGTGTTTTCTGGAAATATACCTCCATCCATGTCGCCGCAAGGTGGACCCGGGGATCCCTCAACACCAACTCGTCGTCGCAGTCTCTCCGCGACGGTACGCGGGCCGCGACGCCCGACGGAACGAAGAGGTGCGGCGTGGGAAGCACGTATGCCTCCGCTGAAAAGCCCGGCCGACTCGTGTTCTTCGCCTCCTCCACGGCCGTCACCCTAGGCCCCTGCGCCTCAACTCGGGCTCTCTCCTCGGCCTCTGCGTCTCTCAGAAGCTCCTCTCTCTCCAGTCTCTCTCTCTCGGCCTTCTCAATGGCCTCCGACGCCTCAATGGCCCGTGCACGGTCCTCTCTGGCCTTTAGGACCAATTCCCTAACCAGGGGGTTGTCCTCTAACAGTCTCGCCAATGCCTCGTCAGTCAGGTACTCGGCAACGTCATGTCTAGTGATCGGCACGTGTCTCGACGACGTGGCCGCGGTCGACTCAGGCCGAAACAAAATGTCCTCCTCTCGGACCTCAACCGGAGTCTCTGCAACCTCTGCCTCTGCATCTACAACACTTTTACCCTTCGCGGAATCCCTCGGCGGGGACCCGGACGGCTCAACAGTGTCATCTCCTCCACCACTGCTGCCTCCTCCAGTTTCAAGCCTCGCGCGAGACTCCTCCTCTGTCGCGCGAGGATGCTCTCCGGTGTCGGATCGTTCTGCATCCCCTGGACTCATTCTGGTCGCCACTGACCCCTCTACGGCCGTGACCGGATCTAACTGCTCGACGACAGCCTCTACGGCCTCAGGCTCAACAGTCGCGCGAGCAACTGGCTCTGTCGCGCGACTCTCATCGCCGCCAACAGTCGCCTGCTCGCGACCCTCTTCGCCATCTCCGCCGCCTGCAACCGTTGCACCGGCCCCTGCGGTGGCCTCCGCTGGTCTTTGATCCCCTGTTTCTACGACCGCGGGACCTCCTCGGTCCTCCGACCGATCAATAACTTCGCCACCGTCACCCCCGTCGCCGTGGTCTGCCATGGATGAACGATCAGGGTTGGGTTGAATGATTTCGTGGGTGAGATCGAAGTTTGGAAGTGGTTTTGGAGGAGAGACGAGAGAGGGAAGGAGTTCAGAAGATTTGAAACTGCTATGAACAGTTTCTGAAACGTCCCCGCGACGATTTAAACGTTTGGAACGGGTTTGGGCCGGGTCTGGGCCTTTTCAGACCCAAGCCCTAACATCAGACCCTCGCGCGATGGTTCTGGAGTGTCGCGCGACACTTGGCTTTGGGCCTCAGGCCCAATCCAGATTTTGGGTCCGGCCCGATCTCAGTTAATTCCCCTTTAAGGTTCATAACAGGTTGGTATGTTGCCAATAAATTTGAGGGTCATTTTGGAGATTTGGTCTTCGAAACCCAAAGATTGTTGTATCCCCAGCAGTGGTCCGCCCACGATCAACAGCGACGATCTATCCGTCCGATCAATCTACAGCGACGATCAATCTGTCCGATCAATCTACAGCGACGATCAATCCGTCCGATCAATCTACAGCGACGATCTATCTGTCCGATCAATCTACAGCGACGATCAATCTGTCCGATCAATCTACAGCGACGATCTATCCGTCCGATCGATCAACAGCGACGATCTATCCGTCCGATCAATCTACAGCGACGATCTATCCGTCCGATCGATCAACAGCGACGATCTATCCGTCCGATCAACTAACAGCGACGATCTATCCGTCCGATCAACTAACAGCGACGATCTATCCGTCCAATCAATCGACAGCGACGATCTATCCGTCCGATCAATCAACAGGGACGATCCATCCGTCCGATCAATCATCAGCGACGATCTATCCGTCCGACAATCAATCAGTGACGATCTATCCGTCCGATCTTCAATTCCCCCTTGGTGCACGGTATTTTTATATACTCGTCTGCATTTTCCATTTAATCGGCTTTTGGGCAGATTTGGTGGGTGTCTAGAAATCTTTGACGTTACCCGTACCAGTCAATGGTGCTCCGCGTGCCGTCAAAGAGGGACTACTGTAGACACCCCAATCTGGGTCTCCCAATCGTTTTACTTATTTTTACGATTTTCTTGTTTCCCCGATGATGAAATCGGATCAAACAGAGCTTGGATTGGAATTGGATTAGGCTTGGAACGCTTAGAAACCTTGTTTGAGCCCTTTGAACCTTTCTGAACCTTCGGTCAAACCCTGAGCCAGAGTTGACCCTCGCGCGAACCTTTGTGTCCCTCGCGCGACACTCAGCCTGCCACGTGTAGTCAAAGTCAAACTGTTGACTGTTGACCCTCGCGCGACATTCCTGGACCCTCGCGCGATGGTTCCTTCCTGTCCCTATCACAGAATCCAGCTGGACTTGTGATGATTGCTTGGCACATGGGTTCCCATGGGCTGGAACCCCGTTCTCCTCAGCTGAACGACGTGCTGGCAGGTCCTAGCCCCATGCAAACTCCCACCCACTCTCTCACCTTGTTGGCTAGCCTCACAACCAAGTTGTGACCAGCCTTAGTGGCTGGTCCTTAGGGCTTGTTTGGCCCCTAACTAAGCCTTGCTCTCTCCCTATAAATACCCCCATTGGTCTTCCATGTGAAGGGTTCCAAAAAATTAACTAAGAAAGTCTTTGGTTGATTCACAAATCTTATACTAGCTAGCACAAAGTCACTAACCCCAAAAACCACCTCCTAATCTTCTGAACCTAGTGTGTTCATACATACTTGGTAGCAAGGCCACATCAATCAATCTCATCTATTCCCAAACCCTTTCCAAGCAAAGGTATAACACTTAACATGCTTCTGTTTTGATCCCTGAGGGGGGCTGACAGGACCAAGGCTGGTAATCAATACCATGCCCTGGTCCTAAAGCCAGCAAAGTTACAAGAATTCGTGGCTATTAAACCCTCGCGCGATGGTCCCCTATGCTCGCGCGACACTTGTGTCAGCAAGAGAATGGACCTTGTGGGGAAGGGAAGCTAGCCCTTTTCTGTTTTGCAGTGTATTTATGTTTGTTATGTCTTACCTTGATTTTTTAGATCACTGTTATGTATGCAAAACCAAATACAGTAGCTTTTTTTTATTTGCTTTAAACAGTTTGGAATGCCTTTGGGATCCCCTGAACCTGTCTCAGGACCCCAAATATGCAAAGCAATTCCTGGAAGTCCAGTCAGGAGTGTCGCGCGAGATTCACTCTCTATCGCGCGACAGTTCTCGGATCTCCATGAATGGCCCTTGCATGGGCAACTGGGCCCTTGGCCTCTGTTTTGATACCCCCACTGTTTAGGGGTTGTATTTTATCCCATTTGGCTCCTGTTCGGAGTATGGTGTAATAATTAGTATTTTCAGCCTTTCCATAAACTGCTTGGTTTGCTTCCTGGGTGTGCACTGGTCCTTCCAGAGCCCAGAAGGGAATGATTCAGGGGCTGTGGTGAGATGACATACTCGCGCGAGAGTCAGTGTGTCTCGCGCGATGGTTGACTTGCATGCAGATCTGCCCAGGCATGCAAGTTGGTCATCGTGCAAGACAAACCTGCCCCGAGCCTGGTTTTGGCATCTGATCGCTGTCTCGAGGTCATTCCACTTATTATTCGTCAATACTATCCATCCATGCCGTTATTTGATCACATCTTGCAAAGTGTTACAGTTTTAATCCCCGATTAACTGTTCCCCCGCCCTAATTGGCTAAAATCAATTAAAAGAGGAAGAATCACAAATGTTTTCATGAAAACGCCTAAGTAGAGACCGATCTCCGGATTGGGCGAGAGGGGTGCCATAAAACCCTTCCCTTCTCGTAACCTGGCTCCCGAACCCAGATATGGTTATGACGGACTGGTTTCCTTCACTTTTCAAATCAAACAGCGCGGCAGGTGCTTCGAAATACGGTTCCTTGAGTGTCGGACCTTCAAAACTCAAGTGGCGACTCTGTATTTTTGAGCGCTCGCCACCGGCGCTCGCGCTCCCTCGATTATCAAAAAGGGCCGCAATGGCGAAAGGAACGGAATCCTTTTTCCAAGGGCATGCTGCCCACAGTGGCGACTCTGCTGGGGATAAATCGAACCAATATTAATTCACACTTGGGATTTAATACGCTTGGGAACAATCCCTTAAAAGCTTGGCAAAACGGTGAGCTTCGCGCTGCCGAAGGTTGGAACGGTGATTTAACAGGACCTCGTGTCCGGCCGTTCTAATCTGGGGCTTTTTCGATTGTTCACTTGCGTAGTTTCTTCTAAAGATGGACTAAATAAAGTGAGCCAAATTTGAAAAGGCGCTTTTACGACTCTGTGATTCTTCCACTTTTAAACAAGATTTTAGCATCTCATTTGCATCGATGTGGGATAACCCTCGTTGGATCGTTTTGGCAATCCGGCACGGTTTACCGGAGCCCGGGGACCCCGAATGACCGACAACCTTCGACGATGATGGGTCATGCTACCGTCCGACTGTTATTCTGCGAAAAACGCGGGTAACGGGAGGTATATCTGTGGCCCTAGTCCGAGGAACCTGTTACAAACCAAAACCGGCCTATTGCATATACGAAGCATTAGAACTCTCCCAAATAGGACAGGTACCCACAGGTTAAGATCTACTTGCATCTAACCCCCTAAATGCCTATGTGTTACTGCTTTCCTTATCGCATGAACTGTACATACATTCTCGTTCGGCGTAGAAGCATGTCTAGGATGGCTCCTAGGTTCTCAATCTGTTCCGAGTCTGTCTTCAGGCTTAGTAGGACATCGTTATGGCCCGATGAGGAGTCGTGTACCTCGATGGTGCGCGTTATCATCTTTTAAGTCCTTTACAACGGGACTTTAGGAAATCAGAAGCTTTTCTACACCTTTGCCCGCTACCTGTTTAGGGTTTCAAACAAAACGAAGAACCACGGAGTAAAATACCATGATGCTTACACCAAAAGGTAACAAGTGCCTCGTCACTTACACCGCCCGGCTAATAGCACAGTGCTGCTTACGCCAACCTGGTTATGGCATCATGATATTCATGCCGAGTCGTTCTGGCTTCAAAAACTTGAAACCCCGAACATCAAAACAGACAAAGGTTTAGACTCCTTTTGACATCCTTTAGGACCGCTCGTTCCGAACAAGGATACATCTTCAAAAAGAATTCTGAGGGCCTAGAAGCAGTGTCCAAAACGTCGTGAGACAGACTTGTCTTCCGGTTCTAGAGTCTAGGGTGACACTCTCGACGTTGGCTGCATCCGCTTTAGTCTTTTATTTAGATTAAAGTTGCTGCAGGACCCTTATTAAACCTCTTTTTCCCTTGCAAGCAAAAATCTGAATCATTGCACCACCAAGGAAAGTATCGAGGCCAGTTGCCAAACCCGCTTGGGAACGTCTGCATCTGAGTCCGGTTCAAAGGCTTGTCAGGTTACGGTCCCAGTCAGTCATCACGGAAGACTCTCCGCGCTCACCTCCAGCAGCACAGCACTCAGAATCTCAGTCAGGTTCTCAGTCAAGTTCACCACAGGCTTCACAGGAAGGACGTCCGACTACCCCGGTATCCGCCTCAAGCAGCTCTGAAACACTTATCACAATGGAACAGCCACAACCAGAACCCCTTACCCTGGAAACCATGCTCATGAACCTCCAGGACAGCATCACCGCTATGCAGCAGAGGGCAGCTCAGACCGACACTAACATTGCTCGTTTGAATGACCTCATCCACACTCGCCTTCCGCCCCCTCTCGAGGAAGAAGGTGAGGACGATGAGTCTGACCAGGAGCAGCCTATCTTGGTTCCGGACCCACTTCACGCAGGACGTCTCATAGTGATGAACCCGAGGGAAGCTCGCAGGCCCGCTGCAAACCTCGCAGGCGGTAGACTGCCTCCAAACCCAGAAGGACCAGCTCCGAATCCGGAAATGGTCGCACTCATGGCCAAGATGGCCAAACTGGAGGAATCCATTGCCAAAACAGAAAAAATCAGTGCCGGAGGGATCGACCTGGATCGCCTTTGCCTGTATCCCAACGCCAAGCTTCCCGAGAAGTTCAAAATGCCAGACTTAGCTAAGTTCGATGGGAGCGGCGACCCTAGGACCCATCTCTACAGCTACCATGCTGCCATGAAGCTTCTTTCTGTTGAGCCGGAGGCCATGTCAAAGCTCTTTCCTCAGACCCTCTCGGGCCCCGCTTTCCATTGGTTCTTGTCACTCGACATTGCCAAGAGGAGGACTTGGGAAGACATTGGGACTGCGTTTATTTCGCAGTACAATTACAACTCCCAGCTAAAAATGACTACTCGGGAACTTGAATCCACCAAGATGGAGGCTAAGGAGACCTTCGCAGACTTTGTCAAAAGGTGGAGAGCTAAGGCTGCGCAGATGACTGATCGCCCGAGCGAGAAGGACCAGCTCCGCATCATTTCCCGCAACCTTCAACCAGACTACGCCAGGCACTTGGTTCTAGCTCAGGCCTCCGCTAACTTTGAAACCTTCTTCGACTCTGGCCTGGCCATCGAAGATGCCTTGCAGAGTGGAATTCTATCAAAGGGGGAATCTTCGCATGCCCCAAAATCAAAACCGCGGGCTTATTCTGGAAACACCAATGCACTGTTCGGAACAGGGACTTACTCCAGCACGGCCACTGCCGGCACTAATGCCGCTTCCTCCAGCGCTGCTAATCACGTCGTGGATGTCAACCAAGTTCAGAGTCCGCAGAACAACCGACCTCGAAACCAACCTCGCAGCTTCTCCGCCATCGAGGCACCTCTGTCCTCGGTCTTGGAGAAGTTGGTCAAGTCAGGGCATCTGAAGCCCCTGGATCCAACCCCTTTACCCAAGAACCCTTCACCTGGCTTCAAAGCCAACCTTTACTGTGCTTACCATCAAGGAGCGGGTCATCTCACTGACTCCTGCTTCCGTCTCCGTCATGCGATCCAGGATCTTATCGACGATGGCACGCTGGAGACTCCTCCGCCACCTCAGAAACCCAATGTCATTGCCAACTCCCTCCCTAAGCATAACGCTGTGCCCCACATCAGCCAGATATCTCTCAGCTCCACTTATATCAACCCTAGCTCCACCATATTTAACCCTACTGACTATATAGCCTCAACCGATCAACCCAGGCCCATCGTGCCTTTCCCGCTCGAGCCGTCCACCGAGGTTTCTTACATACAATTGGTTGAAGGCCAAGTTGTTGACGCCGATGCACCTTCGAAACTCTCACAACCCGTTTCACCTGTCTCCGAGGAATCTGTCAGCTCCCTCTTCCATCAGTCAATCCCTGCTGTGCGGATCAATTCTGCCTCGTCACTTGACAGCCCGTACGCAACCGTCGCTGGCCCATTTCCTGATCCCTATCAGCCTTGGGTGCCTCCCTCAGATAATAACATGCAAGCCACTGGTTGGACTATAGCAGACCATTGGGACTATGCCGCTCCTCTCCTCAACGAGTGGTCCACCCTTGGAATGGACAGGATTCCTCCACAGCCCGGGCATGTCCCCTTCGATCAAGCCTGGTATGATGGCTGGTTGGCCGGTTATGAAGCGGCTTTGCTTGACCCGTTGGACGGATTTTCCTTGAACATGCTATTCAACCCGATCGAACCTCCAGTTCCCGAAGCGGAATATTACTGGGACCCTGAGCCGACCTGGTTTGCTCCCATGGATGTCGACCCTAACCCTCTGCAAGGCTATGCTACACCGGACTACATGCTTCACTACGCAGAGGATGAACTTGTCCAGGAGGACCCACGGGCTTTGGGAGACCACATTTCCCTCTTTGGTTCGGTCTTTGATTCGGTTTGTGATACTAACCCCGACACTGATCATGACCCCTGTTCCTACATCGTCGATGAAGAAAATCCGCGCCCTCAGGTGCCTTACCCCAACAACAAGGATTGCAGTATCATGGTTATGGACCGCGCTGCGCCCGCTAATCTGTGGGAAGTTAATGACATAGTGGATGTCCAAGTTGGGAATGAAGTCTGGGCCGTCAATCGTACCCTGGCTGACACTGGTCTCTGGGACGTCCCTTTCATCGCAAATCCAGAGCCTGTTGCTGAAGTGGCTGCCGTAAAAGACTTAAGCTTCTGGGACTCCTTATTGATGAAGGATCTGGCTGAAGATTTGGGCTTGGACATAAAAGTGCCCGTCTCTACACTGACTACTGACAAGGGGAAGCGCAAACTGGGAGATGTCCCTGCTGATCTCTGGGATGTAAAGGAAAGTCCTCAACTCGTGCCCTCTTTGGGAAACGTTCACAATGTTACGAGGAGTGGACGGATTTTTCAGCCTGCTAATCTGCAGGCCGGGAATTCCTCCAATCCCGCTAATCAAAGGAACGAGCCTGTTTCTTTCCCAAAGTCTGCACCTCTTGAGGTATCAGCCGGCAATCCAGTTCCTGATCTAGTTCAGCGGCAGCTTGAGCGGATTCCTGCCGCTATTTCCATCTGGGGATTGATCTGTTCGTCCAAGGAGCATCGTCAGAGGCTGTGTCATGCCCTGTCCCGCCTTGAAGTCCAGGCCGACGTTACGCCAGAAGTAATGATATCTCTCATCCTCCCTCCAACCTCCAAGCATACGGTGATCTTCACGGACAAGGATCTACCAGTCGAAGGAGTCGACCACAATCGTCCCTTGCACATCACCGTCAAGTGTCGAGGACTCTGGGTCCCGACCGTTCTTATTGACAACGGCTCCGCCATCAATGTCTGCCCTCTGAGGGTTGCTTATCGTCTAGGGCTCACCAAGAAGGATCTGACACCTTCCAATCTGGCTGTCAAGGCATATGACGGCACCCGTCGCGTGGTCGAGGGTATCTTGAAACTCAAACTCGATGCTGAGGGTTTTGAGATGGACGTGGAATTCCATGTTGTGGATATCCCTGCAATTTTCAATCTTTTGTTGGGCAGGCCATGGCTTCATCGGTCCGACATCATGGCTGTACCATCTACCCTCCACCAAAAGGTCATTCTGGGACTACCCACTGGTACTTTAACCATCTGCGGGGATTCAGGCATCCGCCCGCTCAAGGAGGACGGGACTCCCGTTCTGGGAATTCAACACGGCGAAGAAGACGTCGACCTTGGAGGTTTCTCTTTTGATACTTCGGGAGTGGTAATGGCTATCAACGTAGACGGAAATTTCCTCATAAGCTCTGTCGCGCTGGACATTATGAGAAGGATGTCTCACTTTCCGGGCATTGGTTTGGGCTCTCGCCGTCAAGGGGTCCCGGAGTTCCCTACTTTTCCTTTCAACGAGGGCCGCTTTGGTTTGGGGTATATCGCCTCTGCCAAAGATGCCAAACGGAGGAAATACATGGGAAAACCTTGGACCCTCTGCAGCGGTCCCAAATTCGTACGTGAAGTCGGAAATGCCGCTTACGCTGGGCAGGCTGAGCCCTTCGTTCATTCCGAAACCAGGGAGCTGCTGCCTGGGTTTGAGATCTTCGCTGATGACACCTGGTCAAGCAGTGATGAGGAACCAGCAAAAGAAGAATTCAAGAGGAAGCTTAATCAGGTGAAGACCAAGACTGACTGGCTGGGATCTATCGATCAAGGAAATCTGGAGCTGCTATTTCAGGAATTCTCTCAAGTGGGTTTGGTCGGGGAAGCTGAAGAAGCCGAAGTGCTCATGCTCGGGCCCGACGCCCTCGAGGACCCCACCTCTCTCATTGTGAAAGCCGAGGGCTCTCTGAATAATTGCATTTTCAGGCCACGCCTGACTTGCATTGACGACACGTCTGAGTCTGAGTCTGAGTCTGAGTCTGAGTCTGAGTCTGAGTCTGAGTCAGAGTCTGTCTCGTCCTCTAAGTCTAGCTCTGAGTCGGAGCTTGTGCCTCTAGGCCCTCCACGTCATAGCTTTTATTTCGAGTTTGACTCTCTTGTACTTGGTGACCCTTCAGGGGCTTGTGAAATGAACGAAGCATCTTCTGACTATTTCAATGATCTTTATATAAACTGTGTCGACCCTGACGATGAGGGGATAGATTTCGATGGGGACATTCCCAAGGAAATCCGTGCCTTCATCGAAAGGGAAGACGAAAGGCATGCTCAGCCGTTAAAAGAAGAAATAGTTTCTATAAATTTGAAAGATGAAAATGATCCCCGAATGGTTCAAGTGGGCTCCACACTTTCCCCGGAGGAACATCATGACTTCAAAGAGCTGCTCACCGAGTTCAGTGACGTTTTTGCATGGTCTCATCGAGATATGCCCGAAATCGATCCCGAGATCGTGGAGCATCACATTCCTTTGCTCCCGGATGCCAAGCCTGTGAAACAGAAGCTCCGGCGGATGAGGCCAGATTGGGTTCAGAAGATTAAAGAGGAGGTCACCAAGCAGATTGACACTGGTTTTCTCATGGTCTCTCAGTATCCCACGTGGGTTGCCAACATCGTCCCTGTTCCTAAGAAGAATGGCCAAATTCGAGTTTGCGTTGACTTTCGGGATTTGAACAAAGCGAGCCCCAAAGACGATTTTCCCTTGCCACACATCGATGTGCTTGTAGACAACACTGCGGGGCACGCTTTGCTCTCATTCATGGATGGCTTCTCTGGCTACAATCAAATTCTCATGGCGCCCGAGGACCGCGAGAAAACCACGTTCATCACTGAATGGGGAACTTATTGTTACCTGGTCATGCCGTTTGGGTTAAAGAATGCCGGGCCCACTTATCAGCGAGCTGCTACCACTATCCTGCACGATATGATGCACAAAGAAGTCGAGGTCTACGTCGATGACATGATCGCCAAATCCAAAACTCGAGAAGGTCATCTTCCTGTACTTAGGAAGTTCTTCGGGAGATTACGAAAGTTCCGTATGCGTCTAAATCCTCAGAAATGCACCTTCGGGGTTACGGCTGGTAAGATGCTCGGTTTCATGATCACTTCTCGTGGGATTGAGGTCGACCCCTCCAAAATCAAAGCGGTCCTCGAGATGAAGCCACCGGATTCTGAAAAGGGAGTGCGAAGCTTTTTGGGAAAGGTACAATTCATCAGCAGATTCATCGCCAAGTTGACACTAACTTGCGAGCCGATGTTTCGTTTATTGAAGAAGAACACTCCATTCGTTTGGACAGACAAGTGCCAGGCAGCCTTCACCTCTATTCAAACCTATCTGCAGAACCCTCCGGTTTTGATGCCACCAGTGCCGGGGAAACCCTTGATACTTTACTTGTCCGTGAATCCTTCGTCTATGGGGTGTTTGCTGGCTCAAGAAGGAGGAAAGGGAGTCGAAAAAGCCATTTACTACCTGAGCAAGAAGATGGTTGGCGCTGAAGAACGCTATACTGCTCTCGAAAAGACATGTTGGGCTCTTGTTTGGGCGTCCAAGAAATTAAGACACTACATGCTGGCTTACCCAGTGAAGTTGATTTCTCGAATGGATCCTCTCAAGTATCTGTTTGAGAAACCTGCGCTTACTGGTAAGTTAGCACGTTGGTTGCTATTGCTCGCAGAGTTCGACCTCGAATATGTCACTAGGAAATCCGTCAAAGGGCGCGCAGTCGTCGAATTTTTGGCTGATCATCCCGTCGAGGGGCCAGAGGACGCAGATTTTACATTTCCAGATGAAGGAGTGATGGCAGTGTTTGAAGACACCTGGACTCTTTACTTTGATGGGGCAGCCAATCGGAAGGGATACGGGATTGGGGTTTTGCTTATAACCCCTGATGGTGCTCATATTCCGCTTGCATTCAAACTCAATTTCGATGTCACGAACAACCAAGCTGAATATGAGGCCTGCATTGTTGGCATGGAAGCTGCTCTTACGCTCGGTGTTGAAAGGCTTGAAGTTATTGGCGACTCCAACCTTGTCGTTTCTCAGGCCAACGGGGACTGGAAAGTTCAGGAGGACAGATTGAAGCCTTATCACCAAGACTTGGAGGACCTTATTCCTCGTTTCAACAAGGTCACGTTCACGCACATCCCTCGGATGAAGAACCAATTCGCCGATGCTCTAGCAACTCTGGCTTCCATGATCGAGCTTCCGATTGGCATCAAGCTTCGTCCTATTCTAATTGAACAGCGAGACTTGCCTGCTTATCAATATGTCAACGCCGTCGATGATGTTGATGACGGCCTACCCTGGTATCACGATATCTGGAACTTCGTCGAAAGTGGTCAGTTTCCGGCCGACGCCACCAAAAAGGACCGAGCAGCGCTCCGAAGAATGGCCGCTCAGTACATTATCTGTGGCGGGAGACTGTATCGGAGATCTCACTGCGGAATGCATAAGCTCTGTGTCAACGGCGCTGAGGCCATCAAAATCATGGAGGAAATTCACGAAGGAATTTGTGGTCCCCACATGAGCGGGGTCATGCTTGCCAGGAAAATCTTACGACAGGGATACTTTTGGTCTACCATGGAGTCCCAGTGTGTGGATTATGTGCGCCGCTGCCATAGGTGTCAGATCCATGCCAATCTCATGCACGTCCCTCCTTCTAAACTGTTTGGCATGACATCGCCTTGGCCGTTCTCCGTTTGGGGCATCGATGTTATCGGCATGATCAAGCCTTCTGCTTCGAACGGGCATCGGTTCATTTTGGTGGCAATAGATTACTTCACCAAGTGGGTCGAGGCTGAATCTTACAAGACCCTGACGGCGGTTCAGGTTGCTCAGTTTATCCGAAAGAATATCATCTATCGATATGGGGTTCCGCAGGCGTTTGTTTCTGACAACGGGGTCCATTTCAAAGGCAGGGTTTTGGAGCTTTTCGAGGAATTCCAAATCCAGGTTCATCACTCAACCGTCTATCGCCCTCAGACGAATGGGGCGGTGGAAGCGGCCAACAAGAACATCGAGACTATCATCAAGAAATCCGCAGAGTCCGCCAGGGACTGGCACGAACAGCTGCCTCTAGCTCTTTGGGGGTACCGCACGTCAATTCGAACATCGACAGGGGCAACCCCTTTCTCTCTAGTCTATGGGATGGAAGCTGTCCTTCCCATCGAGCTGGAAGTGCCAACTTTGAGGATCATGGCTGAATGTGAACTCGCGGAGTCCGAATGGCTTAGTGGGAGATTTGTCGAACTCATGCTCTTCGATGAGAGAAGGCTCCGTGCCTTGTATCACGTTCAGGGATATCAGCGCAGGATTGCTCGGGCATTCAACAAGAAAGTAAAGTCTCGTGACTTGGCTGAAGGGGACATGGTTACAAAGGAAATCCGGGCTCCCATCTTCGATCTGCGTGGCAAGTTCCGCCCGAAGCGCGCGGGACCTTACATTATCAAGACCATCCTCTCGGGTGGAGCGGCTCTGCTCATCGATCTCGACGGCAACGAGTTCAACACTCTGGTCAACCTGGATCAGCTTAAACGTTACTACCCTTGAGAGAGGCTCGTTGGGCTGAAAACCACAAGGGTGGGTGGTCCCAAGCAAAAATTAGAGCAAGCCTGCTAGACTGAAAACCCAAGGGGGCAGTTTAGGCAAAAATAAATAGGCATTCGATCAAAGCTCGCTAGGCTGGAAACCTGCAAAGGCAGCCCTAGGCAAAATTTAGAGCGCAAAAGGAGAGCCAAAACACACGAGCGAACCTAAGCCTGAACTACGTTTTGACCTGATTCCCTAGCTTGGGATACGTAGGCAGTCTCTCTTTGAGACTCGGTCATACCCTGTCGAACCGTAGCCTGAACTACGTTTTGACCTGATTCCCTAGCTTGGGATACGTAGGCAGTCTCTCTCTGAGATTCGGTCACAACCAATCAACTCGATCCAGGTTTTCCGTTCTGGAACGTGCCTCAACATTCAAGCGACGTGGCGTTCAACACTTGGACCAAAAGGGGAAAATTCTTAATCTTTCACCTTTATTCAAAACTATTATTTCTATTACATAGGCTGAGCAGAGCCCCAAGAAAAACAGTAAAGCATCAAAAACAGAACGAAATGCTAAGAGGCCCTCACGGGCTCACAGTTTATTCTGGATCATTGGATTCAAGCCAGGAGTCAGTCTGCGTTTTGTCTGCTTTCGACCTCTGCTCTTAACCATGTTACATAGCGATGTTTGAGTCTTGTGCTGAAGTCGTCTTCTGCTCCTCCGAGTTCTCTCAAACCCCAGTTGTGTTCATACCCTGCCAGATGTTGGGCTGTAAAAGCTGGAATGTGGAAGTCTTCTATCCCAGCTCGATGAAAGCCTTGGCTCATGCCCAGTTGCCGCAGGATGCGACCTGGAATGTAGAACGTGAAACTGGACAGCCCAGCAATCACCATTCTCTCAAAACCTGCAGAGTGCAGAGCCATATCCGGAATGTTCAAGACCCTGTGCCGCCAGACGATCTCGTGCGGAGACATCTCTCTCATGAAGGTGTGCCACTCCTCCTCAGACGTTTCTGGATACAGCATTCCCCTTTGGTGCATCCGCCCGGGCAGACGGGGCCAGTCCGCTTCAGGAGCCGAGATTAGTCCAAGCTTGTCACATAGCCACAACTGCATGAGCGAAAAGACAAGTAAGGAGCCACATAAGCCCGAGCGAAAAGACAAGTAAGGAGCCACATAAGCCCGAGCGAAAGAAAACAAGTAAGGAGCTACCATACAGCCTTAGCCGAGAGTCGAGGTAAAAACAGACTGTGCGAAAACCGGAAAAAGGTGAGCTGAGTGAGATTTTACCTGTAACAGGATTGGACTGCCCCCGAATGTGTTTGTCTGACCTGTGGCTACCAAATCCAAACCAATGAGTGTCTCAGCGAGTACCAGAGGTACCACGTTCTTCCGAGCGCCCATCTCCGCAGCCACATGTACCAACGAGGGGTCGGGCCGTCCATACGGAGACACCAACAGGTATGCGGCCAGTATGCTGACTGACATGGCGAATCGACGTCGAGCCTGCAGAACCGCGTCCGCTGGATCGCCGTCGGGCCCGTACCATTCCTT
The DNA here is from genome assembly GCA_020567845.1 of Rhododendron henanense subsp. lingbaoense. Taxonomy (NCBI): domain Eukaryota; kingdom Viridiplantae; phylum Streptophyta; class Magnoliopsida; order Ericales; family Ericaceae; genus Rhododendron; species Rhododendron henanense. The sequence goes on along the minus strand of CM036313.1, from coordinate 41,831,724 downwards.
TAGGCGCGTAATGTTTATTTGTCCGCCAATCAACAGGCCTTCCGCTGCGCCCTGGGAAATGTTCAGACACGTCTTCAACAGCTTTGACATGCTTTGCCTGTAAGGTGGCACGACAATCACGCTCGAAGCAAAGCCTTGGAGATACGCTTGGAATTCTTCAACGGTCGGGCACAACTCGTTGTCCCCAAATCGGAACACATGGACGTCCCGGTCCCAAAACTGCAGGGCTGCTCTTAGAATTTCGGGGCGGAGACTTACACTTTTTAAGAAGCGAAAGGCTGCCAACCCATGAGAACGGAAGCATAGCCAATCACTCGCGACAAATTCTTCGAGCCACGAGCTGATTAAGGTAGGGAGATGATTTGCCATTTGGGGAATAGTGCTAGAGATTTCCCACAGAGGCACACCCTTCATTCAGGGGCTCATCCCTCTTTATAGGCCAAGGAAGGAAGCATACCTTTCCTATTTGATGAGGTGGCCTTGCAAGGTGTCCCCCCATTTGCTAAAAATCAAGGGAAGATCTCTGGGGAAGGCCAGGAACCCCTGCAACGCCCAGGCCTGCTGACAAAGCCTGCCACCCTTCTTTTATCCGAATGAGTCAAAGCTGGCTACTGCAACAGGGATTCTCCATCGCGCGAGGGTCATGTAGTCTCGCGCGACCGTTCTTATTCGCGCGATAGTTTTGAATACTCGCGCGAGTGTTCAGTTTAATTCGACACAGCAGGACAGGCTACTGCCTTTTTGGGGTTGTTTTTCGAATTTTGACTCGTGCCAGATTTTGGAATTCTGATGTTTCCAGTAGGTCATTATGAGTATTTATGACTACGCCGAAGCATTGTTTCTTCAAATTACGTGTTCAATGACAAGTTCGGTCCCTCGAAGGAATAATGGCCGGATAAATTCAAAGGTTTTATTTAACCGATCAAGCCGGGCAAAGTGGCATACAATTCACAGAGCAAGTGCTGAAAAGCGGAGCCTAATGGCCTTACTAATTACAATTCGTTCTCCCACGGGATTCAGAAATATCCCCTCAGTCTTGCCTCAACTTCAACACGGAGCCATCTTACGTAACGCTTTTCCAGCCACGTCCTGGAATCTGGAACTGATTCCTTCAGCGTCCTATCGCCCCAGTTGTCTCTGTGGCAGCGCAAATCCCAGGAAGTGAACGCGGGAATGTCGAAGTCTTCCGCTCCGTATCGCTTGTATCCTTGGCTTCTTCCGAGCTGGCGGAGCGTGCGCCCAGGAATGTAAAATGTGAAACTGGACAGGCCGGCGAGTATTACTCTCTTGTATCCCGCCGATTTGAGCGTCATTGCTGGGAGGTTTAACCAGAGGCATCTCCAGACTATATCTTCAGAATGCAGATCATTCAGGAAGGCAAACCATATCTCCATCGGCAAGTCAGGGAATATCATCGGTCTCGCGACCAACAATCTGGGAAACTCTTCAAAGCCAGCCTGTGGCTCTCCCAAGACCCCGATTTTGTCTGCCAGCCAGAGCTGCATGAGAACGGAGGACGAGTCAGAAATCAAATACAGCCCAAGCATTTGGATTGAAACCGAAAATGCGAGAAATTATGTCGAATGGGGATTTACCTGGAGCAAGATAGGACATCCGCTGAAAGAGTCGGCTTGCCCAAGTTTCAGCATGTCCAAACCTAAGAGCGTCTCCGCTAGGACCACGGGCATAATGTTTTTCCCGTTATCCATTTGCAAAGCAATGCTCACCAGCTTGGGATTTACCCCTCCATCAACGGGAACTAGCATGTACGCGGCCAGTGCGCATATGGACAGGACGAAGCGTCGTTGAGCTTCCCCGACATAGTCTCCCAGACCGGCCTCCGAGCCGTACAGCTCGATTAGGCGAAGAATGTTGAGCTCGCCGTTTCGAATGATGCTGGTTGTCACTGCCGCCGGAATGTTGAGCTTTTCCCGTAGAATTTGCCCCATGTCTTCATGGATGGGCGGCACGGCAAGGACGTCTAGATTGGCAAACCCCGGGGCGTATGCCTGGAACTCTTCTATCGTGGGGCACATTTCGTCTTCACGGAACCGGAAGACGTGCACAACGGGATCCTAGAAAGGCAATGCGGCTTGAATGATTTCGACGCACGGCCGAGCGAATCGGAGATCTCGAATTGAGGATAAACAGCGAGACCGGGGACTCGCCCAATTTATGGTTTCCTCTCTCATTAGCCAAGGATCAAGGGCTTCCATTAGTGAATCTCCCATCTTAGATAAGTTGAGAAAGGGTGTACACTCCATTATGTCTAAAAATCTTGCTTCAAATAGCCAAGGAGTTGGTGAGACCAAGGCATAGGTGTCCTACCACCTTGCATGGCAGAACAGCCTTCCTTCTGCAAGCCCAGAACAACTTTCAAGACGTGGAAGTTATGAACAGCTCCATGCCAATAATTTGGTCAAACAAAGGCTGCTCAGCAGGAGTTGACTCTCGCGCGACATTCAAATATCATCGCGCGACACATGTTTCTCGCGCGACAGTTACAAACCATCGCGCGATGGTTTATCTGCAGTTTTGACAGATTTCAGCAGCTACTGATCTGTTTTGGTCACTTTCCATTCTTGGGGTCTTTTTGGACTTTTAGTGTTTCCAGCAAGTCATTATGAGCTTATGTGACGGTGTCCAAGCATCGGAGCCCGAATGCCGTGCTCGACGAAGTTTTTGGACACTCGGGGGCCCATTCCAAGTTCAAACCGAGGTTTTGGAAGTCCGAAACTCGTTCCGGAGTTTCTAGCCTATTTTGGTCATGCCATACAGGTCGTTTGGACCTTAAGTGACTGTATGGAGGTGTCGGTTTCAGTCCGGGACATAATCGAGTCATTTTTCGACGTTTTATACCATTTTTGCGTTATTTCAAGCATTCTTCGGTATAAGTCCATTATTGAGACGTTTCATTCGAGTCCGTCAATTGGCGCAGGCCATGTTGGCCACCATTTATCGTTTGAAAGTGTCGTTTTCATCCCTTTCAAGGTGTTGTGAGTTTTGGCGTATAATACCCAAAATTTCATTGTTTCCCGTATCCTCGTATCCTGATTGTGTCTTAGGACATATCGTCTCTTTTCTTTCAGAGCTAGGCTGTGTTATACACTCATACGTGTCTGTGTTTAGTCTCGACGTGTTGTCAATGCAAGTTTGGTATTAGTGGCGAGTTTTACTGATTCTTATGCACAATGAGAAACTATAAAACTTTAGAATGCAACTTTTTATGAACTGAAACGTGATCTATCCATGTCAAAATCGAAAGGGAACTACTGTATCTATGGCCCTCGGCCGATCAAAGCTACCAAGTCAAGACAGGGCACATGCGCCCACCAATCAAAAGAGGCGCGCAGGCTCTCAAAGTGTCTATCCATCAAAAGCTATCTACTTAGGCACGCAGGCCCTAAATCAAAAGCAAAAAGGGTAACGGAGGCCTCATCAACGCTCCTCAAGCCCGTCACCGCTGTCTGAAGTACCGTGCAGCTCCCGAGGATCGTCCCTATACCTCGGATCGTCAATGGAGTCGTCAGAGCCACTGCTGGTGGACGAGTGCTCCTCATCCTCTTCCTCTGCCCCTTCTTCTTCCTCTCCTTCCTCGTCTTCGGAAGTCGGACTCATGATCAACTTCAGCCTGCGAGTCGGACCCGGCTTCTCCAGCGTCGGCTTCTCGCGCCTCTTCAGTTGGTACCGAAGCTCAGCTTGCCTCACGGCCTGCTTGGCCTCCTCCTCGCGTGCACGCGCTGTCTGTAAACCCCTCGTCTGTCGCCGCGTGGCGGTAACCGGAGGCGCGGATTTCTGTGCCACCACCTTCTTCGGTGGCGGATCTCGCGCACTCTTCCGCCTAGGGTTCCTCTTCCCCTCCACCTGCATTATCATCGCACTTCAAAGCATCAGTATCTATTGCACATGTTGTATTTCTGTATTGAAAACAGGTACATCTATCAAGCTATCAAAACAGGAATGTATCGAAAGCAGGAACGTATCGAAAGCAGGAATGTATCGAAAGCAGGAATGTATCGAAAGCTGAAATGTATCGTTTCATACCTGGGTCCTCTGAACGACGGCTGGCTGAGTCGGTTGTGACGTCGGTACCTGGTACTGCAACTCCAATGGCGTGCCGCTCGCTGCCTTCCTCACTGCATTCTCCAACGCCAGCATGCGTCGAACGGCTTCGTTCACCCACTCAATTGGCACCTGCATGCAATTCAAGTTCATCAGACTATTCAGCAGATAATTCAAGCACTTAAAGTTCAAAAGTAATATTGGAAGCTGATTCTTACCGACACAGTCACAGGAGCAGGCTCTGTCCTCGCAGGCGCTAACTGAAACTCTGCAGGATTCCCCTGACTGTCAACCACAGGAATCCTCCAAAGCAGTGTAGGGAGTCCACCAACTGTTGGTCCGCTCGGGGCTCGCCTGGTCCGACTCTCACCTCCTCTCCGTCCCTCTCCGGCTGCTCTCCTCTCCTCAGCAGCCCCTGCGGCCTGGCCTCGCGCCTCTCTCCGGCCACGGACCCCCAATGGACCCGCCAGGAAGTCTGCTGGTAGGCTGCATAGTCCCTACCAGGACGCAGGTATCGCTCAAGCCCGGCGTCCGGCCTTGTGTACCTCTCCAGCTCGGCCCGCGTGTACTCTCCTGTGTGTGAAGCTCGAGCTGGTAGCGGCCCTGGCACCCAGAACTCAGGATAACCGAGCGACTGGCGCGTCACTCGGTCTCCTAGGTACCACTGCCAACCAAAGGCAGACTCTAACAACGCCCTGCTGGCCGTGACAACTCTACTCCTGGCCAAGTACTCTGGCTCTGGCTCCGCCCTTCTCCAGGGATCCCAATTGACCTGCAAGTCAAAGCAAACAGGCAATGCAAGCAATTGATCAGCGACAGCATTAAAACAAGGAAATGAATACATGTCTAATGCTTAGGATTACGTATTCATACCTGTGAGGCCCTGAGCTCGTCCAAGTACAGCCTGAAGGCGTTGAGCTCGCCTCTCCCTTCCTTCTTCCCGGTGTTCTCCTTGCTCCACTTCAACGCGCGAGGGAGAGTGCTCAGGTCTGGATGCTTGCATTCTGGCGGATACATCCGCAAAACCTTGTAGGCCCAAAGCTGCAGGGTTTAGACAGGTTCAAACGTCAGTCAAAGCATACAGCATTGGAAATCAAAACAATCAAGCAGGCTAAGCAATGGACAAGCATGTTCAAGTTGTGCTTAAAGGGTTTAGAATTGTACCTCCTAGACCCTCCAGTAGCCGGCTGTGCTCTTGCCCGTCCTCGACGAGTCGCCAAAAAAGAGGTAGGCCGTCCCAAGAGCCGCTCCGCCCCAGTTAAAGCGCGAGGCTGTCCTCAAGTCCCTCAACGCTGGCAAGTAGGACAGGTGCACGTTGCTCCGCCTGTTCGGGTACAGTGTGGCACCAAACAGGTATAGCAAGAACGCCCCGGCCATCTGCTCCGCCTCCCGGTCACTCGACACCTCCTCTTTCAGGTAGCCCTTAAACTGGTCATACCTCGCCATTCCTCCCTCTATCCTGGGCACTCTGCCCAGGAACCACTCCAGAGCAGCTCGATCCTCCTGGATCCCTGAGTCAAACGGGATGGGTTCGCCCCCAACCCTCAGCCCTGTGATCGCTGCGAAGTCAGCGGGCGTCACTGTCATCTCCCCAGGAGGTAGGTGGAAGGTATTGGTGGTATCCCTCCACCTCTCAGCAAGTGCAACGAGGACGGCATGATCAATCCTCGCTGGGGTCAAGGTCCGCACAAACTCCCCAAAGCCCGCCTCGTCTACCAGCCGCCTCACTCTCTCTGGCAGCCCCTCGTACAGCTGCAAAGACGCGCACGCGCCCCCGAAGCCGCGAAGGTCCCTCTGTTCAGCTCCAGCCTGTTTCAGATGCAAAGACAAGCAGCACATAGTCTGTCAGTACACGGGAAGTTCATTCTCAAGTTCTAGGTAATCAATGTGGCCTACAACGGATGGTTGGTTCAAGTTATTACATATTGGGCCTATACTACAGAAATACGTGGCTTTAGCATGCTTCGGTTCGCAAGATCGTTCATGCATTTCTAAAAGTTCAAGCAAGTTCTAAGCAAGTAGCGAATGTGAGCTATCAAAGCAAGAATATTGAAATCAAATTACAAAGGGTGTTTTCTGGAAATATACCTCCATCCATGTCGCCGCAAGGTGGACCCGGGGATCCCTCAACACCAACTCGTCGTCGCAGTCTCTCCGCGACGGTACGCGGGCCGCGACGGTACGCGGGCCGCGACGCCCGACGGAACGAAGAGGTGCGGCGTGGGAAGCACGTATGCCTCCGCTGAAAAGCCCGGCCGACTCGTGTTCTTCGCCTCCTCCACGGCCGTCACCCTAGGCCCCTGCGCCTCAACTCGGGCTCTCTCCTCGGCCTCTGCGTCTCTCAGAAGCTCCTCTCTCTCCAGTCTCTCTCTCTCGGCCTTCTCAATGGCCTCCGACGCCTCAATGGCCCGTGCACGGTCCTCTCTGGCCTTTAGGACCAATTCCCCAACCAGGGGGTTGTCCTCTAACAGTCTCGCCAATGCCTCGTCAGTCAGGTACTCGGCAACGTCATGTCTAGTGATCGGCACGTGTCTCGACGACGTGGCCGCGGTCGACTCAGGCCGAAACAAAATGTCCTCCTCTCGGACCTCAACCGGAGTCTCTGCAACCTCTGCCTCTGCATCTACACCACTTTTACCCTTCGCCGAATCCCTCGGCGGGGACCCGGACGGCTCAACAGTGTCATCTCCTCCACCACTGCTGCCTCCTCCAGTTTCAAGCCTCGCGCGAGACTCCTCCTCTGTCGCGCGAGGATGCTCTCCGGTGTCGGATCGTTCTGCATCCCCTGGACTCATTCTGGTCGCCACTGACCCCTCTACGGCCGTGACCGGATCTAACTGCTCGACGACAGCCTCTACGGCCTCAGGCTCAACAGTAGCGCGAGCAACTGGCTCTGTCGCGCGACTCTCATCGCCGCCAACAGTCGCCTGCTCGCGACCCTCTTCGCCATCTCCGCCGCCTGCAACCGTTGCACCGGCCCCTGCGGTGGCCTCCGCTGGTCTTTGATCCCCTGTTTCTACGACCGCGGGACCTCCTCGGTCCTCCGACCGATCAATAACTTCGCCACCGTCACCCCCGTCGCCGTGGTCTGCCATGGATGAACGATCAGGGTTGGGTTGAATGATTTCGTGGGTGAGATCGAAGTTTGGAAGTGGTTTTGGAGGAGAGACGAGAGAGGGAAGGAGTTCAGAAGATTTGAAACTGCTATGATTAGTTTCTGAAACGTCCCCGCGACGATTTAAACGTTTGGAACGGGTTTGGGCCGGGTCTGGGCCTTTTCAGACCCAAGCCCTAACATCAGACCCTCGCGCGATGGTTGTGGAGTGTCGCGTGACACTTGGCTTTGGGCCTCAGGCCCAATCCAGATTTTGGGTCCGGCCCGATCTCAGTTAATTCCCCTTTAAGGTTCATAACAGGTTGGTATGTTGCCAATAAATTTGAGGGTCATTTTGGAGATTTGGTCTTCGAAACCCAAAGATTGTTGTATCCCCAGCAGTGGTCCGCCCACGATCAACAGCGACGATCTATCCGTCCGATCAATCTACAGCGACGATCAATCTGTCCGATCAATCTACAGCGACGATCAATCCGTCCGATCAATCTACAGCGACGATCTATCTGTCCGATCAATCTACAGCGACGATCAATCTGTCCGATCAATCTACAGCGACGATCTATCCGTCCGATCGATCAACAGCGACGATCTATCCGTCCGATCAATCTACAGCGACGATCTATCCGTCCGATCGATCAACAGCGACGATCTATCCGTCCGATCAACTAACAGCGACGATCTATCCGTCCGATCAACTAACAGCGACGATCTATCCGTCCGATCAATCGACAGCGACGATCTATCCGTCCGCTCAATCAACAGGGACGATCCATCCGTCCGATCAATCATCAGCGACGATCTATCCGTCCGACAATCAATCAGTGACGATCTATCCGTCCGATCTTCAATTCCCCCTTGGTGCACGGTATTTTTATATACTCGTCTGCATTTTCCATTTAATCGGCTTTTGGGCGGATTTGGTGGGTGTCTAGAAATCTTTGACGTTACCCGTACCAGTCAATGGTGCTCCGCGTGCCGTCAAAGAGGGACTACTGTAGACACCCCAATCTGGGTCTCCCAATCGTTTTACTTATTTTTACGATTTTCTTGTTTCCCCGATGATTAAATCGGATCAAACAGAGCTTGGATTGGAATTGGATTAGGCTTGGAACGCTTAGAAACCTTGTTTGAGCCCTTTGAACCTTTCTGAACCTTCGGTCAAACCCTGAGCCAGAGTTGACCCTCGCGCGAACCTTTGTGTCCCTCGCGCGACACTCAGCCTGCCACGTGTAGTTAAAGTCAAACTGTTGACTGTTGACCCTCGCGCGACATTCCTGGACCCTCGCGCGATGGTTCCTTCCTGTCCCTATCACAGAATCCAGCTGGACTTGTGATGATTGCTTGGCACATGGGTTCCCATGGGCTGGAACCCCGTTCTCCTCAGCTGAACGACGTGCTGGCAGGTCCTAGCCCCATGCAAACTCCCACCCACTCTCTCACCTTGTTGGCTAGCCTCACAACCAAGTTGTGACCAGCCTTAGTGGCTGGTCCTTAGGGCTTGTTTGGCCCCTAACTAAGCCTTGCTCTCTCCCTATAAATACCCCCATTGGTCTTCCATGTGAAGGGTTCCAAAAAATTAACTAAGAAAGTCTTTGGTTGATTCACAAATCTTATACTAGCTAGCACAAAGTCACTAACCCCAAAAACCACCTCCTAATCTTCTGAACCTAGTGTGTTCATACATACTTGGTAGCAAGGCCACATCAATCAATCTCATCTATTCCCAAACCCTTTCCAAGCAAAGGTATAACACTTAACATGCTTCTGTTTTGATCCCTGAGGGGGGCTGACAGGACCAAGGCTGGTAATCAATACCATGCCCTGGTCCTAAAGCCAGCAAAGTTACAAGAATTCGTGGCTATTAAACCCTCGCGCGATGGTCCCCTATGCTCGCGCGACACTTGTGTCAGCAAGAGAATGGACCTTGTGGGGAAGGGAAGCTAGCCCTTTTCTGTTTTGCAGTGTATTTATGTTTGTTATGTCTTACCTTGATTTTTTAGATCACTGTTATGTATGCAAAACCAAATACAGTAGCTTTTTTTTATTTGCTTTAAACAGTTTGGAATGCCTTTGGGATCCCCTGAACCTGTCTCAGGACCCCAAATATGCAAAGCAATTCCTGGAAGTCCAGTCAGGAGTGTCGCGCGAGATTCACTCTCTATCGCGCGACAGTTCTCGGATCTCCATGAGTGGCCCTTGCATGGGCAACTGGGCCCTTGGCCTCTGTTTTGATACCCCCACTGTTTAGGGGTTGTATTTTATCCCATTTGGCTCCTGTTCGGAGTATGGTGTAATAATTAGTATTTTCAGCCTTTCCATAAACTGCTTGGTTTGCTTCCTGGGTGTGCACTGGTCCTTCCAGAGCCCAGAAGGGAATGATTCAGGGGCTGTGGTGAGATGACATACTCGCGCGAGAGTCAGTGTGTCTCGCGCGATGGTTGACTTGCATGCAGATCTGCCCAGGCATGCAAGTTGGTCATCGTGCAAGACAAACCTGCCCCGAGCCTGGTTTTGGCATCTGATCGCTGTCTCGAGGTCATTCCACTTATTATTCGTCAATACTATCCATCCATGCCGTTATTTGATCACATCTTGCAAAGTGTTACAGTTTTAATCCCCGATTAACTGTTCCCCCGCCCTAATTGGCTAAAATCAATTAAAAGAGGAAGAATCACAAATGTTTTCATGAAAACGCCTAAGTAGAGACCGATCTCCGGATTGGGCGAGAGGGGTGCCATAAAACCCTTCCTTTCTCGTAACCTGGCTCCCGAACCCAGATATGGTTATGACGGACTGGTTTCCTTCACTTTTCAAATCAAACAGCGCGGCAGGTGCTTCGAAATACGGTTCCTTGAGTGTCGGACCTTCAAAACTCAAGTGGCGACTCTGTATTTTTGAGCGCTCGCCACCGGCGCTCGCGCTCCCTCGATTATCAAAAAGGGCCGCAATGGCGAAAGGAACGGAATCCTTTTTCCAAGGGCATGCTGCCCACAAACCTCAACCTCAATTCAAAGCTCAAACACCTTTCAAACCCAAGAACCAAAGGTATAGCTTACCTTTGTTCTGCTCTGTTCTGATCCCTGAGGGGGGCTAGCAGGGTCAAGGCTGGTAATCAATACCAGTCCTGGCCCTAAGGCTAGCAAGGTTTCAGAAACCGTAGATCAAGCAAACCCTCGCGCGATGGTCCCGAATACTCGCGCGACAGTCCTGTCTGCATGAGATTGGACCACGTGGGGAAGGGGTGCTGGTCATTTCTTATTTTTGGTTATTTCCATAGCAGTTGTCTAGTTTATTTTGGTATTAAGTCACTGTGAAGCATGCTAACAACCAATTTATTGCTTTCCTTTGTTAGAAATGTTAGTTTTACATTTCAATATTTAGTTCTGTTCTGTTGGAGTACCCCTGGGATCATTCTGGACCTATCCTAGAACCAAGGATGAGCAAGACCAAGCACTGGAAAGTTGGCTCGAACCCGCGCGCGCTGCACCCAAACCATCGCGCGATGGTCAAATGGAGCGTTGACCAGCGCGCCAGGGCGCAATCGTCGCGCGCCCGGGCGCACCGTCGCGCAACGGTTTGGAACCCTCGCGCGATTGTTTGTCCCCGACCAGTGGCTGGCCTTGCATGGTTAACTTGATTTTAGGCTATTATTTTGTCCCCACACTGTTTATGGGGTGTTTTGTTTATTTGTTAGGCTTTTCAGCCTTTAAACTGTATATTATAACTGCATAAATTGCTTGATTTGTCCTGGGTGTGCACTGGTCCTTCCAGAGCCCAGAGGGTTTGAGAATAAGAGCTGTGGGCTTAGGCTTACTGGCGCGTGCAGGTCTTATAGTAGCGCACGCAGGTATGATCAGCATGCATTGACTTGATCAGTGCATACTGGTTACCTCCTGCGTGCGACACTCCAAAACAGGGGCTTTCCAGTCTGTTTAAAACTCCCACAGCAGTCTGTTCTCATCCTATACTAACTGCTTATCCATGCTATTTGGATCACATCCTGCAAACATGTTACAGTTTTAATCCCCGATTAACTGTTCCCCCGCCCTAATTGGCTAAAATTGATTAATAAAAGAAGAATCGCAACGTTTTCAAAATGCCTAAGTAGAGACCGATCTCCGGATTGGGCGAGAGGGGTTCCATAAAACCCTTCCCCTCTCGTAACCTGGCTCCTGAACCCAAATATGGTTATGATGGACTGGTTTCCTTAACTTTTTCAAAATTCAAAATCAATCAGCGTGGCAGGTGCTTCAAAGTACGGTTCCTTGGGTGTCGGACCTTCAAAACCTGAGTGGCGACTCTGTATTTTACGAGCGCTTGTCTCTCCGCTCGCGCTCCCTCGATTTCCAAAAAAGGGCCGCAATGGCGAAAGGAACGGAATCCTTTTTCCAAGGGCATGCTGCCCACAGTGGCGACTCTGCTGGGGATGATCGAACCAATATTGATCTATACTTAGAGTTTAATACGCTTGTGAACAATCCCTTAAAAGTCTGTCAAAACGGTGAGCTTCGCGCTGCCGAAGGTTGGAATGGTGATTTAACAGGACCTCGTGTCCGGCCATTCTAATCTGGGGCTTTTTCGATTGTTCGCTTGCGTAGTTTCTCTAAAGATGGACTAAATAAAGTGAGCCAAATTTGAAAAAGCATTTTGTGATTTTGCGATTCTTCTTCTCTTAATCAATTTCTAGCATCTCATTTGCATCGATGTGGGATAAGCCTCGTTGGATCGTTTTGGCAATCCGGCACGGTTTACCGGAGCCCGGGGACCCCGAATGACCAACAACCTTCAATGATGATAGGTCATGCTACCGTTCGACTATTGCTCTACGGTTACGCGGGCAACGGGAGGTATATCTTTGGCCTTAGTCCGAGGAACCTGTTACAAGCCAAAACCAGCCTTTTGCATATACAAAGCACTAGAACTCTCCAAACTAAGACAGGTACCCACAGGTTAAGATCTATTTGCATCTAACCCCGTAATTGTTTATGTGTTACTGCTTTTCCTATTGCATGCACTGTTTTGCGTAGGAGCATGCTTAAGGCTGTTTTGTCTTTCGAGTTTGTCTTGTTCTGTCTAAGACGTTGTTGGACCCAATGAGGAGTCGTTCATTCTGTTGAATGTTCGTTATCAATCGCAAATTCCTTAGTTCAATGAGACTTTGAGAAATCAAAATTTACTACATCCTTGGCTCATGCCCGTTTAAGGATTCAACCGACAATGTGGAACAACAAAGTGGTGATGTCGTGTCGCTGGCGCCACCCAGGTTGAAGTGCGTTGTCACTATACACCGCCGTGTTCAAGGTTAAGGTGCCATGACATCAACACCGAGTTGTTCCAAATTCAAAGTTGAATCTTCAAAAGGGACTAGCCAAAGATTTAGTCTATTTTGACATCTTTTTGGATCTATCGATCTACTCAGGGACACATCGCCGAAAAGAATTCTGAGGATTCCGGCAACGTCTGAAACTTGTGAGGCAAACTCGTCTCTGGTTCTGTACATGCATGCATACATTCTGTTCTGCATAGGAGCATGTTTAGGGCGGCTTCTAAGTTGTCTCTCGCTTTCGAGTCTGTCTTATGCTCATTAGGACGCTGCTATAGCCCGATGAAGAGTCGTGCATCTCGATGGTGCACGTTGCTAATTTTTCAAAGTCCTTAGATCAGCGAGACTTTGAGAAATCAAACCTTATTAAGTCCTCGACTCATGCCCGTTTGAGGATTCAACTGAAATTAAGGAACCACAAAGTATTGATGTCGTGATATTGATGTCATTTTGGTTATCGTGCTTCGCACATACACTGCCCTGCCACCCCGGTAAAGGTGTCACGCCATCAATACCGAGTTGTTCCAAGTTCAAAGTCGAATCTTCAAAAGGGACTAGTCGAAGACTTAGTTTGTTTTGACATCTCTTAGGATCAGTTTGATTCATTCAAAGGATACACCCTCGAAAAGATATCTGAGGATTTTGGCAGCGTCCGAACATCATGAGACAAGCTCGTCTCTAGTTTTAAAGTCTAGGAGGACACTGACGACGATGATCTCTGCATTTTCGTTCTTTAAATTCTTTCAATAAACTGCTGAAAGGGCGTCACTGAGCTTTCATTACTTTACTGTCAAAGCTTCGGGCCATTGCATCGTCGGAGAGTACCGAAAAGAAGAGCCAAACCTGCTTAGGAGAGTCTGCCAGGGTTGTTACACCTTTGCTTCCAAGGTCATATAACCTACCTCGTTCATCAATTCAGAATGGCAGTACAAATGGAGCTGGCTGAGCTCAGGAAAGCTGTAGAGGAATTGGGTCACAAGATGGACAAACAGATGATTATGGTCCAGGGACTCGTTGGCCTTGTTACCTCCACAGCCTCGCAACCAGATATGGGGCTAGTCAAAAAACCTTCTCAAGCCTACCACCCTCCAATAGTTGGAATCAAGCTGTGCTCAGGAGACATGTTCAAAGACCTGGCTGAGTTTCATGAGGCCAGGACTCACTCGAAGGAGGATGTTGATTCCTTATTCAAAGCCTTTGCCAAAGGGGAGGACATGCTTAGTGATGAATTCAGCCCCGAAGGCAAAAGAGTGCACCCTGTTGATGAGGCAATGTGTTGCAACAACAAAGCAAACAAGGGTTCCGCTTCGGATTCTCAGTTCACTCGCCGGAACCCACCAAGGACTTTCTCATGTTTCTCTACGCCTCTGGCCTCAATTTATGAGAAGCTCCTCGATGCTGGTTCCATCAAGCCCCTCAATCCAACTCCTCTACCCAAAAATCCATCACCCAACTTCAAGCCTAACCTCTATTGCACCTACCATCAAATGCCTGGCCATTCTACCAATGCCTGTTTCCGGCTTCGACATGCTGTTCAAGATCTCATCGATTGTGGCATCGTCACAACCCCACCTCCATCAACAGCTGATGTCAATCAGGTCCGAAAAGCTCAAAGCTTTCGAGCCCGAACCCAACCTCGGAGTTTCTCTGTCTTTGAGGCACCTCTATCTGCAGTAATGGAGAAACTCGTCAAATTTGGGCATCTCAAACCTTTGACCCCAACTTCCCCACCCAAAGTCTTACCTGCTGGTTACAATGCCAACCATTTATGTGCCTTCCACCAAATGCCTGGCCATCTCACGGACAAGTGCTATCGTCTCCGACACGAGATACAAGACCTAATTGACAATGGCACGTTTCAAGTTCCACTAAAGCTCAATGTCATTTCCGACTCCTCGCCTCTACACGAGTCTGACCCTCTGGTTGGTCAGATAACTATCAACTCTACTCAAATCAACCCAAGCTCCAAGCCGACTGTACCCATCCCGTCCGAGCCCAAGGACAGCCTGCTGGCTGCTGTTTGTGCGATTGGGACTTTCTCTGCCGACATCTGGTTTGACAGTGATGAGGGGCTTGCAAAGGAGTGGACTGACCAGCTGAGGTCCATTGATCAAAAGAGCATCGAGTAGGTTTGGTCGAAGAAGCTGAGGAAGCCGAAGTGCTGTTGCTTGGGCTTGACTCCTGCTGGATCCTACCTCTTTTTGTGGAAGCTATGGGTAGCTTTTTAACAATTGCATTTTCAAAACCGCGTCTAGTTTGCATTGGCGTCTTGTCTGAGTCTGACACAGAGTCTTTTGCGTTTGTCTAAGTCTAGCTCTGAGTCGGAGGTTGTGCCTCTTGGCCCTCCACGTCGTAGCTTTTGTTTCAGGTTTCGAGTCTGCTGTACTTGGCAAACCCTGAGGGTTTTTATGATATGTTTTATCTTGCTTTTAAGTACTTCGGCTTTTATATAAACTGTGTCGACCCTGACGACGAAGGGATAGATTTTGATGGGATCATTCCCAAGGAAATGTGTTCCCTCGCCGAAAGGGAAGACAAAAGGCATGCTCAGCCTATTAAAAGAAGAAGTAATTTCAAATATACTTGAAAGACAAGTATAACCTCCCGAAAGGTTCAATTGGTTCAAAGCCACCCCAGAGGAGCATTGCGCCCGGTCAGACAGGCTTGAAGAATTCATCGACGTCTTGGCGTGGTCTCATCAAGTCACGCCTCGCGTTGATCCTGAGATAAAGAAACAAGAAATCCCCTGCTACTGGATGTCAATTCAGAAAACAGAAGCTCAGAAGGTTCCGGGCCTCACATCATGTTCAAAAGCAACAACAGCGGCGTTCCGCCAAGTACAAAAGAAGAAAGTGTACAAAATGGCCCGGAGCAAGGCATGTCAATCGAAGCACTCTTGACCCTTCGTCATCAAAGCCATTTTATTCGGGGCTACAGCCAAAGGTCTTCGACCTCGACAACAACAAATTCAATACCTTGGGTCAACCTGGATCAATTCAAATGTTGCTTTTCCCTGTGAGAAGCTCGTTGGGCTGAAAACCCCAAAGGTGGGCAGTTCCAAGCAAAAGTTAGAGTAGCCTGCTAGACCAAAACCTATGAAGGTGGTTTAGGCAAAAATGAATAGGCAATCAATCAAAGCTCGCTAGACCGAAGACCCGAATGAGCGGTTTTAGGCAAAAGTTAGAGCGCAAAAGGAGAGGTAAATACTCGAGAGTTAACCCTTGGCCTGAACTACGTTTCGACCTGATTCCCTAGCTTGGGATACGTAGGCAGTCTTTCTTTGAGACTCAGTCACAATCTATCAACTGGATCCATGGTTGACATTTTGGTACACATCAAAGGTCGAAGAGGATTGAAGATCAAGACGAGCTTCCTTGGAGGAACCAAAAGGGGGAAAACCTTCGTCTTTCAATTTTATTACAAACTACTTCTTCAATTTACAGGCTGAGCATAAGTCTTAAAATATTTAAAGCATCAAAAACAGAATGAAATGCTAGAGGCCTTAACAGGCTCACAGTTTATTCTAAGTTCAGCAAAGTCTGGTGTAAGCAATCGCAGCGCATTTGTTCGAAGCAATGCGCGTTGGTCTCAAAACCTGTGCACGCTTCTTGCAACAGACAGTAGTAGTCTGCTACTGCCCTCAAATGTCGTTCCAGGGGCTTTTGTCAAGTCTTGTCATACCATGCAAGTCATATGGACTTAATGTGACTGCACGGGGGTGCCGGTTTCAGTCCGGGCCTATACGAGTCATAATCTGCGTCTTATGTCCATTTTTGCGACATTTTTCCAGTTTTTCAATCAACTGTCATGTCGGGATGCTTTTCTCAATTTTGTTTGTCTGTACAGGTCTTTGTGCCTTTTTGCGTCTCTCGCAAGTGTCAGTTTCACCTGTTTAAGGAATGTTGTGAGTTTTGGCACATTAATGCCCAAAATTTCATTATATTTCGTGTGTCTAAGGGTTCGCATTGTACCCTAGGGCTCTTTCTCCCTTTTCGTTCGAGTTAGGCGAGTCTGTACTTATGTGCGCATGTCTGTGTGTCGATTCAAAGCACTTGTCAATGCAAATTAGATATTAGTGGTTAGTTTTCGCATTCCCTTCAACACTTGCAAAAGAGAGTCAATAAACTGGAAAACGCAATTGTTACATTGCTACCCTAGTATTCGTAATCCGCAAGCAGCGGAATCTCTTGAAGCAGCAAGGGCACATCAACCTAAAGCCAAGCAAAGCATCTCTGGGCACATCTGCCCAAGTATCGAAAAAAGGGGCATGCAAGCCCAATTCCATTACTAAAGCATCAACTGGGGCACGCCAGCCCGCTCAACGTCCATCTATCTGGGTGCACATCTCAGAAGTAACAGACAGTACGGTAATGATGCTCAGTGGTAGTCCTTAGGCGTCGTTGTCCTCCTAGGAGCCGCCCTAAGTTTGCATCTGCATTTTACATTATACATACCCTTGCATATTGTGTGTATTAAATCTTGAAAGCAGGAAGATGGCCAGCATGGTTGCTGTCATATCATTTGTTTGCCAAGGGATGCGATGCAATCTTCTGCAGAACAATCAATGACAGCCAGTCCTGTCAAATTTCTCAACGGCTTGATCTTTCAGCACACTGATCTGCTCAGGTCAAATCAACGACAGCCGGTCTTGTCCAACCATAATGGCTCGGTCACTTTTTATAGCGATCTGCCCAGTTCAAATCAACGACAGCCGGTCCTGTCCGATTTCTCAACGGCTCGATCATCATGAAAAATGATCTGTCTGATCCATATCATCAATGACGGTCAGGCATATCGGTCATTCAACGATGGTCAGCCATATCATCCATGACGGTCAGCCATATCGGTCATTCAACGGTGGTTAGCCATATCATCAATGACGGTCAGCCATATCGGTCATTCAACGATGGTTAGTCATATCATCCATGACGGTCAGCCATATCGGTCATTCAATGATGGTCAGCCATATCATCCATGACGGTCAGCCATATCGGTCATTCAACGATGGTTAGCCATATCATCCATGACGGTCAGCCATATCAGTCATTCAACGACGGTCAGCCATATCGTTTATCTCCACCAAATCAACGGTTTGATCATTTATACTGATGATCTTTCCACCCTGGCTTCAATGGCTTGATCATTTATACTGATGATCCTTCCATCCAGTTTGCAACGGCTCGATCATTTATACTGATGATCCTTCCATCCAGGCTACAACGGTTTGATCATTCGGCACATTGATCTCTCCGTCCGCATTCACGACAGTTGGTTCTGTCAAATCCCACAACGACTTGATCATTCGGCACACTGATCAGCCCGGCTCCTGTTAAAGTTCCCTCAACGGTCTGATCATTCGGCACATTGATCTCTCCGTCCGCCTTCACGACAGCCAGTCCTGTCAAATCCACAACGACCAGAACATCGTTCGATGGTCCGTTCATCCGCAACTGATTGTTCCCCAGGAGAGTCTGTCTTGGCCTGTCCCGAACGACAATCACCCTCAGTCTAGCCGCAAGTGCATCTTCCAGCAGGCTTATTGCTCTGTCTCGAATGGTCTTTGATAAGGAGATTGGCTCTGATTCCCTACAGATGGAATTCAACCTGCCTGACACGACCTACCCGTGTTTGTTGGAATACTTTGTGCTGAGGATAGCTTGATCCCCAGCAACGACGGTCTGTCCCGTCCAAATCTACAGCGACAGCTTGTCCTGCCCAAATTCAATCAACAAGCGACGGTCCGTCCGTCCATTCAACCAATCAGGTTCTGTAAGTATGCTTGTCTACTTTGCTAGTATGTTCTGCTCTGGATTGCCTTGAGGGGTGTCTAGAAACCTTTGACGTTACTTGTACCAAGTCAATGGTGCTCCAAGTGCCGTCAAAGGGGGGCTACTGTAGACACCCCAATCTGGGCTTCCAGATTAGTTTACTTACGGTTTTTGATTCCCCGATGATGAAACGGATCAAGAACACCCCGGGAATGTCGAGTGTTTGAGCTTTGAGTGTTTGAAAAACCCTTGAACCTAATCTAGCCTAAGCCACTACCAAAAGCCAAAAACCCTACTGATGCGCGCCAGGGCGCAATCATCATGCGCCAGGGCGCAACCATCGCGCGCCCGGGCGCACCGTCGCGCGACAGTTTGGAACCCTCGCGCGATGGTTGGTTCCCCACCTACTTTTCCAGAGGCAGAAACTTGGCCACCAATGCAACTTCAGCCAGGCCTCGTGGCTGGCTTTGTCCCTCTCCTGGAACCAACCAGATTCACCCTCCATGCCTATAAATACCCCCATGCTTCTTCCATTTGAAGGGTTGGTTTTTGGTGGATATTCTTGGTAAGTTCAATACAAGGTTTTGTGAAGGGTCATAACCTAATCTCCCAAGAACATAGCTTGTTCTTTCTCCTCCATTAATCAAAATAACTCTCTCATCTCAAACAACCTCAACCTCAATTCAAAGCTCAAACACCTTTCAAACCCAAGAACCAAAGGTATAGCTTACCTTTGTTCTGCTCTGTTATGATCCCTGAGGGGGGCTAGCAGGGTCAAGGCTGGTAATCAATACCAGTCCTGGCCCTAAGGCTAGCAAGGTTTCAGAAACCATAGATCAAGCAAACCCTCGCGCGATGGTCCCGAATACTCGCGCGACAGTCCTGTCTGCATGAGATTGGACCACGTGGGGAAGGGGTGCTGGTCATGTCTTATTTTTGGTTATTTCCATAGCTGTTGTGTAGTTTATTTTGGTATTAAGTCACTGTGAAGCATGCTAACAACCAATTTATTGCTTTCCTTTGTTAGAAATGTTAGTTTTACATTTCAATATTTAGTTCTGTTCTGTTGGAGTACCCCTGGGATCATTCTGGACCTGTCCCAGAACCAAGGATGAGCAAGACCAAGCACTAGAAAGTTGGCTCGAACCCGCGCGCGCTGCACCCAAACCATCGCGCAATGGTCAAATGGAGCGTTGACCAGCGCGCCAGAGCGCAATCGTCGCGCGCCAGGGTGCAACCATCGCGCGCCCGGGCGCATCGTCGCGCGATGGTTTGGAACCCTCGCGCGATTGTTTGTCCCCGACCAGTGGCTGGCCTTGCATGGTTAACTTGATTTTAGGCTATTATTTTATCCCCGCACTGTTTATGGGGTGTTTTGTTTATTTGTTAGGCTTTTCAGCCTTTAAACTGTATATTATAACTGCATAAACTGCTTGGTTTGTCTTGGGTGTGCACTGGTCCTTCAAGAGCCCAGAGGGTTTGAGAATAAGAGCTGTGGGCTTAGGCTTACTGGCGCGCGCAGGTCTTGTAGTAGCGCACGCAGGTATGATCAGCATGCATTGACTTGATCAGTGCATACTGGTTACCTCCTGCGTGCGACACTCTAAAACAGGGGCTTTCCAATCTGTTTAAAACTCCCACAACAGTCTGTTCTCATCCTATACTAACTGCTCATCCATGCTATTTTGATCACATCCTGCAAACATGTTACAGTTTTAATCCCCGATTAACTGTTCCCCCGCCCTAATTGGCTAAAATTGATTAATAAAAGAAGAATCGCAACATTTTCAAAATGCCTAAGTAGAGACCGATCTCCGGATTGGGCGAGAGGGGTGCCATAAAACCCTTCCCCTCTCGTAACCTGGCTCCCGAACCCAGATATGGTTATGACGGACTGGTTTCCTTAACTTTTTCAAAATTCAAAATCAATCAGCGCGGCAGGTGCTTTGAAGTACGGTTCCTTGGGTGTCGGACCTTCAAAACCCGAGTGGCGACTCTGTATTTTACGAGCGCTTGTCTCTCCGCTCGCACTCCCTCGATTTCCAAAAAAGGGCCGCAATGGCGAAAGGAACGAAATCCTTTTTCCAAGGGGCATGCTGCCCACACTAGGGCTACACGATCTCCATCGCGGGTAATCTCCAAGGTGTCCAGGATCACCTTGACTTCTTTCAGCCATGTTTCAGCTATGGTAGGGTTGGTATCGCCGTGGAACGTCAGGGGTCGGCGTTTGCAGAATTCGTTCATCGCTCGGGTTCGAGTCATTGGTCCGTCGTCGCGGTTTGGGTTTTGGCGGTTGGCATTCAAAGCAGCCACAAATGCTTGCATGATTTGGGTTAGGTTGGGGTTGAGGTTTGAGTTAGAGGATTCTCTGGCCTCGTATCCTAATCCACTGCGTCGGTTCACCATCTACGAGTAAAAATTGTAAAGGGGGAGGTTTAGCCTAATGAACGATTTCTTTTGAAATTGGTTTTCTCCCTAAGATCGAAAGCGGTAATTTAAACAGGATGTAACATTACTCTTTAAAATAAGGCAACTTTTTCATAGAGTAGCAGAGGATTACAACATATGCATAGAGTTCTAATACAAAATAAAACACAAGACAGATTCCCTAATACAAGTTGAAACGATCCTACATAGTTCCTACTACAGGGTTCCTTGGGGCTTTATTCTAATGCTATTTCTCTAAAGTAGGACAATTCCAAACATCTCCCTCAGTCTTTTCTTGTAGTCTCTTTTGGCTCTGGTCACGGTTTCCTCGAGGAGTTTATATCCTTGCTCATGATATTCCTCTTCCGTTAGGACAGGTGGTTCCTCAAATGGTTCTAAGTAGTATTGAGAACAGTCCAGTATTGCAGTTTCCAATTTAGGGTTAGTCTCTATGTCATACATAGGGAAACTAAATGGTTGCTCGAAGTCCTCCACATGTGGTGCACGAATCTCGGTAGGTGGAAGGTATTCGTGGTTCACGGCCGGCGGTGGTATCTCCCAAGTGATTGGTACTTCGTAGAGTTCCATGTTGTCTTCGGATAAGGGTGTTGGTCCTGTGTACTCAGGTACTAGTAATGACCGATAGTTGGCCAAGACTCTTGGGGAAAAGGGTGGGCATCCTCCTTGTTTCTTGTTTGACATCTAAAATATTCAAGAGGGTTATACTTCGGATTTTAACGGTGTAAGGGGTGGTCACGTATCGAGTACGAGTATGCATATAAACAGTGATCATGGAAAGGAAACATACACATCTTCCATTACATGAAAAGGGATAGATACATCATAGATGGCTCATATTGGCCTAAGTCTCCTATTACATAGGTAAGCTTATTATTGCCAACATAGTGAAAGTACTGCTTAGAGAAATCCTAAACAAGGGGTGGTGGCCCTAATTTTCAACATCCTACATATCTTGAAGGATTACAATTTATTCCATACTTTATCTAAAGTACGCCCTATTGGCTTCTTTCACTTCGGGGTCTCATCTTCCTCTAGAGTGGTATCATTAGCGCTCTCCTTGTCACCATTTCTCTCCTCCTCATCACACATTTCAACGCTTTCCATCAGGGGTAGGGCACCAAAGATTCCACGAAGGGCATAAAGGATCGGAAACATTCCAGGGAACCAGGGATCCTCTTCTACGGGGATTGAGGTACTTCGTTGCACTCTCTTGAAATCTCGTATCTCAGTAAGGGTAGCAGCGACAAATTCAGGGTTCTTAAGTAGTTGAGTTGTCGTGGTTTCCATGGCGATCTTGAGTTGGTGGATTCCAGCTAACAGGTTAATCAGATGACTCATCTACAAGGAAGGTTTTAAACCTCAATTAGTAACGTTTTAAGATAAGATTTAATCTAATAAGGAGGTTTTCAAATTTCTAAGTTCCACATTCGATTCTTGATTTAAGTCATCATCCAATTGTTCGGGAATTCCCAGCTCAGTGGTATTGCCAGTTCCACACTTTGCTTCAATCCGAAGATTGTTTTGCCAGAATTCTACCCAATTTGGGACGGTAAACTTAAACTCAATTCACGTTTGTGCAATGGTCAAACTATCTCGTGGTTCTACCCATTCTACCCATGGCCGAGGTTTTGAACCTAAAGCTCTGATACCATGTTGTAACGCCCCCATTTTTGGGTACGTTAAATAAACATTTTTATTGAATTTCAAAACAGAGTCTGGCTCATTATTACATCACAAAGGTACATTTATTCCAATAAGGGAGGGAACTAAGGTTCCTAACTACAGCTCTGCCTGCTCTTCCATCCTAGCCAGGTCCTCAGCTCCAAAATCCTCCAAGGCGTATTGCTTATCTTGATTATCTACAAAGTCTGACACATTATACCAGCGTCGCCACCGATATAATATGTCAGGGCCACCAAAGGTAACACCATGAGCTACAAAAGCTCAGCAGAATAATCCTATACCCACCAACCCATAACTTATAACAAGAAGCATATAAACAATTACACATCCACATTTGCTATCTTCCTAGCATTAGTGTCATGATTTTCCGTGTTTCTCCTACGCGACTCGTCATAGACCGTGTCATCATTTTCAACTTCATTAATACTTCCAAATCAACATTTTCAAAGTTTCATTAACAAATTGCTACTAATGAGGCTACCATGTCCGGCTCCATTAGCAACGCACACGTTGGGCTACCAAGTCCGGCCTCATCGCGGTTTTCACAATCCATTCAAATCTTGCATTGGCTCCTCTCCGCGGATAACCAAGCCATATTGCCACATGAGACTACCACGTCCGGCCCCATTGGAAATCTTCGCAATGGGCTACCAAGTCCGGCCACATTGCGGTTTTCGCAAGTCCATACAAAGGGCTACCGAGTCCGGCCACAATGCAGGTTTTCACATCCACACAATGACTACCACGTCCGGCCATTATGTAGTTTCAAAAATATTTTTATCCTTATCAACCACACCCTAGGTGTCATGTTTCTACATCTTGGTTTTTGTGTCTCGTTCTCATGCATAGACTCCGCAGTAGTTCTTTTCACATTTTAAGAAATCTTGAAACTAAACTAGCAAGATCATCCAACTCTATATTAGCTATCATGCTCACATTATCACGTAATCATGCTCAATCACATTAAAGCATAACGCCACATGTACGGACGCCTTTGGAGTGATAAATCACTTATGCTTAGACACATGTCAACAAATAAGTCAAGTAAACACGTATACATGCTCATAATCATTCTCAGATCAAAATACAAATACTTTAGTTTAATCCATAATCATTCTTCCTTTTTGATAAGTTCAAAACAGCATTTGTTTATTGAATAAATCTTTCGTTAAACTTAGAATTAGCAAGTATAAGAATATTCTACATTCTTTTCAAAGTACACAAACCATATGCTATACTTAGAGTTTAGGAGGTATAGGAAAATCCTACATGATCATACAATTATCTATACTTAGGATTAGAAGGTATAAGAAAAATCTACCGTTCTTCTTAGCGGTAGTGACGACTACGGAAGTTGGAAGGTACGTCGGCGGTCGGACGGAGTAACTTCTTAGGATGGCTTCTAGTAGCTTCGAAAGAGAAAGGTTTCTCTCGAAACTTAATCTTGACTAATACTACTAAAACTTTTGGATTGATAGGGTGGTGGAGTGGCGGTTTAGTGGCAGCCTTGGTTGAGTTTCTTGAAGAACTTGGGAAGAACTTCAAGAACAAGCAAGAACACCAAGAACAAGAGAGAATGCTAAGCTTTCTAGAGAGAGAAGTTGTAGAATGAAGGTGTGAGTTGAAATGGGAAGGATTGGGTTCTATTTATAGCCAAAGGTTGGATCATTATCCAAGAGGTAAATTTTCTCCTAGCATTTGTTGTTCAATGGATCATAAAATGACTAGATTTGATTGTCCTTTGGTGAGGTAAGATGATGGCTTCAAAGGACATGACTAGGCTCATTTGTACACTTTGCACACATCACACAATCTCTCTCTCTCTCTCTCTCTCTCTCTCTCTCTCCCGGCCTCTCTCTCTCCCTCTCTATCTCGGCTATCTCTCTCTCTCTCTCTCTTTGGTACAATGTAAGTACATAGGTGGAAAGATTACAAGACTTTCCTTCCATTTCTAGGGTAAATCTAGGTTATTCTATTGGGGTCTAGGTCTAGTCTAGTACTTTGGAAGATTGGATTTGGATAGAAAGAGTAAGAAACCCTAGATTTGGTGGTACATGATGAGGTATGAAGATGGCTCAAAGGACATGACTAGGCTTGGAAGAGTACAAGGGCACACATCACCAATCTCTCTCTCTCTCTCTCTCTCTCTCTCTCTCTCCCTCTCCCATCTCTCTCTCGGCCTCTCTCCTCTCTCTCCTCTCTCGGATTCTCTCTCTCTCCCTTGATTAGAATAAGTATATAGAAGATGACTAACCTAAAAGGACAATTGTACTTCATGATCTTATTCTAGATTTCTAGGTCAAAATTCCTAATAGAATAAGCCTAAATGCCACCTATGTACTTATAAACTATATTCTAAGACTTAGAATCTTAGGATGACATATACATATCTAATACTTTAAGTAAATAAATACGTATCATATCTAATAAGTAATTAACTAAATAAAACCTAGTACTATGGCTTGACTTGGCCTTATTGACCAATGGACCAAAATTCCCCTAACTTTTATTGTCCAATGGTTAAGGATGGTAAGTACTATTCTTATATAATCTATCTATACTAGTACAATGACTCATGGTGAATCTTAATTAAACTAATTGACCTTGTACTAGGTAGAAAGACTAACCTATGGTCCAATGGTTAACAATTCTCCTAACTTTTATTATCCAAAGGATAAAGATGGTGAGTACTATACTTGCTTAATGTATGTATATAAGTACAATGACTCATGGTGAGTCCATTAAACTAATAGGTCTTGTGCTAGGTGGCAAGACTAGGTTATGGACCAATGGGCGATGGTTTCCCTAACTTCTATGGACCAATGGATAAAAGGGTAAAGAAATATATAAACATATAAAGGTGTACCTAGCAATCTAGTCACAATATCCTAGGTAGAAACCTATTGTCCAATGGGTAAAGATTTCCCTAGTATTTATCGTCCAATGGGTAAAGATCAAAGGTTGCCTTTGGTCAAAAGGGTTTGTTTAGGGTTTAGAAAGGTTCAAATGGGTCGAGAAGGTCGAAGGTTCATTAAGGTTATCTCAACGAATTAGGTTAGAAGCTAACTAGGCTTGCTAAGTAGGATTTCCAGCCAAGAAAGGAATTCTAAGACTTCTAGACACTTGTCTTTAGAAAATGATCTTATGGCTAGAGTGAAGAATCTAATCATGACGGATTACTAAGAACGATCCAAGGTTTCAAGAGGAATTGAAAAGGAATTTACAAGGTTACTCAAGAGGAATAGGAGAATTGTTGAATAAACAACGAGAATTTTTATTTACTGAAAATCAGAGTTGTTACAGTAAGTACGTCGGCTAATGAACGGAGTGACTTCCTACGGTAAGCTTCTGGTAGTTTCGAAAGAGAAACGTTTCTCTCGAAACTAGTTCTTGACTAAACAACTAAACTTTTTGGATTGAAAGGGTGGTCGAGTGGCGGTTTAGTGGCGGTCTAGGATGAGTTTCTTGAAGAACTTAGGAAGAACTCAAGAACAAGAAGAACAAAGAACAAGCTTAAGAATTTTTAGTGAGAGAAGTTGGAATGCTTGAAGGTGTGAGTTGAATGGCAAGTATGGGGTGCTATTTATAGCAAAAGCATGGCTCCCTCTCCCTCTCACAATGGCCGGCCCTCTCTCTCTCGATCTCTCCCATGGATTTGCTCCATGGTCTTGTCAAATCATGCTTTGAAAGCATGTCAAGACTTTCCTCCCTTGTCCTTTCTACTTTAGGCCATACTTTAGGTTATTATAAGGGGTTTTTGGTCTTGTCTTGTACTTAGGAGGCTTGCTTGTATGAAAGGGTAAAATAAAATCTAGATTTGGTTGTCATGTTGTACTTAGATTGTGTGTGAGGTTGGCCAAAAGAGATGACTTGTTTGAGTGAGCAAACACATGCACACACATCACTTCACCACCTTGTTGGCTAGCTTTACAACCAAGTTGTGACCAGCCTTGTTGGCTGGTCCTAAGGCCATGTTTGGTCACTAACCAGCCCTTGCACTCTCCCTATAAATACCCCCCTTCATCCTCCATATTAAGGGTTCCAAGAATTTGATTAAGAAGTTCAACCATCATTTTACAAGGCAAACAATAGCTAGCACAAAGTTACTAACCCCAAACCCCATCCTAATCTTCCATACTTAGTGTTTCAATGTACACTTAGTTGCAAGGCCACACCAATCAATCCAATCCATTTCCAAACCCTTTCCAAGCAAAGGTATAATATTCATGCCTGTTTCTGTTTTGATCCCTGAGGGGGGCTGACAGGGCCAAGGCTGGTAATTAATACCATGTCCTGGTCCTAAAGCCAGCAGAGTAACAAGAATTCGTGGCAGTTACACCCTCGCGCGACGGTCAACCACACTCGCGCGACACTTGTGTCAGCAAGAGAATGGACCTCGTGGGGAAGGGAGGCTAGCCCTTGTCTGTTTTGGCAATATATTCATGCCTGTTGTACTTTATTTTGATTTTTAGATCACTGTTATGCATGCAAAAACAAAATACAGTAGCTAGTTTATTTACTTTAAATAGTTTGGAATGCCCTTGGGATCCCCTGAATCTGTCTCAGGACCCTAAGCATGCAAAGCAATTCCTGGAAGTCCAGTCAGGAATGTCGCGCGGGACTCACTCTCTGTCGCGCGACAGTTCTGTGACTTCCATGAATAGCCCTTGCATGGGCAACTAGGCCTTTGGCCTCTGTTTTAATACCCCCTCTGTTTAGGGGTTGTGTTTCATTTCATTTGGTCCCTTTTGAAGCAATTTGTAATAAGTAGTATTCTTACAGTTCCATATAAACTGCTTGGTTTGCTTCCTGGGTGTGCACTGGTCCTTCCAGAGCCCAAAAGAGGATGAACTTGGAACTGTGGTGAGATGACAACAATCGCGCGAGGGTCAGTGTGTCTCGCGCGATGGTTTGCTTGCATGCAGATCTGTTCATACATGCAAGTTGGCCATCGTGCAGGGCAAATCTGTCCCGAGCCTAGTTTTGGCATCTGATCGCTGTTTTTTTAAGTTCATCCCATTTATTACTCGTCATACCATCCATCCACGCTATCATTTGATCACATCTTGCAAATTGTTACAGTTTTAATCCCCGATTAACTGTTCCCCCGCCCTAATTGGCTAAAATTAATCAAAAGAAGAAGAATCACAAAAGTTTTCATAAAAATGCCTAAGTAGAGACCGATCTCCGGATTGGGCGAGAGGGGTGCCTTAAAACCCTTCCCCTCTCGTAACCTGGCTCCCGAACCCAGATATGGTTATGACGGACTGGTTTCCTTAACTTTTTCAAACAAACAGCGCGGCAGGTGCTTCGAAATGCGGTTCCTTGAGTGTCGGACCCTCAAAACTCAAGTGGCGACTCTGTATTTCCGAGCGCTTGCCACCAGCGCTCGTGCTCCCTCGATTTTCTGAAAAAGGGCCGCAAACGGCGGGAAGGAACGAAATCCTTTCTCTCCGAAGGGCATGCTGCCCACAGTGGCGACTCTGCTGGGGATATAAATCGAACCAATATTAATTCATACTTAGGATTTAATGTGCTTGGGAACAATCCCTTAAAAGCCTGTCAAAACGGTGAGCTTCGCGCTGCCGAAGGTTGGGGTGGTGATTTAACAGGACCTCGTGTCCGGCCATTCTAATCTGGGGCTTTTTCGATTGTTCGCTTGCGTAGTTTCTTCTAAAGATGGACTAAATAAAGTGAGCCAAATTTGAAAAGGGATTTTTACGACTTTGTGATTCTTCTTCTTTTTTTCAAAATTTTAGCATCTCATTTGTATCGATGTGGGAAAAGCCTCGTTGGATCGTTTTGGCAATCTGGCACGGTTTACCGGAGCCCGGGGACCCCGAATGACCAACAACCTTCGACGATGATGGGTCATGCTACCGTTCGACTGTTACTCTGTGAGTACGCGGGTAACGGGAGGTATATCTGTGGCCCTAGTCCGAGGAACCCGTTACGAACCAAAACCGGCATTCTTGCATATACAAAAGCATTAGAACTCTCCAAACTAGGACAGGTACCCACAGGTTAAGATCTACTTGCATCTAACCCCGTAAATGCCTATGTGTTACTGCTTTTTCTTATCGCATGAACTGTATATACATCTCGTTCAGCGTAGAAGCATGTCTAGGATGACTCCTAGGTTCTCGATCTGTTCCGAGTCTGTCTTTAGGCTTAGTAGGACACTTGCATGGCCCGATGAGGAGTCGTGCATCTCAGTGGTGCGCGTTATCATCTTTTAAAGTCCTTTTACGGTGGGACTTTAGGAAATCAGAAGCTTTTCTACACCTTTACCCGTGTACCTGTTTAGGGTTTCAAACAAAAAACGAGGAACCACGGAGTAAAATGCCATGATGCTTACACCAAAAGGTAACAAGTGCCCCGTCACTTACACCGCCCGGCTAATAGCACAGTGCTGCTCACGCCAATCTGGTTATGGCATCATGATATTCATACCGAGTTGTTCTGGCTTCAAAAACTTGAAACCTCGAACATCGAAATGAGCAAAGGTTTAGACTCCTTTTGACATCCTTTAGGACTGCTCGTTCCAAACAAGGATACATCTTCAAAAAGAATTATGAGGGCCTGAAACAATGTCCGAAGCGCCGTGAGACAGACTTGTCTTCTGGTTCTAGAGTCTAGGGTGACACTAACGACGTTGGTTGCATCCGCTTTGGTCTTTTATTTAGATTAAAGTTACTGCAGGACCCTTATTAAACCTCCTTTTGCCTTGCAAGCAAAGATCTGAGTCATTGCACCGCCAAGGAAAGTATCGAGGCCAGTCACCAAACCCGCATGGGAACGTCTGCATCTGAATCCGGTTCAAAGGCTTGTCAGGTCGCGATCCCAGTCAGTCGCCACGGAAGACTCTCCGCACACTCTGTTGACTGCTCTACAGTCAGATTCTCAGGAAGGTTCACCGCCAGTCTTACAGGAAGGACGTCCGACCACCCCAGCATCCGTATCAAGCAGCTCTGAACCACCTGTCACGATGGAACAACCACAACCAGAACCCCTTACCTTGGAAACCATGCTCATGAACCTCCAAGACAGCATCACCACCATGCAACAGAGAGCAGCTCAGACAGATGCCAACATTGCCCGCCTGAACGACCTCATCCACACTCGCCTTCCGCCCCCTCTCGAGGAAGAAGGTGAGGACGATGAGTCTGACCAGGAGCAACCTATCTTGATTCCAGATCCACTTCATGCAGGACGTCTCATGGTCCTGAACCCGAGAGAAGGCCGCAGGCCCGCTGCAAACCTTGCGGGTGGCAGACTGCCTCCAAACCAAGAAGGACCAGCTCAGAATCCGGATGTGGTAGCACTCATGGCCAAGATGGCCAAGCTAGAGGAATCCTTTGCTAAAACGGAAAAGATCAGTGCCGGAGGGATCGATCTGGATCGCCTTTGCCTATATCCCAATGCCAGACTTCCTGAAAAGTTCAAAATGCCGGACTTGGCTAAGTTCGATGGAAGCGGTGACCCCAGGACTCACCTCTACAGCTACCACGCCGCTATGAAACTTCTGTCTGTCGAGCCGGAGGCCATGTCACAGCTCTTTCCCCAAACTCTTTCAAGCCCTGCTTTCCATTGGTTTTTGTCACTCGACATTGCCAAAAGGAGGACTTGGGAGGACATTGGGACTGCGTTTATTTCGCAGTACAACTACAACTCCCAACTGAAAATGACTACCCGAGAACTTGAGTCCACCAAAATGGAGGCTAAGGAGTCCTTTGCAGACTTCGTCAAAAGGTGGAGAGCTAAAGCTGCACAGATGACTGATCGCCTGAGTGAGAAGGATCAGCTCCGCATCATTTCCCGCAATCTCCAACCAGACTATGCTAGGCATCTGGTCCTGGCTCAGGCATCTGCCAATTTTGAAACCTTCTTCGACTCTGGCCTGGCCATCGAAGATGCTCTGCAGAGTGGGATTCTATCAAAGGGAGAATCCTCACACGCCACCAAGGCAAAGCCTCAGGCTTATTCGGGGAACGCGAATGCGCTGTTCGGAACAGGGACTTACTCCAACACGGCAACCGCCGGTACCAACACCACTTCCTCCAACACTGCTAATCACATTGCGGATGTCAATCAGGTTCAAACTCCGCAGAATAGCCGGCCTCGGAACCAACCCCGCAGCTTTTCCGCTATCGAGGCACCTCTATCCTCGGTCTTGGAAAAGTTGGTCAAATCAGGGCATCTCAAGCCCCTGGATCCAACTCCTCTACCCAAGAACCCTTCACCCGGCTTCAAAGCCAACCTTTACTGTGCTTACCATCAAGGAGCGGGTCATCTCACTGACTCCTGCTTTCGCCTCCGTCATGCGATCCAGGATCTCATTGACGATGGCACGCTAGAAACCCCTCCACCACCTCAGAAACCCAATGTCATTGCCAACTCTCTTCCCAAACACAACGCTGTACCGCATATCAGCCAGATATCCCTCAGCTCCACTTATATCAACCCTAGCTCCACCATATTTAACCCCACTGACTATATAGCCTCAACCGATCAACCCAGGCCCATCGTGCCTTTCCCGCTCGAATCATCCACCGAGATTTCTTATATACATGTAATTGAAGGCCAGGTTGTTGACACAGATGCACCTCCAGAACTTGTACAAGCTGGATCACCCATCTCCGAAGAGTCTGTCAGCTCTCTCTTCCATCAATCAATCCCTGCTGTGCAGATCAGCTCTGTCTCATCGCTTGACAGCCCGTACGCGGCCATCACTGGCCCGTTTCCTGATCCCTACCAGCCTTGGGTGCCTCCCTCGGATAATAGCATGCAAGCTACTAGCTGGGCCATAGCAGACAATTGGGACTATGCCATTCCCCTCCTCAACGAGTGGTCAAGCTTTGAAATTGACGGGATTCCTCCACAACCCGAAAATGTCCCGTTTGATCAAGCCTGGTATGATGGCTGGTTGGCTAGTTATGAAGCAGCCCTGCTCGATCCTCTGGATGGTTTCTCCTTGTACATGCTGTTCAACCCAATCGAGCCTCCAGTTCCCGAAGCAGAATATTACTGGGATCCTGAGCCAACCTGGTTTGCTCCCATGGACGTTGACCCTAACCCCCTTCAAGGCTATGCCACGCCAGACTACATGCTTCACTACGCAGAGGACGAACTTGTCCAGGAAGATACACGGGCTTTGGGAGACCACCTTTCCCTCTTTGTTTCGGTCTTTGATTCGGTTTGTGACACTAATCCCGACACTAACCATGACCCCTGTTCCTACATTGTCGACGAGGAAAATCCGCGCCCTCAGGTGCCTTACCCCAACAACAGGGATTGCAGTATCATGGTCACGGACCGCGCTCTGCCCGTTAATCTTTGGGAAGTGGACGACATAGTGGATGTCCAGGTTGGAAATGAAGTCTGGGCTGTCAATCGTACCCTGGCTGACAGTACTGGTCTTTGGGATGTTCCCTTTATTGCAAATCCGGAGCCTGTTGCCGAAGTCGCTGCTGTGAAAGACTTGAACTTCTAGGACTCCTTGCTGATGAAAAATCTGGCTGAGGATCTGGGCTTAGACATGGAAGTGCCCGTCCCTGCGCCAACTACTGACAAGGGAAAGCGCAAATTGGGAGATGTCCCTGCTGACCTCTGGGATGTGAAGGAAAACCCTCAAGTTGTGCCCTCTTTGGAAAATGTTCACAATGTTACAAGGAGTGGACGGATTTTTCAGCCTGCTAATCTGCAGGCTGGGAATTCTTCCAATCCTGCTAATCAAAGGAACGAACCTGTTTCTTTCCCAAGGTCTGCACCTCTTGAGGTATCAGCTGGCAATCCGATTCCTGATTTAGTTCAGCGGCAACTTGAGCGGATTCCTGCTGCAATTTCTATCTGGGGATTGATCTGTTCATCCAAGGAGCATCGTCAGAGGCTATGTCACGCCCTATCCCGCCTTGAAGTCCAGGCCGACGTCACGCCAGAGGCAATGATATCTCTCATCCTCCCTCCGACCTCCAAGCATACAGTGATCTTCACGGACAAGGATCTGCCAGTCGAAGGAGTCGACCACAACCGCCCTTTGCACATTACCGTCAAGTGTCGAGGACTCTGGGTCCCGACTGTTCTTATTGACAACGGCTCCGCCATCAACGTTTGCCCTCTGCGGGTCGCTTATCGTTTAGGACTCACCAAGAAGGATCTGGCACCTTCCAATCTGGCTGTCAAGGCATATGACGGCACCCGTCGCGTAGTCGAGGGTATTTTAAAACTCAAACTCGATGCTGAGGGTTTTGAGATGGACGTGGAGTTCCATGTCGTGGATATTCCCGCGACTTTCAATCTTCTATTGGGCAGGCCGTGGCTTCATCGGTCCGACATCATGGCTGTGCCGTCTACCCTCCACCAAAAGGTTATTTTGGGACTACCTACTGGTACTTTAACTATCTGCGGGGATTCTGGCATCCGCCCGCTCAAGGAAGATGGGACTCCTATTTTGGGAATTCAACACGGCGAAGAAGACGTCGATCTTGGAGGTTTCTCTTTTGATACTTCAGGCATGGTGATGGCCATCAATGTGGACGGGAACTTCCTCATAAGCTCTGTCGCGCTGGACATTATGAGAAGGATGTCTTATATTCCAGGCATTGGTTTAGGCTCTCGCCGTCAAGGGGTCCCGGAGTTCCCTACTTTTCCTTTCAACGAGGGCCGCTTTGGTTTGGGGTATATCGCCTCTGCCAAAGATGCCAAGCGGAGGAAATATATGGGAAAACCTCGGACCCTCTGCAGCGGTCCCAAGTTTGTGCGTGAAGTGGGAAATGCCGCTTACACTGGGTAGGCTGAGCCCTTTATTCATTCCGAAATCGGGGAGCTGCTGCCTGGGTTTGAGATTTTCGCCGATGACACCTGGTCAAGCAGTGATGATGAACCAGCAAAGGAAGAATTCAAGAGGAAGCTTAATCAGGTGAAGATCAAGACCGACTGGCTGGGATCTATCAATCAGGGAAATTTGGAGCTGCTGTTCCAGGAATTCTCCCAAGTGGGTTTGGCTGGGGAAGCTGAAGAGGCCGAAGTGCTCATGCTCGGGCCCTCGAGGATCCCACCTCTCTCATTGTGAAAGCCGAGGGCTCTTTGAATAATTGCATTTTCAAGCCACGCCTGACTTGCATTGACAACACTTCTAAGTCTGAGTCTGAGTCTGGGTCTGAGTCAGAGTCAGAGTCTGTTTCGTCCTCTAAGTCTAGCTCTGAGTCGGAGTTTGTGCCTCTAGGCCCTCCACGTCATAGCTTTTATTTCGAGTTTGACTCTCTTGTACTTGGTGACCCTTCAGGGGCTTGTGAAATGAACGAAGCATCTTCTGACTATTTCAATGATCTTTATATAAACTGTGTCGACCCTGACGATGAGGGGATAGATTTCGATGGGGACATTCCCAAGGAAATCCGTGCCTTCATCGAAAGGGAGGACGAAAGGCATGCTCAGCCATTAAAAGAAGAAATAGTTTCTATAAATTTGAAAGATGAAAACGATCCCCGGATGGTTCAAGTGGGCTCCACACTTTCGCCAGAGGAGCATCGCGATTTCAAAGAGCTGCTCACCGAATTCAGTGACGTTTTTGCGTGGTCTCATCGAGATATGCCCGGAATTGATCCCGAGATCGTGGAGCATCACATTCCTTTGTTTCCGGATGCCAAGCCTGTGAAGCAGAAACTCCGACGGATGAGGCCAGATTGGGCTCAGAAGATTAAGGAGGAGGTTACTAAGCAGATTGACGCTGGCTTTCTCATGGTCTCTCAGTATCCCACATGGGTCGCCAACATTGTCCCTGTTCCTAAGAAAAATGGCCAAATTCGAGTTTGCATTGATTTTCAGGACTTGAACAAAGCGAGCCCCAAAGACGATTTTCCCTTGCCACACATCGATGTGCTTGTGGACAATACTGCGGGGCACGCTTTGCTCTCGTTCATGGATGGTTTCTCTGGCTACAACCAAATTCTCATGGCGCCTGAAGACCGTGAGAAAACCACGTTTATCACTGAGTGGGGGACTTATTGCTATCTTGTCATGCCTTTCGGCCTGAAGAACGCCGGGCCCACTTATCAGCGAGCCGCTACCACCATCCTGCATGACATGATGCACAAAGAAGTCGAGGTCTACGTCGATGACATGATCGCCAAATCTAAAACTCGAGAAGGTCACGTTCCTGTGCTTAGGAAGTTCTTCGAGAGATTACGAAAGTTTCGTATGCGTCTAAATCCTCAGAAATGCACCTTTGGGGTTACAGCTGGTAAGATGCTTGGTTTCATGATCACTTCCCATGGAATTGAGGTCGACCCATCGAAAATCAAAGCAGTCCTTGATATGAAGCCACCAGATTCCGAAAAGGGGGTGCGGAGCTTTTTGGGAAAGGTACAGTTCATCAGCAGATTCATCGCCAAGTTGACTCTAACTTGCGAGCCGATGTTTCGTCTGTTGAAGAAGAATACTCCGTTTGTTTGGACAGACAAGTGCCAGGCGGCTTTCACCTCCATTCAAACCTACCTGCAGAACCCTCCGGTTTTAATGCCACCAGTGCCGGGAAAATCCTTGATACTTTACTTGTCTGTAAATCCTTCGTCTATGGGGTGTTTGCTAGCTCAAGAGGGAGAAAATGGAGTCGAAAAAGCCATTTACTACCTGAGTAACAAGATGGTTGGTGCTGAAGAACGCTACACCGCTCTCGAAAAGACGTGTTGGGCTCTTGTTTGGGCATCCAAGAAATTAAGACACTACATGCTGGCTTACCCAGTGAAGTTGATTTCTCGAATGGATCCTCTCAAGTATCTGTTTGAAAAGCCTGCGCTTACTGGTAAGCTAGCACGTTGGTTGCTTTTGCTCGCAGAGTTTGACCTCGAGTATGTCACTAGGAAGTCTGTCAAGGGACGCGCGGTCGCCGAATTCCTGGCTGATCATCCTGTCAATGGGCCAGAGGACTCAGATTTTGCATTTCCGGATGAAGGGATAATGGTGGTGGTCAAGGACACCTGGACCCTTTATTTTGATGGAGCTGCTAATCAGAAGGGATACGGGATTGGAGTTTTGCTGATAACCCCCGAAGGTGCTCATATTCTGTTGGCATTTAAACTCAATTTCGACGTCACGAACAACCAAGCTGAATATGAGGCCTGCATCGTTGGTATGGAAGCCGCTCTTACGCTCGGTGTGGAGAAACTCGAGGTCATTGGTGATTCCAACCTTGTCGTTTCTCAGGCTAACGAGGACTGGAAAGTTCGGGAGGACAGATTAAAGCCTTATCACCAAGACCTGGAGGACCTCATTCCTCGTTTCAACAAAGTCACGTTCACGCACATCCCTCGGATGAAGAACCAGTTCGCTGATGCTCTAGCAACTCTAGCTTCCATGATCGAGCTTCCGATTGGTGTCAAGCTTCGACCTATTCTGATTGAACAGCGGGACTTGCCTGCTTATCAGTACATCAACGCCGTCGATGATGTTGATGATGGCCTACCCTGGTATCATGATATTTGGAATTTCATTGAAGGTGGTCAGTTCCCGCCTGATGCCACTAAGAAGGATCAAACAGCACTGCGAAGGTTGGCTGCTCAATACATTATCTGCGGAGGGAAGCTGTATCGGAGATCTTACTGCGGAGTGCACAAGCTCTGTGTCAGTGGTGCGGAGGCCACCAAAATCATGGAGGAAATTCACGAGGGAGTTTGTGGCCCTCACATGAGCGGGGTCATGCTTGCCAGAAAAATCCTGCGACAAGGTTACTTTTGGTCTACCATGGAATCTTAGTGTGTGGATTATGTGCGCCGCTGCCATAGGTGTCAAATCCATGCCAATCTCATGCATGTCCCTCCTTCTAAGCTATTCGGTATGACATCGCCTTGGCCCTTTTCTGTTTGGGGTATCGATGTTATCGGCATGATCAGGCCTTCTGCTTCGAACGGGCATCGGTTCATTTTGGTGGCAATAGATTACTTCACCAAGTGGGTCGAGGCTGAATCTTACAAGACCCTGACGGCGGTTCAGGTTGCTTAGTTCATCCGAAAGAACATCATCTATCGGTACGGGGTCCCACAGGCGTTCGTTTCTGACAATGGGGTCCATTTCAAAGGCAGGGTGTTAGAACTTTTCGAAGAATTCCAGATTCAGGTTCATCACTCAACGGTCTATCGCCCTCAGACGAATGGGGCGGTTGAGGCAGCCAACAAGAACATCGAGACTATCATTAAGAAATCCGCAGAGTCCGCCAGGGACTGGCACGAGCAGCTGCCTCTAGCTCTTTGGGGGTACCGCACGTCAATTCGAACATCAACAGGGGCTACCCCTTTTTCCCTAGTCTATGGGATGGAAGCTGTCCTTCCCATCGAGCTGGAAGTGCCAACTTTGAGGATCATGGCTGAATGTGAACTCACGGAGTCCGAATGGCTTAGCGGGAGGTTTGTCGAACTCATGCTTTTTAATGAGAGGAGGCTCTGTGCCTTGTATCATGTTCAGGGGTATCAGCGCAGAATTGCTCGGGCATTCAACAAGAAAGTGAAGTCTCGTGACTTGGCTGAAGGGGACATGGTCACAAAGGAAATCCGGGCTCCCATCTTCGATCTACGTGGTAAGTTCTGCCCGAAACGCGCGGGACCTTACATTATCAAGACCATCCTCTCAGGTGGGGCGGCTCAGCTCATTGATCTGGACGGCAACGAGTTCAACACTCTGGTCAACCTGGATCAACTTAAACGTTACTATCCTTAAGAGAAGCTCGTTGGGCCGAAAACCACAAGGGTGGGCGGTCCCAAGCAAAAATTAGAGCAAGCCTGCTAGACTGAAAACCCAAGGGGGCAGTTTAGGCAAAAATAAATAGGCATTCAATCAAAGCTCGCTAGACTGGAAACCTGCAAGGGCAGTCCTAGGCAAAAATTAGAGCGCAAAAGGGGAGCCAAAATACACGAGCGAATCTTAGCCTGAACTACGTTTTGACCTGATTCCCTAGCTTGGGATACGTAGGCAGTCTCTCTGTGAGATTTGGTCACAATCAATCAACTCGATCCGGGGTTTTTATTCCAGGGTGTGCCTCAACACTCAAACGGCGTGGCGTTCAACACTTGGACCAAAAATGGGAAAATTCTTAATCTTTCACCTTTATTCAAAACTATTATTTATATTACATAGGCTGAGCAGAGCCCTAAGAAAAACAGTAAAGCATCAAAAACAGAACGAAATGCTAAGAGGCCCTCACGGGCTCACAGTTTATTCTAGATCATTGGAGTTGAGTCAGGAGTCAGTCTGTGTTTTGTCTCCTTGCAACCTCTTCTCTTAACCATGCTACATAGCGGCGTTTGAGTCTTGTGCTGAAGTCGTCTTCCACTCCTCCAAGTTCTCTCAAGCCCCAGTTATGCTCATACCCTACCAGATGTTGGGCCGTGAATGCTGGAATCTAGAAATCTTCTGTCCCAGCTCAATGAAAGCCTTGGCTTATGCCTAATTGCCGCAGAATACGACCTGGAATGTAGAACGTGAAACTGGACAGCCCAGCAATCACCATTCTCTCGAAACCTGCAGAGTGCAGAGCCATATCCGGGATGTTCAGGGCTCCATGCCGCCAGACAATCTCGCGCGGAGACATCTCCCTCATGAAGGTGTACCACTCTCCTCAGACATCTCTGGGTACAACATTCCCCTTTGGTGCATCCGCCCGGGCAGACGGGGCCAGTTCGCTCCAGGAGCCGAGATTAGTCCGAGTTTGTCGCATAGCCACAACTGTACGAGCGAAAAGACAAGTAAGAAGCCACATAAGCCTGAGCGAAAGAAAACAAGTAAGAAGCTTCTATATAGCCCTAGCCGAGAGTTGAGGTAAAAGCAGACTGTGTGAAAGCCGGAAAAAGGTGAGCTGAGTGAGATTTTACCTGCAACAGGAGTGGACTGCCACCAAACGTGTTCGTCTGACTTGTGGCCACCAAATCCAAACCAATGAGCGTTTCGGCAAGCACCAGGGGAACTACGTTCTTTCGAACACCCATCTCTGTAGCCACGTAAACCAACGAGGGGTCGGGCCGTCCATGCGGAGACACCAGCAAATATGCGGCCACTATGCCAATTGACATGGCAAATCGACGTCGAGCCTACAGAACCATATCCGCTGGGTCGCCGTCGGGCCTGTACCATTCCATTAGGCGCACGACGTTTATCTGTCCGCCAATCAGCAGGCCTTCCGCCGCACCCCTGGAAATATTCAGACAGGTTTTCAACAGCTTTGACATGCTTTGCCTATAAGGTGGCACGACAATCACGCTCGAAGCAAAGCCTTGGAGATATGCCTGAAATTCTTCTACCGTCGGGCACAGCTCGTTGTCCCCAAATTGGAACACATGGACGTCCCGGTCCCAAAACTGCAGGGCTGCTCTCAGGATTTCGTGGCGGAGCCTTACACTTTTTAAGAAGCGAAAGGCGGCCAACCCGTGAGAACGGAAGCATAGCCAGTCGCTCGCGACAAATTCTTCGAGCCACGAGCTGATTAATGTGGGAAGATGATTTGCCATTTGGGGAACAGTGCCTGAAATTTTCCACGGAGAGCACACCCTTCATTTAGGGAGTTACTCTTTCTTTATAGGCCAAGCAAGGATTTAAAGTCTTGCCTTTGGATGAGGTGTCCATGCAAGGTGTCCCCCCACTTACTAAAAGATCAAGGGAACACCTCTGGGAGGAGCCAGAAACCCCTGCACGTCCAGACCTGCTGACAAAGCCTGCCACATTTTTCTATCCGAATGGGTCAAGGCTGGCCACTATAACAGGAGTTCTCCATCGCGCGATGGTCCTGAAGTGTCGCGCGACGGTTTGTACTCGCGCGATGGTTTCCTTTTGCTCGCGCGATGGTTTGTACTGTCTTTTTGGGGTTATTTTCCGGATTTTGACTCGGGCCAGATTTTGAAATTCCGATGCTTCCAGTAGATCATTATGGGTGATTATGACTATGTCGAAGCGTTGTTTGCTCAAATTACACGTTCGGTGACGAGTTCAGTCTCTCGAATGAATAACGGCCGGATGATTTAAAGTTGTTATTTAGCTGGTCAAGCCAGGCAAAGGATCGTACAATTTACAAAGCAAGTATTAAAAAGCAGAGCCAGAAGTTCGGCCAGCCCGATGGTTTCACTAATTA
Organism: Rhododendron henanense subsp. lingbaoense; assembly: GCA_020567845.1. Classification (NCBI taxonomy): domain Eukaryota; kingdom Viridiplantae; phylum Streptophyta; class Magnoliopsida; order Ericales; family Ericaceae; genus Rhododendron; species Rhododendron henanense. Next base: position 41,792,215 of record CM036313.1, on the reverse strand, counting down.
CAGTTAGGGTTTCACACGGGATTCAGAAATATCCCCTCAGCCTTGCTTCGACTTCAACGCGAAGCCACCTTACGTAACGACTCTCCAGCCATGTCTTGAACTCTGGGATTGGTTCCTTCAGCGTCCTATCGCCCCAGTTATCTTTATAGCAGCGCAAGTCCCATGAGGTGAATACGGGGAGGTCGAAGTCTTCCGCTCCGTATCGCTTGTATCCTTGGCTTCTTCCGAGTTGTCGGAGTGTACGCCCTGGGACGTAAAATGTGAAGCTCGATAGACCAGCGACTATCACTCTCTTGAATCCCGCTAAATTGAGCGTCATTTCCGGAAGGTTCAACCAGAGACATCTCCAGACTATGTCCTCAGAGTGCAGATCATTTAGAAAGGCAAACCATATATCCACCGGCAGGTCAGGGAAGATCATCGGTCTCTCGACCAAAAGCCTGGGGAAGTCTTCAAAGCCAGCCTGCGGCTCTACTAAAACTCCCACTTTGTCCGCCAGCCAGAGCTGCATGAGAACAGAGGACAGGTCAGAAATCAAATACAGCCTAAGTGTTTGGGGTGAAGCTGAAAATGCAAGAAAGTATGTCGAATAGGAATCTACCTGGAGCAGGATAGGACATCCACTGAAGGAATCGGCTTGCTCAAGTTTCAACATATCTAAGCCCAGGAGCGTTTCCGCTAAAACCACGAGCATGATGTTTTTCCCGTTATCCATTTGCAAGGCAATGCTCACCAATTTGGGACTTACCCCTCCATCGATAGGAACCAGCATGTACGCAGCCAGTGCGCATATGGACAAAACGAAGCGTCTGTGAGCCTCCCCCACATAATCTCCCAGGGCTCCCTCGGGCCCGTACAGCTCAATCAGGCGAAAGATGTTGAGTTCGCCGTTCTGAACAATATTGGCCGTCAGTGCCTCCGGAATGTTGAGTTCTGCCCGTAGGATTTGCTCCATGTCTTCGTGAACGAGCGGCACTGCAAGAACGTCTAGGTTGGCAAAGCCTGGCGCGTATGCTTGGAATTCTTCTATGGTGGGGCACATCTCGTCTTGTCGGAACCGGAAGACATGCACGATCGGGTCCCAGAAAGGCAATGCGGCTTGGAGGAGCTCGACGCACGGTCGAGCAAATCGGAGTTCTCGAATTGAGGACAAGCATCGGGACCGGGGGCTCGCCCAGTTTATGGTTTCTTCCCTCAGTAGCCAAGGGTCGAGCATTTCCATCAATGAATCTCCCATTTTGGTATCAAAGAGGGGTGTACACTGCATTCCTCCCAAGATTTTTCTTCTTATAACCAAAATGTTGGTGGGATTAGAGTTTAGGTGTCCCTCCACCTTGCCCAGCCAAGGACAACCTCCTTCTGCAACCCCAGAACAGCCCCTAAGACGTGGAGCAATGAACAGGGCAATGGCAATAATTTGGTCAAAACAAGGCAGCTTAGGAGGATTTGACTATCGCGCGACACTCTCAAAGCATCGCGCGATAGAGATTACTCGCGCGACAGTTCCAAACCATCGCGCGATGGTTGATCTGCAGTATTTGACAGATTCCAACAGCTACTATCCAATTTGGTCGATTTTCATTCCAAGGGTCTTTTTGCACTTTTTATGATTCCATCAAATCATTATAAGCATTTATGACTGTATCCAAGCATCGGTTTCCAAATGCCATGCTCAACGAAGATTTTGGACCCTCGGAGGCCTGTTTCAAGTTCAAATCGAGGTTTCGGGAGGTCGAACCTCGCCATGGAGGCTCTAGCCCATTTTGGTCATGCCATACAGGTCGCCTGGACCTTGAGTGACTGTGTGGAGGTGTCGGTTTCAGTCCGGGACATAATTGAGTTTTTCTTGAACGTTTTATGCCATTTTGCGTTGTTTTGTACATTTTTCGGTATAAGTCTTTTCTGGGGACGTTTTGTTCAGTTCCGTTGATTGGTACAGGTCATGTTGACCATCATCGACCTATCTGGAGTGTCAGTTTTGTCGTTAGCAGAACATTGTGAGTTTTGGCGTATCAATGCTCAAAATTTCATTATTTATCGTATCCTCGTATCCTAGGGTACCTTTCTCATTTCTTTCAGAGCTAGGCCAGTTTTTACGCTCATATGTGTCTCTGAATAGTCTCGGTGTGTTGTCAATGCAAGTTCGGTATTAGTGGCAGGTTTCACTTTCTCTTATTCGTAACGAGAAACAATAAACTTGAAAATTGCAAGCTTTTGTAAATAACCATGATCTATCCATATCAACTGCTATGTCAACGGCACGTCGGCCAATCAAAAACGCCAAGTCAAGTCAGGGCACATGCGCCCGCTAGTCAAAAGGCACGTAGGCCCTCAAAGTATCTGTCAAAAGCTATCTACTTGGACACGCAGGCCCGGAATCAAAAGCAAAAGCAGCATGCGAAAGGATAAACGGAGCCTTTGTCATCGCCCTCTGCACACTCAAAGCTCGTCACCGCTATCCGCACCGTCCCGTAGCTCCTGGGGATCGTCTCTGTACCCCGGATCATCGATGGAGTCGTCGGAGCCACTGCTAGTGGACGAATGCTCCTCGTCCTCTCCTTCCTCCTCATCCTCTGCCTCCTCTGCGTCCTCTTCTTCCTCATCCTCGGAAGTACGACCCAAGAGTAGCCGCTTCCGCCGGCTCGGCTCCTCCACTGTCGGCTTCTCGCGCTTCTTGAGTTGGTACCGAAGCTCAGCTTGCCTCGCGGCTCGTCTGTATTCCTCCTCGTGTGCGCGCGCCGTCTGTAAGCCCCTCGTCTGTCGCCGCGTAGCAGTGACCGGAGGTGTGGGTTTCTTCGCCGCCGCCTTCTTCGGTGGCGGATCTCGCGCACTCTTCCTCCTAGGGTTCATCTTCCCCTGCACCTGCATTGGCATTTCATTTCAGCATGAGTATCTGTTGTGCATATTGTATTTCTGTATTGAAAACAGGTACAGTCTATCAAGCTACGAAAGCAGGAATGTATCGTTTTTCATACCTGGGTCCTCTGAACAACGGCTGCCTGAGTCGGCTGTGGTGTCGGCCCCTGGTACTGCAACTCCAATGGCATGCCGCTCGCCGCCCTTCTCACCACATTCTCCAACGCCAGCATGCGTCGAACGGCCTCGTTCACCCACTCAGTTGGCACCTGCATGCAATTCAAGTTCATCAGGCTATTCAGCATGTGATTCAAGTATTTGGGAACTCAAAAGCAATATTGGAAGCTGGGTCTTACCGAAACAGTCACAGGAGTGGGCTCCGCTCTCGCGGGCACTAACTGTAACTCTGCAGGATTCCCCTGGCTGTCAACCACAAGAATCCTCCAAAGCAGCGCAGGAAGTCCACCAACTACCGGTCCGCTCGGGGCTCGCCTTGCCCGGCTCTCACCTCCGCTCCGTCCCTCTCCAGCTGCTCTCCTCTCCTCAGCAGCCCCTGCAACCTGGCCCCTCACCTCTCTCAGGCCACGGATCCCCAGTGGACCCGCCAGGAAGTCTCTCTGGTAGACAGCATAGTCCCTACCAGGACGCAGGTAGCGTGCAAGCTCAGTATCCGGCCTCGTGAACCTCTCCAGCTCAGCCCGCGTGTACTCTCCCGTGTGTGAAGCTCGAGGTGGGAGCGGCCCTGGCACCCAAAACTCAGGGTAACCAAGCGACTGGCGCATCACTCGATCCCCCAAGTACCACTGCCAACCGAAGGCCGACTCCAGTAACACCCTGCTGGCTGTAACAACCCTGCTCCGGGCCAAGTACTCTGGCTCTGGTTCCGCTCTCCTCCAGGGATCCCAATTGACCTGCAATTCAAAGCAAACAAAGCAATGCGAACAATTGATCAGCAACAACATTAAAGCAAGGAAATGGACACATGTCTGATGCTTATGATTACGTGTTCATACCTGTGAGGCCCTGAGCTCGTCCAAGTACAGCCTGAAGGCGTTGAGCTCGCCTCTCCCTTCCTTCTTCCCCGTGCTTGCCTTGCTCCACTTCAGCGCGCGAGGGAGGGTGCTCAAGTCTGGATGCTTGCACTCCGGCGGATACATCCGCAAAACCTCGTAGGCCCAAAGCTGCAATGATTAGACAAGTTCAAACATTAGTCAAGGCATGTGGTATTTGAAATCGAAACAGTCAAGCAGACTAAACGATGGACGAGCAAAATCAAATTGTGCTTAATAAAGGGTTAGAATCATACCTCCCAGACCCTCCAGTAGCCAGCCGTGCTCTTACCCGTCCTCGACGAGTGGCCAAAGAAGTGGTAGGCCGTCCCGAGAGTAGCTCCGCCCCAGTCAAAGCGTGAGGCCGTCCTCAAATCCCTCAACGCTGGCAAGTAAGAGAGGTGGACTTTACTTCGTCTGTTTGGGTACAGAGTAGCACCAAACAGGTATAGCAGAAACGCCCGGGCCATCTGCTCCGCCTCCCGATCACTCGTCACCTCCTTCTTCAAGTAGTCCTTGAATTGGTCGTACCTCGCCATCCCCTCCTCTATCCTGGGCGCCTTGCCCAGAAACCACTCCAGAGCGGCCCGATCCTCCTGGATCCCCGAGTCGAACGGGATGGGCTCGCCTCCAACCCTCAGCCCCGTGATCGCTGCGAAGTCTGCAGGCGTCACCGTCATCTCCCCAGGAGGTAGGTGGAAGGTATTGGTGGTATCCATCCACCTCTCAGCAAGTGCAACAAGGACGGCATGGTCAATCCTCGCCGGGGTCAAAGTCCGCACAAACTCCCCGAAGCCTGCCTCGTCCACCAGCCGCCTCACTCTCTCCGGCAGCCCCTCGTACAGCTGCAAGGACATGCACGCGCCCCCGAAGCCGCGGATATCCCTCTGTCCTGCGCCAGCCTGTTTCAAACACAAAGACAAGCAGCAAAAGGGTTCATCAGTATACAGGAAGTTCATTCTCAAGTTCTAGGTAATCAATGAAGCCTAGGACACATGCTCGGCTTAAGTCCTATGCCATAGCTCAGCTCGAGAGTGCGGTGTGCTATTCTAGATTCCCGTGCGTACGGAGTTTTCATTTTCAAGTTCTAGGTAACCAATAAAGTCTGCAACGGATGGTTGGTTCAAGTTATTGCATGCTGGGCGTACGTTACAAGAAGTACATAGTTTTGGCATGGTTTGGCTCGCAGGTCATCTATACAATCCTAAGTTCAAGCTTGTTCTAGCAAGTATCAAAATTGAACTATGGAAAGCAAAATATTGAAATTAAATTGCAAATGGTGTTTTCTGGGAATATACCTCCATCCATGTCGCTGCAATGTGGGCCCGAGGATCTCTCAACACCAACTCGTCGTCGTAGTCTCTCCGCGACGGTACGCGTGCCGCAATGCCCGACGGCACAAAGAGGTGCGGCGTAGGAAGCACGTATGCTTCCGCTGAAAAGCCCGGCCGACTCGTGTTCTTCGCCTCCGTCACGGCCGTAACCCTAGGCCCCTGTGCCTCGACTCTGGCCCTCTCCTCGGCCTCTGCATCTCTCAAGAGCTCCTCTCTCTCCTGTCTCTCTCTCTCGGCCCTCTCCGCGGCCTCTGAAGCCTCAATGGCCCGGGCACGATCCTCTCTGGCCTTTAGGACCAACTCCCCAATCAGGGGGTTGTCCTCCAGAAGCTTTACCACTGCCTCGTCGGTCAAGAACTCGGCAACGTCGCGTTTTGTGATCGGCCTATGACTCGACGACGTCACCACGGGCCGAAACAAAATGTCCTCTTCTCGGACCTCAACCGGAGTCTCTGTGACCTCCTCCTCGGCGTCTATAACGCTTTTGCCCTCCGCCGAGTCCCTCGGCAGGGACCCGGCCGGCTCAACAGTGTCATCTCCTGACCCACTACTACTGCCTCCTCCAGCATCAACCCTCGCGCGAGGCTCCTCCTCTGTCGCGCGAGGGTGCTCTCCAGCACCAACATCTCCGACATCCCCTGGACCCAATCCGGCCACTACTGACCCTTCTACGGCCGTGCTAGGGTCAAGCCGCTCAACACTGTGGCCCACGGCCCCTGTATCAACCATCGCGCGAGCCTCTGGCTCCGTCGCGCGATGGATCTCGCCATCACCAGGTGTCTGCTCAAGGCACTGTTCTTCGTCGTCGCCGCCTACCGCCGCTGCACCGGCGTCTATACCAACCTCCGCCGCCGTCTGATCGACCGTTTCAAGACCCGTTGGCCCTCCTCGGTCCTCCGGTTGATCAATAACGTCGCCGCTACCTCCGTCACCACCCTGATCCGCCATGGCTGTGATAGGTATGCGTCAGTCTGATGATTTCGTGGATGTTTTGGGGGGTTGAGAGGGTTTGAGTTTGGTTTGAGAGGAGAGACGAGAGTGGGAGGAGTTTCAAAGTTTTGAAACTGTTGTGGTACTGTTCTGGTAACGTCCCCGCGACGTTTAAACGATTGGAACGGGTATGGGCCGGGTCTGGGCCTGTTCAGACCCAAGCCCTAGCCCGAGACCCTCGCGCGACGATTCACAAGTGTCGCGCGACACTTTGTTTTGGGCCTCAGGCCCAGTCCAGATTCTAAGTCCGGACCAATCTCAAATACTCCCTTGTTGGGGTCCATGGCTCTTTGATATGTTGTACAATGAATTAGAGGGTCATTTTCGGAAGTCTCGCCTTCTGGCCCGAAGACTTTTATATCCCCAGCAGTGGTCCGCCTGCAATCAGCAACGATCCATCCGTCCGATCAACTATCAGCGACGATCCATCCGTCCGATCAACTATCAGCGACGATCCATCCGTCCGTTCAACAATCAGCGACGATCCATCCGTTCGATCTTCATTCAGCGACGATCCATCAGTCCGATCTTCAATCAGAGACGATCGATCCGTCCGATCAATCAATCAGCGACGATCAATCCGTCCGATCAACAATCAGCGACGATCTATCCGTCCGATCTTCAATCAGCGACGATCCATCCGTCCGATCTTCAATCAGCGACGATCGATCCGTCCGATCAATCAATCAGCGACGATCCATCCGTCCGATCTTCAATCAGCGACGATCGATCCGTCCGATCAATCAATCAGCGACGATCTATCCGTCCGATAAACAATCAGCGACGATCGATCCGTCCGATCTTCAATCAGCGACGATCCATCCGTCCGATCTTCAATCAGCGACGATCCATCCGTCCGATCTTCAATCAGCGACGATCGATCCGTCCGATCAATCAATCAGCGACGATCGATCCGTCCGATCAATCAATCAGCGACGATCCATCCGTCCGATCTTCAATCACCGACGATCCATCCGTCCGATCAACAATCAGCGACGATCAATCCGTCCGATCTTCAATCAGCGACGATCCATCCGTCCGATCAATCAATCAGCGACGATCCATCCGTCCGATCAACAATCAGCGACGATCCATCCGTCCGATCTTCAATCAGCGACGATCGATCCGTCCGATCAATCAATCAGCGACGATCTATCCGTCCGATCAACAATCAGCGACGATCGATCCGTCCGATCTTCAATCAGCGACGATCCATCCGTCCGATCTTCAATCAGCGACGATTGATCCGTTCGATCAACAATCAGCAACGATCGATCAGTCCGATCTTCAATCAGCGACGATCCATCCGTCCGATCTTCAATCAGCGACGATCGATCCGTCCGATCAATTAATCAGCGACGATCATTCCGTCAGATCAATCAATAAGCGACGATCCATCCGTCCGATCAACAATCAGCGACGATCTATCCGTCCGATCTTCAATCAGCGAAGATCGATCCGTCCGATCTTTAATCAGCGACGATCGATCCGTCCGATCAATCAATCGGCGACGATCGATCCGTCCGATCAACAATCGGCGACGATCTATCGGTCCGATCTTCAATCTGCGACGATCCATCCGTCCGATCAACAATCGGCGACGATCCATCCGTCCGATCTTCATTCGGCGACGATCCATACGTCCGATCTTCAATCGGCGACGATCGATCCGTCCGATCGACAATCTGCGACGATCGATCCGTCCGATCGACAATCAGCGACGATCGATCCGTCCGATCTTCAATCCGCGACGATCCATCCGTCCCATCTTCAATCTGCGACGATCGATCCGTCCTATCAATTAATCAGCGACGATCGATCCGTCCGATCAATCAATCAGCGACGATCGATCCGTTCGATCAATCAATCAGCGATGATCCATCCGTCCGATCTTCAATCAGCGACGATCGATCCGTCCGATCAATCAATCAGCGACGATCCATCCGTCCGATCAATCAATCAGTGACGATCTATCCGTCCGATCAACAATCAGCGACGATCGATCCGTCCGATCTTCAATCAGCGACGATCCATTCGTCCGATCTTCAATCAGCGACGATCGATCCGTCCGATCAATCAATCAGCGACGATCCATCCGTCCGATCAATCAATCAGCGACGATCTATCCGTCCGATCAACAATCAGCGACGATCCATCCGTCCATCAACAATCAGCGACGATCCATCCGTCCGATCTTCAATCAGCGACGATCGATCCTTCCGATCAATCAATCAGCGACGATCCATCCGTCCGATCAATCAATCAGCGACGATCTATCCGTCCGATCAACAATCAGCGACGATCGATCCGTTCGATCTTCAATCAGCGACGATCCATCCGTCCGATCTTCAATCAGCGACGATCGATCCGTCCGATCAATCAATCAGCGACGATCCATCCCTCCGATCTTCAATCACCGACGATCCATCCGTCCGATCAATCAATCAGCGAAGATCCATCCGTCCGATCAACAATCAGCGACGATCTATCCGTCCGATCAACAATCAGCGACGATCCATCCGTCCCATCTTCAATCTGCGACGATCGATCCGTCCTATCAATTAATCAGCGACGATCCATCCGTCCGATCTTCAATCAGCGAGGATCGATCCGTCCGATCAATCAATCAGCGACGATCAATCCGTCCGATCAATCAATCAGCGACGATCAATCCGTCCGATCAACAATCAGCGACGATCTATCGGTCCGATCTTCATTCAGCAACGATCCATCCGTCCGATCTTCCATCAGCGATGATCCATCCGTCCGATCAATCAATCAGCGACGATTGATCCGTCCGATCAATCAATCAGCGACGATCAATCCGTCTGATCAATCAATCAGCGACGATCAATCCGTCCGATCAATCAATCAGCGACGATCCATCCGTCCGATCTTCAATTTCCCCTTGGTGCACGGTATTTTTATATACTCGTCTGCATTTTCCATTTAATCGACTTTTGGGCGGATTTGGTGGGTGTCTAGAAATCTTTAACGTTACCCGTACTAGTCAATGGTGCTCCGCGTGCCGTCAAAGAGGGACTACTATAGACACCCCAATCTGGATCTCCCAATTGTTTTACTTTATTTTACGATTTTATTGTTTCCCCGATGATGAAATCGGATCAAACGAGCTTGGATTGGGAATGGATTAAGCTAGGAATGCTTAGAACCCTGTTTGAACCTTTTGAACCTTTCAGTACCTTCAGTCAAACCCTAGGGTCAGATTTGACCATCGCGCAACCCTTCATTTTCCTCGCGCGATACTCAGTTTGCTAGGTGTGGTCAAAGTCAAACTGTTGACTGTTGACCATCCCGCAATAGTTACTGACACTCGCGCGATGGTTCTCTCCTGTCCCTATCACATGGTCCAGTTGGACTTGTGATGAGTGGATGTCACATGGGTCCCCATGGGCTGGAACCCCGTTTTCCTCAGCTGAACAGAGTTCTGGCAGGTTCTAACCACATGCATCTCCCAACCACTTCACCACCTTGTTGGCTAGCTTTACAACCAAGTTGTGACCAGCCTTGTTGGCTGGTCCTAAGGCCATGTTTGGTCACTAACCAGCCCTTGCACTCTCCCTATAAATACCCCCCTTCATCCTCCATATTAAGGGTTCCAAGAATTTGATTAAGAAGTTCAACCATCATTTTACAAGGCAAACAATAGCTAGCACAAAGTTACTAACCCCAAACCCCATCCTAATCTTCCATACTTAGTGTTTCAATGTACACTTAGTTGCAAGGCCACACCAATCAATCCAATCCATTTCCAAACCCTTTCCAAGCAAAGGTATAATATTCATGCCTGTTTCTGTTTTGATCCCTGAGGGGGGCTGACAGGGCCAAGGCTGGTAATTAATACCATGTCCTGGTCCTAAAGCCAGCAGAGTAACAAGAATTCGTGGCAGTTACACCCTCGCGCGACGGTCAACCACACTCGCGCGACACTTGTGTCAGCAAGAGAATGGACCTCGTGGGGAAGGGAGGCTAGCCCTTGTCTGTTTTGGCAATATATTCATGCCTGTTGTACTTTATTTTGATTTTTAGATCACTGTTATGCATGCAAAAACAAAATACAGTAGCTAGTTTATTTACTTTAAATAGTTTGGAATGCCCTTGGGATCCCCTGAATCTGTCTCAGGACCCTAAGCATGCAAAGCAATTCCTGGAAGTCCAGTCAGGAATGTCGCGCGGGACTCACTCTCTGTCGCGCGACAGTTCTGTGACTTCCATGAATAGCCCTTGCATGGGCAACTAGGCCTTTGGCCTCTGTTTTAATACCCCCTCTGTTTAGGGGTTGTGTTTCATTTCATTTGGTCCCTTTTGAAGCAATCTGTAATAAGTAGTATTCTTACAGTTCCATATAAACTGCTTGGTTTGCTTCCTGGGTGTGCACTGGTCCTTCCAGAGCCCAGAAGGGGATGAACTTGGAACTGTGGTGAGATGACAACAATCGCGCAAGGGTCAGTGTGTCTCGCGCGATGGTTTGCTTGCATGCAGATCTTTTCATACATGCAAGTTGGCCATCGTGCAGGGTAAATCTGTCCCGAGCCTAGTTTTGGCATCTGATCGCTATTTTTTTAAGTTCATCCCATTTATTACTCGTCATACCATCCATCCATGCTATCATTTGATCACATCTTGCAAATTGTTACAGTTTTAATCCCTGATTAACTGTTCCCCCGCCCTAATTGGCTAAAATTAATCAAAAGAAGAAGAATCACAAAAGTTTTCATAAAAATGCCTAAGTAGAGACCGATCTCCGGATTGGGCGAGAGGGGTGCCTTAAAACCCTTCCCCTCTCGTAACTTGGCTCCCGAACCCAGATATGGTTATGACGGACTGGTTTCCTTAACTTTTTCAAACAAACAGCGCGGCAAGTGCTTCGAAATGCGGTTCCTTGAGTGTCGGACCCTCAAAACTCAAGTGGCGACTCTGTATTTCTGAGCGCTTGCCACCGGCGCTCGTGCTCCCTCGATTTTCTGAAAAAGGGCCGCAAACGGCGGGAAGGAACGAAATCCTTTCTCTCCGAAGGGCATGCTGCCCACAAGAGGTTTCAGGAAGCTGATGCTGAGAGAATCAGACTGATGAATGAAAACACCCGTTTGATTCGATCAGTCACAAGGGTGGAAAGAGAGAGAGATAAAGCCAAGCTGGAAGCCGATGAGATGAAGATGAAGCTTGACACTGCCGAAGAGAACCTTCGCCAGGCGCTATCTGAGATCGACAGCACCAAGAAAGCAGCCCATGAAGATGGATTCCAGAAGGGCTTTGATGCTGCAATAGCAAACTATGTGGAGCAGATGCCCGGTATCCAGGACCAGATCTGGAGTGTGTGCTGGGAGGCGTGCCTGACAAAAGTGGGAGCCCCTGAAGATTCCAGCCTCTGGATAGACAATGATTTGCGCAGCAGACGTCTCCAGTAATCTCATGACTCCGAGGAGCCCCGTCTTGATGACATTGAGGAGTAGATTGACGACTTCGCTGATGCAGATGAGGAGATTCAGATGGAGTCCCAAGGCGTTCCAACCGAACTCAACGGAGCAGATCTTGAACAGCCACAGGTGGAGGGAACAGCAAATGACCCTGTCATTCTAGAGGAACAACAAGCTGGGGATAGGAATGCTGCAGAGGTTCCAAACAACATTACTCCAGAGATCCAGAACCTGGACTGAGCTTGGTAATCCTTTCTAAACTTCCTAATTAACAATTGCAACAGCTTACTATTTTTGGAGGTCCTGTGCGGCCGTGATCCTCAGCCCTGCGTGGCATCAGTATACTTTAATATACTTTTAACACATGTATTTGGCCCTTCGTGGCATTACATTGGTTTGCTCGGCCCTTCGTGGCTTTTTGATATTGCAGGTGGCCCTTCGTGGCCAGACGTTCATGCTGAATTGCTAAGTTTTCCATACTTAGTCAGTTTCACGTACATATTAAGTGTTTGGTATTTATCAAGTGTGTTCATACTTGGATATTCATCTAAGTTTTGCTCGTCCTTAGCTGCTTGTGCGTATGCTAGTGTGCATCCCAGTTTTCACGTACTTGGGAATATTCCTAGGTTTATTCATACTTAGATAAATCTGCACATTCTCGTATGCTCCCCAAGTTCTACGTATTTGGACAAATTACTAAGTATATTCGTACTTGGCTGTTATGTTGCTTCTAAGTTTTTCATACTTAGCCACTTGTGCAAACAAAGAACTTAAGTATTTCGTACTTAATCGGATCAAGTATTTTCATACTTGGGAAAGAGACAAATTATTCGTTCTTGCTCATAGTTTCGAGTTTTATCGTACTCAAGAGGAATCTGTACATCTGATGTTTTTTATTCACTCAATGTGTAATACCAGCTTTGTTCGTATCTGGTTAATTACTTGTAGACAAAATTTCGTTATGTCTTATTTCCAAGTATTTCGTACTTTGGAATTACTTTGTTTAAGTTTCTCGTACTTAAAACAGATTGTTAAGTTTTATCGTACTTAGCAATAATCTTTTTCGTATATTCGTACGCTGCCGGGCATTCGTGCCTTTATTCTAAGTGTTTCGTACTTAGATAATCTAAGTTTTTCGTACTAATATAGTTAGCACGTATTTTCGTACGTTCTAAGGCATTCATACCTATTACATGCTCCCCAATACGAAGGAGGGACAGCTTGGCCATTTTTCGTATTCATAAGTTAAAAAACAGCCATATACCAGAAGAAATAAAATTTCTGAAAAATCAAATATGTTGCAAAAACATAACTTTTATTCATAGTTCTCAAACTCAAGGAGTCGTTATGCGTACCCCTTGCAACTAACAGAAAAAACAAAGGAATTTTCTTCGTAATTCCCACACAATTACGCAATCCTAAAATAGAATGAATGATAAACCAAGAAGTTTTTTTAAACAAAAAACTTTCTTAAATTGTGGACATTCCAAGGCCTTGGCACTGGGTTCCCGTCCAGGTCTGCCAACCTATAAGCCCCAATGCCCACAATTTCAGTTACTCGATATGGACCTTCCTAATTTGCTCCTAGCTTTCCCTCATTAGCCACTTTGGTATTGCCAAGTACTTTTCGAAGCACAAGGTCCCCAATACCAAATTCTCGAGGGTGGACATGTTTGTTGTAGCCTTTCATTAGCTGTTCCTGGTATGAGGCCAGGTGGACCAGGGCCCTTTGTCTCCTTTCTTCGGCTAGATCAAGCTCAATCTCTAGGGCCCTGTCATTACCCCCACTCTCAACCAATGCAGTCCTGTTGGTTGGAAGGCCAACTTCGAGGGGTATAACTGCCTTTGTACCATATGCTAATGAATAGGGGGTCTCTCCCGTAGACCTCCTAGGCGTTGTTCGGTGAGTCCACAACACCAGTGGTAGTTCATCAGGCCATTAGCCTTTTGCTTTGTCCAACCTTTTCTTGATCCCATCGAGAATGGTTTTGTTGGAGGCTTCTGCTTGCCCATTGCTCTGAGGGTAAGCAGGAGTTGAGTAATAGTTCCTTATTCCATACTGGGAACAGAAAGTCTTAAACTTTTTCTGGAACTATGCCCCATTATCTGTGATCAAAGAGTAAGGGACCGCAAAGCGAGTAATGATACTCTTCCACACAAACCTTTCTATCATGGGTTCAGTGATTTTGGCCAAGGGTTCTGCCTCGATCCACTTTGTGAAGTAATCAGTGGCCACTAACAAGAACTTTCGATTTCCTGTTGCTTTATGGAGTGGACCCACGATGTCCATTCCCCACTGGGCAAATGGCCAGGGGCTAGTCAAAGGCACTAGGTCTTCGGCTGGTGTTCTTATCATAGGTGAGAACTTCTGACATTTCTCATAGATCTTAACATAAACCTTGGCATCTTCCTGCATGTGTGGCCACCAGTATCCTTGGGTAATTGCTCGGTGGGCAATAGATCTGCCCCCAGCATGGCTTCCACATGTTCCTTCGTGTATCTCATGGAGGAACTTCTGCACCATCTCGGGGTGTACATAAAGCAAATACGGCCCAGTGAAGGACTTTCTATATAGCTTCCTCTCGAGGGACAGCCAAAACCTTGCAGACTTGGTTTTGATCTTATGTGCTTCCTTCTTATCTGAAGGGAGTGTTTCATCTCGTAAAAACTCCACGATTGGATCCATCCAACTTGGTCCTTGGTTCACGTCCAGGACCAAGTCTATACTTCTGCCGATGCTCGGCTCGGTCAAGTAGTCAACTGCTACTTTTCGTTTAAACTCAGTTGGAATAGCTGCAGCCAGCCAAGCCAAAGAATCCGCATGAGAATTCTGTCCAGAGCTTATCTGCTCTATACATACCCTTTCGAAGGTATTAAGCAAACCTCTGGCCGCCTCCACGTAGGCCGCCATCTTCTCATTTCGAGCTTCATACTCGCCGGACAGTTGGTTTACCACTAGTTGTGAATCACAATAAACCCTGATCCTTTTAACCTTCAGAGTTTTTGCACTGTTCAAGCCGACCAAGAGAGCCTCGTACTCTGCTACATTATTTGATGCACTAAAGCCAAGCCGAATAGACTGTTCCAACATAACCCCTCCGGGAGGGAACAAAACAATACCAATACCTAAACCAGTGTTGCAGGCAGAACCGCCGATAAATAGTTTCCATTCCAAAGGGTCCTGTTCGGCAGGCGCCTTACCTTTCCTTTTTGACAATTCAACTTTCTGCTCCTGTCTCGCAGGAGGCTGAGGTGCTACTGTTGGTGAGAATTCTGCCACAAAATCTGCTAACACTTGGCCCTTTATTGCAGTGCGCGGCTGGAAGTCAATATCATATTGACTTAACTCGACAGACCAAGTTGAGATCCGTCCAGAGAAATCTGCCTTTCGTAGCAGTGATCTTAATGGAAATTCAGTATAGACCACAACTCTATGGCTCTGGAAGTAATGAGGCAATTTTCTCGTTGCTGTCCTCAAAGCAAGGACTAGTTTTTCGAGGGGCAGATACCTCGTTTCTGCATCCAAGAGTGTTTTGTTCACATAATAAACTGGGATTTGTTCGGGCCCCTTGTCCCTTAACAGAACTGCACTCACAGCATGTTCAGAAACTGCTAAATATAAAACCAAAGTCTCACCTGGGTCTGGAGTTGACAAGAGGGGGGCTTGAGCCAAATATTTCTTTAAACCCTGGAATGCCTGCTCACATTCTGCTCCCCATTCAAATCCTTCTCTTTTCTTCAGCAACTGGAAGAAATGCCTACACTTATCACTTGAACGGCTAATGAACCTATTGAGGGCCGCAGCCATCCCAGTCAGCCTCTGGACTTCCTTCGTAGTCTTAGGACTTTGTAGCTTCTGTAAGGCCGTTATCTGATCAGGGTTTGCCTCGATCCCTCTCAGAGTTACCAGGTGGCCCAAGAATTTTCCAGAACCAACTCCAAACGCACATTTCGAGGCGTTGAGTTTCAACTTGTATTTCCTTAAAATTCCAAAGGCTTCTTTCAAGTCCAGAATGTGCCCTTGCCGGGTTTTGCTTTTGACCACCATATCATCTATGTATACCTCCATAGTTTGGCCAAGAAGTTTCTTGAACATAATTGTTGCCAGCCTTTGGTAAGTCGCTCCTGCGTTCCTCAGTCCAAAAGGCATAACACTGTAACAATACAACCCTCGTGGTGTAATAAAAGAAGTCTTCTCTTGATCAGGCCCAAACATGGCAATCTGATGATACCCCCGATATGCGTCGAGGAAACTCATCCGTTCATACCCAGCAGTGGTGTCAACCAATTGATCAATCATTGGGAGAGGGAAGCTATCTTTAGGACATGCTTTATTCAAGTCTGTGAAGTCTACACAGACACGCCATTTTCCATTCTTCTTTTTCATGACCACAGTGTTAGACAGCCACTCTGGGTAATAGACTTCTCGTATTGCTTTGGCCTCTAGCAAACGATCCACTTCTTCAATAACAGCGTCAACATGCTGTACAGCTGCCCTTCTTTTCTTCTGAATAACGGGCTTATGCTGCGGGTCAACATTTAGGTGGTGGCAGATCACATCTGCATCCACTCCAGGCATTTCCTCCGGTACCCAAGCAAACACATCAACATGTTCTTTCAAGAAACCCACCAGTTCGGATTCCTCCTCATCCGGCAGTGACTCCCCAATTAGAAAATACCTCTCAGGATCAGTCTCATTGATCTGTATCTTCTTCAGGCCTTCCACTACTTTCTCTGCTGGATCTCTTCCGACATCCTCGACAGTTGGTTGATCTGGTACTTCTACCATTTGAACTTGATGGGCCTTTGGAACTTTCTTGATGATGGAAATTAGGCATTGTTGTGCTGACTTTTGATTTCCCCTGATCTTCTCGATCTCGTTAAACCCTGGGAATTTCACCATCTGGTGATATGTAGAAGAAACAGCCCTCATCATATGCAACCAAGTTCTTCCTATAATTGCATTATAGGAGGATGGTACATCCACAACCAAGAAGTCAGTCCTTAAGACAACTGTCCCAGCCCGAACAGGCAGCGTTACTTTCCCGAGGGGCCACACTTCACCTGCACCAAATCCAACTAAGGGTGTAATAGATTGTTCCAAATCTGTCTGCTTGAGCCCCAATTTTTTGAATGCTTCGTAGTATAACACCTCTGTACAGCTCCCTGAGTCCACCAGGATCCTCTCAATGTCGTATTCCCCAATTCGTAGGGTTATGACTAATGCATCGTTGTGGGGCACCTGGACTTCTTTCAGATCTTCATCTATAAAGACTATGCTTTCGTTGGATATGCCATTCTCTCGCCCTCTTTTGTTTCCCAACCGCATAACATGCTGGTCATGTTTGGCTTGCCTCTGGAGTAGCCTCACCTCATTCCTCGTATAAGGTGCAGCCAATCCATGTATCATATGGATTACCCCCTTAGGATTTTGTTCATAATCCAACTCCATTACTTTCCCTTTATCTTTGGGATCTTCCTGAATGAATTCCTTAAGGTAACCACGAGAGACTAAATCGTCGAGATGTCTCTTGTACATTTCACAGTCCTCAGTCATGTGGCCCCAATCTTTGTGGTAGCTGCAGTGCTGATTCGTAGCACGTTTTGCATCCTTATCTCCTCCTAGACTTGGGGGCCATTTGAAGTAAGGCTGATTCTTTATTCGATAAAGAATCCTATAGATTGGTTCTTTCCAAACCGTGGTTATTGAAAAGAATGACTTAAGGTCAGGTGCCTGTTTCTCCCTATATGGTTCTTTCTTAACCTGCCCGTACTCCTTTCTCTCGCGGTAAGTTTTGGGCTCTGGTTTATCCGCCTTCTTTGCTGGAGTCTTTGGCTGTTCGGAAACTACTCTGCCTTCCTTCCGGAGTATGTCATCCTCCATTCTGGCGTGTTGTTCGATACACTCCATCAGCCTTGCCAATGATGCCACCGGATGTTTGTTCAATGACCGGCGTAACTCGCCCTGAACAGGCAGGCCAGTTTTGAATGTAGCAATCGCATACTCCTCACTGCAACTGTCTATCTCATTGAAGGTCTCCCAGTACTTCTTTGCATAGTCTCTGATCGGCTCATTGTCCTCCTGCTTCATCATTGAGAGACTTTCGAATGTCTTAAGAGCCTTTCTACTTGTCAAAAACCGAGCAGTGAACTCTTCTGCTAATTGCGTCCATCCTCGTATGGAGCGTGGTTCCAACTTATGGAACCATGATAAGGCCACCTTTCCCAAGCTTGAAGGGAACATCTTACACATAATGGCATCATCCCCATCATGCACGAACATAGCCTGTTGGTAATGTTGTACGTGAGCAACGGGGTCCGCATTTGTCTCGTAAAGTACGAACGTCCCATGCTTCACTTTGCTCGGTAAGCGCGCATCCTGTAGCCTTTTTGAAAAGGGTGATGCCGCTATATTACTCAGGGCCTGCCTTGCTGCTTCTCGTGCAGTCATGGACCTATCTTCTCATTTTTTGGATTCCTGGGCCACTGCCATGTTCCAATCATTATCAGGTCTCTCGTACCTGTCCCTATGGTGTTTTCTAACGCCTTCCTCGGGTGAGGAGCTTCGGCTCCTGCTCCTCCTGTGACGTGGGGGAGTTCTTTGCCTGATCAGACTCCTGCTCCTTTTTCGTGAAGAAACCCTTTTCCTTCCAGGATTGGGGCTCCTGGACTTGCTCCTCCTTCTTCGTGAAGGGGCCTTTGTGTACTCCACCATGGCCAGCCCGTCTCCCCTGGATTTCCTTCGCGACAATCCAGAGGCCTCAGGATGTTCTCGGATCCGTTCTAACTCTCGGATCTCGTGTTCTCTTTTCCGAATTAGTCGAGCAAATTCCTCGACTTCCTGCCTCTTCTTGTCGAGGATGTCTTCGTTGCTATGCACACTTTTTGAATATGCGATCGACTCTCCCCTTTGATGGGA
Organism: Rhododendron henanense subsp. lingbaoense; assembly: GCA_020567845.1. Lineage (NCBI taxonomy): Eukaryota > Viridiplantae > Streptophyta > Magnoliopsida > Ericales > Ericaceae > Rhododendron > Rhododendron henanense. The sequence goes on along the minus strand of CM036313.1, from coordinate 41,773,629 downwards.
TTTGCTCCTTCGCGTGGAGGTTGTAGTCGTTCTACCCTCCTTATTCTTGGAGTCATCTTGGATGGTGAGAGGATCTCTGCTTGTCGTCCTCTTATCATGCCCGCTGGTAGGCTTTCTCGGAGCACCTGGTGGGGATTTATCTCCTCCCCCACTAGCCTGGTTCTTATCAGCGAGCGGTGTGATTGGATCTACTTCCACCATGGTCGTATTTCAAAAGGGAACTCTTTCGTTTCCCACAGACGGCGCCAATTGTAGGTGGAGAAAAATAGATAGTACCTAGAACAACACTGAATGTCCTTTCTTCACGTGCTGTCCAACCGGAACCCTAATACCTTCGCCTGAACCCTAACCTGTAAAACAGACAAGGGGTGAGCGCACCTTTGCCTCTCGTGGCAAAGGCCCTCCAATGCCTAAGTTAGTATCTCGTACTGTACCAAAACCCTAATTCTCAGTAGGAAAGTGTAGAATGAATGCAACTTATTGCGTACCTTTTTCCTCTAGGTTTAACTTGTATTTATAGATATCCATTTGCTTGCTCTTCAAGCGTCCTCATTGTCCCAGATCTCTTACTTCGTATAGGAAATCTGGCTCTCCTGGGAATCTCTTGCCCAATCAACTGAGACCCCTTACTCATAGAGTCTCTTCCTTCCGTGGAATTTGTCCCATAATAGGATTGTCCCCTTACTTATCTTTACCGTATACTGGGTTCTTCTCCCAGAGCACTCCCGTTGCCTTTATCTCTTAAGACAACGTTTCATCAGGTGACTCCATCTGTTCGGCACATGCTCCTATCGAACAAACTGCACAAGTACATGACTTCTCATGTCACTGGCCCACCTAAGCCGAACAGACTGTACCAATAAACGACTTCTCATGTCACTGGGCCACCTCAGCCGAACAGATTGTCTAATCTGGTGCCTTCTTGGTGCACCGAATCTTTCCGCCGCCGTTCATCTTATATGGAGTCCCATATCACTTTCCTCATTACACGGATCTGGCACACCACGTGTTCGGCCACTTATTTGTACCTGTTCGGCAACACCTCCCTACACTTTGAAACCCTTGTGGATTGTTTTCAGTGTTTGATGTCATCATGAGTATTCTATGGTAGCAAACTAGCACAGGAGGAAACGTTTTCAAAATTGTGGCCGACCAAAAGGTGCCTACGTATCCCAACAGAGAATCAGGCCATTTGTAGTTCAGGTCTAAGGAGACTCAAATTCAAGATCAACATTTCATGCTGAGTGCAGCTATTTAGCTAAAAACCATGATAAGCAAAATGATTTTAAATTCCACAGATTCAAAGCTCAAAATTGCTACGAGAAAATAGATTCAATTTTTCAAGAGAAGCAAAACATGGGCCAAAAAATGTTGGCGAAAACTAGCTAGGCAGGATTCTTGCAAAAAGATTGTTTTTAAAACTCAAGTCAAGACGTGATAGACATGGCTGCCGTCACTCAAAACTTGATTGGATTAAAACTTTGATTTTCTCGTCAGCCATTACCATTCTATCTAAGGTCAAACCCCAAATCCAGGAGAAGCAAAAACTCAATCATGCTTAAGTTTGAGATATCCAAAGCTAATTGTCTATGCGATGCATTCCCTAATATGCAAATTGCCCCTAGTATGATGTGGTGGTGCAATCAAACGACATGCGACGATCAGAGAAAGGAAATGCAGGTGATGGGCTCCTCTTTTGGTTTGGCCCCCCAATTCGATTTTCGGTGGGCAGCTTTTGCTACTGCCATTGCTTGATGTTACTTTAGGAATCTGTGCTTCGTGGTGTTTCAAGCGACGTAGGAAGTAAGCAGTGGAGCTTTCAATTAAGAGAACATACCTTGTAGGCAATGCTATGCCTCAGTGCTCAACTATAAAGACTTAGAGTTAGGGCTCTTAGTTCAAGCCCCAACCCTTCTGCACAGAAAGTGATGTTACAACAATATATACAAGGTGTGAGGAAGAACTTTTGTAAGCAAATGCAAGTAGGTTCCTAGCCTGTAGGTTCCTGTGTTAGTTTGATAAGTTCTATGGCTTTCTAATACATGCAAGGTTTTGGTGGTCTCAGTGTGCTCCGTTGTCAAAGGGCACCAGTCCTTTCACCAGCCCATCATAGGCGGTGATTGGGTGATTCCCTTTTTGATATACCACTAGGTACGAGTGACTGTGGAGTTTGCTGGAACCCCCAACATAGCCTGTGTCATGCCGGGATATCGGGTGAACTCAACGGGTTGCCCGCTCGATGCATATGATAAATGAATTAAACAAGGCATGTATTAGTCTTATGCTGAACTTTCTGGTCATGGCTCTCATATTCCCTAGCAGAGTCGCCAAAAACTGTAGACACCTCCCAAACGGGGCATCGCCATACAGATTGATCACATTTGTTGCTCGATTGGTTGCTTGCTTCATAAACCAAGATCGTGGACATTCCCATGGCTAGGACCATCGCCACACGATGGCGATTATTGTAGACACCTCCCAAACGGGGCATCGCCATACAGATTGATCACGTTTGTTTGCTCGATTGGTTGCTTGCTTCATAAACCAAAATCATGGACATTCCCATGGCTAGGAACATCGCCACATGATAACGGTTATCATCAAAACAGAGTCGCCACCCAGTTTATTAAAACTGGGAAAATAGATAGAGATTCTGGATACGGGAGCCAAAAGTACAATAAGGGGAAGGTGTTAGGCACCCCTCTTTGCCCAGTCGTGAGACTGGCCCATAATCATTCAACATAAGACATGTAGACGCTTTGTTTAATTCTAACATATAGTCTGTTTATTTATTCCTTTAAACAGTAAGCAAAGTGAGCCAGTGCGATAAATAAGCATGCATCAGAAAGCAGAGAAAGCAACAAAACTGTCCCAGGGAGATGGATCCCGCGGCCGGTGAATGGATGTCACGGCCGAGGGATCGAAGCCCCGGTCGGTGTTCTTCCTCACACCAAACAGAAAGATTAACAGGTAATCAAAATGCTACGATTAGTCAAAAAGATAGTAAATAAGACAAACCAGAGGCCGTTGGGCCTCACCACCTTGATCCCTCAGTTGCTTGATTACTTTGGATTGGGCGTGGTTGACTGATTGCTTGATTGAAAACCCTAGGGTTAGGGTTTGAACTTCGGGGTTTGATCGCCGGATTGACGGCTGCCTTCGGGAGGTTAGGGCTTTTGAGGAGTGGGTTTGAGAGAGTATTTGTGCAGAGTTTCGAGGCTTGAGAGAGTGTATACTCTGATAATTTTTTGTGTGTGTATTTTCGGAGTCCAAAGGCCCTTTATATAGGCAATTGGTGACTCACTCCGGCCAATCAAATCACGAGATGGCAATTGCAATTGCAATGCATCTCTAACTCTACGTCGTAATCTCTGAGCGTAACCCGAACGCATCGGGAAGGTAGTGTAATCAGATCAAACGTCTGACAGAACACGTTCCAGAGTCTGGGAAAAGGTCGATCTGGCGGCCGAGTAAAGGATATCACGGCCGAGGAATGGATGTCTCGGCCGAAGGATAGATCTTACGGCCGAGGGATTGATCTCTCAGGGAGATTTTGCTAGCAACAGGTTGCTCGGGTGAGGAAATGATGTTAGGGCCGTGGGATCGATGTCACGGCCGACAGATGGATTCTCCTAGGCTTCTGTATTTCTGTCTGAAAGGCTGTATGGCTTTGAATTGGGTCCTCTAAGTGGCTCAAAGTTCTTACCGAAAGTCCTAAGGTTCTCAAGGAAGCAATCAACAATTACTGTATCCATTTCATCATCGAGATGGTCCCAAGGTGGGACTTGAAATAATCGTTAGGCCAAATTGGGGTGTCTACAGATGCCCCTCTTTGACTGAACTCAGACGGATCGCGAGACATGTTTGAGTAAGAGTCAAAGCTGTAAAAAGCAACTCAATTTGGTCCAACCACTATTCCAAGGGGTTTTCAAAAAAGGTTTTGTTATGGTCGGGCCGGGAGGCTGCCTACGTATTCCACAAGGGAAATTCAGACCAATCGTAGTTCGGGCAATAAAGAAAAATAAAAGTTTGGAGGATTAGAGACAGAAGACGTACCTTAGGGCTTAAAAAGCCGTAGTGTGACGTACCTGGACTGAGCCAGGGTTTTGGCGGAAGATAGTTGAAGGAGCGCAGGGCTGCCTGGGGAGTTTTTGCGGAGAGCTTCCTTAGTATTTTGGGGTAGATCAGTATACGGCAGGTGCGTTTGCTTTTCTTGATCATCCTTACTTTGACTGAAAGGAACTCGGTAGAGTAGCTTATCCTTGCGAATGAGCTGGAAGGAATTGATGTAGTGAGGTGGAATTCAAACCATCTACTGGGGTGAGTTGGACGCCGTTTGTTTTTGAGATGTGGGGGGCGCAGGGCCAGTAACTGGAGCATGGAGCTTTGGTGGTGAGGGAACCGAGGCACGGAGCCGGTTGTAGTCATGAGGCGAGAGCCTGGAGAGTGATGGAATCGAGGCGTGGAGCCTGTTGCAATCTTGAGGCAAAGGCCTGAGGAGATTGGATTGATAGGACCGAAGCGCGGAGCTGGTGTTGATCATAAGGCGAGAGCCTGTGGTGTCAGAGCTTTGATCTTGACGTGATGAACCGAAGCGCGGAGCTGGTATAAGGCAAGGGCCTGAGGTGATTAGATTGAGGCGTGGAGCCTGCTGCAGTCTCGAGGTGAGGGTCTGAGTTGTCGGAGCTTAGAGCTTGACGTGATTTTGAACCAAAGCGTAGAGCTGGTTGCATTCTGATGGTCTGTGCACGGAGCTTTTCCATCATAAGTGTTGGCGTGGAGCCAAAGGATCGAGGCGCTGAACCGATCAATAAAACCGAGGCGTAGAGCCAGTTGATTACAGGGTTGACCTGTTTCATGAGAGATATGCAGAGTGTATATGTGCGATGATGGTTGTTAGATGTGAACAGATATGATGATGCAAACTCGATGTGATAATGCAATATGTGCACGGGCCCGTGCGTGTGTGTTTGTTTTTAAGCTTAGAGCTTCTATCAAGTTCCGGACTTGAGCATTCAGAGCGTAGAGCTCGAGCATTCGGACGGCAGAATCCGAGCATTCAAAGTACGGCTTTGAGCGTCCAGTACGTAGTGGTTGGGCATCCAAGCGTAGAGCTTGAGCATTCAAGTGTATAACTTGAGCATCCAGTACACAGTGGTTAGGCATCCAAGCGTAGAGCTTGAGCATTCAAAAATGTTAGATTTTTGAGCATTCAGGCGTAAAGCCTGAGAATAGATGTCTTGATTGTTGGGGCGGCGTAGAGCCTGTTGCTTGTTTACGGCATCGAGCCAGTTGAAATAATGGGCTTGGAGCCGCTGAGATTGCTTGTTATGGCTTTGAGCCATTTCAGATGGTAGATACAGGCTTCGAGCCTGTTGAAGTAATGGGCTTTGAGCCGCTGAAGTAGACTTGATTGTTACGGCTTCGAGCCAGTTGAAACGGTGGGCTTGGAGCCGCTGAGTTGGTTGTTACGGCTTCAAGCCAGTTGAGATAGTGGGCGTAGAGCCGCTTTGGTGAGATAACGGGCGTAGAGCCTGTTGTTGTGATAGCGAGCGCGGGCGTAGAGCCATTGAGTGATAGTGAGCATAGGCATAGAGCCGCTGAGTGAGTTGATGGTTGTATGGTCACTGGAATGGCAAGCGTAGAGCTGCTAGGTGAGTTGATATGGGTGAACATTGACACGGAGCTGCTGAGTTCTTTGATAATGGATATGGGCGTAAAGCTGCTGGGTGTTTCAACTTGCTTTGGCCAGCAGTTTGTGGAGAGAGAGACCTTCGATGCTTGGGCATGCCCCCAAGGCTAGTTTTGATCACATTGTGTTGGCTCGGGGATGCCCCCAAGGCTACTTGGTTGGTTGAGGACTTAGAAGTTCGTAATTGCTCGAATTGGTGCATTGAGCAGAATCCACTGAGGCTGAAGGAAATTGATTGGAAGGCCAGGAGATAGATCTCTCGGCCGAAGGATTGATATCTCGGCCGAGGTATCGATGTATCGGCCGTGAGAAAGCCAAAAGCCAGAAAATCGATTTAAGTTCGGTTTAATCGATTTCACGGCCCATTTAATCTTTTCTCCTCCTCCTCTCTTGTTCTTCTCCATTCCTCTCGTCCGACGACCACCACCGCACGCCGCCGTACTCTTTCACCACCGTCGGCCACCGTTATCTCCGGCGACCGTCCCCTCCGATCACTGCTGCCGTTGCTGCCGGCTCTTGGTTGTTTGGGAACCGTTGGTTTTCCCTTGCTTGGTTCGGACGTGATGACCACGCCATCTTCAGGTGTCGCGGGTTCATCCTCGCATCCTCCATGTAGGTGCGAGTATCCGTCTTCCGATGAGGAGGCGATTGAGGAGCCCGGTTTGTTTAATGCTGCTACCTACGTTCTTCCTTCGCGTAGGTTGGGTTATGGCGGTTTCCTGCAGTACCACCCTCCTGTTGGTGGCCCAGAGGCCGAGTGTGGGCAGCATGCCCTTGGAGAGAAGGATTTCGTTCCTTTCGCCATTGCGGCCCTTTTTTGATAATCGAGGGAGCGCGAGCGCCGGTGGCGAGCGCTCAAAAATACAGAGTCGCCACTTGAGTTTTTGAGGGTCCGACACTCAAGGAACCGTATTTCGAAGCACCTGCCGCGCTGTTTGATTTGAAAAAGTTAAGGAAACCAGTCCGTCATAACCATATCTGGGTTCGGGAGCCAGGTTACGAGAGGGGAAGGGTTTTATGGCACCCCTCTCGCCCAATCCGGAGATCGGTCTCTACTTGAGCATTTTGAAAACGTTGCGATTCTTCTTTTATTAATCAATTTTAGCCAGTTAGGGCGGGGGAACAGTTAATCGGGGATTAAAACTGTAACATGTTTGCAGGATGTGATAGATGGCATGGATGAGCAGTTAGCATAGGATGAGAACAGACTGCTGTGGAGTTTAAACAGACTGGAAAGCCCATGTTTTGGAGTGTCGCACGCAAGAGGTAACCAGTATGCACTGATCAAGTCAACGCATGCTGATCATACCTGTGCACGGTACTACAAGACCTGCGCGCGCCAGTAAGCCTAAGCCCACAACTCTTATTCTCAAACCCTCTGGGCTCTGGAAGGACCAGTGCACACCCAGGACAAACCAAGCAGTTTAAACTCTCTGGGCTCTGGAAGGACCAGTGCACACCCAGGACAAACCAAGCAGTTTATGCAGTCAGAATATACAGTTTAAAGGCTGAAAAGCCTAATAAATAAACAAAAACACCCCATAAACAGTGTGGGGACAAAATAACAGCCTAAAACCAAGTTAAACATGCAAGGCCAGCCACTGATCGGCAACAGGAAGGAACCGTCGCGCGACAATGCGCCCGGGCGCGCGATGGTTGCGCCCTGGCGCGCGACGATTGCGCCCTGGCGCACTGGTCAAATGGAGCGTTGACCATCGCGCGATGGTTTGGGTGCAGCGCGCGAGGGTTCGAGCCAACTTTCCAGTGTCTGGTTTTGCACGTCCTGGGTTCTGAGACAGGTCCAGAATGATCCCAGGGGTACTCCAACAGAGCAGAACTAAATATTGAAATGCAAGCTAGCAATTTAAGCTCTAAGAAAAGCAATAAACTATTTTTTACATGCATCAACAGTGATCTATATCAAAATAAAACTATATAACAGCCATGAGCATGAATAAGACAAGAAAATGCTAGCATCCCTTCCCCACGTGGACCAATCTCATGCAGACAGAAGTGTCGCGCGAGTGTTCGGGTCCATCGCGCGAGGGTTTGCTAGGCCACGGCTTTTGAAACCTTGCTAGCTTTAGGGCCAGGACTGGTATTGATTACCAGCCTTGACCCTGCCAGCCCCCCTCAGGGATCAGAACAGTAAGCAGAACAAAAGTGTTATACCTTTTGCTTTTGAGGTTTGAAAGGTGTTTGAGCTTTGAATTGGATTGAGGTTGAATGAGGTGTTTGAGTGGAAGAAGAACAAGTTATGTTCTTGGGGTGTCTTTGTATCTCTTTTATTAGCTTAAAAGAGTACAAAGCAAAGACCCTTTGATTGCCAAAATTTGTTAACCTTTAGAAAGATGAATAATGGGGGCTAGGCTTAGAACCTTTGTGCTTTGAATTTTTGGAACCCTTTGAAAGAGAACAAATGGGGGGTTTTATAGGGAGAGCACCTTCCATTGATGGAATGGTAGCTCTGGTCCAAGGAATGGAGGCCAGCCAGCCACGAGGCTGGCTGGGGGTTACTTGGTAATTAAGCTGCCCAGCTGAATAAAGGTGATGGGGACAGGTTCTGACCGTCGCGCGATGGTTCCAAACTGTCGCGCGACAATGCGCCCTGGCGCGCGATGGTTGCGTCCTGGCGCGCGATGATTGTGCCCTGGCGCGCAATGATTGTGCCCTGGCACACATCAATAGGGTTTTTGGCTTTTGGAAGTGGCTTAGGCTATGTTAGGTTCAAGGGTTTTTCAAACACTCAAAGCTCAAACACTCGACATTCCCGGGGTGTTCTTGATCCGGTTCATCATTGGGGAATCAAAAACCGTAAGTAAACTAATCTGGAAGCCTAGATTGGGGTGTCTACAGTAGCCCCCCTTTGATGGCACTTGGAGCACCATTGAATTGGTACAAGTAACGTCAAAGGTTTCTAGACACCGCTCAAGGCAATCCAGAGCAGAACATAATAGCAAAGTAGATGAGCATACTTACAGAATCTGATTGGTTGAATGGACGGATGGACCGTCGCTGGGGATGAATGTAGAAGTGGACGATTGCATCGCCGCTTGTTGATTGAATTTGGGCAGGACAGGCTGTCGCTGCAGATTTGGACGGGACCGGCCGTCGTTGCTGGGGATCAAGCTATCCTCGGCACAAAGTATTCCAACAAACACGGGTAAGTCGTGTCAGGCAGGTTGAATTCCATCTATAGGGAATCAGAGCCAATCTCCTTATCAAAGACCATCCGAGACAGAGCAATAAGCCTATTGGGAGATGCACTTGCGGCTAGACTGAGGGTGATTGTCGTTCGGGAAGGGCCAAGGCGGACTCTCCTGGGGAACAATCAGTTGCGGATGAACGGACCATCGAACGATGTTCTGGTCGTTGTTTGTGGATTTGACAGGACCGGCTGTCGTGAGGGCGGACGGAGAGATCATTGTGCCGAGTGATCAAGCCGTTGGGAACTTGGACGGGAGGATCATCAGTATAAATGATCAAACTGTTGAAGCCTGGATGGGAGGATCATCAGTATAAATGATCAAACTGTTGAAGCCTGGATGGGAGGATCATCAGTATAAATGATCAAACTGTTGAAGCCTGGATGGAAGGATCATCAGTATAAATGATCAAACTGTTGAAGCCTGGATGAGAGGATCATCAGTATAAATGATCAAACTGTTGAAGCCTGGATGAGAGGATCATCAGTATAAATGATCAAACTGTTGAAGCCTGGATGCGAGGATCATCAGTATAAATGATCAAACTGTTGAAGCCTGGACAGGAGGATCATCAGTATAAATGATCAAACTGTTGAAGCCTGGATGGGAGGATCATCAGTATAAATGATCAAACTGTTGAAGCCTGGATGCGAGGATCATCAGTATAAATGATCAAACTGTTGAAGCCTGGACAGGACCGGCTGTCGTTGATTTGAACTGGCGGATCGCTATAAAAAGTGATCGAGCCGTTGAAGATTGGACAGGACCGGCTGTCGTTGATTTGAACTGGGCAGATCGCTATAAAAAGTGATCGAGCCGTTGAGGTTGGACAGGACCGGCTGTCGTTGATTTGAACTGGGCAGATCGCTATAAAAAGTGATCGAGCCGTTGAGGTTGGACAGGACCGGCTGTCGTTGATTTGAACTGGGCAGATCGCTATAAAAAGTGATCGAGCCGTTGAGGTTGGACAGGACCGGCTGTCGTTGATTTGAACTGGGCAGATCGCTATAAAAAGTGATCGAGCCGTTGAGGTTGGACAGGACCGGCTGTCGTTGATTTGAACTGGGCAGATCGCTATAAAAAGTGATCGAGCCGTTGAGGTTGGACAGGACCGGCTGTCGTTGATTTGAACTGGGCAGATCGCTATAAAAAGTGATCGAGCCGTTGAAGATTGGACAGGACCGGCTGTCGTTGATTTGAACTGGCGGATCGCTATAAAAAGTGATCGAGCCGTTGAAGATTGGACAGGACCGGCTGTCGTTGATTTGAACTGGCGGATCGCTATAAAAAGTGATCGAGCCGTTGAGGTTGGACAGGACCGGCTGTCGTTGTGTTGATCCAAGTAGCATAAACAGTGGATAGCATGGATAGAAGCAAGGCGGACTGCAGTTGGGGAGAAATTGGTGACAACTGCTGGGCTGTTTACTTGCTGCCTTCGATACCGGGCAGGCTTGCTTTGTCGCTTGATGGATTTTTCCTGCGTTCAACATTTGATATACACATAATATGCAATGACATGTATAAAATATTGAAAATGCAGATGCAAGCTTAGGGCGGCTCCTAGAAGGACAACGACACCTAAGGACTACCACTGAGCCTCATTACTGTACTGTCTGTTACTTCTGAGATATGCACCCAGATAGGAAGACATTGAACGGGCGGACGTGCCCCAGTTGACGCTTGAGCACTGGAATTGGACCTGCGTGCCCCTCTTTTTTCGATGCTTGGGCAGATATGCTCCATAGGTGTGCCCCAGAGATGCTCTGCTTGGCCTTGGGCTGACGTGCCCTTGCTGCTTCAAGAGATTCCACTGCTTGCGGATTACAGATACTAGGGTAGCAATGTAACAATTGCGTTTTTCAGTTTATTGACTCTCTTTTGCAAGTGTTGAAGAGAATGCAAAAACTAACCACTAATATCTAATTTGCATTGACAAGTGATTTGAATCGACACACAGACACGCGCACATATGTACGGACTCGCCTAGCTCGAACAAAAATGGAGAAAGAGAACCATGGTACAATGCGAACCCTTAGACACACGGAATACAATGAAATTTTGGGTATTAATGTGCCAAAACTCACAACATTCCATTGACAGGTGAAACTGATACTTACGAAAAGGTGCAAAAGGTACAAAGACCTGTACAAACAAAATCGAGAAAAACACCTCGAAATGACAATTGATTGAAAAACTGGAAAAATGTCGCAAAAATGGACATAAGACGCAGATTATGACACGTATAGGCCCGGACTGAAACCGACACCCCCGTGCAGTCACATTAAGTCCATATGACTTGCACGGCATGACGAGACTTGGCAAAAGCCCCTGGAACGACATTCGAGGGTAGTAGCCAACTGCTACTGCCTGCTGCAAGAAGCGTGCGTAGGTTTGAGACCAACGTGCATCACTTCGAACAAACGCGCTGCGGTTGCTTATACCAGACTTCGCTGAACTTAGAATAAACTGTGAGCCTGTTAAGGCTTCTAGCATTTCGTTCTGTTTTTATGCTTCAATTATTTTTAAGACTTATGCTCAGCCTGTAAATTGAAGAAGCAGTTTGGTAATAAAATTGAAAGACAAAGGTTTTCCCCCTTCTGGTTCCTCCAATGAAGCTTGTCTTGATCTTCGATCCTCTTCGACCTTTGATGTGTACCAAAATGTCAACCATGGATCCAATTGATAGATTGTGACCGAGTCTCAAAGAAAGACTGCCTACGTATCCCAAGCTAGGGAATCAGGTCAAAACGTAGTTCAGGCCAAGGGTTAACTCTCGAGTATTTACCTCACCTTTTTTCGCTCTAACTTTTGCCTAGTACCGCCCATTCGGGTCTTCGGTCTAGCGAGCTTTGATTGATTGCCTATTCATTTTTGCCTAAACCTCCTTCATAGGTTTTGGTCTAGCAGGCTGCTCTAACTTTTGCTTAGAACTGCCCACCCTCGGGGTTTTCAGCCCAACGAGCTTCTCACAGGGAAAAGTAACATTTGAATTGATCCAGGTTGACCCAGGGTATTGAATTTGTTGCTATCGAGGTCGAAGACCTTTGGCTGCAGCCCCAGATAATATGGCTTTGATAACAAAGAGTCAAGAGTGCTTCGGTTGGAAATGCCTTGCTTCGGACCGCTTTGTGCATTTTCTCATTTGTACTTGGCGGAACGCCACTGTTGTTGCTTTTGAACACGGTACAAGGCCCGGAGCCTCATGTGCTTCTGCTTTCTGGATTGGCACCCGATAACAGGGGATTTGATGCTCCTTTATCTCAGGATCAACGCGAGGCGTGACTTGATGAGACCATGCCAAGACGTTGATGAATTCTTCGAGCCTGACTGACTGGGCATAATGCTCCTCTGAGGGCGGTGCTTGGACCAATTTTGAACCTTTCAGGAGGTTATACTTGTCTTTCAAGTTTATTTGAAATTACTTTTTCATTTCAGTAGGCTGAGCATGCCTTTCGTCTTCCCTTTTGGCGAGGGAACACATTTCCTTGGGAATGATCCCATCGAAATCTATCCCTTCGTCGTTAAGGTCGACACAGTTTATATAAAAGCCAGCGAAGCATGTAGAAGCAAGACGACGCACATCATAAAAACCCTCGGGATTTGCCAAGTACGACAGACTCAAAACTTGAAACAAAAGCTACGACGTGGAGGGCCAAGAGGCACAACCTCCGACTCAGAGCTAGACTTAGACAAGCACAAAAGACTCTGTGTCAGACTCAGACAAGACGCCAATGCAAACTAGACGCGGTTTTGAAAATGCATTTGTTAAAAAGCTACTCATAGCCTCCACAAAAAGAGGTAGGATTCAGCAGGTGTCAGGCCCAAGCAACAGCACTTCGGCCTCTTCAGCTTCTTCAGCCAAACCTACTCGATGCTCCTTTGAACGATGGACCTCAGCCAAACGGTCCTTTCCTTTGCAAGCCCCTCATCACTGTCAATCCAGGTGTTGGCAGAGAAAGTCTCGACTGCCCAATCTACAGCCATCATGTTAACCTCCGGTTTAGACGGGATGGATACGATGGGTTTGGGTTGATTTGCTGGGACGATATAGTGGCTAGGGTTGAATATGGTGGAGCTCGGGTTGATCTGAGTGGAGGTTATAGATACCTGACCAACCAGAGGGTCAGACCCGTGTTGAGGCAAGGAGTTGGAAATGACGTTGGGCTTTGGTGGAACTTGAACCGTGCCGTCGTCAATTAGATCTTGTATCTCGTGTCGGAGACGCAAGCAGTTATCAGTGAGATGGCCAGGCATTTGGTGGAAGGCACATAAAAGGTTGGCATTGTAGTTGGTCGGAAGGACTTTGGGTGGAAAAGTTGGGGTCAAAGGTTTGAGATGCCCAGATTTGACAAGTTTCTCCATCACTGCGGACAGAGATGCCTCGAAGGCAGAGAAGCTTCGGGGTTGTGTTCGAGATCGGAGGCTTTGAGCGCTTCGAATTTGATTGATATCAGCAACATGACTGGAGTTGAAGGCTGGGGCATTACTCCCACTTGCGACTGTATTGTAGTAGTTGCTGTCACCAAACAACGCACTACTATTTCCCGAATAAGCCCTTGGCTTAGCCTTTTGAGTGGAGAAAGAGGATTCACCCCTTGGCAGAATGCCAGCTTGCAGCGCATCCTCGATGGCTAGGCCAGAATCGAAGAAGATCTCAAAGTTGGCGGTCGCTTGAGCGAGTACCAGGTGCCTGGCATAGTCTGGCTGGAGATTGCGAGAGATGATGCGGAGTTGGTCTCTTTCGCTAGGGCGCTCAGTCATTAAAGCGGCTTTGGCTCTCCACCTTTTCACAAAGTCCGCAAAGGACTCCTTTGCCTCCATCTTCATGGATTCCAACTCTCGAATAGTCATCTTGAGTTGAGAGTTGTAGCTATACTGTGAGACAAAGGCAGCCCCTATGTCTTCCCAAGTTTTTCTTTTGGCGATGTCGAGCGACAAAAACCAATGGAAAGCAGGCCTAGAGAGAGTTTGAGGGAAAAGTTGAGACATGGCCTCGCTTTCCACTCCCAGTAGCTTCATGGCGGCATGGTAGCCATAGAGATGAGTTTTGGGGTCACCGCTCCCGTCGAACTTAACCAAGTCAGGCATCTTGAACTTGTCAGGGAGCTTGGCATTAGGGTACAAACAGAGACGATCCAAGTCAATTCCTCCTGCGTTGATCTTTTCAGACTTTGTGACAGCCTCTTCCAACTTAGCCATCTTGGCTATAAGTGCAACCATATCGGGATTCAAATCAGGCTTGCCACCTGCCGGATTTGTGTTTGCAGCAGGTGCGTGAACCTCCTTAGGGTTGAGCTGAACAATGAGACGCCCCTCGTGATTCGGATCTGGGACCAAGATAGGTTGTTCATGAGCATCCTCATCGTCCTCGCCTTCCTCTTCGAGAGGAGGTGGAAGACGAGTGTTGATAAGGTCATTCAAACGGGTGATGGAAGCATCGGTCTGGACAGCCCTTTGCTGCATAGCGGTGATGCTGTTCTGAAGGTTCGTGAGCACTGCCTCTAGAGTGAGCGGTTGATCTGCCATGGCCGGCTTTGAAGATATTGAAGAAGGGGAAGCCGACGGTGTGGCCCTTTGCAAAATCGACGGCGAACCCGACTCTAGGGCTGCCAACAATGAACCTGGAGAAGTCTCTGTTGCAACTGACTGAGGTTCGAGCCTGACAAGTCTTTGAACTGGATTCTGAAGACGCTCCCAAGTAGGTTTGGCTCTTCCTTTCGGTACTCTTTTGCTTGGCGCAATGGCTCGAAGCTTTGACAGTAAAGTAATGAAAGCTCAGTGATGCCCTTTCAGCAGTTTATTGAAAGAATTGAAAGAACGAAAATGCCGAGATCATCGTCGTTAGTGTCCTTCTAGACTTTAAACTAGAGACAAGCTTGTCTCATGATGCTCGGACGCTGCCAAAATCCTCAGATTTCTTTTCGAGGGTATATCCTTTGAATAGATCAAACTGATCCTAAGAGATGCCAAAACAGACTAAGTCTTCGACTAGTCCCTTTTGAAGATTCGACTTTGAACTTGGAACAACTCGGTATTGATGGCGTGACACCTTTACCGGGGTGGCGTGAGCGACAATGCGCTTTAGCCGGGGCGGTGTACGTGCGAAGCACGATAACCAAAATGACATCAATATCACGACATCAATACTTTGCGGTTCCTTATTGTCGGTTGAATCCGTAATCAGGCATGAGCCAAGGACTTAATAAGGTTTGATTTCTCAAAGTCTCGCTGATCTAAGGACTTTGAAAAATTTACAACGTGCACCATCGAGATGCACGACTCTTCATCGGGTTATAGCAGCGTCCTAATAAGCATAAGACAGACTCGAAAGCGAGACAACCCAGAAGCCGCCCTAAACATGCTCCTACGCAGAACAGAATGTATGCATGCACAGTTTCAGAGACGAGTTTGCCTCACAAGTTTCAGACGTTGTCAGAATCCTCAGAATTCTTTTCGACGATGTGTCCTTGAGTAGATCGACAGATCCTAAAAGATGTCAAGATAGACTAAACCTTCAGCTAGTCCCTTTTGAAGATTCGACTTCGAATTTGGAACAACTCGGTATTGATGTCATGGCACCTTAACCTTGAACACGGCGGTGTATAGTGACAACGCACTTCAACCTGGGTGGCGCCAGTGACACGACATCACTACTCTGTTGTTCCTTATTGTCGGTTGAATCCTTAAACGGGCATGAGCCAAGGATTTAGTAAATTTTGATTTCTCAAAGTCTCATTGGTCTAAGGATTTTGCGATTGATAACGAACACTCAACAGAATGAACGACTCCTCATCGAGTCCAACAACGTCTTAGACAGCGTAAGACAAACTCGAAAGACAAAACATCCTTAAGCATGCTCCTATGCAAAACAGAGTATGTACAGTTCATGCGATAGGAAAAGCAGTAACACATAGGCATTTACGGGGTTAGATGCAAGTAGATCTTAACCTGTGGGTACCTGTCTTAGTTTGGAGAGTTCTAGTGCTTTGTATATGCAAAGGCTGGTTTTGGCTTGTAACAGGTTCCTCGGACTAGGGCCACAGATATACCTCCCGTTACCCGCGTTTTTCGCAGAATAACAGTCGAACGGTAGCATGACCCATCATCGTCGAAGGTTGTCGGTCATTCGGGCGCCCCGGGCTCCGGTAAACCGTGCCGGATTGCCAAAACGTTCCGACGAGGCTTTTCCCACATCGATGCAAATGAGAATGCTAGAAATTGATTAAGAGAAGAAGAATCGCAAAATGCCTTTTCAAATTTGGCTCACTTTATTTAGTCCATCTTTAGAGGAAACTACGCAAGCGAACAATCGAAAAAGCCCCAGATTAGAATGGCCGGACACGAGGTCCTGTTAAATCACCATTCCAACCTTCGGCAGCGCGAAGCTAACCGTTTTGACAAACTTTTAAGGGATTGTTCCCAAGCGTATTAAACTCTAAGTCTGAATTAATATCAGTTCGATCATCCCCAGCAGAGTCGCCACTGTGGGCAGCATGCCCTTGGAGAGAAGGATTTCGTTCCTTTCGCCATTGTGGCCCTTTTTTGATAATCGAGGGAGCGCGAGCGCTCAAAAATACAGAGTCGCCACTTGAGTTTTTGAGGGTCCGACACTCAAGGAATCGTATTTCGAAGCACCTGCCGCGCTGTTTGATTTGAAAAAGTTAAGGAAACCAGTCCGTCATAACCATATCTGGGTTCGGGAGCCAGGTTACGAGAGGGGAAGGGTTTTATGGCACCCCTCTCGCCCAATCCGGAGATCGGTCTCTACTTGAGCATTTTGAAAACGTTGCGATTCTTCTTTTATTAATCAATTTTAGCCAGTTAGGGCGGGGGAACAGTTAATCGGGGATTAAAACTGTAACATGTTTGCAGGATGTGATAGATGGCATGGATGAGCAGTTAGCATAGGATGAGAACAGACTGCTGTGGAGTTTAAACAGACTGGAAAGCCCATGTTTTGGAGTGTCGCACGCAAGAGGTAACCAGTATGCACTGATCAAGTCAACGCATGCTGATCATACCTGTGCACGGTACTACAAGACCTGCGCGCGCCAGTAAGCCTAAGCCCACAGCTCTTATTCTCAAACCCTCTGGGCTCTGGAAGGACCAGTGCACACCCAGGACAAACCAAGCAGTTTAAACTCTCTGGGCTCTGGAAGGACCAGTGCACACCCAGGACAAACCAAGCAGTTTATGCAGTCAGAATATACAGTTTAAAGGCTGAAAAGCCTAATAAATAAACAAAAACACCCCATAAACAGTGTGGGGACAAAATAACAGCCTAAAACCAAGTTAAACATGCAAGGCCAGCCACTGATCGGCAACAGGAAGGAACCGTCGCGCGAGGGTTCCAAACCGTCGCGCGACAATGCGCCCGGGCGCGCGATGGTTGCGCCCTGGTGCGCGACGATTGCGCCCTGGCGCACTGGTCAAATGGAGCGTTGACCATCGCGCGATGGTTTGGGTGCAGCGCGCGAGGGTTCGAGCCAACTTTCCAGTGTCTGGTTTTGCACGTCCTGGGTTCTGAGACAGGTCCAGAATGATCCCAGGGGTACTCCAACAGAGCAGAACTAAATATTGAAATGCAAGCTAGCAATTTAAGCTCTAAGAAAAGCAATAAACTATTTTTTACATGCATCAACAGTGATCTATATCAAAATAAAACTATATAACAGCCATGAGCATGAATAAGACAAGAAAATGCTAGCATCCCTTCCCCACGTGGACCAATCTCATGCAGACAGAAGTGTCGCGCGAGTGTTCGGGTCCATCGCGCGAGGGTTTGCTAGGCCACGGCTTTTGAAACCTTGCTAGCTTTAGGGCCAGGACTGGTATTGATTACCAGCCTTGACCCTGCCAGCCCCCCTCAGGGATCAGAACAGTAAGCAGAACAAAAGTGTTATACCTTTTGCTTTTGAGGTTTGAAAGGTGTTTGAGCTTTGAATTGGATTGAGGTTGAATGAGGTGTTTGAGTGGAAGAAGAACAAGTTATGTTCTTGGGGTGTCTTTGTATCTCTTTTATTAGCTTAAAAGAGTACAAAGCAAAGACCCTTTGATTGCCAAAATTTGTTAACCTTTAGAAAGATGAATAATGGGGGCTAGGCTTAGAACCTTTGTGCTTTGAATTTTTGGAACCCTTTGAAAGAGAACAAATGGGGGGTTTTATAGGGAGAGCACCTTCCATTGATGGAATGGTAGCTCTGGTCCAAGGAATGGAGGCCAGCCAGCCACGAGGCTGGCTGGGGGTTACTTGGTAATTAAGCTGCCCAGCTGAATAAAGGTGATGGGGACAGGTTCTGACCGTCGCGCGATGGTTCCAAACTGTCGCGCGACAATGCGCCCTGGCGCGCGATGGTTGCGCCCTGGCGCGCGATGATTGTGCCCTGGCGCGCAATGATTGTGCCCTGGCACACATCAATAGGGTTTTTGGCTTTTGGAAGTGGCTTAGGCTATGTTAGGTTCAAGGGTTTTTCAAACACTCAAAGCTCAAACACTCGACATTCCCGGGGTGTTCTTGATCTGGTTCATCATTGGGGAATCAAAAACCGTAAGTAAACTAATCTGGAAGCCTAGATTGGGGTGTCTACACCGAGATAGTTCGCAGAGAGCCTGAGCATCACTTGGGCGTTCTGAACGTGCCGGTGAGTTTCCTGAAAAAGTAAAAAGTTTACTTTAGTTTGGAGTTTTGGAAATTTTTGTATTTTTTAAGAATAAAATTTTTTGCTTGTGGGATGAAAATCCCTTTTGGCTAGGAGCGTGAATGTGAAGAACCCATGTTTGGGTTGAACTTATTTTTGTTTAAGGAAACTAAAATAACTGTGCCCCTGTCTAGGCAATGCATGCTTTTTAGATGTTAATTTGACGCCCCTTAGCATTTCCTTTATTTATGCAATCATGAGATTAACTCCCTTTTGTCTTTGGCAGAGAAACAGGAGACTGGAAGCTCGCGGTGGAGGCAAGGAGGTGCACAGATGGTTCTTGAAGATGCCAGAGCAGGCTCGGGAATTAGTACGCGCTGCAGGCTTCGAGACATTCGTTCTGGGCCTCGTTCTTCCGAAGATGGATTGGTCATTGATGACCTCGCTAGTTGAGAGGTGGTGGGATACCACCAATACCTTCCACTTTCCTGCTGCTGGCGAGATGACTATCACTCCGGGTGACTTCTCTTTGCTGACTGGCCTGCGGGTAGGCGAAGTTGCTCTTCGAGTTGACCCCCGGCTTTGGGAGCGAGAGGGTGCTTTGAGGTGGTTTTTGGGCAAGGTGCCCCCTGTTCGTTCCCAGGGTCATATCGATCTTGCTTGGCTAAGCAAGACTTTTATGGTGGCTGACATTCTGACCCAGGTGAGTGCCGAGCAATTGACGCGGGCCTTCCTTCTTTACCTCCTTGGGCAAATGTTGTTTGCCAACAAGGATGGTTCGGTACACACGCAGTTTCTGGCTCCTCTGCAGCACTTGGGAGCTATTTGGGAGTTTGATTGGGGCTCGTCTGCTTTGGCCACTTTGTATGGCAGTCTTGGAGCTTGTTCGCGGGACAAGAGTCCCATTCTTTGTGGTCACTTTCGAGTGCTTGAGGTATGCATTATTCCTTTATACTTCTGTTTTTACTTTGGCTTTTTCTAGTTCTGAACCTACTTTGGTTAACCTGTTTTTCAGCTCTGGGCTTTTGAGCACCTTATCCAGTTTCCCCCTGAGACTAGGCATGGTGATGCGAACTGCATACCTCGTTACGAGCGATGGTTGGTGGGACAACGGAGGCCACGGTCACCAGTTTTGAGCCTTCCTGAGTGGCGACGAGTTTTGGACCGACTGACGGTCGATCAGGTACCTTTTTCTTTGTACCTTTTATCCTTTAGACTTCCATATTCTTGTGTTGGGACTGATTTGTCCTTGCTTTGTAGGTACGGTTTGACCCTTGGGGTGGTGTACCAGAGGATGCCCCTCTTGCACGTTGTAGAGTCCTGGACCGGACCCGTAACTTGCTCGAGGGTCCATTTTGCCGAGCTTGGTACTTAGGCGATCGAGTGGCTAGTCAGTGGCGATCACGTGTTGAGGCTCTTCAGCTTGTTCCTCCTTCTCCTCCAGTATCTATGAGGTCCACTTCTTTGATGTCGAAGGAAGATCTGAAGAACGCTCGGATCAGAGATTGGGCGGGTTTACTCCTCCAGGCAGGTGACTATACGGAGTACTGCCATCTTTTCTTGACCCCATCTGTTGCGGCTCCTCCCGTTGCTCCTGTTTGGCCACGGGCTCCTTCGTTTGTCTCCTTCCACTCAGATGATGGGGAGGAGGAGCGCCTGACGCTGACTTCCTGCACGACCCAGCTTTACACTTTGCCAGCCGGGGCTTCACAGGTATCTTTAGCTTTCCATGTTAGCTTTCATCACTTCGCACTGTATCTCTTGCTTTAGATGTTTTTAATGTTTGACTGTTCCGCAGGTACCTGCCGAGATAGTGCAGGAATGGCTTCACACCTATCAGAGTACAGAGGTCTTGGTTCGGAGACAGCACCGTAGGATCCTTGAGGTACGACTTTCTTCATGAGCTTTATCTGCTGTGTATTATCCCTTGAGTCTGAATATTTGTATCCCTAATTGGCTGCAGCTTAAGGCTGAGGGAGTACCGGCTGCTGGTGGGGAGAATGTGAGGACCAGTGAGCAGCCCTCGCCTTCTTCTCAGAGATCGCCTAGTTTTTAGGGCTTTTCTTTTCCTGTTCATAGTTAGTAGAAGATAGGCAGAAACTATATTTGTATAGTGAAAGCAACCACAACAATGGTTTTGTAAACAAGTTTTTGTCTATGAAATGAGAAATGCTTTTTATGCCCCTAGATGTCTTGAATTTGCATGCGATAGTCAGAACATGGCTTTTTGAACAAGTTTTTGCTGATAGACAGTAATTTGTGTGAAAACACTTAGCCGAAGAATCGATCACTTGGCCGAAGGATCATTGTTGCGGCCGAGGTATTGATTATCCGGCCGTTACGTCTATCTTCCCAAGGAAGCTAGGTTTTGCTTTAGCCAAGTGGCATCCTGTTTCACATTCTTTCCTATGCTTAGTCTTTGATTTTCTGTCTCTTGCTTTTGCCATGCTCCACAGCCTGATTGCCAAACTTAAGAGTCTTTTGAGGTATCATACCCATTGCGTTTGACGACTTTTGGGTTAGAGGGGATGAACTGTAATTCTTATGTCTATTGCTTGTTGCCAATTCTTCAAAAAAAGCATACTCATCTTTTGTGAGCTCAATACGCAGGGTTAGCCATGCCTATCATTGAGTACAAACCTGTTGATGTTTTCCTCTCTCCAAATGTTTGGGCCGTATCTCGATGCGAGATTGCCTACGTATCCCAATCAGGGAATCAGGCCTTTTACGTAGTTCCAAGATTACCACATTTGGGGGTTGGGTTTTCACTCTTGGTTTTTCTTTCTCTCGTGCTCTAAGTTTTGCCTAGGTTACCTGATAGAGGTTGAGTTCCTAGCGAGCTTTCCTTCAAATGCCTTGATTTTTGCCTAGGCTGCGTTTTTCGCTTTTTCTTGTCCTAGCAGGCTTTGCTCTTACTTTTGCTTGGGTGTATAGATTGCCCAACGAGCATTTTTTTCTCTCAAGAGGGTTTTAGTGTTTTTGGAGAGGAATCTGATGGAGATGTTTTTTATGAATCTCCAGTTGCGTTTGTACTTTCACAATGGGCAAGCTAACCCTAAGTGTTCTCACGGAGATAGTGTCTTTCTTCTAAGTTCTGACAAAAACCTAGTTTCTTAAGCAATTAGAGTTCATCATTTCCTTCCTTTTTGTTGAGGACACAAAGATTTTGATCCCTTCGAATTTTTTCCCTTGTTTTGGCAATGAGAGTATAGCACATGGCAATTGCAATTTAGGAATTTAGATTGATAAGCATAATCCGGAAGATGAAAAAGAAATTCTCTTAGCGGAAATAAAATGCCCAAACAGGGGCCCAAAACTCGTTCTAATTTGTTTAAAGCAAAAACAATGTTGTTTTTTTTTTTTTTCCATGTTGTGACTTCTCAGCTACTGCAGCATGTCAGGGTCATTTCCCTTGTCTTTTGTAACTTTGTACTCTTTCCCACCCTCTTCCTTGCCAAACAGAGCCTTTGAATCGGGTTCATCTTTGAAGTTCGTACGATGGCTACTTCCTTGAGCCATGAGCAATCCCCAGATGCATGGATGTGTCAGTTTGAATCTCCCTTTCCTCATTGATTGTGTGATCATCAGCTATTTCTTCCTGATTGAATAATGATGCTAAGGAGGTTTCATCGAGCGGATCATTGTACTCTTCTTCCATTTCATCAAAGTCGCTTTCCCCTGTTTTATAGGGTTCTGTGTATATGAAATCCAGATCTTCTCTTTCCTCTATCCATTGACTATAGTCACACTCGTCGTAAGGGTTGACCCATGGTTGCATTTGAAACTCCTCTACCTTTTCTATGAGATTGATTGTCTCCCAATCAATGGGCGGTGTTGGAATTTTGGGACGGTTGATGCGTACCATTATTTGGGCAGGCTCGAAGCGAGCGTGCCTTCTCATCATGATGACCCTTTCTTTTTCCTTCTTCCTATTCTCAAACCAGATACGAAGCCATTCGTCATCTTCTACAAATGGAATGTCTGGATCCTCCAAATTGTGTTTTGCCCAGGAGTGTTCTTTCCATTTCCTTAGTTCTTCCTCCTCTGCCTGATCTTTGCTACTTACGTCGGGCATGTCAACGTCAATTACTTCTGACTAATCAGAGTTAT
This sequence comes from Rhododendron henanense subsp. lingbaoense, assembly GCA_020567845.1. Taxonomy (NCBI): domain Eukaryota; kingdom Viridiplantae; phylum Streptophyta; class Magnoliopsida; order Ericales; family Ericaceae; genus Rhododendron; species Rhododendron henanense. The sequence continues at coordinate 41,750,983 of CM036313.1, read as the reverse complement.
CATTTTCCTCCTCCTCCATCATGAAACACTCGTCCTCCTTGGGAAAGGTTAAGGTAGGTTTGGTTTGGTTGTCTTGGACAATGTATTGGCTGGGATTGTATGTGGGGTTGTGAGATAGATTTATGAGATTGATATTTCGAGGTGGCGGTTTAGCATTATGAGTAGGGAGTGGGTTGGTTTGCCCATCAGGTTTTGGTGGTTTTATGGTTCGACTATCAATAAGGTCTTGAATGTCGTGACGAAGACGCATACAATTGTCTGTTTCGTGCCCAGGGTGTTGGTGGTAGGCGCATTGTTTGTTTGGATCATGGTTTGGACCGTAGGGCGGCGGAGGAAGCGGTTTGTTTAAAGGTTTGAGATGCCCTTGACGGCTAAGGATGGTCAAGGCTTGGGATAAGGTCATGTAAAGAGGATCAAAGTTGCGGCGGGGTCGATTTGAGCTTCGGGATGGGCTAGTTTGGAAAGGGTCTTGAGACAAGGATGTGCCAAGGGCATTCACGGAGGCGTGAGATGTACGGCTAGAGAAGGTTTTCTTAGGTGGAGGAGTGGCCTCTTCTTTCCCAATGAGTCCTAACTTGATTCCATCTTCGATTTGCAACCCAGTGGCATGCAAGCGCTTGAAATCGGTGATAGCCTGTGTGTAAATATGCCTGAGATATTTGGGTTGCAAATTTTTGACAACTATCCTCACTTGGTCTTCCTCGGAGGGGCGGTTCTTCATCTTGGCAGCCTTTTCCCTCCATCTTGCCACAAAGGTAGCAAAGTCCTCATTGGAATCTTGTTTGGTCATTTCCAAATCTCGAGTTGTTAGCTCAATTTGGACGTTGTACGCATATTGCTTGACAGAAGCATTGGCAATTTCTGGCCAAGTTTGATAATGTACAAATTCCAAAGTAAGGAACCAGTCGAGAGCACTTCCGGTGAGAGTTCGCTGGAACAACTGGGCGATGAGCTCGTCATTCAAGCCCATTGGCTTCAAGGTGTTGATAACATGGCGAACATGACTGGTAGGGTTGCCAGTTCCATTGAACTTCTCAATGTTGGGCATCTTGAAATTCTCAGGCAGCTTAGATTTTGGGAAGAGGCAAAGTCCCTCGATATCCAGAATTTGGTCCCCTTGTGAACGAGCCAAGACTTGTTTGATTTCCTTGACTTGCTTGGTCAACTCAGGACTTTCTGCCAACACTACTTTATGGGGATTCTCGTCTTCCATTGATTTTTCCTCATCCTCAGCATCTCTAGCTGCCTTTTCTGCTAGTAGTGCAGTGATTTGAGCTTGGAGGTCGGCAATAGTGGCGTCGTTGTCTGCCATGAAGGTAGAAGGGTTGCTTGACGAAGCTTGAGATTTAGTGAATGACGAGGTCCGTTGAAGGGATGACCGGGAAGTTTCTGAAAGCGGTTGGAATTGTTGTGGTGAGGGTGTTTTGTCAGATGAGGATGATAGACGGGAGGGTTGCAGAGACCTTTGTTTGGCGTAGCTTCGGGTGTTATAAGAGTACAAAGTTGGCTGTGGTTGCTTCTTTGATTTACCTATTGTGCCTGCTTGAAAAGTAGAATACCTGGAAGTCAGTATTTAGCCTGTGTAGGGTTAGGACTTGGGCTGAAAATCCCAACCCTTCTGCACAGAAAGAGTTAATTACAACAACAGATGGTACAAGATGTGAGGAAGAACTTTTGCAAGTAAAATGCAAGTAGGTTCCTAGCCTGTAGGTTCCTGTCTTAGTTTGATAAGTTCTATGGCTTTTTAAAACATGCAAGGTTTTGGTAGTCTCAGGGTGCTCCGTTGTCAAAGGGCACCAATCCTCTCACCAACCCATCATAGGCGGCGATTGGGTGATTTCCTTTTTGATATACCACTAGGTACGAGTGACTGTGGAGTTTGCTGTAACCCCCAACATAGCCCGTGTCATGCCGGGATATCAGGTGAACTCAACGGGTTGCCCGCTCGATGCATATGATAAATGAATTAGACAAGGCATGTATTAGTCTTATGTTGAACTTTTTGGTTATGGCTCTCATATTCCCCAGCAGAGTCGCCAAAAACTGTAGACACCTCCCAAACGGGGCATCGCCATACAGATTGATCACGTTTGTTTGCTCGATTGGTTGCTTGCTTCGTAAACCAAAATCATGACATTCCCATGGCTAGGAACATCGCCACATGATAACGGTTATCATCAAAACAGAGTCGCCACCCAGTTTATTAAAACTGAGAAAATAGATAGAGATTCTGGATATGGGAGCCAAAAGTACAATAAGGGGAAGGTGTTAGGCACCCCTCTTTGCCCAGTCGTGAGACTGGCCCAAAATCATTCAACATAAGACATGTAGACGCTTTGTTTAATTCTAACATATAGTCTGTTTATTTATTCCTTTAAACAGTAAGCAAAGCGAGCCAGTGCGATAAATAAGCATGCATCAGAAAGCAGAGAAAGCAACAAAACTGTCCTAGGGAGATGGATCCCGCGGCCGGTGAATGGATGTCACGGCCGAGGGATCCTCCTGGTTTGATGTACCGGCCGAGGGATCGAAGCCCCGGTCGGTGTTCTTCCTCACACCAGACAGAAAGATTAATAGGTAATCAAAACGCTACGATTAGTCAAAAAGACAGTAAATAAGACAAACCAGAGGCCGTTGGGCCTCACCACCTTGATCCCTCAGTTGCTTGATTACTTTGGATTGGGCGTGGTTGACTGATTGCTTGATTGAAAACCCTAGGGTTAGGGTTTGAACTTCGGGGTTTGATCGCCGGATTGACGGCTGCCTTCGGGAGGTTAGGCTTTTGAGGAGTGGGTTTAAGAGAGTATTTGTGCAGAGTTTCGAGGCTTGAGAGAGTGTATACTCTGATAATTTTGTGTGTGTGTATTTTCGGAGTCCAAAGGCCCTTTATATAGGCAATTGGTAACTCACTCCGGCCAATCAAATCATGAGATGGCAATTGCAATTGCAATGCATCTTTAACTCTACGTTGTAATCTCTGAGCGTAACCCGAACGCATCGGGAAGGTAGTATAATCGGATCAAACGTCTGACAGATACGTTCCAGAGTCTGGGAAAATGTCGATTTGGCGGCCGAGTAAAGGATATCACGGCCGAGGAATGGATGTCTCGGCCGAAGGATAGATCTTGCGGCCGAGGGATTGATCTCTCAGGGAGATTTTGCTAGCAACAGGTTGCTCGGGTGAGGAAATGATGTTAGGGCCGTGGGATCGATGTCACGGCCGACAGATGGATTCTCCTAGGCTTCTGTATTTCTGTCTGAAAGGCTGTATGGCTTTGAATTGGGTCCTCTAAGTGGCTCAAAGTTCTTACCGAAAGTCCTAAGGTTCTCAAGGAAGCAATCAGCAATTAGTGTATCCATTTCATCATCGGGATGGTCCCAAGGTGGGACTTGAAAAAATCGTTAGGCCAAATTGGGGTGTCTACAGTTATCATTAAAACAGAGTCGCCACCCAGTTTATTAAAACTAGGAAAACAAATAAAGATTCTAGGTACGGGAGCCAAGAGTATAGTAAGGGGAAGGTGTTAGGTACCCCTCTCTGCCCAGCCGTAAGACTGGCCCATAGTTATTCAACATAAGACATGTAGATGCTTCGTTTAATTCTAACACATAGCTGTAGACACCTCCCAAACGGGACATCGCCATACAGATTGATCACGTTTGTTCGCTCGATTGGTTGCTTGCTTCATAAACCAAAATCATGGACATTCCCATGGCTAGGAACATCGCCACATGATAGCGGTTATCATCAAAACAGAGTCGCCACCCAGTTTATTGAAACTGGGAAAATAGACAGAGATTATGAGTACGGGAGCCAAAAGTACAGTAAGGGGAAGGTGTTAGGCACCCCTCTCTGCCCAGCCGTAAGACTGGCCCATAGTTATTCAACATAAGACATGTACACACTTTGTTTAATTCCAACACATAGTCTGTTTAATTAAGCCTTTAAACAGTAAGTAAAGTGAGCCAGTGAGATAATTGAAGCAAGCATCAGAAAGCAGAAAAGCAAACAAGGCTGTCCCAGGAAATCGATTACTCGGCCGGTGAATGGATGTCACGGCCGAGTAATCACACTAGTTTAATGTAACGGCCGAGGGATCGAAGCCCCGATTGGTGTTCTTCCTCACACCAGAATGTAGGTTTAACAGATGATCAGAAAGTTATGATTAAGCGTAAGAACGATAAATAAAACAAACCAGAGGCCGTTGGGCCTCACCACCTTGATCCCTTAGTTGCTTGATTGCTTTGGATTGGGCGTGATTGTCTGATTGTATGATTGAAAACCCTAGGGTTATGGTTTGAACTTCGGGGTTTGATCGCCGGATTGACGGCTGCCTTCGGGAGGTTAGGGCTTTTGAAGAGTGGGTTTGAGAGAGTATTTGTGTAGAGTTTCGAGGCTTGAGAGAGTGTGTACTCTATGAATTTCGTGTGTTTATTTTCAGAGTCCAAATGCCCTTTATATAGGCAATTGGTGACTCACTCCGGCCAATCAAATCACGAGATGGCAATTGCAATTGCAATGCATCTCTAACTCTACGTCGTAATCTCTGAGCGTAGCCCGAACGCATCGGGAAGGTAGTGTAGTTGGATCAAACGTCTGACAGAACACGTTCCGGAGTCTGGAAAAAGGTCGATCTGGCGGCCGAGTAAAGGATATCACGGCCGAGGAATGGATGTCTCGGCCGAAGGATAGATCTTGCGGCCGAGGGATTGATCTCTTAGGGAGATTTTGCTAGCAACAGGTTGCTCGGGTGAGGAAATGATGTTAGGGCCGTGGGATCGATGTTACGGCCGACAGATGGATTCTCCTAGGCTTCTGTATTTCTGTCTGAAAGGTTGTATGGCTTTGAATGGGTCCTCTAAGTGGCTCAAAGCTCTTACCGAAAGTCCTAAGGTTCTCAAGGAAGCAATCAGCAATCACTGTATCCATTTCATTATCGGGATGGTCCCAAGATGGGACTTGAAATAATCGTTAGGCCAAATTGGGGTGTCTACAGATGCCCCTCTTTGACTGAACTCAGACGGATCGCGAGACCTGTTTGAGTAAGAGTCAAAGCTGTAAAAAGCAACTCAATTTGGTCCAACCACTATTCCAAGGGTCTTTTTGAAAAAGGTTTTGTTATGGTCGGGCTGGGAGGCTGCCTACGTATTCCACAAGGGAAATTCAGACCAACCGTAGTTCGGGCAATAATAGAAAAATAAAAGTTTGGAGGGTTAGAGACAGAAGACGTACCTTAGGGCTTAAAAAGCCGTAGTGTGACGTACCTAGACTGAGCCAGGGTTTTGGCGGAAGATAGTTGAAGGAGCGCTGGGCTGCCAGGGAGTTTTTGCGGAGAGCTTCCTTAGTATTTTGGGGTAGATCAGTACACGGCAGGTGCATTTGCTTTTCTTGATCATCCTTACTTTGACTGAAAGGAGCTCGGTAGAATAGCCTATCCTTGCGAATGAGCTGGAAGGAATTGATGTAATGGGGTGGAATCCAAGCCATCTGCTGGGATGAGTCGGACGCCGTTTGTTTTTGAGATATGGGGGGCACATGGCCAGTAACTGGAGCACGGAGCTTTGCGTAATGAGGGAACCGAGGCACGGAGCCGGTTGTAGTCATGAGGCGAGAGCCTGGAGAGTGATGGAATCGAGGCGTGAAGCCTGTTGTAGTCTTGAGGCGAAGGCCTGAGGAGATTGGATTGATAGGACCGAAGCGCGGAGCTGGTGTTGATCATAAGGCGGGAGCCTGAGGTGTCAGAGTTTTGAGCTTGACGTGCTGAATCGAAGCGCGGAGCTGGTATAAGGCAAGGGCCTGGGGTGAAGGAACTGAGGCGTGGAGCCTGAGGTGAAGGAACTGAGGCGTGGAGCCTGAGGTGATTAGATTGAGGCGTGGAGCCTGCATGCAGTCTTGAGACGAAGGCCTGAGTTGTCGGAGCTTAGAGCTTGACGTGATTTGAACCGAAGCATAGAGCTGGTTGCATTCTGATGGTCTGTGCACGGAGCTTTTCCATCATAAGTGTTGGCGTAGAGCCAAAGGATCGAGGCGCTGAACCGATCAATAAAACCGAGGCGTAGAGCCGGTTGATTGCAGGGTTGACCTGTTTCATGAGAGACATGCAGAATGTATATGTGTGATGGTGGTTAGATGTGAACAGATATGATTGTGCAGACTCGATGTGAAAATGTTGATACAAATGTGCACGGGCCCGTGCGTGTCACTACAAGAAAAATGGTCATTCCCGGCATTTTTATTCCCGGCATTTTAATTAATGCCGGAAAAGCCACTATTACCGGCATTTCAAGAAAATGCCGGAAAAAATAATTATTACCGGCATTTGTTTAAAAAAATGCCGGCAAAAGTCGAGTTTTCCGCCAAAATAATACCGCCAAACTATTACCGGCATTTGTTAAAAAAATGCCAGAAAAAATCTCCGTTTAATATAAATATTTTTCAATGTGCAAGTTGACCCAATATGGTGGCTAGCCCAGTTGGTAGCCTCACACGCGTGCGAGGCAAAGATCACGAGTTCGAAACTTGGGGCAAGCAATTTCTCTACAAAATTTGCACGACACGTGGGCGCCACGCAAGCGCCACATGGCGGACACGTGGGCGCCACGTGGCATTTTTTTTTGGGTCTTATATGGTACAATTTTTCCCGGCATTTGTACAAATGCCGCAAATGAGTCCAACTATTCCCGGCATTTATGGAGACCTTTCCCGGCATTTGTATCTTTACCGACACATTCCTAGACGGCATTTGTAACAAATGCCGGTAATTCTCTTTTCCGGCATTTTTTTTAACTTTTAACGGCATTTATGAAATGTCGGAAAAAGCAAAATTTCTTGTAGTGTGTGTGTTTGTTTTAAAGCTTAGAGCTTCTATCAAGTTCCGGACTTGAGCATTCAGAGCGTAGAGCTCGAGCATTCGGACGGCAGAATCCGAGCATTCAAAGTACAGGCTTTGAGCGTCCAGTACGCAGTGGTTGGGCATCCAAGCGTAGAGCTTGAGCATTTAAGTGTATAACTTGAGCATCTAGAACACAGTGGTTGGGCATCCAAGCGTAGAGCTTGAGCATTCAAAAATGTTAGATTTTTGAGCATTCAGGCGTAGAGCCTGAGAATAGATGTCTTGATTGTTGGGGCGGCGTAGAGCCTGTTGCTTGTTTACGGCTTCGAGCCAGTTGAGATGTTGGGCTTTGAGCCGCTAAATGAATACGGGCGTAGAGCCTGTCGATAATGGGCTTGGAGCCGCTTAAGATGGTTGTTATGGCTTCGAGCCAGTTGGGATAGTGGGCTTAGAGCCGCTGAGTTGTAATAGCAAGCGTAGAGCTGCTGAATGAGTGAATATGGGCGTAGAGCCTGTCGATAATGGGCTTCGAGCCGCTGTGATTGAGTGAATACAGGCGTAGAGTCTGTTGCTGTGATAGCGAGCGTAGAGCTGCTGGGAGGTTTGTTACGGCTTAGAGCCAATTGAGATTGCTTGAGTATGATTTGCAGGTGTAGAGCCTGCTGTTGAGATGGCGAGCATAATGCTGCTAAGTCGAAGGCTTGGAGCCGCTGAGATGATAGGCTTGGAGCCGCTGAGTGATGGGCATAGGCATAGAGCCGCTGAGTGAGTTGATATGGGCACGGAGCTGCTTATTTCTTTGGTAGTGGATATGGGCATAGAGCCGCTGGGTGTTTTGACTTATTTTGGCCAGCAGTTTGTGGAGAGAGGGCTTCCTCATGCTTGGATATGCCCCCAAGGCTGGCTTGATTTTGCTTCTGTTGATCACGGACCCAGAATTCTATAATGGCTTAAGTCAGTGCACTGAGCAAGACCTGATATGGCTGAGGGAAACAGATTGGGAGGCCAGGAGATCGATCTCTTGGCTGAAGGATTGATGTCTCGGCTGAGGAATCGATATCTCGGCCGTGAGATAGCCAAAAGTCAGAAAATCGATTTAAGTTAAACTTAATCGATCTCACGGGTCATCCTACCCTTTCTTCCTCCATTCCTCATTTTTCTCTCCCTTTCGAGCGATCGCCGCCGCTTCCTCCTCTCTCTCCTCGTCGGCCGCCGCCGCCTCCTACCCGTCGGTTTTCCGACCACCACGGTTCCCATTACCATCTCCTGCCATGGCATCATCTCCGCCCCCTCCTCCATCTTCTGGCGCTTCTGCCGCACCTAGGGATACGGGCAAAGCTCCGGCCGTTGAGGCCGCGATTCTTGGCGGGGTTTCAAGTTCCCGCGTTCTTCGTTCAAGTCGGCGCAGAACCACTGTTGGGGGAAGTTCCTCGCAACCCATTCCTCCTGAGGTTGAACCCGAGGCTTCTACTGATGCAGGTGGTGATATTCTTCCACCGTTTGACGTTGCCACTTATGCTCCTCAGGTTCACCTGGTCGGGCGTGGTGGTTCCTTGCGATACCGTCCTCCCCTCAGTGACATCCCACCTGAGGTCTTGCACAGGGAGCCAGAGCAGCACTTTGGTTTCACCAATAGGAAGGTAGAATTTTATCCTGTCAAATGATTTTTGTATATGAGATTTCGCAGAGTGATAATTTGATATTTGATAGGGAGTTTGAGCTCTAGAAGTTGCCCCCTGTATAGGCGATATTTTGTGTATTTGATTTCTTCTTCGTATTTTGCCAGGCAAATGAGAGATTGCGCGTGTGGGGAAGCTGCCCCCAGGTGTTTGAGTGGTATGAGAGGCTTCCTCAGGAGGCCAAGGATGCGGTTGCTTTGGCTGGCTTCGAGCCCTTGATACTTGGTTTCCACCTTCCGAAGGCGGAGTTGGGATTGACCACATCTTTGGTGGAGCGGTGGTGGGATACCACCAATACTTTCCACCTTTCAGGTTAGTTTGTCGCTCGGCGGACACCATCGTATTCTTGAGGTACACATTTTGATTTCTGCGTTATTCTCTTGTTGCTTCTATCTTTGTTATTCATGTCTTCCGTCTTCGCTTGTAGCTCTGGGCTTTTGAGCACTTGTTGCAGTTTCCTCCTCCGACTGGGCACAGAGAGCCTAGGTTTGTTCCACGGGTAGCCCGTTGGTTGAAGGGAGTTCGGAAGTCACGGTCGCCTGCCATGGACTTGCTGGCTTGGAGGCGAGTTTTGGATCGCCTAACGGTGGATCAGGTATGATATCTTCTATCCTTCTTTGTGCCATTTCCCTACTTTTATTGACATTATTCCCCTTTTTGCAGGTGCGTTTTGACCCATGGGGTGTGCTACTCGATGATGCTCCTCTGGAGTTGACCTCAGCTCGGGCGTTGGACAGCCAGCACTTCCTTTTGGAGGGACCATTTTTGAGAGCCTGGTATCTCGAAGAGAGGGTAGCAAGCCAGTACTTTCCTCATTCCGAGGCGTTGCAGCTTGTTCCTCTCCCTCTTCCTGTTGGTATGAGATCGACCCATCTTTTGACCGGAGAGGGCTTGCTACTTGCTCTTGAGAGACAGCCAGCCATGAGTTTTCTCGTAGCGGGAGATTACTCAGCCTTTCGTTTGGCCTCGTTGACCCTACCGACTGCTGCCGCTACTGCTGCTCCTCCTATTTGGCCACGGGCCCCCAGTTTCATTTCTTTCCACAATGCAAATGGAGAAGAGGAGCGTTTGACACTGACACCGTGTGCTACGCAGTTCTACGTGCTTCCTGCCGGAATTCAGCAGGTAATATTGTAGATTCTGCTTTGGTTTCCTTCAGAATTCCTTGCTTACTTGATTGTATATGCAATTGCTTCCTCTGCAGGTGCCCGCTGAGGTGGTTCAGGAATGGTTGCGTGCTTTCCAGAGTGTAGAGGCTTTGGCTTGACGGCAGCGTGGCCGAATAGCTGCGGTATACATCCTTTGATCTTTTCTTTTTCCATCCTACGTTTCATGTGAAACTGAATGCCTATATCCTGTGTCTCTGCAGCTTGAAGTAGAGCGAGTACCGACAGTGTCGGTTACCCAGAGTGCTGGAGTTAGCGAGGGTGGGAGTACCGGAGCTGGTGATGGAGATGCTGAGGCTGGTGAGGGGCAGAGGATCAGTGTCCCAGTTCCTGAGCGTTTTCGTCCTGCGCCCAAAAGGGGCCGTGGGCAGTAGCTAGCTTTTCCTTTTTTGTACCTGTATTTGTTAGCTCTAAAAACAGATAAATTGATTTTGTATTTTTATGAAACATCCTCAGTATGTATTGGAAATTAGATACTTCAGACTTGTGTGCAATATTTTCAAAGTTTTGTGAGTGTTTGGATTTAAACATGGGCCGAGGAATGGATCGTTCGGCCGAGGATTCCATTCTTCGGCCGCTACTTCTATTTCCTAAAGAAGTTGGATTTTTGCTTTAGCCAAGTGGCGTTTTTCCCTTCTTACACTTGAATTTGATTCAGGCTCTTTGCTTTTGCTGTTCCTACAACCTCTTTGCCATGTTTTTGGGATCGTTAGAATGCTTTGTCCCTTATGTCGACGACCTTTGAGTCAGAGAGGACGAACGATGATTCTTACGTGTCTTTGTTTTTGCCAATTCCCTGGAAAATGACTAACTCATCTTTTGCGAGCTCAATACGCAGGGTTAGCTATGCCTATCATTGAGTACAAAACTTTTGGTATTGTCTTTCTTCTTTCCAAATGTTTGGGCCGCATCTCGATACGAGATTGCCTACGTATCCCAATCAGGGAATCAGGCCTTTTACGTAGTTCCAAGATCACCACCTTTGGGGGTTGGGTTTTCACTCTTGGTTTTTTTTTCCTCTCATGCTCTAAGTTTTGCCTAGGTTACCTGATAGAGGTTGAGTCCCTAGCGAGCTTTCCTTCGAATGCCTTAACTTTTGCCTAGGCTGCGTTTTTCGCGTCTTCTTGTCCTAGCAGGCTCTGCTCTTACTTTTGCTTGGGTGTAAAGATTGCCCAACGAGCATTTTTCTCTCAAGAGGGTTTTAGTCTTTTTGGAGAGGAATTTGACGGAGATGTTCTTATAAGTCTCCTGTTGTATTTGTACCTTCACAATGGGTAAGCTAACCCTAAGTGTTCTCACAGAGATAGCGTCTTCTTCCTGAGTTTTGATAAAAACCTAGTTCTAAGTAATCAGGGTTTGTCCCTTCTTTCCTTTTGGTCGGTAACATAAAGAATTAGATTCTTAAAATCCTTTTATCTTTGGCAGAGAGATTATAGTGTATAGCAATCACATTTTAAAGATGGAATCATTTGTCAAGCATAGAAGTGATAAAATGGGGATTCATTTAATTGTAGATAATGCCCAAACAGGGGCCCAAAACATGTCCTAACTTATCTTTAGGAAATGAAAGCAATGTTTTTGTCATGCGATTTACTGCAGTATCTCGGGAGTAGCTCCTTTTCCTTTTGCAGTTTTATACTCTTCTTCACCCTCTTTGCCAAACAGAATCTTTAGGTCAAATTCAGCTAGCACCTCAATCCAGTCTTCGGGAGTAGGAGATGAATTGGTTGGTTCTTCTTCCAAATCACTGTCAGTCCATTCCTGATCAAAGAAGATTTGCATTCCAGGGTACCTTTGCTTGGTAATTTCGTCTTCCCATGTTTCTGCGAAGCCACAGAATGGAAAGTCTTCTCCTTCTCTTACAAACCAACCATTGAGTGCTTTTGGGATCACGAGTTTCTCTTCTTTGACCCTGCTTCCTCTTGCTTTAGCCTTTTCCATGCTTCTCTTCCTTTCTACCTCGGCTTCTGTCGGGGTGTAGCCAAGACCAAAGGCGTATTGATTATGCGGGGGATCAATCATTTGCGGGATGCCTTGTGATCTTTTGCCTAAACCCAACCCAGGGAGGTAGTTTTGCTTCTTCATCATCCATATGGCGGGGGTGCTTACGTAGAAGTTTCTCTCAGCCATTAAGGCTTGCACATCAATTGTTTCCTCAAAATTGAATCCTGTAAGGAAGGTTTCCTCGGTTTCTACCTCTTGGACAGGCGTATCAGAATGAGCTCAGATCGATGAATCCCCCAGAATGGTTATGACCCTTCCATCTACTGCGAATTTGACTTTCTGATGCAAAGTGGAAGGTACTGCCCCAGCGTCATGTAGCCAAGGCCTTCCTAGTAAAAGATTGAAGGTGGCTGGTATATCCATCACACGGAACTCCACGTCCCTTTTGATCTTCTCCACTTCTACTGGCAGTGTGACACACCCAACCACTCTTCTCTTTGAATTGTCATACCCCCTTACACCCTGACTTGAAGGGCGTACGTCGATGGTGCTTACCCCTAGCTTGTCGAGGGTCCTTTGAGGACATACGTTTAAAGCAGACCCATTATCCACCAAGACCAGTGGGATCCATTTAGTGAGACATTTAAGTGAAATGTAGAGAGGTTTGTTGTGTGCAGGCCCTTCAGGAGGTAGATCCTTGTCAGTGAAAGCTATCGTCGGTTTTGGAGCCCTTGACGCCATTATGAAACCCACCAGTTCTTCGGGGGTGATGCCGATGGGAACTTTGGCTTTCCCCAAGGTTTTGAAGAAGGAGTTACGATGCTCGTAGGAGGACATAAGCAATCCCCAAATAGAGATATCAGCTTGGATTTTCTTTAGTTGTCTCAGCACCCTGTCTTCCTCAGGTTCGGTCCTTTGGCTTTCTTCTCCTTCTTCTTCTTCCATTACTCGTGTTGAGGTTGAACTTTCTCCACTTAGTTTAGGAGGTTTATACACCCTTCCGCTTCGGGTGAGGTGACCCACTTCTTCTTCTTGGGTACCCCAAGGATCAGCAGGCTCAATTCTTCCAACTTTCCAATCACTTGGCAGAGCTTAACGCATGTCCAACCACCAATCCCCATCATCAATGGCATAGATGTGGGGTTCTCCCCCTGTTGCAAAGCATTCATCATTCTCAGAGAAGATTAGGGATGGTTTGACTTGGGTATTTGGAATAATGTGTAGGGTAGGATTATATGTGGGGCTATTGGATAGGCTTATGAGATTGATATTTTGAGGCGGTGGTTCATTGTTGTGAGCGGGAAGTGGATTGGTTTGTACATTAGGCTTAGGAGGTTTTATAGCTTGACTATCAATGAGATCCTGGATGTCATGACGAAGACGCATGCAGCGGTCTGTTTCATGTCCAGGGTGTTGGTGGTATGCGCATTGCTTATTGGTATCATAGCTTGGACCATAAGGTGGCTAAGGAGGTGGATTATTCAAGAGCCTGAGGTGCCCTTGACGGCTTAGGATGGCTAAGGCTTGGGATGGAGTCATATAGAGTGGGTCGAAATTGCGGCGAGGGCGATTTGTGTTTCTAGATGAGCTAGCTTGAAAAGGGTCTTGTGGCAAGACTGAGTTATGGGTGTTAACGGAGGCAGGAGATGCACGGATTGGAAAGGTTTTTCTGGGTGGAGGGGTTTCTTCTTTTCCAATGAGGCCCAGCTTGATCCCATCTTCAATTTGTAGCCCAGTGGCGTGTAGACGTTTGAAGTCCGTGATAGCCTGAGTGTAAATGTGGGTGAGGTACTTGGGCTGTAGGTTCTTGACAACTATCCTCACTTGATCTTCCTCGGAAGGGCGGCTTTTCATCTTGGCAGCCTTTTCTCTCCATCTTGCCACAAAGGTAGCAAAGTCCTCATTGGATTCTTGTTTAGTCATCTCCAAATCTCGGGTAGTTAGCTCAATTTGGACATTGTACGCATACTGCTTGACAAAAGCGTTGGCAATTTCTGGCCAAGTTTGATAGTGCACAAATTCCAAAGTGAGAAACCAATCGAGGGCGTTTTCGGTGAGAGTTCTTTGAAACAATTGGGCGATGAGCTCGTCGGTCAAGCCCATAGGCTTCAGAGTGTTGATGACATGGCGAACATGGCTGGTAGGGTTACCAGTCCCGTTGAACTTCTCGATGTTTGGCATTTTGAACCGTTCAGGCAGTTGAGATTCTGGAAAGAGGCAGAGTCCTTCGAAATCTAGAATTTGGTCTCCTTGTGAACGAGCCAAAGCATGCTTGATCTCCTTGACCTGTTTAACTAATTCAGGGTTTTCTGTAACTTCATGAGGATTTTCTGCTTCTTCCTCATTTTTCTTGTCTTCAGCATCTCTTGCTGCTTTCTCGGCTTGTAAATAAGCAATTTGGGCTCGGAGCTCGGTGATAGTAGCATCATTGTCTGCCATTTTTGGGATGTAGGTAGAGGGATTGTTTGGTGAAGCTTGGGATTGGGTAGATAATCGGGTTTGTTGAGGAGACGACCGCGAAGTCCCTGAAACTGATTGGGACCGTTGCGGTGAGGGTGTCTTGACAGGCGAAGGTGACCGATGAGATGACTGTAAAGACCTCTGTTTGGTATGACTTCGGGTATTGTAAGAGTATAAAACTAGCTGAGGTTGCTTCTTTAACCTACCTATTGTGCCTGCTTTGAAAAGAATAGAATACCTGGAAGTCAGTATTCGGCCTGTGTAGGGTTAGGATTCGGGTTGAAAATCCCAACCCTTCTGCACAAAAAGAGTTAATTACAACAACAGATGATACAAGGTGTGAGGAAGAACTTTTGCAAGTAAAATGCAAGTAGGCTCCTAGCCTGTAGGTTCCTGTCTTAGTTTGATAAGTTCTATGGCTTTCTAGAACATGCAAGGTTTTGGTAGTCTCAGGGTGCTCCGTCGTCAAAGGGCACCAATCCTCTCTCCAGCCCATCATAGGCGGTGATTGGGTGATTCCCCTTTTGATATACCACTAGGTACGAGTGACTGTGGAGTTTGCTGGAACCCCCAACATAGCCCGTGTCATGCCGGGATATCAGGTGAACTCAACGGGTTGCCCGCTCGATGCATATGATAAATGAATTAGACAAGGCATGCATTAGTCTTATGTTGAACTTTTTGGTTATGGCTCTCATATCCCCAGCAGAGTCGCCAAAAACTGTAGACACCTCCCAAACGGGGCATCGCCATACAGATTGATCACGTTTGTTTGCTCGATTGGTTGCTTGCTTCATAAACCAAAATCATGGACATTCCCATGGCTAGGAACATCGCCACATGATAGCGGTTATCATCAAAACAGAGTCGCCACCCAATTTATTGAAACTGGGAAAATAGACAGAGATTCTGAGTACAGGAGCCAAAAGTACAGTAAGGGGAAGGTGTTAGGCACCCCTCTCTGCCCAGCCGTGAGACTGGCCCATAGTTATTCAACATAAGACATGTACACACTTTGTTTAATTCCAACACATAGTCTGTTTAATTAAGCCTTTAAACAGTAAGTAAAGTGAGCCAGTGCGACAATTGAAGCATGCATTAGAAAGCAGAAAAGCAAACAAGGCTATCCCAGGAAATCGATTACTCGGCCGGTGAATGGATGTCACGGCCGAGTAATCACACTGGTTTAATGTACCGGCCGAGGGATCGAAGCCCCGGTCGGTGTTCTTCCTCACACCAGAATGTACGTTTAACAGATGATCATAAAGTTATGATTAAGCGTAAGAACGATAAATAAAACAAACCAGAGGCCGTTGGGCCTCACCACCTTGATCCCTCAGTTGCTTGATTGCTTTGGATTGGGCGTGATTGTCTGATTGCTTGATTGAAAACCCTAGGGTTAGGGTTTGAACTTCAGGGTTTGATCGCCGGATTGACGGCTGCCTTCGGGAGGTTAGGGCTTTTGAAGAGTGGGTTTGAGAGAGTATTTGTGCAGAGTTTCGAGGCTTGAGAGAGTGTGTACTCTATGAATTTCGTGTGTTTATTTTCGGAGTCCAAAGGCCCTTTATATAGCCAATTGGTGACTCACTCCGGCCAATCAAATCACGAGATGGCAATTGCAATTGCAATGCATCTCTAACTCTACGTCGTAATCTCTGAGCGTAGCCCGAACGCATCGGGAAGGTAGTGTAGTTGGATCAAACGTCTGACAGAACACGTTCCAGAGTCTGGAAAAAGGTCGATCTGGCGGCCGAGTAAAGGATATCACGGCCAAGGAATGGATGTCTCGGCCGAAGGATAGATCTTGCGGCCGAGGGATTGATCTCTCAAGGAGATTTTGCTAGCAACAGGTTGCTCGGGTGAGGAAATGATGTTAGGGCCGTGGGATCGATGTTACGGCCGACAGATGGATTCTCTTAGGCTTCTGTATTTCTGTTTGAAAGGCTGTATGGCTTTGAATGGGTCCTCTAAGTGGCTCAAAGTTCTTACCGAAAGTCCTAAGGTTCTCAAGGAAGCAATCAGCAATCACTGTATCCATTTCATCATCGGGATGGTCCCAAGATGGGACTTGAAATAATCGTTAGGCCAAATTGGAGTGTCTACAATAGCCTGTTTAATTATGCCTTTAAACAGTAAATAAAGTGAGCCGAGACGATAAGTAAATAATGCATCAGAAAGCAGAACAAAACAAAGCTGTCCAAGGGAAATGGATCCCGCGGCCGGTGAATGGATCTCACGGCCGAGGGATCCTCCTGGTTTTATGTACCGGCCGAGGGATCGAAGCCCCGGTCGGTGTTCTTTCTCACACCAGATAGAAAAGTTAGCAGATAATCAAAACGCTGCGATTAAGATTATAGACAGAAAATAAAACAAACCAGAGGCCGTTGGGCCTCACCACCTTGATCCCTCAGTTGCTTGATTGCTTCGGATTTGATTGTGATTGACTGATTGCTTCTCGGAAAACCCTAGGGTTAGGGTTTGAACTTCAGGGTTTAATCGTCGGATTGGTGGCTGCCTTCGGGAGGTTAGGGCTTTTGCAGAGGGGGTTTGAGAGAGTATTTGTGTAGAGTTTCGTGGCTTGAGAAAGTGTATTCACCAATTAATTTCGTGGTCTAAGGGCCTCTTTATATAGGCATAGGGATGACTCACTTCGGCCAATCGAAATGCACGATCAAAATTGGAGTTAGAGTGTGATTGTAACTCTTCATGGCAATCCTCTAACGTAGCCCGAACACATCGGGAAGGAAGTGTAGTTGGATCAAACGTCTGACAGAACGTTCGAGAATCTGGAAAACAAGGGATCTGGCGGCCGAACAAAGGGTCTGGCGGCCGAGGAATGGATGTTGCGGCCGAAGGATAGATCTTGCGGCCGAGGGATTGATCTCTCAAGGAGATTTTCTAGCAACAGGTTGCTCGGGTGAGGAAATGATGTTAAGGCCGTGAGATCAATGTCACGGCCGACAGATGGATTCTCCTAAATTTGCAGACACGAAGTGGGTACAAACACGAAGTAGGTTAGGATCGAGAGAGAACACAACAGAGGGATGTATAAACACGAAGTAGGTTAGGATCGAGAGAGAACACAACAGAGGGATGTATAAACAAACACACTGACTTGATATTAGACTGACTTGCCATTTTACAACGGAGTGGTGCCCCTTTTATAGGCATAAAAGGGCTTCTTGCTTACATCACTGCATATGTCACACACCTACACACCTATTACACAGTAGTACATATAATTGGTACATGCTACAGTATGCTACATATAATTGCTAGCTTACACTACTGACTACTACTTTATTACACACGTACTATGAACAGTACACCATAGTAAATGCTAATAATTTCACCCCCTCCTGGAAATGGAAGAGGGACCCACAAAAGAGACAGCTGGCCTGATTACTCTGAACCTTCTGAATCATATTGTCTTGAACAGTCTCCAGAATAGTCTTCAGTCCTGTCGGTCAAGTGATACTGATCCAAAAGAAACCGGATATTTTGGCGCCATTCTTCTGGATAAGTCTCATTGAATTTCCAATTTGCAGTTTCATAATGGAGGAGAGATGAAGGGACTTGTGCAGGTGTCAATCCATTGAGGGAAACCAATGTTTGAGTCATGACAAGATAATTTCCACTGTTGATCTGGATTCTTTGAGGCTCTGGATATGCTGAAAGAAATATAGTGTGATACTCCTTTCGCCAAGTGACAGAACCATCTGGATTGGGAAGACATCTGTTGTTGCGACTGGTCCAAAAAGCAAATTGGAGATTCCCGCCTACAGTGTTTGGGATACTCCTGATTTTTTGTTGCCAAAATGGTATGTTTCCAAAGAGCAAGAGGAACTTCAAGAAGAAATCTTCTGGAGGATGGATCTGGTTGAACGCCGCATGAGCCAAATAGACCAACACTGCTGATCTATTGAAACAGACACTGATAGTATATACATCTACTAAATACCATAAGAGGAGATAGGCTTCTCTTTTAAAATAAAAAACATTATGGTCATATACTTCAAACTGGGTGAGAAAAGGATAGACAGGATGGAAAGGCAGACCACTTAGGGGACCTTCATCAAGACCATATTTGAAAATACAGAGATGTTGAAGGTTTTGACACATTTGGACACATCTAGAGAGAAGGGTTAATTCTAAAAGATGACACTGAAGGTGGACAGGAAGATTGACTGGATGGATACAGGAAATCATTGGAAAACAACCAGGGCCAAAGAAATGTGGTTTTGATTTTGAAAACTGGTTGATTTCTTTTTTGAGTCTAGACAGAAAATCTGGGAGAACATTTGTTTTTCCCTTTATATGGATAGCATCAAAACTCCAATTGGAAAACCAATTTGCCCATCTGAGCAACTGTGCTTTTGGAAGGTGTTTCTGCTTGAACTTGAGCATGCTGGGAAAACTCATCATATCAGTCTCAATTAGAAAATGATGACCGATTAGATGAAATTCAAACTTCTCAATACTCCTTTTGATTGCTAGAATCTCTTTGTAGGTAGAGTGGTAATGAAGTTCTGCTGGAGAGAATGCACCACTCTTATATCCACAAATTCTGCGCTTCTGTTCTGTATTTTCTTCCAAGAGAACTGCTCCCCAATATAGATCAGAGGCATCTGTCTGAAGTACTCTTTTTCCATCTGAAGGTATGGTTAGTGGAGGAAGGGTTTTGGCTATGGTTTTGAGGTCTTTGACGGCTTTGGTGCAATGGGTTGACCAAGGAGGAGGGATTTTCTTTAGTAGAGCTGAAAGAGGAGTACGGTATTGGGCAAGGTTGGGAATGAAATCAGCCATATAGTTAACAATTCCAAGGAACTGTTGAACTTGTTTGACTGTGAGGTTTTCATCTGGAAAATGGTCAAGTTGTGAAGCTATATGGGGCTGGAGGTTATATTGACTTTTAGAGATATGCATCCCTAAAAAATCAATTTCTGGTTGAGCAAGGAGCATCTTTTTCTCTGAGAGCATGATACCATGGGTTTGGATCAGGGAATGGAAGGCTTGTAGTAAGAGAACATGAGACTCAATATCTGGAGAAAAGAGTAAGATGTCATCAATGTAGACGAGGGCTGATGAGAGAATGGGAGCAAATATCCGAATCATGGCCTTTTGAAATAAAGATGGAGCTGTTTTTAATCCAAAAGGCATAACTGACCACTGGAAGTGGTGATCTGGAATGCAAAAACCAGTTTTGGGACGTTCATCTGGTTGGATGCCCAGCTGCCAAAAACCTGCTTTTAAATCAAATTTTGAGAAAATTTGAGCTTTGGGCAAGTTTGCAAAAAGAACACTTCGCCGAGGAAGAGGGAACTTGTTATCCTGAAGAAAATGATTGAGAGGCTGGTAATTGATAACCAAGCGAAGCTTTCCTCTTATCTGCTCTGTTCTTTTGTTCACATAAAATGCTTCACATGCCCACTGAGAGGTAGTGGGCTCAATCAATCCTTCTGATTGGAGTTGTTGGAGTTCTTGGAGAGCAAGCTGGTAGTGTTCCGGGTTCATTCCATGATGGGTAGCTTTGGTGGGGTTAATATCTTCATTTTTCTTAAAGGGAAGAGAAATGAAGAAATCTGGGTTTTTCCAAAGTGGGTTGGAACATTTGGTAAGGAACTGGGAATGGGATTCTGCACAAGAAGTTTGGATTATGGCTTCTTTGATGGAGGAGAAATTTTCTAGGGAAAAGAGATTTGGTTGGGAGGTCCAGGGTAACAGGTAGTTTTTGTATTTCAAGCCTTTTTTTAGCCAAGAAATTTTGCTGAGATTTTGGAGAATATCGAAGCCTAACAATAAATCTTTCCCTGGGAGGTCAGAACCATAGACTTGGTGTTTTATGGTGTATCCAGGAAAAAGTTGAATGATAATAGGCTTACTGATGAGGGTAATAACAAAAGTTTCTCCATTGGCTGCTGTGAAGGGTCTGAAACATGACTGCCAGTAGGACCTGGGGAGGATTGCTGGGTTGAGGATAGAGGCTGCTGCACCAGTATCAAAGAAAGCGATAACTGGTATTGGTTTCTCATATTTCCCAAGAAGGATTTTAACCCTAGCCAGAGGTTGAGCAAGCATGATGTTTGGAAACCCAAAGGTTTGGATTTCATAGGGGAATGAATCAGAATCATCAGAAGAATCCTCTGATTCTGATGAAGAATCATCAAAAGTGAATGCCAAGACTGCTTCATCTGTTGCGTCATCATCAACTGAAAATAGGGATTCGACATCAGCATCTTCAAGATCATCATCAATGAGAGCCAAAGAGTTCACCATCTTGTCTCTTGCTGCTTTATTTGGACACTGTTTTGCATAGTGCCCCTTCTTTCCACATATGTAACAGCGATCAGACTTTCGCTGTCCTCTGAACTTTTTCTTCTTAAAAAACTTCCATTTTTTTCGGTGTGAAAACTTGCCGGACTTGGAAAACTTTGAGAACTTGCCAGGAGATTTGAACTTCCATTTCTGAAAGTGTTTGGTTTTCCGATATGAAGGACGGCAAGTGCACTTCTTGTCCTTGCACTTTATAGATAAGTCTGGCCGATCACAGGCTTTGCCAAGAAGTTTTCCTTGTTCTTCAAGAGTTCTGAGGAATTTCTGGTGATTGCACAGTTTCTCCAAGGCAATCAAAGAGTGCTGATAAATACCGCCAAGGGATGTTGTATTTAACGTCAATCCTTTTGTTTGAAGAAGCCTTGTTGTCTCATTTCCCAATGGTTCTGGAAGGGAATTGAGAAAAGCTTGCTTAAGATTGACATCATCCATACCGTTGAGAAGATAAAACCGTTGAGACATACGGTCATAATGGATCTCCAGATCTCTCCTTTTGAATGAACAACACCTCATGCTGAGATATTCTTCTCGAACAAACTCCTTTGTGTTGTTGTGATCTCCAAGAAACTCAGTATGCAAAACTGAGATGAATTGATCAAGAGTTGGCAGTTGCTTAAGTTGTAACTGTCGGTACTCACCAAGAGCTAAGTACCATTGTCGTAGTCGGCCCAGAAATTTTGTTGTACACTTAGTAATGACAAGACTAAGCGTAGTGTTTGGAGAGAGCATAGCAGCTGTGCACCAAGCATGAACCTCATAAAGTTTATCCAACCATTTTGATGGGGGAATATTATCAAAAGAGAAACCTTGGGTATGGATATTGGAGTGTGAAAAGGAATCAAAGGTTGAATTTTCTGGAGGTGTTTCAAACTCAGGATCCTCTTCAATGATAGGATCTTCAACATTTTCCTCTGGGTTTTCGGGGTTCATCATGAAAACATGAGGAATTGGCATAAAGTCAGTGAATTCAACATCTGAATCAGACTCAATGGTTGGTTCGGGAGATGGGGTTTCTGGTATAGTGGCCAAGGTATGGAGGAGAGTGGAAATTGGATTTTTGGAGGTTGGCTGAACCATTAGCTGTGGAGATTTTAGATTTGGGTCAGATGGTCTAGAAGAAGTAGAGGTAGTTGGAACTGAGGTAGAAGCGGATGGTGGAGTTAAAACTGAAGGAAGTTGAAAAGGTTTTATCTGGGGTTTTGGGAAAGGAAGTTTTGGTGGAGATGGTCTTTTGGGTGGAGGAAGGAAAGTTGATGAGCTTCCAAAGATGGAACTTGACTCACCAAATTCTGAGGTAGGGTTTATAGGTAAGGGTTGAGACATTTGAGGATATCCAAACAAACTTTGTTGAGAGGGAGATGTGAACATATCAAATGGACTTTTTTGCTGGGAATACTGCTGAGCTTGGAGAGAGTGAAGCTGGTTTTTTAGATGCTTCATTTCAGCATCCTTGTGGGAAAAAGCTGCTGAAAATGCTTGGTTGGAATATGCCATCTGGAGAAGTTCCTGGTGAACATTTTGAATTTTCTGCTGCAAATCTCTGATAAGAAGTTCCAAGGATGATAACTTCTTATGGACAATATTTTCCAAATTTTGCTGGGAGTTAGCAATTCTTTGAAGAATTTTGTTTTGTGCCAGAGAGTTTGCTGACTGCCAATTTATCGCTGCTTCTGCTGCTGATACTGCTTTGGTGCTACCATCAGGAAGAATAGTAGCTGAATCCGGAATTTTATGACGGTGGGTGGTTCTTTCCTGAGGATTATGAAAATCCAAAGGAGGAAAATCTGCTTCAGTGAACATAAAACATCCACTGGGTTGTGCCGAAGGGTCATTTTTAGCTGGAGGCTGAGGAGAAGGCGGAGATTTACAAGGAGTGGGAGGTAACGAAGGACATATGGGACATGGTTCTTCCAAGTCCTCGTCATCTTCTAGAAAATTGGCTTTTAAACAGTCATCACAATCACAGAAGTCAAAATAACAATGTCCTGTTTCTGGATTTTTGAAATAGAAGACTGGGAGACCACTAGATTGGAAATATTTAATTGGAGGTCCAGGTCTAGAGCCATCTACAAACATATCAATCCTTGACGGAAAGATAACAGGATGAGTGGGAGAGGAAGCAGAGTCCTCTTTTTGGAAAGAAATTTCCACAGTACCATCAGGTTTTGAAATGAAAAGTGGGTTTGAAGTCTGGACAGGAATAGGTTTTTGCTGATTTTTCTCGTAAGCTGTAACCCAAGATTCTGGGAGAAGCTTGAGAAGCTCTGGGCGAGAAATTTGACGTGGGACATGGACACAAGAGGCTTGGTGAGGTGCGTTGACTGTTAGGAAAAGGGCTTCATCTGTGGACGAGGGTAAGGACATGTCAAAGGCATGGTTTTGGAGACGATAGGCCATTTGGTAGTGGAGGGTTGCAGCATATGTGGTAGAGATTTGGGAGGCACCACCAATTTGAACTTGGACCTTTAAAGCTGATAGCAGATGAGGATCTGCTAGTGGCATGTTGAAATTAGGATAAAAGGTGAAAATCACAGTTCCAGCATTTAGAGTGTTTGAACTGTGGCAATGCATGCATGCTGATACTGCATAAACCTGGTATCTACCAGAGCAAGTCTGGAAGTAACAGGTAAACCTTTTCTTCCATGGAAAGTTACTGCCAATCTGATTGCTCCAAAATGAAGATGAGTAAATCCTTGTTGTTGCCAGATGCGAGGCAAATCAACTGGGATTTCTAAGGGTAAGAGTTGTTCAGCTTCTGTAGCTGTTATGAAACACTGATCAAACTTGGAAGCTTGGACGTACTCTTTTACTGAGGCTGGACGTTTTGTGGAAAAGAGTTGGGTGACAGATTTTTTTACAGAAGTTTGTGGACGGACAAAGGCATTATAGGGATTGAGGAAAGGAAGATCAGTAAGGGGAACCTTACTGTCATCAGGAAGATATTCAACTTCATACAAGTACTCAAGATTAGGAGAAGAGGTGGAGGAATTTCTACTGGTGGAAGGGACAAGTGATGAAGTGGCAGAGGAATGAGTAGAAAACAAACGATTCATTTTTTAGATAAAAATCTGGGTTCTTCGTTTTCCTCATACAACAAATTTTTCCCTTTTCAATGTGTAAACTTAAACTAATTTTGATTAATAAAATTCTATATACTAGGGTAGATAAACCGAGACACACCGCTTACACAAGAGCCAAAGTCTCAAGGTACTTTTAACCCACGGATACAGATATTTTTCAATCAAAATAGTTTGTGAAGTTTCAGATGTGGAGGATCCTTAATAGGCAACCACAGAGCATACGCTTCAATTTTTCTTTTGGAAAAAGATTTGAAGTACTTTAGAATACGAAGTTCCCAGAAGAGGGTTTAAGCTAAAATGGAAAACATGGCTCTGATACCAAATTTGCAGACACGAAGTGGGTACAAACACGAAGTAGGTTAGGATCGAGAGAGAACACAACAGAGGGATGTATAAACACGAAGTAGGTTAGGATCGAGAGAGAACACAACAGAGGGATGTATAAACAAACACACTGACTTGATATTAGACTGACTTGCCATTTTACAACGGAGTGGTGCCCCTTTTATAGGCATAAAAGGGCTTCTTGCTTACATCACTGCATATGTCACACACCTACACACCTATTACACAGTAGTACATATAATTGGTACATGCTACAGTATGCTACATATAATTGCTAGCTTACACTACTGACTACTACTTTATTACACACGTACTATGAACAGTACACCATAGTAAATGCTAATAATTTTAGGATTCTGTATTTTCTGTCTGAAAGGCTGTATGGCTCTAGATTGGGTCCTCTAAGTGGCTCAAAGTTCTTACCGACAGTCCTAAGGTTCTCGAGAAGGCAATCAGCAATCACTGTATCCATTTCATCATCGGGATGGTCCCAAGGTGGGACTTGAAATAATCGTTTAGGCCAAATTGTGGTGTCTACAGCGCTCACCCCAGAGCATTAAGGAGGTCCAGAAGTTAACAGGATGAGTAGCGACATTGAGTAGATTCATCTCTCGTGCAACCGACAAATGCCAAATTTTCTTCAAAATTTTGAAGAAAGCATTCGAATGGACTCCCAAAGAGGAGGAAGCATTCATCCAACTAAAAAAGTACTTGACATCCCTGCAACTGCTTAGCATGACCCAGGAAGGAGAGGATCTATTTCTCTACCTTGCTGTCTCCCCACATGCAGTCAGCGCGGTTTTAATCAGGGAAGAGCAGGGGATACAACTCCCAGTATACTACACCAGCAGAGCTTTAAGAGGAGATGAGCTGAGATATCCTAGAGCTAAAAAGATAGCTTTTGCAATGGTGATAGCAGCAAGATGGCTACGACCATCCTTCCATGTAATGCCCCAAATTTTGGGTATGTTAAATAGACATTTTTATTGAAAATCTAAATAGAGTCTGGCTCATTATTACATCATAACTTCCACAAGAGTTCATTATTTACACAAGGGAGGGAAAACTATGGTTCCTAACTACAGATCTGCCTGCTCCTCCATCCTAGCCAGCTCTTCGGCTCCAAAGGCCTCAAAAGTGTACAGCTCGCCTTGATCATCTACAAAGTCTGACACATTATACCAGCGTCGCCACCGATATAATATGTTAGGGTCACCAAAGGTAACACCATGAGCTACAAGAGCTCAGCAGAATAATCCTATACCCGCTAACCCATAATTTACAAACAATAGTATATATATCCAATGGCCACATCCACATTCACTAATCTTACGTTGGTGTCTGTGATATCTGAGTTTCTCCTACGCGATTCATCGTAGATCGTGTCTTGTTTTAACTTTTCCTTTACCAAATTGTCATTTCGAAAAGTATTTTAACACACCCAACCTCGGTTCCGCCGTTCCGGTCTCCCGAGTATCCTCACAATGGTTCCGCCGTCCCGGGTTCCCATTGGCACACAAAAACATTGAATTTGGCATTGGCTCCTCTCCATAAATTACCAATCCACAATTCAAAACCCTTGGTTCCGCCGCTCCGGGTTCCCGAGTATCCCACAATGGTTCCACCGGTCCGGGTTCCCATTTTGGTTTTTGAAAATCATTAAAACAATTGCGTTGGCTCTTCTCCACGGATAACCAAACCACAATTCATCCCTCGGTTCCGCCGTTCCAGGTTCTGGAGTATACCACAATGGTTCCGCCGCTCCGGGTTCCAATTGGGTTTTCGAAAATCATTCCTTTACACACACACCACACAGTGGGCAAGTCCGGCCACATTGCGGTTTCAAAACCACACCTTGTCTTTAACACACCCTAGGTGTCATGTTTCTACTTTCTCGTTTTTTTGTGTCTCGTTTTCATGCATAGACTCTGCGGTAGGACTTTTCACGCAGGTGATCATAAATCATTCATTGTAATCTTGAAACTAAACTAGCAAGATCATCCAACTCTATATCATTGATACCATGTTATACTTCCTTAATTTCACATAATCATGCTTAATCATCAAGCACACAATTAGAAGCATAGTGTCACATGGACGGACACCTTTGGAGTGGAAAACCACTTATGCTTCACCACACATCAAACAAGTAATTCAAGTAAACACGTATACATGGTCATAACCATCCTAAGATCAAAATACTAATACTTCCATTTAAGTCATATTTTCAAAATCCGTTCTTTCTTCCTTTTAGGGAAGTTCAAAACAACATATGTTTTTCCGAAAAATAAAGTCGGAATATTCAACATACTCCCCTTCCTTTTCAAATCTTTAGTAAAGCACTTTTCAAGTTCACATGCATTTTGACATAATATACATTCAAACATACAATTCTACTTTTATACGTTGAATTAGTGGACAAGTTACTCTACATATACTTAGGATTTAGAGAGTAAGGACATTCTACCTTTCTCCTTGGCGGTAGTGATGATTACGAAGGAAGTTGGCTATCGAACGGGCGGTCTCCTACGGTAAGCTTGTGGTAGCTTCGAAAGAGAAAGGTTTCTCTCAAAACTAGTTCTCAACTAAACTACTTAAACTTTTTGGATCGAGAGGGTGGTTGAGTGGCAGTTTAGTGGCGGCCTTGGATGAATTTCTTGAAGAACTCAAGAAGAACTCAAGAACACCAAGAACAAGGAAGAACAAAACAAGAATACAAGGATTTCTAGAGAGAGAAGTTGAAAGGTTTAAGGTGTGAGTTGAATGGCAAGTGAATGGTGCTATTTATAGCAAAAGTTGGGCTCTCCCCCTCTCCTCATATGGCCGTCTCTCTCTCTCTCCAATTCTCCCATGGATTTGCTCCATGGTCTTGTCAAATCATGCTTAAAAGCATGCTAAGCCTTCCATGACTTGTCTTGTCCAATTTTTAGGCTTAAGGCTAATAAACCAAGTAGGATCTTATGCTTTCTAGGGTAAATCTAGGTGATCATGATCTAGGGTGCAAGACTTACAAGTCTAAGGTAAGGTTTGATTAGGCTAAAGCATAGCCTTCCATGTTTAGTCAATCCTAGTCTAGGTTTGTAGTCAAATCTAGGTGTTTAAGGGCTAAGTTTTAGGTTGATTAAAGGCTAGGTTGAGTGCTTGAAGTAGTCTAGGAATGGGTTGGCATGGCCATAAATAGACTTAAGGCTATAAGGTAGCTTGTTGGAGTGTTCAACACACAAGCACACACCACACTCCCTCTCTCTCACTCTCGGCCTCTCTCTCTCTCTCTCCTCTCGGCTCTCTCTCTCTCTCTTGTACCCGTGTGTCATATATACATGTGTGTGTGTGTGTGTATATATATATATATATGAGTAAGACTATGAAGGTTTTAGGTCCAAGTACGCTTATAAGGCTAGGAAGGAGTCATGATTAAAGGTGAGGGTCTTAATGACTAGTTAATATCCAATGGATAACATTTCTCCTAGCAACCATACATATATCTATACATATATGACTAGGTACACTTAGGTCTAAGTAGTCCTAATAGGTCTAAGGAAAGGGTAATGATTAAAGGTAAGCTCTCAAGTGTAATCTATTTGACCAATGGTTAACAATTTCCTAGAAAGTAAACCTATGGACTTTTAGGCATGCTTATAATAGGCTATGGGTACTACCTTAGGAAGTATCATGATTACTACCTTTGTCCAATGGTTCTTAGATGCTAGGGAAAGGTAACTAAGTAAAATGGTAACATGGTTTAGGTAGCTTTACTAAGTCTAGGAAAAGAGTAATGATTAAAGTAAAGCTTTCAAGTGTTATCCTATTGACCATTGGTTAAGGCTTTCCTAGAAAGGCTATATATGCATATAGATATGATTATGGTAGGCTTATATATATAGCCATGTGCACTTAGGTCTAAATAGTCTTGCTAAGTCTATGGAAAGGGCAATGATTATGCTAAGGCTTTTGATGGCAACACATTGTCTATTGGTTAAAACTTTTCCTAGAAAGTGCTATATGTATATATAGGAATACTAATAATAGGCTATGGTGTATATAGGTATGTATCTACCTAGGGAAAGATCTAGGAAAGTATCTTTGGTGGGTAAATAGGTCCAAGGGTAATGACTTTAGGTTTGCGTGCATGGCAAGCCAAGGTTTCCTTACTTTTGGAAGCATCATGATTACTTCCTTTGGTCCAATGGTCCTTAAATGTTAGGGAAAGGTAACTAACTTAAATGGTACTTAGGTTTCTCTAACCAATTGGTTGGAAGCTAATTCTATTACTCAAAGGATAAGGATTACCCTACAAACTTTTGTTCAATGGGTAAAGGCGGTAATGATGTGGAAAGATATTCTTTGGAAGAAGTAATGATGAGTAGTAAAGTCTTGAAATGACTAGTCAATGAAAGTGCAATGATTTTCTAGTCTAGGGTTGAAAAGGTTCAACTAGGGTGTAGAAAGGTTCATAAGGTTCAAAGGTGGGTAAAAATGTTCACCTAGGAATTAGGAGGATTCATAAGGGTCATAAGGTTCAACTAGATGAAACTAGCCTTGAAAGGTAATTTGGATTGGCCAAACTAGTTAGTTAGGAATTAACTAGACTTGCCAAGTATGGTTTTTAGCCAAGAAATATAATTTAAGGATTTTATTTTACTCACTAGAAAGATATACAAGTGCTTCTACTAGCATACTTGTTTTTGGAAAAGGACTAGATTGTCTGAGGCTAAAAGATATAATTTTATAAGTCTCAAAACTAATTATGACGGATTATTAAGATTTAAAAAGAAATTTTAGAAGCAATCCAAGTATTTAAAATAAAATTCAATTATTTAATGAAATTTTTATTTACCCAAAAATCAAGGTCGTTACATTCCAGGCTCACTCGATAAAGGTATTAACAGATCAACCACTACAAAGGATTCTCCATTGCCCAGAGACATCAGGCCGGTTAATTCAGTGGTCGATAGAGCTTGGTGAATTTGATATAGGGTACAAACCTCGAATTGCCATCAAAGCACAAGTGCTTGCAAATTTCCTCGCATAATATACATATCCTGAACCAGAAGAACTCCCTAAAGAAGAACCTAAACCTTGGGTCCTTCAAGTAGATGGATCAACCACTAGAGAAGCAAGTGGACCTGGGTTGATCTTAACATCTCCAAAAAGACAACGTCTAAGCTATGCGCTCCGGTTTAAGTTCAAAGCTACTAACAATGAGGTTGAATATGAAGCTCTTGTGGTTGGATTGGAACTGGCCAAGGCCGTCTGTGTTAAACAACTATTGGCAAAAAGTGACTCACAACTAGTATTGGGTCAAGTTTTGGGGGAGTATGCAATCAAAGAGGAAGTAATGCAGAAGTATGTTGATAAAGTGAAAGCCTAAGTTGCAAAACTTAGAAGCTTTGACATCGTCAGGATTCCAAGAGAAGAAAACATAGAAGCTGATTATTTAGCAAAGTTAGCTACGGCCAAAGAAGATGCAATTCCAAGGAATGCCCCAGTCCGTTTACTTGGAAGTACCAAGAATATTTGCCCCAGACGTACAGGTTCAAGCTATCACTACTAGAATAATAGATAAAGATAACACTAAAAACATTAGAATGATCACAGTTTTGATGAAACCGTGATAAAGAAATGTGAGGTGAATTTTTAATGTCACTTTGCTAATAAAACCGTGATAATTAACATTTATTATCACAGTTTTAGTAGAACCGTGATTATATTTGTTTAATTTAACCACATTTTTTTACAAGCGTGATAAGAATGTATTTATTTAACCACACTTTCTTATAGGCGTGATAAAATGTATCTATTTTAATCACGTTTCGTTACAACTGTGATAGAAATGTGTCTATTTTAACCACACTTTTTTACAAGCGTGATAAAATGGGTCTGTTTTAACCACGCTTCTTTGCAACCGTGATAAAATCTTCCTTGTTTGATTTAACCACATTTCTTAACAACCGTGATAAAAGAGCGAGGCAAAATTATCCCTGCCTCTTTGGTGGCCTTCTGTTTCCCCAAAGAACCCTAGTCTCTCCCCAATTCCATCACAACTCTCTCGCTCACACAGATCACGGCGCCTCGTGATTTCTCGCACTCCACCACCGTCCTCGGTCCTCCGCCATCCCCCACCGTAGCATCACCGATCTGAGGTCCTGCAGCATCACTCGATCTCCTCTGTAAAGCCTCTGAATCACGAGTTACATTCTCTCTCTCTCTCTCTCTCTCTCTCTTTCTCTCTCCGCCGATTTTTTGTAACTGACGCTCACACAATGGATCTGTACGTAACAACAAAATTTTCTGGTCGTTTGGGCTTTGTGGTCTTGTAAATATTCCATTAAATCTTCCTATGGTAATCTTTACTTGTGATTCTCGTTTATATGTGCTTCAACTCTTAGTATCCTGGTTTTTAATGTGAATGTATAAGTGCACATATAAGCATTGCGAGGTTTCAAGTGTTCGTGGATTGACCTCGATTTGATTGTATGGACGGAAGCAGTTACGGTTTAATATTTACTTGTGTTCGTTTTGTTTGGCAGTAGAAGAATGGATTTTGTTGATACGTTCATAACCAAAGGCTGAGTTCCAAACTAGCTGATTAATTGTTGATTTTTACGTACTCGCATGTATTAGGGAAAGGATGAGTGTTCTTTGTTGTTTAGCCAAAAATTGAAAACGGCGACCATTAGTATTATTTATGGATATGTTATTCACAAACTTGTGGTTATATTAGTGCTTGGAAGAACAAGATAATGATTTGGTTTCTCTATATACAATCTTTAATTAAAGACCACCGTTTCATAGAAAACGTGATGAATGCTTTCACACGTTCTCTTTAGATTTCTTAATCTCTTCTCCCTGATTGTCACTTCTTTGATCTAGGGTTTGGGGCTAGGGTTAATTTGGGTAAGGTCTTATGTATCTATTTCCCTGTTTTATAGTCTTTCTAGGTTTTAGAATTGAGATAGAGTTAATTTGTTAGTTTTCCTAATTGCTGTTGTGGTTCCCATCGACGCTTTTTGCTGCCAATCAGGTGTTTGTTAATTTGCCGCAGTAAAGAGGAGAGTAGATGATCAAGTGGTGGAAGTTCTCGAGCAAGAAAAATGGAACAGGTTGTCGATTCCACTCCTATACACTATGTACCTCCAAAAATCATAATTTCCATACATTATATTACAACGTTTTTTTGTTAAGTTGATGTTGCTCAATTTGTTGTGGTTTAGAATTAATCTTTTTTATGTTTACCTCCCGCTTCTGTACCTTTCAGAACACTAATTGTCTAATGTACGTCTTCGAACATTTTATATAATGAGGTGCATGAATGAGTTGGTTAGAGACCAGAGCATCTTGAACACTAATTGGCTTTGTTCTGTTCTCTTACCCATGCAGTTAACTTGGATCAAGCATGAGGTTTCCATGGCAATCCTAGGTAGGTACGTATGCATCTTTCACATTTGAAGGACCTTGAACATCAATGAACATAGTAACCTAAATTTATTAACAGTTTAATTATTGCTATTTTTGTTTTCCCTTTTTATTTTTTGTACTATGCTTCCCATATGATTAATTGGTAGCTAGCTAATTTGATGTGTTCTTAGCTTGCTTATCTGAAAGTTTCTTTGTAATGATCGATGATTGTTTGTGTGGAATTTGAGACCAATAATTTGGGAATATTGTCTTCTTCTTTTTTCGCTTACATTAATAGGCAACACATTGGGTTGCCTCATGGGTTTCTTGTGTGCATGCAGGTTTGGTGATGCTCAAGGGATTTTGATGAAACATATCAAGTACTTGAAGAATCATTGGAATGGAGTGCTGGCAGTGCTACTATACGAGGGAACTCGAAGCTTTCAAAGATCAGCAGTTGAGAGTATATTTTGTAGACAATTAGTAACATATCACTATGAAACTTTTGTATTAGCCTTTGTACGTAGTTGTGCTGTGTTAATAAAACTTGAGGCTCATTCTGTGAGTTCCAATTATTATGTGTACCTTGTATTTTATGTATTCAAGTATATTGGTGGAAATGAATTGTTTAGATAAAGTGGAATAGTATATATGGCTGCAAATTTTTTTTTTAAATTCTGTTGGAGAAAAGATCTCAGTTCTTTGAAACAAGCGTGATTGTATAATTATGCATTTATCACGCTTTTTACTAAAATGTGTGATCTTTTTCAACTAACGATCACGGTTATAAAAAAAACTGAGATCTTACCTTCAAATAAGATCACGGTTTCAAGGAAAAATGAGATCATTACTACTATATTAATCACGTTTTTTGAAGTTTAATCATAGTTTTGAGGTTCTTTTTATCACAGGTAAAAACCGTGATAAAAAAAGAAGAGGAAACAATAACAGCTCCATAGACCACGGTTTTAAAACCGTGATTAATATGAAACAATTAGGGGTAAAAACCGTGATCTTTATGCCTTTTCCTAGTAGTGTATTGATTACAGTAATTCATGGACAGGTCCCATAGTTGACTACATAACAAATGAGACTTTACTAGACGATAAAGTCAAAGCTAGGCAGCTCAAGATCAGAGCAGCAAAAGATCTGATAATGGGAGATGTGTTGTACAGAAGGAGTTTCTCGTTACCATACCTCATATATTTGACCACGGTGGAATCTGAACGAGCTATGGAGGAGGTCCACCAGGGAGTATGTGGAGACCACCAAGGTGGCTGCATGTTATCTTATAAACTCCTTAGGTTGGGCTACTATTGGCCAAGTATGCAGAAGGATTGCTACTCTATGGTTCAAAAATGTGAGAAGTGCCAACAGTTCGCAAACATCACTCATGGATGCCCCACAGCCTTAACTCCAATGAGAGGACCATGGCCATTTGCCCAATGGGGAGTAGACCTAATTGGTCCACTTCCTATGGCAGTAGGACAGGTCCAGCATGCCATCATAACTGTGGACTATTTTACGAAATGGGTTGAAGCTAAGGCACTGGCCACGATCACCGCAGAGGTTATAATTGATTTCTTATGGAAATTAATCATTAGCCGTTTTGGGTTACCACGGGTGATAGTTACAGACCGAGGGAAGCAATTTGACAATACACAATTCAAAGCATACTGTATTTCCAAGGGAAGACACGTACATTATGCATCCAAGGCTCACCCAAAAGCCAAGGGACAAGTAGAGGTGACAAACCAAACTATCAAGAAGGGAATCAAGAAGAGGCTACGAGAAGCCAAAGGAGCTTGGCTAGATGAGCTATATAATGTGCTATGGGCATATCGTACTACCCCCTGAACCGCGACTAGAGAAACTCCATATTCTCTAGCCTTCGGAGCCGAAGCAGTAGTTCCGATTGAAGTCGAGCTCCTCAATTACAGAATCGCAAGTACGGATGACCAAGAGAACCAGGAAGATCTCAAGGCTGAGCTAGATCTCTTGGAAGGAAAAAGGGAAACATCAATTGCCAAGATAGCTGTATACCAGTAAAGAATGGTTAAGTACCATGAAGCATAGGTTAGGCCAAAAGATATTAGAGTTGGAGACCTAGTCCTCAGGAAGGTCGATCCAACTAGAAAGAAAGTGGGCAAGCTTGGCCCAAATTGGGAAGGACCATACCAAGTCTTACACCATGTCAAGGCAGGTGCATATAGGCTTGCAACCCTAAGGGGTAAAGAGCTGCCCAACTCATGGAATGTAGAGCACCTCAAGAAGTACTACAAGTAGGTGCTTGGAGTAGGAGATAATTCCTATTTTTTTAGGAAACTTTGTTTTCAATAAAAACTTTAGCAATAAAGTTGTTTTTAGGATTAGTTGTTGTAGGGAGGTATTCCCGAACAGGCTCAATTAGGGCCCGAACATGTGGTACGTGGGACCATGGTTTGAGTAAGATAGGAATAGTCGCCGTGCAGGACGGTGGTTGGCGATATGGACCAAAGACATGAGAAGTCATTGGTCCAGGAAGTCTGTACGAGGTCAAGGACTAGTGAACAAGAGAAGTTATTGGTCCATGAGATTAATAAAGAACAATGACATGTGAGGTCACTAGTCCAAGTAATCTGTTCGGCAATGAGAGGGCCGAAAATGAGGAAAATTCTGGGGAAAGCAGCCTCAGATAAAAGGAACGCTCTGGAAGGTTCCAAAATAGTGGAATCAAATAGAGGAATAAGATCTCGAGAAAATTGGATCAAGGAAAGATACCCAACGGGAATGGGATGTTCGGCTAGTTATGGAAAAGAGTCCTAAAAAGACTAAGGTAATGAATTGATAGGGGAACGAGAATCCAAGAGATTCTGGGTTTCCTATACGAGGTAGGAAACCTAGGGCAACATGGATATTTGGGCAACAAGCATCTGTGAATCTATAAATATGAGGTAAACCTAGAGGTAAAAGGTACGCAATACGTTGCATTACACAATACTTCCTACTGTTTTTAGGGTTTTTGCTAAGTACGAGATACTAACTTAGGCATCGGAGGGCCTTTGCCATGAGAGGCAAAGGTGCGCTCACCCCTTGTCTGTTTTATAGATTAGGGTTCCGACAACGAGCTAGGGTTCTGGCAAAGGGGCACGAGTAGCCGTTACATGTGCTGTTCAAAGCGTCTTTCGTTTTTCTCCACTTACAATTGGCACCGTCTTTGGGAAACGAAAGTGTTCCCTTTGAAAAACGACCATGGTGGAAGGAGATCCAAGCACACCGCTTGACCCAAAGAATTAGTTAGGCGGGGGTGGATATAAATCCCCACCAGACGCTCTGAGAAAGCCTGATGGCAACATGCCAAGAAGACAACAAGCAAGGGCCATCTCCTGACTGTCTGGGATGACTCCTAGAATAGGTAGGGTAGGACAGCCACGGAATCCATGAGAACGAGTAAGTCCCATTATGGAAGAGAGTCGGTTGCACACTCGAGGAGTGTGCACAATAATGAAGAGATCTTGGACAAAAAGAGACAGGAAATTGAGGAGTACGCTCATTTAATCAAGAAACGAGAATACGAGATTTGAGAGTTATAACGGGTACGAGAACACCCAGAGGATTCTGGACTATCACGAATAAATTCCAGGGGAGACAGGCAGGCTCTGGTGGCATACAAGAAGGCTCCTTCACAGAGAAGGGGGAGTAGGAGTAGGAGCCCCAATTCGAGAAGAAAAAGGGCTTCTTCATGAAAAAGAAGGAGCAGAAGTCAAAGTCCCACCCTTGGGGAAGGAGGGACAAGGAAACACCACAGGGATAGGTACGAGAGACCTGATTCTGATTGGGAAAGGAATGCTCCCAACAAAACAAAGGAACGTGAGGAAGGGACCATGTCTGGACGAGAAGTAGCATAGAAAGCCCTCAGCAATATAGCATCCTCCCCCTTTGCAAGGAGGTTGCAAGAGGCTAGGTTGCCGAGCAGAGTAAAGCATGGTGCGTTCATCCTTTATGAAACAAATACAGATCCCATGGCACACATACAACATTACCAGCAGGCCATGTTCATGGACGATGGGGATGATGCAATTATGTGCAAGATGTTCCCATCAAGTTTGGGAAGGTGGCTCTGTCCTGGTTCCACAAGCTAGGCCCGTACTCCATACGAGGATGGAGGCAACTAGCCGAGGAATTCACTGCTCGGTTCCTGACGAGCAGAAAAGCACCAAAGACCTTTGAGAGCCTCTTCGTTATGAAGCAGGGAGAGAACGAGCCGATCAGGGACTATGCGAAGAAGTACTGGGAGACTTTCAACGAGATTGAAAGTTGCAGTGAGGAGTGTGCAATAGCCATGTTCAAGACTGGGTTGCCTATTCGGGGGGAGCTACGCCGATCACTAAACATGAGTCTAGTGGGAACACTGGCAAAACTAATGGAGCGGATCGAGCAGCATGCCAGGAACGAGGATGACATACTTCAAGAAGATGGCAAGGTGGTTGCCGAGCAGGCCAAGGGTCCTGCAAAGAAAGTAGATAAGCCAGAGCCCAAAACTTACAGGGAGAGGAAGGATTATGGGCAGGCTAAGAAAGAGTCGTATAAGGAGAAGCATGCTCCAAACCCCAAGTCCTTGTTTTTAGTAACCACGGTATGGAAATAACCGATTTACTGGATTCTTTATCGAATAAAGAATCGCCCATATTTCAATTGGCCCCCGAGACTGGAAGGTGATAAAGATGCAAAGCAAGCTACGAGTCATCATTGCAATTATCACAAGGATTGGGGTCACATGACGGAGGATTGTGAGATGTTCAAGCAGCACCTCGATGACTTAGTCTCTCGTGGTTATCAGAAGGAATTCATTCAGGAAGAGCCCAAGGGTGCTGAGAAAGCAATCGAGTTGGATAACGAACAGAATCCAAGGGGTGTAATCCGTATGATACATGGATTGGCCGTACCTTATACGAGAAATGAGGTGAGGTTGCTCTAGAGGCAAGTGAAGCATGACTAACATGTGATGCAGTTGGGAAAGAAGAGGGGCCGTGAAGAAGAAGTATGCAACGAGGGCATAGTTTTCACGGATGAGGACCTGGGAGGAGTCCAGGTGCCGCATAATGATGCATTGGTCATAACCCTATGAATTGGGGAATATGACATGGAGAGGATCTTGGTGGATTCAGTAAGCTGCACAGAGGTGTTGTACTACGACGCGTTTAAAAAGTTAGGGCTGACATAGGCGGACTTGGTGCAGTCAATAACTCCATTGGTCGGATTCAGTGCAAGAGCAATCTGGCCATTGGGCAAAGTAACTATGCTTGTTCAAGCAGGAACAATGGTGTTGCGAACCGACTTCCTGGTGGTAGATGTGCCATCTTCTTATAACGCGATTATAGGAAGAACATGGTTGCACAAGATGAGGGCGGTTTCTTCCACTTACCATCAGATGGTAAAGTTTCCTAGATCTAATGGCATTGGAAGGATCAGAGGAAACCGGAAGGTGGCCCAGCAATGCTTGATTTCTATAATCAAGAAGGCACCTAAAGCAAAGTTAGTTTAAGCAATCGAGGTTCCAAACCAGCCGACCATTGAGGATGTCGGAGGGAACCTCGCCGAGAAAGTGGTGGAAGGCTTGAAGAAGATTCAGATCAACAAGACTGATCTAGAAAGGTATTTCCTGATTGGGGAAAACCTGAACAAGGAAGAAGAAAAAGAGTTAGTGGGATTCCTCAAGGAGCACGTTGATGTGTTTGCTTGGGTACCCGAAGAGATGCCTAGGGTGGATGCAAACGTGATTTGTCACCACTTGAATGTGGATCCACAGCATAAGCCCGTGATACAGAAAAAGAGAAGATCAGCCGTGCAGCATGTGTAGGGAGGTATTCCCGAATAGGCAAAAATAAGGCCCGAACATGTGGAACGTAGGACCATATATGGTATAATACGATAGGAATAGTCACCGTGTAGTACGGTGGTCGGTGATATGGACCAGTGACATGGGAGGTCATTGGTCCAGGATGTCTGTACGAGGTCATGGACTAGTAAACATGAGACGTTGTTGGTCCATGAGATTGAACCAGTGACATGTGAAGTCACTGGTCCAGGAAGTTTGTTCGGCAATGAGAAGGCCGAATAGGAGGAGCATTATGGGGAAAGCAGCCTCAGATACAAGGAACACTCCAGAAGGTTCCAAAACAGTGGAAATCCGTAAAGGAACAAGATCTCGAGAAAATAGGATCAAGGAGAGATACCCAACGGGAATGGGATGTTTGGCCAGCTATGGAAAAGAGTCCTAAAAGGACTAAGGTGATGAATTGATAAGGGAACGAGAATCCACGATATTATGAGTTTCCTATACGAGGTAGGAAATTTAGGGCAACGAGGATACTTGGGCAACAAGCATCTGTGAATCTATAAATACGAGGTAAACCTAAGGGCGAAAGGTACGCAATACGTTGCATTATTCGATACTTCCTACAGATATTTAGGGTTTTCTGCTAGTATGTGATACTAATTTAGGCATCAGAGGGCCTTTGCCACGAGAGGCAAAGGTGCGCTCACCCCCTGTCTGTTTTGCAGATTAGGGTTCCAGCAAGAAGTCACGGGTAGCCGTTACACTCTTGAGCTGTTCTAAGCCTCATTCGTTTTTCTCCACTTACAATTGGCGCCGTCTGTGGGAAACGAAAGGGATCCCTTTGAAAAACGACCATGGTGGAAGAACACCGCTTGATCCAAAGAACTAGCTAGGTGGGGGAGGAGATAAATCCCCACCAGATCCTCCGAGGAAGCTCGATGGTGGGCATACCAAGAGGACCACGAGCAAGGGCCATCCCCTGACTGTCCATGACGAATCCAAGAATAGGGAGGGTAGGATAGCCATGGAATCCATGAGAAGGAGCAAGTCCTGTCACGGAAGAGAGTCCGTTGCACACTCGAGGAGTGTGCACAACAACGAAGATATCCTGGACAAGAAGAGACAGGAGATTGAGGAGTATGCTCGTTTAATTAAGAGACGAGAGTACGAGATTCAAGAGTTACAACGGATACGAGAACATCTAGAGGATTCTGGACTTTCACAAAGGAATTCTAGGGGAGACAGGCTGGCTCTGGTAATACACAAGAGGGCTCCTTCACAGAGAAGGAGGAGCAGGAGTAGGAGTCCCACTCCGAGAAGGAAGAAGGCTTCTTCACCGAAACGAAGAAGTAGAAGTAGAAGTCTCACCCCCCAGGAAGAGGGGACCAGAAAACACCACAGGGATAGGTACGAGAGACCTGATTCCGACTGGGAAAGGAATGGTCCCAATAAAGCAAAGGAACGAGAGGAGGGGACCATGTCTGCACGAGGAGCAGCACGGAAGGCCCTCAGCAATATAGCATCCTCCCCCTTTGCAAGGAGGTTACAAGGGGTAAGGTTGCCGAGCAGGGTGAAGCACGGTGCGTTCATCCTCTATGAGACAAATACTGATCCCGAGGCACACATACAGCACTACCAACAGGCAATGTTTATGCACAATGGAGATAATGCAATCATGTGCAAGATGTTCCCATCGAGTTTGGGAAAGGTGGCTCTGTCCTGATTCCATAAGCTAGGCACGAACTCCATACGAGGATGGGGGCAACTGGCCGAGGAATACACTGCGCGGTTCCTGACAAGCAGAAAAGCACCAAAGACTTTTGAGAGCCTCTCCGTTATGAAGCAAGGAAAGAATGAGCCAATTAGGTGCTGTATGTTCGGGGGGAACTACGCAAGTCACTAAACATGAGTCCAGTGGGTACACTGGCAAAACTAGTGGAACGGATTGAGCAGCATGCCAGGAATGAGGATGACATACTGCGAGAGGACGGCAAGGTGGTTGCCAAGTAGGCCAAAGGGCCAGCCAAGAAAGAAAAACCAGAGTCCAAAACTTACAGGGAGAGGAAGGATTATGGGCAGGCTAAGAAAGAGCCGTACAAGGAGAAACATGCTCCGGACCCCAAATCTTTCTTTTTAGTAACAATGGTTTGGAAAGAACCAATCTACCGGATTCTTTATCGAATAAAGAACCGCCTGTATTTCAAGTGGGTCCTAAGGCTGGAAGGGGATAAAAATGCAAAGAGAGCTATGAGTCAGCATTGCAGTTATCACAAGGATTGGGGTCACATGACAGAGGACTGTGAGATGTTCAAACAGCACCTCGATGACCTAGTCTCACGTGTATATTTGAAGGAGTTCATTTAGGAAGAGCCCAAGGTTGCTGAGAAAGCAATGGAGTTGG
Organism: Rhododendron henanense subsp. lingbaoense; assembly: GCA_020567845.1. Lineage (NCBI taxonomy): Eukaryota > Viridiplantae > Streptophyta > Magnoliopsida > Ericales > Ericaceae > Rhododendron > Rhododendron henanense. Next base: position 41,711,526 of record CM036313.1, on the reverse strand, counting down.
ATTACGAGTAGAATCCAAGGGGCGTAATCCATATGATACATGGATTAGCCACACCTTATATGAGAAATGAGGTGAGGTTGCTCTAGAGGCAAGTAAAGCATGACCAACACGTGATGCAGTTGGGGAAGAAAAGAGGACGTGAAGAAGAGATATGCAACGAGGGCATAGTCTTCACGGATGAGGACCTGGGGGGAGTCCAGGTGCTACATAACGATGCTTTGGTCATAACCCTACGAATTGGGGAATATGACATGGAGAGAATCTTGGTGGATTCGGGAAGCTGCACGGAGGTTCTATATTACGATGCATTTAAAAAGCTGGGACTGACACTGGCGGATCTGGTGCAGTCAATAACTCCTCTGGTCGGATTCAGTGCAGGAGCAGTCTGGCCATTGGGCAAAGTAACTCTTCCTGTTCGGGCATGAATAGTGGTGCTACGAACCGACTTCCTAGTGGTGGATGTACCGTCTTCCTATAACGCGATTATAGAAAGAACATGGTTGCATGTTTCCTCTACTTACCATCAGATGGTGAAATTTCCTGGGTCTAATGGAATTGAGAGGATCAAAGGAAACCAAAAGGTTGCCCAGCAGTGCTTGATTTCCATAATCAAGAAGGCACCCAAAGCAAAGTTAATTCAGGCAATCGAGGTTCTAGACCAGCCGACCATCAAGGATGTCGGAGGGAACCCCGCCGAGAAAGTGGTGGAAGGATTGAAGAAAATTCAGATCAACGAGAATGATCCAGAAAGGTATTTCCTGATTGGGGAAAACCTGTGCAAGGAAGAAGAGGAAGAGTTGGTAGGATTCCTCAAGGAGCACATTGATATGTTTGCTTGGGTACCCGAAGAGATGCCTGGGGTGGATGCAATAGTGATTTGCCACCACTTGAATGTGGATCCACAACATAAGCCCGTGATGCAGAAGAAGAGACGATCAACCGTACAGCACGTAGACGTTGTTATCGAGGAGGTTGACCGTTTGCTGGAAGCAAAGGTTATACGAGAAGTGTACTACCTAGAGTGGTTGTCTAACATTGTGGTAGTAAAAAAGAAGAACGGGAAGTGGCGGGTTTGCGTCGACTTCACGGATTTGAACAAGGCATGTCCAAAGGACAGTTTCCCCCTCCCAAGGATAGATCAACTGGTGGACGCAACAGCTGGGTATGGGCGGATGAGTTTCCTTAATGCTTATCGAGGATATCACCAGATTGCCATGTACGGGCCCGATCAAGAGAAGACTTCCTTTATCACTCCAAGAGGGCTGTATTGTTACAGTGTCATGCTTTTTGGTTTGAGGAACGCCGGAGCAACATACCAGAGGTTAGCAACGATTATGCTAAAAAAGTTGCTCGGCAAGACTATGGAGATGTATATAGACGACATGGTGGTCAAAAGCAAAGAGAAACGGGACCACATAGCAGATTTGAAGAAAGCCTTTGAGATTCTGAGGGAGTACAAGCTGAAGCTCAACGCCTCGAAGTGTGCGTTTGGAGTAAGTTCAGGGAAGTTCTTGGGCCACCTTGTGACCATACGAGGGATAGAGGCAAATCCCGATCAAATAACAGCCTTGCAGAGGCTCCAAAGTCCGAGGACCACGAAGGAGGTCCAAAGACTGACTGGGATGGCAGCAGCCCTTAACAGATTCATCAGCCGGTCCAGTGACAAGTGTAGGCCCTTTTTTCAATTACTGAAAAAGAGAAAAGGATACGAATGGGGAGCAGAATGCGAACAGGCGTTCCAAGACCTGAAGAAGTACTTGGCAGCGGCCCCGCTCTTATCAACTCCTGAACCGGGTGAGTCTTTAACTTTGTACTTAGCAGTATCTAAACATGCTGTCAATACAGTGTTATTAAGGGACAAGGGATCCGAGAAAATCCCTGTCTACTATGTGAGCAAGACATTGTTGGATGCAGAAACGAGATATCTGCCTCTAGAAAAATTGGTCCTAGCATTAAGGACAACAGCAAGAAAGTTGCCCCATTATTTCCAGAGTCACAGAATTGTGGTTTACACGGAGTTTCCACTGAAATCTTTGCTACGAAAGGTAGATTTCTCGGGACGTATTTCAACCTGGTCGGTAGAATTGAGTCAGTACGATATTGACTACTAGCCGCGCATTGCAATAAAGGGGCAAGTTTTGGCAGACTTCGTAGCAGAGTTTTCTCCTACAGTGGCTCCCCAGCCTCATATGAGAAATGAGCAACCAGTTGAGCTGTCAACCAGGAAGGGTCAGGCACCTGCCAAACTGGATCCCGTGGAATGGAGACTATTCGTTGATGGTTCCGCATGCAATACTGGATTAGGGATTGGGGTTGTGCTTTTCCCCCCTAAAGGAGTAATTATGGAGTTGTCCCTTCAACTGGGTTTCAGTGCTTCAAACAATGTGGCAGAGTACGAGGCACTCTTGGCAGGGTTGAGAAGTGCAAAGACCCTGAAAGTAAAAAGGATACGAATATACTGTGATTCACAACTCGTGGTGAACCAGTTGTCCGAGGAATATGAGGCCCGGAATGAGAAGATGGCAACCTACGTGGAGGCCGCCAAGGATCTGCTCGACACTTTTGAGAAGGTGTCCATTAAGCAAATAAGTTCTGGGCAAAATGCCATGCAGATTCCCTTGCTTGGTTGGCCGCAACTGTACCAATTGAATTTAAGAGAAGGGTGGCAGTGGATTATCTTGCTGAGCCGAGCATTGGAAGGAGCGTGGAATTGGTCTTGGACGTGAACCAAGGACCAAGTTGGATGGATCTTGTAGAGACCCGGATAATTTTAATTATTGAAATGCTTATTAAATGCCTAATTGGGAAAATAGGATTTTATTTGGTGGTTATTTGAATTGAGGATTGAAGTGAGAGAATAGAAACTTGAGGGTGTGTGTGTGTGATTTAAAGATATAGGAGTATATATAGGAGTGTGTGTGTAACGCCCCCAATTTACGGGTACGTTAAAAGGACAATTTTATTGAATATTTAAAGAGAGTCTGGCTCATTATTACATCATAACTCTCACAAGAGTACTTTTATTCAACAAAAGGAGGGGAACTAGGGTTCCTATCTACTGCTCCGCCTGCTCCTCCATTCTAGCTAGCTCTTCGGCTCCGAAAGCCACCAAGGTGTAGAGTTCTCCCTGTTCATCTACAAGGTCTGACACATTATACCAGCGTCGCCACCAATATAATATGTCAGGGTCACCAAAGGTAACACCATGAGCTACAAAAGCTCAATAGAATAATCCCATACCTACTAACCCATAACTTATAAACAATGAATCATACAGATAATGTTATCAGTACAGTGCATGCTTATCTAATAAAACAGTTAACAGTAACACATCCACATTCATTATTAACTATCGTTGGTGTCCGTGACATCAGAGTTTCTCCTACGCAGCATTTTGTAGACCGTGTCACCATTTCAATTTTTATTAGCCAAATCATCATTTCGAAAATCGTTTTAACACACCCAACCTCGGTTCCGCTGTTCCGGGTTCCCGAGTATCCTCACAATGGTTCCGCCGCACCGGGTTCCCATTGGCACACAATAGCATTGGCTCCTCTCCACAGATAACCAAGCCACAAGCCTCACAATGGTTCCGCTGTTCCGGATTCCATTGGAACACACACAGCCTCACAATGGTTCCGCCGCTCCGGATTCCCATTGGAACACACACAAACCTCACAATGGTTCCGCTACTCCGGATTTCCATTGGAACACACCACACACACACCGTACTCCCATAATGGCTACCATGTCCGGCCATTATGTAGTTTCAAAAATATTTTACCATTTCAAAACACATTCTTTCATTAGCCACGCCCTAGGTGTCATGTTTCTAACTTCCTTGATTTTCGTGTCTCGTCACATGCATAGACTCCGCGGTAGGACTTTTCTCAAAAGTAAACATTATCATTCATTGTAATCTTGAAACTAAACTAGCAAGATTATCCAATTCTATATTACTTAGCATGTTCAAATCATTACTGAAAGCATAATGCCACATGTACGGACGCCCTTTGAGTGGAAACCACTTATGCTTTATCACACCTTAAGGCAAATAATACAAGTAATCACGTATACATGCTCATAACCATCCTACGATCAAATACGAATACTTCCATGCATTTCGATGTACAAACAACATACAATATACGTAGAGTAAGTAAGTAGAGGTATTCTACATATACTTGGAGATAGAGGTTAAGATTAATCTACCGTTCTTCTTGGCGGTAGGTACGGCTATGGAAAAAATAAGTACGTCGGGCGGAGTAACTTCCTATGGTGAGCTTCCGGTAGCTTCGAAAGAGAAAGGTTTCTCTCGAAACTAGTTCTTGACTAAAACTACTAGACTTTATGGATCGAAAGGGTGGTTTCGGATGAGTTTCTTGAAGAACTTTAGGAAGAACTCAAGAACATCTCAAGAACAAGAAGAACAAAGTAAGAACACAAGACTTTCTTAGAGATAGAAGTTGGAGATTGAAGGTGTGAGTTAAATGGCAAGAATGGGGTGCTATTTATAGCAAAACATGGCTTATTATCCAATGGATAAATTTTTCCCTAACAATTATTGTCCAATGGATAAAGGGGCAATTATGAAAGGCATGGCTTGGAAAGAGCTTGCTTGTAAGAAATATCAAAATCATTGGCTAGGTTATGTTTAAAGTTGGCTAGAAAATGGGTTGGCAAATGGTAAATAGGCTTAATGTAACGCCCCCATTTTCGGGTTCGTTAATTAAACATTTTATTGAATAAAAAGACTAAGAGTCAAGCTCATTATTACAACATAAGTCTTACTAGAGTACTTTTTATTACACAAGGATGGGAATTCTAGGGTATTCTATCACTCCACTTCTTCCTCCATCCTAGCAAGCTCTTCGGCTCCAAAGGCCTCCAATGTATACTGTTCACCTTGCTCATCAATTAACTCTGACACATTATACCAGCGTCGCCCCCAGTATAATATGTCAGGGTCACCAAAAAGGTAACACCGTGAGCTATAAGCTCAATAGAATAAACCATACCCACTAACTCTTAACTTAAAGCAAGGAAGCATATAAACAATTACACATGCTCATTCAACAACATAGTTAAACAATGACATATCCACATTCGATATCTTATTAGCGTTGGTGTCATGCCTTTTCTCGAGTTTCTCCTACGCGACTCGTCGTAGACCGTGTCAACCTTTTCACCTTTAACAAAACCATATTTTCCAAAGTTTCTTTCACAAATTGCTACTAATGAGGCTACCACGTCCGGCTCCATTAGCAACACTCACGATGGCTACCAAGTCCGGCCATATCATGGTTTCACAAAACACATTCTTTCAAATCTTGCATTGGCTACCATGTCCGGCCAAGCTATATTTCCACATGAGACTACCACGTCCGGCCCCATTGGAAATCTACGCAATGAGCTACCAAGTCCGGCCACATTACGGTTTTCAAACACTTACACAACGACTACCAAGTCCGGTCATTATGTACTTTCAAAATATTTTCCGCATGTTAATCCCATCCTTTATTTTATCCACATCAACCACACCCTAGGTGTCATGTTTCTACTTTCTCGGTTTTCGTGTCTCGTTCGCATGCATAGACTCCGCGGTAATTCATTTCACAATTTAAGTAATCTTGAAACTAAACTAACAAGATCATCCAACTCTATACTATATAGCATGCTCATTTTATCACATTAACATGCTCAACATTTAATCACACAAAGTTAAGCATAGTGCCACATGGACGGACACCTTTGGAGTGATAAATCACTTATGCTTTATCAACAACAAGTAGTCAAGTAATCAATTAATCAAGCTCACAATCATTCTAAGATCAAAATTCAATTACTTCGACTTAATCCAAAATCATGCCTTCTTAAGTTCAAAATAGCATATGTTTATTGAGTACTTCTAACGTTAAGCTAATCATGCCATAGTTAATCAAGATAACAACTCCTAAACATTTCTAGTCATGCCTAAGGAATATAGACAAGATAATCTACGTATACTTAGAATTTCAAAGGTTTAGAATAATCCATAATCATTTCGAAATACGCATACAATACGCTATACTCAGATCTTTGAGAATCATAGGAAACTATACTATACGTAAGGAGTATTCTACATATACACATATACGTAGAGAAGAGTAGATATAGAATATCTACCGTTCTTCTTGGCGGTAGTCGGCTATGGATTAGGAAGATGGTTCGTCGGACGGAGTAACGGCTTAGGAATGGCTTCGATAGCTTCGAAAGAGAAAGGTTTCTCTCGAAACTTGATCTTGACTAAAGCTACTAGAACTTTTGGATCGGTAGGGTGGTGGAGTGGCGGCTTAGTGGCGGCACTAGAAGAGTTTCTTGAAGAACTAGGGAAGAACTTCAAGAACAACTAAGAACTAAGCAAGAACAACAAGAACAACAAGAACACTTAGACTTTCTAGAGAGAAGTTGGAGCAATGCTTGAAGGTGTGTGTTCAAAGGCTTGAATGGCTTGCTATTTATAGGCCAAGGTTGGTCTATTATCCAAGAGACAATATTTCCCCTAACATTTGTTATCCAAGGGTTAATAGATTGACTAGATTTGATGGTACTTAGATTGGATGAGGTGTGGAGCTAAAGGACATGACTAGGCTTGGTTGTACACTTGCACACATCACACAAATCTCTCTCTCTCTCTCCCGGCCTCTCTCTCTCCCTATCTCTCTCTCTCTCTCTCTCTCTCTCTCTCTCTTTGGTCCAAAGAAGGTACAAGGGTTGAAAGACTAAGATTTTCCCTTATTCTTTCTTTCAATCTAGGACAAGGTCTAGGTTTCTTTAATGGGGTTTGTGTCTAGTCTAGAATAAGAAATAAGATATGGTAGTCCTTTAGGGTTGAAAGAACAAGAAACCCTAGATTGAGTGGTACAAGGTGATGCAATAGGATGATGTAGGAGATATGGTGGGTACACTAGTCACACACATCACTCTCTCTCTCCCTCTCTCAACCGGCCACTCTCTCTCTCTCGGCCATTCTCTCTCTCTCTCTTGGACACCTAATCAAGAAAGGACAATGGTTGAAAGAGTAAGAGTAAACTAATGATTTGTAAGAAGATTTTGTAAGAAAATCTAGTACTTGATTATATCTTAGGTCATCCTATCCTTCATCTTTCAAAGTACAAGTACTTATATATATAGAATTAGGGTTTTTTGGTAGAAGAAGATCAAGAAAGTACATGCATATATCTCTCTCTCTCTCTCTCCTATCTCTCTATCTCTCTCGGCCTCTCTCTCCTCTCCCTCTCCCGAATTCTCTCTCTCTCTCTCCCTTGGTTAGTTTAAGAATAAAAAAAAAAGATGACAAACCTTAAAGGACAATGTACCCTATGATCTCATCTTGGACTTTTAAGTCAAAATTTCCTATTAAACTAAGTCAAAATGCTACCTATGTACTTATAACTATATACTAATATATAGTATCCTAGGATGACATATACATATCATATACTTTAATTAAATAAGTACATATTATATCTAGGAAGTAATTAACTAATTTAACCTAGTACTATAGCTTGATATGGTCTTATGGACCAATGGATTATAATTCCCCTAACATTTATTAACCAAAGGTTAAAGGGTGGAAGTACTAAACTTATATAATCTATCTATAATAGTACAATTACTCATGGTGAATCTAATTAACTAATAGATCTTGTACTAGGTAGAAAGGTTAACCTATCGTTCAATGGTTAATAATTCTCCTAACTTCTATCGTCCAATGGGTAAAGATGGTAAATAATATATAATCTTATAAAGTGTATTTAGCAATCTTGCCACAATATCCAAGGTGTAAATCTATGGTCCAATGGATAAAGATTATCCTAGCATCTATCGTCCAATGGGTAATAGATCAAAGGTTGACTTTTGGTCAAGGTCTCACTTAGGGTTCAAATGGTTCACAAAAATCAAAGGTTCGATTAGGTTACCCTAATGATGGCTAGAAGCTAGTTAGGCTTGCTAAATAGGATGCCTTAGGGTTTACTATCTCACTTGTCTTTAGAAAATGACTAAATCGCAAGGCGTAACGAAATTAGGTTTTGAATCGAATAAATCTAATCATGACGGATTATTGGAAAATAAGGAATTTATAGAGTCAATATAATAATCAACGAGATTTTTATTTACTGAAAATCGGAGTTGTTACACTTAAGGCTAAAATGTACCTTGTTGGAGTGTACAACACACAAGCACACTCTCCCACCCTCTCAAAAATTCGGCTCCCTCTCTCTCTTTCTTTTTTTTTTTGTTCCATTGAATTGCCCAATCAAGCCTTTCAAGCATGCCAAGACTTGTCTTTTCCATTCTTAGGCATTCATGAAGGGTTTTGGCCTTGTCTAGTCTAGGACTATGGGTATATATATCCATATATGTATGCTTAAGTACTAAGTAGTCTTATTAGGCCTAAGAAAAAGTAATGACAAAAGCTAAGGCTTTCAAGTGTAAACAATGTCCAAAGGTTAAAAATTTCCTAGGAAATTTTTATCCAAGTACATAGGTATATATACTTATAAATGAGCTTAAAAAAAATCTAGGAAAGTAACTTTGTTGGACAATTTAGGGTTAAGGCTATTATTCATTAGGCTTGCATGCATGGCAAAGCTAGGTTTACTTCTCTTGGAAGCAAAATGATGAGATTAGGCCATGACTAATTTTTATTACCCAAGGGGTAAAATTTTCCCTAACATTTATTAACCAATGGGTAATGGGGTAAGTCATGAGTGTGGTCTTGAAAATGACTAATCAAGGAGTAAAAATGATTACCTCTAATGGCCTAATGGTTCAATTAGGGTTAGGAGGGTTCATAAGGCTCAAAGATGGTCAAAAAGGTCCATCTAGGGTGTTGTAACTAGGAGAAGTGGTAGTTTGGTTCCTCCAACTAATCGGTTGAAACTAACTCTACTTGCCATGTAGGATTTCTAGCCAAGAAATAAAATTTTAAAGGATTTAAATCTATTTATGACGGATTATTAGAAATTAAAAATGAATTTTAAAAGTAATACCGAGTAATTTAAAATAAAATTTAAATATTTAACGAAATTTTTATTTACCAAAAATCAGGGTCATTACAGTGTGTGTAGGAGATAATTATATCTCCCATTCTCTCTCTCTCTCACGCCGTCCTCTCTCTCTCTAGCCGTGTATCTCTCTCTCTCTCTTCCCCTCTCACTCAAAACTCTTTCAAGACCTCAAGAATCTCAGAGATTAACCTCCCTTCGACCTTCCAATCGCGTTCTTGAGCTCGGAAATCCTTGGGTCAAGCTTGGAGCGGAGCTTTGAAGTTCAAAGAGGCTAGGGCTCGTTCAAATCTCGTAGATCTTGGTTATCGTCGCAAGGTAGGGACTTATTTACCTCTTTCATGTGTTTATATGTTGGTTTGGTGTAAGAATCGGGCTTGGATCGTCTCCCTTCGTTCAATTCGAAAGCTGTCGAAATCTGCAGAAAATCGCCCAAAATCGCGTTGGGATCGATCCCTAAACTTGGGGGATCGATCCCCCATTTCATTTCTGGTCCAGCAAGCCCAGGGATCGATCCTAGGTGATGGGGGGGATCGATCTCTCCCCTCTCTGGAATTTCTGCTCGTCTTCCCGGTTTCAGCCCAACTTCAAACGGCCATAACTTCTTCGTCCGATGTCCGATTCATGCAAACTTTATATCGATTCGAAGGTCTTGAAGTTAGCTTTTCATTGCCACCAAAATCACCTAAAGAATCTAAGTACACAAAAAGTTATGACCGTTAGAGTGGAGGTGTGTTGGTCTCCCAACATCCGTTGGCTGCCCCTAAGATCCTCGTTCTATCGTTTTGACTTCCTATGATTAGTGAATGATATTCGTGACCCATTGGCCTTCCATTCATGAGGAATGACTAAGGAAGTACTTAGTTAAAGCTTCGTTTAAATACTTTCTATTGATTGTTGGCATTTGTGAATGTTTATGACACATTTGTGATAACGTGGGATATTGTATGAAGTCTCATCTATGAATGTGAACATGGGGAAGTCTTAACTTGCATATTGGGTGAGAAGGTAGTTGTTTGAGTCGGAAGTTGGTTTAGGAAGTCTCGTAATGCAAGGGGTGGTAATACGGAGACTTAGACGGGTCTCGTAACGCAAGGGGTGGTAATACGGTGACTCGAGTCGTTTGGGATCACCGTGACGCAAGGAGTGGTAACACGGTAATCATCGTAGTGTTATACGGTAACGCAAGGGGTGGAAATACCGATGGTGAGAGTTTGGGATAGCGAGTTGTGTTGAGTTGGTAGAATGCATGTGTCTTGTGAATTGTGTGGCTTTTATGATAATGTCATATCCTTGAGCGATTGTAATGAATGTCGATACACCTATGAGTTTTTTGTTATCTCTTGATTGAACTACATCTCCTTGTCATCTCATTTTGCACTCGGCTTCATATTTATACATAGAATTGGTAAAGATTTTCCTACTGGGCTAGTATAGCTCAACCTAATCTTTCTTTTCAGGTTCGAACATTGGACAATAGTATGCATGCATCGTGTGCTTGGATGTGAAGGAGACTTTTGGAAGCTAATTTCATTAGTTACTTAAACATCTTGTAATTGACTTTCTTTTGATAAAGATGGGTTTGTAACTATTTATTCTAAAATTTCCTTTTGACTAAACCGTTTGTAACTTATCAACTTGTTCGTACCTGTATCTAGGTTAATTTGGGCCGTGGTGCCAAGGTTGTAATTTTATAAACTTGGGGACTTATTTTGTAAAGTTAAACAGGTGGGAAATCTTTTGGGTACTATTTATGTTATGCGAGGTCTTTTAGTCTGAAAAAGGAGTATTTATTTATGTTGAAAATTGAGGGCGTGACAGATCCAATAGTGGAGTTCTTATGAGATGGTACACTCCCCACAGATAAAAAGGAGGCTCATAAGATAAAAATGAAGTCTGCACGATTTTGGCTGTCACCTGAAGGAAAGCTATACAGGAAGTCCTTCACTGGACCGTACTTGCTTTGTGTGCACCCCGAGATGGTGCAAAAGTTCCTTCACGAGATTCACGAGGGAACATGTGGGAGCCACGCTAGGGGCAGGTCCATTGCCCCCCGAGCAATCACCCAAGGTTACTGGTGGCCGCACATGCAGGAAGATGCAAAGGTATATGTAAAGATTTGTGAGAAATGCCAGAAATTCTCACCAATGATCCGAACACCAGCCGAGGATCTGGTGCCGTTGATAAGTCCTTGGCCATTCGCACAATAGGGAATGGACATCGTGGGTCCACTCCACAAGGCAACTGGGAACAGGAAATTTCTGTTGGTGGCAACAGATTATTTCGCTAAATGGATTGAGGCGGAACCATTGGCCAAGATCACTGAACCTATGATAGAAAGGTTCGTGTGGAAGAGCATTATTACTCGATTTGGGGTCCCTTATTCGTTGATTACGGATAATGGGTCCCAATTTCAAAAGAAGTTCAAGGCTTTCTGTGCCCAGTATGGCATAAGAAATTATTACTCAACCCCAGCCTACCCTCAGAGTAATGGGCAGGCAGAGGCGTCCAATGAAACCATCCTTGACGGAATCAAGAAGAGGTTGGACAAAGCAAAGGGGAAGTGGCCCAACGAATTACCACTGGTCCTGTGGGTGCACCGAACAACTCCTAGGAGGTCTACGGGAGAGACCCCCTACTCATTGGCATATGGAACAGAAGCTGTTATTCCATTAGAGGTGGGTTTGCCGACCAATAGGACCTCTTTCATTGAAAGTGGAGGCAATGACAGAGCCTTGGAGATCGAGTTGGATCTTGCCGAGGAACGGAGAGAGAGGGCTCTGGTGCATTTGGCCTCATATCAAGAGCAGCTGATGAAAAGCTACAACAAGAATGTCCACCCATGAGAATTTGGTGTTGGAGACCTTGTACTTAGTAAGGTGCTGGGCAATACCAAGGTGGCCAACGAGGGCAAGTTGGGGGCCAATTGGGAAGGCCCATATCGAGTTACAGAGATAGTGAGCATTGGGGCTTATAAGTTGGCGGACCTGGACGGGAACCTGGTGCCAAGGCCCTGGAATGTCCATAATCTGAGGAAGTTATTCGTTTAGCAAACTTCACTTTATTTTTTATTCTGTTTTAGGATACACATCGTGATTGTGTGGTTGTTACGAATAAAATTCCCTTGTTTTTTATTCTCTGTTAGTTGCAAGGGGTACGCGTAACGCTCCCTTGAGTTTTTGAATTATGAATAAAATTCTCAGATTTCGGTGAAACACTATGTTTTTCCAATGTTTTAAAGCTTGAATACGAAGCTCGGCTTTGTTCTTTATCCTCTCTTCGTATTGGGGAGCAGAGAGTGGGTCCAAACGAATTTTGGTCCATACAAAATTTTCCCGAAGTATGAAATACTTGGATTGCATACGTAGACATGCAACATACTCTAAGTACAAACAAACTTAGACCTTTTCCCAGGAATGTGTAATCTTGGGGAGTATACGCAAATATGCAAGTATGAATACACTTGGATATTTGCACAGGTATGAAAAAACTTGGGATGCATACGAGAACATGCACAATTCTGCCAAATATGAATACATTTGGGCACTTGTTTAAAACTTATGAGAATAACCTAAGTATGAATACGCTTAGGAATGTTTCCAAGTACATGAAATTGGGATGCATACGAGCACATGCACAAACATCTAAGTACAAGCAAAACTTAGATGAACACACTTGACGAGCATATAAGATGAGCAAGTTAAGTACGAAACACTTAACACATACGTGAAATTAATTAAGTATGAAAAAACTTAGCAACTAAACATGAACGGTTGGCCACGAAGGGCCACCTCCATTATCCAAAGGCCACGAAGGGCCGAGCAAACCTGTGTTCAGGCCAAACGAGGCCACAAGAACCAAACAAAACGCCACGAGGGGCCAAATACCTGTTTCAAGTGTTTGAGAAATGTACTTATGCCGCGCAGGAAAAAATTTACAGCCACGTAGGGCCACTAAACTGTTTGAGAGATTTGAATTGTTTTTTAAGGTTGGAAATCATACTTACTCGTCCGCGGTCAAATCTTGAACGACAGGAGGAGAGGTCTGTGTCGGTATGTCTTCCACAGCAGTGCTCCCATCAGTTGGACCACCACTGGCTTCCTTCTAGCCAGGGTTGGTCCCTCCGACATTTTGATTGGCGTCCGCACTCTGCTGCTCAGAGACATTGGCATTCAGCTCCTTGTCTAGGCTATCCTCCTCCTCCACGATTTCTTCCTCGTTCAGTGCATTCATGGTACTGGGAAGATGGTTCTCGGTCCACAACAGGGATGTTTCTGTAGTACCAGACTTCTTGAGACACGCTGCCCAACAGCAGCCCAAATCTGGTCTTGGATTGAAGGCATTTGATCCTTATAGCTCTCCGTGGCAACGTTTATCCCCTCATTATAGCCCTACCGATACATAGCCTTGGCTTCATTTTTGCTCAATTCTAGTTCTATGAGGGTCTGGTTCTGGCTGTCTTTAGCTCCATCTAGTTTGATTTTCAACCCATTAGCAATTCCCCAAGCTTGGTCTCTCTCTCTCTCTCTCTCGACAAGCAATTGTGCGTTCCATCTTGGTGTTGTCGCTGGCCATGTCACGCCCTTGATTTTCAACATAAATATAAAGGAATTTCATAAATAAAAACCTCGCAATAATCCGTATGATGCCCAAAAGATTACTGTCTCTCCATTTCCAAAATCATACTTCAAAGTCCAAAGGTCTCAAAACATCTTCGGCTCAACGGCCCCAAAATGACATAAACATCAAGTGTCACGAAAGTTAAGAGTTTACAAATATCCCATAAGCAAAAGAATTATCACTTAAATTACAAGTACATCTTCCAAAAAGAAATTCACAAAGATGAAAATATAACTCCTTTGGTTAGCTTTCAAAAGAAGTGTCCATAGTCCAAGCACCCCAGCCATGCAAGCTATTGTCTTCAATTAGTACCTAAAATGATATGAGGCTTGAGCTACACTAGCCCAGTAGGAAATTCTACGCAAACATTTTATGCAAGAGAAGTGCAGGAATTATCATAAGATATGAACAAGAGATAGACCAAACAATAGGCAAAGGCCAAGGCTTAACAATCCAACAAACTCGATATGAAATTTGGTCTGCATCTCAATCCTTAACCGTTTCAACATTCCATGTGTCCAAAGTCACGTCGCATCAAGTGTCATGAGCCGAAGCTCCTGCCAGGCACCATACCCATCGGTAGGTCCTGAATGTAACCAATATGAGCTTTTGCTCCTGCCGGGCCAATTAAGGGATCCCGATACCCCCTGCCAGGCACCCACCCGTCGATGGGTCGTGAATGTTCATCGTTGTGTCAACAAAGGTTCAAATGTATCATATACTCACAATGTGTCATTTCAATGTCAGTTCATGTGATAATCGACGTCAAGATTTATCGAACAAGGGCAATGGGATGCCAAGATGCACAACGAACTCGACAAACATGATTAACAATGTTTAGAAGTGATTTAGAGGTACTTAGAACAAGTTAGAATTGATCGGGGGTCAAAACAATGGAGTTCGGAACAAAACAGCAAAAACTGTCATTAAGCTCACCGTATCGATACGAGCAAAATAAGTATCGATACGGATTTACTTCGAAGCTGTCCAGAGAATATTGTATCGATACGGATTTTGAGCCGTATCGATACAGGTGGCTTTCGAGCAGATTTTCTGCAGATTTTGAGGATTTCAGCTACAACAACAACAACAACAATGGGCACGATTTCAAGGCTAGAAAACACTTCTATTACATATATTGAGAGGTAGAATCCCTACCTCGAGGTCGAAGCACAAAACCTAAGAAGCTACAAGCCCTAGCTTTTTGAAAACCTTGATCCGACCAGAATACGACTTCCCCAAGCTCAAACCAACGAGATACGGACCACAATACGCATAAGGATGCAAGATTAGAGGTTGTTTTGGTGGGTTTTGAGTGAAATTTGGTGAGAGAGCAAGAGAGAGGGAGAGAGACCGGAGGTAGAGAGAGAGAGCCAGTGAGGGAGATGAGAGGATAATATAATTCTCTACTCCCTCATCCTTCTATATATACATACTGATGTACAAATCACATATAGCACCCTTCTACAATCAATTCCATCATTTTGGCCTCAAATCACATAATACAACTATTTCACTTTCTTTCCCAATAATTTTGCATTTATAAAACATCAACATTGGATAAAATAAATACGGGTCTCTACAGGCCAACTTAGCACACTGGGACTCGGATTGAGCCAGCTTTTGAGCCATGGCCACCATTTTTTGGACAGACTGAACAAAGCGAGTGTGTCTTAGTAGAAGGACTACGGTTCAACAAAAGAAACAATAATAATGCAAAGAAAAGGGAAGGGCGCAAACCTTGACGCTGTTAACCATAAAGGAACTGAGGAGTTTGTCAGGTGTGCTCTCCACCTCCTTTTGCATGTCACCAGGAAGTAAAAGGGCTTGTGAGAGGGCCAAAGTGGTTTATTCTGATTCAGCACTATCGCACTGTCCCATACGTTTACGGGATGATTTCCATGTGCCAATCTCGGAGTCTAAGCTGGGATGGAAACAGTGGGTCTTCGTGTGGTGAGGGTGCCATCAGGTGATGCTGTACCAGTAGAAGATGAGTTGACGCATTGGCACTTGTCACGGTGCGCCTCGGCCACCTCGCTGGTTGAAAACCCTGGAGGTGCATCGGTTTGAGTGTGGGCCCGATGACCGCAGCCCTGAGAACTGCTGTGGCTCTATGCAGTGCCACGTCCCCAACCAGTGCCGAGGATGGTAAGAAGACTGCCAAGATTGATTGGCTAGTTCATCTCTTGAGTTGGAGGTGGAGGAGAAGGGGTGTAGCCGCTGGATGTGGAAGTTGATGCTTTTTCGGCCAAGGTGATTGGCTCGTCTGGGATATGAGGGGTTTGAGAACGCCTCTCTCCTTCTTGCTCGGGGTGTGAAGTAGAAGGGCCAGTGAGTGAAGGGTTATCAGCAGCACGAGTGCGCCGATCAATAAAGCCGCCGTACGACGCCCGGTAGCTAAGAAGAACCTACGCTGGCTTTGCTCGGCCCGCAAGGTGCGTGCCTTGGCCAATGAAAGCAAGAGCACGGTTGATATCTGCTACGTGAACCTGTGGGGTGATAATGTCGTGCCCTTGATTGACGTTTGTAGCTTCAATAAAAAAAAATGCAACAGATTAAATACAACGATATTGTATAACCAAAGTATGAGAAAACTTTAGGTAAAAGGGGGCAGCGAATGGAGGGAACTAATGTGGTCTCCCAAATCTGTTAGGGGCGTGGAAACCTATCACTTGG
Organism: Rhododendron henanense subsp. lingbaoense; assembly: GCA_020567845.1. Taxonomy (NCBI): domain Eukaryota; kingdom Viridiplantae; phylum Streptophyta; class Magnoliopsida; order Ericales; family Ericaceae; genus Rhododendron; species Rhododendron henanense. Next base: position 41,695,180 of record CM036313.1, on the reverse strand, counting down.
TCGTCCTCATCTTTGGGCCCGAAGTTCCCCGTAACGATGAGGACATCATCATCTTCTCCTCAGGCAGAGTCAGGAAGTTCCAGCACAAGTCTTTTTCTGGAATCTCTACTTTTTAGGTAGTAAGTCAGGGCGTCCTTCGTTCTTGAGATGCTGTACAAGTGGTGGATGTCGTGTAGGCCTAAAGATGTGCCTAGCATTTGGTTTAGGGCGTTTATGCCCATGACTACGTGGAAAAAATTGGCTGACACTTGCATAAGGGAAAGCCTATAGTGGGCTAGAACTTGGCGGAGTAAGGGGGCCAGAGGAAACCTAACGCCACCCTCTACGATGGCCACAATTGGGATGTGGAGAGTGTCATTGTCAGGACACTCGCGGATGGCGTCCTCAGGGGCCAGTACAGTGGCCACGTTGTCTGGGATCTCGTAACGAGATCTGAAATTGGCCGTGGCTTGCGGAGTAATGCAGTGCCTACGGAACCTCCTCATTGTCGGAGGGTAGGGTTTTTTTTACAGATAATAGCAAAGGGGAACAAAGAAACCCTAGACGGAAGTAAAACCCTAAATCAACGAGAGAAATAGGGCAAAATGGGAAGCGATGACTTACGAAGGGGTGATCGGAATTCCTAAAGCTAGAATGAGAAGGCCTCGAGAAGGTGAATAGGGCTCCAATGGCGGGAATGCATGAGTCTTCTGTTTTGCAAAAGGAGTCAAAGAGGAAATAGAGGTTTAAAGTGGGATGAAATCCCAGATATACCCTAGTAAGTGGGGTGGCGTATGTGAAACGTCACCCTAGAAGCCGTTTGGGCGTTCCGTTCCCCAAGAGGAGTCTATTCACATTTAATGTGGACAGTATGGATTGCACCACGTGTAAAAGTAAAGGCAAGTGTGGGCAGCATGCCCTTAAAAATGGGAGAAGGATTCCGTTCCTTTCCCAAGGCAATGGGCCCGGATCGAGGGAGCGCGAGCGCAGGTGGTAACCGCTCGTAAAATACAGAGTTGCCACTCGGGTTTGAAGGTCCGACACCCAAGGAACCGTATTTCGAAGCACCTGCCGCGCTGTTTGATTTGAAAAAAAGTTAAGGAACCAGTCCGTCATAACCATATCTGGGTTCGGGAGCCAGGTTACGAGAGGGGAAGGGTTTTATGGCACCCCTCTCGCCCAATCCGGAGATCGGTCTCTACTTAGGCATTTTGAAAACATTGCGATTCTTCTTTTATTAATCAATTTTAGCCAATTAGGGCAGGGGAACAGTTAATCAGGGATTAAAACTGTAACATGTTTGCAGGATGTGATCAAGTATGGCATGAATGAGCAGTTAGTATAGGATGAGAACAGACTCCTGTGGGAGTTTAAACAGACTGGAAAGCTCCTGTCTTGGAGTGTCGTGCACATGAAGAAACCAGTATGCACTAATCAAGTCAATGCATGCTGATCAAACCTGCGCACACTACTACAAGACCTGCGCGCGCCAGTAAGCCTAAGCCCACAGCTCTTATTCTCAAACCCTCTGGGCTCTGGAAGGACCAGTGCACACCCAGGACAAACCAGGCAGTTTATGCAGTTATAATATACAGTTTAAAGGGCTGAAAAGCCCAACAAATAAACAAAACACCCCATAAACAGTGTGGGGACAAAATAATAGCCTAAAATCAAGTTAACTATGCAAGACCAGCCACTGGTCGTGGACAAACAGTCGCGCGAGGGTTCCAAACTATCGCGCAACGGTGCGCCCGGGCGCGCGATGGTTGCGCCTTAGCGCGCGATGATTGCGCCCTGGCGCGCTGGTCAACGCTCCATTTGACCATCGCGCGAGGGTTCCAAATTGTCGCGCGACAGTTCGAGCCAACTTTCTAGTGTTTGGTTTTGCTCATCATGGGTTTTGAGACAGGTCCAGAATGATCCCAGGGGTACTCCAACAGAACAGAAATGAATATTGAAATGCAAGCTAGCAATTTAAGCTCTAAGAAAAGCAGTAAACTAGTTTTTTGCATGCTTAATAGTGAGCTATATGAACAAAAGACATAAAACAGTAGGACACCAAACCCCACGCGGTCCATCGCGCGCTGGCACGAAGTGTCGCGCGCGTAAATGGGACCATCGCGCGTTGGTTCCTACCAGAACGGTTTTTGAAACCTTGCTAGCTTTAGGGCCAGGACTGGTATTGATTACCAGCCTTGACCCTGCCAGCCCCCCTCAGGGATCAGAACAGAGAGCAGAACCAAGGCAAGCTATACCTTTGGTCTTTAAGGTTTGAAAAGTGTTTGAACTTTGAGTTGAGGTTGAGATTGAACAAGGTGATAGAGCTTGTAAAAAGAGTGTATGGAAATGGTTTGAGTAATGGAATATCAAGTGTATTTGAAAAATTGGAACCTTTGTAACTTCCTTCTTCTTCTTCTTTTTTTTTTGAACCCTTTTAATGGAAGAACCAATGGGGTATTTATAGGAGGAATGGTGAAAATGGTGTATAGAGGAGAAAGAACCAACCAAACAAGGGTTGGCTGATGCAAAGAGAGAAGTTCAGCCAGTCCACGAGGCCTGGCTGAGATTGCATTGGTGGCCAAGTTTTTGCCTCAAGAAAAGTAGGTGGGGACTGAACCATCGCGCGATGGTTCCAGACTGTCACGCGAGGGTGCGCCCTGGCGCGTGACGGTCAACGGTCAAACTTTGTCCACCTGGCAGTTTGACCATCGCGCGAGGGTTCGAGTCTGTCGCGCGACGGTGCGCTCTGGCGCGAGATGATTGCACCCAGGCGCACAATGGCTGCGCCCTGGCGCACGTCAGTAGGGTTTTTGGCTTTTGGAAGTGGCTTAGGGTTGAGTTAGGTTCAAGGGTTTTTCAAACACTCAAAACTCAAACACTTGACATTCCCGAGGTGTTCTTGATCCGTTTCATCATCGGGGAATCAAAAATCGTAAGTAAACTAATCTGGAAGCCCAGATTGGGGTGTCTACAGTAGCCCCCCTTTGACGGCACTTGGAGCACCATTGAATTGGTATAAGTTACGTCAAAGGTTTCTAGACACCCCTCAAGGCAATCCAGAGCAGAACATGCTAGCAAAGTAGACATGCATACTTACAGAACCTGATTGGTTGATAGGACGGATGGACCGTCGCTGTGGATGAATGTAGAAGTGGACAAATGCATCGCCGCTTGTTGACCAAATTTGGACAGGACTGGCTGTCGCTGCAGATGTTGACGGGACCGGCCATCGTTGCTGGGGATCAAGCTATCCTCGGCACAAAGTATTCCAACAAACACGGGTAGGTCTCGTCAGGTAGGTTAAATTCCATTTGTTGGGAATCAGAGCCAATCTCCTTATCAAAGACCATCCGAGACAAAGAAATAAACCTGCTGGAAGATGGACTCGTGGCTAGACTGAGGGTGATTGTCGTTCGGGACAGGCCAAGATGGACTCTCCTGGGGAACAATCAGTTGCGGATGAACGGACCATCGGACAATGTTCTGATCGTTGTTGTGGATTAAGGGATGATGTGGTGGACGCTGTTGGGAAATTGGACAGGACCGGCTGTCGTTGATTAGTTTGTCAATGCCACAACACCGACTGAAGAACGCCTCAACGCGCTTTGATTTGCCAATGCCTCAACACTGACTGACGAACGCCTCAACGCGCTTTGATTTGGCAATGCCTCAACACTGACTGAAGAACGCCTCAACGCGCTTTGAATTGGCAATGCCTCAACACTGACTGAAGAACGCCTCAACGCGCTTTGATTTTTGAACGGACAGATCATCAGTATAAATGATCGAACCGTTGAAGACTGGATGGAAGGATCATCAGTATAAATGATCAAACCGTTGAAGTCTGGATGGGAGGATCATCAGTATAAATGATCGAACTGTTGCAGACAGGATGGAAAGATCATCAGTATAAATGATCAAACCGTTGATTTGGTGGAGATAAATGATATGGCTGACCGTCGTGGATGATATGGCTGACCATCGTTGAATGACCGATATGGCTGACCGTCATGGATGATATGGCTGACCATCGTTGAATGACCGATATGGCTGACCGTCATGGATGATATGGCTGACCATCGTTGAATGACCGATATGGCTGACCGTCATGGATGATATGGCTGACCATCGTTGAATGACCGATATGGCTGACCGTCATGGATGATATGGCTGACCATCGTTGAATGACTGATATGGCTGACCGTCATGGATGATATGGCTGACCATCGTTGAATGACTGATATGGCTGACCGTCATGGATGATATGGCTGACCATCGTTGAATTGGGAGGGCAGATCACTATACAAAGTGATCGAGCCGTTGGAAGTTAGACAGGACCGGCTGTCGTTGACTGAGCGCGAGACGGCGGATCGCTATAAAAAGTGATCGAGCCATTGGAAGTTGGACAGGACCGGCTGTCGTTGATTTGAACTGGCAGATCAGTGTGCTGAAAGAACAAGCCGTTGAGAAATTTGACAGGACTGGCTGTCATTGATTGTTCCGCAGAAGATTGCATCACATCCCTTGGCAAACAAATCGAGAGGATGGCGACCATGCTGGCCTTCTTCCTGCTTTCAACATTTAACATACAAAATATGCAAAGGCATGTATAATATTGAGAATGCAGATGCAAGCTAAGGGCGGCTCCTAGGAGGACAACGACACCAAAAGACTACCACTGAGCCTCAATACTGTACTGTCTGGTACTTCTGAGATGTGAACCCAGATAGATAGACGTTTGAACGGGCCGGCGTGCCCCAGTTGACGCTTGAGCACTGGAATTGGGCCTGCGTGCCCTTTCTGCGATGCTTGGGCGGATATGCCCCATGGGTGTGCCTTGCTTGGCCTTGGGCTGACATGCCCTTGCTGCTTCAAGAGATTCCGCTACTTGCGGATTACGGATACTAGGGTAGCAATGTAAAAATTGCATTTTCCAGTTTATTGACTCTCTTTTGCAAGTGTTGAAGAGAATGCAAAAAACTAACCACTAATATCTAATTTGCATTGACACACAAACGCGCGCACATATGTACAGACTCACCTAGCTCGAACGAAAAGGGAGAAAGAGAACCAGGGTACAATGCGAACCCTTAAACACACAGAATACAATAATTTTTGGGCATTAATGAGCCAAAACTCGCAACATTCCTTTAGACAAGTGAAACTGACACTTACGAAATGTGCAAAAGGTACAAAGACCTATACAAACAAAATCGAGAAAAGCATCTCGATATGACAACTGACTGAAAAGCTGGAAAAATGTCACAAAGACGGACATAAGACGCAAATGATGACTCGTATAGGCCCGGACTGAAACCGACACCCCCGTGCAGTCACATTAAGTCCATATGACTTGCACGGCATGAAAAGACTTGACAAAAGCCCCTGGAACGACATTCGAGGGTAGTAGCCAACTGCTACTGCCTGCTGCAAGAAGCGTGCGCAGGTTTGAGACCAACGCGCATCACTCGAACAAACGCACTGCGGTAGCTTATACCAGACTTCGCTGAACTTAGAATAAACTGTGAGCCTGTTAAGGCCTCTAGCATTTCGTTCTGTTTTTGATGCTTCAAATATTTTAAGACTTATGCTCAGCCCGAAAATTGAAGAAGCAGTTTGTAATAAAATTGAAAGACGAAGGTTTTCCCCCTTCTGATTCCTCCAATGCAGCTTGATCTTCGATCCTTTCTGACCTTTGATGTGTACCAAAACGTCAACTATGGATCCAATTGATAGATTTATGACCGAGTCTCGAAGAGAGACTGCCTACGTATCCCAAGCTAGGGAATCAGGTCAAAACGTAGTTCAGGCTAAGGTTCACTCAAGTATTTTACCTCACTTTTTTACGCTTTAACTTTTGCCTAAAACCGCCCATTCGGGTTTTCGGCCTAGCGAGCTTTGATTGCCTATTCATTTTTGCCTAAACCACCTTCATAGGTTTTGGTTTAGCAGGCTGCTTTAACTTTTGCTTAGAACTGCCCACCCTTGGGGTTTTCAGCCCAACGAGCTTCTCTCAGGGAAAAGTAGCTTTTGAATTGATCCAGGTTGACTCAGGTATTGAATTTGTTGCCGCCGAGGACGACGATCTTTGGCCGCAGCCCCAGATACAATGGCTTTGATGACGCAGGGTCAAGAGTGCTTCAGTTGGCATGCCTTGCTCCAGGCCGTTTTGTACACTTTCTCATTTGTATTTGGCAGAATGCCACTGTTGTTACTTTTGAACAAGGTACGAGGCCCGGAGCCTTCTGAGCTTCTGCTTTTTGGATTGGCACCCGGTAGCAGGGAATTTGATGCATTCTTTATCTCAGGATCAACGAAAGGCATGACTTGATGAGACCATGCCAAGACGTCGATGAACCTTTCGAGCCTGACTGACTGGGCACAATGCTTCTCTGGGGGCGGTGTATGGACCAATTTTGAACCTTTCGGGAGGTTATACTTGTCTTTCAAGTTTATTTGAAATTACTTCTTCTTTTAATAGGCTGAGCATGCCTTTCGTCTTCCCTTTCGGCGAGGGAACACATTTCCTTGGGAATGATCCCATCGAAATCTATCCCTTCGTCATTAGGGTTGACACAGTTTATCTAAAAGCCAGCGAAGCATGTAGAAGCAAGATGATGCATATCATAAAAACCCTCGGGGTTTGCCAAGTACAACAGACTCAAAACTTGAAACAAAAGCTACGACGTGGAGGGCCAAGAGGCACAACCTCCGACTCAGAGCTAGACTTAGACAAACGCAAAAGACTCTGTGTCAGACTCAGACAAGACGCCAATGCAAACTAGACGCGGTTTTGAAAATGCATTTGTTAAAAAGCTACTCATAGCTTCCACAAAAAGAGGTAGGATCCAGCGGGTGTCAGACCCAAGCAACAACACTTCGGCTTCCTCAGCTTCTTCGACCAAACCTACTCGATGCTCCTTTGAACAATGGACCTCAACCAGTCGGTCCTTTCCTTTGTAAGCCCTTCATCACTATCAATCCAGGTGTTGGCAGAGAAAGCTTCGAATGCCTAACCTATAGCCATCATGTTAACCTCCGGTTCAGATGGGATGGATACGATGGGTTTGGGTTGGTTTGCTAGGATGATATAGTGGCTAGGGTTGAATATGGTGGAGCTCGGGTTGATTTGAGTGGAGGTGATAGATACCTGACCAACCAGAGGGTCAAGCCCGTGTTGAGGCAAGGAGTTGGAAATGACGTTGGGCTTTGGTGGAACTTGAACCGTGCCATCATCAATTAGATCTTGTATCTCGTGTCGGAGACGCAAGCAGTTATCAGTGAGATGGCCAGGCATTTGGTGGAAGGCACAGAAAAGGTTGGCATTGTAGTTGGCCGGAAGGACTTTGGGTGGAAAAGTTGGGGTCAAAGGTTTGAGATGCCCAGACTTGACAAGTTTCTCCATCACTGCGGACAGAGATGCCTCGAAGGCAGAGAAGCTTCGGGGTTGTGTTCGAGATCGGAGGCTTTGAGCGCTTCGAATTTGATTGATATCAGCAACACGATTGGAATTGAAGGCTGGGGCATCACTCCCACTTGCGGCTGTATTGGAGTAGTTGCTGTCACCAAACAACGCACTACTATTTCCCGAATAAGCCCTTGGCTTAGCCTTTTGAGTGGAGGAAGAGGATTCACCCCTTGGCAGAATGCCAGCTTGCAGCGCATCTTCGATGGCTAGGCCAGAATCGAAGAAGATCTCAAAGTTGGCGGTCACTTGAGCGAGTACCAAGTGCCTGGCATAGTCTGGCTGAAGATTGCGGGAGATGATGCGGAGTTAGTCTCTTTCACTAGGGCACTCAGTCATTAAAGCGGCTTTGGCTCTCCACCTTTTCACAAAGTCCGCAAAGGACTCCTTTGCCTCCATCTTCGTGGATTCTAACTCTCGAATAGTCATCTTGAGTTGAGAGTTGTAGCTATACTGTGAGACAAAGGCAACCCCTATATCTTCCCAAGTTTTTCTTTTGGCGATGTCGAGCGACAGAAACCAATGAAAGGCAGACCCAGAGAGAGTTTGAGGGAAAAGTTGAGACATGGCCTCACTTTCCACACCCAGCAGCTTCATGGCGGCATGGTAGCCATAGAGATGAGTTCTGGGGTCACCACTCCCGTCGAACTTAACCAAGTCAGGCATCTTGAATTTGTCAGGGAGCCTGGCATTAGGGTACAGGCAGAGACGATCCAGATCAATCCCCCCAGCGTTGATCTTTTCAGTTTTGGAAAGGGATTCCTCCAGCTTGGCAGTCTTGGCCATAAGTGCGGTCATATCGGGGTTCTGAGCCGGCTCTTCTTGAGCAATTCTGCCAATTGCGAGATCTGCAGCAGGCCTGCGGACTTCCCTTGGATTCAGTGCAATGAGACGCCCTGCGTGAAGCGGATCCGGAACCAAAACGGGTTGTTCCTGGTCAGACTCATCGTCCTCGCCTTCCTCTTCGAGAGGGGGTGGAAGGCGAGTGTGGATAAGGTCATTCAGGCGAGCAATGTTAGTATCTGTCTGAGCTGCCCTCTGCTGCATGGCGGTGATGCTATCCTGAAGGTTCATAAGCATGGTTTCCAAAGTAAGAGGCTGCGGTTGCTCTGTCATGACGGGAGGTTCGGAGATGCTTGATGTAGATGATGGGGAGGCTGGTCGCCCTTCCTGTAAGATTGGTGGTGAATCTGACTGTGATCCTAACTGAGAGTCTGAGTGCTGTGCGGCCGATAGTGAGCGCGGAGAGTCTTCCGTGATGACTGATTGGGACTGTAACCTGACAAGCCTTTGAACCGGATTGAGATGCAGACGTTCCCAAGCGGGTTTGGCCACTTGCTTCGATACTTTCCTCGGCGGTGCAATGATTCGAAGCTTTGACAGTAAAGTAATGAAAGCTCAGTGACACCCTTTTCAGCAGTTTATTGAAAGAATTGAAAGAACGAAAATGTAGAGATCATCGTCGTCAGTGTCCTCCTAGACTTTAAAACTAGAGACGAGCTTGTCTCATGACGTTCGGACGCTGCCAAAATCCTCAGATTTCTTTTCGAGGGCGTATCCTTTGAATAGATCAAACTGATCCTAAGAGATGTCAAAACAGACTAAGTCTTCGACTAGTCCATTTTCGAAGATTCAACTTTGAATTAGAAACAACTCGGCATTGATGGCGTGACACCTTTAACGGGGTGGCGTGAGCGACAACGCGCTTTAGCCGGGGTGGTTGTAAGTGACGAGGCACTTGTAACCTGAATGATATCAATGTCACGACATCAATACTTTGTGGTTCCTTATTTTCGGTTGAATCCCCAAACGGGCATGAGTCGAGGATTTAATAAGGTTTGATTTCTCAAAGTCTCACTGATCTAAGGACTTTTGAAAAACTAAAAACGTGCACCATCAAGATGCACGACTCTTCATCGGGCTATAGCAGCATCCTAATAAGCATAAGACAGACTCGAAAGCGAGAGACAACTTAGAAGCCGCCCTAAACATGCTCCTACGCAGAACAGAATGTATGCATGCATGTACAGAACCAGAGACGAGTTTGCCTCACAAGTTTCAGACGTTGCCGGAATCCTCAGAATTCTTTTCGGCGATGTGTCCATGAGTAGATCGATAGATCCTAAAAGATGTCAAAATAGACTAAATCTTTGGCTAGTCCCTTTTGAAGATTCAACTTTGAATTTGGAACAACTCGGTGTTGATGTCATGGCACCTTAACCTTGAACACGGCGGTGTATAGTGACAACGCACTTCAACCTGGGTGGCGCCAGCGACACGACATCACCACTTTGTTGTTCCACATTGTCGGTTGAATCCTTAAACGGGCATGAGCCAAGGATGTAGTAAATTTTGATTTCTCAAAGTCTCATTGAACTAAGGACTTTGCGATTGATAACGAACATTCAACAGAATGAATGACTCCTCATCGGGTCCAACAACGTCTTAGACAGTGTAAGACAAACTCGAAAGACAAAACATCCTTAAGCATGATCCTACGCAAAACAATGCATGCGATAGGGAAAGCAATAACACATAGAGAGTTACGGGGTTAGATGCAAATAGATCCTAACTTACGGGTACCAGTCCTAGTTTGGAGAGTTCTAATGCTTTGTATATGCAAAGGCTGGTTTTGGCTTGTAACAGGTTCCTCGGACTAGGGCCAAAGATATACCTCCCATTGCCCGCGTAACCGCAGAGCAACAGTCGAACGGTAGAATGACCCATCATCGTCGAAGGTTGTTGGTCATTCGGGGTCCCCGGGCTCCGGTAAACCGTGCTGGATTGCCAAAACGATCCAATGAGGCTTATCCCACATCGATGCAAATGAGAATGCTAGAAATTGATTTAAGAGAAGAAGAATCGCAAAATAAGAAAATGCCTTTTCAAATTCAGCTCACTTTATTTAATCCATCTTTAGAGGAAACTACGCAAGTGAACAACCGAAAAAGCCCCAGATTAGAATGGCCGGACACGAGGTCCTGTTAAATCACCATTCCAACCTTCGGCAGCGCGAAGCTCACCGTTTTGACAGACTTTTAAGGGATTGTTCCCAAGTGTATTAAACTCTAAGTATGAATCAATATTAGTTCAATCATCCCCAGCAGAGTCGCCACTGTGAGCAGCATGCCCTTAAAAATGGGAGAAGGATTCCGTTCCTTTCCCAAGGCAATGGGCCCGGATCGAGGGAGCGCGAGCGCAGGTGGCAAGCGCTCGTAAAATACAGAGTCGCCACTCGGGTTTGAAGGTCCGACACCCAAGGAACCGTATTTCGAAGCACCTGCCGCGCTGTTTAATTTGAGAAGGTTAAGGAACCAGTCCGTCATAACCATATCTGGGTTCGGGAGCCAGGTTACGAGATGGGAAGGGTTTTATGGCACCCCTCTCGCCCAATCCGGAGATCGGTCTCTACTTAGACATTTTGAAAACATTGCGATTCTTCTTTTATTAATCAATTTTAGCCAATTAGGGCGGGGGAACAGTTAATCGGGGATTAAAACTGTAACATGTTTGCAGGATGTGATCAAGTATGGCATGAATCAACAGTTAGTATAGGATGAGAACAGACACCTGTGGGAGTTTAAACAGACTAGAAAGCTCCTGTCTTGGAGTGTCGTGCACAGGAAGAAACCAGTATGCACGGATCAAGTCAATGCATGCTGATCAAACCTGCGCACGCTACAAGACCTGCGCGCGCCAGTAAGCCTAAGCCCACAGCTCTTATTCTCAAACCCTCTGGGCTCTGGAAGGACTAGTGCACACCCAGGACAAACCAGGCAGTTTATGCAGTTATAATATATAGTTTAAAGGGCTGAAAAGCCCAACAAATAAACAAAACACCCCATAAACAGTGTGGGGACAAAATAATAGCCTAAAATCAAGTTAACTATGCAAGGCCAGCCACTAGTCGGGGACAAACAGTCGCGCGAGGGTTCCAAACTGTCGCGCGACGGTGCGCCCAGGCGCGCGATGGTTGCGCCTTGGCGCGCGACGATTGCACCCTGGCGCGCTGGTCAACGCTCCATTTGACCATCGCGCGAGGGTTCCAAACTGTCGCGCGACGGTTCGAGCCAACTTTCTAGTGTCTGGTTTTGCTCATCCTGGGTTTTGAGACAGGTCCAGAATGATCCCAGGGGTACTCCAACAGAACAAAAATGAATATTGAAATGCAAGCTAGCAATTTAAGCTCTCTAAGAAAAGCAGTAAACTAGTTTTTTGCATGCTTAACAGTGAGCTATATGAACAAAAGACATAAAACAGTAGGACACCAAACCCCACGCGGTCCATCGCGCGCTGGCACGAAGTGTCGCACGCGTAAATGTGACCATCGCGCGTTGGTTCCTACCAGAACGGTTTTTGAAACCTTACTAGCTTTAGAGCCAGGACTGGTATTGATTACCAGCCTGTAGACACCTCCCAAACGGGGCATCGCCATACAGATTGATCACGTTGTTTGCTCGATTGGTTGTTTGCTTCGTAAACCAAAATCATGGACATTCCCATGGCTAGGAACATCGCCACATGATAGTGGTTATCATCAAAACAGAGTCGCCACCCAGTTTATTAAAACTGGGAAAATAGATAGAGTTTCTGGATACGGGAGCCAAAAATACAATAAGGGGAAGGTGTTAGGCACCCCTCTTTGCCCAGTCGTGAGACTGGCCCATAATCATTCAACATAAGACGTGTAGATGCTTTGTTTAATTCTAACACATAGTCTGTTTATTTATTCCTTTAAACAGTAAGCAAAGTGAGCCAGTACGATAAATAAGCATGCATTCAGAAAGCAGAAAAGCAAACAAACTGTCCCAGGAAATCGATTACTCGGCCGGTGAATGGATGTCACGGCCGAGTAATCACACTGGTTTAATGTACCGGCCGAGGGATCGAAGCCCCGGTCGGTGTTATTCCTCACACCAGAATATACGTTTAACAGATGATCAGAAAGTTATGATTAAGCGTAAGAACGATAAATAAAACAAACCAGAGGCCATTGGGCCTCACCACCTTGATCCCTCAGTTACTTGATTGCTTTGGATTGGGCGTGATTGATTGATTGCTTGATCGAAAACCCTAGAGTTAGGGTTTGAACTTCGGGGTTTGATTGCCGGATTGACGGCTACCTTCGGGAGGTTAGGGCTTTTGAAGAGTGGGTTTGAGAGAGTATTTTAGCAGGGTTTCGTGGCTTGAGAGAGTGTGTACTCTATGAATTTCGTGTCTTTATTTTCGGAGTCCAAAGGACCTTTATATAGGCAATTGGTGACTCACTCCGGCCAATCAAATCACGAGATGGCAATTGCAATTGCAATGCATCTCTAACTCTACGTCGTAATCTCTGAGTGTAGCCCGAACGCATCGGGAAGGTAGTGTAATCGGATCAAACGTCTGACAGAACACGTTCCAGAGTCTGGGAAAAGGTCGATCTGGCGGCCGAGAAAAGGATATCACGGCCGAGGAATGGATGTCTCGGCCGAAGGATTGATCTTGCGGCCGAGGGATTGATCTCTCAGGGAGATTTTGCTAGCAACAGGTTGCTCGGGTGAGGAAATTATGTTAAGGCCGTGGGATCGATGTCACGGCCGACAGATGGATTCTCCTAGGCTTCTGTATTTCTGTCTGAAAGGCTGTATGGCTTTGAATTGGGTCCTCTAAGTGGCTCAAAGTTCTTACCGAAAGTCCTAAGGTTCTCAAGGAAGCAATCAGCAATCACTGTATCCGTTTCATCATCGGGATTGTCCCAAGGTGGGACTTGAAATAATCGTTAGGCCAAATTGGGGTGTCTACAGATGCCCCTCTTTGACTGAACTCAGACGGATCGCGAGACATGTTTGAGTAAGAGTCAAAGCTGTAAAAAGCAACTCAATTTGGTCCAACCACTATTCCAAGGGGATTTTGAAAAAGGTTTTGTTATGGTTGGGCCGGGAGGCTGCCTACGTATTCCACAAGGGAAATTCAGACCAATCGTAGTTCGGGCAATAAAGCAAAATAAAAGTTTGGAGGGTTAGAGACAGAAGACGTACCTTAAGGCTTAAAAAGCCGTAGTGTGACGTACCTAGACTGAGTCAGGGTTTTGGCGAAGAGTAGTTGAAGGAGCGCGGGGCTACCTGGGGAGTTTTTGCGGAGAGCTTCCTTAGTATTTTGGGGTAGATTAGTACACTGCAGGTGCGTTTGCTTTTCTTGATCATCCTTACTTTGACTGAAAGGAGCTCGGTAGAATAGCCTATCCTTGCGAATGAGCTGGAAGGAATTTGATGTAGTGGGGTGGAATCCAAACCATCTGCTGGGATGAGTTGGACGCCGATTTGTTTTTGAGATGTAGGGGAGGCGCAGGGCCAGTAGCTGGAGCACGGAGCTTTGGTGATGAGGGAACCGAGGCACGGAGCTGGTTGTAGTCATGAGGCGAGAGCCTGAGGTGATTGAGCTTTGATAGGACCGAAGCGCGGAGCCGGTGTTGATCATAAGGCGAGAGCCTGAGGTGTCAGGGCTTTGAGCTTGACGTGATGAACCGAAGCGCGGAGCTGGTATACGGCAAGGGCTTGAGGTGATTGAGCTTTGATAGGACCGAAGCGCGGGGCTGGTATTGATCATAAGGTGAGAGCCTGAGGTGTCAGGACTTTGAGCTTGACGTGATGAACCGAAGCGCGGAGCTGGTATAAGGCAAGGGCCTGAGGTGAAGGAACTGAGGCGTGGAGCCTGAGATGATTGAGGCATGGAGCTTGCTGCAGTCTTGAGGCGAGGGCCTGAGTTGTCGGAGCTTAGAGCTTGACGTGATTTGAACCGAAGCGTAGAGCTGGTTGCATTCTGATGGTCTGTGCACGGAGCTTTCTCATCATAAATGTTGGCGTGGAGCCAAAGGATCGAGGCGCTGAACCGATCAATAAAACCGAGGCATAGTGCCGGTTGATTGCAGGGTTGACCTGTTTCATGAGAGATATGCAGAGTGTATATGTGTGATGATGGTTGTTAGATGTGAACAAATATGATGATGCAGACTCAATGTGATAATGCAATATGTGCATGGGCCCGTGCGTGTGTGTTTGTTTTTAAGCTTAGAGCTTCTATCAAGTTCCGGACTTGAGCATTCAGAGCGTAGAGCTCGAGCATTCGGACGGCAGAATCCGAGCATTCAAAGTACAGGCTTTGACCGTCCAGTACGCAGTGGTTGGGCATCCAAGCGTAGAGCTTGAGCATTCAAGTGTATAACTTGAGCATCCAGTACACAGTGGTTGGGCATCCAAGCGTAGAGCTTGAGCATTCAAAAATGTTAGATTTTTGAGCATTCAGGCATAGAGCCTGAGAATAGATGTCTTGATTGTTGGGGCGGCTTAGAGCCTGTCGCTTGTTTACGGCTTCGAGCCAGTTGAGATGATGGGCTTTGAGCCGCTGAGTTGAGTACTTACAGGCGTAGAACCTGTTGCTGTGATGGTGAGCATAGAGCTGCTAAGATAGTAAACATAGGCTTTGAGCCTGTTGAGGTGATGGCTTGGAGCCATTTGAGATAAGGAGCTTTGAGCCGCTGAGATTGCTTGTTTACGGCTTTGAGCCAGTTGAGATAGCGGGCTTGGAGCCGCTGAGTTGTGTAGAGACGATGGGCACAGGGCCGCTGAATTGATACGGGCGTAGAGTCGCTATGATAAAGGGCTTCGAGCCGCTGGGTGATAGTAGACAAAGGCTTCGAGCCTGTTGAGGTAATGGCTTTGAGCCGCTGAGATGATTGTTATGGCTTCGAGCCAGTTAAAACAGTGGGCTTGGAGCCGCTGAATTGGTTGTTACGGCTTCGAGCCGCTGAAACGGTGGGCGTAAAGCCGCTTTGGTGGATGGAGGCATGGAGCCGCTGAGTTGATAGGTGGGGGCGTAGAGCCGCTGAGTCGAGGGCTTGAAGCCGCTGAGATGGTAGACATAGGCTTCGAGCCTGTTGAGGTAATGGGCTTAGGGCTACTTGTTTTGCTTCGGCGAGCAGTTTGTGGAGAGAGATCTTCGATGCTTGGGCATGCCCCCAAGGCTGGTTTTGATCATGTTGCATTGGCTTGGGGATGCCCCCAAGGCTGATTTGATTTTTGCTTCTGTTGGTCATGGACCCAGAATTCCATAATGGCTTGAGTTAGTGCACTGAGCAAGATCTGCTGTTGCTGAGGGAATTTGATTAAGGGGCCAGGAGATCGATCTCTCGGTCGAAGGATTGATGTCTCGGCCGAGGAACCGATGTATCGGCCGCGAGATAGCCAAAAGTCAGGAAATCGATTTAAGTTCAGTTAAATCGATCTCACGGCCCATTTAATCTTTTCTTCTCCTCTTCTCTCATTCTCCTCCGTTCCTATCGCCCGACGACCACCGTACGCCGCCGCCCTCCTCCACTACCGTCGGCCACCGTTATCTCCGGCGGCCGTCCCCTCTGATCACTGCTGCCGTTGCTGCCGGCTCTTGATTGCTTGGGAACCGTTGGTTTTCCCTTACTTGGTTCGGATGTGATGGCCACACCATCTTCAGGTGTCGCGGGTTCATCCTCGCATCCTCCATGTAGGTGCGAGCATCCGTCTTCTGATGAGGAGGCGATTGAGGAGCTCGGTTTGTTTGATGCCACTACCTACGTTCTTCCTTCGCGTAGGCTGGGTTGTGGCGGTTTCCTGCAGTACCACCCTCCTGTTGGTGGCCCAGAGGCCGAGATAGTTTGCAGAGAGCCTGAGCATCACTTGAGCGTTCTGAACGTGCCGGTGAGTTTCCTGAAAAAGTAAAAAGTTTACTTTAGTTTGGAGTTTGAAAATCTGTGCATGATTTTAAGAGCGAATTTCTTATTTGTGGGATGAAATCCCTTTTTGCTGGGGGCATGAATGAGAGGAACCCGTGTTTGGGTTTGAATTTGTTTTTGTTTAAAGAGACTAAAATAACCGTGCCCCCTGTCTAGGCAATGCGTGCTTTTATGTTGATTTGATGCCCCTTAGCATTTCCTTTGTTTATGCAATTATGAGATTAACTCCCTTTTGTCTTTGGCAGAGAAACAGGAGGCTGGAAGCTCGCGGTGGAGGCAAGGAGGTGCACAGATGGTTCTTGAAACTGCCAGAGCAGGCTCGGGAATTAGTACGCGCTGCAGGCTTCGAGACATTCGTTCTGGGCCTCGATCTTCCGAAGATGGATTGGTCATTGATGACCTCGCTAGTTGAGAGGTGGTGGGATACCACCAATACCTTCCACTTTCCTGCTGCTGGCGAGATGACTATCACTCCGGGTGACTTTTCTTTGCTGACTGGCCTGCGGATAGGCGAAGTTGCTCTTCGAGTTGACCCTCGGCTTTGGGAGCAAGAGGGTGCTTTAAGGTGGTTTCTGGGCAAGGTGCCCCCTGTTCGTTCCCGAGGTCACATCGATCTTGCTTGGCTAAGCAAGACTTTTATGGTGGTTGACATTCTGTCCCAGGTGAGTGCCGAGCAGTTGACGCGGGCCTTCCTTCTTTACCTCCTTGGGCAAACGTTGTTTGCCAACAAGGATGGTTCGGTACACACGCAGTTTTTGGCTCCTCTGCAGCACTTGGGAGCTATTCGGGAGTTTGACTGGGGCTCATCTGCTTTGGCCACTTTGTATGGCAGTCTTGGGGCTTGTTCGCGGGACAAAAGTCCCATTCTTTGTGGTCACTTTCGAGTGCTTGAGGTATATATTATTCCTTTGTGCCTCTGTTCTTGCTTTGGCTTTTTCCTAGTTCTGAACTTGCTTTGGTTAACCTGCTTTTCAGCTCTGGGCTTTTGAGCACCTTCTCCAGTTTCCCCCTGAGACCAGGCACGGTGATGCGAACTGCATACCTCGTTACGAGCGATGGTTGATGGGGCAACGGAGGCCACGGTCACCAGTTTTGAGCCTTCCCGAGTGGCGGCGAATTTTGGACCGACTGACAGTCGATCAGGTACCTTTTTCTTTGTACCTCTTGTCCTTTAGACTTCCATATTCTTGTGTCGAGACTGATTTGTCCTTGCTCTATAGGTACGGTTTGACCCTTGGGGTGGTGTACCAGAGGATGCCCCTTTTGCACGTTGTAGAGTCCTAGACCGGACCCGTAGCTTGCTCGAGGGTCCATTTTGCCGAGCCTGGTACTTAGGCGATCGAGTGGCCAGTCAGTGGCGGCCACGCGTTGAGGCTCTTCGGCTTGTTCCCCCTTCTCCTCCAGTATCTATGAGGTCCACTTCCTTGATGTCGAAGGAAGATCTGAAGAATGCCCGGATCAGAGATTGGGCAGGTTTACTCCTCCAGGCAGGTGACTATACGGATTACTGCCGTCTTTTCTTGACCCCCTCTGTTGCGGCTCCTCCCGTTGCTCCTGTTTGGCCACGGGCTCCTTCGTTTGTCTCTTTCCACTCAGACGATGGGGAAGAGGAGCGCCTGACGCTGACTCCTTGCACGACCCCGCTCTATACTTTGCCAGTCGGGGCTTCACAGGTATTTTTAGCTTCCTATGTTAGCTTTCATCGCCTCGCATTGTATCCTTGCTTTAGATGTTTGTAATGCTTGACTGTTCCACAGGTGCCTGCCGAGATAGTGCAGGAATGGCTTCGCGCCTATCAGAGTACAGAGGTTTTGGTTCGGAGACAATGCCGTAGGATCCTCGAGGTATGACTTTCTTCATGAGGTTTATCTGCTGTGTATTATCCCTTGAGTCTGAATGTTTATATCTTCCTTGGCTGCAGCTTGAGGCTGAGGGAGTACCGGCTGCTGGTGGGAATGTGGGGACTAGTGAGCAGCCTTTGCCTTCTTCTCAGAGATCGCCTAGCTTTTAGGGCTTTTTCTTTTTCCTGTTCATAGTTAGTGGGAGATAGGCAGAAACTATATTTGTATAGTAAAAGCAATCACAGCAATGGTTTTGTAAACAAGTTTTTGTTTGAGAAATGAGAAATAATGCCTTTCATGCCCCTAAATGTCTTGAGTTTGCATGCGATAGTCAGAACACGGCTTTTTGAATAAGTTTTTGCTGATAGACAGTTAATTTGTGTGAAAATATTTGGCCGAAGAATCGATCACTCGGCCGAAGGATCATTGTTGCGGCCGAGGTATTGATTGTCCGGCCGTTACGTCTATTTTCCCAAGGAAGATAGATTTTGCTTTAGCCAAGTGGCATCCTGTTTCACATCATTTCCTATGCTTAGTCTTTGATTTTCTGTCTCTTGCCTTTGCCATGCTCTACAGCCTGATTGCCAAACTTAAGAGTCTTTTGAAGGATCATACCCATTGCGTTGACGACTTTTGGGTTAGAGGGGATGAACTATAATTCTTACGTGTCTTTGTTTTTGCCAATTCCTTGGAAAATGACTAACTCATCTTTTGTGAGCTCAATACGCAGGGTTAGCTATGCCTATCATTGAGTACAAACCTGTTGATGTTTTCCCTTCTCCAAATGTTTGGGCCGTATCTCGATGTGAGACTGCCTACGTATCCCGATCAGGGAATCAGGCCTTTTACGTAGTTCCAAGATCACCACCTTTGGGGGTTGGGTTTTCTCTCTTGGTTTTTCTTTCTCTCATGCTCTAAATTTTGCCTAGGTTACCTGATAGAGGTTGAGTCCCTAGCGAGCTTTCAAATGCCTTGACTTTTGCCTAGGCTGTGTTTTTTGCTTTTTCTTTGTCCTAGCAGGCTCTGCTCTTACTTTTGCTTGGGTGTATATTTTACCCAACGAGCATTTTTCTCTCAAGAGGGTTTTGGTGTTTTGGAGAGGAATCTAATGGAGATGAATCTCCTGTTGCGTTTGTACTTTCACAATGGGCAAGCTAACCCTAAGTGTTCTCACGGAGATAGCGTCTTCTTCCTGAGTTTTGATAAAAACCTAGTTCTAAGTAATTAGAGTTCATCCTTTTCTTCCCTTTTGTCGGGGACACAAAGATTTTGATCCCTTCGAATTCTTCCTTTGTTTTGGCAGTGAACGTAGCGCATGGTAATTGCAAAAATATTTAGATTTAGATAAGCATAATCTGGAAAATGAAAAAGAAATTCTCTTAGCGAAAAATAAAATGCCCAAACAGGGGCCCAAAACTTGTTCTAGTTTGTTTAAAGCAAAAACAATGTTTTAACGTTTCTTGTTTGCCATGTTGTGACTTCTCAGCTACTGTAGCATGTCGGGGTCATTTCCTTTGTCTTTTGCAACTTTGTACTCTTTCCCACCCTCTTCCTTGCCAAACAGAGCCTTTGGATTGGGTTCATCTTTGAAGTTCGTGTGATGGCTACTTCCTTGAGCCATGAGCAATCCCCAGATGGATGTGTCAGTTTGAATCTCCCTTTCCTCATTGATTGTGTGGTCATCAGCTAATTCCCCCTGTTTGAATAATGATGCTAAGGAGGTTTCATCGAGCGGATCATTGCACTCTTCTTCCATTTCATCAAAGTCGCTTTCCCCTGTTTTATAGGGTTCTGTGCACATGAAATCCAGATCTTCTCTTTCCTCTATCCATTGACTATAGTCGCACTCGTCGTAAGGGTTGACCCATGGTTGCATTTGAAACTCCTCTACCTTTTCTATGAGATTGATTGTCTCCCAAACAATGGGCGGTGTTGGAATTTTGGGACGGTTGATGCGTACCACTATTTGGGCAGGCTCGAAGCGAGCGTGCCTTCTCATCATGATGACCCTTTCTTTTTCCTTCTTCCTATTCTCAAACCAGATATGAAGCCATTCGTCATCTTCTACAAATGGAATGTCTGGATCCTCCAAATTGTGTTTTGCCCAAGAGTGTTCCTTCCACTTCCTTAGCTTTTCCTCCTCTGCCTGATCTTTGCTGCTTATGTCGGACATATCAATGTCGATTACTTCTGACTGATTAGAATCATTATCCTCCTCCTCCTCCATCATGAAACACTCGTCCTCCTCGGGGAAGGTTAAGGTAGGTTTGGTTTGGTTGTCTTGGACAATGTATTGGCTGGGATTGTATGTGGGGTTGTGAGATAGATTTATGAGATTGATATTTCGAGGTGGCGGCTCAGCATTGTGAGTAGGGAGTGGGTTGGCTTGCCCATCAGGTTTTGGTGGTTTTATGGTTCGACTATCAATAAGGTCTTGAATGTCGTGACGAAGACGCATGCAATTGTTTGTTTCGTGCCCAGGGTGTTGGTGGTAGGTGCATTGTTTGTTTGGATCGTGGTTTGGACCGTAGGGCGGCGGAGGAAGTGGCTTGTTTAGAGGTTTGAGATGCCCTTGACGGCTGAGAATGGTCAGGGCTTGGGACAAGGTCATGTAAAGAGGATCAAAGTTGCGGCGGGGCCGATTTGAGCTTCGGGATGGGCTAGTTTGGAAAGGGTCTTGAGACAAGGATGTGCCAAGGGCATTCACGGAGGCGTGAGATGTACGGCTAGAGAAGGTTTTCTTAGGTGGAGGAGTGGCCTCTTCTTTCCCAATGAGTCCCAGCTTGATTCCGTCTTCGATTTGCAACCCAGTGGCATGCAAGCGCTTGAAATCGGTGATAGCCTGTGTGTAAATATGCCTGAGATATTTGGGTTGCAAATTTTTGACAACTATCCTTACTTGGTCTTCCTCGGAGGGGTGGTTTTTCATCTTTGCGGCCTTCTCCCTCCATCTTGCCACAAAGGTAGCAAAGTCCTCATTGGAATCTTGTTTGGTCATTTCCAAATCTCGAGTCGTTAGCTCAATTTGGACGTTGTACGCATATTGCTTGACGAAAGCATTGGCAATTTCTGGCCAAGTTTGATAATGTACAAACTCCAAAGTGAGGAACCAGTCGAGGGCACTTCCGGTGAGAGTTCGTTGGAACAACTGAGCGATGAGCTCGTCATTCAAGCCCATCGGCTTCAGGGTGTTGATAACATGGCGAACATGACTGGTAGGGTTGCCAGTTCCATTGAACTTCTCAATGTTGGGCATCTTGAAATTCTCAGGCAGCTTGGATTCTGGGAAGAGGCAAAGCCCCTCGAAATCTAGAATTTGGTCCCCTTGTGAACGAGCCAAGGCTTGTTTGATTTCCTTGACTTGCTTGGTTAACTCAGGACTTTCTGCCAACACTACTTTATGGGGGTTCTCGTCTTCCATTGATTTTTTCTCATCCTCAGCATCTCTAGCTGCCTTTTCTGCTAGTAGCGCAGTGATTTGAGCTTGGAGCTCGGCAATATTGGCGTCGTTGTCTGCCATGAAGGTAGAAGGGTTGCTTGACGAAGCTTGAGATTTAGTAAATGACGGAGTCCGTTGAGGGGATGACCGGGAAGTTTCTGAAAATGGTTGGAATTGTTGTGGTGAGGGTGTTTTGTCAGATGAGGACGATAGACGGGAAGGTTGCAGAGACCTTTGTTTGGCGTAGCTTCGGGTGTTATAAGAGTACAAAGTTGGCTATGGTTGCTTCTTTGATTTACCTATTGTGCCTGCTTGAAAAGTAGAATACCTGGAAGTCAGTATTTCGCCTGTGTAGGGTTAGGATTTGGGCTGAAAATCCCAACCCTTCTGCACAGAAAGAGTTAATTACAACAACAGATGGTTCAAGGTGTGAGGAAGAACTTTTGCAAGTAGAATGCAAGTAGGTTCCTAGCCTGTAGGTTCCTGTCTTAGTTTGATAAGTTCTATGGCTTTCTAAAGCATGCAAGGTTTTGGTAGTCTCAGGGTGCTCCGTTGTCAAAGGGCACCAATCCTTTCACTAGCCCATCATAGGCAGCGATTGGGTGATTTCCTTTTTGATATACCACTAGGTACGAGTGACTGTGGAGTTTGCTGGAACCCCCAACATAACCCGTGTCATGCCGGGATATCAGGTGAACTCAACGGGTTGCCCGCTCGATGCATATGATAGATGAATTAAACAAGGCATGTATTAGTCTTATGTTGAACTTGTTGGTTATGGCTCTCATATCCCTAGCAGAGTCGCCAAAAACTGTAGACACCTCCCAAACGGGGCATCGCCATACAGATTGATCACGTTGTTTGCTCGATTGGTTGTTTGCTTCGTAAACCAAAATCATGGACATTCCCATGGCTAGGAACATCGCCACATGATAGTGGTTATCATCAAAACAGAGTCGCCACCCAGTTTATTAAAACTGGGAAAATAGATAGAGATTCTGGATACGGGAGCCAAAAGTACAATAAGGGGAAGGTGTTAGGCACCCCTCTTTGCCCAGTCGTGAGACTGGCCCATAATCATTCAACATAAGACGTGTAGATGCTTTGTTTAATTCTAACACATAGTCTGTTTATTTATTCCTTTAAACAGTAAGCAAAGTGAGCCAGTACGATAAATAAGCATGCATTCAGAAAGCAGAAAAGCAAACAAACTGTCCCAGTAAATCGATTACTCGGCCGGTGAATGGATGTCACGGCCGAGTAATCACACTGGTTTAATGTACCGGCCGAGGGATCGAAGCCCCGGTCGGTGTTCTTCCTCACACCAGAATATACGTTTAACAGATGATTAGAAAGTTATGATTAAGCGTAAGAACGATAAATAAAACAAACCAGAGGCCGTTGGGCCTCACCACCTTGATCCCTCAGTTGCTTGATTGCTTTGGATTGGGCGTGATTGATTGATTGCTTGATCGAAAACCCTAGAGTTAGGGTTTGAACTTCGGGGTTTGATTGCCGGATTGACGGCTACCTTCGGGAGGTTAGGGCTTTTGAAGAGTGGGTTTGAGAGAGTATTTTAGCAGGGTTTCGTGGCTTGAGAGAGTGTGTACTCTATGAATTTCGTGTCTTTATTTTCGGAGTCCAAAGGCCCTTTATATAGGCAATTGGTGACTCAATCCGGCCAATCAAATCACGAGATGGCAATTGCAATTGCAATGCATCTCTAACTCTACGTCGTAATCTCTGAGCGTAGCCCGAACGCATCGGGAAGGTAGTGTAATCGGATCAAACGTCTGACGGAACACGTTCCAGAGTCTAGGAAAAGGTCGATCTGGCGGCCGAGTAAAGGATATCACGGCCAAGGAATGGATGTCTCGGCCGAAGGATTGATCTTGCGGCCGAGGGATTGATCTCTCAGGGAGATTTTGCTAGCAACAGGTTGCTCGGGTGAGGAAATGATGTTAAGGCCGTGGGATCGATGTCACAGCCGACAGATGGATTCTCCTAGGCTTCTGTATTTCTGTCTGAAAGGCTGTATGGCTTTGAATTGGGTCCTCTAAGTGGCTCAAAGTTCTTACCGAAAGTCCTAAGGTTCTCAAGGAAGCAATCAGCAATCACTGTATCCGTTTCATCATCGGGATTGTCCCAAGGTGGGATTTGAAATAATCGTTAGGCCAAATTGGGGTGTCTACACAGCCTTGACCCTGCCACCCCCCCTCAGGGATCAGAACAGAGAGCAGAACCAAGGCAAGCTATACCTTTGGTCTTTGAGGTTTGAAAAGTGTTTGAACTTTGAGTTGAGGTTGAGATTGAACAAGGTGATAGAGCTTGTAAAAAGAGTGTATGGAAATGGTTTGAGTAATGGAATATCAAGTGTATTTGAAAAGTTGGAACCTTTGTAACTTCCTTCTTCTTCTTCTTCTTTTTTTGAACCCTTTTAATGGAAGAACCAATGGGGTATTTATAGGAGGAATGGTGAAAATGGTGTATGGAGGAGAAAGAACCAACCAAACAAGGGTTGGCTGATGCAAAGAGAGAAGTTCAGCCAGTCCACGAGGCTTGGCTGAGACTGCATTGGTGGCCAAGTTTCTGCCTCAAGAAAAGTAGGTGGGGACTGAACCATCGCGCGATGCTTCCAGACTGTCGCGCGAGGGTGCGCCCTGGCGCGCGAGGGTTGCGTCCTGGCGCGCGACGGTCAACGGTCAAACTTTGTCCACCTGGCAGTTTGACCATCGCGCGAGGGTTTGAGTCTGTCGCACGACGGTGCGCCCTGGCGCACGTCAGTAGGGTTTTTGGCTTTTGGAAGTGGCTTAGGGTTGAGTTAGGTTCAAGGGTTTTTCAAACACTCAAAACTCAAACACTTGACATTCCCGAGGTGTTCTTGATCCGTTTCATCATCGGGGAATCAAAAACCGTAAGTAAACTAATCTGGAAGCCCAGATTGGGGTGTCTACAGCAAGAAAAGCCTGTCCAGCCCAAACGACGAGAAATTTTTTGCTTGGACTAATGATGAAAGTTGCACCAATTTTATGAAACAAGGTGCAGGAGCAACATGAACTTGCTCGGATCTTGAGAGCTTTGCTCATCATTTAAGAGAAAATAACGAGTAAAGTTGGGGAGCAATTGTAGGGAGGTATTCCCGAACAAGCAAAAATAAGGCCCGAACACGTGGAACGTGGGACCATGGTATAATACGATAGGAACAGCCACCATGGAATACGGTGGTCGGCTATATGGACTAGTGATATGGGAGGTCGTTGGTCCAGGATGTCTGTACGGGGTCATGGACCAGTAAACATAAGACGTTGTTGGTCCATGAGATTGAACCAGTGACATGTGAAGTCACTGGTCCAAAAAGTTTGTTCGGCAATGAGAAGGCCGAACAGGAGGAGCATTATGGGGAAAGCAACCTCAGATACAGGGAACACTCCGAAAGGTTCCAGAACAGTGGAACTTTGTAAAGGAATAAGATCTCGAGAAAATAGGATCAAGGAGAGATACCCAACGGGAATGGGTTGTTCGGCCAGCTATGGAAAAGAGTCCTAAAAGGACTAAGGTGATGAATTGATAAGAGAACGAGAATCCACGATATTCTGGGTTTCCTATATGAGGTAGGAAACCTAGGGCAACATGCATCTGCGAATCTATAAATACGAGGTAAACCTAGAGGCGAAAGGTACGTAATACGTTGCATTATTCAATACTTCCTACAGATATTTATGGTTTTCTGCTAGTACGTGATACTAACTTAGGCATCAGAGGGCCTTTGCCACGAGAGGCAACGGTGCGCTCACCCCCTATATGTTTTGCAGATTAGGGTTCCGACGATGCTCTAGGGTTCCAAAAAGAAGTCACAAGTAGCCGTTACACTCTTGAGCTGTTCTAAGCCTCATTCATTTTTCTTCACTTACAGCACATGGACGCTGTTATCGAGGAGGTTGACCGCTTGCTAGAAGCAAAAGCCATACGAGAGGTTTACTACCCAGAATGGTTGTCTAACACTGTGGTAGTAAAGAAGAAGAACAGGAAGTGGCGTGTCTGCGTTGACTTCACTGACTTGAACAAGGCATGTCCAAAGGACAGTTTTCCTCTCCCAAGGATAGATCAACTGGTGGATGCAATAGTGGGGTTTGGGCGGATGAGTTTCCTTGACGCATATCGAGGGTATCATTAGATAGCCATGTATGAGCCCGATCAAGAGAAGACTTCCTTTATCATGCCAAGAGGGCTGTATTGTTACAGTGTTATGCCTTTTGGTTTGAGGAATGCCGGTGCAACATACCAGAGGTTGGCAACGATTATGCTAAAGAAGTTTCTCGGCAAGACTACGGAGGTGTACATAAACGACATGGTGGTCAAAAGCAAGGAGAAGTAGGACCAAATAGCTGATTTGAAGGAAGCCTTTGAGATTCAAAGAGAGTACAAGCTGAAGCTCAACGCCTCAAAGTGTGCATTTGGAGTGAGCTCAGGAAAGTTATTGGGCCACTTTGTAACCATAAGAGGGATAGAGGCAAATCCCGATCAGATAACAGCATTGCAGAAGCTCCAAAGCCCCAGGACCACGAAGGAGGTCCAGAGGCTAGCTGGAATGGCTACAGCCCTTAACAGATTCATCAGTTGGTCCAGTGACAAGTGTAGGCCCTTCTTTCAATTGTTGAAAAAGAGGGAAGGGTACGAATGGGGAGCAGAATGCGAACAGGTGTTCCAAGACCTGAAGAAATACTTGGCAGCGGCTCCACTCTTGTCCACTCCTGATCCGGGTGAGTCTTTAACCTTGTATTTAGCAGTGTCCGAACATGTTGTCTGTGCAGTATTATTAAGGGACAAGGGGTCCGAGCAAATCCCAATCTAATATGTGAGCAAGACGTTGTTAGACGCAGAAACAAGATAGCTGCCTCTAGAAAAATTGGTCCTGGCATTGAGGACAGCAGCAAGAAAGTTGCCCCATTATTTCCAAAGTCACAGAATTGTGGTTTACACAAAGTTTCCGTTGAAATCATTGCTACGAAAGGCAGATTTCTCGGGACGTATTTCAACTTGGTCGGTGGAGCTCAACCAATACGATATTGATTATCAGCCACGCACCAGAATAAAGGGACAAGTGTTGGCAGACTTCGTGGTAGAATTCTCTCCAACAGTAGCCCCCCAGCCTCGTACGAGAAAGGAACAAGCAGCTGAGCCACCAGCCAGAAAGGGAAAGGCACCAGCCAAACAGGATCCCCTGGAGTGGAAACTATTCGTTGACGGATCAGCATGTAATACTGGTTCAGGGATTGAGGTCGTGCTTTTTTCCTCTGAAGGAGTAATGATGGAGTTGTCACTTTGATTGGGTTTCAGTGCTTCAAACAATGTGGCAGAGTACGAGGCACTCTTGGCAGGGTTGAGAAGTGCAAAGACCCCGAAAGTAAAAAGGATACGAATATACTGTGATTCACAACTCGTGGTGAACCAGTTGTCCGGGGAATATGAAGCCCAGAATGAAAAGATGGTAGCCTACGTGGAGGCCGCTAAAGATCTGCTCGACACTTTTGAGAAGGTGTACATTGAGCAGATAAGTTCTGGGCAGAACGCCCATGCAAATTCACTGGCTTGGTTGGCTGCAGCTGTGCCAACTGAGTTCAAGAGAAGGGTGGCAGTAGATTATCTTGCTGAGCCTAGCATTGGAAGGAGTGTGGAATTGGTCCTTGACGTGAACCAAGGACCAAGTTGGATGGATCAAATAGTGGAGTTCTTACGAGATGGGACACTCCCTACTGACAAGAAGGAGGCTCATAAGATAAAGACAAAGTCTGCACGATTCTGGCTATCACCTGAAGGAAAGTTGTACAAAAAATCCTTCACTGGTCTGTACTTGCTTTGTGTACACCCCGAGATGGTGCAAAAGTTCCTCCATGAGATTCACGAGGGAACATGTGGAAGCAACACTGGGGGCAGATCCATTGCCCACCAAGCAATAACCTAGGGTTATTGGTGGCCGCACATGCAGGAAGATGCAAAGGTGTATGTGAAAATTTGTGAGAAGTGTCAAAAATTCTCACCAATGATCCGAACACCAGCCGAAGATTTTTTACCGCTGACGAGTCCTTGGCCATTCGCACAATGGGGAATGGACATCATGGGTCCACTCCATAAGGCAACTGGGAACAGGAAATTTCTGTTGGTAGCAACAGATTATTTCACTAAGTGGATTGAGGCAGAGCCATTGGCCAAAATCACATAACCTATGATAGAAAGGTTCATTTGGAAGAGTATTATCACTCGATTTGGGGTCCCATACTCACTGATTACGGACAATGGGTCCCAATTCCAGAAAAAGTTTAAGGCTTTCTGTGCCCACTATGGGATAAGGAATTATTACTCAACCCCAGCTTACCCTTAGAGTAATAGGTAGGCAGAAGCGTCCAACAAAACCATCCTTGACAGGATCAAGAAGAGGTTGGACAAAACAAAGGGGAAGTGGCCCGACGAATTGTCGTTGGTCCTGTGGGCGCATCGAACAACTCTTAGGAGGTCTACGGAAGAGACCCCCTATTCATTAACATATGGAACAAAGGCTGTTATTCCATTAGAAGTGGGTTTGCCGACCAACAAGATCACTTTGGTTGAAAGTGGAGGCAATGACAGAGCCTTAGAGATTGAGTTGGATCTGGCCGAGGAATGGAGAGAGAGGGCTCTGGTGCATTTGGCCTCATATTAGGAGCAGCTGATGAAAAGCTACAACAAGAATGTCCACCCACGAGAATTTGGTGTTGGAGACCTTGTGCTTCGTAAGGTGCTCGGCAATACCAAGGTGGCTAATGAGGGCAAGCTGGGAGCCAATTGGGAAGGCCCATATCGAGTGATGAATCAGCTTTGTCTCTAGCTCCGACCTGATCATGCAAAACAAAGCAAGAGCTCAAGTCAGCAGTGTGGTGGCGTGCCAACCACCCTCCGACGCCTAATGTGGGGAGATATTCCCGAACAGGCACAAATGGGGCCCGAACACGTGGTACGTGGGACCATGGTATAAGTAACAGGGACAATCGCCGTGCAGGACGATGGTCGGCGATATGGACCAGCGATATGAGAAGTCATTGGTCTAGGGAGCTTGTACGGGGTTAAAGTCCGGTAAACATGAGAAGTTGTTGGACCAAGAGATTGATAAAGGAGCAGTGACATGTGAAGTCACAAGTCCAAGTAGTCTGTTCGGCGATGAGAGGGCCGAATAGCAGGAGAGTTCTGGGAAAAACAGCCTCAGATGCAAGGAACACTTTAGGAGATTCCAGAACAGTGGAATTCCGTGAAGGAATAAGATCTCGAGAATATAGGATCTAGGAAAGAGACCCAACGAGAATGGGATGTTCGGCCAGTTATGGAAAAAGAGTCCTAAAGGGACTAAGATAATGAATTGACAAGGGAACGAGAATCCAAGATATACCGGGTTTCCTATACGAGGTAGGAAACCTAGGGCAACAAATATGCTTGGGCAGCAAGCATCCGTAAATCTATAAATACGAGGTAAACTTAAAGGTAAAAGGTACGCAATACGTTGCATTATTTAATACTTCTTACTGATAATTAGGGTTTCCTGCTAGTACGTGATAATAACTTAGGCATCGGAGGGCCTTTGCCACGAGAGGCAAAGGTGCGCTCACCCACTGTCTGTTTTGCAGGCTAAAGCTCCGACGACGTGTTAAGGTTCCGGCAAAGAGGCACGAGTAGCCGTTACGTTCCTGTGTTGTTTAAAGCATCATACGATTTTGTGCACCTACAATTGGTGCCGTCTGTGGGAAACGAAAGAGATCCCTTTGAAAAAACGACCATGGTGGAAGAAGATCCGAAAACACCGCTTGATCCAAAGAACCAGTTAGGTGGGGGAGGCGATAAGTCCCCACTAGATCCTCCGAGGAAGCCCGATGGCGGGCATACCAAGAGGACCACGAGCAAGGGCCACCCCATGACTGTCCACGATGACTCCTAGAATAGGGAGGGCAGGATAGCCACAGAATCCACGAGAAGGAGTAAGTCCCATCGTGGGAGAGAGTCGGTTGCACACTCGAGGAGTGTGCACAACAACGAGGATATCTTGGACAAGAAGAGACAGGAAATTGAAGAGTATGCTCGTCTAATTAAGAGACGAGAGTACGAGATTCAAGAGTTGCAACGGATACGAGAACATCCGGAAGATTCTGGACTTTCACGAAGGAATTCCAGGGGAGACAGGTTGGCTCTGGTAATACACAGGAAGGCTCCTTCACAGAGAAGGAGGAGCAGGAGTAGGAGCCCCACTCCAAGAAGGAAAAGGGCTTCTTCTCGAAAAAGAAGGAGCAGAAGCCGGAGTCATACCCCCTAGGAGAAAGAGATTAGAAAACATCACAGGGAGAGGTACAAGAGACCTGATTCCGATTGGGAGAAGAGTGCTCCCAAAAGAACGAGGGAACAAGAAGAGGGAACCATGTCTGCATGAGAGGCAGCGCGGAAAGCCCTTAGCAACATAGCATCCTCCCCCTTTGCGAAGAGGTTGCAAGAGGCAAGGCTGCCGAGCAGGGTGAAGCACGGGGCGTTCATCCCGTATGAAACAAATATAGATCCCGTAGCGCACATACAACATTACTAGTAGGCAATGTTCATGCACATCGGGGATGATGCAATCATGTGCAAAATGTTTCCATCGAGCTTGGGAAAGGTGGCTCTATCCTGGTTCCATAAGCTAGGCCCGCGCTCCATACGGGGATGGGGGCAACTGGCCAAGGAATTCACTGCTCGGTTCCTGACGAGCAGAAAAGCACCAAAGACGTTTGAGAGCCTCTCCGTTATGAAACAGGGAGAGAATGAGCCGATCAGGGACTATGCTAAGAAGTACTAGGAGACTTTCAATGAGATTGAAAGTTGCAGTGAGGAATATGCAATAGCCACGTTCAAGACTGGGTTGCCTGTTCGGGGGGAACTACGTAAGTCCCTAAACATGAGTCCAGTAGGTACATTGGCCAAGCTAATGGAACGGATAGAGCAACATGCCAGGAACGAAGATGACATACTACGAGAAGACGGCAAGGTGGTTGCCGAGCAGGCCAAGGGTCCTGCGAAGAGAGCAGATAAGCCAGAGCCCAAAACTTACAGGGAGAGAAAGGATTATGGGCAAGCTAAGAAAGAGCCGTATAAG
Source organism: Rhododendron henanense subsp. lingbaoense (assembly GCA_020567845.1). NCBI lineage: Eukaryota > Viridiplantae > Streptophyta > Magnoliopsida > Ericales > Ericaceae > Rhododendron > Rhododendron henanense. The sequence continues at coordinate 41,664,568 of CM036313.1, read as the reverse complement.
GAGAAACATGCCCCGGACCCCAAGTCTTTCTTCTCAGTAACAACATTTTGGAAGGAACCAATCTATCGGATTCTTTATCGAATAAAGAACCGCCCATATTTCAAGTTGCCCCCAAGGTTGGAGGGGGATAAAGATGCAAAGAGGGCTACGAGTCAGCATTGCAGTTATCACAAAGACTGGGGTCACATGATGGAAGATTGTGAGATGTTCAAACAGCACCTTGATGACCTAGTCTTACGTGGTTATTTGAAAGAATTCATTCAAGAAGAGCACAAGGGTGCAGAGAAAGCAATGGAGTTGGATTACAAGCAAAATCCAAGGGGCGTAATCCATATGATACATGGATTGGCCGCACCTTATACGAGAAATGAGGTGAGGTTGCTCCAGAGGCAAGTGAAGCACGACCAGCACGTGATGCAGTTGGGAAAGAAATGAGGACGTGAATGCAACGAGGACATAGTCTTCACGGATGAGGACCTGGGAGGAGTCCAGGTACCACATAATGATGCCTTGGTCATAACCCTACGAATTGGGGAGTATGACATGGAGAGGATCTTGGTGGACTTAGGAAGTTGCACGGAGGTGCTGTACTAAAATGCATTTAAGAAGTTAGGACTGACACAAGCGGATCTGGTACAGTCGGTAACTCCATTGGTCGGATTCAGTGCGGGAGCAGTCTGGCCATTGGGCAAAGTAACTCTTCCTGTTTGGGCAAGAATAGTGGTGCTGCGAATCGACTTCCTAGTGGTGGATGTACCGTCTTCCTATAACGCAATTAGAGGAAGAACATGGTTGCACAAGATGAGGGCGGTTTCCTCCATTTACCATCAGATGGTAAAATTCCCCGGGTCAAATGGCATTGAAAGAATTAAAGGAAATCAAAAGATTGCCCAGCAGTGCTTGGTTTCTATAATCAAGAAGGCACCCAAAGGAAAGTTGGTCCAAGCAATCGAGGTTCCCAACCAGCCGACCATCGAGGATGTCAGAGGGAACCCCGCCAAGAAAGTGGTGGAAGGACTGAAGAACATTCAGATTAGTGAGAATGATCTAGAAAGGTATTTCTTGATTGGGGAAAACCTGTGTAAGGAAGAAGAGGCAGAGTTGGATGGGTTCCTCAAGGAGCATGTTGATGAGTTCGCTTGGGTACCCAAAGAGATGCCAGGGGTGGACGCAAACGTAATTTGCCACCACCTGAATGTGGATCCACAACATAAGCCTGTGATGCAGAAGAAAAGACGATCTACCGTACAGCACGTAGACGCTATTATCGAGGAGGTTGACCGTTTGCTCGAAGCAAAGGCTATACGAGAAGTGTACTACCCAGAATGGCTGTCCAACACTGTGGTGGTAAAAAAGAAGAATGGGAAGTGGCAAGTATGCGTCGATTTCACTGATTTGAATAAGGCATGTCCTAAGGATAGTTTCCCCCTTCCCAGGATAGATCAGCTGGTGGATGCAACGGCTGGGTATGGGCGGATGAGCTTCCTTGATGCCTATCGAGGATATCACCAGATAGCCATGTACGGGCCCGATCAAGAGAAGACGTCCTTTATCACTCCAAGAGGGCTGTATTGTTACAGCGTCATGCCCTTTGGTCTGAGGAACGCTGGGGCAACATACCAGAGGTTAGCAACGATTATGCTCAAGAAGTTGCTCGGGAAGACTATGGAGGTATACATAGACAACATGGTGGTCAAAAGCAAGGAGAAGCAAGACCATATAGCCGATTTGAAGGAGGCCTTCGAAATACTGAGAGAGTACAAACTAAAGCTCAACGCCTCGAAATGTGCGTTTGGAGTAAGTTCAGGAAAGTTCTTAGGTCACCTCGTGACCATAAGAGGAATAGAGGCGAATCCCGATCAAATAACAGCTTTGCAGAGACTCCAAAGTCCAAGGACCACGAAGGAAGTCCAACGACTGACGGGAATGGCTACGGCCCTTAATGATTTATCAGCCGGTCCAGTGACAAGTGTAGGCCCTTCTTTCAATTGTTGAAGAAAAGAGAGGGATACGAATGGGGAGCAGAATGCGAACAGGCGTTCCAAGACCTGAAGAAGTACTTGGCGTCGACCCCGCACTTATCTACTCCTGAATCGGGTGAGTCCTTAACTTTGTACTTAGCAGTCTCTGAACATGCTGTTAGTGCAGTGTTACTGAGGGACAAGGGATCCGAGCAAATCCCTGTCTACTACGTGAGCAAAATGTTGTTGGATGCAGAGATGAGATATCTGCCCCTCGAAAAGTTGGTCTTGGCATTAAGGACAGCAGCAATAAAGTTGCCCCATTATTTCCAAAGTCATAGAATTGTGGTTTACACTGAATTTTCGCTAAAATCTTTGCTACGAAAGGCAGATTTCTCGGGACGTATTTCAACCTGGTCGGTAGAGTTGAGTCAGTAGAATATCAACTACCTGCCGCGCACTGCAATAAAGGGGCAAGTTCTAGCAAACTTTGTAGCAGAGTTTTCTCCTACAGTGGCTCCTCGGCCTCCTAAGTGGGAGGAGCAGCCAGTTGAGCCATCAACCAGGAAAGGTAATGAACCTATCAAACAAGATCCCTTAGAGTGGAAACTATTTGTTGATGGTTCCGCATGTAATACAGGATCAGGGATTGGGGTTGTACTTTTCCCCCCTGAAGGAGTAATGATGGAATTGTCTCTTCGATTGGGTTTCAGTGCTTCAAACAATGTGGCAGAGTACGAGGCACTCCTGGCGGGATTGAGAAGTGCGAAGACCCTAGAAGTCAAGAGAATACGAGTATACTGTGATTCATAACTCGTGGTGAACCAATTATCCGGGGAATACGAGGCCCAGAACGAGAAGATGGCAGCCTATGTGGAGGCCGCCAAAGATTTGCTCGATACTTTTGAGAAAGTGTATATCGAGCAAATAAGTTATAGGCAAAATGCCCATGCAGATTCCCTAGCATGGTTGGCCGCAGCTATGCCAACAGAGTTCAAGAGAAGGGTAGCAGTGGATTATCTTGCTGAGCCTAGCATTGGAAGGAGCGTGGAGTTGGTCTTGGACGTGAACCAAGGACCAAGTTGGATGGATCCAATAGTGGAGTTCTTACGAGATGAGACACTCCCCACGGACAAAAAGGAGGCTCACAAGATAAAGACAAAATTTGCACGGTTTTGGCTGTCGCCCGAAGGGAAGCTGTATAGGAAATCCTTCACAGGACCATACCTGCTCTATGTACACCCCGAGATGGTGCAGAAGTTTCTCCACGAGATTCATGAGGGGACATGTGGAAGCCATGCTGGGGGCAGGTCCATTGCCCACCGAGCAATTACCCAGGGATACTGGTGGCCGCACATGCAGGAGGATGCAAAGGTGTATGTGAAGATTTGTGAGAAGTGCCAAAAATTCTCACCGATGATCCGAACATCAGCCGAGGATCTGGTGCCCCTGACAAGTCCTTGGCCATTCGCACAATGGGGAATGGACATCGTGGGTCCACTCCACAAGGCAACTGGGAATAGGAAATTTCTGTTGGTAGCAATAGACTATTTTACTAAGTGGATTAAGGTAGAGCCGTTGGCCAAAATCACTGAACCTATGATAGAGAGGTTCGTATGGAAGAATATTATAACTCGATTTGGAGTCCCTTATTCGTTGATCACAGATAATGGGTCACAGTTCCAGAAAAAGTTCAAGGCATTCTGTTCCCAGTACGGAATAAGGAACTATTACTCAACCCCAGCCTACCCTCAGAGTAATGGGCAGGCAGAGGCATCCAACAAAACCATATTTGACGGGATCAAGAATAGGTTGGACAAGGCAAAGGGGAAGTGGCCCGACGAATTGCCACTGGTCCTGTGGGCGCACCGAACAACCCCTAGGAGGTCTACGGGAGAGACCCCCTATTCTTTGGCATATGGAACAGAGGCGGTTATACCGATGGAAGTAGATTTGCCGACCAACAGGACCGCTTTGGTTGAATGTGGATGCAATGATAAAGCCTTGAAGATTGAGTTGGATCTTGCCGAGGAGCGAAGAGAGAGGGCTCTGGTACATTTGGCCTCATACCAGGAGCAGCTGATGAAAAGCTATAACAAGCATGTCCACCCACGAGAATTTGGTGTAGGAGACCTTGTGCTTCAAAAGGTGCTCGGCAACACCAAGGTGGCCAACGAGGGCAAGTTGGGGGCCAATTGGGAAGGCCCATATCGAGTTACAGAGGTTGTGGGCATTGGGGAAGCAGGATCGAGCTGCACGGAGTGAGTAGAGTCGGTGTGGAGATCGCCGATCACCTCGTTGAGTGTAGTCAAACCCCTCTGCAGACGCCCAAGGGTTGCATTTGGATAGGGTGACTGTCCATCCAGACTTATGAACATGAGCTCAGCCTCAAGTTCGAGAGGGAAGAACACGACCGACTTGGGTTGATTTTATGGGATTATGTGGTCGGTAGGGTTAAATATAGTGGAGCTAGAGTTGATATGAGTGGAGCTGAGGGATATCTGGTTGATATGAGGGACGACTTTATGGTTGGGTAGGGAGTTGGAAATGACATTTGGCTTTTGAGGTGGTGGGGGCGCTGCAAGCGTGCCTTCGTCAATGAGGTCTTGAATCACATGACGGAGGCGATAACAAGAGTCGGTGAAATGACCAGCCCCTTGATGATAGGCGTAGTATAGGTTAGGTTTGAAGTTGTCTGGTGGATTTTTCGGTAGCGGAGTTGGATCGAAGGGCTTGAAATGACTGGATTTGATCAACTTCTCCATAACAAAGGACAGAGGTGCCTCGAAAACGGAGAAGCTACGGGGTTGAGTGCGAGGCCGGTTGTTCTGCGGCGTTTGCACCTGATTGACATCGGCAATGTGGTTGGCGGTATTGGAAGAGGAGGCGTTGCTGCCACTGGTTGCTGTATTGGAGTAAGTTCCACCCCCAAAGAGCGCATTGGTGTTTCCAGAGTATGCCCGAGGCTTTGATTTCAGAGGGTTAGAAGATTCCCCCCTTGGTAGAATTCCACTCTACAGCACATCCTCAATGGCCAGACCAGATTCGAAGAAGGTCTCAAAGTTGGCGGATGCTTGAACTAGTACCAGGTACTTGGCATAGTCAGGTTGGAGGTTGTGGGAGATGATGCAAAGCTAATCTCTCTCGCTGGGGCGCTCAGTCATCAAAGCAGCTTTGGCTCTCCACCTTTTGACAAAGTCAGCAAAGGAATCCTTTGCTTCCATCTTCATGGATTCTAGCTCCCGAGTAGTCATCTTGAGCTGGGAATTGCAGTTGTACTACAAAATAAATGCAGCCCCAATGTCCTCCCGAGTAGTCAAGTGATAGAAACCATTGGAAGGCATGTCCAGAGAGAGTTTGAGGGAACACCTGAGACATGGCCTCACTTTCCATACTCAGTAGCTTCATGGCAGCATGGTAGACATAGAGATGAGTCTTGGGGTCACCACTCCCATCGAACTTAACCAAGTCAGGCATCTTGAACCTGTTAGGGAGCCTAGCATTAGGATACAGGCAGAGACGATCCAAGTTAATTCCCCTTGCGCTGAACTTCTCGAATTTTGAAACAGATTTTTCTAGCTTTGCCATCTTGGCCATGAGAGCTACCATATCAGGGTTCTGGACAGGCCTATCACCTGCCAGATTCGGGTTTGGAAGAGGTACACGAGCTCCCCTAGGGTTGGGCAGAACAATGAGACGCCCTGCATGATTTGGATCCTCAACCATGATAGGCTGTTCATGAACATCCTCATCATCCTCGCCTTCCTCTTCGACTGCTGGTGGAAGACGATTGTGGATAAGGTCATTCAGATGAGTGATGTTTGCATCTGTCTGAGTAGCCTTCTGATGCATTGTAGCTAGGCTGTTCTAAAGGTTCGTGAGCATAGTTTCCAGGTTGAGCGGCTGATCTGCCATGATAGGTTTTTCAGAGGTGCTTGATGTAGAAGAAGAAGTTGGGGATGTCGATGGCACTACTTCTTGTAAGATCGATGATGAGCCTGACTGAAGAACAACCAACAAAGAACGCGGAGAGTCTTCCGTTGTGACTGACTGGGATTTGAGCCTGACAAGCCTTTGAACCGAATTCTGAATAAGACGTTCCCAAGCGGGTTTGCCTTTCTACTTCGATATTCTCTTCCTTGATGCAATGATTCAGAACTTGCAACAAAGTAAAAGAAGGCTCAATAGGGGTCCTGCCGAAACTTTATCTAAATAAAAGAATAAAGTACAGATGCACTCAGCGTCGTCGTCAGTGTCGCCCTAGACTCTAGAACTAAAAGACGAGTCTATCTCAAGACACTCAGACACTGCTAGAATCCTAGGAATTCTTTTTGATAGTGTATCCTTGATTGAATCGACTAAGACTAAGGGATGTCTAAACAGTCTAAACCTTTGAATATTCCACAATCGAAGTTTCAACAACTCGGTGTAAACGATGTGATACTGGAACCAGAGTGGCGTGAGCGGAACAATACTGTTAGCCAGGCGGTGTAAGTGACAAGGTACTTGTTACCTGAATGCTGTAAGCATCATGGCGTTCTCTTCATTGTTCCTCATTGTCTGTTTGAAATATCAATTGGGTATCAGACAAGGGTTTTAGAAAGCTTTGATTTCCCAAAGTCTCGTTGATCCTAAGGACTATGAAAATTGATAACGTGCATCATCGAGATGCACGACTCTTCATTGGGCAATAGTAGTGTCCTAATAATCCTAAAACAGACTCGAAAGAACGAGAACCTAGAAGCCGCCCTAAAACATGCTCCTACGCAAAACAGAGAATGAATGTACAGTGCATGTGATAAGGAAAGCGGTAACACGTAGACAGTATATGGGGTTAGATGCAAATAGATCTTACCCTGCGGGTACCTGTCTTAGTTTGGAAAGTTCTAATGCTTTGTATATGCAAAGGCCGATTTTGGTTCGTAACAGGTTCCTCGGACTAAAGCCAAGATATACCTCCTATTGCTCACGTAACTGTAGAGCCACAGTCAAACGGTAGCATTCGGGGTCCCTGGGCTCCGGTAAGCCGTGCCAGATTGCCAAAATGCTCCAACGAGGTTATCCCACCTCGATGCAAATGAAAAATGCTAAGAAATTGATTTAAAAAGAAGAAGAATCACAAAATCGCAAAATGCCTTTTCAAATTTGGCTCACTTTATTTAATCCATCTTTAGAGGAAACTACACAAGTGAACAATCGAAAAAGTCCCAGATCAGATTGGCTGGACACAAAGGTCCTGTTAAATCACCATCCTGGTCTTCGGCAGCGCGAAGCTCACCATTTCGACAAACTTTTAAAGGATTGTTCAAGAGCATATTAAACTCTAAGTGTGGATTAATATTGGTTCAATCATCCCTAGCAGAGTCGCCACTGTGGGCAACATGCCCTTAAAAAGATTCCGATCTTTTTAAAAGAGGGCCCAGATCGAGGGAGCACTAGTGGGACGAGTGCTCGAAATTCAGAGAGTCGCCACTTGGGTTTGAAGGTCCAACACCCAAGGAACTGAATTCGAAACGCCTTACACGCTTTTTGATTTGAAAAAGTGAAAGCACCAGTCCGTCATAACCATATCTAGGTTCGGAAGCCAGGTTACGAGAGAGGAAGGGTTCTAAGGCACCCCTCTCGCCTAATCCGTAGATCAATTTCTACTTAGGCATTTTGTGAAAATATTGCGATTCTTCTTTTATTAATCAATTTTTAGCCAATCAGGGCGGGGAAACAGTTTAAAGGAGATTAAAACTGTAACAATTTGCAGGATGTGATCCGATAGCATGGATGGATATTTGAATAAAGCAATAAATGGAAAAAAAATAAATACTGCCAAGAAAGATCAAAATAGTGCACTATTTGGAGTTTGATGAGAATAGGAACCAACTTGCATGCAATGATCTACGTGCATGTAAGCTGACCTGCACGCACCAACCCCACATACACGCGCGTGTGTTAATCTCTTTCGAACATTTTTGATTTTATCCCCTTCTGGGCTCTGGAATGACCAGTACTCACCCAGGGGCAAGCCAAGCAGTTTATATGTACAGAGTACTTATACAATCACAAACAAAATAAATATGATTAAAATACAACCCATAAACAGTGTGGGTATTGAAACAATGGCCAAAGGCCAAATTACCCATGCAAAGCCAACCACTGGAATGTGTCATCAACCTGCGCGCACAGATCCACGACAGGCGTGTGCCTGTTCTAACTGGACTTCTAGTGTTTGGTGTTGCACACCTGGGGCTATGAGACACATTCAGATGCAACCCAGGGGCATTCCAAGGAAACAGAAAGGCACACTGAGCAAGAACTAATTATTTTAACATAGTAAGCAGTAAACAGATTTTATCATGCAACCAAGTGATTTATATGCTATTTAAAACAATAAATACCAACTCCCCTGTCCCCACCAAGATCGGCGCGTGTAGCCAACGACTGGAATGCGCTAAGGCCCGATCGACGCGCGCAGGTGTATTGGTCATACGATTCTTATAACTCTGTCAGTTTTAGGACCAGGACTGGTATTGATTACAAGCCTTGGCCTTGCCAGCCCCCTCAGGGATCAAAATAGAAAAGCAGTAAGGCTTTATACCTTTGCTTTGAGGTTTGAAAATGGATTGAACAAGGATGGTTAGTGGCTGGAAATGGATGTATGGAAATTCATCAAGTAGTGGTAATGGGGAAAGCTTGAGCTTGAAGAGAATTAGGGCTTGATAGTAGTCTTTTTTGCTTGACCTTTGTTAACCCTTTCAATGGAAGAGCATTTGGGGTATATATAGGAGGTTGAATGGGTAGCAAACAAGGTGGAGCAACCAGCCAACAAGGCTGGTTGGCCTTGCTTGGTGGAGAAGGATCCCCAAAAAGGTGATGGGAGTGGTTGTGAGGGTGGTGCACCCCAAACCTTCAGAACACTATTCAGGCGACAAAATCAGGCTGCTATGGATGTAATAGACCCCTGATGATCACATAATCCGGCTGGCAAAAAGTTGATAGGGACAGGAGTTGACCGGCGGGTGCGGATCCTAGATAGGCGCGCGCGTATTTTACCAACCACCGCGCTGACCGTTGACCACCACCTAGCAAGTGTACTGGCGCACACGTGTTCCAAATCGACGCACGCAGGTCAAACCTTCAGCTTAGGGTTTTGACTTAGAGTTTAAGGTTCAAAAGGGGTTCTAAATACACCAAGTTCAAATACTTTTCATCCTCAAGACTGTTTTGGATCCAATTCATCATCGGGGAAACAAGAAATCAGAAAACAAAGTAAATCAATTGGGAGACCCAGATTTGGGTGTCTACAGGTTCCCCTTCTGGATGAGAAGTCTCCCGGAACGTTGTCCGTAGGCCACCTAAAGCAAGTGTAGACACCTCCCAAACGGGGCATCGCCATACAGATTGATCACGTTTGTTGCTCGATTGGTTGCTTGCTTCATAAACCAAGATCGTGGACATTCCCATGGCTAGGAACATCGCCACACGATAACGGTTATCATCAAAACAGAGTCGCCACCTAGTTTATTAAAACTAGGAAAACAGATAGAGATTCTGGGTACGGGAGCCAAGAGTACAGTAAGGGGAAGGTGTTAGGCACCCCTCTCTGCCCAGCCGTGAGACTGGCCCAAAGTTGTTCAACATAAGACATGTAGATGCTTTGTTTAATTCTAACACATAGTCTGTTTAATTAAGCCTTTAAACAGTAAGTAAAGTGAGCAAGTGCGATAATTGAAGCATGCGTCAGAAAGCAGAACAAACAAAGTTGTCCCAGGGTAATGGATCCCGCGGCCGGTGAATGGATCTCACGGCCGAGGGATCCTCCTGGTTTTATGTACCGGCCAAGGGATCGAAGCCCCGGTCGGTGTTCTTCCTCACACCCGACAGAAAAGTTAGCAGATAATCAAAACACTGCGATTAAGATTATAGACAGAAAATAAAACGAACCAGAGGCCGTTGGGCCTCACCACCTTGATCCCTCAGTTGCTTGATTGCTTTGGATTGATGGTGATTGACTGATTGCTTCTTTGAAAACCTTAGGGTTAGGGTTTGAACTTCGGGGTTCGATCGTCGGATTGATGGCTGCCTTCGGGAGGTTAGGGCTTTTGAAGAGGGGGTTTGAGAGAGTGTTTCTGCAGAGTTTCGTGGCTTGAGAGAGTGTATTGTGTTCTCAATTTTGTGGTGCAAAGGCCTCTTTATATAGGCATAGGGATGACTCACTCCGGCCAATCAAATGGCACGATTGCAATTGCAATGCAATTCAAACTCTTCGTCGTAATCTCTTAACGTGGCCCGAACGCATCGGGAAGGTAGTGTAGTTGGATCAAACGTCTGACAGAACGTTCCAGAGTCTGGAAAAAGGACGATCTGGCAGCCGAGTAAAGGATATCGCGGCTGAGTAATGGATGTCGCGGCCGAAGGATAGATCTTGCGGCCGTGGGATCGATCTCTTAGGGAGATTTTGATGCAACAGGTTGCACGGGTGAGGAAATGATGTTAAGGCCGTGAGATCGATGTTACGGCCGACAGATGGATTCTCCTAGGCTTCTGTATTTTCTGTCTGAAAGGCTGTATGGCTCTGGATTGGGTCCTCTAAGTGGGTCAAAGTTCCTACCGAAAGTCCTAAGGTTCGCAAGAAGGCAATCAGCAATCACTGTATCCATTTCATCATCGGGATGGTCCCCAAGGTGGGACTTGAAATAATCGTTAGGCCAAATTGGGGTGTCTACACCAAGGTTTGTTCTTTATCTGAAAAAGAATCCTGTAGATCAGATCCTTAAAGACAGTGTTCACGGCAAATGACGATCTTGGGTCCAGAGCTGGCTTGTTCTCTTTCTTCCCCTGGCCATAATCTTTCGGCCCATAATCCTTCCTTTTCTCATAAGGTTTCTACTCGAGCTGGGCGGCCTTCTTCGTGCCTCCTTTTGTCTGCTCAGCAAGGCGCTTGCTTCCTTCTCGTAGGATGTCGTCCTCTGCCCGAGCATGCTGCTCTATCTTTTCCATCAGCTTGGCCAACATATCCATGGGATACATGTTTAGGTGCTCTCGTAGCTTTCCTCCCAAGATCAGATTGGTCTTGAAGGTGGTCAACGCGTACTCCTCACTGTAATTTTTGATCTCACTAAATGCCTCCCAAAACTTCTTTGCATATCCCCTCGGTGGATCATCATGCCCCTGTTTCATGAAGGAGAGCACCTCGAAGGTTTTGGGGGCTGCTTGGCTCGCCATGAACTGCCCTGTGAACTCCTCTGAGAGTTGCTTCTAGCTTCTGTTCGAGCTTGGCTCCAACTTATAGAACCATGTCAGGGCCACTTTCCCGAGGCTTGAGGGGAACATCTTGCACATGATGGCTCATCCCCTTCGTGCATGAACATAGCCTGTCGATAATGCTGTACATGGGTCACAAGGTCCGCGTCCGTCTCGTACGGTATAAACGCGCTGTGCTTCACCCTGCTCGGGAGCCGAGCATCTTGCAACTTCCTCGAGAGAGAGAGGAGAGGCCGTCAGTTTATTGAGGGCCTTTCACACCGCGTCCCGTGCAGTCATGGTCCCCTCCTTGTGCCGTTCAGACCTATGCTCCTCTTCCCTTTCACGATCCAAGTCAGACCTTTCGTATCTGTCCTAGTGGTGCCTTTTCGACCGTTTCTCCTCTGGCTCTGGCATCTGACTTCTTTCCCTTCGTTCATTGGGGGAATCCTTTCGGTGCCTCTTCAAAGTCCGGTCCCTACTCTGGTTCTCTCATGTACTTCCTGACTTTTCCTTGTAAGTCCCCTATTTTTTGAGTTTGCGTATCTCATGCTCACATTGTTTCATTCGCTTGGCATGTTCTTCCAGTTCTCGCTCCTTTCGCTCGAGGCTGTTACCGCAGTCCCAGACACTTACAGACTGTTTATCGGACTTGTCACGCCTGTCCTCCCGGAAAGATAGGGATTTGTCCTTCGTACTCTTGCTATTACCCATTTTTCCGCTCCCCTCTCCGCCTCCTCCTGGGAGCACAAATGGGGGTTTCTTCTATCCAACCGTCTCTTTGCCTTTTGCTTGCAGCGGCTTTTTCGGTGCCGGAGGCGAAACTTTACTTCCTCCTAGACCTTGATCCAAAGGGGTCTTAGGATCCTCTTCAGCCATAATCGCGATCTCAAAGAGTTACTTCCTTTCCCACAGACGGCACCATTTGTAACGGGTAAAAACCGCCTAAGGAAAAATTACTCTCTTTCAAATCGCAACACACGTGACAGCCTCGCCGGAACCCTTAGACCTGCGCCAAAAACACGGGTAAGCGCACCTTTGCCTCTCGTCAGCAAAGGCCCTCCGATGCCTAAGTTAGAGCACAAACTAACCAATAACTTTTAACACACGTAAGTATATTTTTGAGCTAATAGAAGCGTACCTTTTTTCATTAGGTTTACCTTGTATTTATAGATTCCTCGTAACTTGCCCTTCAAGCATCCTCGTTGCCCTAAGTTTTCTACCTCATAGAGGAAGCTTAGCTTCCCAGGGATCCCCCTTTCCCAATAAGCCGACATCCCATTCTAGCTAGGATTCCTCTCTATATGGAGTTTGTTCCATATTAGGACTTTTTACTTACTTACCTTGACAAAATATCTGGTTCCCTTACTCGTGGGATCCATCTTTATCACGTAAAGGATTTATCCAAAACGTTCCAGATCCCTCTAGCCGCCCATCCTGATGGTCACCCGCTCTCGGGCAACATTCTCGTAGTTGCCCCTTGGCTCGGCATTCATGTTTACACGTTACTCCCGTGCAGCTGCCTTGCTCGGCTTTACACACCATTACGCGGTGCTGCCATGTACATAAACTCGAATGCTCTCCTCGTGGTGTTCCCATGCTTATCATGTGGTCGATTTTTATCGCCTGTGGTGCAGCCCTATACGGTGTCCTACTCCGCACGTGTTCCAGTGCATTTTCCTTAGCCCGAGGAAAACCCGACTACAGATGAAATAAGGAAAAACATACCTTCAAGGCTTGGATCGCTACTCCTTCACTAACCTTAAGAAATCCTCTTTTTAAATATGTAGGGAGAACCTCGGTTCAATTGCAAAAGAGAAAGATGCGTTTGCTTTGTCAAAAACAACTTTTTCCATGACACACTAAGGGTAAAATGGGCACACATTTCAATGTATAAAACATCTTTGAGTGAAACCAATTGAGTTAGAAAGAGGATTCAACAAACTTTCCAATACTTCAAACCACGCTCAAATCCGAGTTCGAGAGTGTCAAGGGCACCCCTGCAAAGTTTGGTGTGTTGTGTTGTCACACAATACCGCACGGCATTTCAAAACGCCCGCGGCATTACAAAAAATTTCAAAAAATCACTCCACCGCACCAAATTTCAATACACCGCACGACATTTTTCATCATACCGCACGGCATTTCCGGAAACAATTGCAAAAAGTTGTCGGCCACGCCTGTAGGTGCAATAATTGAAAAATGGCTTGGCCAAAGAACACCCATAAATTTTATTCGACTTAGAAGCTACCTCCCCTCTTTTGCATTGATAATTCTTGAATCCTAAGAAAAGTCATTCTCAAATTCTCTGGGATACCTCTTCTCCAATCCATCTCTACACATACCCCATTCTCTCTCTAAAGACAATACACTGATACATCACTCCTCTCTTCCAAAAATCCCATTTTTCTTCAATCAAGCTCACAAAACTCACTCAAATCTCCCCCAAAACTCAAAAACCCAACTAATTTTAGGGGTTTTCAATTCAAATCAACCTCCACTCTTCTATTCTCAAGCACATCCAAGCCTACAATAAGGTATAAATCAAATTCCATGGGCTAAACCACGTTTTGGCCTTGAGGGGAGCTCACCGAGGCCCTTCCCAGTCATTCTATACTGGGTTTTGGCCTCGAATGAGCTTTATATTCAAAAAGCACCAAAAACAATTTATGCACTGAATACGCTACACCGTGCGGTGTTTTATAACACCGCATGGCATAGTGTATGACATCGTGTGTTATTTTGTTCCTCGTATATACTCCTTCTTATGTTATAGTCTGTTTATTACTTTTCTATGCGGGTATATCCCAGGAGAGTTTCTCATATTGAAAATTGTTTTTGAACATTGATAAGATCCCTAAGCATTCTAAAACGGTTTTTAATATGGTTTGATACGGCAAAAGTGAAGGAAAAGGACTCCATAAACTATTTTCAGAAACTCGGAGCACACAAGATCATTTTTCAAGACTAAGATTCACTTTGTGGTACAAATTCAAAATTATCCTGGGATATAGAAAGTAAAATACCGCACGGGTTAGTGGTTATACCGTGCGGCGTATTATACTACTGCGTGGCATTATATTCTGTCACGTTGCTCTCTGACCCTTTCCATAGGCTACATCTTTACATACATCCTTATCAAAGTATATAATTCACTTCATTTTTCTACATCACAGTAGCATTTTAAAATTGCACCTGTTACTTGCTTTTGTGTTTTATCAAAGTTAAAGTTTTCAAATAATTCTAAATCCCCCTTTTAAAATGTTTAGTAAACACCAATTTATACCGGGAGAGCGGAGTGTTTTTTCAACAAAACATTCCCTGCGCATAACGTGACTCCTGAACCCAAAATCTCGACGTTTTCGCTAGATCAAAAGCCTTCTTCTCTAAAACCAACCTCGGTTTCTTCTAAAACAAACTCTCGGTTTCTCGGATCAACTATCTCAAAAAATTTGGATGGCGACTCTCGAATTCCGGGCGAGGGAGCCCACAAACTGCCACAGTTTGGCCACCCACAGTTGTGTGGATCCGGGGACTGTGCTGTGCAGCCCGTGATGCTGCTGTGCGGCCTTGCCGGCATCGGTCCGATGATCAGAGACGTCCAATGCGTAGAGCTTGTCGAGTACTACAAGTGTTCCAAAAATCAACTCGATCAAATATCGTAAAGTGTCTCATCGAAACACATATAAGTTGAAAAAAATGGATTCAGTGGTTTTGATCCAGTGCCACTTAAAATGTAGACTAAAAAGTTTTTAAAAAAAGTAAGTAACTTTGAGCTACTTAATTCTTATTATTTACATTGTTAATTGTAAATTTTAGACAAAATTAATGTTATTAATTACTAGTATGAAACAATCAAATTGTGAATGCAGACATAAATTTACACTGTGAATTAAAGGTATTGAACAATGAAAATAGTACTCCCTCCGTCCCTTTATTATAGTCCAATATTCCATTTTGGGTTGTCCCTTAATAAGTGTCCATTTTATAAAGTTAGTGGGTAAAAGTTGGTGAATTGTCTATTTTGTCCCTAAAAGTAGATTTCATTTTGAAAAGTTAGTGAGTAAAAGTGTAATGATGATGGGTAAGTGGAGGAAAAAGTTGATGTGAAATGTATAATGATGATATTTTTTTAATAAGTTGGAGTTACGAAGCAGGACACTTAAAAAGGGACGGAGGGAGTATCGATTAACAATTAACAGTATAATTTTACAACTAATAACAATATTAATTTTGGCTTAAATTCACAATTAACAGTATTAACTTATCTAAATTAATAAATAGTAGTATTATTATTTATTAACAATTTATACTCTAATTTTATAAATAACAGTGTTCAATTGACAATTCACTATGTTACAATTAACAATTAATTGTTTGAATTCACAGTAATAGTGTTTAATTAACAATTCATAGTGTAAATTCATAATTAATAATGTAGATTCACACAACTCTATAATTCCAAAAATAAAATAAAGAGGAGCGCGCCTACATTAAAAATTAATTTTTCACACCCACAATTTAATATTCAATATTGGTCTTGTTTATTAGAGCTCGCCGAGTAAGTTTCAGAAGTATTTTGTTTTCCAAAATCGAATATGTGCTTCTAAAGTTATTAACATCCTAAAAAATTTATTATTAAAATAAAAAAGAGACACAAAGAGAAGCACGTCAGAGAGAGAGAGAGAGAGTGTGTGTGTGTGGGGAGGGGGGGGGGGGGGGGGGGGATTTTTCTAACCTGTGTCCAAAGGACGTGGGTTAATAGGTAAAATGTGCTTTAATATCCGAGAATAATGTATTGATATTTGTGAAAGTATATTAATATCAGTAAGATATGTATTGATATCCTTTCTTGCTTGAATTTACTGGTATATTATCTTCCGCGCAGAGGTTAACAAAACCAAAAAAAAGAAGAAGAGAGGTGGTGTTTTGGTATCGGTCGACAAAATATCCAAAGGGTATGCCGTAATTGTGTTTCGGGGAAATGACTATCAGCGACCTGCTTTCTAAGGCCAAAGAATCTTTTGACCAAGCGGAAGGCTTTGGCATGTTCAATTGAGATCCAAAGGCGTGAGGTATTTCTTCACTTTTCATAATAGCACCTGACCTTTCACGAAAATCACACAGAGACACCTGACCTTAAAAAAATATCACATAAACACTTAACCTTTCAAAGAACTCATCAATTTAGCCCCTACCATTCAACCTTTGTCAAAAATCAAACGGAACTGTTGACATGTAATACACATGGCTTTATTGAGGTTAGGTGGAGAACACGTGTGTGTATACATGGCACAAAACCCGTGGGGAAATTTCATAATAGCACCTGACCTTTAAAGAAAATCTCATAGAGACACCTGACCTTAAAGAAATATCACATAAACACTTGACCTTTCAAAGAACTCATCAATTTAATCCCTACCATCAACCTCCGTCAAAAATCAAATGGAACTGCTGATCTGGACTTGGAGGTGGTGTTTATGGGATGTGGCAGTAGAGTAGTAGGATGTTTGAGATTGGTATAATCTCCTTTTGGTTTATGTAATGGTAATGTATGAAATGAAAGGGATTATGTTCCATAAATTGTGTTTTGGTGATGTGTAAAATGATGGAATTGGCAAATCCAATTATCAAAAAAATGCGGCATAATGCCTCTACATTCTATTACAGCCCATTGCCAAAAAACTGGTGTTTGCAGTTTGCTCCAAATGTCCAAAAAAAAGGCCTCAAATAGACCATGACACAACCATTGCAAATAGACCAAATCTAGCTAATACAATTCAGCATTGCAAATAGACCAAAACCAACCAAGTTATAAGTCTAAGTTCCAGATTCAATACTTAACCATTACAATTCAAATCCAGCCATTACAATTACAGTTCAAAGTACTTAAACATTACTAGGCATCCACCACTAAAACTTCACAAAAACTTCAGTTGTCTATTCAATAAAACCAACAGTTCATTTAGCTGCACAAAAACTAATCCATCAGTACTTCAGTTGGCTTCACAATAAGGTATCCACCAGCACTACACATTCACTTGGACATAACTATAGAACCACCTTCACTCTGATTTACCTTTCGAGCCTTTTTGACCTGCATAATGAAATCACATTAGCAAAAATATTTATTGAACAATAACCAGAGAATGCATTATGGAGACTCACTTACAACCAATTTAGGCCTCCTAGTATTCCCTTGTTTAGAAGTAGCATTCATCTGTCCCGTTTGTCCATTGCACTGTCCAGAACTAGCATTCCTCTGTCCAACATTGGAATACGAAAAATGACAACAAAATTGGAGCATATTATACGATTATGTTAGAATTGTGGCTCATATGTTAAATATGAAGAGATATTAAGAAGTTCTAGAAAGAAGGCCAGATGCCGGAACGGAGCGGAGCGGAACTGTAACAACTCCGATTTTTAGTAAATAAAAATCTCGTTGTAATATTCGAAAATCCTTTATTTACTCTTGGCCTGCCTTATAAATTTCCTTTTAATCCTAATAATCCGTCATAATTAGATTTAAGTCTTATAAGATAGATTTCATCACACCGGACAATCTAGTCATTTTCTAAAGACAAGTGTGCTTATAAAAGCCCTAGTATGATTTCCCTAATAATTGAAATAAAGTCTTAGATTATATTTCTTGGCTAGAAATCCTACTTGACAATTATAGTTAGTTTCTAACCAACTAGTTGAAGAAACCTAACTACCATTTCACTTAGTCACATGCTCCTTGTAGAGACCCGTAATTTCTGAGAAATATTTAAGAGTTTATTTGATATTGAAAATTGAGGAAAATATGATTTTTCTTAAGTTTATGTGAAATTGAGGTTAATGTGAAATTTGAAGGAGTTGATTTGATTTGGGGTTTATACGACGGAATTGAAATTGGAAGGAGCGCTAGTGTAATTTGGTGAGTGCCCAAGTATATATAGGGTGAGTGTGTGTGTAGAGGATAGAAAAATCCTCCCTCTTTCCCTCCCTCCCGTCCGTTTCTCTCTCTCCCTCTTCGGCTCTCACTCTCTCTTGCTCTCTCACCGAAAAACACCACCAAAGCTCGAAACCCGGAGAACCCAACCTTCTTTCTACCTTCCTCACGTGCTAATGAGTTCGTAGCTTGTCCGGTTTGGCTCGGAGAGGAGTATTTTGGGCGTATTCCAAAGTTCGAGTTCAAGGGTTCGCGTGGCCCGATCTCCTTGCGTGTTTGCTCTCCAACTTCGAGGTAGGGATTCTTGCTCTTGTTATGTGTTTATGAGTTGAATTCATGTGGTAATCGTGCCTTAAATTGTTGGTTGTTGTGTTGTGTTGCTTTTGAGTTTTCTGCACAAAATCGTCGGTCGTAATGTCCCCGTATCGATACAATTGTTTGCGTATCGATACGCTGAAGGGATCTGCATTCCAGTAGCATCAGAAATCTGTCGTAACGTAACCGTATCGATACTCTTCCTCCGTATCGATACTCCAAACTCTACCGTATCGATACTCCGATTTTCGTATCGATACTCCAGACTCTGCCGTATCAATACTCCGATTTCTGTATCAATACTCTGGGGCTTTCTGGGCAGTTTTGCCCAATTTGCTTGAACTTCGACTGTTTGATTCCCGATCGCTTCTAACACTCTTGGAACACTTCCAAACCACTTCTAAACTTAATTGTTCGTACCTTAAGTGATTCATTGATCGATCTATCTCCTTGACTCTCGTTGTGCATGAAGAACGTGTCAAATCCTAAGAGTGTGGTACCTATCCATCCTTTATGTCTTAGAATGAAAGCATGAACATTGTGACAAGATTTGATGAGCGATGTAGACGTGTTAGGTGTTATGACTTGTCGTGGTGAATGATGGGATAGAACAACGTATTGAGGAGAGGTTAATCGAACATCGTAGGCTATTAGGTATGTCGTGGGGTGCATAGTTGGTTGGTGGGGGTTTATCTAGTGGTCTGGACAAGAATAGGATAACTCGTTTGCTCATGCTCGTTTGATTGATCGTCCGAAGTTCCTTTGGTACTCGTAATAGATCCTTGTTTAGAACCTAGCGGGTAGGGTGTCATAGAGTCATTTGTGGGTTTGGTACGTGGCGAAGGACCTCATGATAGACTTAGGGAGATAACGTGAACTTAAAATGTTTATCAATGTGCAATGGGATGTGTTTACGAGTTTGTATTACATTGTGTAGTGATGAATGAAAGGAATGTGACTTTGGGACGTGTTGTCTTATTGTGTATGGATTGATGATGCACGTGTGCTTGTGTGTGTTGTGACTTTTGAATTGAGGGTCCCGTTACGCAAGGTGTGGAAATGCGGAGACTCTAGAGGGCCCGCAACGCAGTGCGGAAACCCAGGTGAAGAGCATTCAATGTGAAGCGAGGGGAGGTAGCACAGTTTAATGTCTCTCCTGATGAAGGAAGTTATGATTGATTATGGGAGTTCTTATTGTTGTTTGGGCTGCGATATGCCTGAGTTTGTAACTGTTGAAAAGGGGAATAAACGATTGACTCAAGCAAAGTTTTTGAAAGGAAAGGAACTTGGTTTTTGGAAAAAGGATTTTTATGAAAATCCTCCGGCTATTCTTGAGCGAATCAACGGTTCCGGAATTTGGGCACAAATCAACGGACTCCGGCTATTCAAGCTCGAATCAACGGAGCTTGACCCGTGAAGGTCAAGAGTTTTTCTAGAAATTATTTCGGCAAACAAAAAGGGATGTTTTTATGAAAAGAATCTTGATGGTGAATGGTAAGAAATGAGGAAGTCAATAGTGGCATGCATTTGAGAAATCTTGAAATGGTTTGAGAAATTGTCGTAGGTTATGTTTATTGATGTGTGTTTAATGCTACTCCAGGATTGGTGTACGAGTGGTTAGGGATAACTACAAGACATATAAAATTCCGTAGCCGTAGTTTGTCGTCTTGTTGTGGTGTCTTTTGGTATCTTTTGATCGTTCATTGGAAGTCATTCACTCTCATTGCATATTTCATCGCATTTACTTATAGCTTGAGCATAGAATGTACTACTGGGCTAGTGTAGCTCAACAAAATCCTTCTTTTCAGGTCTTAATGCCGGACCACGGTTTGCATGCTACGGTGTGCTTGGACACGAAGAATTTTGGAAGTTAATTTGACTTAGTCACTCACTCATCTATGTAATAGACTTACTTTTGATTGGAGATGACTTGTAACTAAATTACGTTTGAGATATCTTTTGATTGAAATGTGTAATGTTCTAAACACTTTGTACTTGTATCGAGGTTAATTTGGGCCGTAGTGCCAAGGTTGTAATTATTTTAAAATGGGGTTTTGTTTGTAAATCGAACAGGTGGGAAATCATTTTGGGTAATAATTACTTTATGCGAGGATCTTTTATCGAAATGGTTTAATTATTTATGTTGAAAATCGAGGTCGTGACACTCCTAACCTTAGATGAACCTTTTGAACCTTTCAAACCCTAATGGAACCTTTTGGACCTAGGTAATTATTATTATATACATACACACACACACACACACATATATATATGTATCCATTGACTAGTCATTCAAGTCATACTTGTCACCTTTAACCTTTACCCATTGGACAATAAAAGTTAGGGAAACTTTTATCCATTGGACAATAGACTTTCCATCAAAGATATCTTACTAGATTTTTTAAAGTACACATATATAGTTATATATAGACATATACACACATGCCTAAAGGACATATGGTCATATCAAGGTATTATTCAAGTATATATTACCTCACCCCTTTAACCATTGGTCAATAACTACTAGGGAAAATATTAACCATTGGATAATAAAGTTAGTCTTGCCAAAAGTACTTAGATGAATTAAACAAGTCACCTCCTAGATTTTCCATGTGCTTGTATACTTAAAGATATGTATATGTACCATATAAATTTATTACCAAAGATTCTCTAGGTACACTAATATAATAATAGGAACATGTTCTTATTAGATTAGTTTATTAGAAAATCTTGACACTTGAAAATCTTATTAGATTACATAGTACAAGGGAGAGAGAGAGAGAGAGAGAGAGAGAGAGAAGGAGAGGCCGAGAGAGAGAGGAAGATATTGTGTACCATTTGGATTCTCTTCTACTAACCCAAGTTATATAAATATAGGTACCTTGTACTAGTAAGAAAGAGATAGATGGAAAGATATGGAAGAGATTGGAAATTACCTTACTTGATCTTCTTACATCCTTACAACTCAATCCTATATACTTCTCCAAGTCAAAGCCATCAACCATTATCCTTACATATATGTATATACATTGTACTAGAAAGAGAGAGAGAGAGAGGGAGAGGAGGGCGAGAGAGAGAGGAAGAGAGAGAGTGAGAGGCCGGGAGAGGGAGAGAGAGAGTGACGTGTGTGCATGTGTTGCTCACTCAATCTAGTCAAACTCTTTTGGCCAACTTCATACACAATCTAAGTACAACCGAATCTAGATTTTCCTTACCCTTTCATATACAAACAAGTCTCCTGAGTACTAGACAAGACTAGGAACCCTTTAAAATAACCTAAAGTTGTCCTAAAATGGAAGTACAAGGAAAGATAGTCTTTGTATGCTTTCAAGGCTTGAGATGACAACACAATGGAACAAAATCCATTGGATAAAGAGGGAGAGAGAGGCCGGCCAAGGAGAAGAGAGAGGGAGCCAATCTTTGGCTATAAATAGCACCCCATGCTTGCCATTCAACTCACACCTTCCATTCTTCAACTTCTCTCTCTAGAAAGTTTTGTATTCTTGCCTTGTTCTTGCTTGTTCTTGAGTTCTTCCCAAGTTCTTCAAGAAACTCATCCAAGACCGCCACTAAACCGCCACTCAACCACCCTTTCAATCCAAATTTGTAGTAGTATTAGTCAAGACTTAGTTTCGAGAGAAACCTGTAGGGAGGTGTTCCCGAACAGGTACAAATAGTGGCCGAACACGTGATGTGCCAAACCCGTGTAATGAGGAAAGTGATATGGGACTCTATATAAGATGAACGGCGGCGTAAAGATCCGGTGCGCCAAGAGGGCACCTGATTAGACAATCTGTTCGGCTGAGATGGCCCAGTGACATGAGAAGTCATTAGGTGGTACAGTCTGTTCGGCTTAGGTTGGCCAGTGACATAAGAAATCATTTACTTATGAAGTTTGTTCAGTAGAAGCATGTGCCAAACAGATAGAGTCATCTATTGAAGCGAGGCCTTAAGAGATAAGGTGGAGGAGGTATTCTAGAAGAAGAATCCAATATACGGTAAAGATAAGTAAGGAGACGGTCCTATCGAGGAACGAGTTCCAGAGCGAGAAGAGACCCTATGAGGAAGGGATCTCGGTTGATTGGGCAAGAGATTCCCAAAAGAGCCAGGCTTCCTATACGTGATAGGGGATTTGGGCAACAAGGATGCTTGGAAAGCAAGCATGCTCATATCTATAAATACGAGGTAAACCTAGAGGAAAAAGGTACGCAATAAGTTGCATTGGTTCCATACTTTCCTACTGATAATTAGGGTTTTGATACAGTACGAGATACTAACTTAGGCATCGGAGGGCCTTTGCCACGAGAGGCAAAGGTGCGCTCATCCCTTGTCTGTTTTACAGGTTAGGGTTCAGGCGAAGGTACTAGGGCTCCGGTTGAACAGCACGTGAACGAAAGAGATTCAGCACTGTTCTAGGTACTATCAATTTTTCTCCACCTACAATTGGCGCCGTCTGTGGGAAACGAAAGAGTTCCCTTTTGAAATACGACCATGGTGGAAGTAGATCCAGTCACACTGCTAGCTGATAAGAACCAGGCTGGTGGGGAAGGAGATAAATCCCCACCAGGTGCTCCGAGAAAGCCCACCAGTGGGCATGATAAGAGGACGACAAGCAGAGATCCTCTTACCATCCAAGATAACTCCAAGAATAAGGAGGGCAAAACGGCTACAACCTCCACGCGAAGGAGCAAATCCCATCAAAGGGGAGAATCGGTTGCACACTCAAAAAGTGTGCATAGCAACGAAGATATCATCGACAAGAAGAGGCAGGAAGTCGGGGAATTTGCTCGACTGATTCAAAAAAGGGAACACGAGATCCGAGAGTTAGAGCGGATCCGAGAACATCCTGAGGACTCTGGATTGTCACGATGGAGATCCAGGGCAGACGGACTGGCCATGGTGCAATACACAAAAGCCCTTTCACGAAGAAGGAGGAGCAAGTCCAGAAGCCCCACTCCTCCCAGGAAAAGGGTTTCTTCACGAAAAAGAAGGAGCAGGAGTCCGGTCAGGCAAAGAACTCCCCCACATCACAGGAGGAGCAGGAGCCGAAGCTCTTCACCCGAGGAAGGCGTTAGAAAACACCATAGGGATAGGTACGAAAGACCTGATAATGGTTGGAACAGGGCAGTGGCCCACGAATCCAAGAAACGAGAAGATGGGTCCATGACTGCACGAGAGGTAGCAAGGCAAGCCCTGAGTAATATTGCGGCGTCACCCTTTTCAAAAAGGCTACAGGATGCACGCTTGCCGAGCAGAGTGAAGCATGGGACGTTCGTACTTTACGAGACAAACGCGGACCCCGTTGCTCACATACAACATTACCAACAGGCTATGTTTATGCATGTTGGGGATGATGCCATTATGTGTAAGATGTTCCCTTCAAGCCTGGGAAAGGTGGCCTTATCATGGTTCCATAAGTTGGAACCACGCTCCATACGAGGATGGACACAGTTAGCAGAAGAGTTCACTGCTCGGTTCTTGACAAGTAGAAAGGCTCCCAAGACATTCGAAAGTCTCTCAATGATGAAGCAGGAGGACAATGAGCCGATCAGAGACTATGCAAAAAAGTACTGGGAGACCTTCAATGAAATAGACAGTTGTAGTGAGGAGTATGCGATTGCTACGTTCAAAACGGGCTTGCCTGTTCGGGGAGAGCTACGCCGGTCATTAAACAAACATCCGATCGCGTCTTTGGCAAGGCTAATGGAGCGTATTGAACAACACACCAGAATGGAGGATGACATACTCCGGGAGGAAGGCAGAGTTGTTGCCGAACAGCCAAAAACCCCATTGAAAAAGGTGGATAAACCAGACCCCAAAACTTACCGCGAGAGGAAGGAGTATGGGCAGGGTAAGAAAGAACCCTATAAGGAGAAACAGGCGTCTGATCCTAAGTCATTCTTTTCAATAACCACGGTTTGGAAAGAACCAATCTATAGGATTCTTTATCAAATAAAGAATCAGCCCTACTTCAAATGGCCCCCAAGTCTGGGTGGAGATAAGGATGCAAAACGTGCTACGAATCAGCACTGCAGTTACCACAAAGATTGGGGTCATATGACCAAAGATTGTGAGATGTATAAGAGACATCTCGATGATTTGGTCTCTCGTGGCTACCTCAAGGAATTCATTCAGGAGGATCCCAAAGATAAGGGAAAAACAATGGAGTTGGATTACGAACAGAATCCTAAGGGTGTGATCCATATGATACATGGATTAGCCACACCTTATACAAGGAATGAGGTAAGGCTACTCCAGAGACAAGTCAAGCATGACCAGCATGTTATGCGAGTGGGAAACAAAAGAGGGTGAGAGAATGACATGCCCAACGAAGCTATAGTCTTTACAGATGAGGATCTGGGAGAGGTCCAGGTGCCCCACAACGATGCATTAGTCATAACCCTATGAATTGGGGAATACGACATTGAGAGAATCCTGGTGGATTCAGGGAGCTGTACAGAGGTGTTGTACTACGACGCATTCAAAAAGTTGGGGCTGAAGCAGACAGATTTGGAACAATCTATTACACCTTGGTTGGATTTGGTGCAGGTGCAGTATGGCCCCTCGGGAAAGTAACGCTGCCTATTCGGGCGGGGACAGTGGTCCTAAGAACAGACTTCTTGGTTGTGGATGTACCATCCTCCTATAATGCAATTATAGGAAGGACTTGGTTACATAAGATGAGGGCTGTTTCTTCTACATA
Source organism: Rhododendron henanense subsp. lingbaoense (assembly GCA_020567845.1). Lineage (NCBI taxonomy): Eukaryota > Viridiplantae > Streptophyta > Magnoliopsida > Ericales > Ericaceae > Rhododendron > Rhododendron henanense. The sequence goes on along the minus strand of CM036313.1, from coordinate 41,639,418 downwards.
TCACCAGATGGTGAAATTCCCAGGGTCCAACGGGATCGAGAAGATAAGGGGAAATCAAAAGTCAGCGCAACAGTGCCTGATTTCTATCATCAAGAAAGTTCCAAAGGCCCATCAAGTCCATACAGTAGAAGTACCAGATCAACCAACTGTCGAAGATGTTGGAAGAGATCCAGTAGAGAAAGTAGTGGAAGGCCTAAAGAAGATACAAATCAACGAAACTGATCCTGAGAGGTATTTTCTAATTGGGGAGTCACTGCCGGATGAGGAAGAGTCTGAATTGGTGGGTTTCTTGAAAGAACATGTTGATGTGTTTGCTTGGGTACCAGAGGAAATGCCTGGAGTGGATGCAGATGTGATCTGCCACCACCTGAATGTTGACCCGCAGCATAAACCCGTTGTTCAGAAGAAAAGAAGGGCAGCTGTACAGCATGTTGACGCTGTTGTTGAAGAAGTGGATCGTTTGTTAGAAGCCAAAGCAATACGAGAAGTCTATTACCCAGAATGGCTGTCCAACACTGTGGTTGTAAAAAAGAAGAATGGAAAATGGCGTGTCTGTGTGGATTTCACAGACTTGAATAAAGCGTGTCCTAAAGATAGCTTCCCTCTCCCAAGGATTGATCAATTGGTTGACGCCATTGCTGGGTACGAGCGGATGAGTTTCCTTGACGCATATCGGGGGTATCATCAGATAGCCATGTTTGGACCTGATCAAGAGAAGACTTCTTTTATTACTCCACGAGGGCTGTACTGTTATAGTGTTATGCCTTTTGGGCTCAGGAACGCAGGAGCAACTTACCAGAGGTTGGCGACAATCATGTTTAAAAAACTTCTTGGCCAAACTATGGAGGTATACATAGACGATATGGTGGTCAAAAGCAGAACCCGGCAAAGGCATATTCTGGACTTGAGAGAAGCCTTTGAAATTTTAAGGAAATACAGGTTGAAACTCAATGCCTCGAAATGTGTGTTTGGGGCTAGTTCTGGAAAATTCCTGGGCCACCTGGTGACTTTGAGAGGGATCGAGGCGAACCCTGATCAGATAACGGCCTTACAGAAGCTCCAAAGTCCCAAGACTACGAAAGAGGTCCAGAGGCTGACTGGGATGGGCTGCGGCCCTAAATAGGTTCATAAGCCGTTCAAGTGATAAGTGTAGGCCCTTTTTCCAGTTGCTGAAGAAAAGAGAAGGATTCGAATGGGGAGCAGAATGTAAGCAGGCATTCCAAGACTTAAAAAAGTATTTGGCTCAAGCCCCCCTCTTGTCGACTCCAGACCCAGGTGAGACTTTGGTTTTATATTTAGCAGTTTCTGGACATGCTGTGAGTGCGGTTCTGTTAAGAGATAAAGGTCCCGAACAGATCCCGGTTTATTATGTGAGCAAAACACTCCTGGACGCAGAAACGAGGTATCTGCCCCTCGAAAAACTGGTCCTTGCTTTAAGGACCGCAACGAGAAAATTGCCTCATTATTTCCAGAGCCACAGAGTTGTGGTTTACACTGAGTGTCACACCCTCGATTTTCAACATAAAATATAATGATTTTTGATAAACAATACCTCGCAATAATACAGATATTACCCCAAAACATGGTTCACTCCCATAATTGCAAACCAAAATTTCAAGTTTCTAGTCAAGCTTGATGATCTAAACAACATAATAGGAAACAAGGTTTAAAGTTTACAGTTCCCCATGATCAAACGATAGACATAATAGAAATCAATATTACACTGCCAAAGGGGTTTTACAAAACATGCCAAAGTAATTTCCATATCAGCTTTCAAAGGGATGATGTCAAAATATGCGAGCCAAGCACTCCATGTCGCTATCTCCGAGTGTACCTGAAAGAAGGATAGGGTTGAGCAAAACACGTGCCCAGTAGAGAATTCTATACTCAAACTATATGAAAATGTGATGAATCATGCACCATGAATGAGTGAGAAAAGACAGATACGCCCAAAACACAAATGATTTCCAACGAGCTACACACCTTGATCAAAGAATTCTAGACCTCACCAGAATGTCACAAACCGCTTACTCCTTAGACCTGATACATTAACAGACTCTTGTCACTCCACATTAGACCATAACCAACTGTTATCCAGTTATCCATCTCATCTTTCTTGGTACGATACTATAATCATTCTTGTATCCACATGCGTCATTATCAAATCCCTTATTTACTAACCTTTCTTTTAATCAAGTGTATCCCATCAATGATCACTAGGGTCATCTCGGGTCTAGTTCCCTCGAGCGTAGGGTCACCCCGAGTTTATTCCCTCAATAATAAAATCACTTGGGTCACCTCGGGTCTAGTTCCCTCGAGCGCAGGGTCACCCCGAGTCTATTCCCTCAATAATAAAATCACTTGGGTCACCTCGGGTCTACTTCCCTCGAGCATAGGGTCACCCCGAGTCTATTCCCTTGATAATAGTAACAATCATTGGTTAGCGGAAACGCACATCGCTTAACCGACCATCCATCATTTCACAATCAACTTCATCATCAATTTGTCGGTCGTACCGCTAAACTTTAATCCACCGTTTCCTAATTTCACAAATGTACATGTTCATGCCTTTCATTAATATACAACTCCGTACTTTACTTAACATACCTAGCCCATAAATAAAATCTTACAATACTCTATTCATTTGTTGTCCTCATTCATTCCACTTCTCATTTCACAAACCTCAAAACATCCAATCAAATCCAAAGACCATTTAATCAATCGCATAGTCTCACAAGACCCACAATCTACCGTATCGCATACAAGCAAAGACACACGTGCTCACTGTATCTCTAAGTATATCCCCGCACCGACACAGCGTGCTACTCACAAGCAATTTCTAAAGTACCCGACCTACTAGCTCCTATACTTGAATCCCGTAGCAAGTGTACCAAGGTGAATCGATAGGTTCAAAGAATCGTGAAGATACAAGTTACTACCTTACCCTCGAAGTTATTGTACCACTCTCATCAAGCATCTATACCCACCACGATGTTCATACAACCTACGGTACTCATAACACTCTACAATACGTTTTCCGTCTACAATAATATATACTAAGATCACGCTTAACCAAAGCCTAGGGAATAAGAACGATCAACGGATCATCAAGGGACGAGCAACCAAGCTTAAGGAAGGTTTAAAGATGCCTTAGAGGTGTTAGAAGTGATTGGAAACCAAAACGGTGAAGTACGAAGTAAAACAGCAAAAGCTGGAGATAAGCAACAGGTATCGATACCTAAGGCAAAGGTATCGATACCTCTGGGTCAAAATGGCTCCAGACGCAAGGGTATCGATAACGAAGGCATAGGGTATCGATAACAAGTGATTTTCTGGGTTTGTAAGCCAAAGGTATCGATAACAATACCAAAGGTATCGATAACAATACCAAAGGTATCGATAACAGTTCAGTTCGAGGGATTTTCTGCAGATTTTTGAAACTACTCCTAACAACCAAACCAATGATTTCAAGCACGATCAAAGCACAAATTCAACTCATAGACATATAGAAAGAGCAAGAAATCCATACCTCGAGGTTGGAGAGCGAACATGGAAGGAGATCGGGCCACGCAAGCCCTTAACTCCGAAATCTTCAATTTCAACCGAACAATCCTTCCCCGAGCTTGACCAACGAAATTCAAAGCTTGTATCACGTTTAGAAGACAAAATGAAGGTTGGTTTGTGTAGGTTCCAAGTGGTTTTGGTTGGGAGCAAGAGGGAGAGGGAGAGAGTGAGAGTGGAGCCGAGAGAGAGGGAGACGCCGGTGAGAGAGAGAGGAGAAAATAATTCTCTACTCTCTCACCCTCCTATATATACCCATTAATGCACAAAACACACTTGCACCCCTTTCACAATCAATTCTATCACTCAAACCCCAAATCATATAACACACATTTCAAATTTTCCCTCAATTTCCAATATAAAAAAAAACCTCTAAATAATTTCCGAAATTACGGGTCCTTACACTGAGTTTCCATTAAGATCACTGCTACGAAAGGCAGATTTCTCTGGGCGGATCTCAACCTGGTCTGTTGAATTAAGTCAATACGATATTGACTTTCAGCCGCGCACTGCAATAAAAGGCCAAGTGTTGGCAGATTTTGTAGCAGAATTCTCACCAACAGTAGCACCTCAGCCTCCTGCGAGACAGGAGCAGAAAGTTGAACTATCAAAAAGGAAAGGTAAAGCGCCTGCCGAATAGGACCCTTTGGAATGGGAACTATTTGTCGACGGTTCTGCCTGCAACACTGGTTCAGGTATTGGCATTGTTTTGTTCCCTCCTGGGGGGGTTATGTTGGAGCAATCTGTTCGGCTTGGCTTTAGTGCATCAAATAATGTAGCAGAGTACGAGGCTCTTTTGGTTGGCTTAAACAGTGCAAAAACTCTGAAGGTTAAAAGGATCAGGGTTTATTGTGATTCACAACTGGTGGTAAACCAACTGTCCGACGAGTATGAAGCTCGAAATGAGAAGATGGCAGCCTACGTGGAGGCGGCCAAAGGTTTACTTAACACCTTCGAAAGAGTGTGTATAGAACAGATAAGCTCTGGGCAGAATTCTCATGCGGATTCTTTGGCTTGGTTGGCTGCAGCTGTCCCAACTGAGTTTAAACGAAAGTAGCAGTTGACTACTTGGCCGAGCCAAGCATTGGAAGAAGTATGGACTTGGTCCTGGACGTGAACCAAGGACCAAGTTGGATGGATCCAATCATGGAGTTTTTACGAGATGAAACACTCCCTGCAGATAAGAAAGAAGCACACAAGATCAAAACCAAGTCTGCAAGGTTTTGGCTGTCCCCCGAGGGGAAGTTATATAAAAAAATCCTTCACTGGGCCATATTTGCTTTGTGTACACCCCGAGATGGTACAGAAGTTCCTTCATGAGATACACGAGGGAACATGTGGAAGCCATGCTGGGTGTAGGGAGTAAATCCCGAATAGGTGCTTGTAAGGCCCGAACACGTGGTACACGGGACTATGGTACAATTATGACAGGGGCAGTCGCCGTGCAATACGGTGATCGGCGATAGGGACCAGTGATATGAGGAATCATTAGTCCAGAGAGTCTGTACTGGGTCAAGGTCCAGAGAGTATTGGACCGAGAGATTGACAAAGGAGCAGTGACATGTGAAGTCATTGGTCCAAGTAGTCTGTTCGGCAGCAAAAGAGCCGAACAGGAGGGGATTTGTACGAAAAGCAGTCCCAGACAGGAAACGTTCCAGAGGGTTCTAGAAACAGGGACATTCCGTAATGATTATAAGATCCCAGTAAAATGGGATCTTGAAGAGATACCCAACGGGAATGGGAAGTTCGGCCAGCTATGGAAAGGAGTCCTAAACGGACTGAGGTAATAAACTGATAAGGGAACGAGAATCCAATATGTTCCGGGTTTCCTATACGAGATAGGAAATCTGTGGAAGCATGGGTACTTGGGCAGCAAGCATCCATAAACCTATAAATACGAGGTAAACCTAGAGGAAAAAGGTACACAATACATTACAGTTATACGCATTCTCTTATGCTTAATTAGGGTTTTCCATTAGTACGTGATACTAACTTAGGCATCGGAGGGCCTTTGCCACGAGAGGCAAAGGTACGCTCACCCCTTGTCTGTTTTGCAGATAAGAACTCCGGCGACACATTAGGGTTCCGGCAAGGATCATGAAGTAGCCGTTACAATCTTGTGCTGCTTAAACCCTTCTTAGTTTTTCTGCACTTACAATTGGCGCCGTCTGTGGGAAACGAAAGAGATCCCTCTGAAAAAATGACCATGATGGAAGAAGACCCAAAGACACCACATGATCCAAAACACCAGTTAGGAGGAGGAGGCGATCAGTCCCCACCAGATCCTCCGAGAAAATCCGATGGTGGGCAAGCCAAGAAGCCCACGAGCAAGGGTAACCCCCTGACCATCCATGACGACTCCAAGAACAAGGATGGTAGGACGGCCACAGAATCCACGAGAAGGAGTAAGTCCCATCGTGAGGGAGAATCAATGGCCCATTCAAGGAGTGCACACAACCGTGACGATATCTTGGACAAAAAGAGACAAGAGATCGAAGAGTACGCTCGTCTGATTAAAACACGAGAGTATGAAATCCAGGAATTGCAACGGATACGAGAACATCCGGAGGATTCTGGACTGTCACGAAGAAATTCCAGAGGAGGCAGGTTGGCAGTAGTGGAATACAAGAAAGCTCCTTCGCGAGGAAGAAGGAGCAGGTCCAGGAGCCCCACTCCGAGAAAGAAAAGGGCTTCTTCACGAAAAAGAAGGAGCAGAAGCCTTACCCCCGAAGAGGGAGAGATTAGAAGACACCACAGGGATAGGTACGAGAGGCCTGATTCCGATTGGAAAAAGAGTACTCCCAAGAAAGCAAAAGAACAAGAGGAGGGAACCATGTCTGCACGAGAAGCAGCACGGAAACCCCTCAGCAATATAGCTTCATCCCCTTTTGCAAGGAGATTGCAAGAGGCAAAGCTTCCGAGCAGGGTGAAGCACGGGGCATTCGTTCTTTACGAAACAAATACTGATCCCGTGGCCCACATACAGCACTACCGGCAGGCAATGTTCATGCACGACGGAGATGATGCGATCATGTGCAAAATGTTCCCATCGAGTTTGGGAAAGGTGGCTTTGTCTTGGTTCCATAAACTAGGGCCGAACACCATACGAGGATGGAGACAGCTAGCCGAAGAATTTACTGCTCGGTTTCTGACGAGTAGGAAAGCACCAAAAACCTTTGAGAGCCTTTCTGTCATGAAACAAGGTGAGAACGAGCCGATCAGGGACTACGCTAAGAAATACTGGGAGACTTTCAACGAGATTGAAGGTTGCAGTGAGGAGTATGCTATCCACCTTCAAGACAGGGTTACCTGTTCGGGGAGAACTCCGTAAGTCCCTGAACATGACCCCGGTAGGTACATTGGCAAGGCTGATGGAACGAATTGAGCAGCATGCCAGGAACGAGGATGACATATTACGAGAGGACAACAGGATGGTTGCCGAACAGGCGAAGGGTTTGCCGAAGAGGACAGACAAGCCGGAGCCCAAAACCTACAAAGAGAGGAATGAATACGGGCAGGTCAAGAAAGAGCCGTTCAAAGAGAAACATGCTCCAGACCCTAAGTCTTTCTTTTCGGTGACAACGGTTTGGAAGGAACCAATCTATCGGATTCTTTATAAAATAAAGAATCGTCCATATTTTAAGTGGCCCCCAAGGCTGGAGGGAGATAAAGACGCAAAAAGGGCTACGAGTCAGCATTGCAGTTATCACAAAGACTGGGGGCACATGACGGAAGATTGTGAGATGTTCAAGCAACACCTCGATGATCTGGTTTCACGTGGTTACCTGAAAGAGTTTATTCAGGAAGAGCACAAGGGTGCAGAGAAAGCATTGGAATTGGATTACGAGCAAAATCCAAGGGGCGTAATCCATATGATACATGGATTGGCCACGCCTTATACGAGAAATGAGGTGAGGTTGCTCCAGAGACAAGTAAAACACGACCAGCATGTGATGTAGTTGGGAAAGAAGCGAGGACGTGAGGGAGAAGAATGCAATGGAGGCATAGTCTTCACGGATGAGGACCTGGGCGGAATCCAGGTGCCACATAATGATGCCCTAGTCATAACCCTATGAATTGGGGAGTATGACATAGAAAGAATCCTGGTGGACTCAGGAAGCTGCACAGAGATACTGTACTATGACGCGTTCAAGAAGTTGGGGCTGACACAAGCGAACTTGGTGCAGTCAATAACTCCTTTGGTCGGATTCAGTGCAGGAGCAGTCTGGCCCTTGGGCAAAATAACTCTTCCTGTTCGGGCAGGAACGGTCGTGCTGAGGACCGATTTCCTAGTGGTAGATGTACCATCTTCTTATAACGCGATTATTGGAAGAACATGGCTACACAAGATGAAGGCGGTTTCTTCCACTTACCACCAGATGGTGAAATTCCTAGGATCGAATGGTATAGAGAGGATAAAGGGCAATCAGAAGGTTGCCCAGCAGTGCTTGATTTCTATAATCAAGAAGGCACCTAAAGCAAAGTTAGTCCAAGCAGTCGAGGTCCCGGATCAGCCGACCAATGAGGATGTCGGAGGGGACCCCGCCGAGAAGGTGGTGGAAGGCTTGAAAAAGATCCAGATCAACGAGAATGATCCGGAAAGGTATTTCCTGATTGGGGAGAACCTGAATGAGACAGAGGAGAAAGAATTGGTGGGGTTCCTCAAGGAGTACGTTGATGTGTTTGCTTGGGTGCCCGAAGAGATGCCTGGAGTGGATGCAAACGTGATTTGTCACCACTTGAATGTGGACCCGCAACATAAGCCTGTGATGCAAAAAAAAAGACGGTCTGCCGTACAGCACGTGGACGCTGTTATCGAGGAGGTGGACCGGTTGCTCGAAGCAAAAGCTATACGGGAAGTGTACTATCCAGAATGGCTGTCCAATACTGTGGTGGTAAAAAAGAAAAATGGGAAATGGCGAGTCTATGTCGATTTCACCGACTTAAACAAAGCGTGTCCCAAGGATAGCTTCCCCCTTCCCAGGATAGACCAACTTGTTGATGCAACGGCTGGGTATGGGCGGATGAGTTTCCTTGATGCATATCGAGGGTATCACCAGATAGCCATGTACGGTCCCGATTAAGAGAAGACTTCCTTTATCACACCAAGGGGGCTGTACTGTTATAGCGTCATGCCCTTTGGTTTAAGGAATGCAGGTGCAACATACCAGAGGTTAGGAACAATTATACTAAAGAAGTTGCTCGGCAAGACCATGGAGGTTTACATAGATGACATGGTGGTCAAAAGCAAGGAGAAGGAAAATCACCTCGTTGATTTAAAGGAAGCCTTTGAGATATTGAGGGAATATAAGCTGAAACTCAACGCCTCGAAGTGTGCGTTCGGGGTAAACTCAGGAAAATTCCTAGGACATTTGGTGACCATACGAGGGATAGAGGCAAATCCCGATCAGATTACTGCGTTGCAAAAACTCCAAAGTCCTAGGACCACGAAGGAAGTCCAGAGATTAACAGGGATGGCAGCGGCTCTAAATAGATTCATCAGCAGGTCCAGTGATAAATGTAGACCTTTCTTTCAGTTGCTGAAAAAGAGGGAAGGATACGAATGGGGAGCAGAATGTGAGCAGGCATTCCAAGACCTGAAGAAGTACTTGGCAACAGCTCCCCTATTATCCACACCCGAACAAGGCGAGTCTTTAACTTTGTACTTAGCAGTCTCTGAACATGCTGTGAGTGCAGTATTATTGAGGGATAAGGGATCCGAGCAAGTCCCTGTCTATTATGTGAGCAAGACATTACTGGACGCAGAAACGAGGTATCTGCCCCTCGAAAAGTTGGTCCTGGCATTAAGGACAGCGGCGAGAAAACTACCCCATTATTTCCAAAGTCACAGGGTGGTGGTGTATACTGAATTCCCGTTAAAGTCTTTGCTACGAAAGGCGGACTTCTCGGGATGTATTTCAACTTGGTCGGTCGAGTTAAGCCGGTACGACATAGACTACCAGCCGCGCACCGCAATAAAGGGGCAAGTTCTGGCAGACTTTGTAGCTGAGTTTTCGCCCACGGTGGCTCCCCAGCCTCCTATGAGACAGGAGCAGGGAAAGGAACAGGGGAAGGAGCAAACAACGAGAAAGAAGAGAGCTCCGGCCGAACAGGATCCCATGGAATGGAAATTATTTGTTGATGGCTCTGCGTGTAATACGGGATCAGGAATTGGGGTAGTACTCTTCCCTCCTGAAGGAGCAATGATGGAGTTGTCCCTTCGGTTGGGATTCAGTGCTTCAAATAATGTGGCAGAGTATGAGGCACTCTTGGCAGGGCTGAGGAGTGCAAAGACCCTGAAGGTAAAAAGAATACGAGTACATTGTGATTCACAACTCGTGGTGAACCAATTGTCCGGGGAATACGAGGCTCGGAACGAGAAGATGGCTACCTACGTGATGGCCGCCAGAGATCTGCTTGACACTTTCGAGAAGGTGTATATTGAGCAAATAAGTTCTGGGCAGAACGCCCATGCTGATTCTCTTGCTTGCCTGGCTGCAGCTGTACCGACAGAATTCAAAAGACGGGTGGCAGTAGATTATCTTGCTGAGCCGAGCATTGGAAGAAGTGTGGAGTTGGTCTTGGACGTGAACCAAGAACCAAGTTGGATGGACCCAATAGTGGAGTTCCTACGAGATGGGGCACTCCCCACAGACAAGAAGGAGGCTCACAAGATAAAAAACAAAATCTGCACGATTTTGGCTGTCACCAGAAGGGAAGTTGTACAGAAAGTCTTTCACTGGTCCATACTTACTTTGTGTGCACCCCGAGATGGTGCAGAAGTTCCTCCACGAGATCCACGAGGGAACGTGTGGAAGTCATGCTGGGGGTAGGTCCATTGCCCACCGAGCAATAACCCAAGGGTACTGGTGGCCTCACATGCAGGAAGATGCAAAGGTGTATGTGAAAATTTGTGAGAAGTGCCAGAAATTCTCACCGATGATCCGAACACCAGCCGAGGATCTGGTGCCTTTGACAAGTCCTTGGCCCTTCGCACAATGGGGGATGGACATCGTGGGTCCACTTCACAAGGCAACAGGAAATAGGAAATTTCTGTTGGTAGCAACAGACTATTTCACCAAATGGATTGAGGTAGAACCATTGGCTAAGATCACTGAGCCTATGATAGAAAGGTTCGTATGGAAAAGCATAATTACTCGATTCGGGGTCCCCTATTCACTGATTACGGATAACGGGTCCCAATTTCAAAAAAAATTCAAGGCTTTTTGTGCCCAGTATGGGATAAGGAATTACTATTCGACCCCAGCCTACCCACAGAGTAATGGGCAGGCAGAGGCATCCAACAAGACCATACTTGACGGGATCAAGAAGAGGTTGGACAAGGCAAAGGGGAAGTGGCCCGACGAACTGCCACTCGTTTTATGGGCGCACCGAACAACTCCTAGGAGGTCTACGGGAGAGACCCCCTATTCATTGGCATATGGGACGGAGGCTGTAATCCCATTGGAGGTTGGACTGCCGACCAACAGGACCACCTTAGTTGAAAGTGGAGGTAATGACAGAGCCCTGGAGATTGAACTGGATCTTGCCGAGGAACGGAGAGAAAGGGCTCTGGTGCATTTGGCCTCATATCAGGAGCAGCTGATGAAAAGCTACAATAAAAATGTCCACCCCCGAGAGTTTGGTATTGGAGACCTTGTGCTTCGTAAGGTGCTCAGCAATACCAAGGTGGCCAACGAGGGCAAGTTGGGGGCAAACTGGGAAGGCCCATATCGAGTTACAGAGATTGTGGGCATTGGGGCTTATCGTTTGGCGGACCTGGACGGGAACCCGGTGCCGAGGCCATGGAATGTCCACAACTTGAGGAAGTTTTTTGTTTGAAAAAACTTCAGTTTATTTTCTTTATTCTGTGTTAGGATGCACATCGTGATTGTGTGGGAATTACGAATAAAATTCCTTTGTTTTTATTAGTTACAAGGGGTACGCATAACGCCCCCTTGAGTTTTTAAATTATGAATAAAATTCTGGTTTTAATATAAGACGTTTTTTTTATTTCCGTGATAATTAAGAATACGAAGTTAGGCCTGGTCCTTTGCTCCTCACTTCGTATTGGGGAGCAAAGGGATAGGTTTATGACAAATACGTTGAGCAGATTCAAAACTTTGCAAGTACGAATATACTCGGGTACGAATACAGGTATGAACAAACCTGGTGTGCATACGTGAATATACACACTTTCGCCAAATATGAAAACATTTGGATAGACTAAGTATGAATACACTTAGACTTAAGAACGAACATTTGGCGTGCATACGAAAATATGCATAGCTTCCCCAGATACGAAAATATTTGGGAATCTAAAGCTTAGATGGTTTTTTAGTCCAAACCAATGAAAAATGGGGAGCAGACGAATATATGCAAGTATGAATACACTTAGAATTGTCTCCAAGCATGAGGAAAACTTGGGCAGCATATGAATACATGCAAAATTGTCTAAATACACTTAGGACTATTTTTCAATTACAAGGATAAATCAAAGAGCATACGAAAACATGCTATTCAGTAGCTAAAGTATGAACCAACTTAGCTAGATACCCAAGTATGAATAAACTTGGGTAGCATAGGGATGCACCCCAGCAAGATTAAAGAACGAAACACTCAAAACACCTAAGTACGAGATACTTGGGCAAGTGAAATTAAACAGTTGGCCACGAAAAAGGCCACCAGCGAAGTTAAAAGCCACGAAGGGCCAAATACTTAAGTTAAAGTATTTAAAATGTATCTGTGCCACACAGGGCAGACTTACAGCCACGCAGGGCCACCATGGTGTTTCAAATATTACATTGTTCCTGGAGGGGGAGTGCATACCTACTGCTCCACGACAGGATCTTGAGCGACAGGAGTTGGGGTTTGTGTGGGGACGTCTTCTACAACAGTGCTCCCATTAGCTGGACCACCACTGGCTTCCTTTTGGCCAGGGTTGGTCACTTCATCGTTACCATTGGCACCAGCACCGTGCTGCTCGGAGACATCCGCATTAAGCTCCTCATTCAGATTGTCCTCTTCTTCCTCGATCTCATCTTCATCTTGGGCCACCATGGCGCTCGGAAGGTCAATCTCCGTCCATAGGGGAGAAGATTCAGCTGTACCAGACTTCCTGAGGCCAGCCGTCCACCCAGCAGCGAATATCTGATCCTGGATCCCAGGCATCTGGCCTTTGTAGCTCTCAGTATCTACGTTGATTCCTTCATTGTAGCCCTGCTGGTAGGACGCCTTGGCCTCGCTTTTGCTCGCTTCCAGCTCTATCAAGGTCTGGTTCAGACTATCTTCAGCACCATCCAGCTTAGTCTTCAACTCATTTGCTGCACTTCGAGCCTGGTTTCTCTCTCTCTCAAGCCGGGCAACGGTGGTCAGGAGCTTGGCATTGTCACTGGCCAATTTTGCGCGCTGGGGCTCTGAGTGGCCCAACTTTTGGGCCATGGCCACCATCTTTTGCGCAACCTAAACATATTGTTAGTGGCTCAGTAATACAGTTGAGAAAGGGCCAAGTTATAATAATAATAAAAAAACAGATCTACCTTAAAGCTGTGCACCATAAATGACCCGAGCAGGTTGTCCGGCGAATTGACCACCTCATTCTGCATGTCCCCCGGAAGCATGAGAGCCTGGGATAGGGCTAGTGTAGTCCCTTCAGACTCCACACTGTCCCGGACAGTGACAGTCTTGTTGCCATGAGTAAATTGGGGAGCCCAGATTGGAGTTTGGGTTATGGGTGTCTGAGTCGAAGGCCCCCCAGATGCTTCCAAGCGCAGGCGTTTGTCCCTGTGGCTAGCCTCGATTTCCTCGGGAGAAAATCCAGGAGGGGCGTCGAGTTGTGTTGCTCCTCAGCGGCCATGCGAAAGCACCGGACTCTGGGAGTGACCTCGGCCATGAACAGCGCCGCGGCCTCTTCCTTGGCCAGCTCCAGGGATCGTGAGGAGGTTTTCGAGGTTGATAGGCTGGTTCATCTCTCGAGAATGAGGGGATGGAGAATAACCATCAGAAGATGTGGATGCTTCCTCGACAATCTCCACAGATACGCTACGGAATGGGGGCGTCCGAGAATGCCTTTCTTCTTCTACTTGCTCGGGCTGTGCAGCAGCAGGTCCAGGAACTGGCGAGACGTCAGCTGCTCGGATGCGCCGGTCAATGAAACCTCCGTATGATGCCCTGTAGCTCAGGAGCACCTGTGCTGCTCTTGCTCGGCCAGCTAGATAAGTGCCCTGACCGTTGAAATTTAGGGCCTGATTAATGTCTGCTACATGGACTTGGGGGGTGATGATGGCGTACCCTTGGTTGACGTTTTCGGCTGCAACACGAGAAGTTGACAGTTAGAAAATAAGTGATCAAAATGCAATATGAAAAATTGCTAAGTAATTCTACGAGGAAAAAAGAACTAACGTGGTTGCCCGAATCTGTGAGGGGCATGGAATCCTATCACTCTGCCATCCTCATTCCTGGGCTCGAAGTTCCTAGTAACGATAAGAAAATCATCATCGTCTCCACGAGCAGAGTCAGGCAATTCGAGCACGAGACGTCTCCTGGAATCTCTACTCTTTAAATAATAGGTTAAGGCATCCTTGGTCCGAGAAATACTATACAAATGATGAATATCGTGCAAGCCTAAGGACGTGCCTAACATCTGGTTTAGGGCATTGATGCCCATAACGACGCGAAAGAAATTGGCAGACACCTGCATTGGTGATAACCTATAGAAAGCTAGAACTTGTCGGAGTAATGGAGCCAAGGGGAACCTAACACCACCCTCAACGACGGCCACTACGGGAATGTGAAGGGTGTCATTATCTGGGCTTTCCCGAAGGGCATCCTCATGGGCCAGTGCAGTGGCAACATCGTCAGGGATCTCATAACGAGACCTGAATGTCGCCATGGCCTGAGTTGTGTTACAATGACGGCGGAATCTCCCCATTATAAACAGGAGTGAAATAGACGAGTAATATGGGTACGAAGAAACCCTGAAAAATCCCTAGATCGACGAAAGATAGGGGAAGAATGAACGATGACTTACGATTGTGGTGATCAGAGTCCTAGATGCACAAGGGAGAAATCTCGAGATGGTGAACAGGGCTCCAATGGCGGGTACGCTTGAAAGCTCTGGTTGCAGAGGGAATCGAGACAGAGAAAGGGGTTTCGAAATAGGGTGAAAACCCAAATGTGCCCCAATTAGTAGGGTGGCGTATGCGAAACGTCATCCAGACGCCGTTTGGGCGTTCCGTTTCCCAAAAGATGTCCGTTCGCATTTAATGAAAGTGGCACGATGAGTGCCACGTGGAAGGGTTGGGGCAGGAAAAGCATGTCCAGCACAAACGACGAGATGTTTTTGGACTGGTTTAATGATGATATCTGCACCAGTTTTGAGGAACAAAGGATGCAGGGGCAAAGAAACGTAGCTCAAGTCTTAAGAAGCTTTGCTCGTCATATATGAAGAAATAAACGAGTAAAGCTGGGGAGCAATTGTAGGGAGTAAATCCCGAACAGGTGCTTGTAAGGCCCGAACACGTGGTACACGGGACTATGGTACAATTATGACAGGGGCAGTCGCCGTGCAATACGGTGATCAGCGATAGGGACCAGTGATATGAGGAATCATTAGTCCAGAGAGTCTGTACTGGGTCAAGGTCCAGAGAGTATTGGACCGAGAGATTGACAAAGGAGCAGTGACATGTGAAGTCATTGGTCCAAGTAGTCTGTTCGGCAGCAAAAGAGCCGAACATGAGGGGATTTGTACGAAAAGTAGTCCCAGATACAGGAAACGTTCCAGAGGGTTCTAGAAATAGGGACATTCCGTAATGATTATAAGATCCCAGTAAAATAGGATCTTGAAGAGATACCCAACGGGAATGGGAAGTTCGGCCAGCTATGGAAAGGAGTCCTAAATGGACTGAGGTAATAAACTGATAAGGGAACGAGAATCCAATATGTTCCGGGTTTCCTATACGAGATAGAAAATCTGTGGAAGCGTGGGTACTTGGGCAGCAAGCATCCATAAACCTATAAATACGAGGTAAACCTAGAGGAAAAAGGTACACAATACATTACAGTTATACGCATTCTCTTATTGGAGAGGATAAAATCCAATTACATAGGAAAATACCCAAGCACGTGCGAACCACGTGCTCAGCTTGGACACCACGTGAGAGTGGCTCAATTTGGGGGGACCACATAAAGGTGCACCAGGTTATAGCCGAGCAGGGTAGGCCATGTGTATGGCCAGAACACCACTACGAGATGATGGCCGGTAGTACCATGAGAGGGTGCACAGGGCCAGTGCCGAGCAAAGTATCAGATCGACAACATCATATAAAGAAGTGCAAGTACATTGCCGAGCTTGGTATAATTATTTAGCTAACCACCTACGTGATAAGGTGGCAACCCGTTATAAAAGAATTTAGAACATCCTCTTACATAATAAAAAATATATCCCGAGAATTAAGGGATTACCATTAAGCTTCCATATTGGACAAGAAGTCCAAAACGGACAAAGAATTCTTACGAGAAGGGGGTTCTGATTGTATTGTTTTATGGGACGAATCCCATAAGAGAAAGGACTCCTAACGTAAAGAGGATCCCGATGTAGGCAAGTATTCCTAATGTGAATAGGATCCTTGCAGAATAAGGAATGCATTGTTATATGGAATGAGTCCCCTATAGGAAAGGATTCCTAATGTCAATAGGATCCTTGGACAACAAGGACCCCACATCTATAAATAAGGTACAACACCTATGAAGAAAGGTACACTGTAATTCGTGATTTATATGCTTTGCGTGATTTATGGTTTCCTCCGAGTACGTGATATTGACTTAAGCATCGGAGGGCCTTTGCCAACGAGAGGCAAAGGTGCTCTAACCTTTTGTCTGTTTTGCAGTACTAGGGTTCCGGCGAGGGAGCATATTGTTGATCTCATAGAGGCATGGAAATAGCTTACCCGGATTTTTCCCCTCTACAATTGGCGCCGTCTGTGGGAAACGAGAAATTCGAAAGAGATCAACGATGTCGAAACATAAAACGCATGCACCACATGGTAGTGGTGGCAATAAGACGAAAAATTAGAAGGGAGCAACTAAGAAGTCCATCATTGGAGGACAAGGCTCCAAAGATCATCGAAAACCATCAAAGACTCCCCCATGAAGATCAAGTACTGTCAACGTGATTGATGAGTAAGATCAAGGGTAAGATCAAGAACTCCTCGTCGTGATCGAGGAGGAAGATCAAGAGCTCTTCGCCGTGATCGAGAATTGAGATCAAGAACTCCCCCACGAGATAGGAGGGAGAAGTCTCCAAGAAATAGTGATGGGAAGATCGAAATCTTCTAGAGAAAAGAGGAATAGACCCCAGGTTCCTCCATGAGAAAGGATGAGAAAATCGCAGCCAAAAAGTATAGAGACTCAAGATTACAAAAAGAAGTCTTGAGAGAAAGAAGCGAGAAGCCGAAGAGCTTGCTCAACAGGTCACCTGATATGGACGGGAGATCAGAGAGCTCTAGAAAATGCCTACACAAGGCAGAAAAGGAACTACGTTTTTGAACTTGCACCGAGCAGCGAGGGCGAGAACGCAAAAGAAGGGATCATTATTACCACAACGATGTATCCACTAGTAGAAAAGACTCTCCACGAGAAAGGAGAGCACGAAGTAGCTCATCCGGTGAGCACAAGCTGCGAAAGGGACAAATACGAGAAATTTGGCGGAATAGGAGGGCACCAAACCGCACGAGAAGCTGTAATGAAAGCCTGCCAGATTGCTGCCTCGCCTTTAGCAAAGTGAGTGCAGAAGGAGAAACCCCCGAGAAGGGTTAAGCACAGCATGTTTGTTGGAAAGTGTGGCTCAACAAAGGAGAAGCTAGCGCTACATGGGTTTTGGTGTAGCGCTAGCGGTTTGCTTCGGGCCACATCAGACTTGTGGGTAGCGCTACATGGGTTTTGGTGTAGCGCTAGCGGTTTGCTTCGGGCTAGGGGTAGCGCTATAGAGGTTTCTATGTAGCGCTACCGGATTGGTTCGAGTTAGGGTTTGTATAGAGCGGGTATATAAGACTCTCTATTGTAAAACCCTATAGTAACAGATACTGTGATAATAAGAACAGTAGCCGCTCCCGTGGACGTACCCGGTTTTGGGGAACCACGTATATTGCTGTGTTGATTTCTTTACTGTTTATACTCGTAAATCGTGTGCGTGTGTGTATCGATCCTAACAAGTGGTATCAGAGCTTCAGGCTGTTTTTCGATCACGCGAAGAACGATGTCATCGAGTTCGTCTGTTACGAAGTTCGACGTTATGAAGTTCGATGGAACTTCGAATTTCGGATTGTGGCAACAG
Organism: Rhododendron henanense subsp. lingbaoense; assembly: GCA_020567845.1. NCBI lineage: Eukaryota > Viridiplantae > Streptophyta > Magnoliopsida > Ericales > Ericaceae > Rhododendron > Rhododendron henanense. The sequence continues at coordinate 41,621,525 of CM036313.1, read as the reverse complement.
CGGGTAAAGGATCTGTTGGTGCAGCAGGGTTTATACAAGGGGTTGAAGTCGAAACCAGAGGCCATGTCAAACGACGATTGGGAAGAACTCCAGATGAAGGCGGTGAGTACGATTCGTCTGTGCCTTGCAGACGAAGTCATGTATCACGTGTTGGGTGATGAATCGCCGGCTGGGGTCTGGACTAAACTGGAAAGCAGGTATATGTCAAAATCTTTGACGAACAAACTGTTTCTGAAGCAGAAACTGTTTGGGTTGAAGATGGCCGAGGGTACAGATCTGGTTCAGCATATCAACATGTTCAATCAGATTCTGAGCGACTTACATCGGATTGATGTAAAGTTTGAGGAGGAAGACCAAGCGCTGATGTTACTGTGTTCACTACCGATTTCTCTCGAAACTCTTGTTACAACCTTACTCTGGGGGAAAGAAACCCTAGAACTGGAGGAAGTCACTGCAGCCCTTCTGGCGTATAATCAACGCAAGCAACAAACAGAATCGCTGCAGGGTGAAGGTCTGGTGGTTAAGGGGTACGAGGATCGTAGCAGAAAGAAGGAGAGGGGTAAAACAGGTTCGGGGCGTGGGAGGTCTCAATCCAAGAACAGGTCCGAGGGCACGTTTGAGTTCAAGTGTTACAGGTGTCATGAACCGGGGCACATGAAGAAAGACTGTCCGCAAAAGGGAAAGGGAACTGACTGGAAGAAGAAAGGAAAGGCAGGAGAGAGGAAAGATGGGTCATCAAGTTCTGCGAATCTTGTAGAGCAAGAATCAGATGACGGTGACATGCTTTCGGTTTCAGCAACTTCGGATCACCTGACAGACTCATGGATTCTGGATTCAGCATGCTCGTTTCATGTGACGCCTAACAGGGAGTGGTTTGACACCTACAGGTCAGTAAATTGTGGTAATGTTCGAATGGGTAATGATGTATCATGTGAAGTCATTGGAATAGGCACAATTAAGATCAGGATGTTTGATGGTGTTGTAAGAACCTTAAGTGAAGTTAGGCATGTTCCAGATTTGAGGAAAAATCTGATTTCGTTGGGAACCTTAGACTCTAATGGCTGTGAGTATAAAACAGGAGGTGGAGTCATGAAGGTAACGAAGGGTGCTTTGGTGATTATGAAGGGTATTAAGATTGCTGGTAATATCTATCGTTTGATAGGAACTACAGTTGTAGGTGGAGTTGCTGCTGCCACCACAACTGAGGATACTGATGATACCATGCTTTGGCATATGCGGTTGGGACATATGGGAGAGCGTGGGATGTTAGAGCTGCATAAGAGGAATCTGCTGAAAGGGGTTAAATCATGTAAACTGGATTTCTGCAAGTTTTGTGTTCTGGGGAAACAGTGTAAGGTACAGTTTAGGAATGCAATTCACAGAACAAAGGGAATTCTTGACTATGTTCATTCAGATGTTTGGGGGCCAGTGAGGGTAGCTTCGAAAGGAGGATCTCTGTATTTCTTGACCTTTATCGATGATTTTTCGAGGAAAGTTTGGGTGTACTTCATGAAGCACAAGTCTGAAGTCTTTGCTAAGTTCAGAGTATGGAAAGCTGAAGTGGAAAACCAGACAGGGAAAAAGATTAAGTGCCTCAGGACAGATAATGGGACGGAATTCAAGAATGGGCCTTTTCTGAAGTTTTGTGAGGAACATGGGATTCAGCGGCACTTTACTGTTCGGAAGACACCACAGCAGAATGGGGTGGCAGAAAGGATGAACAGAACTATAGCAGAAAGGGCACGGTGTTTGAGATTGAATGCGGGACTTCCGAAGGTTTTTTGGGCAGAAGCAGTGAGTTTGGCATGCTTTGTTATAAACAGGTCACCGAGTGCTTCTTTGGAAGGGAAGGTAGCTGAGGAGGTGTGGACAGAGAAAGAGGTTGACTACTCAGGATTGAGAATCTTTGGGTGTCCGGCCTATGTTCATGTTCCCAGTGATGAGAGGTCAAAGCTTGATGCGAAGTCTAGACAGTGTATCTTTCTTGGTTATGAGAAAGGGGTCAAAGGGTACAAGTTTTGGGATCCAGAGACAAAGAAGGTGGTGATCAGTAGGGATGTGGTATTTGATGAGGACTCTATGATCAAGGCACATCAGAAGGTTCAAAACTCTGAGTCAGAGGAAGTGAGCAGCAGACAGCAGGGTGTAGAGATTGAGTTGGAAAGTATTGATAGGGGTGATACTCAACCGGATGAACAGCTTGATCAACAGCAGCAGCAGGAGCAGCAGCAAAGCTTGGCCGCTGGGAGAACCAAGCGCACTATCAAGCCACCAGTGAGGTATGGGTTTGAAGACTTGGTTTCTTATGCATTGACTACTACCAGTGGGGATCCATCTACTTTTCAGGATGCTATCACGAGTTCTGAAAGGGACAGATGGATGGAAGCCATGGTGGAGGAAATGGAGTCTTTGCATAAGAATAAGACTTGGGAGTTGAAAGAACTGCCCATGGGAAAGAAGCCAGTGGGTTGTAAGTGGGTATACAAGCGAAAAGAAGCAGCAACAAAAAAGGAGAGGGAAAAGTTCAAGGCTCGGTTAGTGGCAAAGGGGTATTCACAGAGGAAGGGGATTGATTTCGATGAGGTCTTTTCTCCAGTGATGAGGCATACGTCAATCAGGATTATCTTGGCATTGGTGGCTGGTTATGATCTTGAGTTAGAGCAGATGGACGTGAAAACGGCATTCCTCCATGGTGAATTGGAGGAAGTCATTTACATGGAGCAGCCTGAGGGGTTCAAGCAGCCAGAGACTGAGCATCTTGTTTGTAAGTTGAAGAAGTCACTTTATGGGCTGAAACAGTCTCCAAGACAATGGTACAAGAGGTTTGACTCTTTCATGATACGGATTGGGTACACACGCTGTGAGTATGATTGTTGCGTTTATGTAAAGAGTCTTGATGATGGTTCCTATATTTTCTTGCTTCTTTATGTGGATGATATGCTGATTGCTGCAAGGAGTATGGTTGAGGTTAACAGGTTGAAGTCTTTATTGGGTAAAGAGTTTGACATGAAGGATTTGGGAGCAGCTAGAAAGATACTTGGGATGGAGATTCGAAGAGATAGGTCAGCTGGTAAGTTGTGGTTATCTCAAAAGAATTATGTGGTGAAAGTGTTGGAGAGGTTTAGTATGGATAATGCCAAACCGGTCAGCACTCCATTGGCAAGTCATTTCAGATTATCTTCAGCTCAGTGTCCGGTGTCAGATGAAGAAATTGAGGCTATGTCAAGGGTTCCTTATGCGAGTGCGGTGGGTTGCTTAATGTATGCAATGGTTTGTACGAGGCCCGATTTGGCACATGCAGTTAGCACAGTCAGTAAGTACATGGCCAAACCAGGCAGAGAGCATTGGAAGGCAGTCAAGTGGATGTTCAGATACTTGAGAGGTACTTCGGATCGTGGGATTATGTTTGGTAGGCAACGGGATCAGATTTCAGTTGTTGGGTATGTGGATGCGGATTATGCTGGGGGCTTGGATGACAGAAGGTCTACAACTGGTTATGTGTTTACACTTGTGAGTGGGCCTATTTGTTGGAGATCCATGGTACAACCTCTGGTGGCTTTATCTACTACTGAGTCTGAGTATATGGCGGTGACTGAGGCAGCTAAGGAAGCATTGTGGTTGAAAGGGTTTGTGAAGGAGCTTGGCATAGATCAAGGTGGAGTACAGTTGCATTGTGATAGTCAGAGTGCCATTTATCTGGCAAAGCATCAGGTGTATCATGCTCGAACCAAGCATATCGACGTGAGGTTTCACAAGGTGAGAGAGTTGATTGATGCAGGTGATTTGATACTGGAAAAGGTGCATACTTCTGAGAATGCAGCTGATATGTTGACAAAGACGGTTACTGTAGACAAGTTCGAGCATTGCTTGGACTTGGTTAATGTCTCCAGGTGCTAGGCAATCGGAGACGCCCCCCACGAGTTGACTGGATTGGAGTGGGGGGGTTATCTCCTGAAGGGGCGAGTGTGTATTCGCCAAGGTGGAGATTGTTGGAAAGTGTGGCTCAACAAAGGAGAAGCTAGCGCTACATGGGTTTTGGTGTAGCGCTAGCGGTTTGCTTCGGGCCACATCAGACTTGTGGGTAGCGCTACATGGGTTTTGGTGTAGCGCTAGCGGTTTGCTTCGGGCTAGGGGTAGCGCTATAGAGGTTTCTATGTAGCGCTACCGGATTGGTTCGAGTTAGGGTTTGTATAGAGCGGGTATATAAGACTCTCTATTGTAAAACCCTATAGTAACAGATACTGTGATAATAAGAACAGTAGCCGCTCCCGTGGACGTACCCGGTTTTGGGGAACCACGTATATTGCTGTGTTGATTTCTTTACTGTTTATACTCGTAAATCGTGTGCGTGTGTGTATCGATCCTAACAATGTTCATGCTTCACGAGATAACCAATGGCCCTGTTGCGCACATCTAGCAGTATGACAGTCCACAGGTTGGCTCCAAATTCAATGTATAACTGGAAACAACCTTCCAAGCACCTTATTGATCGGGTTTTGATGAGCTGAGCAGCGCTAAGGACACGTGATATGTTGCCCTCTATGAAGAAGGAAGATGCAACGTTTAGAAAGTACGCGAAAGGGTACTAGGAAACCTTCAGCGAAATTAAAGATTACAATGAAGAGTGTGCGTTGGCAACCTTCAAGATGGGCCTACCAGCGGTAGGGAAGCTACATGAGACCCTTACCACATGAGACCCTTACCATGAGTCCAGCAGAATCTCTTGGCGAATTATTGGAGAGGATGCAGTAGCACACCATAGAGGAGGCCGAAATCATCATAGGATTGCACGCTGATCGGCCAAAAAACCCCACGAAGAAAGTGGTACAAGCCGAGCATAAATCCCATGAAGAAGAGGAGTTTGTGCCGAACAGAAGGGAACATGATGATGAGTTTTCTTGACGCATAACAAGAATATCATCAAACGGCCACGATAAGGCAATATATTTGGATAATGAGCAAGGTCCAAAGGAGGTTGTACCGGTTGAAACTCAATGCTTCGGAATGTGCGTTTGTGGTTAGCCCAAGTAAGTCCTTAGATAAGTTGGAGGATGAGATCCTCATAGCAAAACTAAAACTGCACGTTGATCGGCCAAAGAGACTCACGAAGAAGGTGATTTTCGTGCCAACCACAAACCTCTCCAAGAGATTAAGTATGCGGCGGATAGGAAGGTATAAAAGGATGAGTTTTCTTGGCGTATAACAAGAATATCATCAAATTGTCGTGCTTGGTCCCGATCAGGAAAGAATGGGGAGCAAAATGGTAGCCATCTTTTCTTTTATACTTAGTTGTATTTGAACATGCGGTTAGTATTGTAATCCTATGATTAAAGGAGGCCAGACAAATGCCAGTCTACTACGTGAGCAAGACTTGTTAGATGCGGAGACAAATCACGCCAATTTCCTACATAAGAAATAAGAGTGAGGTCAATAGCCCATGACAATGGTCAGGTGGCAAGTTTTGGAAAATTTTATAATAAAGGTCTCCTCAAGCAGTGGCACCACCACCACCACGTCAAGGATAGGAGCCGATTGCCCCGGTCCCCGAAAGAATAAGGAGTCCGCCAAGCAGGATCCTATAAAATGGAGGTGTGTGGATGGGTTTGCATGGGACAAGTGGTCAGGAGTACAAGTCGAGATCTTCTTTCCTGAGGTACTGTTATGGGAGCAAATAGCTCGGTTTGTTTTCAGCGCCTCAAACAAACACAGCCTAGTACGAGACTCTACCTGATGGGCAACAAAAGGCCTTGATTAAGAAATTGAGATAGGTGCTCATGCGGAAGTAACCATGGACTTATCACATGAACTTGCGAGTCTATATGAAATAATTGAGCTCGGGCAGAATGCCTGCGCATATTCAACAGACTTGGATTTAGGGCCAAGTTGGATGGATCCAATCATGGAGTCCCCACAAGAGGGTGCACTTCCTAGTGATAAACGGGAAACACACTAGATCATGACCAACTTGCTTGTGTGCACCACGTAATGGTGCATAAGTTTCTATATGAGATCCCCGAAAGGGCATATAGAAGTAATGCTGGTGGAAGAACCATAGCTCACCAAGCGATATTCTAAGGATAATGATGACCCTGGTTGGATGCACCACGTGAAGGTGTAAAGTACAAAGGCCGAGCAGATAGTTGGTTAGTTGTGCCACAAAAGGTGGTTAGTTGTGCCACGAGAGGGTGCCCGGCGATTCTGCCGAGCAGATCGATAGCTGCACAATGATTAATGTGCAACGTGATACACATGGTTCCAACCCTATGCTAACCGCCTAATTTGAGACGTTTGCTTGGAGTACCATCATTACGAAGTGGAGGCTTCAAGACAAATTATCCTCGAAAGATTAAGAAAAGCCTTATGAAAAAGAAAGGCAAATGGTCAGAGGAATTGCCGAATGTGCTTTATGTGTACCAAACTACACTTAGAAGGATTGCTGACTGATCAAACTTCTTGGGTTGAGGAATGGGGTAACGAGATGCCCTGGCCATTGAGTTTGATTTTGCCAAGGAACGAAGAATGAAAGCACTGATGAAGCTTGCAAGCCAAAAGCTACAAAAGGAAGGTACATCCACACGAGAGGTAGCGCGGGCTAAACACAAAAAAAATTCCACGAATGGAAGCGCAGGCTGAACTGGGATTGGAGTTCATCCCCTAGCAGACTTGGGTGGGGAACTCAATGTCATTGCCATGAAATACACAGATAAGTAGTCGAATTACTTATGAAATACTTATTGCGGTTTATTTACAATTATTCAGCTACGAGTTGCTATAAGAAGATTACGAATGAAATTCCTGTCTTTCTTGCTTAGTTACGAGATGCTTTAGCATTATCAAAGTTATGAATAAAACTCCCCTTGACTTGAAACAAGTTGTTTCTCTTCAGTCTAAGCAATGAACATTACGTGATTATGGGGAGTTACGAATAAAATTCATTTGTTATGTTTTTAAACTACAAGTTAGTTGCAAAGGATTACGAATAGCATTCCTTTGAGTTTGAGTTATGAAAAAAATTCTCTTTTCTGATAATGAAAATTGAGTTTGATTGTGTTAACTATGAATATGGTTCCAAAAATAAAGGAACTTTTCGTTCCCATATTGGGGAGCAGTGGTTGGGTATACCATACTATATACGAAATAATAGCTAAGTCAGAAAAACTTAGGTTCGTACGAACAGACGCACAAATTTGCTAAGTCTGAAACACTTAGGTGCATATGAATAGATGCACAAATTTGCTAAGTCTGAAACACTCAGGTGCGTACGAACAAACGCGCAAATTTGCTAAGTATGAAAAACTTAGAGGTGTGTGAATAAGTATGAGAAACTCAGACGTGTACGAGCAAACATGCAAATTTGTTAAAGTATGAAATACTTAACTGTGTACGAATAAACACACAAGTCTGCCAAGTACGAAACGCTTGGGCGAGCAAGCACAGTACAAAAAGTGCATATGAATGAACGCACGAAATTGGCCAGGCACGAAGGGCCTGTAAATAAATTTGGTAAGGATTGAGTACGATTGAGGTGTACGAAGAAACACACAAACCCGACTAAGTACGAATACTCAGAGGTGTGTATGAATAAACACACGAAACTAGGGTGTGTGCATGTAAGCACAACAATACTAAGTATGGGAAACTTAGGAAGTAGCTAAGAATGAAAAACTTAAGCTTATGTATGAGATACATAAGAGGCTCATACGAAATTTGGGCAGTTGCGATCGGCGTCCGAGCACGGTATACTCTGGCCACGTCAAAATAACGTCAAGTAATGGGATTACTTAGTAAGAGCACAAATATTGTACTTATTCGGTCCTGGCAAGAACATGCTGAGAAGACTTTACCTCCATGCTGGGGAGCGAAGAGCATTCTTCAGAAATATTCGTTGAGTATGATCAAACTCAGAATCCAGCTGAGTGCGAATAAACTTCGGCCAAGACCATGAAGGGTGCCGAAATCCTATCGAGTATGATTGAACTTAGAATATTGCTAAGTGCGAGAAAACTTAGGTTATAGCAACGAATATTGCTGAAGACTTGCAGAGTATGAATACACTCAGTCCGACAGCACCGAATAATGCTGAGAAAAGCCAAGTATGAATGCACTTGGGCTGCTACCTAAGTACGAATTAACTTAGATGATTCGCCGACATGGATAGGCTCAAACAGTAAGAGTACAAAAAAACTTCGTTGTATTTGGCTATGTGGAGCAAAAACAATGGTAGAGTTAAGTGCCTAGAATTGAAAAGTAACCAAGCACGAAAACTTGGGTGACTACAAGCTAAATTGAAAATAGGTACGAATAAACCTAAACTATGACAACGAAGAATGTCAAAAGTAGACCCCAGTACGGAGAGGCTTGGGGTCCGAGCAGTGAACATTGCTCTGAGCAATAACGCCATTAGTATATGTAAGTGGGTCTAAGCACGTATGTGCTTAGGCCCCGAGCAGTGAATACTGCTCTGAAAATGGCTGGGTATAAATAAACCTAGTCTTGGTAATGAAGAATGCCAGAATATAACAAAATACAAAAAATAGCATTGGGTGATTGCGAGAGCAATATGAACTTGTTAGGCGGCCACGAAGGCGTATTTTTAATTTGCTAGGCGATTGCACAGAGCAATCCGAATTTACTAGACAATCGTGAGGAGCAGTCTGGATCTGCTCGACAGCAACGCATCGCAATTTGAATCTGTTAGGCGATTGCGTGGAGCAATTTGAATCTGCTCGACAATAGCACGAAGCAGTCTGAATCTGCTAGGCGATCTCGCAGAGCAGTGCAAATCAGTTAGGCGCCCTCAAAAAGCCTAACTTAAGTAGTTATGCTATGAAACAAAGGGCCGAGCACCTTTACAGTAAAAAACCTAGAAAGTGTATAGTTATCGGACAACGATGCTCTCGTAATAAACCCATGAGGGAGTGATTACGTTGAAGGAAGGAATCTACCGAGCATGATCAAGAGGAGTGAAAATTATATATTTACAGTTCGAGATTCAGGAGCATGAATTATGATATGCTCTCCTAAGGGTCTGGTGCTAGAGCTGGTTGTTCGGCTAAAGCTTAGTGCTTCGAATGGTGTGGTAGAATATGAAGCCTTGCTGGTCGGGCTATGAAGTGCCCAAAGTACTGAAGGCTAAGAAACTAAGGAAGTTTTCGCATGAGATCCCACGAAGATTGCTAGTATTGAAGGCTAAAAAACTAATAGCTATTTTTCAATGAAGATTGCTTGAAAAATAGCTAAGTACGAAAAAACTTGGGTAGTAAGCAACGAATATTGCTTGCACGTGGCTAAGTATGAATAAACTTAGGCCATGGCAATGAATGATGCCTAAATCCGATCAAGTACGATCATACTCCGAATTTGGCTAAGTATGAATAAACTTAGGCCGTGGCAATGAATCATGCCTAAATCCGATCGAGTAAGATCATACTCCGAATTTGGCTACGTATGAATAAACTTAGGCCATAGCAATGAACATTGCTTTGAGTTGTTAAATGTAAAGATAAAAACATTGGTAGAACAACGATTATGCTTGAGAATTGCTAAGTATGAAACACTTAGGCACAAAAATTACTTAAGTTTATGTACGAGATACATAAGATTGATAAGTATGAAAAACTTAAGGAGCTTTTACGAAATTATTGAGACAATCGAGCAGCCGCGATTGGTGTCCAAGCGTAATATACTCTGGCCACGATGGGCCATCAGTCAAAATAAGGTCTAAGCAGATGGGATTACTTAGTAAGAGTTAGTATTTCTCTTTGCTACAAGTTGCTTTGGTAGAATTACGAAAATAATTGCTTGAAAGAAATTATTTCTAGCAAGTATATTGTATGTGTTTGGCCCTAGCAAGAACAAGCTAAGGATACTTTTTCTCCACACTGGGGAGCAAAGAGCATTCATCATAAATATTTGTTAAGTACAAATAAACTTATATAGGTAGTTCGCCGAGCATGAATAAGCTCATACCTAAGTGCAGATAAACTTGGGCAGTCTGCCGAGCATGAGTAAGACTGGGCAATACCTAAGTACGGACAAACTTAGAAAGCTCCTAAGTATGAACAAACTTAGGTGACAAGCAACGAATATTGCTTGAAAGTTCTTAAGTACGAAGAAACTTAAGCATAATGCAATGAGTATTGTATGAAACTCCTAAGTACGAGAAAGCTTAAAATATTAGGCCACCTGCTAAATGCGAAGAAACTTAAGCATGTCGGAGAGTATGAAGAAAGTCATGTATGAGCAATGAGTAATGCTTATTGGTTTTTTTGGCCTGGTATGAAGATACCTAAAAACTGAAATACAATGAACAAATACCGAATATAAAAAATTGGCATGTAGCAATGAAAGATGCTACAAAATTGCTAAGCATGGAAGAACTTACATCACAGTAATGAACAATGCTGAAGGGCTGCTAGGCATGAACAAGCCTAAGCTTTGCTAGGTACGAAGATACTTGGGTACAACAATGAACAACGTTAAAAAATTACCAAGCATGAAAAGGCTAAGTCAAAGCTTGATAGCAATGGAAAGGGCTAAAGGCTTTGAGAGCCTCACAGGAATTGGACAATAGTGATAAAGATGTGCGTAGGAAATACTGACAAGGTACTGCAACTGAGCAGCGCCACAGGCCCACAAGGCCGTGCCAAACACGTTAAGTGCCACAAAGGGTCAATTATCGAATAAAATTGACCAGCTATCTTAACACCTCTTGAAGTAGGTGCATTGCATTGGTGTGGACTTTGCCAAACATGTGCGCAATGAGTAAGGTTGCTAGGTATGATGCTGTACAGATGGTGCATCTGCAAGGCGGTTAGTGTGCTTTATAGTGTAAATGATAGAGGTAGTGACGCCGAACACGTACTCTGGTCAGCAACACCATGTGAGAATGCGCAGAGATGCCGAACAAAGTCGGACAAATGAAAGAGGTAGCTGAACGGAACGTGTGCATATCTACTTAGTCTTGGATCGTGAATGCCAGGGATGTCATCGTATGACGTGGCTCATTTGATGTCTTTCAAGTTGACAGTGACTTTCATTAGGAACGACAAATCATACTTGAGACGAAAATCCTAGTGGAAGCAAAGGCTCAAAACGAAGTTTGAGAGGAGTACAGGCACTCGCAAAGATTTAAAGTCTTTTTTCAATCAGCAAGCAATAAAGATAGGTGAACCGGACGAGAACCGGGTGACCAAAATAACAGAGACTGTGCCGAATATCACAAACATCAAAGATGCTGAATAGACTTGGATTGGCCCAAGCACGTATAAGACATGTGCTTGGTCAGCTGCACCACACGAAGGTGCACAAGAACATTGCCAAGCACGAGTGCAGGGTGTGCAATGAGGAGAGAATAGAAGAACATGAAATAAGCATGACAGATGAGCAACATCACCGTAGAGGCCGTTTCAGCCTTATCAAGAAAGGTGCGTTGCGCAAACTCGGAAGTGTGGACAACGAGCAAAAATCCATTCAAGGGACTAACCTAGTTGGAGAGCCGTTGTGTTGAATATAACGGACGTCAAATGCATGAGACTGCTGCAAGTAACACAATTGTTGTAAAGGCAGCGGTGAGCTTTAACCGGCATTGATGAATAACAATGACGATCAAAGCTGGGGAGCAATTGGAGAGGATAAAATCCAATTACATAGGAAAATACCCAAGCACGTGCGAACCACGTGCTCAGCTTGGACACCACGTGAGAGTGGCTCAATTTGGGGGGACCACATAAAGGTGCACCAGGTTATAGCCGAGCAGGGTAGGCCATGTGTATGGCCAGAACACCACTACGAGATGATGGCCGGTAGTACCATGAGAGGGTGCACAGGGCCAGTGCCGAGCAAAGTATCTGATCGACAACATCATATAAAGAAGCGCAAGTACATTGCCGAGCTTGGTATAATTATTTAGCTAACCACCTACGTGATAAGGTGGCAACCCGTTATAAAAGAATTTAGAACATCCTCTTACATAATAAAAAATATATCCCGAGAATTAAGGGATTACCATTAAGCTTCCATATTGGACAAGAAGTCCAAAACGGACAAAGAATTCTTACGAGAAGGGGGTTCTGATTGTATTGCTTTATGGGACGAATCCCATAAGAGAAAGGACTCCTAACGTAAAGAGGATCCCGATGTAGGCAAGTATTCCTAATGTGAATAGGATCCTTGCAGAATAAGGAATGCATTGTTATATGGAATGAGTCCCCTATAGGAAAGGATTCCTAATGTCAATAGGATCCTTGGACAACAAGGACCCCACATCTATAAATAAGGTACAACACCTATGAAGAAAGGTACGCTGTAATTCGTGATTTATATGCTTTGCGTGATTTATGGTTTCCTCCGAGTACGTGATATTGACTTAAGCATCGGAGGGCCTTTGCCAACGAGAGGCAAAGGTGCTCTAACCTTTTGTCTGTTTTGCAGTACTAGGGTTCCGGCGAGGGAGCATATTGTTGATCTCATAGAGGCATGGAAATAGCTTACCCGGATTTTTCCCCTCTACACTTATGCTTAATTAGGGTTTTCCATTAGTACGTGATACTAACTTAGGTATCGGAGGGCCTTTGCAACGAGAGGCAAAGGTGCGCTCACCCCTTGTCTGTTTTGCAGATAAGAACTCCGGCGACACAATAGGGTTCCGGCAAGGATCACGAAGTAGCCGTTACAATCTTGTGCTGCTTAAACCCTTCTTAGTTTTTCTGCACTTACACTGGGGGCAGATCAATTGCCCACCGAGCAATTACCCAAGGGTATTGGTGGCCACACATGCAGGAGGATGCCAAGGTCTATGTTAAGATTTGTGAGAAATGCCAGAAGTTCTCACCTATGATAAGAACACTGGCCGAAGATCTGGTACCCTTAACTAGCCCTTGGCCATTTGCCCAGTGGGGAATGGACATCGTGGGTCCACTCCATAAAGCAACAGGAAATCGAAAGTTCCTGTTAGTGGCCACTGATTACTTCTCAAAGTGGATTGAGGCAGAACCCTTGGCCAAAATCACTGAACCCATGATAGAAAGGTTTGTGTGGAAGAGTATTATCACTCGATTTGGAGTCCCTTACTCTTTGATCACAGATAATGGGGCACAGTTCTAGAAAAAGTTCAAGACATTCTGTTCCCAGTATGGAATAAGGAACTATTACTCAACCCCTGCTTACCCTCAGAGCAATGGGCAAGCAGAAGCTTCCAACAAAACCATTCTCGATGGGATCAAGAAAAGGTTGGACAAAGCAAAAGGCAAGTGGCCTGATGAACTGCCCCTGGTGTTGTGGGCCCACCGAACAACGCCTAGGAGGTCTACGGGAGAGACCCCCTATTCATTAGCATATGGTACAGAGGCAGGCATACCCCTGGAAGTTGGACTTCCAACCAATAGGACTGCATTGGTTGAAAGTGGGGGGAATGACAGGGCCTTAGAGATTGAGCTTGATCTGGCCGAAGAGAGGAGAGAAAGGGCCCTGATCCACCTGGCCTCATACCAAGAACAGCTAATGAAAGGCTATAACAAACATGTCCACCCTCGAGAATTTGGTATTGGGGACCTAGTGCTTCGAAAAGTACTTGGCAATACCAAAGTGGCTAATGAAGGAAAGCTAGGAGCAAATTGGGAAGGTCCGTATCGAGTAACTGAAATTGTGGGCATTGGGGCTTATAGGTTGGCAGACCTGGACGGGAACCCGGTGCCAAGGCCTTGGAATGTCCACAATTTAAGAAAGTTCTTTGTTTAAAAAGACTTTTTTATCATTTATTCTGTTTTAGGATTGTGTAATTGTGTGGGAATTACGAAGAAAATTCCTTTGTTTTTACTTCTGTTAGTTGCAAGGGGTACGCGTAACGACTCCTTGAGTTTGAGAATTATGTTTTCGCAGCATATTTGATTTTTCAAGAAATTTTGTTTTTTCTGGTATATGGTTGTCTTTTAACTTATGAATACGAATAATGGTTCAGCTCTCCCTTCTTTGTATTGGGGAGCAGGTAATGAGTATAAACGCCTTAGAACGTACGAATTCGCGTATCAATCATCTTAGTACGAGAAACTTAGATTAACTAAGTACGAAAATCTTAGAATAGGGTTGAATGACTTGTAAACGTACGAATATATGTATTACTTGGACTATACAAGTACGAGAGAAACTTGTATGTACAGAATGCTAAAAACGACAAACTTAACATTCTGTTCAAAGTGCAAGAAACTTATAAGAAGTACGAAATACTTGCTTATTTTTCCAAGTATGAAACACTTGAAGGCTATGAATAGCCGAGCAAATATACAGGCCATACAGAGCCACAGAACAATTGAAAAAGTATGAGAAACTTAATTTCCCGTTTAAGTATGAGAAGCTTAAACATGCAATTCCAGAGTATGAAACACTTGGGAACAAGACATAACGAAATTATGTCTACATACAACTAACCAGCTATGAATAAGACTGGTAATTAGATATCATGCAAACAAAAATCTTAGGTACTTATATTGCATACATGTATATGCACAGATTCCTCTTAAGTATGATAAAACTCGAAATTATGAGCAAGAATGAAAAACTTGTCTCTTTCCCAAGTATGAAAATACTTGATAGTAAAACTATGGAATCTGATTAAATACGAAATACTTAAAGTTCCTTGTTCCCGCAAGTTACTAAGTATGAAAAACTTAGAAGCAACAACTAAGTATGAAAACACTTAGCAACTCAACGTTTGGCCACGAAGGGCCGAGCAAACCAGAGTAACGCCACGAAGGGCCAAATACCAGTGTTAAAAGTATGTTAAAGTATACTGATGCCACGCAGGGCTAAAGATTACGGTCACGCAGGACCAGCAAAATGTTTTCAGATGTTCGGGATAATGGATTAAAACTTACCAGATCAGTCTAGGTTCTGGACCTCGGGGGTGGTGTTGCTTGGAACCTCAGCAACATTGCTGTCTCCAGCTAGTTGTTCCTCCAGATTGACGGTTTCAGTAGTTGTCCCTCCAGTGGTTGATTGCTCAGGATATGCTTCCTGAGACCCAGACTGAGCACCTTGGGACTCCATCTGAATCTCTTCATCTGCATCAGCGAAGTCATCAATCTGCTCCTCAATATCATCCACAGGGGGCTCCTCGGAGTCGTGGGATTGCTGAAGACGTTTGCTGGGCAGATCATTGTCCACCCAAAGTCTAGAATCTTCAGGGGCTCCAATCTTCGTCAGGCACGCCTGCCAGCATACACTCCAGATCTGGTCTTGGATACCGGGCATCTGTTCCACATAGTTTGCTGTTGCAGCATCGAAGGCCTTCTGGAATCCATCTTCGTGGGCTGCTTTCTTGGTGCTGTCAATTTCAGATAGTGCCTGCCGAAGGTTCTCTTCGGCAGTGTCAAGCTTCGCCTTCATCTCATCGGCATCCAGCTTGGCTTTATCTCTCTCTCTTTCCACCCTTGTGACTGATCGAATCAGACGGGTGTTCTCATTCATCAGTCTGATTCTCTCAGCATCTGCTTCCTGAAATCTTTGTCCCAAGGTAACCATCTTTTGGATAAACTAAGAGGGCAGCTAAAGAATTTTTCAGTATGCAGTTAAGAAATTATGTACCTCAAGAATGGTGGAACAAAAGTTGAAGGAAATGAATAAAAATACCTTAATTCCACTAACGAGACCGGTGGAAACAAGCCGATCAGAAGCAGATGAGGACTCCTTCTACATATCCGCAGGAAGTAGCAGACTCTGAGCAAGGGCTAGTGCGGTCTTCGTCGAGTTTGCACTGTCCCCAACATTCATTGGGCGGTCCCCCCTCACGAGTCGAGGGGCCCAGGCCTCGTGGACTACCTGGGTGACCGATGAGGGAGTCTCCAGATTTGGTGTAGGAGTTTGTATGTCTAAAGGCCCGGCTTCCTGATGCCTTGGGCGTTTGTCCTGGTGGGCATCAGAAGCCTCAAGGGAACCATCTTGTTCCCGAGGAGATGAGGAGGACCGAGGTCCAGGCCCTCTGGTACGACGAGGTGCCGGAGGGGCAAGGCCAGTGGAGGCCACCCTGCCCGGAGCACCACGTCCCCGAGGAGAGATAATGAGAAGGGTGCTGAGATTTAGAGGTTGGTAAGACATGGTACCTGAAACTGGTGGGGATGGAGAATATCCTGCTGAAGACGACTGACTGGTGTCTTGTTGAAAGGTTGATTGTTCGGGCTGTTGTTGGATGGTCTCTTGGTGACGAGAGGACCTTCTAAGGATTAAGCGTGGTAGAGGGATCCCTTCGGAGATTGGAACCTCTCCTAGCTGTCCGGCGATTGTTACCCCAGCACCTGGCCTCGAACTCCTGGGTTGGGGAGCAGTCGAGGTGGATGCACCGCTGGTACTTGGGTTCGCAAGTCTTCTATCAATGAAGCCCCTATAGGCTGGATCGTAGCCTAGTAAAATGCTTGCGTCACGTCCCCGTCCAGCAGTGCGTGTACCTGGAACCCCTTTGTACTTTAGAACTATGTTGATGTCCCCTGTTCGGATGTAGCTGGGTTCCCTGGTTGGACGTTTGTTAGCGTTTGTTGTTGAAATAACAAAGCAAAAGGGAAATGTTCAGAGATATGTCTTCAGTATGGAGGGATAAGTAAAACAAACTGAAACATAAAGGAAAGAACAGAAATTAGAAGCGTACGTGGGAAGCCCCATTCGTGGGGAACATAGACACCCACCACTTGGCCATCTTCCCCCATAGGCTCGAAGGCTCCAGTTACGTAGAGGAAATCCATCTCGTGATCCCGAGCAGAGTCTGGTAGGTTAAGCACGAAGCGCTTATCTGCCTTTCTCACTTTTAGGTAATAAGTATTGTATTCTCGGTTCAATACAATACTATACCACCACTGGATATCCCAGATTCCTAACTGGGTCCCCAGAATCCTATTTAGAGCTATTCCCATCACTAATCTGAAAAAATTAGTGGACACTTGCATGGGATTGAGTCTGTACCAGTTAAGGGTTCGACGAAGTAGTGGGTCAAGGGGGAAACGAACTCCACCCTCGACAATAGCCACGATTGGGATACATGTTCTATCCCATTTACAGGCATTCCTAATCGCACCCAGAGGGGCGAGTTCTAAACCCACAGTATCTGGGATGTTGTAATCTCTCCTAAAAGCTGCCATTGCAGCCGGGGTTTCACAGAGCTTCCTGAACTTTCCAGGCCTAGGCTCACTATTGTCATCCGCCGTGGATACTACGAAGAGTTCTACGGTGGTAAAGCAAAATCTGGAAAATGGAGATGAGCAGAGCCCTAACTAAAGAACGAATTTGAGAACGAAGTCTCAAGATGAAATGAAAACGAAGTAAGAATGAGAGTCTTACAGAGATGAAGTGAGGATTTCCTAGGGTGAAATCGAGTTTTTGCAGACGACGGCAATGGCGGACTGAAGATGAGCAGTCTTCGTCTGGTTTTAGAGAGAGAGAGAAGTTGAGATTCGAGTTTTTGGGTAAAAAACCCAAAAAGATACCCTTTTTTGGGTTTAAAGGTGAAAGACGGAGACGAAACGTCTCCTCTAACGACGTTACATGAAAAGTAACGGCCACAGAAGGAGGATGGCTGACGTTCAAACGGCGTTTGGCTAAGACGTCAGTTCGAATTCAATGCGAGGCGTACGAAGTACGCCACGTGGAGTCATTATTTCGAGAAAATCATGACTAAACCGCCAAAAGACATCAATGGGAGCCCAATGACTATATCTGCACGGGATCTGGTTTGTTCGGCCTGAAATTCGTTCTTTTAGCTTTACTCATCATCTTCGAACAGTAGTAATGAGCAAAAGCTGGGGAGCAATTGTAGGGAGGTGTTCCCGAACAGGTACAAATAGTGGCCGAACACGTGATGTGCCAAACCCGTGTAATGAGGAAAGTGATATGGGACTCCATATAAGATGAACGGCGGCGTAAAGATCCGGTGCGCCAAGAGGGCACCTGATTAGACAATCTGTTCGGCTGAGATGGCCCAGTGACATGAGAAGTCATTAGGTGGTACAGTTTGTTCGGCTTAGGTTGGCCAGTGACATAAGAAATCATTTACTTATGAAGTTTGTTCGGTAGAAGCATGTGCCGAACAGATAGAGTCATCTATTGAAGCAAGGCCTTAAGAGATAAGGTGGAGGAGGTATTCTAGAAGAAGAATCCAATGTACGGTAAAGATAAGTAAGGAGACGGTCCTATTGAGGAACGAGTTCGAGAGCGAGAAGAGACCCTATGAGGAAGGGATCTCGGTTGATTGGGCAAGAGATTCCCAAAAGAGCCAGGCTTCCTATACGTGACAGGGGATTTGGGCAACAAGGATGCTTGGAAAGCAAGCATGCTCATATCTACAAATACGAGATAAACCTAGAGGAAAAAGGTACACAATAAGTTGCATTGGTTCCATACTTTCCTACTGATAATTAGGGTTTTGATACAGTACGAGATACTGTAGACACCTCCCAAGCGGGGCATCGCCATACAGATTGATCACGTTGTGTTTGCTCGATTGGTTGCTCATTTCATAAACCAAGATCATGGACATTCCCATGGCTAGGAACATCGCCACATGATAATGGTTATCATCAAATAGAGTCGCCACCCAGTTTATTAAAACTGGGAAAATAGATAGAGATTCTGGATACGGGAGCCAAAAGTACAATAAGGGGAAGGTGTTAGGCACCCCTCTTTGCCCAGTCGTGAGACTGGCCCATAATCGTTCAACATAAGACATATAGATGCTTTATTTAATTCTAACACATAGTCTGTTTAGTTATTCCTTTAAACAGTAAGCAAAGTGAGCCAGTGCGATAAATAAGCATGCATCAGAAAAGCAGGAAACAAACAAAACTGTCCCAGGGAAATGGATCCCACGGCCGGTGAATGGATCTCACGGCCGAGGGATCCTCCTGGTTTTATTTATCGGCCGAGGGATCGAAACCCCGGTCGATGTTCTTCCTCACACCAGACAGAAAAGTTTAGCAAATGATTTAAATGCTACGGTTAGCCATAAACGCGATAAGTAAAACAAACCAGAGGCCGTTGGGCCTCACCACCTTGATCCCTCAGTTGCTTGATTGCTTCGGATTTGATTGTGATTGACTGACTGCTTGATTGAAAACCCTAGGGTTAGGGTTTGAACTTCGGGGTTTGATCGCCAGATTGACGGCTGCCTTCGGAAAGTTAGGGCTTTTGGAGTATGGGATTGAGGGAGTATTTCTGCAGAGTTTCGAGGTTTGATTGAGTGTGTGGGTATCTTAATTTCTGTGTGTTAATTTCGGAACCCAAAGGCTCCTTTATATAGGCATAGGGATGACTCACTCCGGCCAATCAAATCACGAGATGGCAATTGCAATTGCAATGCATCTCTAACTCTACGTCGTGATCTCCGAACGTAGCCCGAACGCATCGGAAAGGTAGTGTAGTTGGATCAAACCAAACGTCTGACAGAACGTTCCAGAGTCTGGAAAAAGGTCGATCTGGCGGCCGAGCAAAGGATGTCGCGGCCGTGGAATGGATGTCTCGGCCGAAGGATAGATCTTGCGGCCGAGGGATTGATCTCTCAGGGAGATTTTGCTGGCAACAGGTTGCTCGGGCGAGGGATTGATGTTATGGCCGTTAGATCGATATTACGGCCGTCAGATGGATTCTCCTAGGCTGCTGTATTTCTGTCTGAAAGGTTGTATGGCTCTGAATTGGGTCCTCTAAGTGGTCAAAGTTCTCACCGAAAGTCCTAAGGTCCTCAAAGAAGCAATCATCAATCATTGTATCCATTTCATCATCGGGATTGTCCCAAGGTGGGACTTGAAATAATCGTTAGGCCAAATTGGGGTGTCTACAGATGCCCCTCTTTGACTGAACTCAGACGGATCGCGAGACATGTTTGAGTAAGAGTCAAAGCTGTAAAAAGCAACTCAATTTGGTCCAACCACTATTCCAAGGGGTTTTCGAAAAAGGTTTTGTTATGGTCGGGCCGGGAGGCTGCCTACGTATTCCACAAGGGAAATTCAGACCAACCGTAGTTCGGGCGAAAAATGTTTTGTTATGGTCGGGCCCGGAGGTTGCCTACGTATTCCACAAGGGAAATTCAGACCAATCGTAGTTCAGGCAATAAAGAAAAATAAAAAGTTTGGAGGGTTAGAGACAGACACTACAACAAAAATTGTGTAAGGGGACGAATTTTTTTCGTCGGCAAAGAGGCAAAATTCGTCTCCAAAGGAATCGGCTACGAAAAAATTCGTCGACTTTAGTTTCACGCAAAAGGTCCCCTGACGACGAATTTTGTATTTCGTCGGCTTTTTGGCTTTTGGCGAGGAATTTTTTCATCGGCAATATTTTTTTTGACGACGAAAAAAAAATTCGTCGTAATGAGTGATTTTTCCGAAAATTAAGAATACCCTTCTATGCTAGCGCCATTTTCAGCCCCTACCGAGTTTCGAACCCTATACCTCTTTCATGCGTGACATGAACCCAACCGCTACACCAGCACACAACTTGTTATCAAAGGCATAATATTTATTATATATACTATTTACAACTCGTTTTTTTTCCTAACCACCACCACACCCCCAATACAACCACCACCACTTCACCACCACCAAAGGTGAGACCTCAACCACTGCACCACCACCACCACCACTACAACACAACCACCACCACCACCCACACCACTCCACCCCTCCTGAGCGTGAGAGTAAGGCTCCATTTGGATGAAAAAGACACTTAATGACTTATTTTGTCATTATTCAAAAACAAATTGCATTTGTTAATTTTGGGTCAAATTTTTGTGACTTATTGATTCGTCTCGATGAGAGGAATTGAAAAGGTATAAAATTTTAATCAAAACTTTAATTTTTTTTTAAAAAGACAACAATAAGTCAAAAAACTGCGAGTTTTTATCTTAATGTTTTATTTTTCCGATTTCTCTCATAAAAAAAATTCATAAGTCAAAAATTTGACGCAAAACCAACAAATGCGATTTTTTTTTGAATAAAGACGAAAAAATAAGTCACTTTCTTTTTCATCCAAATGTAGCCAATTCTTGGGCTCCCTAGTGACTAGTCCCCATCATTTTTTTCATTTATCTTTTTATGATCAGGTATTTGAGTTAGAGTTAATTACGCACATTTCAATTAGTTGTAAAAAATAAAATTTAATGTCCACTATCGACGACGAAATTTGAAATTTGTCGCCCGAGGGTACTTATTGCCGACGAAATTTAAAATTCCTCGCCTATGGGTACCAATTTGCGACCGAATTTTTTTCCTCGCAAAAAAAATCACTTTTTACGATGAAAATCTAATTTCCTCGCCAAAAGGTGTCATTTGGCGACGAATTTAGATTTCGTCACCAGTTTTCGTCGCAATAGACCATTTTTGTTGTAGTGAGAAGACGTACCTTAGGGCTTAAAAAGCCGTAGTGTGACGTACCTGGACTGAGCCAGGGTTTTGGCGAAGAGTAGTTGAAGGAGCACGGGGCTGCCTGGGGAGTTTTTGCGGAGAGCTTCCTTAGTATTTTGGGGTAGATCAGTACACTGCAGGTGCGTTTGCTTTTCTTGATCATCCTTACTTTGACTGAAAGGAGCTCGGTAGAGTAGCCTATTCTTGCGAATGAGCTGGAAGGGATTGATGTAATAGGGTGGAATCCAAACCATCTGCTGGGATGAGTTGGACGCCGGTTGTTTCTGAGATGTAGGGGAGGCGCAGGGCCAGTAGCTGGAGCACGGAGCTTTTGGAGATGAGGGAACCGAGGCACGGAGCCGGTTGTAGTCATGAGGCGAGAGCCTGAAGAGTGATGGAATCGAGGCGTGGAGCCTATTGCAATCTTGAGGCGAAGGCCTGAGGGGATTGGTTTGATAAGACCGAAGCGCGGAGCTGGTGTTGATCATAAGGCGAGAGCCTGAGGTGATTGATAGGACCGAAGCGCGGAGCTGGTGTTGATTATAAGGCGAGAGCCTGAGGTGATTTGCTAGGACCGAAGTGCGGAGCTGGTGTTGATCATAAGGCGAGAGCCTGAGGTGACTAGATTGAGGCGTGGAGCCTGCTGTGGTTTATGAGGCGGAGGCCTGAGGTGAGCTTAGAGCTTGATGGGACCGAAGCGCGGAGCTGGCATTGATCAGGATGAGAGTTTGTGGTGTCAGAGCTTTGAGCTTGACGTGATGAACCGAAGCGCGGAGCTGGTATAAGGCAAGAGCCTGAGGTGAAGGAACTGAGGCATGGAGCCTGAAGTGCTTGAGGCATGGAGCCTGTATGCAGTCTTGAGGCGAGGGCCTGAGTTGTCGGAGCTTAGAGCTTGACGTGATATGAACCGAAGCATAGAGCTGGTTGCATTCTGATGGTCTGCGCACGGAGCTTTTCCATCATAAGTGTGGGCGTTGGGCCGATCAATAAAACCGAGGCATAGAGCCGGTTGATTGCAGGGTTGACCTGTTTCATGAGAGATATGCAGAGTGTATATGTGTGATGATGGTTGTTAGATGTGAACAGATATGATGCAGACTCGATGTGAAAATGTTGATGCAAATGTGCACGGGCCCGTGCGTGTGTGTTTGTTTTAAGCTTAGAGCTTCTTATCAAGTTCCGGACTTGAGCATTCAGAGCGTAGAGCTCGAGCATTCGGACGGCAGAATCCGAGCATTCAAAGTACAGGCTTTGAGCGTCCAGTACACAGTGGTTGGGCATCCAAGCGTAGAGCTTGAGCATTCAAGTGTATAACTTGAGCATCCAGTACACAGTGGTTGGGCATCCAAGCGTAGAGCTTGAGCATTCAAAAATGTTAGATTTTTTAGCATTCAGACGTAGAGCCTGAGAATAAATGTCTTGATTGTTGGGACGGCGTAGAGCCTGTTGCTTGTTTACGGCTTCGAGCCAGTTGAGATGTTGGGCACAGGCTTCGAGCCTGTTAAGAACTTGATTGGGTACGGCTTCGAGCCAGTTTGAGACAATGGGCTTAGAGCCGCTGGATTGGTTGTTATGGCTTTGAGCCAGTTGAGATAATGGGCCTGGAGCCGCCAAGTCGGGTGATTATAGGCATAGAGCCTGTTGCCGTGATAGTGAGCATAGAGCATGCTAAGATAAGGGGCTTTGAGCCGCTGGGTGATAGTAGACGTAGGCTTCGAGCCTGTTGAGGTAATGGCTTGGAGCCACTTGAGGTAATGGGCTTTGAACCGCTGAGATTGCTTGTAACGGCTTCGAGCCATTTGAAATAGTAGGTACAGGCTTCGAGCCTGTTGAAGTAACGGGCTTTGAACCGCTGAAATGGTTGTTATGGCTTCGAGCCGCTGAGTGTTTCAATTTGCTTTGGCCAGCAGTTTGTGGAGAGAGATTTTCCTCATGCTTGGATATGCCCCCGAGGCTAATTTTGATCACATTGTATTGGCTCGGGGATGCCCCCAAGGCTATTTGGTTGGTTGAGGACTTGGAAGTCATGATGGCTTGAGCTAGTGCACCGAGCAAAATCTGCTGTTGCTGAGGGAATTTGATTAAGGGGGCCAGGAGATCGATCTCTCGGCCGAAGGATTGATGTTTCGGCCGAGGAATTGATGTCTCGGCCGCTTAATCGATTCATTTCCAGGGGCCTATAAAAGGTCACGGCCTCAGCCGTTTTATTCCATTTCTCTCTTTCCTCGGTTTCTCTCTTCATCCGAAAAACCCACCGAAAACTCCTCTCACCCTTTCTCTTTGTTTCCGACAGCTCTGGGCTATGGATGATACGCTGACGTGGCTTGCGCACGCGGAGGGAGACCGCGTTTGCTTTTTGGTCCTGTCTTGATGCTTGATTTGGGACCCTCGCATGGGTATGCTTGATTATGGGCCCTCGCATGGGTGGCTTGCTTCCGTGATGCGGAGCTCCTGGCGTGGCGGTGGCACGCGGTGTGGTGGTTTTTCTGGGCCATGTGGTGTCCCTTCTGCACCGTAGTACTCCTTTGGTATACATCGCCCCAGGGGTTTCCTCTTCTTTTTTGCAGCTGGTCTCTTTTGTTCGGACCACCAGAGGGTTCGACATCCTCTTCTGCTTCCTCTTTTTGTTTCTTTCTTTGTTTCTCTTCCTGCATAGGTTAGTTCGACAGGAAATCGATGTATAGCTTGTTTAGGAAGTGTGAGATGATCCACCTTGTGATGTAAAAAGCCTTCGATATATGAAACAAAAACCTTTTGCTCTGCGATTGTGATTGTACATGCTGTTTTTACGTTGTTTGCGTGTGATATCCAATCGAAACGAACTGAACCGTGGGAACAGTCTGTAAAATAGCCGTTCTGGTGGCCGACCAAATGATTATGCGGCCGAAACTTCGATCTGGCGGCCGAAGGATCGTTTTTGTTTGCCTGGGTTTGACTTGCAAGTCAACCCTATTATCTACGGGCCGATGGATTGATCCCACGGCCGCCTTATCGAAATACCGGCCGAGAGACCGACTAAATTTCCGAGGATTAAGAATCCGATTCCGATTCGAACTAAGACTCGACCTAGTCTTATAAGTATGCGTTCTACGAACCCGATAGCATTGTCAGCAGCAATTCTTTGCACATGGCACAACCAGTCCTCGATCAGTGGTTGGATTCCTTTAATGGCCTTGACCGTCTGCACTTTAAGTCCTTTGGCATGGACTTCCTCTTTTCCCTTCGCCACATTCCCGTGAATTTTGCTTTCCTTAGGGCAGCCGCTAGTTTGTGGGATCCTGATTTTCACGTCTTTCGATTTAAGAGGGAGGAGTTATGTCCTACCATCGAGGAATTTGCAGCCATCATGGGTCATTCGGATAGAGAGGGTTTCATTGTCCCTAATCCTTTGTTCAACCGTGGTGATTTCCTGAAGGATTTACTCCAAGTTCAGAAACATGAAGTTAAGTTCTTCCTAGTGAAAGGGAGGCTGGAGATTCTGCAACTCATCCAGCGTTTTGGTGCGGCTGAGGCGCATCGCCAAGTTTCCCTACAGAAGTCGTGCTTTCATGCATTGTGCATTTGTCTCCTTCATTACCATTTGCTTGGCCCTTCCTCTGGTCATGCTGATCCTATATTGCTTAACCTTGCTCAGCAAATTGGAAACCGTGTGGGTTTCGCTGGTTTAGTATTGGCAGAGACCTTGATGGGTCTAGATGTGATGAAGGGTAGTCCTACAGCTTAGTTCTCAGGCAGTCCCTTGCTATTACAGGTTCGCTCTTTTATTTGTTTCATTTGTCAGATTTATCTTTTCACTCATCACTCTTTTGTTTTGACTCACATGTTCTCTCAGCTCACAATTTTCCCTTTTTCTCTAGGTATGGTTGTTTGAGAAGCTAAAAGTGTGGGATGCGCCGGAGCGACTTCCTTACAATCCAGACCAATGCACGGAGCGTCACATGGTTAAACAGTTCCCAACTGAGGCTGCTTGGGAAGCGTGGATGAAGACTTGCAGAGGTGATTGGATTCAATGGGTTTGCCCCTGGTATGGTATCGAGAGCATGACCGCGAGTACCATGAACCACTTTGGTGTAGCAGTGATTGGCATTACCCGAGTTGTTTTCTACTTCCCTGCTCGCTTTCAAAGGCAATTTGGGGCTGAACAAGCCGCAATCTTGGGTGACCCTGAGTACACCGCTTCTAAGATCCATGATGCCAACTTCCGTCGCAATATGCTGCGTCTTTGGCCAAATAGAGTGATGCAGGAGGTTGCTGAGAGCTTTGTTGCCAAGCTATTGGGTTCTTACAAACGCTGGTTGAAGAAAAACCTTTTGGAGGATAGTAGTGCAAAGAGAAGGAAGACCTAGAGATCGACGCTTTGCTTATGTTTTTCGAAAGATGTTTGTTTGATTCTAGCTTTCATGGATTAAGAATCGTTTAGGTTTGCTTTGTCCTTTCTCTTTGGAAATAATAAAACATTTGGTCGTTTTATTTGAAGATGTTATTGCCATGATTTGATAGCGAACATGCTTTAGGATAGACCTAGAAATTTTGGAAATGATGATGATAGCAGTGGCCGAATCTCAAACCTAGAGATTGCCTACGTATCCCATGGAGGGAATCAGGCCACGAACGTAGTTCCAACAAAGGGGATTTGTTTTGTTTTTAGTTAGGGTCCACTCGGGTATTTTCCTCTCCTTTTGTGCTCTAATTTTTGCCTAAAAACCGCCCTTGCGGGTTTTCGGTCTAGCGAGCGTTTTATTTATGCCTTAGTTTTTGCCTAAGCCGCCCTTGCGGGTTTTCGGCCTAGCAGGCTGCTCTAATTTTTGCTTGGATCCGCCCACCCTTGTGGTTTTCGGTCCAACGAGCATCTCTTAGGGGTAATACTTCCTCAACTTGTCAATGTTGACTGGCGTTGCGAATTCCATTCCATCCAAGTCTGCAATGTATGCTGCTCCTCCAGAAAGTATGCGTTTGATGAGGTAGGGGCCTCCCCAGTTTGGTCTAAACTTGCCCCTTGGGTCCGAGACGTGGCGACGAATCGCTTTGAGCACCATGTCTCCTACCTTGACGTCCCTAGGTTTCACCTTTTTGTTGAACGCTCGTGCAATGCGGCGTTGATACCCTTGTACATGGTATAAAGCCCTCAATCTCCTTTCGTCTAGTAGTGCCAACTCGTCGTAGCGGTTTTGAACCCAGTCTTCTTCGATCATTCCAGTCTCAGCTAGAACTCTTAATGAAGGTAACTCCAGTTCGATAGGCAAGACAGCTTCCATTCCATAGACCAGAGAGTAGGGAGTGGCCCCAGTTGAAGTCCTTTCAGTTGTTCGATATCCCCATAGCGCCAGAGGTAGCATTTTTGGCCAGTCCGTGTAAGTGTCGGTGGTCTTCCGCAGAATCCTCTTAACATTCTTGTTTGCAGCTTCAACTGCTCCATTAGTTTGAGGTCGGTAAGTAGATGACCGATGATTTTGTATCCCAAATTCGGCGAAAAGCTTCTTTGTCGCCCCCTTGAAGTGCGATCCATTATCACAGACAAACTCGTGAGGTATACCATATCGATAGATGATATTAGTGCGAATGAATTTGGCCACATGTGTGGCTTTGAGGGTAGCATAAGAGGCTGCCTCTACCCATTTGGTGAAGTAGTCGATGGCCACCAGAATGAACTGATGTTTGTATTTCCCCTTTGGATTTATGCTTCCAATGACATCTATCCCCCAAGTGGAGAATGGCCAAGGGGACGTCATGCTGTATAGTTCTGTAGGGGGAATACGCATACGATCAGCATGAGTTTGGCATTTGTAACATCGGCGGACATAATTAGCGCAGTCGGCTTCCATTGTAGTCCAGTAATATCCTTGACGCAGGATCTTCTTTGCCATCGTTGCCCCATTCATGTGTGGCCCACAAATTCCTTCATGTATTTCCTCCATTACCCTGCGGCTGTCCTCTGTCGTGACGCAAAGTTGACTTGGACCCAAGTGTGCCCTTCGGTATATTGCTCCTCCACAGATTACAAACCGGGCAGCAAACTTCCGTAGAGCTGTTTTGTCCTTTGAGGTAGCCTCGGATGGGTATTCCCCTTTTTCCAGGAATTCTTTCACGTCTTCGTACCATGGCTTGTCATCGTCTTCACCTTCCTCGGTAAAGGTACACTCACATGCTGGTTTAACCTTTTGTTCGATCATGAGAGGCCGCATTGTGAATCCCAGGGATATTTCGACCATAGACGCCAATGTCGCCAGTGCATCTGCAAATCTATTGCTCACTCGAGGAGTGTGTGTGAAGATAACATAATCGAATTGTGGAATTAGATTTTCCAGCACAGAGTGATATAGCTTCAGTGTATCCTCCTTGACCTTCCAGTCTCCTCTTGCTTGAGATACCACCAGGTTTGAATCCCCAGTGACTTCTACCCTTTTTGCTCCTAGCTCCAGGGCTGCCTCCATTCCAGCAATACAAGCCTCATATTCAGCTTGGTTGTTAGTGACTTCAAACCTTAGCTTATATGACAAAGGGATGTGAGAGTCGTTTGGGGAAACTAGCAATACCCCTATGCCATATCCACATTGGTTTGATGCTTCATCAAAGTAAAGTTGCCAGGTGTCGTCTAAGAGACATAAGATATCTTCGTCGGGGAACATGAAGTCCTCTGCCTCGGCCTCTGTCACAGGGTGATCCGCCAAGAATTCTGCCACAGCTCTTCCTTTTACTGATTTCCTTGTCATGTATTTGAGGTCGAACTCCGCTAGCAGCAATAACCACCTAGCTAGCTTTCCGATAAGTGCTGGCTTTTCGAAAAGATACTTGATTGGGTCTAAACGAGAGACTAGCACCACCGGATGTGCTAACAGGTAGTGCCTCAGTTTCTTTGTGGCCCATACTAGCCCCCAACAGGTTTTCTCGAGGGGAGTGTACCTTGTCTCATAATCCATCATTTTCTTGCTGAGGTAGTATATGGCGCACTCTACTTTGGCGTCGTTTTCTTGCGCTAGCATACATCCCATGGACGTGTCTGTTACTGAGAGATACAGAATCAATGGCTTCCCAGGGATGGGTGGCGATAGTACAGGTGGATTCTGAAGGTATTCCTTGATTGCCTCGAATGCTTGCTGACAGTCTTGGCTCCATTCAAAATCCGTACCTTTCTTCAGTAGCTTGAAAAGAGGTTCACAGGTGGTTGTGAGCTTGGAAATGAACCTGCTGATGAACTGTACCTTCCCTAAGAAGCTCCTTACTTCCTTCTCTGTCCTAGGTGGTGATATCTCCATGATAGCCTGTATCTTGGAAGGATCTACCTCGATTCCTCTTTGAGTGATGAGGAATCCCAACATCTTTCCAGCTGTTACCCCAAAAGTGCATTTTTGAGGGTTAAGACGTAGCTTATAATTCCTAATCCTCTCAAAGAACTTTTGGAGTGCTCCATAGTGTCCTTCCCTTTCCTTTGATTTGACTATCATATCGTCGACATACACCTCGACCTCTTTGTGCATCATGTCGTGCAGCAGTGTTGTGGCCATCCTCTGGTAAGTGGCTCCAGCATTCTTCAACCCAAACGGCATTACTCGGTAGCAGTAAGTTCCCCAAGGTGTAGTGAAGGTGGTTTTCTCTCTATCCTCAGGAGACATAAGAATTTGGTTATACCCAGAAAATCCGTCCATGAAAGATAGCAATGCATGGCCTGCGGTGTTATCCACTAGCTCGTCTATGTGAGGTAATGGGAAGTCATCTTTCGGGCTGGCTTTGTTGAGATCTCGGAAATCTACACAGACCCTGATTCCTCCATTTTTCTTTGGTACGGGAACGATGTTTGCTACCCATTGTGGATATTCGGTGACTATGAGAAAACCGGCGTTGATTTGCTTAGTGACTTCTTCTTTTATCTTTAGGACCCAATCAGGGCGCATACGTCTCAGTTTTTGTTTAACTGGTTTTGCATCGGGATGAAGAGGAATTTTATGTTGAACAATTTCAGGGTCTATTCCAGGCATGTCCTCATAAGACCAGGCAAAAACATCTTTGTATTCTTTTAGCAAAAGGATTAGTTTTTCACTTTCCTGAGGGGATAGTGCGGCACCAATTTTAACCATTTTGGGCTCGTTTACAGAGCCTATGTTTGCTGTGATTATTTCCTCAGAAAAAGGTTTAGCGTGCCTTTCCTCCTCTCTCTCGATGAATTCTAGAATTTCTTTTGGAATTTCTTCCTCAAAATTTGGTTTGTCGAAATCCACACAATTGATCATAGGCAAAGTGAAATACTCTAAATCTTCCTTCTCATTGCTAAATTTATCAAAAGACATTTCAGAGTCGAACTCAAAGTAAATGCTATTCCTTGGCACTTTGACCAGGTTTTCCTCACTAGACTTAGTAGTTTCAAAGGATGAAAAACTTGACTCGGACTGAGTCGACTCGGAGTCGGAATCGGAATCAGAACTAAGATCAGAATTAGCGCTTCTCATTTTGTATTTTAGAGTGTGTTCCATAGTCCAGTTAGGGTAAGCCCCTTTTTCAGCATCCACAATCAGTTCAGAGCAGTCTTTTTCATCACCAAGGTCGATCACCAGTACTTCACTGTCACCTTGATTCGCACTTTCATCATTGTCACCCTGCAAGTCTTGGAGGGCCATTTGATTTGCTATTGCTGTTATTTCCTCCAATTGAGCTTCAATTTCGGCTTCGTCGCTGTTGTCGACCCGTCGTGTGCCAACAAAGCCCCACCAATTACCAAAGCTGTCTATGATGGGATGGATCACCCTTATTTCATTGTTGGTGACCCCCTCATCAAAGAGCAGGTTCAGTGATATTTCGTCTAGTGGATCATTGTCGACAGCCTCTTCTTCCTTTGCCTCTTCAGTCTCGAGGTTGTTGACCTCGTCTATTGGCCAATAATCATCGGTAGGTGCATAAGGGTCATAAAAGTAGATTGGAACCCTGCGAAGCCCTTCTTCTTCAATCAGGTCTTCTACCTCTTCCTCGTAAACTGTTCCAGCGAACATGACATGGTCATCTTCAATGATAGCCACCATAGGCTTTGGTTGATTTACTGGAGTGATGTATTCAGAGGGGTTGAAATCTTCAACAGCAAAGTGGAGCGGGCCAGACAGCTTGGTGACAACTTGAAAGTGCGAATGAGACGTGAACAATGATGCAGTCATTTTTCCTGAAAAAGGTTTTTGCTTTAGTCAGATTGATTAATCTTACTTACTGATTATTTGACTTAGAGAGATTCCTAAGGTTTAACCTGCAAAAGAGAAACTTTACAACATACACATATACAATGGGTGTGAGGAAGAACTTTCGCAAGTAGAATGCAAGTAGGTTCCTAGCCTGCAGGTTCATGTCTTAGTTTGATAAGTTCTATGGCTTTCTAAAACATGCAAGGTTTTGGTAGTCTCAGGGTGCTCCGTTGTCAAAGGGCACCAATCCTCTCACCAGCCCATCATAGGCGGTGATTGGGTGATTTCCTTTTTAATATACCACTAGGTACGAGTGACTGTGGAGTTTGCTGGAACCCCCAACATAGCCTGTGTCATGCCGGGATATCAGGTGAACTCAACGGGTTGCCCGCTCGATGCATATGATAAATGAATTAGACAAGGCATGTATTAGTCTTATGTTGAACTTTTTGGTTATGGCTCTCAATTCCCCAGCAGAGTCGCCAAAAACTGTAGACACCTCCCAAGCGGGGCATCGCCATACAGATTGACCACGTTGTGTTTGCTCGATTGGTTGCTCATTTCATAAACCAAGATCATGGACATTCCCATGGCTAGGAACATCGCCACATGATAATGGTTATCATCAAATAGAGTCGCCACCCAGTTTATTAAAACTGGGAAAATAGATAGAGATTCTGGATACGGGAGCTAAAAGTACAATAAGGGGAAGGTGTTAGGCATCCCTCTTTGCCCAGTCGTGAGACTGGCCCATAATCGTTCAACATAAGACATATAGATGCTTTGTTTAATTCTAACACATAGTCTGTTTAGTTATTCCTTTAAACAGTAAGCAAAGTGAGCCAGTGCGATAAATAAGCATGCATCAGAAAAGCAGGAAACAAACAAAACTGTCCCAGGGAAATGGATCCCACGGCCGGTGAATGGATCTCACGGCCGAGGGATCCTCCTGGTTTTATTTATCGGCCGAGGGATCGAAACCCCGGTCGATATTCTTCCTCACACCAGACAGAAAAGTTTAGCAAATGATTTAAATGCTACGGTTAGCCATAAACGCGATAAGTAAAACAAACCAGAGGCCGTTGGGCCTCACCACCTTGATCCCTCAGTTGCTTGATTGCTTCGGATTTGATTGTGATTGACTGACTGCTTGATTGAAAACCCTAGGGTTAGGGTTTGAACTTCGGGGTTTGATCGCCGGATTGACGGCTGCCTTCGGAAGGTTAGGGCTTTTGGAGTATGGGATTGAGGGAGTATTTCTGCAGAGTTTCGAGGTTTGATTGAGTGTGTGGGTATCTTAATTTCTGTGTGTTAATTTCGGAACCCAAAGGCTCCTTTATATAGGCATAGGGATGACTCACTCCGGCCAATCAAATCACGAGATGGCAATTGCAATTGCAATGCATCTCTAACTCTACGTCGTGATCTCCGAACGTAGCCCGAACGCATCGGAAAGGTAGTGTAGTTGGATCAAACCAAACGTCTGACAGAACGTTCCAGAGTCTGGAAAAAGGTCGATCTGGCGGCCGAGCAAAGGATGTCGCGGCCGTGGAATGGATGTCTCGGCCGAAGGATAGATCTTGCGACCGAGGGATTGATCTCTCAGGGAGATTTTGCTGGCAACAGGTTGCTCGGGCGAGGGATTGATGTTATGGCCGTTAGATCGATATTACGGCCGTCAGATGGATTCTCCTAGGCTGCTGTATTTCTGTCTGAAAGGCTGTATGGCTCTGAATTGGGTCCTCTAAGTGGTCAAAGTTCTCACCGAAAGTCCTAAGGTCCTCAAAGAAGCAATCATCAATCATTGTATCCATTTCATCATCGGGATTGTCCCAAGGTGGGACTTGAAATAATCGTTAGGCCAAATTGGGGTGTCTACAGATTCTAACTTAGGCATCGGAGGGCCTTTGCCACGAGAGGCAAAGGTGCGCTCATCCCTTGTCTGTTTTACAGGTTAGGGTTCAGGCGAAGGTACTAGGGCTCCGGTTGAACAGCACGTGAACGAAAGAGATTCAGCACTGTTCTAGGTACTATCAATTTTTCTCCACCTACAAAACCTATCTCTTTTGAAGCTACCGGAAGCCTACCGTAGGAAGTCACTCCGTTCGACGTACCTTCTTTCATCCGTAGTCGTCACTACCGCCAAGAAGAACGGTAGATTTTTTCTAGACTTTCTAACTCTAAATATAACGTATGGTATGCGTATGTTGAAATGAATGTAGATTATCCTTACACTCTAATCCTAAGTATAGATAATTGTATGATCATGTAGAATTTCCGCACCAACTATCTCGATGTATATCGTATGATTCTTGTACGTTGATTGTATGATTGAAATGCATAATAACTTGAAAAGTGTTTTACTAAAGATTTGAAAAGGAAGGGGAGTATGTTGAATATCCCGATTTTTCGGAAAAACATGTGTTGTTTTGAACTTCCCTAAAAGGAAGAAAGAATGGAATTTTTGAAATATAAACTTGATGGAAAAGTATTCGTATTTTGATCTTAGAATGGTTATGAGCATGTATACGTGATTACTTGGATTACTTACTTGATGTGTGATAGAACATAAGTGGTTTTCCACTCCAAAGGTGTCCGTCCATGTGACACTATGCTTTATATTATGTGTTAGATGTTGAGCATGATTATGTGATAATAGGAGCATGAGGAGTAACATAGGGTTGGATGATCTTGCTAGTTTAGTTTCAAGATTTCAATGAATAATTTAGACCCGCCGCGGAGTCATTGCATGAGAACGAGGCACAGGAGTTGAAAAATTAGAAACATGACACCTAGGGTGTGGTGAATGAGAGGATATGTTTTGAAACCGCAATGTGGCCGGACTTGGTAGCCCATTGTGTGGACTTGCGAAAACCGCAATGTGGCCGGACTTGGTAGCCCATTGTGAGGATTGCCAATGGGGCCGGACGTGGTAGTCTCATTGGTAATATGGCTTGGTTATCCGCGGTGAGGAGCCAATGCAAGATTTGAATGAATTGTGAAAACCGCAATGTGGCCGGACGTGATAGTCCATTGTGTGCGTTGCCAATGGAGCCGGACGTGGTAGCCTCATTGGTAGCGAGATCTGGGATACTTTTCGAAATGTTGATTTGGTAAATGAAAAGTGAATATGGTGACACGGTCTACGAAATGCTGCGTAAGAGAAACTCAGATGTCACGGACACCAACGATAGTTGAATAGGGAATGTGGATGTGTCATTGTTAATAGTTGTTAAATACGCATGTGCTAATTAGACATCGATAAATATCTATGACTTGTTTTGTGTAAGTTATGGGTTAGCAGGTATGGGATTATTCTGCTGAGCTTTTGTAGCTCATGGTGTTACCTTTGGTGACCCTGACATATTATATCGGTGGCGACGCTGGTATAATGTGTCAGACTTTGTAGATGAGCAAAGTGAGCCGTACACCTTGGAGGCCTTTGAAGCAGAAGAGCTGGCTAGGATGGAGGAGCAGGCAGAGCCGTAGTTAGGAACCCTAGTTTTTCCTCCCTTGTGTAATTAATGAACTCTTGTGAGAGTTATGATGTAATAATGAGCCAGACTCTCTTAAAATATTCAATAAAATTGTCTATTTAACGTACCTAAAATTAGGGGCGTTACAAGAACGATCCTAACAAATTAAAACATACGCTACAATAGGAATACAAAAAGTGAATTTTCATAAATCAAACTCACCATAGTGCCACCACTTTGTACAGTTTGTCCATTTCCTTGTGCCCCAGCCACTGAACCAACATTACTACCACCAGCCTGTTCAACTTTGGAGCATATTATATGAGTAAAACATAGGATACAATAGGAATAAAGAAAATATTAAACAATTTTATACAGCAATTGAAACTTACCACAGTTCCACTAGTTTCTTCATTTTCTCCACTAGCTTGTGCAGGCCTCTTACAACTCCTTCTATTATGGCCCACGTTACCACATAGCCTACATGTCATCTTTGTCCCTTTTCTCCCTAACTTGTTAGGCTCTGCAGGTTCTTCTGGCTCCCTCCTCCTTGCTTTCTTTGGCCTTCCAACCCTTTTCTTCACATTAGGAGGCAAGCGTGTTAGGTTTTCAGTTGTTGGCCACAAATCCCTCCCATTAATGGGGTTGATGAGATTATTGTAAGTCCTCAAGTAAGTATCCACCTTGTAACACTCATGGACATAATAAAAAATGTCCATGTTCAAGAAACTCAGAGCTGCTATGGCATGAATGCATGGGATTCCAGAGATGTCTCACTTTCTACACCCACATGTTTTTTTTGTCAAGTGGACCTTGAACTGCATATTATTAGGTCCATAAACTTCAAATTGGTCACTACCCTGCCACCTTGGTATCCACCTTTCAGAATTTGTTAACTTCTTGTAGACACCTCCCAAACAGGGCATCGCCACTGTAGACACCCCAATTTGGCCTAACGATTATTTCAATCCTACCTTGGGACAATCCCGATGATGAAATGGATACAATGATTGCTGATTGCTTCCTTGAGGACCTTAAGACTTTCGGTGAGAACTTTGACCACTTAGAGGACCCAATTCAGAGCCATACAGCCTTTCAGACAGAAATACAGAAGCCTAGGAGAATCCATCTGACGGCCGTGACATCGATCTAACGGCCATAACATCAATCCCTCACCCGAGCAACCTGTTGCTAGCAAAATCTCCCTAAGAGATCAATCCCTCGGCCGGAAGATCTATCCTTTGGCCGAGACATCCATTCCACGGCCGCGACATCCTTTGCTCGGCCGCCAGATCGACCTTTTTCCAGACTCTGGAACGTTCTGTCAGACGTTTGGTTTGATCCAACTACACTACCTTTCCGATGCGTTCGGGCTACGTTCGGAGATCACGACGTAGAGTTAGAGATGCATTGCAATTGCAATTGCCATCTCGTGATTTGATTGGCCGGAGTGAGTCATCCCTATGCCTATATAAAGGAGCCTTTGGGTTCCGAAATACACACAGAAATTGAGATACCCACACACTCAATCAAACCTCGAAACTCTGCAGAAATACTCCCTCAATCCCATACTCCAAAAGCCCTAACCTTCCGAAGGCAGCCGTCAATCCGGCGATCAAACCCTGAAGTTCAAACCCTAACTCTAGGGTTCTCGATCAAGCAATCAATCAATCACGCCCAATCCAAAGCAATCAAGCAACTGAGGGATCAAGGTGGTGAGGCCCAACGGCCTCTGGTTTGCCTTATTTACTGTCCCTTCTTACTAATCGTAGCATTTTGATTAATTGTTAATCTTCCTGTCTGGTGTGAGGAAGAACACCGACCGGGGCTTCGATCCCTCGGCCGGGACATCAAACCAGGAGGATCTCTCGGCTGTGACATCTATTCACCGGCCGCGAGATCCATCTCCCTGGGACATTTTGTTTGCCTTTCTGCTTTCTAATGCATGCTTCAATTATCGCACTGGCTCACTTTGCTTACTGTTTAAAGGAATAACTAAACAGACTATGTGTTAGAATTAAACAAAGCATCTATACGTCTTATGTTGAACGATTATGGGCAAGTCTCACGACTGGCAAAGAGGGGTGCCTAACACCTTCCCCTTATTGTACTTTTAGCTCCCGTATCCAGAATCTCTACCTATTTTCCTAGTTTTAATAAACTGGGTGGCGACTCTATTTGATGATAACCGTTATCATGTGGCGATGTTCCTAGCCATGGGAATGTCCATGATTTTGGTTTATGAAATGAGCAACCAATCGAGCAAACACAATATGACCAATCTGTATGGCGATGCCCCGCTTGGGAGGTGTCTACAGACACACAGATTGATCACGCTTGTTTGGTTCCACTTCATAAACCAAGATCGTGGACATTCCCATGGCTAGGAACATCACCACACGATAACGGTTATCATCAAAATAGAGTCGCCACCTAGTTTATTAAAACTAGGAAAAATGGACAGAGATTCTGGGTACGGGAGCCAAGAGTACAATAAGGGGAAGGTGTTAGGCACCCCTCTTTGCACAATCGTGAGACTGGCCCATAATCGTTCGACATACAATGTATATTTGCTTTATTTAATTCTAACACATAATTTGGTTTTTAGCCTTTAACAGTTGATGAGGTGAGCCAGTACGATAAATGAAAGCATGCATCAGAATAAACAGAAAACAAATATGTCCCAGTAAATAGATCCCTCGGCCGGTGAATTGATGTCACGGCCGAGGAATCCCACTAGATCTATATATCGGCCGAAGGATTGATTCCCCAGCCGATGTTCTTCCTCACACCAGAATACAAACAGTTAATAGAAAGAACCAATTAAAAGCGAGAGACGGAAATTAAATCAAACCATAGGCCGTTGGGCCCCACCACCTTGATCCCTCAGTAATTGATTGCTTGGATTGCGATTGATTGTAGATAATAGTGGTTGATTGTGGTAGTCAACTTCACAAAACCCTATAACAAAGTGAGTTCTTTGGGAGTTTTTACTCTCGGATGTGGCTACTCACGGGAGGTTAGGGCTTTTGTAGAGGATTGATAGGAGATGATTTCTGTAGAGTTTGGGGGCGGATCATGGAGTGGAGAGATGTGTATTTCGTGGTTGTTATTTCGGAACCCTAAGGCCCTTTATATAAGCAATTGGTGACTCACTCCGGCCAATCAAATGGCGTGAATCAAAGTGGAGTTCTAGGGCAATAAGACCTCTATGGTAAGTGTATTCGTAGCCCCAAAGTAATGGTTCGTGGCTGCTAGGGTTTGGGCAAACGGATTGAAAAGCTGCTGAACATTCCAGAATCTGGAAAACATCGGTCTGCCGGCCGCCCAAAGGATTTCACGGCCGAAGAAAGGATTTCGCGGCCGCGAAAAGAATTTTCCAGCAAAAGGCCAAACTTTGCGGGCTCGCTCCGGACACTCTTGAACTCGGTTTTGCGTGTTCTTTGAACCGTTGGAAAGCTTGTTGAGTCTACTTTCTAACCCAAGTAGTTTGGATCAAATATATTTAGTACATCAAAAGATATGACGATTTTATCCTTAGTGGGTCAGAAAATGGATTGTTTTGGTAAAATTCTCGTATCTCCCTCGTTTCAAATTGGTTTAAGGTTTATTATATATCAATAAAGAGGGTTTTGAAAGTACTATAAAATGGTGGAATCCAACCACCAAAATAAGGAACTTTAGTTTATGAAAAATGGGCTGAAAGCAGACTTAATTGAAGATCGACGATGCTACTAAGGCTAAAACACGTTTCTATCCACTCTAAGTATCGCTTGGTACTCCTATCACCTATTTCAAAGTGTTCCTTAATCCCTTAAGAGTTCCACAAAGTTCCTAAGGCTTTCATGAAGTCAACCACAACAACCACATATCATATTCATCATCGGGATGGTCCCCAAGGTGGGACTTGAAATAATCGTTGAGCCAAATTGGGGTGTCTACAGATGCCCCTCTTTGACTGAACTTGGATAGACCGCGAGGCGTATTCAAGTAAAAGTCATAGCTGTAAAAAAAAAGATGCAACTCAATTTGGTCCAACCACTATTCCAAGGGTTTTTGAAAAAGGTTTTAGTTATGGTCGGGTAGGTAGGCTGCCTACGTATTCCACAGGGGAAATTCAGACCAATCGTAGTTCGGGACAACCAAAAACAAAAGCGCAGAGCTTTAGAGGAGGAATTTGCCATCAGGCCATACCAAGCCTTCGACTGATGTACCTGAGCTATGCCAGGATTTTGGCGGAGAGTAGTTGAAGGAGCACCGAGCTGCCGAGGAAATTCTTGCGAAGAGCATCTTCAGTGTTTTGGGGTAGATCAATACACAACAGGTGAGTCGTTTGCTTTTCATGATCATCCTTACTTTGACTGAGGGGAGCTCGGTAGAGTAGCCTATCCTTGCGAATGAGCTTGATGGAATAGATGTAATTGGGTGGAATCCAACTATCTTCTGGAGACAATCGGACGCCGGTTCTGAGATGGGGGGGCACAAGGCCAGTAACTGGAGCACAAAGCGTTTGGATGGGAGAACCGAGGCACGGAACCGGTTGCAATCATGAGGCGAGAGCCTGAGGAGTCGGAGCTTGGAGCTTGACGATCATAGAGCCGGTATCAATCATAAGGCAAGAGCCTGAGGAGTCGGAGCTTGGAGTTTGAAGTGATAGAACCGAGGCGTAGAGCCGGTTGTAACCTGTTTCAAAAGCAAACACAGGGTATATTTGATGCACTCAACTAGTGAATCCTATGAGTGTAGCACCAGGTTTCATTCAAGGGAATGTTCAGGCAAAATAAATCTAGTGACTCACAAACATCATCATAATGCATCAAGAGATACAACGCCATGAGGCATACAAGACGAGAGACGTAATTTTGATATCTGTGCACTCTATTTGGAATTTAGAATGTAACACTCATTATGCTTCGAATCGTTGGACATGTGATTAGCTTACGTCAAGTGACATGCAACAAAGACATCAACCACTGCAAGCCACATTATTCAAGACAATGGTGTAAGAGGTATGTGCACATTATTTTGTTAATAGAATGCTTAGAGTAAAATAGGTCATACCACAATTAAAGGATGCCAAAGGGCAAAATATGTCTAGAGACATAGTACACCACAATACCACATCATTTAGGGGCCAAGAGGCATAACATGTCGAGAGACATAACATATCAAGAGATGCAAGGCCATGAGGCATACTGGTTAAGAGACTCAGGTGTCAAGGGACACAACACCGAGAGATGTATAAGTCAAGAGACCTAATACATCGAGAGATGTAATGCCAAGAGGAATAGCGGTCGAGAGACCTTATACATCGAGAGATGCAATGCCAAGAGGCACAGTGGTTGAGAGACCTAATGTATCAAGAGATAGCGCCTATTTTTTCCTCTAGCCAAGAGGCGTCATACCAACAGATAATCAAACATATTCATAATGCAAGCAACATGTAGTAGTGAAGACAAAAATCAAGTATTAGATCAAGAGACCAATGCAAGACCAAATAACCACAACAGCCACAAAGACGTGAAAGCGAATCAAATGCGCGGGCCAAAGAGGCCTAGGAAAATGTCTTGATAAGACTAAATAGTGAGGTGCTCATGTAGACAAATTAACTGTACGGGCCAAGAGGCCAATGCAACTGTCTAAACTACACATCAAGCAACCATGTGATTGTGGTGATATGCAAGCAAGTGTTTTGGGACATCTCAACTTTCGTATACTCAAGCTAGTGCTTCTCCTACACCATAAGATGGCAACAACCTCTATACTAGCCAAATGGCTATGACAAAGAAAGCGATGAGATCCAAGAGGCTTGAAAGATTACAACACTCTAGCAACGCTGCTAACACACTAAATGGCCTAGGGACCTTCTAGCTACACTCCTCATGAAATGGGAAACCCATATTATCTCCGTGAAAATTTACAAATAAGTAATTGTGCTTGTATTGCTATGTCAAAAATGCTTAGGATAAAATCAATTTTGAAAATTTCTCCTTGAGGATTTCAAAACCACGTCATTTTACCTACATGATTCACATTGAAAACCACTCAGTCGTCAAGAGACGCAAAACTGTTCCACGGACCCATGACCCTAGCGAGTTTACTGCTTCAGGGTGAATTGACTACTTTGAGTTGGATTGATAAGTGACCACCGCGTGCCTCATGAGAGATTGTGCGCTTCTAAAAGGGGGATGTAGTTGTGCCCCTTTGCTTCACACCACTTTTCCTTCCACATTGGTTATGCCCCTAGTATCTAGGATTTTGTTGCTAAGTCGCGTTCTTCAATCCGAGAGGACTTTATTATGGACCATATTGTAGGTTAGGGTGTTGGCTTAAGAAAGGAAGGGATATAATAGCTCAAACCTACTTTCTACTCATGCTTGGATTCCAAAAGCTAGTAGCCATCTAATCGCTCTATTTTGTATGAGAGGGAGATGTTTCTTCAAAATGCCCCCTATTTTTGGATTGGAAGGGATGATATTTTTCTTCTTCCAAAACCCCCTTGTGTGACGGGATGCTTACTTTCCGTTTTGTAGTCATCTCTCATTGCATTTTTATCTACCCCAGTGTGGGCGATGGCTGTCTAGCAAGCTTTATTTGAAAGAAACTATCTAGAGGCTCAATGTGGCTAGCAAGGGATAAGTGTTTGGATAGAGAAATGATGGCCTTTCTTCATTTTGAATCATGCGACAGAGCAACTAGAATCCTAACCAAGAGATTAAGAGGCTTTGATGTTTTACCAAGTGGCTCTTCAAAATCAAGGACAAGTCTTGAAACTCAAAGTGGGTGCATGGAGACATGGCTAAGTTTTCATTTTGTTTTTATGCTCTAACTTTTGCCTAGACCGCCCTTGAGGGTTTTCCAATCTAGCGAGCTCATTTTTTTTTCTTTCCTTTTATTTTCTATCTTCAACAGCTTGCTCCTTTTACAAGGGGCTCCATGAAAGTGCACAAGTGTTTTCAACTCCCCCTCAACTCAACAGAAATGACATGGGTCACAGTTCGTTTTGAAAACTCTTTTGGTGATTTTGATAACTCAAGTGATCATGAAGTGTTTCAAGCGATATCATGAGATTACTTTGAAATCCTTGAGGATTGTTTTCAACACTTAATGTTATCATGAGTATTCTGTGGCAGCAAATTAGCACAAGAGAAAACATTTTCAAAAATGTGGCCGACCCTAAGGTGCCTACGTATCTCTAAAGAGAATCAGGCCATTCGTAGTTCAGGTTTAAGGAGATTCATATTCCGGGAGAGATTCACATTTCATGTTGAGTGCAAAGAGTTGATCCAAAATCAAGATGAACAAAATGACTTTAATTTCAAGAGAAAATAAACTCAAGACTCAAACTCCTAAAGGAGAACAAATTTGAGATTCAAACCCTAAAAAGAAGCAAATAAGGGTCAAAAGAAATACCCAAAGATTGACTCAAAACATATGACAGAATTTGGCCGCCGCTTCTCAATCATCCAGCTTGGTTGGATCAACTATCCCTTGATTGATGAGATCTTGGACTGCATTCTTGAGAGCCCCACATTGTTCAATGGAATGACCAGTCACTTGGTGATACTTGCAATACTCCCCATCCTTCTGTGCAAGATTACTTGGAAATTTTGGTTGCAATGATTTCAGATCGCCTATTGCTTCTAAGATGTGGAATACATCTTCTAACTTCATTCCAAGAGGAACAAATTCCCTCTTACGCTTGTGATGGGTGTAGACACCTCCCAAACGGGGCATCGCCATACAGATTGATCACGCTTGTTTGGTTCCACTTCATAAACCAAGATCGTAGACATTCCCATGGCTAGGAACATCGCCACACGATAACGGTTATCATCAAAATAGAGTAGCCACCTAGTTTATTAAAACTAGGAAAAATGGACAGAGATTCCGGGTACGGGAGCCAAGAGTACAATAAGGGGAAGGTGTTAGGCACCCCTCTTTGCCCAGTCGTGAGACTGGCCCATAATCCTTCGACATACAATATATATTTGCTTTATTTAATTCTAACACATAATCTGGTTTTTAGCCTTTAACAGTTGATAAGGTGAGCCAGTACGATAAATGAAAGCATGCATCAGAATAAACAGAAAATAAATATGTCCCAGCAAATAGATCCCTCGGCCGGTGAATTGATGTCACGGCCGAGGAATCCCACTAGATCTATATATCGGCCGAAGGATTGATTCCCCAGCCGATGTTCATCCTCACACCAGAATACGAACAATTAATAGAAAGAACTAATTAAAAGCGATAGACGGAAATTAAATCAAACCGTAGGCCGTTGGGCCTCACCACCTTGATCCCTCAGTAATTGATTGCTTGGATTGCGATTGATTGTAGATAATAGTGGTTGATTGTGGTAGTCAACTTCACAAAACCCTAGAACAAAGTGAGTTCTTTGGGGGTTTTTACTCTCGGATGCGGCTACTCACGGGAGGTTAGGGCTTTTGTAGAGGATTGATAGGAGATGATTTCTATAGAGTTTGGGGAAGGATCATGGAGTGGAGAGATGTGTATTTCGTGGTTGTTATTTCGGAATCCTAAGGCCCTTTATATAGGCAATTGGTGACTCACTCCGGCCAATCAAATGGCGTGAATCAAAGTGGAGTTCTAGGGCAATAAGACCTCTATGGTAAGTGTATTCGTAGCCCCGAAGTAATGGTTCGCGACTGCTAGGGTTTGGGCGAACGGATTGAAAAGCTGCTGAACATTCCAGAATCTGGAAAACATCGGTCTACCGGCCGCCCAAAGGATTTCACGGCCGAAGAAAGGATTTCGCGGCCGCGGAAAGGATTTTCCAGCAAAAGGCCAAACTTTGCGGGCTCGTTCCGGACACTCTCGACCTCGGTTTTACGTGTTCTTTGGACCGTTGGAAAGCTTGTTGAGTCTACTTTCTAACCCAAGTGGTTTGGATCAAATATATTTATTACATCAAAAGATATGACGATTTTACTCTTAGTGGGTCAGAAAATAGATCGTTTTGGTAAAATTCTCGTATCTCCCTCGTTTCAAATTGGTTTAAGGCATATTATATGTCAATAAAGAGGGTTTTGAAAGTACTACAAGATGGTGGAATCCAACCACCAAAATAAGGAACTTTAGTTTATGAAAAATGGGCTGAAAGCAGACTTAATTTGAAGATCGACGATGCTACTAAGGCTAAAACACGTTTCTATCCACTCTAAGTATCGCTTGGTACTCCTATCATCTATTTCAAAGTGTTCCTTAATCCCTTAAGAATTCCACAAAGTTCCTAAGGCTTTCATTAAGTCAACCACAACAACCACATATCATATTCATCATCGGGATGGTCCCCAAGATGGGACTTGAAATAATCGTTGCGCCAAATTGGGGTGTCTACTATGGGATCTCACCATATTAATACCACTATCAGTGT
The DNA here is from genome assembly GCA_020567845.1 of Rhododendron henanense subsp. lingbaoense. NCBI lineage: Eukaryota > Viridiplantae > Streptophyta > Magnoliopsida > Ericales > Ericaceae > Rhododendron > Rhododendron henanense. The sequence continues at coordinate 41,578,123 of CM036313.1, read as the reverse complement.
TTGTATTTGTGCTTGTCTCTACCTTGTGGCTGACTTCTCCATTGTCGAGTAATCCTTGATTAAGGCCGTCTTCAACTTGCAATCCAGTAGCATAGAGGCATTTAAAAGTAGAAATTGCCTGGGAATACATGTGCCTCAGGAACTGCGGCTGTAAATTTCTTACCACCATTCTGATTTGGTCTTCTTCTGAGGGAAGAGTTTTCATCTGTGCGGCTTTCTTTCTCCACCTAGTAAGAAAATTGGCAAAGCTCTCATTTGGCTTTTGTTTGAGCATCTCCAAATCTCGAGTGGTTACCTCAATCTGGACATTGTAGGCATATTGATTGATGAAAGCATTGGCAATTTCTTGCCACCCGTTGTACTTTGTGAAGTCCAGAGTGAGAAACCAGTCGAGAGCACTGCCTGTGAGAGTCCTTTGAAAAAGTTGGGCAATGAGTTCATCATTCAGGCCCATGGGTTTCAGGGTGTTGATGATATGGCGGACATGGCTGGTGGGATTGCCGGTGCCATTGAACTTCTCAATATCGGGCATCTTGAACTTCTCTGGCAGTTTGGCATTTGGAAAAAGGCAGAGTCCATGAAAATCAAGGATTTGATCTCCTTTTGAGCGAGCCAAGGCAGCTTTGATGTCCTTGACTTGCTGGGCAAGCTCATGGTTTTCCATTATGATCACGACGCTATCAACCTCTAGAGGAAAGGGCTTCTAAGAGATTGGCGGCCACAACTGTCATAGCTAAGTCCAAAAGCAAATCTAAAAGAAGCAAAAGCTCAATTACGTTTATGTTGAGACTTCCCAAATCAAGTGATTGTGTAGTGCACCAACGCCTATTGCCCCCTAGAATGTAAGCTGCCCCTAATATGATGACCCATCTACCATGCATGCAACCAAGTGGTTGAACAACATATTAGTACTATGAAGTGATGTGATCAGGTAGTAATGCAATACAACAAGCAATCATGCGACAATTATACAAGAAAGAGAAAGAAATAAAAAGAAAGATTCTTTTCTTTTTGTTTTTGTTTTTTTTGAAAGAATCCTAGCAATAAATAAATAAATAAAACCTAGAGATAAAAGAAGACTTTTGTTTTTTTGTTTTCTTTTGTTTTTTTTTGAAACTCCTAACAATATAAGACTATGACAACCTTTCACAAGTCAAAACTTATCTCAAAGAGAGACAGAGTTATGCAAGGATTATTTTTTATCTCAAAAGAGATAGACTTCATCACAAACTCTTGATAAGATGAGCATGAATTCATCTTCTACAGCAATTAAAACTCTAAAGAGTACTAATTATTGAATCAAACAAGAGTTTTGGATATAATGCAACACATAGTCCTAACCTGCTTGGGATTTCCTGTCCTAGTTTGGAAAGAGTTCTATGGCTTTCTACAATATGCAAGGTTTCGGGTAGTCTCAAAGGGTGCCCCGTTAGGAGTTTGCTGGAACCCCTAACATAGCCCGTGTTATGCCGGGATATCAGGTGAACTCAACGTGGCTTGTCCGCTCGATGCACATGAAAAGGAATTAAATAAAGCAAATATTAATTACATGTTGAACTTTCTGGTTATGACTCTGAAATCCCCAGCGGAGTCGCCAAAACCTGTAGACACCTCCCAAACGGGGCATCGCCACACAGATTGATCACGCTTGTTTGGTTCCACTTCATAAACCAAGATCGTGGACATTCCCATGGCTAGGAACATCGCCACACGATAACGGTTATCATCAAAATAGAGTCGCCACCTAGTTTATTAAAACTAGGAAAAATGGACAGAGATTCCGGGTACGGGAGCCAAGAGTACAATAAGGGGAAGGTGTTAGGCACCCCTCTTTGCCCAGTCGTGAGACTGGCCCATAATCCTTCGACATATAATGTATATTTGTTTTATTTAATTCTAACACATAATCTGGTTTTTTAGCCTTTAACAGTTGATAATGTGAGCCAGTACGATAAATGAAAGCATGCATCAGAATAAACAGAAAACAAATATGTCCCAGCAAATAGATCCCTCGGCCGGTGAATTGATGTCACGGCCGAGGAATCCCACTAGATCTATATATCGGCCGAAGGATTGATTCCCCAGCCGATGTTCTTCCTCACACCAGAATACAAACAATTAATAGAAAAAACCAATTAAAAGCGAGAGACGGAAATTAAATCAAACCATAGGCCGTTGGGCCCCACCACCTTGATCCCTCAGTAATTGATTGCTTGGATTGCGATTGATTGCAGATAATAGTGGTTGATTGTGGTAGTCAACTTCACAAAACCCTAGAACAAAGTGAGTTCTTTGAGAGTTTTTACTCTCGGATGCGGCTACTCACGGGAGGTTAGGGCTTTTGTAGAGGATTGATAGGAGATGATTTTTGTAGAGTTTGGGGGCGGATCATGGAGTGGAGAGATGTGTATTTCATGGTCGTTATTTCGAAACCCTAAGGCCCTTTATATAGGCAATTGGTGACTCACTCCGGCCAATCAAATGGCGTGAATCAAAGTGGAGTTCTAGGGCAATAAGACCTCTATGGTAAGTGTATTCGTAGCCCCCGAAGTAATGGTTTGTGGCTGCTAGTGTTTGGGCGAACGGATTGAAAAGCTGCTGAACATTCCAGAATCTGGAAAACATCGGTCTGCCGGCCGCCCAAAGGATTTCACGGCCGAAAAAAGGATTTCGCGGCCGCGGAAAGGATTTTCTAACAAAAGGCCAAACTTTGCGGGCTCGCTCCGGACACTCCCGATCTCGGTTTTGCGTGTTCTTTGGACTGTTGGAAAGCTTGTTGAGTCTACTTTCTAACCCAAGTGGTTTGGATCAAATATATTTAGTACATCAAAAGATATGACGATTTTACCCTTAGTGGGTCAGAAAATGGATTGTTTTGGCAAAATTCTCGTATCTCTCTCGTTTCAAATTGGTTTAAGGCATATTATATATCAATAAAGAGGGTTTTGAAAGTACTACAAAATGGTGGAATCCAACCACCAAAATAAGGAACTTTAGTTTATGAAAAATGGGCTGAAAGCAGATTTAATTGAAGATCAACGATGCTACTAAGGCTAAAACACGTTTCTATCCACTCTAAGTATCGCTTGGTACTCCTATCACCTATTTCAAAGTGTTCCTTAATCCCTTAAGAGTTCCACAAAGTTCCTAAGGCTTTCATGAAGTCAACCACAACAACCACATATCATATTCATCATCGGGATGGTCCCTAAGGTGGGACTTGAAATCATCGTTGAGCCAAATTGGGGTGTCTACAGATGCCCCTCTTTGACTGAACTTGGATAGACCGCGAGGCGTATTCAAGTAAAAGTCAAAGCTGTAAAAAAAAGCAACTCAATTTGGTCCAACCACTATTCCAAGGGTTTTTGAAAAAGGTTTTAGTTATGGTCGGGCCGGGAGGCTGCTTATGTATTCCACAGGGGAAATTCAGACCAATCGTAGTTCGGGACAACCAAAAACAAAAGCGCAGAGCTTTAGAGGAGGAATTTGCCATCGGGCCATACCAAGCCTTCGAGCGATGTACCTGAGCTATGCTAGGATTTTGGCGGAGAGTAGTTGAAGGAGCGCCGAGCTGCCGGGGAAATTCTTGCGGAGAGCATCTTCAGTATTTTGGGGTAGATCAATACACAGCAGGTGAGTCGTTTGCTTTTCATGATCATCCTTACTTTGACTGAGGGGAGCTCGGTAGAGTAGCCTATCCTTGCGAATGAGCTTGATGGAATAGATGTAATTGGGTGGAATCCAACTATCTTCTGGAGACAATCGGACGCCGGTTCTGAGATGGGGGGGCACAAGGCCAGTAACTGGAGCACGGAGCGTTTGGATGGGAGAACCGAGGCACGGAACCGGTTGCAATCATGAGGCGAGAGCCTGAGGAATCGGAGCTTGGAGCTTGACAATCATAGAGCCGGTATCAATCATAAGGCAAGAGCCTGAGGAGTCGGAGCTTGAAGTTTGAAGTGATAGAACCGAGGCGTAGAGCTGGTTGTAACCTGTTTCAAATGCAAACACATGGTATATTTGATGCACTCAACTAGTGAATCCTATGAGTGTAGCACCAGGTTTCATTCAAGGGAATGTTCAGGCAAAATAAATCTAGTGACTCACAAACATCATCATAATGCATCAAGAGATACAACGCCATGAGGCGTACAAGACGAGAGACGTAATTTTGATATCTGTGCACTCTATTTGGAATTTAGAATATAACACTCATTATGCTTCGAATCGTTGGACATGTGATTAGCTTACGTCAAGTGACATGCAACAAAGACATCAACCACTGCAAGCCACATTATTCAAGACAATGGTGTAAGAGGTATGTGCACATTATTTTGTTAATAGAATGCTTAGAGTAAAATAGGTCATACCACAATTAAAGGATGCCAAAGGGCAAAATATGTCTAGAGACATAGTACACCACAATACCACATCATTTAGGGGCCAAGAGGCGCAACATGTCGAGAGACATAACATATCAAGAGATGCAAGGCCATGATGCCTACAGGTCAAAAGACTCAGGTGTCAAGGGACACAACACCGAGAGATGTATAAGTCAAGAGACCTAATACATCGAGAGATGTAATGCCAAGAGGAATAGCGGTCGAGAGACCTTATACATCGAGAGATGCAATGCCAAGAGGCACAGTGGTTGAGAGACCTAATGTATCAAGAGATAGCGCCTATTTTTTCCTCTAGCCAAGAGGCGTCATACCAACAGATAATCAAACATATTCATAATGCAAGCAACATGTAGAAGTGAAGACAAAAATCAAGTATTAGATCAAGAGACCAATGCAAGACCAAATAACCACAACAGCCACAAAGACATGTAAGCGAATCAAATGTGCGGGCCAAAGAGGCCTAGGAAAATGTCTAGATAAGAATAAATAGTGAGGTGCTCATGTAGACAAATTAACTATATGGGCCAAGAGGCCTGTAACGCCCCCATTTTCTGGTACGTTAAAGGACAATTTTATTAAATAAAAAGGCTAAGAGTCAAGCTCATTATTACAACATAAGTCTTACTAGAGTACTTTTTATTACACAAGGAGGGAATTTCTAGGGTATTCTACTACTCCGCTTCTTCTTCCATCCTAGCAAGCTCTTCGGCTCCAAAAGCCTCCAACACGTACTGCTCACCTTGCTCATCAATTAACTCTGACACATTATACCAGCGTCGCCCCCAGTATAATATGTCAGGGTCACCAAAAAGGTAACACCGTGAGCTATAAGCCCAATAGAATAAACTATACCCACTAACTCTTAACTTAAAGCAAGGAAGCATATAAACAATTACACATGCTCATTCAACAACATAGATAAACAATGATACATTCGTATTCGATATCTTTTAGCGTTGGTGTCATGCCTTTTCGTGTTTCTCCTACGCGACTCATCGTAGACCGTGTCATCTTTTTCACCTTTACCAAAATCATAATTTTTCCACGTTTCTTTCACAAATTGCTACTAACGAGGCTACCAAGTCCGGCTCCATTAGTAACACTCATGACGGCTACCAAGTCCGGCCAATCATGGTTTCACAAAACACATTCTTTCAAATCTTGCATTGGCTACCACGTCCGGCCAAGCCCCATTTCCACATGAGACTACCACGTCCGGTCCCATTGGAAATCTACGTAATGAGCTACCAAGTCCGGCTACATTACGGTTTTCGAAAACACTTACACAATGACTACCAAGTCCGGTCATTATGTACTTTCAAAATATTTTCCGCATGTTAATCCCATCCTTCATTTTATCCATATCAACCACACCCTAGGTGTCATGTTTCTACTTTCTCGGTTTTCGTGTCTCGTTCGCATGCATAGACTCCGCGGTGATTCATTCCACAATTTAAGTAATCTTTAAACTAACAAGATCATCCAACTCTATACTATATAGCATGCTCATTTTATCACATTATCATGCTCAACACTTAATCACACAAGGTTAAGCATAGTGCCACATGGACGGGCACCTTTGGAGTGATAAATCACTTATGCTTTATCAACAACAAGTAGTCAAGTAATCACATCATCATGCTCACATTCATTCTGAGATTTAAAACAGCTTAATCCTAAATCATGCTTTCTTAAGTTCAAAACAGCATATGTTTATTGAGTACTTCTAACGTTAAGCTAATCATGCCATGGTTAATCAAGATAACAACTCTTAAACATTTCTAGTCATGCTTAAGGACAAGATAACCTACGTATACTTAGAATTTCAAAGGTTTAGAATAATCCATAATCATTTCGAAATACGCATGCAATACGCTATGCTTAGATCTTTGAAAGTATAGGAAACCATACTAAGGAGTATTCTACATATAGACGTATACGTAGAGAAAAGTAGATATAGAATATCTACCGTTCTTCTTGGCGGTAGTCGGCTACGGATTAGGAAAATAGTTCGTCGGACGGAGTAACGGCTTAGGAATGGCCTCGATAGCTTCGAAAGAGAAAGGTTTCTCTCAAAACTTGATCTTGACTAAAGCTACTAAAACTTTTGGATCGGTAGGGTGGTGGAGTGGCGGCACTAGAAGAGTTTCTTGAAGAACAAGGGAAGAACTTCAAGAACAACTAAGAACTAAGCAAGAACAACAAGAACAACAAGAACACTTAGACTTTCTAGAGAGAAGTTGGAGCAATACTTGAAGGTGTGAGTTCAAAGGCTTGAAATGGCTTGCTATTTATAGGCCAAGTTGGTCTATTATCCAAGAGACAATATTTCCCCTAACATTTGTTATCCAATGGATCATGGATTGACTAGATTTGATTGTCCTTAGATTGGATGAGGTGTTGATCAAAAGGACAATGACTAGGCTAGTTGTACACTTGCACACATCACACAAATCTCTCTCTCCCTCTCTCACTCTCTCCCAGCCTCTCTCTCTCCCTATCTCTCTCGGCTCTCTCTCCCTCTCTCTCTCTCTCTGGTCCAATGTACTAAGGTACAAGAGTTGGAAAGACCAATGGATTTTCCTTGTTCTTACTTCTAACCTAGGACAAGGTTTAATCTATTCAAATGGGGTTTGTGTCTAGTCTAGAATAGAAAATAAGATATGGTAGTCCTTTAGGGTTGAAAGAATAAGAAACCCTAGATATGGTGGTACAAAGTGATGCAATAGGATGATGTAGGAAGATATGGGAGTACACTAGTCACACACATTACAGTCTCTCTCCCTCTCTCTCTCTCCCTCTCTCTCTCTTGGACACCTAATGGAGAAAGGACAAATGGTTGGTATTTGACTAAGTGAAAGAGTAAGGTTAAACTAATAGTTTGTAAGAAGATTTTGTAAGAAAATCTAGTACTTGGTTATATCTTAGGTCATCCTATTCTTCATCTTTCAAAGTACAAGTACTAATGTATATAGTATTAGGGTTTTGGTAGAAGAAGATCAAGGAAAGTACATGCAATATCTCTCTCTCTCTCTCTCCTATCTCTCTCCCTCATCTCTCTCCCTCATCTCTCGGCCTCTCTCTCCTCTCTCTCTCTGAATTCTCTCTCTCTCTCTCTCTCTCTTCCTTGGTTGATAGAAAGACTAGCAAAAAGGACAATGTACTATGTGATCTCATTTTGGATTTCTAAGTCAAACTATCCTATTAAACTATGTCAAAATGCCACCTATGTACTTATAACTATATACTAATATATAGTATGCTAGGATGATGTAAACATATCATATACTTTAATCAAATTAGTACATATTATATCTAGGAAGGAATTAACTAATACTAACCTAGTACTATAGCTTGATATGGATTTATGGACCAATGGATTATAATTCCCCTAACATTTATTAACCAATGGTCAAAGGATGAAGTACTAAGCTTACATAATCTATCTAATATAGTACAATGACTCATGGTGAATCTAATTAAACTAATGGACCTTGTACTAGGTGGAAAAGTTAACCTATCGTCCAATGGGTAATAAATCTCCTAACTTCTATCGTCCAATGGGTAAAGATGGTAAGTATTATATAATCTTATAAAGTGTACCTAGAAATCTTGTCACAATATCCAAGGGGTAAACCTATGGTCCAATGGTTAAAGATTATCCTAGTATCTATCGTCCAATGGGTAATAGATAAAAGGTTGACTTTTGGTCAAGGTCTCACTTAGGGTTCAAACGGTTCAAGGGTTCGATTAGGCTACTCTAACGATTAGTCGGAAGCTAGCTAGGCTTGCTAAATAGGACGACTTAGGGTTGCTATCTCACTTGTCTTTAGAAAATGACTAAATCGCAAGGCGAAACGAAATTAGGGTTTGAATCGAATAAATCTAATCATGACGGATTTTGGAAAAATAGGGAATTTATAGAGTCAAAATAATAAACAACGAGATTTTTATGTACTGAAAATCGGAGTTGTTACAAGGCCAATGCAACTGTCTAAACTACACATCAAGCAACCATGTGATTGTGGTGATATGCAAGCAAGTGTTTTGGGACATCTCAACTTTCGCGTACTCAAGCTAGTGCTTCTCCTACACCATAAGATGGCAACAAACTCTATACTAGCCAAATGGCTATGACGAAGAAGGCGATGAGATCCAAGAGGCTTGAAAGATTACAACACTCTAGCAACGCTGCTAACACACTGTATGGCCCAGGGACCTTCTAGCTACACTCCTCATGAAATGGGAATCCCGTATTATCTCCGTGAAAATTTACAAATAAGTAATTGTGCTTGTATTGCTATGTCAAAAATGCTTAGGATAAAATCAATTTTGAAAATTTCTCCTTGAGGATTTCAAAACCACGTCATTTTACCTACATGATTCACATTCAAAACCACTCAGTCGTCAAGAGATGCAAAACTGTTCCACGAACCCATGACCCTAGCGAGTTTACTGCTTCAGGGTGAATTGACTACTTTGAGTTGGATTGATAAGTGACCACCGCATGCCTCATGAGAGATTGTGCACTTCTAAAAGGGGGATGTAGTTGTGCCCCTTTGCTTCACACCACTTTTCCTTCCACATTGGTTATGCCCCTAGTATCTAGGATTTTGTTGCTAAGTCGCGTTCTTCAATCCGAGAGGACTTTATTATGGACCATATTGTAGGTTAGGGTGTTGGCTTAAGAAAGGAAGGGATATAATAGCTCAAACCTACTTTTTACTCATGCTTGGATTCCAAAAGCTAGCAGCCATCTAATCGCTCTATTTTGTATGAGAGGGAGATGTTTCTTCAAAATGCCCCCTATTTTTGGATTGGAAGGGATGATGTTTTTCTTCTTTCAAAACCCCCTTGTGTGACGGGATGCTTACTTTCCGTTTTGTAGTCATCTCTCATTGCATTTTTATCTACCCCAGTGTGGGCGATGGCTGTCTAGCAAGCTTTATTTGAAAGAAACTATCTAGAGGCTCAATGTGGCTAGCAAGGGATAAGTGTTTGGATAGAGAAATGATGGCCTTTCTTCATTTTGAATCATGCGACAGAGCAACTAGAATCCTAACCAAGAGATTAAGAGGCTTTGATGTTTTACCAAGTGGCTCTTCAAAATCAAGGACAAGTCTTGAGACTCAAAGTGGGTGCATGGAGACATGGCTAAGTTTTCATTTTGTTTTTATAGCCTTTCTTCATTTTAAATCATGTGACAGAGCAACTAGAATCCTAACCATGAGATTAAGAGGCTTTGATGTTTTACCAAGTGGCTCTTCAAAATCAAGGACAAGTCTTGAGACTCAAAGTGGGTGCATGGAGACATGGCTAAGTTTTCATTTTGTTTTTATGCTCTAACTTTTGTCTAGACCGCCCTTGAGGGTTTTCCAATCTAGCGAGCTCATTTTTTTTTCTTTCCTTTTATTTTCTATCTTCAACAGTTTGCTCCTTTTACAAGTGGCTCCATGAAAGGGCACAAGTGTTTTCAACTCCCCCTCAACTCAACAGAAATGACATGGGTCACAGTTCGTTTTGAAAACTCTTTTGGTGATTTTGATAACTCAAGTGATCATGAAGTGTTTCAAACGATATCATGAGATTACTTTGAAATCCTTGAGGATTGTTTTCAACACTTAATGTTATCATGAGTATTCTGTGGCAGCAAATTAGCACAAGAGAAAACATTTTCAAAAATGTGGCCGACCCTAAGGTGCCTACGTATCTCTAAAGAGAATCAGGCCATTCGTAGTTCAGGTTTAAGGAGATTCGTATTCCGGGAGAGATTCACATTTCATGTTGAGTGCAAAGAGTTGATCCAAAATCAAGATGAACAAAATGACTTTAATTTCAAGAGAAAATAAACTCAAGACTCAAACTCCTAAAGGAGAACAAATTCGAGATTCAAACCCTAAAAAGAAGCAAATAAGGGTCAAAAGAAAGACCCAAAGATTGACTCAAAACATATGACAGAATTTGGCCGCCGCTTCTCAATCATCTAGCTTGGTTGGATCAACTATCCCTTGATTGATGAGATCTTGGACTGCATTCTTGAGAGCCCCACATTGTTCAATGGAATGACCAGTCACTTGGTGATACTTGCAATACTTCCCATCCTTCTGTGTAAGATTACTAGGAAATTTTGGTTGCAATGATTTCAGATCGCATGTTGCTTCTAAGATGTGGAATACATCTTCTAACTTCATTCCAAGAGGAACAAATTCCCTCTTACGCTTGTGATGGGATCTCACCATATTAATACCACTATCAGTGTTGGTATTTGTGCTTGTCTCTACCTTGTGGCTGACTTCTCCATTGTTGAGTAATCCTTGATTAAGGCCGTCTTCAACTTGCAATCCAGTAGCATAGAGGCACTTAAAAGTAGAAATTGCTTGGGAATACATGTGCCTCAGGAACTGCGGCTGTAAATTTCTTACCACCATTCTGATTTGGTCTTCTTCTGAGGGAAGAGTTTTCATCTGTGCGGCTTTCTTTCTCCACCTAGTAAGAAAATTGGCAAAGCTCTCATTTGGCTTTTGTTTGAGCATCTCCAAATCTCGAGTGGTTACCTCAATCTGGACATTGTAGGCATATTGATTGATGAAAGCATTGGCAATTTCTTGCCACCCGTTGTACTTTGTGAAGTCCAGAGTGAGAAACCAGTCGAGAGCACTGCCTGTGAGAGTCCTTTGAAAAAGTTGGGCAATGAGTTCATCATTCAGGACCATGGGTTTCAGGGTGTTGATGATATGGCGGACATGGTGTAGACACCCCAATTTGGACTTGTCAAATTTCCTTAATTTGTGCCCTCGGGGCTCCCCGATGATGAAATAGGGTCAAAACGAACCTTGGCAAACTTGGACGATACTTCTTGGACTTTTTCAAAATCAAAACATTCCTTTTTTCTCGACACCCTGAGGGTAAAATTGGCACACATTTTAGCATATAAAATATATTTGAATGAAACCAATTGGGTTAGAAAGAGGACTTAACGAGCTTTCCAACGCTTCGAAAAACACCCAAAACCGAGTTCGGGAGTGTCCGTGGCGCCCTTCTGAAGTTGGGCTGCCACTCCCAAGCGCTCGGGACCACTCTGGAGCGCTCGGGAGTGACACTCCCAAGCGCTTGGGAGTGCTGACTGACCAATGCATGTTGAGCTTGACCTTTGACCACGGCTTTTCAGGCTTTTCAAACCCATTCAACGTTCAAACCTACCAGTAAAGCCTGCCTGAGCCAGCAGAATATCATCATGCCTTCTTTTTCCCTCCAAAAACTATTTTTTTATCTTTCATTTCATTTCCAAACCTTAGGTTATCTTTCTCTACAAATACCCCTTTGTTCTTCCATTCAAGAGGACCACGAAAATTGCTCCTTCTCTCTCCCCCATTTGCAGAAAACCCTGTTTCAAACACCCTCAAATATTTTCAACTCAAAACATTTTCCAACTTTCATTTTCAAGCAATTTTCAAGAAAAATCCAAAAATCACAAAAGCATTTGAAGTCTTAGACTTCATTTTCCTACTGTTTTTCAACCCTTATTCAAGCTACCATACTCATCCAAGAAGTCTTGTTCAAGCACAAAAGGTATGAAATTTCGTTTTTGTACCTAAATCTACCGTTTTTCTACTTCTGAGGGGGATCAAGGGTTCATACTAGTTCCTTATACTAGTTGTGAGCTCATTTGATCTTAGTTTAGCACCAAGAGCAAGAGGAACACAAAGAAAACAAAACTTTTTCTAGGCACTGTGTTCACTCCCGAGCGCTCGGGACCATTCCTGAGCGCTCAGGAGTGCTGCTGCCACCAAAACTTTGTTTTGTTCATTATGTATTTCATTTTCTGTTTTTAGTAGATACTGGGTGTGCACTGGTCCTTCCAGAGCCCAGTTAGGATTGCTTTCAGTTGCAAGGAAGCCTTGTTCGGATGGTTAGGACCAGTTCTTAGCTGTTTAAACCTCTGGCTGAGCACATCTGTATTTTGATTTCTTTGTGATTTTTCTGGCAGTATTAGCATGCGAATATGTCTAACCAAACTTGCAGGATGAGGTTCTGAAACTCCCGAGCGCTCTAGACCACTCCCGAGCGCTCGAGAGTGAAGTCAATGACAGATCCTCAGTTTCTGTGATCATGCATTTTACTCACTTTCCATTTAATCATCCACTGTACACCTGCACATGCATGCACTTCTTACCTTTTATAACTGTGGATACTTGCTAAATTCTCTAATGAAACAAAGTCCCTTTTAAAAATCCCGCAAACGTTTAGTAGAGACCGATTTCGAATCGGGCGAGGGGGGTGCCGTAAAACCCTTCCCCCCTCGTAACATGGCTTCCGAACCCTCAAAACGATCTCTGGTTTTCAATTTCAAATCAACCATTTTCGAAACAAAACGGTTTCTCGGGTGATTAACCACAAATCCGGGTGGCGACTCTTCAAACCATATTTTTCTTCAAAACGGGAAAATATATATTTTTCGGGCAGGTAGCCCACACATGGCTGGTGGGATTGCCGGTGCCATTGAACTTCTCAATATCGGGCATCTTGAACTTCTCTGGCAGTTTGGCATTTGGAAAAAGGCAGAGTCTATGAAAATCAAGGATTTGATCTCCTTTTGAGCGAGCCAAGGCAGCTTTGATGTCCTTGACTTGCTGGGCAAGCTCATGGTTTTCCATTATGATCACGACGCTATCAACCTCTAGAGGAAAGGGCTTCTAAGAGATTGGCGGCCACAACTGTCATAGCTAAGTCCAAAAGCAAATCTAAAAGAAGCAAAAGCTCAATTACGTTTATGTTGAGACTTCCCAAATCAAGTGATTGTGTAGTGCACTAACGCCTATTGCCCCCTAGAATGTAAGCTGCCCCTAATATGATGACCCATCTACCATGCATGCAACCAAGTGGTTGAACAACATATTAGTACTATGAAGTGATGTGATCAGGTAGTAATGCAATACAACAAGCAATCATGCGACAATTATACAATCAAGTGATCATATATACAATGTACCATGCAAGATAAAAGATTGATGAAATCCCCACATTTTCTTTTTTCTTTTTAAGATCCTAGGAAAAAACAAAGAAAGAAAGAAATTTATGAAAACCTAAAGAATAAGGAAATATATATATATATATATATATATATATACGGGGCGGTTCCGGAGACCCTTAAAAAAACCTCTAAAAAAACCCCCCCAAGTTTCCAATCAAATTTTGATGATCCGAGCCGCTCAATGTAATCAGAACGTGATTTTAAGGGTACCCGCGAGAAATCAACAAAAAAAATGACCGGGAAGGGCTTCATCCGAATAGTTTTTTATTGAACTTTATTGAACGGTTCAATAAAAACTGTTCAAATCAAGCCCTTCCCGGTTATTTTTTTTGCCAATTTCTTGCGGGCACCCTTAAAATCACGTTCTGAACACATTGAACGGCTTGGATCATCAAAATTTGATCAGGAACTATGAGATTAAGATTTGGAGGGTTTTTTTAGAGGTTTTTTTAAGGGTCTCCGGAACCGCCCCGATATATATATATATATATATATATATATATATATATATATATATATATATATATATATTTTGTTCTTTTGACAAGATCCTAGCAAAGATTGAAAGAGAAAGAAATAAAAAGAAAGATTCTTTTCTTTTTGTTTTTTTTTTGTTTTTGAAAGAATCCTAGCAATAAATAAATAAATAAAACCTAGAGATAAAAGAAGACTTTTGTTTTTTTGTTTTGTTTTGTTTTTTTTTCGAAACTCCTAACAGTATAAGACTATGACAACCTTTCACAAGTCAAAATTTATCTCAAAGAGAGACAGAGTTATGCAAGGACTATTCTTTATCTCAAGAGAGATAGACTTCATCACAAACTCTTGATAAGATGAGCATGAATTCATCTTCTACAACAATTAAAACTCTAAAGAGTACTAATTATTAAATCAAACAAGAGTTTTGGATATAATGCAACACATAGTCCTAACCTGCTTGGGATTTCCTGTCCTAGTTTGGAAAGAGTTCTATGGCTTTCTACAATATGCAAGGTTTCGGGTAGTCTCAAAGGGTGCCCCGTTAGGAGTTTGCTGGAACCCCTAACATAGCCTGTGTCATGCCGGGATATCAGGTGAACTCAACGTGGGTTGCCCGCTCGATGCACATGAAAAAGAATTAAATAAAGCAAATATTAATTCCATGTTGAACTTTCTGGTTATGGCTCTAAAATCCCCAGCGGAGTCGCCAAAAACTGTAGACACCTCCCAAACGGGGCATCGCCACACAGATTGATCACGCTTGTTTGGTTCCACTTCATAAACCAAGATCGTGGACATTCCCATGGCTAGGAACATCGCCACACGATAACGGTTATCATCAAAATAGAGTCGCCACCTAGTTTATTAAAACTAGGAAAAATGGACAGAGATTCCGGGTACGGGAGCCAAGAGTACAATAAGGGGAAGGTGTTAGGCACCCCTCTTTGTCCAGTCGTGAGACTGGCCCATAATCCTTCGACATACAATGTATATTTGCTTTATTTAATTCTAACACATAATCTGGTTTTTAGCCTTTAACAGTTGATAAGGTGAGCCAGTACGATAAATGAAAGCATGCATCAGAATAAACAGAAAACAAATATGTCCCAGCAAATAGATCCCTTGGCCGGTGAATTGATGTCACAGCTGAGGAATCCCACTAGATCTATATATCGGCCGAAGGATTGATTCCCTAGCCGATGTTCTTCCTCACACCAGAATACAAACAGTTAATAGAAAGATCTAATTAAAAGCGAGAGACGGAAATTAAATCAAACCATAGGCCGTTGGGCCCCACCACCTTGCTCCCTCAATAATTGATTGCTTGGATTGCGATTGATTGTAGATAATAGTGGTTGATTGTGGTAGTCAACTTCACAAAACCCTAGAACAAAGTGAGTTCTTTGGGAGTTTTTACTCTCGGATGCGGCTACTCACGAGAGGTTAGGGCTTTTGTAGAGGATTGATAGGAGATGATTTCTGTAGAGTTTGGGGGCGGATCATGGAGTGGAGAGATGTGTATTTCGTGGTCGTTATTTCGGAACCCTAAGGCCCTTTATATAGGCAATTGGTGACTCACTCCGGCCAATCAAATGGCGTGAATCAAAGTGGAGTTCTAGGACAATAAGACCTCTATGGTAAGTGTATTCGTAGCCCCGAAGTAATGGTTCGTGGCTGCTAGGGTTTGGGCGAACGGATTGAAAAGCTGCTAAACATTCCAGAATCTGGAAAACATCGGTCTGCCGGTCACCCAAAGGATTTCACGGCCGAAGAAAGGATTTCGCAGCCGCGGAAAGGATTTTCTAGCAAAAGGCCAAACTTTGCGGGCTCGCTCCGGACACTCCCGAACTCGGTTTTGCGTGTTCTTTGGACCGTTGGAAAGCTTGTTGAGTCTACTTTCTAACACAAGTGGTTTGGATCAAATATATTTAGTACACCAAAGATATGACGATTTTACCCTTAGTGGGTCAGAAAATGGATTGTTTTGGTAAAATTCTCGTATCTCCCTCGTTTCAAATTGGTTTAAGGTTTATTATATATCAATAAAGAGGGTTTTGAAAGTACTACAAAATGGTGGAATCCAACCACCAAAATAAGGAACTTTAGTTTATGAAAAATGGGCTGAAAGCAGAATTAATTAAAGATCGACGATGCTACTAAGGCTAAAACACGTTTCTATCCACTCTAAGTATCGCTTGGTACTCCTATCACCTATTTCAAAGTGTTCTTTAATCCCTTAAGATTTCCACAAAGTTCCTAAGGCTTTCATTAAGTCAACCACAACAACCACATATCATATTCATCATCGGGATGGTCCCCAAGGTGGGACTTGAAATAATCGTTGAGCCAAATTGGGGTGTCTACACTTCTCCACTATTTTGAAAATCTTTGGACACACTGGCCACTTGCATCTCTTCATTGCATCCCTCTTCTTGACAACTGTTTCCATCAAAATTACCCTTATGGCCTCTAGCATACTAATTATAGGCTTGTCCCTAGCCAACAAGATGCTTGAATTGAAACTCTCACATAGGTTATTCAAAAGGATGTCACACTTTGTGTATGTGCTTAAATGAGATCTACTCCAATTGATTGGGGGCCTCTTACATAACCAATCATATACCATTTTGTCCATCTGGTGCATCTCTTCCATAGCGTTATTGAACTGTGGAAGAGTAGTTGCTCTAGCTACCTTCCACAATATATCTTTGAGGGCCAAACCTTTGAACTCCAGCTTGAAATTATTGTACAAGTGCCTAACACAGAATCTATGAGGAGCATTTGGTAACAGATTTTGAACAGCCTCAATTAGACCTTTTTGCTTGTCACTCATAATTGTAAAACTATGAGAATTTTGTATGGTAAGGTCCTCTATCAGTAGCTCAAGAAACCAATTCCATGTCTTGTATTTTTCTTGTTCTACCACTGCATATGCAAAGGGGTAAATGCAGTTGTTGGCATCAATGCCAACAGCTGTCAAGAGAATGCCACATTGTGGCCCCTTCAAATGGCACCCATCCAATTCTATCAATGGCCTACATCCCTCCAAGAACCCTTTCTTCAATGCACCCCAACAAATATACAACCTCTTGAACTTTGCAAAATTCCCAGACCCAGTATTAAATTTCACTTTCATTTTAATTGTTGTTCCAGGATTTGAAGACCTTACCTCTTCCACATATCCCCACAGTTGCTGAAATTGCTCTTCAGCACTACCTTGAATCAACTCCAAAGCCATATATTTAGCCCTATAGGCCTTTTGGATACTCACTTTCACAGTCCTTTCTTTCTCTATAGTTTCGGCCAGAGACTTGATTGGCCATGTAGGGTTACTTATAATTATGTCACAATACTTGTCCAATATCCATTTGGTACTGACCCATGGTACATGGAAAGACCTAACACAGTTATGCACTGCATCATACCTTTTCACCCTATACACAGCATCACTAGGGACATAAGATGCATAGATGAGCCAATCACAACCATCTTGGCATTTTGCCCTCACCTTCTCCCTATCATTCTTCAAGAATTTAATCTTCTTTCCATGTATAATCGAGTACTCTTTAACTACATTTGCAAATAGGTCATGAGTCTTAAACTCCATCCCAACCTCGAACACAAGATTGTCCATCTCAGTATTCTCATTGAAAACTGTGTACTTTCTCTCTTGTTTTCTAGACCCTCTCCCTCAAACACCACACTATTGTTGATTGAAGCCCAAACTAGGCCTCAAAACCCTTCGATTTTCACACTGAAAACCCTAATTTCTGAAAGCCCTAAATCGCTCCCTCTCTCTCTCTCTCTCTCTCTCTCTCTCTCTCTCTCTCT
This sequence comes from Rhododendron henanense subsp. lingbaoense, assembly GCA_020567845.1. NCBI lineage: Eukaryota > Viridiplantae > Streptophyta > Magnoliopsida > Ericales > Ericaceae > Rhododendron > Rhododendron henanense. Next base: position 41,560,378 of record CM036313.1, on the reverse strand, counting down.
CTGTGTGTGTGTATCCAGGAACAATTTTTATGTTCTACGTTTAAGCCCTAATACTGTTGCACACACGTGTTTTGTGCCATGTATGCACACACGTGTTCTCCACCTAACCTCAATAAAGCCACGTGTATTACATGTCAACAGTTCCGTTTGATTTTTGACAAAGGTTGACGGTAGGGGTTAAATAGATGAGTTCTTTGAAAGATCAAGTGTTTATGTGATATTTCTTTAAGGTCAAGTATCTCTGTGTGACTTTCGTGAAAGGTCAGGTGCTAGTATGAAATTTTCCCTTAATACATTGATAAAAACATGTACTTGTCTGGATATTGAGCTAAAAGCCTAAAACCAGTGTTTCATGTGTTTCGTGGCCGGATCATTACTGCATTGCCATTACTAATCCCCCCCCCCCCCCCCGTCTCTCTATCTCTATCTCTCTCTCACCGCACACACTCTTTCTCTTGTTTTCTTTTTTTGTTATAAAATTTTAAATGCTAATAACCTTTTTTCACGTATTTTTTTAATAAATTTTATATTTTTGAAATCTACTCAACGAAACCTATCAAACGAGCCTAATATTGATGGTGAAATAATGTAAAACGGAAAATTATATTTTTGTGGAAGTTTAAACTGTCTAAAGATGTTGAAAAATTAAGTGTTCCAAATTTCAATCCGTTTGAACCGGTGAAATAATCAACGAGAGCCCTAGATTCAAAATTTAATTATGACCATTTAGGATAAAATGATCAGAAACTAAATCTTTCCACCGGTTCAAACAGATTGAAATTTGGAACACTTAATTTTTTAACCGTATTTTTTAATATATAAAGAGGTTGAAATCACGTATTTTTTTAATAAATTTTATATTTTTGAAATCTACTCAACGAAACCTATCAAACGAGTCCAATATTGATGGTGAAATAATGTAAAACGGAAAAACTATATTTTTGTGGTAGTTTAATAATTTTAGCACATACTACGTATTATCTATTATTCCCTTCACTTTTATTCATATCCACCCATTCTGAGAGAGAGAGAGAGAGCATGTGGAGGTGGGGGTAAAAGGGGAAGGGAGGGAGCCCGTGTCAGGGGGTCTGACGGGGGGATTAACAGCTACCTTACTGCATTGCCATCAGTTGATTGGTCTACGAGCAGTACCACCAAACAGCCACCACGTACATGGGCTGAGAATGGTTCTCACTGTTTACATGCTTACAGCTTATTCATTAGTAGAAACTAAGAATAAGCAAAATCTTTTGCCATGTTGAAGGAATATTCACATAGAATTTGATCACGGTATTGCGAGTATTTTGTTTTGTTTTTTATCCAATAAATTTGATTGAGTTCTTCAAGCTTATGCTGTGTTTGGTTTGGTTTTTGAAATTTTTTTTGAAAAATAGTAGCGGAAATAAGTGGAGAGAGATAGAGAGAGAAATGTTAAAAGCAAGGGGAATCTAGGGGCAATTTTTTGAAAAGTTCTTTTTGAAAACTAAAGAGAACAAGGCATTAGTTATTGCAATATCTATTTTTTTTGTCCTCCCTCCAATTTTTTTTCCCTATCCTCCCTCCAAAAGATTTTGCTTATTCTAAATAAATTTCAATACTGTTTACATGCTTATTCATTAGTTTCTGGGAATATTCCCCCCCCCCCCCCAAACACTGGGTGTGATTCGGCATGCTGGATATGTTCTTCCTATATCTACCCGGTGACTTGCGTACTTAACTTCTGTGTTATATGTCCTGATCACAAGCAGTGCCAGCTCATATATTTTGGAGGCCCGAAGTAAATTTTGTATATTGAGCTCTTTACACATTCATGATTTCTTTAAAAAATGATAAAAAGTACAAAAAATCAAACTAAAAGAATATAATTATGACAATATAAATGTAAAAATGATATGCTTGCAATTATGGAGATGCATGAGAGTCAAACCACACACTTACAATAGCATGACAATATTATGTGACCACTAAATCAAGTATCTAGTTTGTGTTTTTATATATTTGAAAACATTCTAATATGAATACATAAATTACATTACAATGAAGCCTCAATTTTGGATCAAAATTTGGGGGCCGGAAGCGGTTGCTTCTCTCGCCTATCCTATAAGTCAGCCCTAATCACAGGCTCTCCTTAATCATGTTTCAACTCTGGAAACAAGAGTGGGGAATCTAAGATTTGAAATTGTACGACCTCTTACTTTCTCTAGACTCGTCTAATTCGAGTATAGTGTCATTTTTTCAATTTCTCTAAATCTTGTGTCTCTGCTTCTAATCATTATTCTCATTTACTCTTTATCTCTCTCCAATTATTACCCTTATTTTTAATCATTATTTTATTTCTCTTTACGTTCATTACCTACAAATCCAAAATTCCAAAACGAATGAGTCATATGTCTAGAAAGCTTGAGATTGGATATTGTTCTTTAGTTAATTTATAGGTCAAAGTGGAGGGAGAGAGGAAGAGAGAGATGACGGACGAGAGAGAGAAAGGGGGGTAGACAATGCCTGACACGCCACGAGAGAGAGATTAATTCCAAGCGTCCGTGGCATAGGATTTTAAGGGGGCGACTATTCGCAGCTCCGTTTTTTCTCCCTTAGCCCATTACTCCATGTAGCCCACTTCCAATATTTTAAAAAAGTAAATTTTCTCCATATAACCCATTAAATGTACCTGATCTTCCTATTATACCCTTCCTCTCTCAAAAAACATAAAATTACACTTTTTAACTCCCCAAATACCCTACCTAAATACAAAGGTGGGCGCTATTCGCAGCGTAGTTCTTGCTACTCGCAGCCGATTAAAACTTTTATCAATTATGGACAAAAATGCCCTCATGCAATTTGACCATTATACCCCTAAGACATCATGTTATTTGACCATTTTACCCTTTAAGAATATTACATAACCCCTTACATACAACCCCCAAAAATCGTCTCCTGAGATTTCCCTCCCTCCAGCCCAGAACGTGTCCTCCCTCCCCCATTCAAACTCCTCCATTTTCATCCCTACCCAGCTGCCATCACCCACCACCATGCCCTCCCGCCAGCAGCCAAGTCTACCTCCTCTTCCTCCTACATTGTGAATGGAAACCTCGATTGCTTCATCTCCCTCCATTGATAAACAAGAAATAGGTGACCCATCAATACACCATGAATTGGAGTCGGAAGATTGTGCAATGGAAGTTGAGAAACAAGTCACAAATGTTGTAGTGACGGAGCAAAAATAGCAGCAAGAGGTAAGCCCGCACTCCATTTTCAATTTCAGAGGCCCTCCATTTTCAATTTCAATTCTGGCCCGACACAATTGGACACACAGTGCCAAAACTTTACTAATTTTTTGGATTCTAATGTCTGAATTATGTACAACCATTCGGATATTAATATCTGAATATTGTCAACATTGTTGGACTCTTATATCCGAATTTAGTGCCAGTTTTCAGATATTAATATCTAAATGAAACTGCAGAGAATCTGCACTTACAGTTGGACACAGTGCCAAAATTTTACTAACTTTTCGGACTCTAATGTCTGATTTATGTACAACTATTTGGATATTAATATCCGAATATTGTCAACATTGTTGGACTCTTATATCCGAATTTAGTGCCAGTTTTCAGATATTAATATCTGAATGAAATTGTAGAGAATCCTCCACTTACCTGGTTTGTCTTTGGGTGTTACAGGGTGATACTTCAACACTTGGTAGTTATGTAGGGCCATTGACTATACCTACTTCCACTCGTCCTCCATACGATTGTACGGAGCATTTTACAACGGAGACAGTGAGTGTTTTTTTGATAGAGTATTTATCATGTGCAATCTTATATTATGGGCTATAATTTTTTGTTATATGTGTGTAGGTTTTTCCGTCCGATGAAGCGTTGGTAGATTGGATAAGATGCACTGGTAAACAACACGGGTTTATCATTGTCATTATGGGTTCTGAGAAATGTATTAAGAATCGCACACCTAGGATGAGGTTTTCATGTGAAAGGAGCGGTAAGTATAGGCCGTTTGTGAAGAAGGTTGATGGGAAGGAGGTAGCTGTGAAGAAGAGAGTGCGGTCACGGGCACCAAAAAATGTGAATGCCCATTTGAATTGAAAGCTATAAAGGGCAATGATGGTTGGACTATCTCTGTCCATAATGGCACTCACAACCATCCTCCAGCGGTGTACTTGGAGGGCCATTCGTATACTGGGAGGTTGTCGGCAGAGCAGACTAGCCCGGTGGTTGATTTGTCAGTCGCTTTGGTCAAACCCAGAGAAATCCTAACCCATTTGAAGGTTCAAGATCCTGAGAACGTAACGTGTATCAAAACCGTGTACAATGTACGAAACAAGTACCGAGTGACAGAGAAAGCTGGGAAATCGCAAATGCAACATTTGTTGGATCGGCTAGAAAAGTACCAGTACGTTCACTGGACCCGTGGGAACGAGACTGAGAATGTCACAGAGTTGTTTTGGTCTCCCCCATCTGCCGGGGAGATGTTACGTGCTTTTCCCCGAGTGTTAATGATGGATTGCACATACAAGACAAATAAGTACAGGTTTCCTTTGCTTCAAATTGTTGGTGTAACATCGACGGAGATGACTTTTTGTGCAGCGTTTGCTTTCATGGAGTGTGAAAAAATGAAAAACTACACTTGGGTCTTGGAGAAGTTAAAAGGCATGATGGATCCCAACGCGCTTCCGTCCATTATTGTCACGGATAGGGAGTTGGCACTTATGAATGCCATCACAAATGTTTTCCCTCATGCTACCAACCTCCTATGTAGGTGGCATATTGGCAAGAACGTATTAGCCAAGTGTAGAAAGATGTTTGATGACAAGATGTGGGAGGAGTTTATTTGCAGTTGGGGCCTAGTTGTCCTTTCAGCGAGTGTTGCACAGTACGAGGAGCGCCTTTGTGTTTTGAAGCGTGATTTTGAAATGGTTCCTGCAGCACTTGAGTACGTTGAGAAAAATTGGTTGGTACCCTACAAAGAGAGGTTTGTAGGAGCTTGGACGGACAAAGTCATGCATTTCGGAAACCTAACAAGCAACAGGTAAACGCTTCGTTCGCAACTCTAGCATTTTCCTTAATATTCATGTTATTCATGCGTTTTTGGAAATTTTTCATATATTCACGTTATTTGCTACGGCTAATATCTTGACATATTTATTGATAGGGCGGAGAGTTCACATTCGAAGCTAAAAAATCATCTTGAAAACTCGCAATGCAATTTTGATACTATATGGGAGAAGATTCACAGATTGATGCTATTGCAAGTTACTGAAGTCAAAGCTTCTTTTGAGAAGAGCCTAAATTCTGTGCAACATGATTTTAGGACAACTCTATTTGATAGGCTAAGGGGAGTTGTTTCGTCGAATGCCATGACACTTGTTTTAGCGGCATCCCATCAAGTCGAATGGTTTGTGGAATCAAAGCGTCAGTGCGAGTGTTCTTTGAGGCACACTCATGGTTTACCTTGCACTCATGAGATTGCTCCTTACAAGATGGGAAATATCCCCCTACCGATTGAGTTAATCCATGACCATTGGAAGAGGCTTTCTTTGCTTGCACCCCAGAATGAGGGTTCGATGGAGGAGACGCTTTTGGCTCACTTTGATTGTTTTTACAACAAGTTCTTGAATGAAGAAAACTATGATGTAAAGGTCAATTATGTTAAGAAGATGCAAGAGCTTGCGCATCCGAAAAGCAGTTCTCTCCTTGAACCCAAAGTGAATGCACAACCACGCGGTCGGAAGTCAACGAAAGAAAAAAATGCAGCCAAAGAACAAAATTCGACGCGTAGGGATCCCTCGTTGTTTGAGCATGTTATGGCCTCCCTTGAAACCCCTAAGCCCGTGAAAGACAAACCGCGGTGCAATCTGAAAGGGAAATCAAAAGTTCGAGCACAACTTTTGATATGCCCCTTCATCAATCAGTTCCCGGAAGCAATAAAACCTTACATAGAATCGATCAAGGATGTTGAAGATGATGGAAATTGTGGGTTTCGGGCAGTGTCGGGCTTCATGAAAGGCAATGTTCATGAGTGGTTAATGGTAAGAAGTGATTTGCTTAAAGAGTTGGAAACACATTTACACCTTTACGAACAAGTGGTAGGGGGGACCCAGAGGGCTAGGGAATTACTTCACATCTTGTCATGGTATGAAAGTCCGGCGCCCCAAGAAAATTGGATGACAATGCCAGACATGGGTCACATCATAGCATCTGCTTATAATTGTATCCTTGTCCATTTATCAAATGTTCAATGTCTTACATTCCTCCCCCTCCAATCGAAGCCTTTACCCTCCATGAAACGAAAGGTTATTGCTATTGGGTTTGTTGACGGAGGACACTTTATACAGGTATTATTTTGGTAAATGATTTGTTGCCATCTATATAATGAATTGCGCTCCTTAAGTCCAACTTAATTTATCTTTTATAAGTACCTAATGCAATATGACAGGTATTCCTAAAAAAAGGTTCCCCTATGCCGCCAATAGCTTGCAATTGGAAAAGACATCGTCTTTCTATCGCTAAAAATTGGATGCACCACATGTTGTAGCCATTCAAAAGTTCAACGAGATCATCGGCGTTGATGTAGCAACAAAGGAGGTCATCCATGTCAATTAGCCATTTTTAGATTGAGAAACGATTTAATGTGTTGTATTACATAATGTTAATGTGTTATAATGTTATGAAAATTGGATGATTACGTCTGCTTGTTGTTTTTGGATCGTCAAGAAAACTCTTATATTGTATTTCTGTTTGAAAACTCATGCTTGTCAAGTCTGTGACATTCGGAAACTAGAATGGTGTCATGCTATCTCAAAGTTTTCATTCTGTTCGGATACAAATAAGATATTAAAGTCCGAAAATAGTTATAAATTTCGGGTATTTGTTTCTGAAATTATTGATCCAATTCGGACATTAGTATCCGAATGGTATTATGCTATCTCAAAGTTTTCATTCTGTTCGGATACAAATCAGATATTAAAGTCCGAAAATGGTTATAAATTTCGAATATTTGTTTCTGAAATTATTGATCCAATTCGGACATTAGTATCCGAATGGTATTATGCTATCTCAAAGTTTTCATTCTGTTCGGATACAAATCAGATATTAAAGTCCGAAAATGGTTATAAATTTCGGATATTTGTTTCTGAAATTATTTATCCAATTCGGACATTAGTATCCGAATGGTATTATACTATCTCATAGTTTTCATTCTGTTCGGAAATTAGAATTCAATTAAAGGTGTGCAAATCAGATATTAAAGTCCGAAAAATGGTATAACTTTCGGATATTTATTTCTGAACTTAATTTTCCCCGAATGAATGGGCTGTAATGGACGAAAAAGAGTATGGATTAAAGGGGAGTTTGAAAATCAACTCCCTTATTTATTATTGGTTAAAATGGGATGTAATTATTCATCGTATAACGTGCCAACATGAAAATATATATATTTGTAGGAATTTTATTCCTTGTAAAACGTGTTCGTGTCCAAAAATCCAATGATGCTAGCATTTTTATGTACTAAAATATGGGTTATGTGGAGCGAATTTATTCCTCAAAATACGTGCCGACAAGACTATTAAATGAAACTCGAGATTTTTTCCAAATAAGGCTATAATTTTGTGTAGAAATTTTTTCGACATGACTGTTTCAATGAAATTTCAGATTCCCTAAAAAATTGCAACGGGTTATCTGATGTACAAAATGGATGATCATGCCTGAAATGGGTCACCTCATAGCATCCATTTTTCAGGCGATGGTTGTCTTCTTATCGAATCATCAATGTCTTACGTTCCTCCCACTACGATATCCGCCCCTTCCCCCTGAGAGTCCAGGTTTGATTGCGCTCGGACATGTTAACGGCAATCAGTTTGTAACGGTACATTTGCGACCAAATTCCCCCATCCCGCCTATTGCAAGGAATTGGTATATACATCACTACTCATTCGCGGATGGATGGGATACACAATATTCAAACAAGATCGAAGAGTTTCAAAACATAGTGGGGAACGATGTGGCAACGACGGACATAATCAAACTAGATTAGGTTGGCTCGAAGGACTTTTATGTGGCATTTTAGTTCATAGAATCTTATTGTAAAATATGAAATTTATGCAAACCCTTTGTATTTGGTAGTGTTCTATGTTTGTCTATAGCATTGTCGGCTCGTATGGCACTCCTCATTTAAATCTAAATTTTCACATATGAGTATTGTGTACCGAATTATTTGTGCCTATGAAAGTATCAAGAATGATTCAAACCATAAAATTTAGGTTTTGGTGCCCTACGTAGCATTCATATTTTCACGGTATCCAATTATCACAAATATCCTAATAGTTATCCGCAATAAAACAAAAGTCATTCCACCACGGAAAGTAGTCCATAAACCATGGCCATAAAGTGTCCAAAATAAATACAAGGCCATAAAGTCCATCAAAAATAAGTCGTAGAACACCAAGTCTCAAGTACGGTCACGGCGCCGGCACCTAGTGTAACGACTCGAGTAACGATCCGAACTAGGGCCTGCTATGCTCACTTCAGCAGCCTCTGGTCCCCTCAAAGTCCTCTGCACTTCAACAAGTGCTTGTCGTAGTTCATACGGGCAAGTTGAAGTTGTAGCCCTAGTCCCACCCAAAATACTGTCCAAAATGGCCAAAGCCGATGCATTGCGCTCTTCCGCACTCTCGGTATACGGCACCTCTACGGGACGGGGTGAGACCCTGAAGTGGGAGACCGTCAAAAACCAAGGAAGGTAGTCGGGGTGTGACTCCCACGGGACTCCAGGCTGAATCCGAACTCGTTTATCCGCATTGATGACATGATCGCGCCAATTTTCCCATTGACCATCTGTGTACGCGTAGACCACATTGTACGAATGACTATTAGCGCCTCTACTACCTCGCAACGGGACTAACGGAGGCCCAGGGACCAACTGCACCATGCCGAACTGCCTCAATACTCTATCAGGTAGGTACGGCTCAAGGACGGCCATGGCACGGATGCAGCCCGTGTAAAAAACAACATCTGCGACTACTCGCCTGCGACCTGTGTATGGGTCAAAAATCACCTGCCAAAACAAAAACACGTTACAAAACATAATTTCGTATTTGAAAATAAGTATCCAACTCAAAACATACTTAAGCTTTCCACTAACCTGACTAGGACGTAGATCGTCTAACATCCCACGGTAGTGGTAAGTGGTCTCCATGGTAGTCTCCCGATGCGACAACCAACGTGCTGCCAGTGGTAGGTCTTCCGTGTAGGCTGGGTCCCTAGCGTGTCGAAACATAGGAAAATGCTCCCGAATCCATGCCTGCATTTTATTACACATAATACATATAATTACTAATGAATAAATGGAAGATGAATACATCACAGTTATGAATGTGTTCGAGTTCGTATCCAAGTCTCACTCATAGTTGTTAATGTCCCGTATCCGTGTTGGACACGATGTCGTGTCCGTGTCCGTATCCAAGTCTCACTCGTAGTTGTCAATGTCCCGTGTCCGTGTTATATATTTTCAAGTCTCACTCATAGTTGTTAATGTCCCGTGTCTGTGTCGGACACGGTGTCGTGTCCGTATCCAAGTCTCACTCATAGTTGTTAATGTCCCATATCCGTGTTGAACACGATGTCATGTCCGTGTCCATATCCAAGTCTCACTCATAGTTATCAATGTCCCGTGTCCGTGTCCAAATTAATGTACAAAATATAATTGATGAACAAAATATACTTGAATATAACTATGTACCTCCAACAAAGATGTGTAGCCACTCAGCTGCTTGCAATTACGTCTGCTTGCTTGTCCAAGTTGTCTATACAAATGGCCCAACCCTCCTACACCCCAAGCATAGTCGCGAACCCGTCCCAAGTCCTCCAAAAGAGTGAGGAACTGAACAGAAACCGTCGTCCCAGTCTTGTCAGCAAAGAGAGTGCTGCTAAGGAGATAGAGCAAGTAAGCCCGTGCGCAACAATCAACCCTTTCCTCCGAGTCCCCATCTGCCACCTCACTAAAAGTTTTTATCAACCATTCAAACTCAACGCGATTGTTTGTTGTAACTTTTTTCTCCGCAACATCCGCCTCCACACCAAGACACCTCTGTACCATTGCCAAACACTCCTCCCTCGTCTTCTCCACTGCATGCACCGCTAACCCCTCCACTTGAAGACCAACAAGCTGCGGCACGTCATCCAGTGTAATAGTCATCTCTCCAAATCGAAAGTGAAAGCTATTTGTCTCCGGATGCCACCTTTCCACAAAGGCAGACAGTAATACTTTGTTGCAGTATGAAGAAATAATCTGAGAAAGTGGAAACAACCCTGAACTTCTGACCCTCATAAGTAACCTCTCATTTGCCTCCGCTATTGACCACTTCTTCAAATTACGTCCGTGCGAGTGCAGTTTCAACAACGGTCGCTCCCTATCATTCCAAATATCAACAGCAACATGGTCCCTAAAATCCACTAACAAACTCCGATCTTGTGGACCAACTGCCTCATCGTCTACCTCATCTTGCCTCGCCTGACGCCCTCTCCCTCGTCCTCTCCCCCGTCCTCTGGCTTGTGTCGTTTCCTGTATATATTGCAAACAATAGTTTAGTCTAATAAATGAATTATAAATGAAACATAAACAAAAAAATTATAGACTAGTAGTAGCAGTACTAGTAGTTCAGTGAAATATATCTATCCAATTCAAAGCTAGAAACACAGAATCGTATTCTAACTTTCATGTACCTCGTCCTCCTGTTGATCAGACTCACGCTCATTCTCCCGTACATCAACATGTAGCTCATCCTCACAAATTTCAGCATGTGCCTCATCCTCCCCTACATTAGCATGTGGCTCATCCTCCCGTACATTATCATGTGGCTCATCCTCGCGTAGAACAACATGTGGCTCATCCTCCTGTACCTCCGAATGTATCTCAACCTCCACATCATTCTCTACCTGAGCATGTTGCTCAACCTCCACATCCTCCTCTACCTCCGAATGTACCTTAACCTCTTGCCTCTGCCTTCGTCTTCGTGTTTTGCCTCGTTTACTTTCTGAAGCTAAAGCTTGCTCAGCCTTCCTCTTCCTTGCAGAAACGATATGAGGAACTCGTTTTATTTCCTGTACATTGCAGACAATACATTAGAACTGTAGTTGTCAAAATCGTACGGTTCACACAAAACGATATGAATCTATACATGAGCAATGAATACTTCATAACAAGCAGAATTAAATCTTGTACCAACAAGAGAACACAATCAAGCTTGCAAATGGAGTGGATATTCAGATCCTGTTGTATAGACGAAGTCATATAATAGAAGACATAAATTAAAGATAGGAGGATCAGATACTAATTTCTGAATAAAGATAAGTAAATCGGATTCTAATAACCGAAATAGAGGAGACTAATCAGACTGTAATGTCCAAATGGGGTATAAATATTTGGATATTAAAATCCGAATGAGGCAATAAATTTTGGATATTACATTCTAATGAGCTAACAATTCAACTTTCATAATATTCATATAGCATGTCTACAACCCAATCGAAACTTAATATTTACCCATTTTGAATAGTCAAATATAGACAATATGTGTATCATCGAGTTCTAACACACATATAACTTATCAAGCAACAAACCACCATAAACATTACAAAAACTCATTAGAGGGAACTAATCGGACTGTAATATCCGAATGGGGTATAAACTTTTGGATATTAAAGTCCAAATGAGGCAATACATTTTGGATATTAATTTCTGAAAGACCTAATAATTCAACTTTTATAATGTTCGAATAAGGGCTAATCAAAAATTAAAATCCGAATGAGGCAATCAATTTCAGATTTGAAAATCCGAATAGGGGGCAAACAATTAGACTTTAATATTCGAAACTGTGGAAAACAATCGGACTCTAATGTTCGATCAAATCTGAAATATACGAAATAGCAACGTGTACTTACTGTGGGTTTCTCAAAAAAAATTCAAACAAAAAAAAACCCGCGTAATAACAAGATTCAAAATTTTACCGATGTTCAACTTCGAAATAGTTGGTGATACCGGCGTGTTGTGCTTTATTCTCACATCTCATTCGCCTCAAAGTTGTATTGCTATTGTGGTGTGGTGAGAGTGGTGTTGTGGTGGTGACTGATGGAGGAGAAGAAGAAACGGGGGAGGAGCGGGGGAGAGAGAGAGAGAGAGAGACGGGAGGTGGGGCTGTGGGGTGGGGGTTGGTGGTGGCGGTAATGGTTCGACTGGAGAAGAGAAGAACGGACTGGACCGGAGAAGACGAGTCTCGGAGAAGACGACCTAGGTTAGAAAAGAAAAGGGAACGAATGTATACTGAAGAAGGAATGGACTGGGTTGTATGTTTTTTGTATAGAAGGGCAAAAAGGGGAGTTCAGGGATAATTTGTTGGCTGCAAGTAGCAGTTCCTTATAAGGTGGTGGTTTGTAGGTAGCAATCGACTGCGAGTAGCAAGAAGTGGGCTGCGAATAGCGGCGTCCAATACAAACCCTAATCCCCACATCAAACCCACGGCCTCCCATCTCCCTAGCCCGCCCACCATCTCTACAACCCTCCATTAACACCGCCGCACACCGCCACTACTGCCAGAACACCGCCGCACCGCCGCCGCACCACCGCCACCCTTCTCCTCTCTTCAAGGTCTCTCTCTCTCTCTCGTATCCATTCCGATCCACATCCACTTTCCATTCTCTAACTCTCAAAGGTACACTACGTCTTCTGATTTTATCTTTAAGTTTTTTTATGCATTATGGAAAAATGTAGTTCAATTTTCAGATTTTGCATGTATGTTCTTAGAGACCTTTGTTACAATGGGTCTGATGCAAATTTTGAGATTTTCTCAGTTTACTGCGGATTCAAAGGAATTTAGTAAGATATGGTAATGGAACTTTGATATGATCGAAATCAATTTCTTGCACTATGAAATACAGTGATTTTAATATTCTATTTCTTTCCCATGTTTATCTTGCTTATCAGCAAACCAACTCTTTATGGTTTTGCTGATAAACTAGAAAGCCCCCTCAGATTTGCTGCAAATTCATTACTATGCTTTTTCCCTTCAGATTGGTCAGCTTGGAAAACTGCCATAAACCAGCTGAAGTTTTGTTTAGTCTTTTTTATAGATTGGTGTAATCCCCATGTAAATTGGTATAAATCCTGTTGAAAATGCAAGTTGGTGTAAACCTGATGTACAAAACCTTGTTAACTACCTTAAGAAATCATAATTTACAAAGGAAAGTACATCGTGTCAAATTTTGCTTCAAAAGAGATGGAGAAACTAGAGATGTATTCTTCCTCTGTTTTTTCTGTTATTTTTTTCCTGAGAAACAAGTGCGGGATAATACATATACTTGTATGTACGGGAGAGATTTTCTATGGTTAGTAGACCCAATTTTGATAGTAAGGTTCAAGAGTATTATTGGCATTCGTAACTTGTTTTACCTTTTTCGGACTTCTAAGTTTGCATTCCTGTTATTATATGCAGGTTATTATGCGTCCACCGTGTCGAGGCCGGGGCCGCACCGAAGCACATCCACAGGAAGAAGAAGACAGGGCTGTGGGCGATACTGGACTTGGAGCTGTGGAGTTGCGTGCGGCACTGCAGGAGGTATAGGCCATTCTACGGCCGAAAACTGTTATTTTTCGTTAGCGAGGTGTTGGGGCTTCAGGCCGAGGGTAGATCTTGGGTTTATGATGTTAGACAGTCATTGGTTGTATATTTTGGAAAAGTTTTCTATCTGTGGATGTTTATGGATGTCGGATATTTGATATTTAGAAATGTTGGGCTATGATGTCTGACATATTTTGACTGTAATGAACTTATTAGGGGTCTGGTTTTGAACTTTCATAAAATTGACCTGTAATACAGTAGACTTGGGAAAACAAATACTCCTACTTGGCAAGTTTGGTTCCCTGTAATGCTAAGGTGGCTAATTCTATGAATGGTAAATCTATGATTAAATCTCTTGCAGTAGCTGAAGTGGGTAGTTCTTAACTTTATAGAAGTGCTGTTGGCAAACTTAAAAAAAAACTTTTCAATCCATTAGTAGTAGAGCAGTTCAAAATTAAGTTGTTCTTTGATACTAATGGTTTTGAGAGTGTCCAAATCAGAGCTATGGGTGGTTTCTACTTTGTTAAGTGTTACTTAATTTTCAATCCAAGGAATTATTGGGAATCAATGCATGCTGATTGAGAATAAGCATTTTCTGTCCAAATTGGTTTAATTTGTCTTTCTTTTGAAAATGGGATGGTCAGATTGTTCCACCATCTAGGCAGAGGCATTAGCTTTGCGTAGTGGAGTTTTAATGTTGCTTCAGTTGGGCTTTCATTCTGTTATGACTGGAACCTTCCCTTGATACAATATTTGGCTCCTCCATTGAGATTGAAATGATGAACAAGCTTGAGAGAGAGGAGAAGAGAAAGGATGAAGATGAAAGAAGAATGGGTTTTGGAGAAAAGAGAAGACGAAGAACAGAAGAACCAGACGAAGAACAGAAGAACCAGTCGACTGGTGTTTTTTTTTTCTTTTTCAAACGTACTGATGAATTTCAGGGGGAAGGAGAGGAAGATAATTTAGGGGTTTTGGGAAGGGGAGGAAGATAATTTAGGGGTTTTGGTCATAAGGGCATGTAGGTCATTTCATGTATAGGTATAAGGGTAAGTAGGTCATTTTACATTAAGGGGTCATGTTGTAATTAATTGGAAATTTTTAACGGGCTAAGAGAGAAAAACGGGGCTGCGAATAGTCGCCCCGATTTTAATTGGTCAAAGAGTATTTTTGAACAAAAATTACAAACAGGACCTCGGAGTAAATTTTTTCACTTTTTTGGTTTTGTCCTACTTTTAAAAATTTTCACGTTAGTTAATTTTACGCTAAATTTTTGTGACTTTATTGATTTGTCCCGGAAAAGTAAAAAATTTTACTTTGACTTAAATATTTTGGAAAATAGTCACTTTTAAGTAAAACAAAGTCAAAAAAGTCAATTTTTTTGCTAAAATGTGGTTATTTAATATTAGAGTAAAGTAAAAAAAATTTATTTTTGCAAAGCGAAAAGAGAGGTACAAAACTAAAAAATGCAAAAAAAAAAAAAATTCAAATGAGAAAAAAACTAAAAGTGGAAAAAAAAAAATGTTTTTAATGCAATGGGTGTGAAGTGTGAACTTTTCTTAGATTCCCCACTGAAGTTGTTTGCATATGTGATAACCGCGTCAGCTTGGAGGGTGGGGGGCGAAGGAAGGGGGGGTTGCGGGGGCGGGGGGGTTGGGGGGAGGCGATCTTCTGGATTATAGACAAGAATTTAGATGGCAATTCCTCGACCTAATAGCTCCTCTCTCTCGAGAGAGATCGCATTCGTCCCAAAATTGGTAATATCTCTATCTGTATTAGGAATTCATAGTACTGCGTTAAATTCATGTGTGTGTTGAGTTTTCGATTCTTCAATCCTTCATTCTCACTTCTTTGTGTAGTAGTATGCCTTTACAACTATACAGAGATGATTAAGTCTCTATCTTGTAGTTTGAAGTTGTTCAGTCAATACTCTCTCGATCTTTGTTTTGATGCTAAATGATTTCTTTTGGCTTTTGTTTTGATTTAGATAAATGATTTGTTGTCTTTAGCTGTAATTTGTTGATCTCTGTGTTTTGTTTTGTTTTCATTTTTTTTGTCATGCTCAGCATCAGTTATCACGTGAGTATGCATTTTTAGCATTTGATATTTTATCTCTAGATTCAGTCAAGGTATCTAGTTACGGAGTTTAAACGATTAAAGGCAATTCTTCGTACAATTCAATTAGCTTATGTGGTTTTTTTCCCCTTTCTTGAAGGAATGGAGGGTGGTAGATCCAAGTTTGAAAACCTCATCCGCCAATTCCCTGCAGTACCAGGGTTAAAGTTTCACCCTACCAATGAAGAAGTCATCAACTTTTTGTGGAACAAAATTGCAGGGAATTTGGTCGAGATAGACCCAATACGAACTGTCCAGGATATAATCAGCCATCATCCGGGCACCCTCCAAGGTACCGGACCTAAACCAACTTTATGTGAACTAAAGGGTTACTTATATTATGACCACACATCCTATTAATTTTCCTTTCCTTAAAATTTCAGCCCATTATTCATTACTACCACTCGAAAATGATTTGTGGTTTTACACCACTCGTGATTCAAAGTATCCGAACAATAGTAAGCTGAAAATAGTGAGAGCCGGGGGGTATTGGAAGGTGTCAAAAGCATCTGACCCTATTGGAGATATCGGATTCAAGCGAGTGCTAAATTTTAGGGAGGGCTCCCTCAAACCATCATCCACGCCCACCGACTGGTACATGGAGGAATACTCTATCAAGCAGTTCGCACCTAACAAAGAGGTGTAAATAGCCTATACTAATCTTGTTTAGTCTTTTTAATAGCTTTTGTTTTTATACAAGCTTATTTGTGTGTGTGTATTATTTTGCTAATCCAGTTCTAAATTTTGCAGGATGAGAATTGGATAATTGCAAGAATTTATCAACAGTTGCCTAGGTCACAGTTGATATCTGCAGGCTCACTTTCTCCTCATCTCGAGGAGATACATTCATTGCTATGTATGGATTGGAACAGTGGTGGATGGTCTGGATTTGCATATCCTTTTGTGCCTCTAGGCAGTGGTGGAACAGGTATTTCTACATCTGCATGTCCATCTCTGTGGTGAACTCCGGCTAGTGGTGTACTAAGTACTTCTGGATCGTGAATTTAAGAATATATGATTGTCTGTAAGGTGAAACTACAAATACTTAGAAACGGAAAGTTACAAGAATATATGTTTGAAATAATGCTTCCTGTGTCAAAACAGTGCCTCCCATGCAATCTTTTTTCTTAGAAACGGAAAGTTACAAGAACCTTATTGTTTGCACTGTGCTGTGTTGCATTGGTATTTTAATGGCCTTTATAAGCATCATCTTACAATACACGGTAATAGCCATAGTTTCATTGCCAAAACTTATTAAATTTTGCAGTATGTACTCGTATCACTATCATGCATTTGATCATTCCAGACTTTCATCAGTTCATAACCCTTGTTCACCTGTCATATTCCTTGGGTCAGTGTGACATGATCATGAACCAAGACTGCCCAATGAATTTGCTTGTATAGTGGGGAGATAATGTGCCTAAAACTTCTTCTTTTCATGATCATGAACATGATCTTCTCGATTTTAGCCAAGAATTTAGATGGCAATTACTTGACCTAATAGCTCGTCTCTTTCTCTCTCTAGATCGCATTCGTCTTAAAAATTGGTAATATCTCTATCTGTATTAGGAATTCATAGTACTGCGTTAAATTCATGTGTGTGTTGACTTTTCGATTCTTCAATCCTTCATTCTGACTTCTTTGTGTAGTAGTATGCCTTTAGAATTATACAGATATGATTAAGTCTCTATCTTGTTGTTTGAAGTTGTTCAGTCAATACTCTCTCGATCTGTGTTTTGATGCGAAATGATTTCTTTTGGCTTTTGTTTTGATTTAGATAAATGATTTGTTGTCCTTAGCTGTAATTTGTTGATTTCTGTGTTTTTTTTTTCGTTTCTTTGTCATGCTCAATTGTAAACAAAGAATACATACAAAAAGCATCAGTTATCATGTGAGTATGCATTTTTAACATTTGATATTTTATCTCTAGATTCAATCAATGTCTTGAGTTACGGAGTTTAAACGATTAAAGGCAATTCTTCGTACAATTCAATTAGCTTATGTGTTTTTTTTCCCCTTTCTTGAAGGAATGGAGGGTGGTAGATCCAAGTTTGAAAACCTCATCCGCCAATTCCCTGCAGTACCAGGGTTAAAGTTTCACCCTACCAATGAAGAAGTCATCAACTTTTTGCAGAACAAAATTGCAGGGAATTTGGTCGAGATAGACCCAATACGAACTGTCCAGGATATAATCAGCCATCATCCGGGCACCCTCCAAGGTACCGGACCTAAACCAACTTTATGTGAACTAAAGGGTTACTTATATTATGACCACACATCCTATTAATTTTCCTTTCCTTAAAATTTCAGCCCATTATCCATTACTACCACTCGAAAATGATTTGTGGTTTTACACCACTCGTGATTCAAAGTATCCGAACAATAGTAAGCTGAAAATAGTGAGAGCCGGGGGGTATTGGAAGGTGTCAAAAGCATCTGACCCTATTGGAGATATCGGATTCAAGCGAGTGCTAAATTTTAGGGAGGGCTCCCTCAAACCATCATCCACGCCCACCGACTGGTACATGGAGGAATACTCTATCAAGCAGTTCGCACCTAACAAAGAGGTGTAAATAGCCTATACTAATCTTGTTTAGTCTTTTTAATAGCTTTTGTTTTTATACAAGCTTATTTGTGTGTGTATATTATTTTGCTAATCCAGTTCTGAATTTTGCAGGATGAGAATTGGATAATTGCGAGGATTTATCAACAGTTGACCATGCCTATGCCTCCCACTAATATTGTTCCGATGACCATGCCTCTGAGCACCGAGCCCATCCAGACGACATTTACTCCCTATGTCAATACTATCTGCCCTCAGATACTGCAGCACCCTACCCACTTTGTCCCCTCTCAGTTGTCTTGGTCAGAGTTGATCTCTCGAGGCTCACTTTCTCCTGATACTATGGATAGGATAGAGGCATGGCTAAACCTGGATGTGTAAAGTGGTGAAGGGGGTATTTCTGGATCTGCAGATGCTTTTTAGCCTCCAGGCAGTGGTGGAACAGGTACTTCTACATTTGCATATCCATCTCTGTGGTGAACTCTGGCTAGTAGTGGACTAAGTACTTCTGGATCGTGAATTTAAGAATATATGATTGTCTGTATGGTGAAACTACAAATACTTAGTATTCGCAATGTTTGAAATTACAAGAACCTTATTGTTGTTTGCACTGTGCTGTGTTGCATTGGTATTCCAATGGCCTTTATAAGCATCATCTTACAATACACGGTAATAGCCATTGTTTCATTGCCAAAACTTATTAAATTTTGCTGTATGTACTCGTATCACTACCATGCATTTGATCATTCCAGACTTTCATCAGTTCATAACTCTTGTTAACCTGTCATATTCCTTGGGTCTGTGTGACATGATCATGAACCAATACTGTCCAATGGCTTTGCTTGTATAGTGGGGAGATAATGTGCCTAAAACTTCTTTTCTTTATCCAATGATCAAGCATCCTATCCAACGAACCACCAGGATTCTTGGCCGCAACCAATTCCTGTTTCACATATTGGGCGATGCATTAAACAGTTCAATAGATATTGAGAACATATGGCATGCATACTTCACATTAACTCACAGAGCAACTACTCGTACCGACGTAAGACAGCGTGGAGAGTGATCCCCGTGTGTCTTGGCCCTGCTTTTAAGGTAACTTTTGTTGTTGTGGACGCATTAGTAGTGCAGCATATGCATCTATGGTCTGTTACATTGAAAGCATAATGAGCTAGTAACCAATATGCCCCCAAATGAAGGCAAACCATATCATTTTCAATGTTAAGGCACTGATACATGGAAAACCAAACCAAACCAAACACAACTCCCCCATTCGCCATATGTCTTGTACTTAAACACAACTCCCCCATTCGCCTCCCACCCACACGGATTCGCTGCAAAATAAATGATAAACATGAATTTATAGTCTGACATGTTGATCACTATATTGAAAAATGTACACGCTCATTGGTCCTTGCAAATTTATCGCTTTCTTTTTGTGTACATGATACCTTGTGTTGCCAGTTACGTAACTGGGATATCTTCGATTGGTCTTCCTTCCTGGGCTTTGGAGATTGGCTTAGGCTTGATAAATTGGGACTCGACAGGTGGTGGTGGTTCCTTGTCAACGTAAAAATGTTCGTCACTTGATACCTTTGTCTTGGTCAAAAGATTGGTACAGAAACCCAGGCTGGCTATTGTCCTTCCTAGGCTTGTTCTTGACATGTGTCACCACTCAACATTGAATTCGGCCCTTTTGACAAGGTTGCCTTCCTTTCCATCCGTCCTTTTCGTGTTCGGCTAGTTCAATCGTTGAGATATCCTCAAGAACTCTCTCTCAATTTCAAATACAGTAGGGAAGTGGAGTAGTTATTTTCATTCTTAATTAAGTGCTATCAACGAAATTTAGCCCGATAACAATCTGATAGATCAAGGACTACATGTACTCCAATTATTCTGCGGTGATACCCGACATCAAAATCCCCCTTGTACGTTAATATGAGAAAATCCCTTAACTTTGTTTTTATTATTACTAGCAGCAAACCTGTCATATGCACGACTAAATGAGCTATTATTATGTTCAATAGATCTTTTAAATATTTTTTAAACTACAATGAAGTATTCATTAAGTTCTGAACAAATTCACTTACGAAACTATATCAAATTTTAAATTGAAAAAATACCGAGCAATAATACATTCAACTACATTGATTCCTCATCATCTTCTATCAAAACGAATGAAACATGTGTGATATGAGATACTATCATTTATTAGAAAATTAAGGTGACTATCTCGTTTCACAATCAGTGAATATGCGGCAAAAACAAAACACAAATTGAAAAGGACATTTCGGAATTGTGTATGTGAACAGTGGATGAGGTATGTGAACTATGCGAACGGTGTATGTGAAGAGTGAAATGAGGTATGTGAACTACGTATGTGAATTATGTGAACAGTATATGTAGACAATGTGAACCGTGCACGTGCATGTGAACTGCGAATGAGATATGTGAATTGCGTATGTGAATTGTGGATTGTCTATGTAAACTGTGTATTTTCGTTTATG
Source organism: Rhododendron henanense subsp. lingbaoense (assembly GCA_020567845.1). NCBI lineage: Eukaryota > Viridiplantae > Streptophyta > Magnoliopsida > Ericales > Ericaceae > Rhododendron > Rhododendron henanense. Next base: position 41,539,572 of record CM036313.1, on the reverse strand, counting down.
TGAAGGCGGCTATGTGAACGGTTTATTTTTTCTAGTTCTCATTGTAACGAACCCGATTTTTGGTAAATAAAAATTTTGTTAAATATTTGAATTTTATTTTAATTACTTGGATTACTTTTAAAAATTCCTTTTTAATTTCTAATAATCCGTCATAATTAGATTTTTGACTTATAAAAAATTGAATCTTTTAACCCCGGACAATATAGTCATTTTCTAAAGACAAGTGTCTAGTATATTTTCCTAATAATTAAGAGGAAGTCTTAGAATCATATTTCTTGGCTAGGAATCCTACTTGGCAAGTTTAGTTAGATTCCAACCGATTAATTGAGAGAACCTAACTACCAATTCATCTAGTTCCTTTCTCCTAACCCTAGATGAGCCTTTTGAACCTCCTTGAACCTTTTGAACCTTTCAAACCCTAATGAAACCTTTTGGACCAAGGTTATTATTATTATATACATATACATACACACACACACACACACACACACACACTCATATATATATATATGACTAGTCAAACAAAGTCATACTTGTCATCTTTGACCTTTACCCATTGGACGATAAATGTTAGGGAAATCTTTATCCATTGGACAATAGAAAAACCTAGATTTCTACCAAAAGTACTTTACTAGATTTTGTTAAAGGTACATATATATAGTTATATATAGGTTTATATACACATGCCTAAAGGACATACAAGTCTTATTCAAGTATATATATTACCTCACCCCTTTAACCATTGGTCAATAACTACTAAGGAAAATATTATCCATTGGATAATAAATCTAGTCTTACCAACAAGTACTAGAGTTGATTAATTAAGTCACTTCCTAGATTTTCCCATGTGCTTGTATACTTAAAAGATATATACATATGTACTTATAAATTTAATAACCTAGATTCTCAAGTACATTAATATTATAATACAATAGAAACATGTGCACATTGGACTATTTAAATAGAGAATTTTGACTTGAAATCTATTTAGATTGCATAGTACATACTTATATATATATATTACTACAACGTACAAATGTTCATAATAGGTTATTTAATGGAAAATTGATTTGAAAATTGTGGACTCTCGCGCCCGGCGCGATCGAAGAGTCGCCACCCGGATTTTTGAGATGGATGATCCGAGAAACCGAGAGTTTGTTTGAGGAAAAGGCTTTTGATCTAGCGACAACGTTGAGATTTTGGGTCCGGGAGCCACGTTACGAACGGGGAAGGTTTTGTTGAAAAAGCACCCCGCTCGCCCGGCAAAAACCGGTCTCTACTAAGCATTTTTTATGGGGGATTTAATATCATTTGAAAAACTTCAAAAAAACACATACGGGAAAGGGGAACAAGATGGAATATATCACATTGGCGTGCATGTGATGCTTACTGTACAGAGATGATGAAAGATGATGCGACGAAAATATGAATAAGAAAAGCTATTTAACAAGCTGTCTGGATCACTGTCTTCTGCTACACGGCATACCATGATATGGCGCACGGCCATGGGATATGCCGTGCATGGTTCCGATCTTGTCTTCAGGCTGTCGATAGTTTTCAGAACCTCGCGCGACGTATCTAGCACGACGCACGGCGTTACTTCAAAGCATCAGAAAACTCACAGCCGTCAGATCATCTCAGGACAGTTCCATTCTTTCAAGCCACAAATAGAAAACTACTTTTAATGCATTCGTTTATTCAGAAGGGTTGAGAAAGTTTATTCATGGTGATAAAACATGGCTTGTAGATATGATCCTGTTCTGAGGTTACCGATGATAGATAGAAAAAGACCCAACGAAGAACGATCATGATCCAGATAGCTTAAACAAGAAAACAACAGTTAACGAAAATGCTGCGCGTGTGAGCCTACTACGCCGTGTGACGCATCAAAGCGCCGTACTGCGTAGCTCACCCAGTACAGGGGCTGTTTTGCTTTATGAAAATGATTTTTAGATCAGATCTTAACCAATAGGGGTTAAGCCTGCTGACAGAAAAGTCCCCTCAGAGCCAGGACAGAGCCTAGCCCTAGGAAACTTAGTTTTTACCTTTGATCTTGAGCTTGGACGAGGTTGGATGATGATGGAGGAACTTGGATGAGATTGGATGAGGAGAAAGAAGCGTGGTGGTGTGTAATAAATGGATATATGGGGTAGTTGGGGTCTCAAAGTTAGTAAATGACTAACTTTAATGGTGAGAAGAAAAATGGAGCAAGAAGCCTAGAGAATGTATTTCGAAAGCAACATTCTCAAGACTTAGAAGTGGGGAATGGGTGTGAAAGCAAGAAGAGAGAGAAATGGCATAATGGTGATCAAATGCCCTTTTCTCTTGAGTGGAGGTGTGTATTTATAGGCAAGAGCCAAGGATTTTGAATTTCAAATGATGGAGGCATTTTCTGGGCGGGCCAGAAGTGTATTTTCGGATGAGCCATTTTGCAGCTGTGGCTCAAATAGGCGTGACCGATAGCTTTCTGAGCCAGTCAGTACTTTTCATGAAATGCCGTGCGGCTAACCTCATGATCGCGTGCGGCGTTGTAACTTTCGATATGCCGTGCGATGTAGGGGTGTTCCGTGCGGCATTCCATGGCTTTTGGGCTTTCTCTGGGCTTTTGGTTTATTTGGGCTGAAGGTTTCTTTGGGCTAAGGGAATCCTTTCATTCAAGCTCGCAAAGGTTTCGTTTCCTTTATTTCATCATCGGGGTGGACAAAGACCCTTCGAGATTCGGATTGGTGTGTCTACAAAAATCTTAGTACCTTGTGTACTTATATATATATATATATATATTCATTTGACTAGACACTTCTTGATTTGTCACATTTATCTCTTACCCATTAGATAATAAAAGTTAGGAGAACTTTTATCCCTTGGATAATGGAAAGACCTAAACTTGCCTTAACCACCCAAGATATTGACCTAAGATTCCTAGGTAGACATATATGGTTATATATAGATATAGGTACCTTATAAAGTCTTTTTCCTAGATTTTGTAAGTACATATATACTTATATATAGATATAAGTACTTCCAAGATTTTACTAGATATTCATATATGAAATTATAAAGTTTCCTAGATTTCTAAGTACATATATATGTTAAAATATTGTTTCCTAGATTTCCTAAGTACTTCAAGATTTCCTTTGTACCTATAAGTATATATATATGCATAGTACCCTAGTGTACTTATATATATAAATTTAGGCTTGTACATGTATATATATTAAGCCCTAAATCTAAATCTTTCACTAAGGACAATATCCTAGATTTGTAAGTACATACATACATATATATAATATATGTACCTTAGTCCTAAAGAGAGAGAGAGAGAGAGAACAGTGAGGGAGAGAGAGGGGGAGGCCGAGAGGGAGAGTTAGGGAGAGATTGGGGGAGAGATTTGGAGTGTACTTGTCATGATCTTCTTACATCCTTACAACCTATGGTTATATACTTCTCCAAGCAAAATCCATCCACCATTGTCCTTACATATTTATATGCACTTCTTTCTTCCACAAAATCTTCCAAATCTAATCTAAGGTACCAAAATCTAGCCATGCAAGCCTAGAACTAGGTAGAATGTGTACAAGCAACCTCATAATCTTTCAAGCAAGCTTGACAAGTGAATAAAAAAATGAGATATAGAGAGAGAGAGAGAGAGAGAGAGAGAGGGAGATTTCGGATGAGAGGGAGAGAGAGACGTGCCTTGGCCTATAAATAGCAAGCCATTCCAAGCTTAAACTCACACCTTCACTCCTTTGCTCTCACTTCTCTCTAGAAACCATTTTCGTTTTCCAGACAGCCTACTGCTCTTCACAAATCCTCATTTTTCTCCTGCTTAAAGTAGTCCCTTAGAACCAACTCCCTTCGGGAAAGTTGTAGAGCACTTCGAGATCTTCAAGTTAGACCCAAGAACCACCCTAATCAGTCAAGAAATGACAAAGATATTGACATCTGAAGTTCAGTAAAAATCTCGGATTTCCAGACCAACGTAGTTCGATTGGGACGATGCACACAAAGTGTCACGAAATAAATAGCGTGAAAAATTCGAGACGAGCCTTCGGGAGGCTGGAAATTCGGGACGAGCCTTCGGTAGGCTTAAAAATTCGAGACGAGCCTTCGGGAGACTAAAAATTCAAGACGAGCCTTCGGGAGGCTTTAGAAAAATTCAAGACGAGCCTTCGGGAGGCTGAAAATTCGAGACGAGCGAGAAATTGAAGACGAGAATATTGTGAGTATATACTGGAAAGATTTCGGCGGCGAAAGAACGACGACGAGTCCCGAAGGACGAATACTGCGAGAAGTGCGAATATGGTGAGTCCTCAGGGGACGAGAAATTCCACGAGTCCCGGAGGACTAGAGTTGGGCAACTCTTTAATCAAAGCACAATATCCAAGGAGATTTTGGATTAACAACGACTGGAATATTTGGCTTCCAAGAAGATTTTGGTGGCTGGATTGATCAATTTCCGAGAAGATGAATTTAATCCTCTGGAGCCATAATGTCGTGCGGGCATGCAGGGTGGCGCGCGGCATTTTATTTTCCCATGCAACTCTTCGATTTCTGAGAACAGTTGGCTGGTTTAAGGGTGCCAATTAATACAGGCGTGCCCCTTCGACGATTGGAACTGCTTTTAAAAGGATGGTGGGGCTTCATTCTATGCATCACTAAGAAACCCTCTCAAATCGCTCTGCATTCTTACAAAACAAGCTACTCTCAACACTCAATCATGGCAGACAGCGAATTGGTAGCGCGAGTGGCGTCTCTGGAGGCCGAGATGGGCTTCTACCGGGAGGAGATCGAGTCGCTCAACCGCCAGATTGCAAGGCTCATCTCCACAATCCGGACCCTTCGCCGCGCGGTGTCCAACCTTCAAGACTTCGCGTTTGATCAACTGGACGACAAGCACGAGAAAAAGGAGGGGCAGTAGGATTTTTCTTTTGTTTCCTTTCTTCTTTTTTTTTTTTTTTTGAACGATGTAATGGGAATCCCGGGGGTCGTCCCGGTTCAATGAATGAAACTCCTCTTTCCTTTTGTCCATCAAATCTTGCCTTCATTACTGTTTCTGAACGAACTCAATCAAACCAAGCATCAAAGCTTCGAACGTAAAGAAACCGTCCAGAATTTGAACTGTCGAAACAGACATATTGCCGTGCGTGGCATACGAAATGCCATGCGTCGTGGCAATTCGAAGAATTTTCATGCATCCAAATCATTATGCCGTGCGCTCATTCCAATATGCCGTGTGGCACATCTTACTTCGAACCGGTCCAATTTAATTCCAGACGAACCGGTTCGAGAGGGGTATATACGGGTGAGGCGTATACGATACGCCCCACCGTTTGAAATTCCCTCATCTCTCTCGCGTCTTTCTCTCTCTCTCTGCTCTCTCTTTGCTCTCTCGTCTGCTCTCTCTCTCTCGTGTCTCTCTCTCTCGCGTCTCTCTCTCTCTCTCGACTACTCTCTCTCTCTCTCTCGCGTCTCTCTCGACTTCTCTCTCTCTCTGTTTTCTCTCTCTCTCTCTCTCTTTCGTGTATGGATAACATGGATACACCTGGTGGTGATCAACCACCGAGAGTTGAGGTTACACTGCCCCCGGTCCTTCTGGAGAGTGACACGGCGATCGGGGGTGTTCCGGAGACCATGGGGGTCTCGGCTCGAGCGGCATTGGCCGAGGAGGCCTTGGCTGTGGTGACTACTATGGTGGGCAGTGGTGATGGCAGCGGAGTGGTGGCCGGCTATGGCCAAGACACGGAGACCCCGGGTGCAATGGGGTCGGAAGGCGGGGACGAGGCTTTGGATCGGTTGGAGGAGGTTGTGAGTTTGGAGGAGAGAGTCACAGAGACCCATGGTGGTAGTGGTTCGGGTAGAGTAGAGGAGGAGACGGAGGCCTCTCCCGTGAGGGTGCCTCAGATCGACTTGGGGAAGGGCCCCATTGTCGAGGAGGAGGCAGTGGAGGAGCGGGAGACATCGGCCATGTTTGTTGGCAGTGGTGCAGGTGCAGGGTCGTCACGCCACATAGGTTTAGGTGACTACTTAGAGGCGGCGTCCTTGGAGGACCTAGTGGAGACCTTACGGGGGTGCCTGGGTTGGCTGAGGCTTTACTGGAGTCTCGGGAGACAGAGCTCTGGGATGAGCTTGAGGCTGGGGCCAGCAGGGAGCCACAGGCTGAGGAGGCAGCTGGAGGTGAGGCAGTCCCTCGGAGGAGCGTCGTGGAGGAGGCGACGGAGGCCCTGAGGGGGCGAGGAGCTTATGTGGCGGCGTCTTACGTGCCCTTTCAGCACGTGGTGGTGCCTTCTCTCTTAAACGCCTACAGGCTGGAGCGACCTACGTACGACGAGGCCCTAGTCTTGAGAGACCCACAGCAGCACCTTTCTTTACCTCGAGACGAGGTATACCTTAAATACTTGCATTTCAAATTCCAATCCATCGTACTTTCATTTCCTTACTTAAATATCGTACTTGCCTTGAATATTATGCCTATTCACTGAATACTATCAATTTATTGCAACAGGCGATCCCCATCTCGTGTTACGGTGGTGCAGCCGACGTGCCGAAGTTTTGGGAGAGACTCCCCGAGGCTATGAGGGAGATAGTGAGACAGGCTGGCTTCGGGGAGTTTGTCAGTGTGTTGACGAGGGCGAGTAACGATCGCCAGGTGGTGAGGGCACTTGTCGAGAGGTGGTGGGATACGACGAACTCGTTCCACTTCTCCTTTGGTGAGCTGACGGTGACGCCTTTGGACTTCGCGGCAATCACCGGTCTAAGGGTCGGAGGTGACCCCATCCCCTTTGACACGACGACGGGGAGGAGTGCGGAGTTCCAGCGACTAATGCTGGGGTACGTGCTGAGGGCGGAGACGGACGACGCTCAGTACGCACAACTTCTAGGGTTTTGGACAGAGGGGCTCCTGACTGACAGGGCACAGGAGGAGCAGATGGCGAGGTGCTTTTTGTTGTACTTACTTGGTGCGTCCCTGTTTCCCAATAGGCGCAACCGAGTACACCTTTCACTACTACCGGCCTTAAGGGACGTCGGGGAGATCGCCCGCTTCGACTGGGGAGGTGCAACACTGGGGACGTGCTATGCCTTCATGGGCTCTCTCTCTCATGGGGCAGGTGTGAGCCTTGGTGGGTACTGGAGGGTCTGGGAGGTGTGCCTCGATTCCTTTCTTTTTTGAATAGTTAGCCTTCTATTCATTGTTCAGTATATACATATCTTGTGCTAACTTGTAATGCCTTGGCTTGCAGCTCTGGACGTACGAGGTACTTGACATGTATCCTCCTGAGACCTCGTGTCCTGACGACATGATACTTCCTCGAGCCTTGCATTGGTCGAAGGAGTATCGAGGAGTGAAGAAGGGGAAGGGCAACCTGAATGCCTTCCGCCTTTACTTGGACGAGCTGCGTCCTGACAGGGTATGACTGCATCTTTGTTTGCTTAATTTATTACCTGCATGCTCATTTTAACTCCGAATAATATGCTGATGATGCTCACTTCTCACTTGCAGGTCCATTGGCGCATATGGGATCGCTTCAACATCCCATATGTGGCTCAGAGCAGGGAGGTGACGAGGGGGAGAGTGCTTCTGGAGTCCCCTTACGGCTGGCAGTGGTACCTGGGTGACCGGGTGTCACGTCAGTCGCTGAGGTTGGATGCGTTTCGAGTCCCTGGGCCACTCCCTCCTTTGCTGCAGAGGACGAGTCAGTACACTTGAGGGGAGATGGAGCGGTTCACGAGGCCGGACCCAGAGCTGGAGCCGTTCTTTCAGGCAGGTGCTGACTACGCGGAGTACCAGGCTCGGCATTTGATGCAGAGCTTTGGGATACGCGCTGCCTGGGAGGTGACGCAGCAGGCGTTGAGCGATAGAGGTGGTAGAGGCGGTAGAAGTGGTAGAAGGGGAAGAGGAGGTAAAAGGGAAGACGGAGGTAGAGGAGGTGGAGGCCAAGGCGACAGTGCAGGCCCGAGTGGGGTTAGCTTGCCTCGACTCTCCTGGACAGTGGACGTGACGACTGCCCAGGGAGCCCCTGGTTTGGTGGCGGTGCCGCGCCCTTCTGTCCAGCCTCCGGAGTTTCTTGCTCAGGTATAACATGCTTTTATTTCTTTCAGACGTTTGCCATTATCTCTGCATGTTCTAACCAATTTTTCTATCGTGCAGGTGACTCCGGAGTATGCCAGGGAGATGGCTATGGCCATGATGGGCTTGGAGAAGCTCGTGCGACAGTACGCCATGGGCCATCCTCCAGAGGTGATTTTTCGTGCTGGTGGGACGATGGTAAAACTCTCAAACTCTGACTATTTACTTTACTTTTTATTGCCCATATTATTATTATGATGCGAATGATGGATGTCATGTTATTGCAGGCTGGAGGAGGGGCTTCACGGCGGCTGCGCAGGAAGTCTGTGCGCATGCAAGCGCAACAGGTTTCTTCTGCTGGCTCTCGGGAGGAGCCTCCGTCGAAGAGGCCACGACTCTCAGAGGGGACTAAGGGTGAGCCTATCGACGTCTCCGACGAGACCGAGGAGCCCACAGACGTTGACCTGGGGGATACCTCAGGGAGCATTGTGCCTAGGACGACAGGCACTCAGGAGGTGGCCAGCTCCTAGGCGGAGGAGGCCTCTGAGGGGGACGAGGATGAGGAAGAGAGTTGAGCTCCTTTTTTTGTTTGTTTTTGTTTTTACCTTTTAGTGGAGCCTGCGTGCTTCTTCTCTTTTTTTTTTGGGAGGGTGCCTGTTTACCCTCAGTAGATAGGACTTTTGAGCATCGGGCTTGGACGCCTTCTTGATATGTACTTCGACTCATGGATGTTTCCGGGATTATATAGGAAAATTTGTTCTTTCAATATTTATGCCATTCATTTCCTTTCGTTGCCATTGTATAAAGAAGATTGAATAGCTAAAACATTAACCAGAGTGTGCAACTAGTTATTGGTTGTAAAAACTGAAATGGACTCAAGATTTGTGGTAAGCAATATGTTGACAAATAAGCATATTGACGAAGGAATAGAAATCAAAGAAAGTAAATGAATAATTTTGAAAGATTGACACTAAATATAAGAATGTACACAAATGCCCTTGTTACCGACTCTCACATGATTACACATGACAATGGTGACCTACAAGACTTGACATGTGACTGGAAAACTTGACTTCGCGTTTGACTTGAAAAGCAAGAAAATGTTGATTTTAGAAGGTGACATTCTCAAATTTTGGCTTTGAACATGAACCGGGACTTGGACTAAGTCACCTTTGACCATTATGATCTGTGGGACTTGAAAGATCTACTTGAAACAACTTGAAACGAGTTTTGGTACCCCGATATGGCCTAAAAACTGGATTTTATCGACTTTTTGTATCACGACCATGAATTTTTGAGAGTTGATCCGAAGCGAAACATCCCCGAAGTCCCAAATACCCACTGGAATGTGTGCTAGGGGTTCGTGGTGCCCAATTATGCCTCAAATCCATTTCAATCCTCTGCTGTCAAAAACTGCAGAAATGCAGCATTATTATGCCGCGCGCAGCTTCAAAATGCCGCGCGTGGTTTCTTATGATTCCACAGTATATCAATGTTATGCCGTGATGATTTCCCAGTTTCATTATGTCGTGCGCCGCCATAATATGCCGCGCGTGGTTTGTTTTCTGACAGTTTCCAGCTTTGCTGCTTCCCAAGGTAGACTGCACGATGGTTGAAGTTTGACCCTTGTGATGGCATTCCTGAGCCAATGCATGTCTGCTTTGATCTTTTAGGGTATGACCAAGCTTTTCCCTATGCAAGACTCATGGAAAATTTACACTTTTGGAACCCAAGACTCTTTGAAAGTTGAAGTTGTCTCCTCTATCCCTCCTATAAATTCAAATCTTGAATCTCAAACTTTCCTCACCCCATTCAACTTTCATCTATCTTAAACTCTTCATTTCTCCTAATGGCTCTTTCTCTCACCGGTTCACTCCGCCTGTGGTTGGTCTCCATGGAAGGCGTTGATTGGCTCAACTTCCGGGCTCATGGTCTTTACTCCATGAGATACCTTCGTAACATCCGCCTTCGTCCCGAACTTTTGAGGGCAACCGCGAGCTTTTGGGATCCGGAGGTGCATGTGTTCCGTTTTGGTGAGCAAGATCTTTGTCCCACCGTAGAGGAGTTTCGTGCCTATCTTGGCGGCTTCGGCTCTAGAGAGGTCATTGTCCCTCCTGTGTGCGAGAACATTTCCAAGGTTCTTGTTGTCTCCCTTGGGTTGAATGATGGTATTGCTCGTTACTTGGTTAGCAACGGTCACCTCAACGTGATGCGCCTCATTGAGATATTCTCTCCTCTTGGCGATCTAGCGGACACAACCTTCCAATCTTGACGCATGACCACTCTTTGCATGTGCTTACTTGCTACCTACTTCTTGGTTCCTTCCACCGGTCTTGTTAGCTCGGCATTGGTCTGTATTGCTGTGCAGATTGAGGCTCGGAAGGATGTGATCCCGATGGTATTGGCTGAGACACTGATGGGTTTGGACAAGGTTCGTTCTGGAGGGATCGAAACTTTTGGAGGTAGTCCTCTTCTCTTACAGGTTGGTTTCTCACTCAGCTCTCCTTTTTCGGGCTTTTCTCTCATTCTCATTTTACCTCAACGCTTGGCTTGGCTTTCTATGGTTTCTCAGTTGTTTTCCCTTTTTTTTTTTTTTTTTACAGATTTGGCTCTGCGATAAGGTGAACGTGTTGACTCTTCCTCCTGGCAACTTGGTGTATGAGGCTAGGTTATTGTCCTCTCGGTGCTTTGAATTTGCGGACAGGCGGGCTTCCGAGTGGGTCAACTTCTTCAAACGTCAGCGGGCCGAGACTATTTCCTGGAGATGCTCACGACTTGACCTTCCACCTATGATTGTGCACTATGACTGCCTACATATCCTTTTGGTGAAGGAATCAGGTCATAACGTAGTTCAAGGATAGGGTTCGCTCTGGTTTTAACACTCTCCTTTTGCGCTCTAACTTTTGCCTAGTACCGCCCTTTCGGGTTTTCGGCCTAGCGAGCTCATTTATTGTACGCCTTAACTTTTGCCTAAGATGCCCTTGCGGGTTTTCATCCTAGCAGGCTTTTGCTCTAATTTTTGCCTGGAACTACCCGCCCTTTCGGTTTTCAGCCCAGCGAGCTTCTCTCAGGGGTAGTAGCGCTTGAGTTGATCCATGTTGACCAAGGTTGAGAATTCGTTTCCGTCCAAATCAATGAGTTGCGTAGCTCCTCCGGATAGGATGGTCTTGATGATGTAAGGCCCGGACCACTTTGGTCGGAACTTTCCCCGTGGATCGTAGACTAGTGCCCGGATTTCTTTCAAAACCATGTCACCTTCTGTCAAATCCCTAGGCTTTACCTTTTTGTTGAACGCGCGCATAATTCTCCTTTGATATCCTTGAATATGGTAAAGAGCCCTCAAACGGCGTTCATCGAACAGCATAAGTTCTACAAATTGGTTGCTTAGCCATTCTGCCTTTTGAACATTACATTCGATCATAGACCGAAGAGATGGAACCTCTAACTCAATGGGTAATACAGCTTCCATACCATAAACCAAAGAGTACGGAGTTGCCCCTGTCGGTGCACGTACGGATGTGCGATATCCCCATAACGCCAATGGCAGCTGTTCGTGCCAATCTCTTGCGGATTGTAACGCCCCCATTTTTGGGTACGTTATTTAAGCATTTTATTTGAAATAACTAAGTTGAGTCTGGCTCATTATTACAACATAAATCCTACTAGAGTACTTTTTATTACACGAAGGATGGTAATTCTAGGGTATTCTATTACTCCGCTTCTTCCTCCATCCTAGCAAGCTCCTCGGCTCCAAAAGCTTCCAATGTGTACTGTTCACCTTGCTCATCAATCAACTCTGACACATTATACCAGCGTTGCCCCCAGTATAATATGGTCACCAAAAGGGTAACACCGTGAGCTACAAATGCTCAATAGAATAAACCAAACCCACTAACCCTTAACTTATAACAGAAAGGGAATATAAGCAATTACACATGCTCATTCAACAATATAGTTAACAATTACACATCCGCATTCACTATCTTACTAGCGTTGGTGTCATGCCTTTTCTTGAGTTTCTCCTACGCGACTCGTCATAGACCGTGTCATCCTTTCCACCTTTATTTACTAATTCAACACTTCCAAGTTTCATTAACAAATTGCTACTAATGAGGCTACCAAGTCCGGCTCCATTAGCAACACACACGACGGCTACCAAGTCTGGCCATATCATGGTTTTCAAAACACCTTTTTTCCAAATCTTGCATTGGCTCCTCTCCGCGGATAACCAAGCCATATTGTCACATGAGGCTACCACGTCCGGCTCCATTGGCAATCTTCACAATGGGCTACCAAGTCCGGCCTCATTGCGGTTTTTGAAAACATACTCACATTGGGCTACCACGTCCGGCCACAATGTAGTTTCAAAAATATTTTATCCATATCAACCACACCCTAGGTGTCATGTTTCTACTTTCTCGGTTTTTGTGTCTCGTTTGCATGCCATGACTCTGCGGTAGTTCTTTTCACATTTTAAGTAATCTTGAAACTAAACTAGCAAGATCATCCAACTCTATGTTAGATAGCATGCTCTTATTATCATATCGTCATGCTCAACATTTAGCATACAAAGCAAAGCATAGTGCCACATGGACGGACACCTTTGGAGTGGTAAACCACTTATGCTTTATCAGCAACAAGTAGACAAGTAATCACATAATCATGCTCATAATCATTCTAAGGTCAAAATACAAATTCTTCTATTCAAGTTAACTTTCCATAAAATTCGTTCTTTCTTTCTTTAGGGAAGTTCAAAAGAACATATGTCTTTATAGAGATAAAAGTCTATGCTCATACTTTCATTAGCATAATTAACATGCATCCCAACGTTCAAGTGTCATACAATAAGTTTAGAGTAAGTAAGTCAAGAAATTCTACATATACTTAGAATAAGGGGTATAAGAGTATTCTACATTCATTTCAACATTCGTATACCATAAGCTATACTTAGAGTTTAGGAGGTATAGGAAAATCCTACCGTTCTTCTTAGTGGTAGAGATGACTACGGATTTTGAAAGGAAGTAGGTCGGCAGTTTGATGGAGTAACGTCTTACGGTAAGCTTTGATAGCTTCGAAAGAGAAAGGTTTCTCTCGAAACTAAGTCTTGACTAGTACCACTAAAACTTTTGGATCGGTAGGGTGGTTGTATGGTGGTTTAGTGGCGGTACTAGAAGAGTTTCTTAAAGAACTAGGAAAGAACCTCAAGAACAACTTAAGAACAAGCAAAGAACAACTAAGAACACTAACTTTCTAGAGAGAGAAGTTGAAGTATGAGAGGTGTGAGTTGAATGAAGAACATGAGGTCCTATTTATAGGCAAAGGCTTGGCTCTTCCTCTCCCTCTTTGGCCGGCTCTCTCTCTCCCTCTTTGTCCAATGGTTTTTGCTCCAATGTGTTGTCATGTCAAGGATTGAAAGACTTCAAAGATCTTTCTTGTTCTTTCTCCCATTCTAGGACAAGTGTAGGTGATTCTAAGGGTTTTCTAGTCTTGTCTAGTACCTTGAAAGAGTAAGAAATCTAGGGTTGGTTGTCCTTGGATGATCAAGGTGTAAGGAAGACTAGATTTTTGTAGTACTTGGATGATGTAAGGAGTTGATCAAGAAAGAGTAGCAAGATTTGGTGAGTACACTTGCACACACATCACACTCTCTCTCTCCCTCTCATCCGGCCATCTCTCTCTCTCTCTCCCCCTCATCTCTCTCTCTCTCTCTCTCTCTCTCTCTCTTTTGGTAGTACAATGTATGTTTACTAATCTATGTAAGAAAGGACAAGGGTTGGTGTTTGACTTGAGAAAGAGTAAGGATTGGGTTGTAAGGTTTTGTAAGAGACCTCATGTACTTCCAATCTCTCCTATATCATCCTATCTCATTCTTACACAAGTACATGTACATAAGGTGAATATACAATTGAGTTGGGTAGAAGAAAGACTAAGATGGTACTCCGTATCCTCCTTTCTCTCTCTCCTATCTCTCCCATCTCTCTCGGCCTCTCTCCCTCTCCCATCTCTCTTCTCCTCTCTCTCTCTCTTGATTAGAATATGCATATAAAGGATGACTAACTTAAAAGGACATTTGTACTACATGATCTTATTCTAGATTCCTAGGTCAAAATTCCTAATAGAATAAGCCTAGATGCCACCTATGTACTTATGAACTATATTCTAATACATAGGATCTTAGGATGACATATACATATCTCATACTTTAAGTAAATAAGTACATACCATATCTAGTAAGTAATTAACTAAGTAAAACCTAGTACTATGGCTTGACTTGGCCTTATTGACCAACGGACCAAAATTCCCCTAACTTTTATTGTCCAATGGTTAAGGATGGTAAGTACTATTCTTGCTTAATCTATCTATACTAGTACAATGACTCATGGTGAATCTTAATTAAACTAATTGACCTTGTACTAGGTAGAAAGACTAACCTATGGTCCAATGGTTAACAATTCTCCTAACTTTTATTATCCAAAGGATAAAGATGGTAAGTACTATACTTGCTTAATGTATGTATATAAATACAATGACTCATGGTGAGTCTATTAAACTAATGGGTCTTGTACTTGGTGGCAAGGCTAAGCTATGGACCAATGGGCGACATTTTCCCTAACTTCTATGGACCAATGGACAAAAGAGTAAGAAATATGTAAACATATAAAGGTGTACCTAGCAATCTAGTCACAATATCCTAGGTAGAAACCTATTGTCCAATGGATAAAGATTTCCCTAGTATTTATCGTCCAATGGGTAAAGATCAAAGGTTGACTTTGGTCAAAAGGGTTTGTTTAGGGTTTTGAAAGGTTCAAATGGGTCGAGAAGGTCGAAGGCTCATTAAGGTTATCTCAACGGATTAGGTTAGAAGCTAACTAGGCTTGCTAAGTAGGATTTCCAGCCAAGAAAGGAATTCTAAGACTTGTTTCAGTAATTAGGAAAATATACTAACACACTTGTCTTTAGAAAATGACTATATTGCATGGCGTGATGAACTAGATTTTGAATTGTATAAATCTAATTATGACGGATTATTAAAAATCAAAGAAAATTATAGAGTCATTAAGAATAAACAACGAGATTTTATTCACTGAAAATCGGAGTTGTTACACGGATTGAATGGTCTTTTCCAGGATGGCTTTGATTGTTTTGTTAGGTGCTTCCACGGCCCCATTAGTCTGCGGTCGATAGGTAGTTGACTTGTGTACTTGGATCTGGAGCTCATCCAAGACTTCTCTGGCTCGGCCCTTGAAATGAACCCCGTTATCGGACACAAACGCTTGAGGGACCCCGTATCGATAGATGACGTTTTGCTTGATAAAGTGCGCGACTTCAACTGTAGTCAGAGTTGCATACGAGGCGGCTTCCACCCACTTTGTGAAGTAATCAACAGCCACTAGGATGAACTTATGGCCATTGGAGGCTGCTGGCACAATCCTTCCGATGACATCAATACCCCACGTCGAGAAAGGCCATGGCGAGGTCATTTGTTGCAACTCATGCGGTGGAATATGCGTGAGATTGGCGTGAATCTGACATTTGTGACACCGTCGTACGTACTCCACACATTCTGTCTCCATGGTGGACCAAAAGTAGCACTGCCTTAAAATCTTCTTGGCAAGCATCATGCCATTCATGTGAGACCGCACACGCCTTCGTGGATTTCCTCCATTACCCTTTTCGCTTCCACACCATGGATACATAGCTTGTGCATGCCACAGTGAGACCTTTGGTATAGATTTCCTCCACAGATGATGTATTGAGTTGCCATCCTCTGAAGAGCGATCCTGTCTTTCTTACTAGCCTCAGCGGGATACTCCCCCCTTTCCACGAATCTCCAAATATCATAATACCAAGGGTGACCATCGTCAAGCTCGTCGACAGCCATGACATGCTGGTATACTGGTATCTCTTTGCTCGATCACAATTGGTCTCAACTTTACACCGACAGGGATTTCAACCATGGAAGCCAACGTTGCTAGCGCATCTGCAAATTGATTCCTGAGTCTCGGGACATGGGTGAACGTTACTTTATTGAAATGGGGAATGAGATCTTGATGGTATGGCTTTAACTTTTCTTCTTTGACCTTCCAATCACCATTTGCTTGAGAGACGACCAGGTTTGAGTCTCCTACCACTTCCAAATTTTCTATGCCAATCTCGATGGCTGCTTCCATGCCTACAATACAAGCTTCGTACTCTGCTTGATTGTTGGTGACCTCAAAGTTAAGCTTGAATGCGAGTGGGATGTGCGACCCATCGGGTGAAATTAACAGCACACCGATCCCAAACCCTTTTTGATTAGATGCTCCGCCAAAATACAAACGCCAAACGTCTTCGGCCGTAGCCATTATGTCTTCATCGGGGAACTTGAATTTAGCATCTTCCCCTCCCTCGACTGGGCAATCGGCCAAGAACTCAGCGACAGCTCTTCCCTTTACTGACTTTCTGGTGACGTATTTTAATTCGAATTCTGCCAACATCAATAGCCATCGTGCCATCCTCCCCGTGAGTGCTGGCTTCTCGAACAAGTACTTCAGGGGATCCATTCGAGATATTAGCCTTACTGAGTAGGCCAGCATGTAATGTCTCAACTTTCTGGAAGCCCAAACGAGCGCCCAACATGTCTTTTCTAGCGGAGTATAGCGTTCTTCGGGTCCGACCATCTTTTTGCTAAGGTAGTAAACAGCCCTTTCAACCCCATCGTCTCCTTCATGTGCCAACATACACCCCATTGAAGACGGGGTGACTGACAGGTATAGGATCAAAGGTTTTCCTGCTACAGGTGGCATCAAGACCGGCGGATTCTATAGATAGGCTTTGATGGCCTCAAAAATTTGCTGACATCTGTCATCCCATACAAATGGTATTCCTTTCTTGAGTAGGCAAAATGTGGGTTCACATGTTGAAGTCAATTTTGCAATGAATCTGCTGATGAACTGTACTTTGCCAAGAAAACTCCTTACATCTTTTTCTGACCGCGGTGATTCCATCTCCAAAATGGCCTTAATCTTTGACGGATCGACCTCGATGCCACGAGTGGTAATCACGAACCCAAGCATTTTCCCTATAGTGACCCCGAACGTGCATTTAGCCGGATTAAGGCGCATCCTGTATTTCCTTATTCTTTCGAAGACCTTTCTGAGCGCGGGTAAGTGGCCTTCTCGCTCCTTTGCCTTAACGATCATGTCATCGACGTAAACCTCTACCTCCTTATGAATCATGTCATGCAACAAAGTTGTAGCAGCTCGCTGATAGGTGGAACCGGCGTTCTTCAACCCGAAAGGCATGACCCGATAGCAATAAGTTCCCCATTCGGTGACGAACGTGGTTTTCTCTCGGTCTTCTGGGGCCATGAGAATCTGGTTATACCCCGAAAAACCATCCATGAAGGAAAGCAAGGCGTGCCCAGCGGTGTTGTCAACCAGTACATCAATGTGTGGCAAAGGGAAGTCATCCTTGGGACTAGCTTTGTTTAAGTCCCTGAAATCAACACAGACCGTAATTTTGCCATCCTTTTTGGGAACATGAACAATGTTTGCGACCCACTGGGGGTATTCAGTTACCATTAGGAATCCGACATTAATTTGTTTGGTTACCTCCTCTTTTATTTTAAGCACCCAATCGGGCTTCATGTGTCTCAGCTTCTGTTCTACCAGTTTTGCATCAGGATAAAGGGGAATTCGGTGTCCCACGATTTCAGGATCGATTCCGGGCATATCAGCATGCGATCATGCAAAAACGTCTTCGAATTCTTTTAGCAAATTTACAAGAGCTTGGCGCTCTTCTTCTAATAGCGCGGAACCGATCTGAGTTATCCGGGGATTCCCTTCATCTCTCAAATTTATAGAAACAACTTCTTCTTTTACAGGCTGAGCATGCCTTTCGTCTTCCCTTTCGATTAGGGACCGAATTTCTTTAGGGATTTCCTTATTGAAATCGGTCTCTTCATCATCGGGGTCGACACAATTTATTTCAAAGTCAGGGAAGTAAGCAGAACCAGATTCGTTCATTTCATCATTAGCAGAGGCCTCAGAGGCGCCATACACACGGGTAGACTCGAATTCAAAGTACAGACTCTGAGGAGTTGGGCCGAGAGGCACCAATTCAGACTCAACAGACTCCGAAGACCCGGAAGACTCGGAGGACTCTAGAGACTCAGGATGACCACCCGATCGATGGACCTGAAGATGTGGACTTCAATTTCCCGGACGAGGATGTATTAACAGTTGTCGAAGAAATCTGGACGCTCTATTTCGATGGGGCCGCTAATCAAAGAGGTTTGGGAGTTGGGGTATTGCTCATTACGTCCGCTGGGGCTCATATCCCCCTCGCTTTCAAATTGAACTTCGACGTCACTAACAATCAAGCTGAGTACGAGGCCTGCATCGTCGGAATGGAGGCTGCTATTGCACTGGGAGTCAAGAAGCTTGAGATAATTAGGGATTCGAACTTAGTAATTTCTCAAGCTAATGGAGACTAGAAGGTCCGTGAGGAAAAGCTGAAGCCTTATCACCAAGATTTGGAAGAACTGATTCCTCGCTTCAATAAGGTGACCTTCACCCACATCCCACGCTTGAGGAATCAGTTCGCCGATGCTTTGGCGACTTTGGCTTCAATGATCGAACTTCCAGTAGGGGTCCGGATGCGGCCGATTGTGATTGAGCAGAGGGACTTGCCCGCTTATGAATATGTCAACGCCATTGATGATGTCGATGATGGCCTACCCTGGTACCATGATATCTGGAACTTTGTCGAACGAGGAGAGTTCCCTGCTGGAGCTTCAAGGAAAGATCGGGTTGCTCTGCAAAGGCTGGCTGCTCAGTACATCATTTGTGGAAGGAAACTGTATCGAAGGTCTCACTGCGGAATGCACAAGCTGTGAGTCAACGGGGCCGAAGCAACAAAGATAATGGAAGAGATTCACGAAGGGGTTTGCGGTCCCCACATGAGTGGAGTCATGCTTGCGTGGAAGATCCTCAGGCAGGGTTACTACTGGTCAACGATGGAATCTCAGTGCATCGACTACGTACGGCGCTGTTTCAAATGTCAAATCCATGCCAACCTGCAGCATGTTCCACCCTCTAAGTTATATGGCATGACCTCGCCGTGGCCGTTCTCCGTATGGGGAATTGACGTTATTGGGATGATCACGCCTCCTGCTTCAAATGGTCACAGGTTCATACTAGTGGCGATAGATTACTTCACTAAGTGGGTCGAGGCCGAATCTTACAAGACTCTGACAATAGTTCAAGTGGCTCAGTTCATTCGAAAGAACATTATTTACCGGTATGGCATTCCTCAGGCGTTCGTCTAAGACAATGGGAGTCATTTCAAAGGAAGAGTCCTGGACCTCTTCGAGGAATTCGGCATCGAGATCCACCGATCAACTACCTATCGTCCACAAACAAATGGAGCAGTTGAGGCCGCTAACAAGAACATCGAGGTGATCATCAAGAAGACTATTGAGTCCGCAAGGGATTGGCACGAGCAACTGCCTCTGGCACTATGGGGGTATAGGATGTCGATTCGAACTTCAACCGGTGCAACTCCTTTCTCCTTAGTCTATGGAATGGAAGCAGTACTTCCTATCGAGCTTGAGGTTCCCTCTCTAAGGATCATGGTTGAAAGTGGCCTGGAAGAATCTGAATGGCTCAATGGGAGGTTTGTCGAACTGATGCTATTTGATGAAAGGAGACTCCGAGCTCTGTATCATGTTCAAGGTTACGAGCGTCGAATCGCCCGGGCATTTGATAAGAAGGTGAAGTCCAGGGGCTTAGTCGAAGGAGATATGGTCACGAAGGAAATACGGGCCCCAGTGTTCGATGCTCGCGGGAAGTTTTGGCCGAAACGGTCCGGGCATTCATTATCAAGACCATCCTATCTGGGGGTGCTGCTCAACTCATCGATCTCGACGGCAATGAATTCAGCACTTTGGTCAACCTGGATCAACTCAAACGTTTTTACCCCTGAGAGATGCTCGTTGGGCCGAAAACCACAAGGGTGGGCGGTTCCAAGCAAAAGTTAGAGCAGCCTGCTAGACCGAAAAACCTGTGAAGGCGGTCTAGGAAAAAATAAATAGGCAAAAATCGAAAGCTCGCTAGGCCGAAAACCTGTGAAGGCGGCGCTAGGCAAAAGTTAGAGCGTAAAAGGAGAGGTAAAATACACGAGCGAACCTTAGCCTGAACTACGTTCTGACCTAATTCCTTGAAAAGGGATACGTAGGCAATCTCACTCTGAGACCCGGTCATATTCTATCAAAAGTGATCCATGGTTCAATGTTCCGGTGCCGTAACATGATCCGAGTAAAGTCAAGGGGCAAGTCAAAGTTTCATCGAGAAATCTGAAGGGGGAAACTCTCCATCTTTCAACCTTATTATACAATCACAACTTCTAATACAAGGGCTGAGCATGAAAACCTTAAAAACAGTGAAGCATGAAAAACAGAACGAAATGCTTGAGAAGCCTAACGGCTCACAGTTTATTCTAACTACAGCAAAGTGGTCCGGAGTCAGTTGACGTTTTCTCTTGCTTCAACATCTGCTCTTAACCATTGTCGGTAAACGTTCCTTAGTCTTGGAGTGAAATCTGGAGACTCTGCTTGAAGGGCTCTGTGGCCCCAACGCCTTGTATACCCATTGAGGGTCTGAGCATTGAAATTGGGGACTCGGAAATCCCCGGCAATGATACGAACATTCCCCTGAGGGATACCTAGTTGACGAAGGATGCGGCCCGGGATGTAGAAGGTGAACCGTGTCGGCCCTGCAATCACCACCCTGTCAAAACCATCTGAGTAAACCACCATTTCCTCCAGTTCCAACCATGGGCACCTCCAGACGATCTCATCGGGCTGTATCTCCCGCATGAAAGCGAACCAGTCCTCCTCATTCATCTCAGGGTACCTCATCCCCCTTTGATGAAGTCTCTTCGGAAAAAGATGCCAGCCATCCTCCGGGACATGCAATAGGTTCAGCTTGTCAGATAACCACAGCTGCATGAGTGAAAAGACAAGTAAGAAACCAGATAAAGCCTGAGTGAAAAGACAAGTAAGGAGCCAGCAAATAGCCTAAGCCGAGTGTCGAGGTAAAACGAGAAAGTGCGAAAAACTGGGAAAATGTGAGCTGAGTGAGATTACCTGAAGAAGAAGCGGATTGCCGCTGAAGGTGCGTGTCACCCCGGTATACACCAAATCCAAACCTTGAAGCGTTTCGGCGAGTACCAGAGGGATCACATTCTTACGAGCCACCATCTCCGCAGCAACGCTCACAAGCAGGGGACTGACCCGCCCGTTCGCCGGGATAAGCAAGTAAGCAGCCAGAAGACAGATCACCAGGGCAAAGCGGCGCCTTGCCTGCCAATTTTCGTCTCTCAAGTCGCCCTCGGGACTATACCGCTCGATCAGCTGTAGGATGTGGACCTGACCACCCCTAGTATGGAGTTGGCCAAACCCCTGGGAATCTCAAGCGCGGTAGTCAGCAGGCCGGGCATGCTCACTTGATAAGGGGGCACAATGAGCGTCGAAGATGTATACGTCCGAAGATACGCCTGAAACTCTTCGATGGTCGGGCATATCTCGTCGTCCCCAAAACGGAAGACATGGACGTCCGGATCCCAAAACCGGAGGGCAGCTCTCAGAAGCGCCGGGCGAAGCGGCACGTGCCGGAGGTACCGCAGGGAACCGAGGCCGTGATATTGGAAGTTCAACCAATCAACGCCTATCATTTGCACCAACCAGGGCTTAATCAAGGTGGGAATGGGGTTTTCCATCGGAGAAAATACAGAGGAAATGCTAAATATGGGAGAAAGCAGTGAGGTATTGTGATCCTGCAATGTCTAGCATGCGTCTTTATAGACCAAGCATGCATTATTTTCCTCCGAGGATGCAATGGCCATTAGCTATCCTCCAAGCCCTCCTTACAATAAGGACACTGCCTCCTGAAAGCCAGAGACCGCGTTCAAAACGTGGGGAGGTGAAGACAAAGGGTAGCCAGGAAAAGGACAGACGGTCAGACAAGTGGCTCTGTGTCACACTTTTGTGGCGTGCGCCATAAGTCTACCAGCGTGCGCAGGACTCCCTATGCTACTGGCGTACGTAGCTTAACTACTAGCGCACGCCAGTAAAGCATGCACCAGATACCAGCAACAGCAGCAACTGTCACCGAGCAACCGATTTTGATTCTGGGGCCTGTTTGGCAGATTTTTCGATACGTACAAGTCTTGAATGGTATTTGGGACTGTAAGGAAGCACCGGCTCGGAAACGTCGCGTTTAACGAAGAATTCGGACCTCCGGCGGCCCGTATCCTCCAAAATTTAGGATACGGAGACTCAAAGTTCGTGCCAAGGGTTTCGTGCCAAGTTTTCTTATACCGTACATGTCATATAGGCCTTATGGGACTGTACGGGGGTGTCGGTTTCAGTCCGGGACCATATCAAGTCATCTTTGGCGTCTTATGTCCATTTTGTGGCATTTTTTTGGCATTTTGCGGTTTATTTCTCATATCGGTTTGTTTTTCCCGGGTTTTTCCACTCGTACAGGTCATTGTACATATCTATGGTCTCACGAGAGTGTCAGTTTCCCTTTCAGAGGAGGATTGGGCGTTTCAGCCCGCCAATGCCAAAACGCCCGTATCCTCCGCGTGTCTTAAAGATACGCGACGTATCCTGGGACTTTCCTCCCATTTTATTCGAGCTAGATCAGTCCTACACGTATCCTAGCGTTTGTCGATTGGTTCAGGACGTTTGTCAATGCATGTAAGATGTTAGTGGTTGTTTTGTTTACTTCTATCATCAATGCCATCAATATAGAAGTCAAATGAACGGAAAATGCAATTACTGTACTATCCAAAGCATGTATCTCTAGAAACAAAAGGTGGAAATGTATGAAACGGCACAACGGCCCGAGAAAAGCAAACAAAATCATGTACTGGGCAACATCCGCCCGCAAATCAGAAGGCACACAGGCCCTATCTCAAAAATCAAATCAAAAGTCAAGTACCAATAGTATCAAAAAGGCAAAAGAGACAGTAAAGTATCTGAGGCTCAGTGGTAGCCCTCACTCTCCAAAAAGGTCGTCAGTGTCGTCGCTGTCGTCCTCGCTCTCCGCGGCCAAGTCTCTCTGAGTAACTCGGAACCTGGGGTCACTACCAGACCCAGAGCAGCTGCTGAGGGACACGGGCTCCTCGTCCTCGTCCTCGTCCTCCTCTCTCCTCTTCTTCTTCGCGGGCCCCTCCGCTGGCTTCTTCTGAGCAGGCCTCTTCCGCAGCTCTCTCTGAGGCGGTGGTGACCCTCTGTCAGGAGCAATCACCACCCCTCTGGTCTCAGGCCGTGTGGTCCTCGCCGGTCGCTGGACCACGACAGGAGCCTTCCCCTTGCCCTTCGGAGGGGCTGGCCTCGCTGTCTGCCACCTAAAAGCCGTCATAACGTGTCCCTGCATTGTCATTCAATTAAGTCATTATATATCAATATTGTGCATAGTGTATATGTAAATGCTGAAGCAGGAATCAAGAGCAGGTACTTCTAAACATGCATTGTAATAAACATGCACAGTTGCTAAGTATCGAATTCGGAATTCTGGGTTCTTACCTGAGGCTGCGTAGTAGGCGCTGGAGCTGCCGGCGGGTAGTGCAACTGCAAGGGAGTACCACTCGCTATCTGGTGAAACTTCTTCTCCATGGCAAGTATCAAGCGCATGGACTCCCTCGCCCACTCTAGTGGCACCTGAATTACAAGTATCAGAAATCAAAGGCAATTCAAAAGCAAAGCAAATATGGCACAGGAAATAAAGGAAAAGCTGAAAGTACATCATACCGGTCCCGTGACCTCTGCTGGCTCAGTCCTGGCGGGCTCGAAGCGAACCTCTGCGGCCTCCCCCTGAGGGTCACGCACCGGAAGCGTCCAAGAAAGGTGAGTGAGCCCAGTCGACTCCGCAAACTCGCTCCTCTCCCTAGAATGGCCCGACCTGCTCCGCCGTCCCGACCTCTCCTCACCGGCAGCCAAGGCCTCTGCCCGCACGGCCCTGTGCTCCATCACCCCAAGCGCCCTGGCCAAGTATCGCCTCTGGTAGACAGCGTAGTCCCGCCCCCGCCTCAGAAAGGAAGTCACCGCGACAGGAACTGTGAACCGCCGCAGCTCCCTCAGTGTGTACCGCCCAGTGTGCGAAGCACGAGGCGGAAGTGGCCCCGGAACAACGAACTCGGACGAGTCAAGCGACTGTCGTGTCACTCTATCGCCCAAGTACCACTGCCACCCAAAAGCCGACTCCAGCAGCACCCGGCTCGCTGTCACCACCCTGCTCCTTGCCAGGTACTCAGGCTCAGGCCCTGTAAACCTCCACGGGTCCCACTCCACCTGTAAAGCAATCCAGGGCATCAGCGACATCATTAAAGCAATTCAAAGGCACGAACTACCAAAAGGGAAAGCTAGCCTCACCTGAGAGCCTGTCAGGTGGTCAAGGTACAGCCGGAAGTCTGAAAGCGTCTTCTGTGACCTTTTCTTCCCGACGCGGAACGGTCCCCAGACCATCGCTCGTGGGAGCACCCTCAAGTCTGGACTCCTGTTCTCCGGAGGGTACATCCTCAGCACCTCGTAAGCCCACAACGGCAGGGTTTTCAAACAGTCAAACAGTCAAGGCGTCAGAAATACAGCATATGCAAGATAAAGTGCAAGTATGGAATGAAATTGAAAAACAGTATTGATTCCTTACCTCCCACACTCTCCAGTACCCAGCAGCTGCCTTCCTCCCTCTGGAGAACTCGCCCAAGAAGCTGTAGCACGTGCCTAAGGCCGCTCCTCCCCAGTCAAACCGAGAAGCCGACCTCAAGTCAAAAAGGGCCGGCAGGTAGGACAAGTGCACCGTGGACCTCTTGTTCGGGTACAAAGTAGCCCCGAACAAGTAGAACAGGTACACCCTCGCTAGCTGCGCCAACTCTAGCTCAGAGACCCGCTCTCCTGCCAACTCCAGCACCGGAACCCTCTGCTCCACATGCTTTGCAAACTGGTCGTGTGAGACCATCTCTGAGCTCCCCGCAGGCACCATGCCTAAGAACCACCTCAGCGCCTCAGTGTCCCTGTGGATCCCCGAGTTAAACGGGATCGGATCACCTCCAACCCTCAAGCCAGTGATGGCCGCGAAGTCCGTCGGTGTCACCGTCATCTCCCCGATCGGGAAGTGGAAGGAGTTCGACGTGTCCCACCACCTCTCGGCCAGGGCAGACAGTACGCCGTGGTCGCTCCTCACTGCTGTCAGCGTGGGGATGAACAGACCAAACCCCGCCGCGTCCACCAGCTCTCGTGCCCCCACAGGCAAACTCAAGTACAGCTCAAGAGAGTGCGCTGGTCCACCATGCCCCCGCGAGCTAACCACTCCTCTCTGCAGTCAAAGCAACAGGAAATAGCGTCAATACGGCAGTTCAAATTCAGTGGATAGTCGAATCAAGGACCTTTTAACAACATCTAAAGCACCAAAGGCATTCATGCAGTCAATTATCAAACTACTAGGCATCCTATTCAGTCGATTCAAGTCATTTTTAGGTCGATTCAAGCTTCGAACATTCAGGCAGTCGATTATCAAGCTACCAGGAAACTATTCAGTCGATTATCATTTTCAAGCATCCTGTTCAGTCAATTCAAGTTGTCAGAGCATCAAAGGCACTTATTTGGTCGATTATCAAGTTTCAATGGCATTCTACAAAGTCAAGTCAAATTTCAAGGCAATCTATCAGTCGAGTTACGTTACATGGCATACTACAAGTCGATATCAGTTATCCACAGGCATTCTATGGTCGAATTATGAAGTCGAAGGATTCTACAGTTAACCCAGTCTATTTCAGGTCGAGGTATCACTAACTCTACACAGTCGATCAAAATGCAAAGGTTCGAGTATCATGCATCACGAGTACGAAATGAATATTAAGGATATACCTGAGTCCAGCCACTGGACAGGTGCTGCTCGGGGTCTCTCAACACCAGCTCCTCGTCGTAGTCCCTCTGGCAAGGGACGTAGCTCTCGGTGCCCGATGGCACAAACACGTGCGGCTCTGGAGGAACGTACGTCTCAGCCACAAACAGGGCACAAGCGGTCTGCCGTCTAGCCTCCGCTAAGTCAATCGCTACCTCGTACGCCCCGGGACCCTCCTCCTGCTCTCTCTCAGCCTCCTCGGCCTCTCGCACCAACTCCTCCTGGTCCCTCGCCGCTGCCTCAGCCTCTCTCCTCAGTCTCTTCACCTCGTCAGACCGGGCTATCTCCCTCAGCCTCTCCTCTCGAGCCCCCAAAACCGTCGCGACCACTGCAGGGCTCTCTCTCATGAGCCGAGCAAGCTCAGACTCACCCACAAACTCCGCCAAGTCACGGCTCATGATCGGCTCGTGACTAGACGAACCCGCGGGCGCCACAAACTCAACCCGGTCTACGTGAGCCGCCCTCGGAGTCTCCTCCTCCCCTGCGGGATCCTTCCCTCTATCCGAACCTCTCGGAGGCGACCCCGGTCGGCCCTCACTAACGCCGCCACCACTGCCACTGCCACTGACTTCGACCAAACCACCACCAGTCACGATCAAAGCCTCCACCCCACTCCGGAAGTCCAACCGCTCAACCCGTGGGCCCCCTGTGACAGAGCCCACCGGCGTACACCCCTCCTCCTCCGGCGTACGCCGCTCGTCGCCACCACCCATCTCCTGTGCATGGCTGCCATCGCCGCCGCTGCTCGGAATCTCCGCACCAGTGACCGGCGAAGCCCCTACAGTCAACCGATCGTCGATTTGGGGACCCTCTATCTCGGTTCCACTAACCGTTGGCTGATCACTGCCATCACCACCACCGTCCCCACCAATGCCGCTGTCCGGTTCTGCCATGGATGTGGGCTTGTGATTCGGAAAGGAAATGAGAGAGGGATGTGAGAGATTGAAAGTTTGGGAGAGGATAGAAGAAGCCTCGGAGGTTTGAAACGAAGTATGGCGGTTTCGTTCGTGTCCTAGAAGTTTGATCGACGTGAAGCAGCACCGGGCCGGGTTTGGGCCGGATCTGGGCTTGAATACTTCAGTATATGTGGCGTACGACACAACTTTACTAGCGCACGCCAGTAGTTTTTGGGCCTGGGGCCCAATTCGCATTCCGTGATCAAAATGAAGGCCCGTGGTCATCAAATTGATGTTATCACCTTGGATGGTTATTTCCCAAGCAGAATCCGTCCAAATTCAAATCAACGACGATCTATCCGTCCAATTTCAAATCAACGACGGTCTATCCGTCCAACTTCAAATCAGTAACCATGTGTTGCTCTCAATGGATTATTCCCCAGGAGGATCCGCACCCCCTGACAGCCTGTTCTGTCCATTCCAAATCAACGACGATACGTTCATCCAACTTCAATCAACGACGGCCTGTCCGTATGCTAGTATCTTTCCCCAGTGGAGTCAGCCCATCCACAATGGATTGTTACCCCAAGAGAGTTCTTCATCTACAGAGATCTATCTCATCCCCTCAGATCAATCGAGCAGCGGTTTGTATTGTTGTTATCCTCAGCAAGTGACAGCCTGTTCTGTCCATCTCAAATCAACGACGATCTATTCGTCCAACTTCAATCAACGACGGTCCGTCCGTATGTCTGTATCTCTCTCAATGGAGCCGATTCACGGCTTATCTTCCCCAGCTGAGTCTCACCTAGGCCGGATTGTCAAAGGTCAAGGTCAACATCAACCTATCTTTGCATATCAATATCCTCGGCAATAGCGATCTATCCGCTCCGCCAATCCGATCAATCAGGTTCTTTAAATTTTTCGTCAATCATTGAACTCGTACGTCCTGCTCTGGATGGCCTAGATGGGTGTCTAGAAAGCCTTTGACGTTACTTACGCCAAGTCAATGGTGCTCTAAGTGCCGTCAAAGGGGGGCTACTGTAGACACCCTATTCTGAACTGTCCAGATTAGTTTACTTACGGTCTTTGATTCCCCGATGATGATTAAGGTCAAGAACATCCCAAGTTTGTGAATGAGTTTGAACTTTGAGCGTCCTGCACCTCATCCGAACCTTTTTCAAACCCTTGTCGAACCCTCAAGCCAGAACCAAATGGCCTCAGCAAAACCCTACTGGAGTACGCTGGTTCTTGACTAGCGTGCGCAAGAAGCACTGCCACGTGTCAGTCATCGCCAGTTACTGCCGCACGCCACTCAACAAGGGGCGTACGCCAGTCAATGCCAGTCAAATCAACCTTTTTCAGCCAGACACGCGGGAGATTTTTTAACCACCTGACGTCAGCTGGCAGCTCCTGATGATTACTTCGGCCAGAGCTGCTCCCCCCTCTCTCCTACACCCTCCATCAACTAGTCCCATGCATTTAATGCATGGGAGGCTCCCTACTTGGCTTAAGCCACCAAACACACCCTAATGCCCAACTGATCAGTCCCTTCCACCCTCCATAAATACCCCCCTTGCATTTATTTGCAAGGGGTTCACACCATTAATACTCTCCAAGCTCTCTCTCCCTTTCTCTCTCTAGTTTTCTTGCTTCTTCTTTCATCCATTGAAGGAGAAGGCAAGAGATACTAGTTACACATACTACATTGTCATACTCATCCTTCACTCACCATCCCATTGCAAGTTCAAAGCTCAAACACCTCATCAAACTCAATCCAAAGGTATATCACCTTTGCTTTTTGTTATCTGTTCTGACCCCTGAGGGGGGCTAGCAGGGTCAAGGCTGGTAATCTATACCAGTCCTGGCCCTAATGCTGGCAAGGTTTCAAAACCGTTTGGGATGATCAGGTGGCGCACGCCAGTTACTTGTGCCGTATGCCAGTCGTGGCTGTATGGTAAAACTGGTGTGGGGATCACCGATCATCCTTATTTTGCTTTATTTAAGTTCTGATCACCCTGATGCATGCTAAAATCAGTCTATTGCTTTCTGTATTTTAGAACTGCTTTCTCTTCCATCTGTATCTTAGTGTAGTATGGCCTCTGGGAGCCTTCTGGTCATGTTCCAGAGCCCAGATGATGCAAAGCCAAAGCATTGGAACAAATGGACAACTGGCGTACGGCCATATACTATTGGCGTACGGTAGTAGTATAGCTTCCAGTGGCTTGGCCCTTGCATGGATCTTCCATCCAGGCCTTTGATCACTCTCCCCTCACTGTTTAAGGGGTTTTCTGTCCATTTGGTGGCTTTTCAGCCCTTTAACCTGTCTGTAATAGCTTAGTAATCAATATAAACTGCGTGGTTTGTCCTGGGTGTGCACTGGTCCCTTCCAGAGCCCAGAGGGTTGAGAACAGAAGCTGTGGTCTTAGGCTCACCGGCGCACGCCAATTGTGGGGTGGCGCACGCAGGTCATGGCTGCATGCAGTGGCTTAGCCAGTGCATGCAGGCTTGCTTCTGTGTGCATCACTGCACAAACAGCGTGCACTAGTTTGTCTAAAACGTCCACAGAAGCTTGTTCTCAATCTATTATGCTTGTGTAGATCAAACATCAAACATCCATATACATTTTGTCACATACTTGTACATAAATGCAAATGTGTTACAGTTTTAATCCCCATTAACTGTTCCCCCGCCCTAACTGGCTAAAAAAATGATCAAACAAAGAGAGAATGCAAATGTTTTATAAAATGCCTGAGTAGAGACCGATCTCCGGATTGGGCGAGGGGGGGTGCCATAAAACCCTTCCCCTCTCGTAACCTGGCTCCCGAACCTCAGATATCGGAGGTGACGACGGTCCAGTCTACAAGCCTTTTTCAAACATAATCCAAACGTTTTTCAAAAGAACATGGTTTCTTGGGTACTCTCCGCAAAACCCGAGTGGCGACTCTGAACTGCGAAGCGTTTCGCTGCGCTTTCCAAAAAGGGCGCACCCGGAATTTTTACAGGCTGAAAATGTAGGGATTTTTGGGGCGTGTGCCCACACTACTAGTTTGTGGGATTCTGCTTTTCATATCTTTTGATTTAGGAGAGAGGAATTATGTCCTACCATTGAGGAGTTCGCAGCCATTATGGATCATTCGGACAGAGAAGGCCTCATTGTTCCTAACCCTTTGTTTAATAGAGGCAATCTCTTGAAAGATTTGCTCCAAGTTCAGAAACATGAAGTTACGTTCTTCATGGTAAATGGGAAGTTGGAAACACTGCAGCTCGTCCTGCGTTTTGGTACAACTGAAGCTCATTGTCAAGTCCTTCAACAGAAAGCGTGCTTTCATGCGCTGTGCATCTGTCTCCTCCATTACTACTTGCTTGGCCCTCCCTCTGGCCATGCTGATTCCCTGTTGCTTGACTTTGCTCAACAAATTGGAAATCGTGTAGGTTTTGCTAGTTTAGTTTTGGCAGAAACCTTGATGGGCCTAGATGCGGTGAAGGGTGATCCTATAGCCCAGTTCTTAGGCAGTCCTTTGCTACTACAGGTTCACTCTTCGTTTGTTTATTTGTCAAGTTATCTTTTCACTCATCACTCTTTTGTTTTTGACTCACGTGTTCTCACAACTCATAATTTTCCCTTGTTCTTTAGGTGTGGTTATTTGAGAAGCTAAAGGTGTGGGATGTGCCGGAGCTGCTTCCCTATAGTTCGGACTACTATATGGAGCGCCGCATGATTAAAGAGTTTCCAACTGAGGCTACTTGGGAAGTATGGATGAAGACTCTCAGGGGTGATCGAATTCGATGGGTTTGCCCCTAGTATGGTGTTAAGAGTATGACCGTGAGTACCGTGAATCATTTTGGTGTAGCAGTGATTGGTATCACTCGAGTCATCTTCTACTTTCCTACTCGCTTTCAAAGGTAGTTTGGGGCTGAACAAACCGCAATCCTGGGTGACCCCGAGTACGCTGTTTCCAAGGTTCACGATGCCAGCTTTCATCACAATGTGCTGCGTCTTTGGCCGAGAACTTTGCTGACAAGCTATCAGGTTCTTATAAGCGCTGTGTAGACACCCCAATCTGGGCTTCCAGATTAGTTTACTTACGGTTTTTGATTCCCCGATGATGAAACGGATCAAGAACACCCCGGGAATGTCGAGTGTCTGAGCTTTGAGTGTTTGAAAAACCCTTGAACCTAATCTAGCCTAAGCCACTACCAAAAGCCAAAAACCCTACTGATGCGCGCCAGGGCACAATCATCATGCGCCAGGGCGCAACCATCGCGCGCTCGGGCGCACCATCGCGCGACAGTTTGGAACCCTCGCGCGATGGTTGGTTCCCCACCTACTTTTCCAGAGGCAGAAACTTGGCCACCAATGCAACTTTAGCCAGGCCTCGTGGCTGGCTTTGTCCCTCTCCTGGCACCAACCAGATTCACCCTTCATGCCTATAAATACCCCCATGCTTCTTTTATTTGAAGGGTTGGTTTTTGGTGGATATTCTTGGTAAGTTCAATACAAGGTTTTGTGAAGGGTCACAACCTAATCTCCTAAGAACATAGCTTATTCTTTCTCCTCTATTACTCAAAATAACTCTCTCATCTCAAACAACCTCAACCTCAATTCAAAGCTCAAACACCTTTCAAACCCAAGAACCAAAGGTATAGCTTACCTTTGTTCTGCTCTGTTCTGATCCCTGAGGGGGGCTGGCAGGGTCAAGGCTGGTAATCAATACCAGTCCTGGCCCTAAAGCTAGCAAGGTTTCAAAAGCCGTGGCCAAGCAAACCCTCGCGCGATGGACCCAAGGACTCGCGCGACAGTTCTGTCAGCAAGAGATTGGTCCACGTGGGGAAGGGAGGCTGGTCATTTCTTGTTTTAGCTACGTGCATGACTGTTGTAATTTTTACTTAGTATATAGATCACTGTTAAGCATGCAAAAAACCAGTTTACTGCTTTTCTTAGAGCTTAAATCGCTAGCTTGCATTTCAATATTTAGTTATGTTCTGTTGGAGTACCCCTAGGATCATTCTGGACCTATCCCAAAACCTAGGATGAGCAAAACCAGACACTGGAAAGTTGGCTCGAACCATCGCGCGCTGCACCCAAACCCTCGCGTGATGGTCAAATGGAGAGTTGACCAGCGCGCCAGGGCGCAACCATCGCGCGCCCGGGCGCACCGTCGCGCGACTGTTTGGAACCCTCGCGCGATTGTTTGTCCCCGACCAGTGGCTGGCCTTGCATGTTTAACTTGGTTTTAGGCTATTATTTTGTCCCCACACTATTTATGGGGTGTTTTGTTTATTTGTTAGGCTTTTCAGCTTTTAAACTGTATATTATGACTGCATAATTTGCTTGGTTTGTCCTGGGTGTGCACTGGTCCTTCCAGAGCCCAGAGGGTTTGAGAATAAGAGCTGTGGGCTTAGGCTTACTGGGGCGCGCAGGTCTTGTAGTAGTGCATGCAGGTATGATCAGCATGCATTGACTTGATCAGTGCATACTGGTTTCTTCCTGTGCACGACACTCCAAGACAGGAGCTTTCCAGTCTGTTTAAACTCCCACAGAAGTCTGTTCTCATCCTATACTAACTGCTCATTCATGCCATACTTGATCACATCCTGCAAATATGTTACAGTTTTAATCCCCGATTAACTGTTCCCCCGCCCTAATTGGCTAAAATTGATTAATAAAAGAAGAATCGCAATGTTTTCAAAATGCCTAAGTAGAGACCGATCTCCGGATTGGGCGAGAGGGGTGCCATAAAACCCTTCCCCTCTCGTAACCTGGCTCCCGAACCCAGATATGGTTATGACGGACTGGTTCCTTAACTTTTTCAAATCAAACAGCGCGGCAAGTGCTTCGAAATATAGTTCCTTCGGTGTCGGACCTTCAAACCCGAGTGGCGACTCTGTATTTTACGAGTGCTTGCCACCTGCGCTCGCGCTCCCTCGATCCGGGCCCATTGCCTTGGGAAAGGAACGGAATCCTTCTCCCATTTTTAAGGGCATGCTACCCACAGTGGCGACTCTGCTGGGGATGATCGAACTAATATTGATTCATACTTAGAGTTTAATACACTTGGGAACAATCCCTTAAAAGTCTGTGAAAACGGTGAGCTTCGCGCTGCCGAAGGTTGGAATGGTGATTTAACAGGACCTCGTGTCCGGCCATTCTAATCTGGGGCTTTTTCGATTGTTCACTTGCGTAGTTTCCTCTAAAGATGGATTAAATAAAGTGAGCTGAATTTGAAAAGGCATTTTGTGATTTTGCGATTCTTCTTCTCTTAAATCAATTTCTAGCATTCTCATTTGCATCGATGTGGGATAAGCCTCGTTGGATCGTTTTGGCAATCCGACACGGTTTATCGGAGCCCGGGGACCCCGAATGACCAACAACCTTCGACGATGATGGGTCATTCTACCGTTCGACTGTTGCTCTGCGGTTACGCGGGCAACGGGAGGTATATCTTTGGCCCTAGTCCGAGGAACCTGTTACAAGCCAAAACCAGCCTTTGCATATACAAAGCATTAGAACTCTCCAAACTAGGACTGGTACCCGCAAGTTAGGATCTATTTGCATCTAACCCCGTAACTGTCTATGTGTTACTGCTTTCCCTATCGCATGCATTGTTTTGCGTAGGATCATGCTTAAGGATGTTTTGTCTTTCGAGTTTGTCTTACACTATCTAAGACGTTGTTGGACCCGATGAGGAGTCATTCATTCTGTTGAATGTTCGTTATCAATCGCAAAGTCCTTAGTTCAATGAGACTTTGAGAAATCAAAATTTACTACATCCTTGGCTCATGCCCGTTTAAGGATTCAACCGACAATGTGGAACAACAAAGTGGTGATGTCGTGTCGCTGGCGCCACCCAGGTTGAAGTGCGTTGTCACTATACACCGCCGTGTTCAAGGTTAAGGTGCCATGACATCAACACCGAGTTGTTCCAAATTCAAAGTTGAATCTTCAAAAGGGACTAGCCAAATATTTAGTCTATTTTGACATCTTTTAGGATCTATCGATCTACTCAGGGACACATCGCCGAAAAGAATTCTGAGGATTCCGGCAACGTCTGAAACTTGTGAGGCGAACTCGTCTCTGGTTTTGTACATGCATGCATACATTCTGTTCTGCGTAGGAGCATGTTTAGGGCGGCTTCTAAGTTGTCTCTCGCTTTCGAGTCTGTCTTATGCTTATTAGGATGCTGCTATAGCCCAATGAAGAGTCGTGCATCTTGATGGTGCACGTTTTAGTTTTTCAAAAGTCCTTAGATCAACGAGACTTAGAGAAATCAAACCTTACTAAATCCTTGGCTCATGCCCGGTTGAGGATTCAACCGAACATAAGGAACCACAAAGTGTTGATGTCGTGATATTGATGTCATTTTGGTTATCGTGCTTCGCACGTACACCGCCCCGGCTAAAGCGCGTTGTCGCTCACGCCACCCTGGTAAAGGTGTCATGCCATCAATACCGAGTTGTTTCTAATTCAAAGTCGAATCTTCAAAAGGGACTAGCCAAAGTTTTAGTCTGTTTTGACGTCTCTTAGGATCAGTTTGATCTTTCCGAAGGATACACCCTCGAAAAGAGATCTGAGGATTTTTGGCAGCATCCAAACATCATGAGACAAGCTCGTCTCTAGTTCTAGAGTCTAGGGTTGACACCGACGATGATGTATGCATTGCATTTTGCTGCAGGAACGCCACTGAGCTTTCTCTTACTTTACTGTCTAGTTTGGAGCCATTGCACCGAGCAAGAGAGTACCGAAAGGAAGAGCCAAACCTACTTGGGAGCGTCTTCAGAATCCGGTTCAAAGACTTGTCAGGCTCGAACCTCAGTCAGTTGCAATGGAGGCTTCTCCAGGTTCATTGTTGGCAGTCCTAGAGTCGGGTTCGCCGTCGATTTTGCAAAGAGCCACACCGTCGGCTTCCCCTTCTTCAATATCTTCAAAGCCGGCCATGGCAGATCAACCGCTCACTCTAGAGGCAGTGCTCACGAACCTTCAGAATAGCATCACCGCTATGCAGCAAAGGGCTGTCCAGACCGATGCTTCCATCACCCGTTTGAATGACCTTATCAACACTCGTCTTCCACCTCCTCTCGAAGAGGAAGGCGAGGACGATGAGGATGCTCATGAACAACCTATCTTGGTCCCAGATCCGAATCACGAGGGGCGTCTCATTGTTCAGCTCAACCCTAAGGAGGTTCACGCACCTGCTGCAAACACAAATTCGGCAGGTGGCAAGCCTGATTTGAATCCCGATATGGTTGCACTTATAGCCAAGATGGCTAAGCTGGAAGAGGCTGTCACAAAGTCTGAAAAGATCAACGCAGGAGGAATTGACTTGGATCGTCTCTGTTTGTACCCTAATGCCAAGCTCCCTGACAAGTTCAAGATGCCTGACTTGGTTAAGTTTGACGGGAGCGGTGACCCCAAAACTCATCTCTATGGCTACCATGCCGCAGTGAAGCTGCTGGGTGTGGAAAGTGAGGCCATGTCTCAACTTTTCCCTCAAACTCTCTCTGGGCCTGCCTTCCACTGGTTCCTGTCACTCGACATCTCCAAACGAAGTACTTGGGAAGACATAAGGGCTGCCTTTGTCTCTCAATACAGCTACAACTCTCAACTCAAGATGATTATTCAAGAGTTGGAATCCACGAAGATGGAGGCAAAGGAGTCCTTTGCGGACTTTGTTAAAAGGTGGAGAGCCAAAGCCGCTCTAATGACTGAGCGCCCGAGCGAGAGAGGTCAACTCTGCATTATCTCTCGCAACTTGCATCTTTACTATGCTAAGCATCTTGTGCTGGTTCAAGCATTTGCCAACTTCGAGACCTTCTTTGAATCTGGCCTAGCCATCGAGGATGCGCTGCAAGCTGGCATTCTGCCAAGGGGTGAATCCTCTTCCTCCACTCAAAAGGCTAAGCCAAGGGCTTATTCGGGAAATAGTAGTGCGTTGTTTGGTGACAGCAACTACTCCAATACAGCCGCAAGTGGGAGTGATGCCCCAGCCTTCAATTCCAGTCGTGTTGCTGATATCAATCAAATTCGAAGCGTTCAAAGCCTCCGATCTCAAACACAACCCTGAAGCTTCTCTGCCTTTGAGGCATCTCTGTCCGCAGTGATGGAGAAACTTGTCAAGTCTGGGCATCTCAAACTTTTGACCCCAACTTTTCCACCCAAAGTCCTTCCGGTCAACTACAATGCCAACCTTTTCTGTGCCTTCCACCAAATGCCTGGCCATCTCACTAATAACTGCTTGCGTCTCCGACATGAGATTCAAGATCTAATTGACGATGGCACGGTTCAAGTTCCACCAAAGCCCAACGTCATTTCCAACTCCTTACCTCAACACGGGTCTGACCCTCTGGTTGGTCAGGTATCTATCACCTACACTCAAATCCATCCGAGCTCCACCATATTCAACCCTAGCCACTATATCATCCCAGCAAACCAACCCAAACCCATCGTATCCATCCCGTCTGAACCAGAGGTTAACATGATGGCTATAGGTTGGGCAGTCGAAGCTTTCTCTGCCAACACCTGGATTGATAGTGATGAGGGGCTTACAAAGGAAAGGACCGACTGGTTGAGGTCCATTGTTCAAGGGAGCAATGAGTAGGTTTGGTCAAAGAAGCTGAGGAAGCGGAAGTGCTGTTGCTTGGGCTTGACTCCTGCTGGATCCTACCTCTTTTTGTGGAAGCTATGGGTAGCTTTTTAACAATTGCATTTTCAAAACCGCGTCTAGTTTGCATTGGCGATATGTCTGAGTCTGACACAGAGTCTTTTGCGCTTGTCTAAGTCTAGCTCTGAGTCGGAGGTTGTGCCTCTTGGCCCTCCACGTCGTAGCTTTTGTTTTAAGTTTCGAGTCTGTTGTACTTGGCAAACCCCGAGGGTTTTTATGCTATGCATTATCTGCTTCTAAGTGCTTCGTCGGCTTTTATATAAACTGTGTCGACCCTGGCGACGAAGGGATAGATTTCGATGGGATCATTCCCAAGGAAATGTGTTCCCTCGCCGAAAGGGAAGACGAAAGGCATGCTCAGCCTATTAAAAGAATAAGTAATTTCAAATAAACTTGAAAGACAAGTATAACCTCCCGAAAGGTTCAAATTTGGGTCAAAGCTGCCCCCATAGGAGCATTGCGCCCGGTCAGACAAGCATCGACGTCTTGGCATGGCCTCATCAAGTCACGCCTTGAGTTTGATTTTGGGACAAAGAAGTATCAATCCCCTGCTACCGAGTGCCAATCCAGAAAGCAGAAGCACAGAAGGCTCCGGGCCTTGTACCATGTTCAAAGCAATAACAGTGGCGTTCCGCCAAGTACAAATGAGAAAGTGTACAAAGCGGCCCGGAGCAAGATATTTCCAACTGAAGCACTCTTGACTCTTTGTTATCAAAGCCATATTATCTGGGGCTGCAGCCAAAGGTCTTCGACCTCAACAGCAACAAATTCAATACCCTGGGTCAACCTGGATCAATTCAAATATTGCTTTTCCCTGTGAGAAGCTCGTTGGGCTGAAAACCCCAAGGGTGGGCAGTTCCAAGCAAAAGTTAGAGCAGCCTGCTAGACCGAAAACCTATAAAGGCGGTTTAGGCAAAAATGAATAGGCAATATTCAGAAGCTCGCTAGACCGAAAACCTGAATGGGCGGTACTATGCAAAAGTTAGAGCACAAAAGGAGAGGTAAATACTCGAGAGTTAACCCTTAGCCTGAACTACGTTTTGACCTGATTCCCTAGCTTGGGATACGTAGGCAGTCTCTCTTTGAGACTCGGTCACAATCTATCAACTGGATCCATGGTTGACATTTTGGTACACATCAAAGGTCGAAGAGGATCGAAGATCAAGACGAGCTTCCTTGGAGGAACCAGAAGGGGGAAAACCTTCGTCTTTCAATTTTATTACAAACTACTTCTTCAATTTACAGGCTGAGCATGAGTCTTAAAATATTTGAAGCATAAAAAATAGAACGAAATGCTAGAGGCCTTAACAGGCTCACAGTTTATTCTAAGTTCAGCGAAGTCTGGTGTAAGCAACCGCAGCGCATTTGTTCGAAGCAATGCGCGTTGGTCTCAAAACCTGTGCACGCTTCTTGCAACAGACAGTAGCAGTCTGCTACTACCCTCAAATGTCATTCCAGGGGCTTTTGTCAAGTCTTGTCATACCATGCAAGTCATATGGACTTAATGTGACTGCACGGGGGTGTCAGTTTCAGTCCGGGCCTATACGAGTCATAATCTGCGTCTTATGTTCGTTTTTGCGACATTTTTCCAGTTTTTCAATCAACTGTCATGTCGGGATGCTTTTCTCGATTTTGTTTGTCTGTACAGGTCTTTGTGCCTTTTTGCGTCTCTCGCAAGTGTCAGTTTCACCTATTTAAGGAATGTTGTGAGTTTTGGCACATTAATGCCCAAAATTTCATTATAATTCGTCTGTCTAAGGGTTCGCATTGTACCCTAGGGCTCTTTCTCCCTTTTCGTTAGAGTTAGGCGAGTCTGTACATATGTGCGCATGTCTGTGTGTCGATTCAAAGCACTTGTCAATGCAAATTAGATATTAGTGGTTAGTTTTCGCATTCCCTTCAACACTTGCAAAAGAGAGTCAATAAACTGGAAAACGCAATTGTTACATTGCTACCCTAGTATCCGTAATCCGCAAGTAGCGGAATCTCTTGAAGCAGCAAGGGCACATCAGCCTAAAGCCAAGCAAAGCATCTCTGGGCACATCTGCCCAAGCATCGAAAAAAGGGGCACGCAAGCCCAATTCCATTACTAAAGCGTCAACTGGGGCACGCCAGCCCGCTCAACGTCCATCTATCTGGGTGCCCATCTCAGAAGTAACAGACAGTACGGTAATGATGCTCAGTGGTAGTCCTTAGGCGTCGTTGTCCTCCTAGGAGCCGCCCTAAGTTTGCATCTGCATTTTACATTATACATACCCTTGCATATTGTGTGTATTAAATCTTGAAAGCAGGAAGATGGCCAGCATGGTTGCCGTCATATCATTTGTTTGCCAAGGGATGCGATGCAATCTTCTACAGAACAATCAATGACAGCTGGTCCTGTCAAATTTGTCAACGGCTTGATCTTTCAGCACACTGATCTGCCCAGGTCAAATCAACGACAGCCGGTCCTGTCCAACCATAATGGCTCGGTCACTTTTTATAGCGATCTGCCCAGTTCAAGTCAACGACAGCCGGTCCTGTCCAACCTCAACGGCTCGATCACTTTTTATAGCGATCCGCCAGTTCAAATCAACGACAGCCGGTCCTGTCCAATTTCTCAACGGCTCGATCATCATGAAAAATGATCTATCTAATCCATATCATCAATGACGGTTAGCCATATCGGTCATTCAACGATGGTCAGCCATATCATCCATGACGGTCAGCCATATCGGTCATTCAACGATGGTCAGTGTGGGCAGCATGCCCTTCGGAGAGAAAGGATTTCGTTCCTTCCCGCCGTTTGCGGCCCTTTTTCGGAAAATCGAGGGAGCACGAGCGCCGGTGGCAAGCGCTCGGAAATACAGAGTCGCCACTTGAGTTTTGAGGGTCCGACACTCAAGGAACCGCATTTCGAAGCACCTGCCGCGCTGTTTGTTCAAAAAAGTTAAGGAAACCAGTCCGTCATAACCATATCTGGGTTCAGGAGCCAGGTTACAAGAGGGGAAGGGTTTTAAGGCACCCCTCTCGCCCGATCCGAAGATCGGTCTCTACTTAGGCATTTTTATGAAAACTTTTGTGATTCTTCTTCTTTTGATTAATTTTAGCCAATTAGGGCGGGGGAACAGTTAATCGGGGATTAAAACTGTAACAATTTGCAAGATGTGATCAAATGATAGCATGGATGGATGGTATGACGAGTAATAAATGGGATGAACTTAAAAAAACAGCGATTAGATGCCAAAACTAGGCTCGGGACAGATTTGCCCTGCACGATGGCCAACTTGCATGTATGAACAGATCTGCATGCAAGCAAACCATCGCGCGAGACACACTGACCCTCGCGCGATTGTTGTCATCTCACCACAGTTCCAAGTTCATCCCCTTCTGGGCTCTGGAAGGACCAGTGCACACCCAGGAAGCAAACCAAGCAGTTTATATGGAACTGTAAGAATACTACTTATTACAGATTGCTTCAAAAGGGACCAAATGAAATGAAACACAACCCCTAAACAGAGGGGGTATTAAAACAGAGGCCAAAGGCCTAGTTGCCCATGCAAGGGCTATTCATGGAAGTCACAGAACTGTCGCGCGACAGAGAGTGAGTCTCGCGCGACATTCCTGACTGGACTTCCAGGAATTGCTTTGCATGCTTAGGGTCCTGAGACAGATTCAGGGGATCCCATGGGCATTCCAAACTATTTAAAGTATCAAACTAAGCTACTGTATTTTGTTTTTGCATGCATAACAGTGATCTAGAAATCAAAATAAAGTACAACAGGCATGAATATATTGCCAAAACAGACAAGGACTAGCCTCCCTTCCCCACGAGGTCCATTCTCTTGCTGACACAAGTGTCGCGCGAGTGTGGTTGACCGTCGCGCGAGGGTGTAACTGCCACGAATTCTTGTGACTCTGCTGGCTTTAGGACCAGGACATGGTATTAATTACCAGCCTTGGCCCTGTCAGCCCCCCTCAGGGATCAAAACAGAAACAGGCATGAATATTATACCTTTGCTTGGAAAGGGTTTGGAAATGGATTGGATTGATTGGTGTGGCCTTGCAACTAAGTGTACATTGAAACACTAAGTATGGAAGATTAGGATGGGGTTTGGGATTAGTAACTTTGTGCTAGCTATTGTTTGCCTTGTAAAATGAGGGTTGAACTTCTTAATCAAATTCTTGAAACCCTTAATATGGAGGATGAATGGGGGTATTTATAGGGAGAGTGCAAGGGCTGGTTAGTGACCAAACATGGCCTTAGGACCAGCCAACAAGGCTGGTCACAACTTGGTTGTAAAGCTAGCCAACAAGGTGGTGAAGTGGTTGGGAGATGCATGTGGTTAGAACCTGCCAGAACTCTGTTCAGCTGAGGAAAACGGGGTTCCAGCCCATGGGGACCCATGTGACATCCACTCATCACAAGTCCAGCTGGACCATGTGATAAGGACAGGAGAGAACCATCGCATGAGTGTCAGTAACTATCGCGCGATGGTCAACAGTCAACAGTTTGACTTTGACCACACCTGGCAAGCTGAGTATCGCGCGAGGAACATGAAGGGTCGCGCGATGGTCAAATCTGACCCTAGGGTTTGACTGAAGGTTCTGAAAGGTTCAAAAGGTTCAAACAGGGTTCTAAGCATTCCTAGCTTAATCCATTCCCAATCCAAGCTCGTTTGATCCGATTTCATCATCGGGGAAACAAGAAAATCGTAAAATAAAGTAAAACAATTGGGAGATCCAGATTGGGGTGTCTACAGTAGTCCCTCTTTGACGGCACGCGGAGCACCATTGACTGGTACGGGTAACGTCAAAGATTTCTAGACACCCACCAAATCCGCCCAAAAGCCGATTAAATGGAAAATGCAGACGAGTATATAAAAATACCGTGCACCAAGGGGAAATTGAAGATCGGACGGATGGATCGTCTCTGATTGATTGATCGGACGGATTGATTGTCGCTGATTGATTGATCGAACGGATGGATCGTCGCTGATTGATTGATCGGACGGATGGATCGTCGCTGATTGATTGATCGGACGGATGGATCGTCGCTGATTGTGGATTGGACGGATGGATCGTCCCTAATTGAAGAGCGGACATATGGATCGTCGCTGATTGATGAACGGACGGATGGATCGTCGCTGATTAATTGACCGGACGGATGGATCGTCGCTGATTAAAGATCGGACGGATGGATCGTCGCTGATTAATTGATCGGACGGATGGATCGTCGCTGATTGCAGGCGGACCACTGCTGGGGATATAAAAGTCTTCGGGCCGGAAGGCGAGACTTCCGAAAATGACCCTCAAATTCATTGTACAACATATCAAAGAGCCATGGACCCCAACAAGGGAGTATTTGAGATTGGGCCGGACTTAGAATCTGGACTGGGCCTGAGGCCCAAAACAAAGTGTCGCGCGACACTTGTGAATCGTTGCGCGAGGGTCTCGGGCTAGGGCTTGGGTCTGAACTGGCCCATACCCGGCCCATACCCGTTCCAATCGTTTAAACGTCGCGGGGACGTTACCAGAACAGTACCACAACAGTTTCAAAACTTTGAAACTCCTCCCACTCTCGTCTCTCCTCCCAAACCAAACTCAAACCCTCTCAACCCCCCAAAACATCCACGAAATCATCAGACCCACGCATACCTATCACAGCCATGGCGGATCAGGGTGGTGACGGAGGTAGCGGCGACGTTATTGATCAACCGGAGGACCGAGGAGGGCCAACGGGTCTTGAAACGGTCGATCAGACGGCGGCGGAGGTTGGTACAGACGCCGGTGCAGCGGCGGTAGGCGGTGACGACGAAGAACAGAGCCGTGAGCAGACACCTGGTGATGGCGAGATCCATCGCGCGACGGAGCCAGAGGCTCGCGCGATGGTTGATACAGGGGCCGTGGGCCACAGTGTTGAGCGGCTGGACCCTAGCACGGCCGTAGAAGGGTCAGTAGTGGCCGGAGTGGGTCCAGGGGACGTCGGAGATGTTGGTGCTGGAGAGCACCCTCACGCGACAGAGGAGGAGCCTCGCGCAAGGGTTCAGTTTGGGGAAGCCAGTGGCAGTGGGGCTGGAGATGACACTGTTGAGCCGTCCGGGTCCCCGCCGAGGGATTCGGCGAAGGGCAAAGGCGTTGTAGACGCCGAGGAGGAGGTCACAGAGACTCCGGTTGAGGTCCGAGAAGAGGACATTTTGTTTCGGCCCGTGGTGACGTCGTCGAGTCATAGGCCGATCACAAAACATGACGTTGCCGAGTTCTTGACCGACGAGGCAGTGGCAAAGCTTCTGGAGGACAACCCCCTGATTGGGGAGTTGGTCCTAAAGGCCAGAGAGGATCGTGCCCGGGCCATTGAGGCTTCAGAGGCCGCGGAGAGGGCCGAGAGAGAGAGACAGGAGAGAGAGGAGCTCTTGAGAGATGCAGAGTCCGAGGAGAGAGCCAGAGTCGAGGCACAGGGGCCTAGGGTTACGGCCGTGACGGAGGCGAAGAACACGAGTCGGCCGGGCTTTTCAGCGGAAGCATACGTGCTTCCTACGCCGCACCTCTTTGTGCCGTCGGGCATTGCGGCACGCGTACCGTCGCGGAGAGACTACGACGACGAGTTGGTGTTGAGAGATCCCCGGGCCCACATTGCAGCGACATGGATGGAGGTATATTCCCAGAAAACACCCTTTGCAATTTGATTTCAATATTTTGCTTTCCATAGTTCAATTTCGATACTTGCTAGAACATGCTTGAACTTAGGATTGTATAGATGACCTGCGAGCCAAACCATGCCAAAACTATGTACTTCTTGTAACGTACGCCCAGCATGCAATAACTTGAACCAACCATCCGTTGCAGACTTTATTGATTACCTAGAACTTGAAAATGAAAACTCCGTACGCACAGGAATCTAGAACAGCACACCGCACTCCCGAGCTGAGCTATGGCATAGGACTTAAGCCGAGCATGTGTCC
This sequence comes from Rhododendron henanense subsp. lingbaoense, assembly GCA_020567845.1. Classification (NCBI taxonomy): domain Eukaryota; kingdom Viridiplantae; phylum Streptophyta; class Magnoliopsida; order Ericales; family Ericaceae; genus Rhododendron; species Rhododendron henanense. Next base: position 41,496,060 of record CM036313.1, on the reverse strand, counting down.
TAGGATTCATTGATTACCTAGAACTTGAGAATGAACTTCCTGTATACTGATGAACCCTTTTGCTGCTTGTCTTTGTGTTTGAAATAGGCTGGCGCAGGACAGAGGGATATCCGTGGCTTCGGGGGCGCATGCATGTCCTTGCAGCTGTACGAGGGGCTGCCGGAGAGAGTGAGGCGGCTGGTGGACGAGGCAGGCTTCGGGGAGTTCGTGCGGACTTTGACCCCGGTGAGGATTGACCATGCCGTCCTTGTTGCACTTGCTGAGAGGTGGAGGGATACCACCAATACCTTCCACCTACCTCCTGGGGAGATGACGGTGACGCCTGCAGACTTCGCAGCGATCACGGGGCTGAGGGTTGGAGGTGAGCCCATCCCGTTCGACTCGGGGATCCAGGAGGATCGGGCCGCTCTGGAGTGGTTTCTGGGCAAGGCGCCCAGGATAGAGGAGGGGATGGCGAGGTACGACCAATTCAAGGACTACTTGAAGAAGGAGGTGACGAGTGACCGGGAGGCGGAGCAGATGGCCCGGGCGTTTCTGCTATACCTGTTTGGTGCTACTCTGTACCCAAACAGATGAAGTAAAGTCCACCTCTCTTACTTGCCAGCGTTGAGGGATTTGAGGACGACCTCACGCTTTGACTGGGGCGGAGCTGCTCTCGGGACGGCCTACCACTTCTTTGGCCACTCGTCGAGGACGAGTAAGAGCATGGCTGGCTACTGGAGGGTCTGGGAGGTATGATTCTAACCCTTTATTAAGCACAATTTGATTATGCTCGTCCATCGTTTAGTCTGCTTGACTGTTTCGATTTCAAATACCACATGCATTGACTAATGTTTGAACTTGTCTAATCATTGCAGCTTTGGGCCTACGAGGTTTTGCGGATGTATCCGCCGAAGTGCAAGCATCCAGACTTGAGCACTCTCCCTCGCGCGCTGAAGTGGAGTAAGGCAAGCACGGGGAAGAAAGAAGGGAAAGGTGAGCTTAACGCCTTCAGACTGTACTTGGACGAGCTTAGGGCCTCACAGGTATGAACACGTAATCATAAGCATTAGACATGTGTCCATTTCCTTGCTTTAATGTTGTTGCTGATCAATTGTTCGCATTGTTTTGTTCACCTTGAATTGCAGGTCAATTGGGATCCCTGGAGGAGAGCGGGACCAGAGCCAGAGTACTTGGCCCGGAGCAGGGTTGTTATAGCCAGCAGGGTGTTACTGGAGTCGGCCTTTGGTTGGCAATGGTACTTGGGGGATCGAGTGACGCGCCAGTCGCTTGGTTACCCTGAGTTCTGGGTGCCAGGGCCGCTCCCACCTCGAGCTTCACACACGGGAGAGTACACACGGGCTGAGCTGGAGAGGTACACGAGGCCGGATACTGAGCTTGCACGCTACCTGCGTCCTGGTAGGGACTATGCTGTCTACCAGAGAGACTTCCTGGCAGGTCCACTGGGGATCCGTGGCCTGAGAGAGGTGAGGGGCCAGGTTGCAGGGGCTGCTGAGGAGAGAAGAGCAGCTAGAGAGGGACGGCGAGGAGGTGAGAGTCGGGCAAGGCGAGCCCCGAGCGGACCGGTAGTTGGTGGACTTCCTGCGCTACTTTGGAGGATTCCTGTGGTTGACAGCCAGGGGAATCCTGCAAAGTTACAGTTAGTGCCCGCGAGAGCGGAGCCCACTCCTGTGACTGTTTCGGTAAGACCCAGCTTCCAATATTGCTTTTCAATTCCCGAATACTTGAATCATATGCTGAATAGCCTGATGAACTTGAATTGCATGCAGGTGCCAACTGAGTGGGTGAACGAGGCCGTTCGACGCATGCTGGCGTTGGAGAATGTGGTGAGAAGGGCGGCGAGCGGCATGCCATTGGAGTTGCAGTACTAGGGGCCGACACTACAGCCGACTCAGGCAGCCATTGTTCAGAGGACCCAGGTATGAAAAACGATACATTCCTGCTTTCGATACATTCCTGCTTTCGTAGCTTGATAGACTGTACCCGTTTTCAATACAGAAATACAATATGCACAACAGATACTCATGCTGAAATGAAATGCCAATGCAGGTGCAGGGGAAGATGAACCCTAGGAGGAAGAGTGCGCGAGATCCGCCACCGAAGAAGGCGGTGACGAAGAAACCCACACCTCCGGCCACTGCTACGCGGCGATAGACGAGGGGCTTATAGACGGCGCGCGCACGCGAGGAGGAAGACAGACGAGCCGCGAGGCAAGCTGAGCTTCGGTACCAACTCAAGAAGCGCGAGAAGCCGACAGTGGAGGAGTCGAGCCGGCGGAAGCGGCTACTCTTGGGTCGTACTTCCGAGGATGAGGAAGAAGAGGACGCAGAGGAGGCAGAGGATGAGGAGGAAGGAGAGGAAGGAGAGGACGAGGAGCATTCGTCCACTAGCAGTGGCTCCGACGACTCCATCGATGATCCGGGGTACAGAGACGATCCCCAGGAGCTACGGGACGGTGCGGATAGCGGTGACGAGCTTTGAGTGTGCAGAGGGCGATGACAAAGGCTCCGTTTATCCTTTCGCATGCTGCTTTTGCTTTTGATTCCGGGCCTGCGTGCCCAAGTAGATAGCTTTTGACAGATACTTTGAGGGCCTGCGTGCCTTTTGACTAGCGGGCGCATGTGCCCTGACTTGACTTGGCGTTTTTGATTGGCCGACGTGCCGTTGACATAGCAGTTGATATGGATAGATCATGGTTATTTACAAAAGCTTGCAATTTTCAAGTTTATCGTTTCCCGTTACGAATAAGAGAAAGTAAAACCTGCCACTAATACCAAACTTGCATCGACAACACACCGAGACTATTCAGAGACACATATGAGCGTAAAAACTGGTCTAGCTCTGAAAGAAATGAGAAAGGTACCCTAGGATACGGCCAGGATACGAGGATACGAGAAATAATGAAATTTTGAGCATTGATACGCCAAAACTCACAACACTCTGCTAAAGACAATATTGACGCTCGTGAAAGGTCAATAGCGGTCGTCATGACCTGTATCAATCAATGGAAATGAACGAAACGTCCCCAGAAAAGACTTATACCGAAAAACGTACAAAATGACGCAAAATGGCATAAAACGTTCAAGAATGATTCAATTATGTCCCGGACTGAAACCGACACCTCCACACAATCACTCAAGGTCCAGGCGACCTGTATGGCATGACCAAAATGGGCTAGAGCCTCCATGGCGAGGTTCGACCTCCCAAAACCTCGATTTGAACTTGAAACGGGCCTCTGAGGGTCCAAAATCTTCGTTGAGCATGGCATTTGGAAACCGATGCTTGGATACAGTCATAAATTCTTATAATGACTTGATGGAATCATTAAAAGTGCAAAAAGACCCTTGGAATGAAAATCGACCAAATTGGACAGTAGCTGTTGGAATCTGTCAATACTGCAGATCAACCATCGCGCGATGGTTTGGAACTGTCGCGCGAGTAATCTCTGTCGCGCGATGCTTTGAGAGTGTCGCGCGATAGTCAATCCCTGCTAAGCTGCCTTGTTTTGACCAAATTATTGCCATTGCCCTGTTCATTGCTCCACGTCTTGGGGGCTGTTCTGGGGTTGCAGAAGGAGGTTGTCCTTGGCTGGGCAAGGTGGAGGGACACCTAAGCTCTAATCCCACCAACATTTTGGTTATAAGAAGAAAAATCTTGGGAGGAATGCAGTGTACACCCCTCTTTGATACCAAAATGGGAGATTCATTGATGGAAATGCTCGACCCTTGGCTACTGAGGGAAGAAACCATAAACTGGGCGAGCCCCCGGTCCCGATGCTTGTCCTCAATTCGAGACCTCCGATTTGCTCGACCGTGCGTCGAGCTCCTCCAAGCCGCATTGCCTTTCTGGGACCCGATCGTGCATGTCTTCCGGTTCCGACAAGACGAGATGTGCCCCACCATAGAAGAATTCCAAGCATACGCGCCAGGCTTTGCCAACCTAGACGTTCTTGCAGTGCCGCCCGTTCACAAAGACATGGAGCAAATCCTACGGGCAGAACTCAACATTCCGGAGGCACTGACGGCCAGTATTGTTCAGAACGGCGAACTCAACATCTTTCGCCTGATTGAGCTGTACGGGCCCGAGGGAGCCCTGGGAGATTATGTGGGGGAAGCTCACAGACGCTTTGTTTTGTCCATATGCGCACTGGCTGCGTACATGCTGGTTCCTATCGATGGAGGGGTAAGTCCCAAATTGGTGAGCATCGCCTTGCAAATGGATAACGGGAAAAACATCATGCCCATGGTTTTAGCGGAAACGCTCCTGGGCTTAGATATGTTGAAACTTGAGCAAGCCGATTCCTTCAGTGGATGTCCTATCCTGCTCCAGGTAGATTCCTATTCGACATACTTTCTTGCATTTTCAGCTTCACCCCAAACACTTAGGCTGTATTTGATTTCTGACCTGTCCTCTGTTCTCATGCAGCTCTGGCTGGCGGACAAAGTGGGAGTTTTAGAAGAGCCGCAGGCTGGCTTTGAAGACTTCTCCAGGCTTTTGGTCGAGAGGCCGATGATATTTCCCGACTCGACGGTGGACATATGGTTTGCCTTTCTAAATGATCTGCACTCTGAGGACATAGTTTGGAGGTGTCTCTGGTTAAATCTTCCGGAAATGACGCTCAATTCAGCGGGATTCAAGAGAGTGATAATCGCCGGTCTATCAAGCTTCACATTTTACGTCCCAGGGCGTACACTCCGACAACTCGGGAGAAGCCAAGGATACAAGCGATACGGAGCGGAAGACTTCGACCTCCCCGTATTCACCTCATGGGACTTGCGCTGCTATAAAGACAACTGGGGCGATAGGACATTGAAGGAACCAATCCCAGAGTTCAAGACATGGCTGGAGAGTCGTTACATAAGGTGGCTTCGCGTTGAAGTCGAAGCAAGGCTGAGGGGATATTTCTGAATCCCGTGTGAAACCCTAATTGTAATTAGTAAAACCATCAGGCTGGCTGAACTTCTGGCTCTGCTTTTTAATACTTGTTTTGTAAATTGTACGGTCCTTTGCCCGGGTTGACCGGCTAAATAACAACTTCAAATCATCCGGCCGTTATTCATTCGAGGGACAGAGCTCGTCACCGAACGTGTAATTTTGAACAAACAATGCTTCGACGTAGTCATAATCACCCATAACGATCTACTGGAAGCATCAGAATTCCAAAATCTGGCCCGATTCAAAATCCGGAAAATAACCCCAAAAAGACAGTAGCCTGCCTTACTGTGCCGAATCTAAGCTTAACCCTCGCGCGAGCAAACAAAACCATCGCGCGAGTACAAACCATCGCGCGACACTTCATGACCATCGCGCCAGCCTTGACCCATTCGGACAGAAAAAGGTGGCAGGCTTTGTTAGCAGGTCTGGACGTGCAGGGGTTTCTGGCTCCTCCCAGAGGTGTTCCCTTGATCTTTAGTAAGTGGAGGGACACCTTGCATGGACATCTCATCCAAAGGCAAGACTTTACCTACTTCCTTGGCTTACAAAAGAGGAGTAGCTCCCTGAATGAAGGGTGTGCTCTCCGTAGAAAACTTCAGACACTTTTCCCCAAATGGCAAATCACCTCCCCACATTAATCAGCCCGTGGCTTGAAGAATTTGTCGCGAGTGATTGGTTATGCTTCCGTTCTCACGGGCTGGCCGCCTTTTGCTTCTTAAAAAGCGTAAGGCTCCGCCCCGAAATCTTGAGAGCAGCCCTGTAGTCTTGGGACCGGGACGTCCATGTGTTCCGATTTGGGGACAACGAGCTGTGCCCGACCGTAGAAGAATTTCAGGCATATCTCCAAGGCTTTGCTTCGAGCGTGATTGTCGTGCCACCTTACAGGCAAAGCATGTCAAAGCTGCTGAAAACCTGTCTGAATATTTCCAGGGGTGCGGCGGAAGGCCTGCTGATTGGCGGACAGATAAACGTCGTACGCCTAATGGAATGGTACGGGCCCGACGGCGACCCAGCGGATATGGTTCTGCAGGCTCGACGTTGATTTGCCATGTCAATTGGCATACTGGCCGCATACTTGCTGGTGTCTCCGCATGGACGGCCCGACCCCTCATTGATTTACGTGGCTACAGAGATGGGTGTTCGGAAGAATGTAGTTCCCATGGTGCTTGCCGAAACGCTCGTTGGTTTGGATTTGGTGGCCACAGGTCAGGCGAACACGTTTGGTGGCAGTCCACTCCTGTTGCAGGTAAAATCTCACTCAGCTCACCTTTTTCCGGCTTTCACACAGTCTGCTTTTACCTCAACTCTCAGCTAAGGCTATATAGAAGCTTCTTACTTGTTTTTCTTTCGCTCAGGCTTATGTGGCTTCTTACTTGTCTTTTCGCTCATACAGTTGTGGTTGTGCGACAAACTCGGACTAATCTCGGCTCCTGGAGCGAACTGGCCCCGTCTGCCCGGGCGGATGCACCAAAGGGGAATGTTGTACCCAGAGATGTCTGAGGAGGAATGGTACACCTTCATGAGAGAGATGTCTCCGCGCGAGATCGTCAAGCGGCATGGAGCCCTGAACATCCCGGATATGGCTCTGCACTCTGCAGGTTTCGAGAGAATGGTGATTGCTGGGCTGTCCAGTTTCACGTTTTACATTCCAGGTCGTATCCTGCGGCAGTTAGGCATGAGCCAAGGCTTTCATCGAGCTGGGATAGAAGATTTCCAGATTCCAGCATTTACAGCCCAACATCTAGCAGAGTATGAGCACAACTGGGGTTTGAGAGAACTTGGAGGAGTGGAAGACGACTTCAGCACTAGACTTAAACGCCGCTATGTAGCATGGCTAAGAGAAGAGGTTGCAATGAGACAAAACACAGACTGACTCCTGACTCAACTCCAATGATCTAGAATAAACTGTGAGCCCGTGAGGGCCTCTTAGCATTTCGTTCTATTTTTGATGCTTTACTGTTTTTCTTAGGGCTCTGCTCAGCCTATGTAATAGAAATAATAGTTTTGAATAAAGGTGAAAGATTAAAAAATTTCCCCTTTTTGGTCCGGGTGTTGAACGCCACGCCGTTTGAGTGTTGAGGCACACCCTGGAATAAAAACCCCGGATCGAGTTGATTGATTGTGACCGAATCTCACAGAGAGACTGCCTACGTATCCCAAGCTAGGGAATCAGGTCAAAACGTAGTTCAGGCTAAGGTTCGCTCGTGTATTTTGGCTCCCCTTTTGCGCTCTAATTTTTGCCTAGGACTGCCCTTGCGGGTTTCCAGTCTAGCGAGCTTTGATTGAATGCCTATTTATTTTTGCCTAAACTGCCCCCTTGGGTTTTCAGTCTAGCAGGCTTGCTCTAATTTTTGCTTGGGACCGCCCACCCTTGTGGTTTTCGGCCCAACGAGCTTCTCTCAAGGGTAGTAACGTTTAAGTTGATCTAGGTTGACCAGAGTGTTGAACTCGTTGCCGTCCAGATCAATGAGCTGAGCCGCCCCACCTGAGAGGATGGTCTTGATAATGTAAGGTCCCGCGCGTTTCGGGCGGAACTTACCACGTAGATCGAAGATGGGAGCCTGGATTTCCTTTGTGACCATATCCCCTTCAGCCAAGTCACGAGACTTCACTTTCTTGTTGAATGCCCGAGCAATTCTGCGCTGATACCCCTGAACATGATACAAGGCACGGAGCCTCCTCTCATCAAAAAGCATGAGTTCGACAAATCTCCCGCTAAGCCATTCGGACTCCGTGAGTTCACATTCAGCCATGATCCTCAAAGTTGGCACTTCGAGCTCGATGGGAAGGACAGCTTCCATCCCATAGACTAGGGAAAAAGGGGTAGCCCCTGTTGATGTTCGAATTGACGTGCGGTACCCCCAAAGAGCTAGAGGCAGCTGCTCGTGCCAGTCCCTGGCGGACTCTGCGGATTTCTTAATGATAGTCTCGATGTTCTTGTTGGCTGCCTCAACCGCCCCATTCGTCTGAGGGCGATAGACTGTTGAGTGATGAACCTGAATCTGGAATTCCTCGAAAAGTTCTAACACCCTGCCTTTGAAATGGACCCCATTGTCAGAAACGAACGCCTGTGGGACCCCGTACCGATAGATGATGTTCTTTCGGATGAACTGAGCAACCTGAACCGCCGTCAGGGTCTTGTAAGATTCAGTCTCGACCCACTTGGTGAAGTAATCTATTGCCACCAAAATGAACCGATGCCCGTTCGAAGCAGAAGGCCTGATCATGCCGATAACGTCGATACCCCAAACAGAAAAGGGCCAAGGCGATGTCATACCGAATAGCTTAGAAGGAGGGACATGCATGAGATTGGCATGGATTTGACACCTATGGCGGCGGCGCACATAATCCACACACTGAGATTCCATGGTAGACCAAAAGTAACCTTGTCGCAGGATTTTTCTGGCGAGCATGAACCCGCTCATGTGAGGGCCACAAACTCCCTCGTGAATTTCCTCCATGATTTTGGTGGCCTCCGCACCACTGACACAGAGCTTGTGCACTCCGCAGTAAGATCTCCGATACAGCTTCCCTCCGCAGATAATGTATTGAGCAGCCAACCTTCGCAGTGCTGTTTGATCCTTCTTAGTGGCGTCAGGCGGGAACTGACCACCTTCAATGAAATTCCAAATATCATGATACCAGGGTAGGCCATCATCAACATCATCAACGACGTTGATGTACTGATAAGCAGGCAAGTCCCGCTGTTCAATCAGAATAGGACGAAGCTTGACACCAATCGGAAGCTCGATCATGGAAGCCAGAGTTGCTAGAGCATCAGCGAACTGGTTCTTCATCCGAGGGATGTGCGTGAACGTGACTTTGTTGAAACGAGGAATGAGGTCCTCCAGGTCTTGGTGATAAGGCTTTAATCTGTCCTCCCGAACTTTCCAGTCCCCGTTAGCCTGAGAAACGACAAGGTTGGAATCACCAATGACCTCGAGTTTCTCCACACCGAGCGTAAGAGCGGCTTCCATACCAACGATGCAGGCCTCATATTCAGCTTGGTTGTTCGTGACATCGAAATTGAGTTTAAATGCCAACGGAATATGAGCACCTTCGGGGGTTATCAGCAAAACTCCAATCCCGTATCCCTTCTGATTAGCAGCTCCATCAAAATAAAGGGTCCAGGTGTCCTTGACCACCACCATTATCCCTTCATCCGGAAATGCAAAATCTGAGTCCTCTGGCCCATTGACAGGATGATCAGCCAGGAATTCGGCGACCGCGCGTCCCTTGACAGACTTCCTAGTGACATACTCGAGGTCAAACTCTGCGAGCAAAAGCAACCAACGTGCTAGCTTACCAGTAAGCGCAGGCTTTTCAAACAGATACTTGAGAGGATCCATTCGAGAAATCAACTTCACTGGGTAAGCCAGCATGTAGTGTCTTAATTTCTTGGATGCCCAAACAAGAGCCCAACACGTCTTTTCGAGAGCGGTGTAGCGTTCTTCAGCACCAACCATCTTCTTACTCAGGTAGTAAATGGTTTTTTCGACTCCCTTTTCTCCCTTTTGAGCTAGCAAACACCCCATAGACGAAGGATTTACAGACAAGTAAAGTATCAAGGGTTTCCCTGGCACTGGTGGCATTAAAACCGGAGGGTTCTGCAGGTAGGTTTGAATGGAGGTGAAAGCCGCCTGGCACTTGTCTGTCCAAACAAACGGAGTATTCTTCTGCAACAGACGAAACATCGGCTCGCAAGTTAGAGTCAACTTGGTGATGAATCTGCTGATGAACTGTACCTTTCCCAAAAATCTCCGCACCCCCTTTTCGGAATCTGGTGGCTTCATATCAAGGACTGCTTTGATTTTCGACGGGTCGACCTCAATTCCACGGGAAGTGATCATGAAACCAAGCATCTTACCAGCTGTAACCCCAAAGGTGCATTTCTGAGGATTTAGACGCATACGAAACTTTCGTAATCTCTCGAAGAACTTCCTAAGCACAGGAACGTGACCTTCTCAAGTTTTAGATTTGGCGATCATGTCATCGACGTAGACCTCGACTTCTTTGTGCATCATGTCATGTAGGATGGTGGTAGCGGCTCGCTGATAAGTGGGCCCGGCCTTCTTCAGGCCGAAAGGCATGACAAGATAGCAATAAGTCTCCCACTCAGTGATAAACGTGGTTTTCTCACGGTCTTCAGGCGCCATGAGAATTTGGTTGTAGCCAGAGAAACCATCCATGAACGAGAGCAAAGTGTGCCCCGCAGTATTGTCCACAAGCACATCGATGTGTGGCAAGGGAAAATCGTCTTTGGGGCTCCCTTTGTTCAAGTCCCGAAAATCAACGCAAACTCGAATTTGGCCATTTTTCTTAGGAACAGGGACAATGTTGGCGACCCATGTGGGATACTGAGAGACCATGAGAAAGCCAGCGTCAATCTGCTTAGTAACCTCCTCCTTAATCTTCTGAACCCAATCTGGCCTCATCCGTCGGAGTTTCTGCTTCACAAGTTTGGCATCCGGAAACAAAGGAATGTGATGCTCCACGATCTCGGGATCAATTCCGGGCATATCTCGATGAGACCACGCAAAAACGTCACTGAATTCGGTGAGCAGCTCTTTGAAATCGCGATGCTCCTCTGGCGAAAGTGTGGAGCCCACTTGAACCATCCGGGGATCGTTTTCATCTTTCAAATTTATAGATACTATTTCTTCTTTTAATGGCTGAGTATGCCTTTCGTCCTCCCTTTCGATGAAGGCACGGATTTCCTTGGGAATGTCCCCATCGAAATCTATCCCCTCATCGTCAGGGTCGACACAGTTTATATAAAGATCATTGAAATAGTCAGAAGATGCTTCGTTCATTTCACAAGCCCCTGAAGGGTCACCAAGTACAAGAGAGTCAAACTCGAAATAAAAGCTATGATGTGGAGGGCCTAGAGGCACAAACTCCGACTCAGAGCTAGACTTAGAGGACGAAACAGACTCTGACTCAGACTCAGACCCAGACTCAGACTCAGACTCAGACTCAGAAGTGTTGTCAATGCAAGTCAGGCGTGGCTTGAAAATGCAATTATTCAAAGAGCCCTCGGCTTTCACAATGAGAGAGGTGGGATCCTCGAGGGCGTCGGGCCCGAGCATGAGCACTTCGGCCTCTTCAGCTTCCCCAGCCAAACCCACTTGGGAGAATTCCTGGAACAGCAGCTCCAAATTTCCCTGATTGATAGATCCCAGCCAGTCGGTCTTGATCTTCACCTGATTAAGCTTCCTCTTGAATTCTTCCTTTGCTGGTTCATCATCACTGCTTGACCATGTGTCATCGGCGAAAATCTCAAACCCAGGCAGTAGCTCCCCGGTTTCGAAATGAATAAAGGGCTCAGCCTGCCCAGTGTAAGCGGCATTTCCCACTTCACGCACAAATTTGGGACCGCTGCAGAGGGTCCGAGGTTTTCCCATATATTTCCTCCGCTTGGCATCTTTGGCAAAGGCGATATACCCCAAACCAAAGCGGCCCTCGTTGAAAGGAAAAGTAAGGAACTCCGGGACCCCTTGACGGCGAGAACCTAAACCAATGCCCGGAAAATAAGACATCCTCCTCATAATGTCCAGCGTGACAGAGCTTATGAGGAAGTTCCCGTCCACATTGTTGGCCATTACTGTGCCTGAAGTATCAAAAGAGAAACCCCCAAGATCGACGTCTTCTTCACCGTGTTGAATTCCCAAGACGGGAGTCCCGTCCTCCTTGAGTGGGCGGATGCCAGAATCCCCGCAGATGGTTAAAGTACCAGTAGGTAGTCCCAAAATAACCTTTTGGTGGAGGGTAGACGGCACAGCCATGATGTCGGACCGATGAAGCCACGGCCTGCCCAACAGAAGATTGAAAGTCGCGGGAATATCCACGACATGGAACTCCACGTCCATCTCAAAACCCTCAGCATCGAGTTTGATTTTTAAAATACCCTCGACTACGCGACGGGTGCCGTCATATGCCTTGACAGCCAGATTGGAAGGTGCCAGATCCTTCTTGGTGAGTCCTAAACGATAAGCGACCCGCAGAGGGCAAACGTTGATGGCGGAGCCGTTGTCAATAAGAACAGTCGGGACCCAGAGTCCTCGACACTTGACGGTAATGTGCAAAGGGCGGTTGTGGTCGACTCCTTCGACTGGCAGATCCTTGTCCGTGAAGATCACTGTATGCTTGGAGGTTGGAGGGAGGATGAGAGATATCATTGCCTCTGGCGTGACATCGGCCTGGACTTCAAGGCGGGATAGGGCGTGACATAGCCTCTGACGATGCTCCTTGGATGAACAAATCAATCCCCAGATAGAAATTGCAGTAGGAATCCGCTCAAGTTGCCGCTGAACTAAATCAGGAATCGGATTGCCAGCTGATACCTCAAGAGGTGCAGACCTTAGGAAAGAAACAGGTTTGTTCCTTTGATTAGCAGGATTGGAATAATTCCCAGCCTGCAGATTAGCAGGCTGAAAAATCCGTCCACTCCTTGTAACATTGTGAACGTTTCCCAAAGAGGGCACAACTTGAGGGTTTTCCTTCACGTCCCAGAGGTCAGCAGGGACATCTCCCAATTTGCGCTTTCCCTTGTCAGTAGTTGGCGCAGGGACGGGCACTTCCATGTCTAAGCCCAGATCCTCAGCCAGATCTTTCATCAGCAAGGAGTCCCAGAAGTTCAAGTCTTTCACAGCAGCGACTTCGGCAACAGGCTCCGGATTTGCAATAAAGGGAACATCCCAAAGACCAGTGTTAGCCAGGGTAGGATTGACAGCCCAGACTTCATTTCCAACCTGGACATCCACTATGTCGTCCACTTCCCAAAGATTAACGGGCGGAGCGCGGTCCGTGACCATGATACTACAATCCCTGTTGTTGGGGTAAGGCACCTGAGGGCGCGGATTTTCCTCGTCGACAATGTAGGAATAGGGGTCATGGTCAGTGTCGGGATTAGTGTCACAAACCGAATCAAAGACCGAAAGGTGGTCTCCCAAAGCCCGTGTATCTTCCTGGACAAGTTCGTCCTCTGCGTAGTGAAGCATGTAGTCTGGCGTGGCATAGCCTTGAAGGGGGTTAGGGTCAACGTCCATGGGAGCAAACCAGGTTGGCTCAGGATCCCAGTAATATTCTGCTTCGGGAACTGGAGGCTCGATTGGGTTGAACAGCATGTACAAGGAGAAACCATCCAGAGGATCGAGCAGGGCTGCTTCATAACCAGCCAACCAGCCATCATACCAGGCTTGATCAAACGGGACATTTTCGGGTTGTGGAGGAATCCCGTCAATTTCAAAGCTTGACCACTCGTTGAGGAGAGGAACGGTGTAGTCCCAATTGTCTGCTATGGCCCAACTAGTAGCTTGCATGCTATTATCCAAGGGAGGCACCCAAGGCTGGTAGGGATCAGGAAACGGGCCAGTGATGGCCGCGTACGGGCTGTCAAGCGATGAGGCAGAGCTGATCTGCACAGTAGGGATTGATTGATGGAAGAGAGAGCTGACAGACTCTTCGGAGATGGGTGATCCAGCTTGTACAAGTTCTGGAGGTGCATCTGTGTCAACAACCTGGCCTTCAATTACATGTATATAAGAAATCTCGGTGGATGATTCGAGCGGAAAAGGCACGATGGGCCTGGGTTGATCGGTTGAGGCTATATAGTCAGTGGGGTTAAATATGGTGGAGCTAGGGTTGATATAAGTGGAGCTGAGGGATATCTGGCTGATATGCGGTATAGCGTTGTGTTTGGGAAGAGAGTTGGCAAGGACATTGGGTTTCTGAGGTGGTGGAGGGGTTTCTAGCGTGCCATCGTCAATGAGATCCTGGATCGCATGACAGAGGCGAAAGCAGGAGTCAGTGAGATGACCCGCTCCTTGATGGTAAGCACAGTAAAGGTTGGCTTTGAAGCCGGGTGAAGGGTTCTTGGGTAGAGGAGTTGGATCCAGGGGCTTGAGATGCCCTGATTTGACCAACTTTTCCAAGACCGAGGATAGAGGTGCCTCGATAGCGGAAAAGCTGCGGGGTTGGTTCCGAGGCAAGCTATTCTGCGGAGTTTGAACCTGATTGACATCCGCAATGTGATTAGCAGTGTTGGAGGAAGTGGTGTTGGTACCGGCGGTTGCCGTGTTGGAGTAAGTCCCTGTTCCGAACAGCGCATTCGCGTTCCCCGAATAAGCCCGAGGCTTTGCCTTGGTGGCGTGCGAGGATTCTCCCTTTGATAGAATCCCACTCTGCAAAGCATCTTCGATGGCTAGGCCAGAGTCGAAGAAGGTTTCAAAATTGGCAGATGCCTGAGCCAGGACCAGATGCCTAGCATAGTCTGGTTGGAGATTGCGGGAAATGATACGGAGCTGATCCTTCTCACTCGGGCGATCAGTCATCTGTGCAGCTTTAGCTCTCCACCTTTTGACGAAGTCTGCAAAGGACTCCTTAGCCTCCATTTTGGTGGACTCAAGTTCCCGAGTAGTCATTTTCAGTTGGGAGTTGTAGTTGTACTGCGAAATAAACGCAGTCCCAATGTCCTCCTTTTGGCAATGTCGAGTGACAAAAACCAATGGAAAGCAGGGCCTGAAAGAGTCTGGGGAAAGAGCTGTGACATAGCCTCCGGCTCGACAAACAGAAGTTTCATAGCGGCGTGGTAGCTGTAGAGGTGAGTCCTGGGGTCACCGCTTCCATCGAACTTAGCCAAGTCCGGCATTTTGAACTTTTCAGGAAATCTGGCATTGGGATATAGGCAAAGGCGATCCAGATCGATCCCTCCGGCACTGATCTTTTCCGTTTTAGCAATGGATTCCTCTAGCTTGGCCATCTTGGCCATGAGTGCTACCACATCCGGATTCTGAGCTGGTCCTTCTTGGTTTGGAGGCAGTCTGCCACCCGCAAGGTTTGCAGCGGGCCTGCGGCCTTCTCTCGGGTTCAGGACCATGAGACGTCCTGCATGAAGTGGATCTGGAATCAAGATAGGTTGCTCCTGGTCAGACTCATCGTCCTCACCTTCTTCCTCGAGAGGGGGCGGAAGGCGAGTGTGGATGAGGTCGTTCAGGCGGGCAATGTTGGCATCTGTCTGAGCTGCCCTCTGTTGCATGGTGGTGATGCTGTCTTGGAGGTTCATGAGCATGGTTTCCAAGGTAAGGGGTTCCGGTTGTGGTTGTTCCATCGTGACAGGTGGTTCAGAGCTGCTTGATGCGAATGCTGGGGTGGTCGGACGTCCTTCCTGTAAGACTGGCGGTGAACCTTCCTGAGAATCTGACTGTAGAGCAGTCAACAGAGTGTGCGGAGAGTCTTCCGTGGCGACTGACTGGGATCGCAACCTGACAAGCCTTTGAACCGGATTCAGATGCAGACGTTCCCAAACGGGTTTGGCGACTGGCCTCGATACTTTCCTTGGCGGTGCAATGACTCAGATCTTTGCTTGCAAGGCAAAAGGAGGTTTAATAAGGGTCCTGTAGTAACTTTAATCTAAATAAAAGACCAAAGCGGATGCAGTCAACGTCGTCAGTGTCACCCTAGACTCTAGAACCAGAAGACAAGTCTGTCTCACGGCGCTTCGGACATTGTTTCAGGCCCTTAGAATTCTTTTTGAAGATGTATCCTTGTTTGGAACAAGCAGTCCTAAAGGATGTCAAAAGGAGTCTAAACCTTTGCTCATTTCGATGTTCGAGGTTTCAAGTTTTTGAAGCCAGAACAACTCGGTATGAATATCATGATGCCATAACCAGATTGGCGTGAGCAGCACTGTGCTATTAGCCGGGCGGTGTAAGTGACGGGGCACTTGTTACCTTTCGGTGTAAGCATCATGGGATTTTACTCCGTGGTTCCTCATTTTTTGTTTGAAACCCTAAACAGGTACACGGGTAAAGGTGTAGAAAAGCTTCTGATTTCCTAAAGTCCCACCGTAAAAGGACTTTAAAAGATGATAACGCGCACCACTGAGATGCACGACTCCTCATCGGGCCATGCAAGTGTCTTACTAAGCCTAAAGACAGACTCGGAACAGATCGAGAACCTAGGAGTCATCCTAGACATGCTTCTACGCTGAACGAGATGTATGTACAGTTCATGCGATAAGAAAAAGCAGTAACACATAGGCATTTACGGGGTTAGATGCAAGTAGATCTTAACCTGTGGGTACATGTCCTAGTTTGGAGAGTTCTAATGCTTTTGTATATGCAAGAGGCCGGTTTTGGTTCGTAACGGGTTCCTCGGACTAGGGCCACAGATATACCTCCCGTTACCCGCGTACTCGCAGAGTAACAGTCGAACGGTAGCATGACCCATCATCGTCGAAGGTTGTTGGTCATTCGGGGTCCCCAGGCTCCGGTAAACCGTGCCGGATTGCCAAAACGATCCAACGAGGCTTTTCCCACATCGATGCAAATGAGATGCTAAAATTTTGAAAAAAAGAAGGAGAATCACAAAGTCGTAAAAATCCCTTTTCAAATTTGGCTCACTTTATTTAGTCCATCTTTAGAAGAAACTACGCAAGCGAACAATTGAAAAAGCCCCAGATTAGAATGGCCGGACACGAGGTCCTGTTAAATCACCACCCCAACCTTCGGCAGCGCGAAGCTCACCGTTTTGACAGGCTTTTAAGGGATTGTTCCCAAGCGCATTAAATCCTAAGTATGAATTAATATTGGTTCGATTTATATCCCCAGCAAAGTCACCACTGTGGGCAGCATGCCCTTCAGAGAGAAAGGATTTCGTTCCTTCCCGCCGTTTGCGGCCCTTTTTCGGAAAATCGAGGGAGCACGAGCGCCGGTGGCAAGCGCTCGGAAATACAGAGTCGCCACTTGAGTTTTGAGGGTCCGACACTCAAGGAACCGCATTTCGAAGCACCTGTCGCGCTGTTTGTTCGAAAAAGTTAAGGAAACCAGTCCGTCATAACCATATCTGGGTTCGGGAGCCAGGTTACGAGAGGGGAAGGGTTTTAAGGCACCCCTCTCGCCCAATCCGGAGATCGGTCTCTACTTAGGCATTTTTATGAAAACTTTTGTGATTCTTCTTCTTTTGATTAATTTTAGCCAATTAGGGCGGGGGAACAGTTAATCGGGGATTAAAACTGTAACAATTTGCAAGATGTGATCAAATGATAGCATGGATGGATGGTATGACGAGTAATAAATGGGTTGAACTTAAAAAAACAGCGATCAGATGCCAAAACTAGGCTCGGGACAGATTTGCCCTGCACGATGGCCAACTTGCATGTATGAACAGATCTGCATGCAAGCAAACCATCGCGCGAGACACACTGACCCTCGCGCGATTGTTGTCATCTCACCATAGTTCCAAGTTCATCCCCTTCTGGGCTCTGGAAGGACCAGTGCACACCCAAGAAGCAAACCAAGCAGTTTATATGGAACTGTAAGAATACTACTTATTACAGATTGCTTCAAAATGGACCAAATGAAATGAAACACAACCCCTAAACAGAGGGGGTATTAAAACAGAGGCCAAAGGCCTAGTTGCCTGTGGGCAGCATGCCCTTGGAGAGAAGGATTTCGTTCCTTTCTCCATTGCGGCCCTTTTTTGATAATCGAGGGAGCGCGAGCGCCGGTGGCGAGCGCTCAAAAATACAGAGTCGCCACTTGAGTTTTTGAAGGTCCGACACTCAAGGAACCGTATTTCGAAGCACCTGCCGCGCTTTGTTTGAAAGAGTGAAGGAAACCAGTCCGTCATAACCATATCTGGGTTCGGGAGCCAGGTTACGAGAGGGGAAGGGTTTTATGGCACCCCTCTCGCCCAATCCGGAGATCGGTCTCTACTTAGGCATTTTGAAAACGTTGCGATTCTTCTTTTATTAATCGATTTTTAGCCAATTAGGGCGGGGGAACAGTTAATCGGGGATTAAAACTGTAACATGTTTGCAGGATGTGATCAAAATAGCATGGATGAGCAGTTAGTATAGGATGAGAACAGACTCCTGTGGGAGTTTAAACAGACTGGAAAGCCCATGTTTTGGAGTGTCGTGCACAGGAAGAAACCAGTATGCACTGATCAAGTCAATACATGCTGACCAAACCTGCGCACGCTACTACAAGACCTGCGCGCGCCAGTAAGCCTAAGCCCACAGCTCTTATTCTCAAACCCTCTGGGCTCTGGAAGGACCAGTGCACACCCAGGACAAACCATGCAGTTTAAACTATCTGGGCTCTGGAAGGACCAGTGCACACCCAGGACAAACCAAGCAGTTTATGCAGTCATAATATACAGTTTAAAGGCTGAAAAGCCTAATAAATAAACAAAAACACCCCATAAACAGTGTGGGGACAAAATAACAGCCTAAAACCAAGTTAAACATGCAAGGCCAGCCACTGATCGGGAACAGAATGGAACTGTCGCGCGAGGGTTCCGAACAGTCGTGCGACGGTGCGCCCGGGCGCGCGATGGTTGCGCCCTGGCGCGCGACGGTGCGCCCGGGCGCACTGGTCAACGCTCCATTTGACTATCGCGCGAGTGTTTGGGAGCAGCGCGCGAGGGTTCGAGCCAACTTTCCAGTGTCTGGTTTTGCACGTTCCAGGTTCTGGGACAGATCCAGAATGATCCCAGGGATCCCCCAACAGAACAGAAATGAATATTGAAGTGCAAAGCTAGCATTTTTAAGCTAAAGAAAGCTGTAAAATGGTTATTAGCATGCTCCACAGTGACTTAATACCAAAATAAACTACACAACAGCTATGGAGATAACCAAAAACAAGAAATGACCAGCACCCCTTCCCCACGTGGTCCAATCTCGTGCAAACAGAACTGTCGCGCGAGTGAGTGGGACCATCGCGCGAGGGTTACTTGGCCACGGCTTTTGAAACCTTGCTAGCTTTAGGGCCAGGACTGGTATTGATTACCAGCCTTGACCCTGCCAGCCCCCCTCAGGGATCAAAACAGAGAGCAGAACAAAGGTGAGATATACCTTTGATCTTTGAGGTTTGAAAAGTGTTTGAACTTTGAGTTGAGGTTGAGATTGAACAATGTGATAGAACTTGTAAAAAGAGTGTATGGAAATGGTTTGAGTAGTGAAAATGGGGGAGGAAGAACAAGCTTTGTTCTTAGGGTGTCTTTGTATCTCTTTTATTAGCTTAAAAGAGTACAAAGCAAAGACCCTTTGATTGCCAAAATTTGTTTAACCCCTTGAAAGATGAACAAAGGGGGGTTTTTATAGGGAGAGCACCTTCCATTAATGGAAAGGTAGCTCTGGTCCAAAGAATGGAGGCCAGCCAGCCACGAGGCTGGCTGGGGGTTACTTGGTGATTAAGCTGCCCAGCTGAATAAAGGTGATGGGGACAGGTTCTGACTGTCGCGCGAGGGTTCCAAACTGTCGCGCGACAATGCGCCCTGGCGCGCTGGTCAATGCTCCGGTTGACCATCGCGCGATGGAGTCAAACCGTCGCGCGACGGTGCGCCCCGGCGCGCGATGGTTGCGCCCTGGCGCACGATGATTGCGCCCTGGCGCGCAATGATTGTGCCCTGGCACACATCAATAGGGTTTTTTTGGCTTTTGGAAGTGGCTTAAGATCAGGTTAGGTTCAAGGGTTTTGCAAACACTCAAAGCTCAAACACTCGACATTCCTGGGGTGTTCTTGATCCATTTCATCATCGGGGAATCAAAAACCGTAAGTAAACTAATCTGAAAGCCCAGATTGGGGTGTCTACAGTAGCCCCCCTTTGACGGCACTTAGAGCACCATTGACTTGGTACAAGTAACGTCAAAGGTTTCTAGACACCCCTCAAGGCAATCCAGAGCAGAACATACTAGCAAAGTAGACAAGCATACTTACAGAACCTGATTGGTTGAATGGACGGACGGACCATCGCTTGTTGATTGAATTTGGTTTGCCAATGCCACAACATTGACGGTTTGAATGCCTCAACGCTGATTTGATTTGCCAATGCCTCAACACTGACTGAAGAACGCCTCAACACGCTTGGATTTGCCAATGTCTCAACACTGACTGAAGAACGCCTCAACACGCTTGGATTTGCCAATGTCTCAACACTGACTGAAGAATGCCTCAACACGCTTGGATTTGCCAATGTCTCAACACTGACTGAAGAACGCCTCAACACGCTTGGATTTGCCAATGTCTCAACACTGACTGAAGAACGCCTCAACACGCTTGGATTTGCCAATGTCTCAACACTGACTGAAGAACGCCTCAACACGCTTGGATTTGCCAATGTCTCAACACTGACTGAAGAATGCCTCAACACGCTTGGATTTGCCAATGTCTCAACACTGACTGAAGAACGCCTCAATACGCTTGGATTTTTGAACGAACAGATCATCAGTATAAATGATCGAACCGTTGAAGACTGGAAGGGAGGATCATCAGTATAAATGATCGAGCCATTGAAGCCTGGATGGGAGGATCAGCAGTATAAATGATCAAACCGTTGAAGCCTGGATGGGAGGATCAGCAGTATAAATGATCAAACCGTTGAAGCCTGGATGGGAGGATCAGCAGTATAAATGATCAAACCGTTGAAGCCTGGATGGGAGGATCAGCAGTATAAATGATCAAACCGTTGAAGCCTGGATGTGAGGATCAGCAGTATAAATGATCAAACCGTTGAAGCCTGGACAGGACTGGCTGTCGTTGATTTGAACTGGCGGATCGCTATAAAAAGTGATCGAGCCGTTGAAGATTGGACAGGACCGGCTGTCGTTGATTTGAACTGGGCAGATCGCTATAAAAAGTGATCGAGCCGTTGAGGTAGGACAGGACCGGCTGTCGTTGATTTGAACTGGGCAGATCGCTATAAAAAGTGATCGAGCCGTTGAAGATTGGACAGGACCGGCTGTCGTTGATTTGAAATGGCGGATCGCTATAAAAAGTGATCGAGCCGTTGAAGATTGGACAGGACCGGCTGTCGTTGATTTGAAATGGCGGATCGCTATAAAAAGTGATCGAGCCGTTGAAGATTGGACAGGACCGGCTGTCATTGTGTTGATCCAAGTAGCATAAACAGTGGATAGCATGGATAGAAGCAAGGCGGACTGCAGTTGGGGAGAAATTGGTGACAACTGCTGGGCTGTTTACTTGCTGCCTTCGATACCGGGCAGGCTTGCTTTGTCGTTTTGATGGATTTTTCCTGCGTTCAACATTTGATATACACACAATATGCAATGACATGTATAAAATATCGAAAATGCAGATGCAAGCTTAGGGCGGCTCCTAGAAGGACAACGACACCTAAGGACTACCACTGAGCCTCATCACTGTACTGTCTGCTTCTGAGACGCGCACCCAGATAGAAAGACGCTGAACGGGCTGGCGTGCCCCAATTGACGTTTGAGCAATGACATTGGGCCTGCACGCCCTTTCTTCGATGCTTGGGTGGATGTGCCCCAGAGATGCCTTGCTTGGCCTTGGGCTGACGTGCCCTTTCTGCTTTACGAGATTCCACTGCTTGCGGATTACAGATACTAGGGTAGCAATGTAACAATTGCGTTTTCCAGTTTATTGACTCTCTTTTACAAGTGTTGAAGAGAATGCAAAAACTAACCACTAATATCTAATTTGCATTGACAAGTGATTTGAATCGACACACAGACATGCGCACATATGTACAGACTCGCCTAGCTCGAAATGAAAAGGGAGAAAGAGAACCAGGGTACAATGCGAACCCTTAGACACACGAAATATAATGAAATTTTGGGTATTAATGTGCCAAAACTCACAACATTCCCTTGACAGGTGAAACTGACACTTACGAAAAGTGCGAAAGGTACAAAGACCTGTACAAACAAAATCGAGAAAAACACCTCGAAATGACAATTGATTGAAAAACTGGAAAAATGTCGCAAAAATGGACATAAGACACAGATTATGACACGTATAGGCCCGGACTGAAACCGACACCCCCGTGCAGTCATATTAAGTCCATATGACTTGCATGGTATGACAAGACTTGGCAAAAGCCCCTGGAACGAGGTTCGAGGGTAGTAGCCAACTGCTACTGCCTGCTGCAAGAAGCGTGCGTAGGTTTGAGACCAACGCGCATCACTCGAACAAATGCGCTGCGGTTGCTTACACCAGACTTTGCTGAACTTAGAATAAACTGTGAGCCTGTTAAGGCCTCTAGCATTTCGTTCTGTTTTTGATGCTTCAATTATTTTTAAGACTTATGCTCAGCCTGTAAATTGAAGAAGCAGTTTGGTAATAAAATTGAAAGACGAAGGTTTTCCCCCTTCTGGTTCCTCCAATGAAGCTTGTCTTGATCTTCGATCCTCTTCGACCTTTGATGTGTACCAAAATGTCAACCATGGATCCAATTGATAGATTGTGACCGAGTCTCAAAGAAAGACTGCCTACGTATCCCAAGCTAGGGAATCAGGTCAAAACGTAGTTCAGGCCAAGGGTTAACTCTCGAGTATTTACCTCTCCTTTTACGCTTTAACTTTTGCCTAGTACCGCCCATTCGGGTCTTCGGTCTAGCGAGCTTTGATTGATTGCCTATTCATTTTTGCCTAAACCACCTTCATAGGTTTTGGTCTAGCAGGCTGCTCTAACTTTTGCTTGGAACTGCCCACCCTTGGGGTTTTCAGCCCAACGAGCTTCTCTCAGGGAAAAGTTGCTTTTGAATTGATCCAGATCGACCATGGTATTGAATTTGTTGCCGTTGAGGTCGAAGACCTTTGGCTGCAGCCCCAGATAACATGGCTTTGATGACAAAGAGTCAAGAGTGCTTCGGTTGACATGCTTTGCTCCGGGCTGTTGTTACATTTTCTCATTTGAACTTGGCGGAACGCCACTATCATTGCTTTGAACATGGTACAAGGCCCGGAGCCTTCTGTGCTTCTGCTTTCTGGATTGGCACTAGGTAGCAGGGGATTGATACTTCTTTGTCTTAGGATCAACGCAAGGCGTGACTTGATGAGACCACGCCAAGACGTCGATGAATTCTTCAAGCCTGTCTAACCGGGCGCAATGCTCCTCTGGGGGCGGCTTTGAACCAATTGAACCTTTCGGGAGGTTATACTTGTCTTTCAAGTTTATTTGAAATTACTTCTTCTTTTAATATGCTGAGCATGCCTTTCGTCTTCCCTTTTGGCGAGGGAACACATTTCCTTGGGAATGATCCCATCGAAATCTATCCCTTCGTCATTAGGGTTGACACAGTTTATATAAAAGCCAGCGAAGCATGTAGAAGCAAGACGATGCATATCATAAAAACCCTCGGGGTTGCCAAGTACAGCAGACTCGAAACTTGAAACAAAAGCTACGACGTGGAGGGCCAAGAGGCACAACCTCCGACTCAGAGCTAGACTTAGACAAACGCAAAAGACTCTGTGTCAGACTCAGACAAGACGCCAATGCAAACTAGACGCGATTTTGAAAATGCATTTGTTAAAAAGCTACTCATAGCTTCCACAAAAAGAGGTAGGATTCAGCAGGTGTCAGGCCCAAGCAACAGCACTTCGGCCTCTTCAGCTTCCTCAGCCAAACCTACTCGATGCTCCTTTGAACGATGGACCTCAGCCAAACGGTCCTTTCCTTTGCAAGCCCCTCATCACTGTCAAACCAGATGTTGGCAGTGAAAACCTCAGTTGCCTAACCTACAGCCATCATGTTAACCTCTGGTTCGGACGGGGTGGATACGATGGGTTTGGGTTGATTTGCTGGGACGATATAGTGGCTAGGGTTGAATATGGTAGAGCTCGGGTTGATTTGAGTGGAGGTGATAGATACCTGACCAACCAGAGGGTCAGACCCGTGTTGAGGCAAGGAGTTGGAAATGACGTTGGGCTTTGGTGGAACTTGAACCGTGCCATCATCAATTAGATCTTGTATCTCGTGTCGGAGACGCAAGCAGTTATCAGTGAGATGGCCAGGCATTTGGTGGAAGGCACAAAAATGGTTGGCATTGTAGTTGGCCGGAAGGACTTTGGGTGGAAAAGTTGGGGTCAAAGGTTTGAGATGCCCAGACTTGACAAGTTTCTCCATCACTGCGGACAGAGATGCCTCGAAGGCAGAGAAGCTTCGGGGTTGTGTTCGAGATCGGAGGCTTTGAGCACTTCGTATTTGGTTGATATCGGCGGCACGACTGGAGTTGGAAGCTGGAGCATCGCTCCCACTTATAGCACTTGGCTTAACCTTTTGAGTGATGGAAGAGGACTCGCCCCTTGGCAGGATTCCAGCTTGCAGCGCATCCTCGATGGCTAGGCCAGAATCGAAGAAGATCTCAAAGTTGGCGGTCGCTTGAGCGAGTACCAGGTGCCTGGCATAGTCTGGCTGAAGATTGCGGGAGATGATGCGGAGTTGGTCTCTTTCGCTGGGGCGCTCAGTCATTAGAGCGGCTTTGGCTCTCCACCTTTTAACAAAGTCCGCAAAGGACTCATTGGCTTCCATCTTCGTGGATTCCAACTCTCGAATAGTCATTTTGAGTTGAGAGTTGTAGTTATACTGTGAGACAAAAGCAGCCCCTATGTCTTCCCAAGTTCTTCGTTTGGAGATGTCGAGCGACAAAAACCAATGGAAGGCAGGCCCAGAGAGGGTTTGAGGAAAAAGCTGAGACATGGCCTCACTTTCCACACCAAGCAGCTTCATGGCGGCATGGTAGCCATAGAGATGAGTTCTGGGGTCACCACTCCCGTCGAACTTAACCAAGTCAGGCATCTTGAATTTGTCAGGGAGCTTGGCATTAGGGTACAAACAGAGACGATCCAAGTCAATTCCTCCTGCGTTGATCTTTTCAGTCTTGGAAACGGATTCCTCCAGCTTTGCCATCTTGGCCATGAGAGCTGCCATATCCGGATTCAAAATAGGCTTGCCACCTACCGGATTTGGGATTGCAGCAGGCGCACGAGCCTCCTTAGGGTTGAGCTGAACAATGAGACGGCCCTCGTGATTCGGATCTGGGACCAAGACAGGCTGTTCCTGGTCGGACTCATCGTCCTCGCCTTCCTTTTCAAGAGGAGGTGGAAGACGAGTGTGGATAAGGTCATTCAGGCGGGCAATATTGGTATCTGTCTGAGCTGCCCTCTGTTGCATGGCGGTGATGCTATCCTGAAGGTTCATAAGCATGGTTTCCAGAGTGAGCGGTTGATCTGCCATAGCTGGCCTTGAAGATGTTGAAGAAGGGGAAGCCGACGGCGTGACTCTTTGTAAAATCGATGGTGAACCCGACTGTAGGGCGGCCAATAATGAACCCGGAGAAGCCTTCGTTGCAACTGACTGAGTTTCGAGCCTGACAAGTTTTTGAATTGGATTCCGAAGACGTTCCCAAGTAGGTTTGGCTCTTCCTTTCGGTACTCTTTTGCTTGGCGCAATGGCTTCAAACTTTACAGTAAAGTAAGAGAAAGCTCAGTGGCGTTCCCGCAGCAAAATGCAATGCATACATCGTTGTCGGTGTCCACCCTAGACTCTAGAACTAGAGACAAGTCTGTCTCATGATGTTCGGACGCTGCCAAAATCCTCAGATTTCTTTTCGAGGGTATATCCTTTGAATAGATCAAACTGATCCTAAGAGATGCCAAAACAGACTAAGTCTTCGACTAGTCCCTTTTGAAGATTCGACTTCGAACTTGGAACAACTCGGTATTGATGGCGTGACACCTTTACCGGGGTGGCGTGAGCGACAACGCGCCTTAGCCGGGGCGGTGTACGTGCGAAGCACGATAACCAAAATGACATCAATATCACGACATCAACACTTTGTGGTTCCTTAATTTTAGTTGAATCCTCAAACGGGCATGAGCCAAGGATTTAATAAGGTTTGATTTCTCGAAGTCTCGCTGATCTAAGGACTTTGAAAAATTAACAACGTGCACTATCGAGATGCACGACTCTTCATCGGGCTATAGCAGCATCCTAATAAGCATAAGACAGACTCGAAAGCGAGAGACAACTTAGAAGTCGCCCTAAACATGCTCCTACGCAGAACAGAATGTATGCATGCGTGTACAGAACCAGAGACGAGTTTGCCTCACAAGTTTCAGACGTTGCCGGAATCCTCAGAATTCTTTTCGGCGATGTGTCCCTGAGTAGATCGACAGATCCTAAAAGATGTCAAAATAGACTAAATCTTTCGCTAGTCCCTTTTGAAGATTCAACTTTGAATTTGGAACAACTCGGTGTTGATATCATGGCACCTTAACCTTGAACACGGCGGTGTATAGTGACAACGCACTTCAACCTGGGTGGCGCCAGCGACACGACATCACTACTTTGTTGTTCCACATTATCCGTTGAATCCTTAAACGGGCATGAGCCAAGGATGTAATAAATTTTGATTTCTCAAAGTCTCATTGAACTAAGGACTTTGCA
This sequence comes from Rhododendron henanense subsp. lingbaoense, assembly GCA_020567845.1. Lineage (NCBI taxonomy): Eukaryota > Viridiplantae > Streptophyta > Magnoliopsida > Ericales > Ericaceae > Rhododendron > Rhododendron henanense. The sequence continues at coordinate 41,469,910 of CM036313.1, read as the reverse complement.
ATTGATAACGAACATTCGACAGAATGAACGACTCCTCATCGGGTCCAACAACGTCTTAGACAGCACAAGACAAACTCGAAAGACAAAACAGCCTTAAGCATGCTCCTATGCAAAACAGAGTATGTACAGTTCATGCGATAGGAAAAGCAGTAACACATAGGCATTTACGGGGTTAGATGCAAGTAGATCTTAACCTGTGGGTACCTGTCCTAGTTTGGAGAGTTCTAGTGCTCTGTATATGCAATAGGCCGGTTTTGGCTTGTAACAGGTTCCTCGGACTAGGGCCACAGATATACCTCCCGTTACCCGCGTTTTTCGCAGAGTAACAGTCGAACGGTAGCATGACCCATCATCGTCGAAGGTTGTCGGTCATTCGGGGTCCCCGGGCTCCGGTAAACCGTGCCGGATTGCCAAAACGATCCAACGAGGCTGATCCCACATCGATGCAAATGAGATGCTAAAATTTGATTAAGAGAAGAAGAATCGCAAAATCACAAAATGCTTTTTCAAATTTGGCTCACTTTATTTAGTCCATCTTTAGAGGAAACTACGCAAGCGAACAATCGAAAAAGCCCCAGATTAGAATGGCCGGACACGAGGTCCTGTTAAATCACCATTCCAACCTTCGGCAGCGCGAAGCTAACCGTTTTGACAGACTTTTAAGGGATTGTTCACGAGTGTATTAAACTCTAAGTAAAGATCAATATTAGTTCGATCATCCCCAGCAGAGTCGCCACTGTGGGCAGCATGCCCTTGGAGAGAAGGATTTCGTTCCTTTCTCCATTGCGGCCCTTTTTTGATAATCGAGGGAGCGCGAGCGCCGGTGGCGAGCGCTCAAAAATACAGAGTCGCCACTTGAGTTTTTGAAGGTCCGACACTCAAGGAACCGTATTTCGAAGCACCTGCCGCGCTTTGTTTGAAAGAGTGAAGGAAACCAGTCCGTCATAACCATATCTGGGTTCGGGAGCCAGGTTACGAGAGGGGAAGGGTTTTATGGCACCCCTCTCGCCCAATCCGGAGATCGGTCTCTACTTAGGCATTTTGAAAACGTTGCGATTCTTCTTTTATTAATCGATTTTTAGCCAATTAGGGCGGGGGAACAGTTAATCGGGGATTAAAACTGTAACATGTTTGCAGGATGTGATCAAAATAGCATGGATGAGCAGTTAGTATAGGATGAGAACAGACTCCTGTGGGAGTTTAAACAGACTGGAAAGCCCATGTTTTGGAGTGTCGTGCACAGGAAGAAACCAGTATGCACTGATCAAGTCAATACATGCTGACCAAACCTGCGCACGCTACTACAAGACCTGCGCGCGCCAGTAAGCCTAAGCCCACAGCTCTTATTCTCAAACCCTCTGGGCTCTGGAAGGACCAGTGCACACCCAGGACAAACCATGCAGTTTAAACTATCTGGGCTCTGGAAGGACCAGTGCACACCCAGGACAAACCAAGCAGTTTATGCAGTCATAATATACAGTTTAAAGGCTGAAAAGCCTAATAAATAAACAAAAACACCCCATAAACAGTGTGGGGACAAAATAACAGCCTAAAACCAAGTTAAACATGCAAGGCCAGCCACTGATCGGGAACAGAATGGAACTGTCGCGCGAGGGTTCCGAACAGTCGCGCGACGGTGCGCCCGGGCGCGCGATGGTTGCGCCCTGGCGCGCGACGGTGCGCCCGGGCGCACTGGTCAACGCTCCATTTGACTATCGCGCGAGTGTTTGGGAGCAGCGCGCGAGGGTTCGAGCCAACTTTCCAGTGTCTGGTTTTGCACGTTCCAGGTTCTGGGACAGATCCAGAATGATCCCAGGGATCCCCCAACAGAACAGAAATGAATATTGAAGTGCAAAGCTAGCATTTTTAAGCTAAAGAAAGCTGTAAAATGGTTATTAGCATGCTCCACAGTGACTTAATACCAAAATAAACTACACAACAGCTATGGAGATAACCAAAAACAAGAAATGACCAGCACCCCTTCCCCACGTGGTCCAATCTCGTGCAAACAGAACTGTCGCGCGAGTGAGTGGGACCATCGCGCGAGGGTTACTTGGCCACGGCTTTTGAAACCTTGCTAGCTTTAGGGCCAGGACTGGTATTGATTACCAGCCTTGACCCTGCCAGCCCCCCTCAGGGATCAAAACAGAGAGCAGAACAAAGGTGAGATATACCTTTGATCTTTGAGGTTTGAAAAGTGTTTGAACTTTGAGTTGAGGTTGAGATTGAACAATGTGATAGAACTTGTAAAAAGAGTGTATGGAAATGGTTTGAGTAGTGAAAATGGGGGAGGAAGAACAAGCTTTGTTCTTAGGGTGTCTTTGTATCTCTTTTATTAGCTTAAAAGAGTACAAAGCAAAGACCCTTTGATTGCCAAAATTTGTTTAACCCCTTGAAAGATGAACAAAGGGGGGTTTTTATAGGGAGAGCACCTTCCATTAATGGAAAGGTAGCTCTGGTCCAAAGAATGGAGGCCAGCCAGCCACGAGGCTGGCTGGGGGTTACTTGGTGATTAAGCTGCCCAGCTGAATAAAGGTGATGGGGACAGGTTCTGACTGTCGCGCGAGGGTTCCAAACTGTCGCGCGACAATGCGCCCTGGCGCGCTGGTCAATGCTCCGGTTGACCATCGCGCGATGGAGTCAAACCGTCGCGCGACGGTGCGCCCCGGCGCGCGATGGTTGCGCCCTGGCGCACGATGATTGCGCCCTGGCGCGCAATGATTGTGCCCTGGCACACATCAATAGGGTTTTTTTGGCTTTTGGAAGTGGCTTAAGATCAGGTTAGGTTCAAGGGTTTTGCAAACACTCAAAGCTCAAACACTCGACATTCCTGGGGTGTTCTTGATCCATTTCATCATCGGGGAATCAAAAACCGTAAGTAAACTAATCTGAAAGCCCAGATTGGGGTGTCTACATTGCCCATGCAAGGGCTATTCATGGAAGTCACAGAACTGTCGCGCGACAGAGAATGAGTCTCGCGCGACATTCCTGACTGGACTTCCAGGAATTGCTTTGCATGCTTAGGGTCCTGAGACAGATTCAGGGGATCCCAAGGGCATTCCAAACTATTTAAAGTATCAAACTAAGCTACTGTATTTTGTTTTTGCATGCATAACAGTGATCTAGAAATCAAAATAAAGTACAACAGGCATGAATATATTGCCAAAACAGACAAGGGCTAGCCTCCCTTCCCCACGAGGTCCATTCTCTTGCTGACACAAGTGTCGCGCGAGTGTGGTTGACCGTCGCGCGAGGGTGTAACTACCATGAATTCTTGTGACTCTGCTGGCTTTAGGACCAGGACATGGTATTAATTACCAGCCTTGGCCCTGTCAGCCCCCCTCAGGGATCAAAACAGAAACAGGCATGAATATTATACCTTTGCTTGGAAAGGGCTTGGAAATGTATTGGATTGATTGGTGTGGCCTTGCAACTAAGTGTACATTGAAACACTAAGTACGGAAGATTAGGATGGGGTTTGGGGTTAGTAACTTTGTGCTAGCTATTGTTTGCCTTGTAAAATGAGGGTTGAACTTCTTAATCAAATTCTTGGAACCCTTAATATGGAGGATGAAGGGGGGTATTTATAGGGAGAGTGCAAGGGCTAGTTAGTGACCAAACATGGCCTTAGGACCAGCCAACAAGGCTGGTCACAACTTGGTTGTAAAGCTAGCCAACAAGGTGGTGAAGTGGTTGGGAGATGCATGTGGTTAGAACCTGCCAGAACTCTGTTCAGCTGAGGAAAACGGGGTTCCAGCCCATGGGGACCCATGTGACATCCACTCATCACAAGTCCAGCTGGACCATGTGATAGGGACAGGAGAGAACCATCGCGCGAGTGTCAGTAACTATTGCGCGATGGTCAACAGTCAACAGTTTGACTTTGACCACACCTGGCAAGCTGAGTATCGCGCGAAGAACATGAAGGGTCGCGCGATGGTCAAATCTGACCCTAGGGTTTGACTGAAGGTTCTGAAAGGTTCAAAAGGTTCAAACAGGGTTCTAAGCATTCCTAGCTTAATCCATTCCCAATCCAAGCTCGTTTGATCCGATTTCATCATCGGGGAAACAAGAAAATCGTAAAATAAAGTAAAACAATTGGGAGATCCAGATTGGGGTGTCTACAGTCAGCCATATCATCCATGACGGTCAGCCATATCGGTCATTCAACGATGGTCAGCCATATCATCCATGACGGTTAGCCATATCGGTCATTCAACGATGGTCAGCCATATCATCCATGACGGTCAGCCATATCGGTCATTCAACGATGGTCAGCCATATCATCCATGACGGTCAGCCATATCCGTCATTCAACGACGGTCAGCCATATCGTTTATCTCCACCAAATCAACTGTTTGATCATTTATACTGATGATCTTTCCACCCCGGCTTCAACGGTTCGATCATTTATACTGATGATCCTTCCATCTTGTCTTCAATGGCTCGATCATTTATACTGATGATCCTTCCATCCAAGCCCCAACGGTTTGATCATTCGGCACATTGATCTCTCCGTTCGCATTCACGACAGCTAGTCCTGCCAAATCCCCCAACTCTTGATCTTTTGGTACATTGATCAGCCCGTCTCCTGTCACAGTTCCCCAACGATTTGATCATTCGGCACATTGATCTCTTCGTCCGCCTTCACGACAGCCGGTCCTGTCAAATCCACAACAACGACCAGGACATCGTCCAAATGGTCCGTTCATCCGCAACTGATTGTTCGCCAGGAGAGTCCGTCTTGGCCTGTCCCGAATGACAATCACCCTCAGTCTAGCCGCAAGTGCATCTTCCAGCAGGCTTATTGCTCTGTCTCGGATGGTCTTTGATAAGGAGATTGGCTCTGATTCCCTACAGATGGAATTCAACCTGCCTGACACGACCTACCCGTGTTTGTTGGAATACTTTGTGCCGAGGATAACTTGATCCCCAGCAACGACGGCCTGTCCCGTCCAAATCTGCAGCAATAACCTGTCCTGCCCAAATTCAATCAACAAGCGACGGTCCGTCCGTCCGTCCATTCAACCAATCAGGTTCTTTAAGTATTCGTGTCTACTTTGGTAGTATGTTCTGCTCTGGATTGCCTTGAGGTGTGTCTAGAAACCTTTGATGTTACTTATACTAAGTCAATGGTGCTCCAAGTGCCGTCAAAGGGGGGCTACTGTAGACACCCCAATCTGGGCTTCCAGATTAGTTTACTTACAGTTTTTGATTCCCCGATGATGAAACGGATCAAGAACACCCCGGGAATGTCGAGTGTTTGAAAAACCCTTGAACCTAATCTAGCCTAAGCCACTACCAAAAGCCAAAATCCCTACTGATGCGCGCCAGGGCGCAACCATCACGCGACCGGGCGCACCGTCGTGCGACAGTTTGGAACCCTCGCGCGATGGTCAAACTGCCAGGTGCACAAAGTTTGACCGTTGACCCTCGCGCGACAGTTTGGAACCCTCGCGCGATGGCTGGTTCCCCACCTACTTTTCCAGAGGCAGAAACTTGGCCACCAATGCAACTTCAGCCAGGCCTCGTGGCTGGCTTTGTCCCTCTCCTGGCACCAACCAGATTCACCCTTCATGCCTATAAATACCCCCATGCTTCTTCCATTTGAAGGGTTGGTTTTTGGTGGATATTCTTGGTAAGTTCAATACAAGGTTTTGTGAAGGGTCACAACCTAATCTCCCAAGAACATAGCTTGTTCTTTCTCCTCCATTACTCAAAATAACTCTCTCATCTCAAACAACCTCAACCTCAATTCAAAGCTCAAACACCTTTCAAACCCAAGAACCAAAGGTATAGCTTACCTTTGTTCTGCTCTGTTCTGATCCCTGAGGGGGGCTGGCAGGGTCAAGGCTGGTAATCAATACCAGTCCTGGCCCTAAAGCTAGCAAGGTTTCAAAAGCCGTGGCCAAGCAAACCCTCGCGCGATGGACCCAAAGACTCGCGCGACAGTTCTGTCAGCAAGAGATTGGTCCACGTGGGGAAGGGAGGCTGGTCATTTCTTGTTTTAGCTACGTGCATGACTGTTGTAATTTTTACTTAGTATATAGATCACTGTTAAGCATGCAAAAAACCAGTTTACTGCTTTTCTTAGAGCTTAAATCGCTAGCTTGCATTTCAATATTTAGTTCTGTTCTGTTGGAGTACCCCTGGGATCATTCTGGACCTGTCCCAAAATCCAGGATGAGCAAAACCAGACACTGGAAAGTTGGCTTGAACCATCGCGCGCTGCACCCAAACCCTCGCGCGATGGTCAAATGGAGCGTTGACCAGCGCGTCAGGGCGCAACCATCGCGCGCCCGGGCGCAACGTCGCGCGACTGTTTGGAAGCCTCGCGCGATTGTTTGTCTCCGACCAGTGGCTGGCCTTGCATGTTTAACTTGGTTTTAGGCTATTATTTTTTCCCCACACTGTTTATGGGGTGTTTTGCTTATTTGTTAGGCTTTTCAGCCTTTAAACTGTATATTATGACTGCATAAACTGCTTGGTTTGTCCTGGGTATGCACTGGTCCTTCCAGAGCCCAGAGGGTTTGAGAATAAGAGCTGTGGGCTTAGGCTTACTGGCGCGCGCAGGTCTTGTAGTAGTGCACGCAGGTATGATCAGCATTCATTGACTTGATCAATGCATACTGGTTTCTTCCTGTGCACGACACTCCAAGACAGGAGCTTTCCAGTCTATTTAAACTCCCACAGGAGTCTGTTCTCATCCTATACTAACTGCTCATTCATGCCATACTTGATCACATCCTGCAAACATGTTACAGTTTTAATCCCCGATTAACTGTTCCCCCGCCCTAATTGGCTAAAATTGATTAATAAAAGAAGAATCGCAATGTTTTCAAAATGCCTAAGTAGAGACCAATCTCCGGATTGGGCAAGAGGGGTGCCATAAAACCCTTCCCCTCTCGTAATCTGGCTCCCGAACCCAGATATGGTTATGACGGACTGGTTCCTTAACTTTTTCAAATCAAACAGCGCGGCAGGTGCTTCGAAATACGGTTCCTTGGGTGTCGGACCTTCAAACCCGAGTGGCGACTCTGTATTTTATGAGCGCTTGCCACCTGCGCTCGAGCTCCCTCGATCCGGGCCCATTGTCTTGGGAAAGGAACGGAATCCTTCTCCCATTTTTAAGGGCATGCTACCCACACGCTGGTTGAAGAAAAACCTTTTGGAGGACAATAGTGCAAAGAGAAGGAAGACCTAGAGATTGACATTTTGCTTATGTTTTTCAAAAGATGTTGTTTTGATTCTAGCCTTCATAGATGAAGAATTGTTTAAGTTTGCTTTTCCTTTTTCTTTGGAAATAATAAAACATTTGGCCGTTTTATTTGAAGATGTTGCTGCCATGGTTTGATAGTGAGTATGCCTTAGGATAGACCTAGAAATTTGGAAGTGATAATGATAGCAGTGGCCGAATCTCAATCTAGAGATTGCCTACGTATCCCATGGAGGGAATCAGGCCATAAACGTAGTTCCAACAAACAAGATTTGTTTTGTTTTAGTTAGGGTTCACTTGGGTATTTTCCTCTCCTTTTGTGCTCTTAATTTTGCCTAAACCACCCTTGCGGGTTTTCGGTCTAGCGAGCGTTTTATTTATGCCTTAGTTTTTGCCTAAGTCGCCCTTGCGGGTTTTCGACCTAGCAGGCTGCTTTAATTTTTGCTTGGGTACGCCCACCCTTGTGGTTTTCAGCCCAACGAGCATCTCTCAGGGGTAGTACTTCCTCAGCTTGTCAATGTTGACTGGCGTTGCAAATTCCATTCCATCTAAGTCTGCAATGTATGCTGCTCCTCTAGAAAGTATGCGTTTGATAAGGTAGGGGCCTCCCCAGTTTGGTCTAAACTTGCCCCTTGGGTCTGAAATGTGGCGAAGGATTGCTTTGAGCACCATGTCTCCTACTTTGATGTCTCTTGATTTTACCTTTTTGTTGAATGCTCGTGCAATGCTACGTTGATACCCTTGCACATGGTATAACGCTCTCAGCCTCCGTTCGTCTAGCAGTTCTAACTCGTCGTAGCGGTTTTGAACCCAGTCTTCTTCGATCATTCCTGTCTCAGCCAGAACCCTTAATGAAGGTAGCTCTAGCTCGATAGGCAAGACAGCTTCCATTCCATAAACCAGAGAGTAAGGAGTGGCCCCAGTTGAAGTCCTTTCAGTTGTTCGATAACCCCATAGTGCCAAAGGTAGCATTTCTGGCCAGTCCGTGTAGGTGTCGGTAGTTTTCCGCAGAATCCTCTTGATGTTCTTGTTTGCAGGCTCAACTGCTCCATTAGTTTGAGGTCGATAAGTAGATGACTAATGATTTGTATCCCAAATTCAGCAAACAACTTCTTTGTTGCTCCCTTGAAGTGCGATCCATTGTCACAGATGAACTCGTGGGGTACACCATACCGATAGATGATATTGGTGCGGATAAATTTGGCCACATGGGTGGCTTTGAGGGTAGCATAAGAAGCTGCTTCTACCCATTTGGTGAAGTAGTCGATAGCCACTAGAATGAATTGATGCTTGTATTTTCCCTTTGGATTTATACTTCCAATGACGTCTATCCCCCATGTGGAGATGGCCAAGGGGATGTCATGCTATATAATTCCGTAGGGGGAATACGCATGCGATTAGCGTGAGTTTGGCATTTGTAACATCGGCGGACATAGTCAGCACAGTCGGCCTCCATTGTGGTCCAGTAATATCCCTGACGCAGGATTTTCTTTGCCATTGTTGCCCCATTCATGTGTGGCCCACAAATTCCTTTGTGTGTTTCTTCCATTACCTTGCGGCTGTCCTCCGTTGTGACACAAAGTTGACTTGGACCCAAGTATGCCCTTCGATATAATACTCCTCCGCAGATTACAAATCGGGCGGCAAACTTCTGCAGAGCCATTTTGTCCTTCGAGGTGGCCTTGGATGGGTATTCTCCTTCTTCCAGGAATTTCTTCACATCTTCGTACCATGGCTTGCCATCGTATTCACCTTCTTCGGTGAAGGTACACTTGCATGTTGGTTTGACCTTTTGTTCGATCATGAGAGGCCGCATCATGAACCCCAGGGGTATTTCGACCATAGACGCCAATGTTGCCAGTGCATCTACAAATCTATTGCTCACTCGGGGAGTATGCGTGAAGATAACGGAATCGAATTGCAGAATTAGATCTTCCAGCACAGAGTGATATAGTTTCAGTGTGTCTTCCTTGACCTTCCAGTCTCCTCTTGCTTGGGATACCACCAGATTTGAATCTCCAATGACCTCTACCCTTTTTGCCCCTAGTTCCAGGGCTGCTTCCATTCCAGCAATGCAGGCTTCGTATTCAGCTTGGTTGTCGGTGACCTCAAACCTTAGTTTATATGACAAAGGGATATGAGAGTTGTTTGGGGAAACTAGCAATACCCCTATGCCATATCCACATTGGTTTGATGCTCCATCGAAATAGAGCTGCTAGGTATCATCTAGGAGACACAAGATGTCTTCGTCGGGGAACATGAAGTCCTCTGCTTCGGCCTTTGTTACAGGGTGATCTGCTAAGAACTCTGCTACAGCCCTTCCTTTCACTGATTTCCTTGTCATGTATCTAAGATCGAATTCTGCTAGCAGCAGTAACCACCTAGCTAGCTTTCCGATAAGTGTTGGCTTCTCGAAAAGATATTTGATTGGGTCTAAACGGGAAACCAGCACTACCGGGTGTGCTAATAGGTAGTGCCTTAGTTTCTTTGTGGACCATACTAGCCCCCAGCAGGTTTTCTCGAGGGGAGTGTACCTTGTTTCATAGTCCATCATTTTTTTGCTGAGGTAGTATATGGCGCACTCTACTTTGGCGTCGTTTTCTTGCGCTAGCATGCATCCCATGGATGTGTCTGTTACTGGGAGATACAGAATCAATGGCTTCCCAAGGATGGGTGGCGACAGCATAGGTGGATTCTGAAGATATTCTTTGATCGCCTTGAACGCTTGCTGACAGTCTTGGCTCCATTCAAAATCAGTACCTTTCTTCAGGAGCTTGAAAAGGGGTTCACAGGTAGTTGTGAGTTTGGAAATGAACCTGCTGATGAACTGTACTTTCCCCAAGAAGCTCCTTACTTCCTTTTCTGTCCTAGGTGGTGATATTTCCATGATAGCCTATATCTTGGAAGGGTCTACCTCGATTCCTCTTTGAGTGATGAGAAATCCCAACATTTTTCCAGCCGTTACCCCAAAAGTGCATTTTTGAGGGTTAAGACGTAGCTTGTATTGCTTAATCCTCTCAAAGAACTTTTGGAGTGCTTCATAGTGTCCTTCCCTTTCCTTTGATTTGACTATCATATCGTCGACATATACCTCGACCTCTTTGTGCATCATGTCGTGCAGCAGTGTTGTCGCCATCCTCTGGTAAGTGGCTCCAGCATTCTTTAACCAGAATGGCATCACTCGGTAGCAGTAGGTTCCCCAATGCGTAGTGAAGGTGGTTTTCTCTCTATCCTCAGGAGACATAAGAATTTGATTATACCCAAAAAAACCCATCCATGAAGGATAGTAATGCATGGCCTGCGGTGTTGTCTACTAGCTCGTCTATGTGGGGTAATGGGAAGTCATCCTTTGGACTGGCTTTGTTGAGATCTCGGAAATCTACACAGACCCTGATTCCTCCAGTTTTCTTTGGTACTAGAACAATGTTAGCTACCCATTGTGGATATTCGGTGACTATGAGAAAATCGGCATTGATTTGCTTGGTGACTTCTTCTTTTATTTTTAAGACCCAATCAGGGCGCATATGTCTTAGCTTTTGTTTAACTGGTTTTACATCAGGATGAAGAGGAATTTTATGCTGAACAATTTCAAGGTCTATTCCAGGCATGTCCTCGTAAGACCAAGCAAAAACATCTTTGTATTCTTTTAGCAAAAGGATTAGTTTTTCACTTTCTTGAGAAGATAGTGTTGCACCAATTTTAACCATTTTGGGCTCGTTTTCAGAGCCTATGTTTGCTGTGATTATTTCCTCAGAAAAAGGTTTGGCGTGCCCCTCTTCTTCTCTCTCGATGAATTCTAGAATTTCTTTTGGAATTTCTTCCTCAAAATTTGGTTTGTCGGAATCCACACAATTGATCATAGGCAAAGTGAAATACTCTAAATCTTCCTTCTCATTGCTAAATTGTCAAAAGACATTTCAGAGTCAAACTCAAAATAAATGTTATGCCTTGGTGCTTTGACTAGGTTCTCCTTACTAGACTTAGTAGTTTCAAAAGATGAAAAGCTAGACTCGGACTGAGTCGACTCGAAGTCGGAATCGGAATCGGAACTAAGATCAGAATTAGCACTTTTCATTTTGTATTTTAGAGTATGTTCCACGGTCCAGTTAGGGTAAGCTCCTTTTTCAGCATCCACAATCAGTTCAGAGTAGTCTTTTTCATCACCAAGGTTGATCATCAGCACTTCACTGTCACCTTGATTCGCACTTTCATCATTGTCACCCTGCAAGTCTTGGAGGGCCATTTGATTTGCTATTGCTGTTATCTCTTCCAGTTGAGCTTCAATTTCTGCTTCGTCGCTGTTGTCAATTCTTCGTGTGCCAACAAAGCCCCACCAATTACCAAAGCTATCTGTGACGGGGTGAATCACCCTTATTTCATTGTTGGTGACCCCCTCATCAAAGAGTAGGTTTAGTGATATTTCGTCTAGTGGATCATTGTCAGCAGACTCTTCTTCCTTTGCTTCTTCAGTTTCGAGGTTATTGACCTCGTCTATTGGCCAATAGTCGTCGGTAGGTGCATAGGGGTCATAAAAATAGATCAAGACCCTGCGAAGCCCTTCTTCTTCAATCATGTCTTCTACTTCTTCTTCATAGACTGTTCTTGCGAACATGACATGGTTGTCTTCAATGATAGTTACCACAGGTTTTGGTTGATCTACCGGAGTGATGTATTTGGAGGGGTTGAAATCCTCAGCAGCAGAGTGGAATGGGCCAGACAGCTTGGTGACAACTTGAAAGTGCGAATCAAACGTGAACAGTGATGTAGTCATTTTTCCTGAAAGATTTTTGTTTTAGTTAGATTGATTGAGCTTACCTACTTTTCATTTGACCTAGAAAAGACTCCTAAGGTTTAACCTGCAAAAGAAAACTTTACAACATACATATATACAATGGGTGTGAGGAAGAACTTTTGCAAACAAATGCAAGTAGGTTCCTAGCCTGTAGGTTCCTGTCTTAGTTTGATAAGTTCTATGACTTTCTAATACATGCAAGGTTTAGGTAGTCTCAGGGTGCTCCGTTGTCAAAGGGCACCAGTCCTTTCAATAGCCTATCATAGGCGGTGATTGGGTGATTCCCTTTTTGATATACCACTAGGTACAAGTGACTGTGGAGTTTGCTGGAACCCCTAACATAGCCCGTGTCATGCCGGGGTATCAGGTGAACTCAACGAGGTTGCCCGCTTGATGCATATGATAAATGAATTAAACAAGGCATGTATTAGTCTTATGTTGAACTTTCTGGTTATGGCTCTCATGTCCCCAGCAGAGTCGCCAAAAATTGTAGACACCTCCCAAACGGGACATCGCCATACAGATTGATCGTTTGTTTCTCGATTGGTCGCTTGCTTCATAAACCAAGATCGTGGACATTCCCATGGCTAGGAACATCGCCACACGATAGCAGTTATCATCAAAACAGAGTCGCCACCCAGTTTATTAAAACTAGGAAAACAGATAGAGATTCTGGATACGGGAGCCAAAAGTACAGTAAGGGGAAGGTGTTAGGCACCCCTCTCTGCCCAGCCGTGAGGCTGGCCCATAGTTGTTCAACATAAGACATATAGATGCTTTGTTTAATTCTATCACATAGTCTGTTTAATTAAGCCTTTAAACATTAAATAAAGTGAGCCGAGACGATAAGTAAAACATGCATCAGAAAGTAGAACGCAAAGCAAGCTGTCCCAGGGTAATGGATCTCGCGGCCGGTGAATGGATGTCACGGCCGAGGGATCCTCCTGGTTTTATGTACCGGCCGAGGGATCGAAGCCCCGGTCGATGTTCAGACAGAAAAGTTAGCAGATAATCAAAACGCTACGATTAAGATTATAGACAGAAAGTAAATCAAACCAGAGGCCGTTGGGCCTCAACACCTTGATCCCTCAGATGCTTGATTGCTCCGGATTGATTGTAATTGACTGATTGCTTCTCGGAAAAACCCTAGGCTTAGGATTTGAACTTCGGGATTTGATCGTCGGATTGATGGCTGCCTTCGGGAGGTTAGGGCTTTTGAAGAGAGGGTTTGAGAGAGTGTTTTTGCAGAGTTTCGTGGCTTGAGAGAGTGTGAAAGTATGTGAATCTGATTGATTTCGTTGTTGTATTTTCGAAACCCAAAAGCCCTTTATATAGGCAATTGGTGACTCACTCCGGCCAATCAAAACGCACGATTGCAATGCAATGCAAACTCTTTGTGGTAATCTCTGGGCGTAGCCCGAACGCATCGGGGAGGTAGCGTAGTTGGATCAAACAATCGACAGAACGTTCCAGAGTCTGGAAAATAGATAATCTGGCGGCCGTAGAAAGGATCTGGCGGCCGAGGAATGGATGTTGCGGCCGAAGGATAGATCTTGCGGCCGAGGGATTGATCTCTCAAGGAGATTTTCAAGCAACAGGTTGCTCGGGTGAAGAAAGGATGTTAAGGCCGTGAGATCAATGTTACGGCCGACAGATGGATTCTCTTAGGATTCTGTATTTCTATCTGAAAGGATGTATGGCTCTGCATTGGGTCATCTAAGTGGCTCAAAGTTCTTACCATACGTCCAAGGGTTCATAAGAAGGCAATCAGCAATCACTGTATCCATTTCATCATTGGGATGGTCCCCAAGGTGGGACTTGAAATAATCGTTAGGCCAAATTGGGGTGTCTACAACTATGGGCCACTACAAGCGGGAATGCCCCCAACCCCAGAAAGAGAGGAATGGGAGCTTTGGAAACCAGAAGGCTCAACAACCTGGACAGGCTGGTTTTGTGAAGCAAAACCTGGAGGCTCATTGCAGCAGCAGAATGGGCAAAACAAGGGGAAGCAGCTCGTGGGAAACCAGCAAAGCACCGGAGGGCGTATCTTTGCGATGCTGATGAGCACCCAATATTGTAGATATTTGGTGCGACTAGTCCCGGCTTATGCTGCTTTTACTTATGTTTATTTAGCTTTTATAGTGATATTTCACGTAAGGTAGGTTTTTGTATGTTTCAGGTAAAACGTGCAAATAAGGCGTAGTTTGACACCATGGATGGCCCAAGTGCTTCCAAGTACCCGAAGACCCCGTCGGCCCCTTAAAATCTGTCTAAGTATGGAAAAATGACTTTCTGAAAAAGTACCGATTTTTGAGATTAAAAATGGCGGTAATTGATCCTTGAATTTTTCTAAAAGTAACTACAAAGTTGCAAGGTTTTATTTGAAGAGCAATGTCATGTTTCGAGCCTTTTTCTCTTGAGAAAATTGTGCAGTTTTCTGTTTTGTACTAAAAGTGGGGGGTTGACATTTTGATTTAATTGGAATCTTGAAATTCTGGTAATGCCATTGTTTCCAAATGGGGGGTACTTTCTTATTTTCATTTAATAAATTAAAGTAAAGAAAAGGTAAAAGAAAGGTTTAAAATGTAATCTTTACTTAACTTTAGAGAATGAAAATAAGATGCTGAGGAGCTGGAAGTTGCTGGGAGCTGCCTGCTGAAGCTGGCTTGAAGATCTGGAGATAAGCTCCTGGTATCGATACAGCCTAAATCTGTATCGATACGCGTTGGCTTCGTGGGCTTCCAGGTTCTCCCGTATCGATACGGCCTTATTCTGTATCGATACGGAGACGTTACGGGGGATTTGGCCTTTTCAGGATAGCAGCGTGGTATCGATACTTTGCCTAAATCCGTATCGATACGGAGAGCCTTCAGCCTGATATTTGCTGCTTTTTGGACTTTCCATTTATGGAATACTTACTACTTTTGGTATGTTTTTGGGATATTTGTTGGGAGAGAAGATGAGTTGTATAAATACTCTTCTCTCTCCCACTTGTAAGAGGAAAAGTAGTTAGTTTAGGTTAGTCTTTCTTCCATTGTTGTTGCTCAAGTTTTCAAGCTTATTTTCCTTAGAACTCAAGTAAGTATTTGTCTTATGTTAATTTCTCATTTATTAATGTTGTAGCTATGCTTTGGATCTTTGCATAAATCAAGTTTATTTTCGTTTTCTTCAGTTAAATCTTTTGCTCCATTTTCTTACCATGTCTAGTCTTTTAGCTATGTGTGAGTAGTTTACTTGGCTAAGTCTTGGGCTACTCTTTCCCCATGACTTAGGTGGTTATTTGGTTCTCAAACTTTCGGGCTTAAAATCATGGTTTTCGGAATCAAACTAACCTAGCCATTTTGGTCTAAGCGAGGGGTGTTAACTCCTTGATATGTAGTTTGGTCAAGCGGTCTTGGCAAGCGACATATCGAGGGCTCGTGGCCTCCTACGTGTTAGATACATTAGCAAAAATAAGTTGGTTTAGTTTCGATTAATCACATCTTTTGATAAACGTAGTCATTAAAGCTAAATCTTCCGAGCGTGAGCACGCGGTCGTGACTCTCGTTTGAGTTATAATTGAGAACCGGTGACGGCCTTCGTCAAGGGAAAGACGATCCTTAGACTTGCCTCTTTTAAGTTCATTAAGTCTTTCTAGTCTCTTGTTTTAGTTTTTCCACCTTTCAAAGCAAAACCAAGTTGGCCGTCTTAAACACCGAATCCACCATATAAAACCTACAATCCGATTAAGCTATTTTCGATTCTCTGTGGGTACGATCCCGGACTTTCCGGTTATTATGCTATCGACGACCTAGACCTACGCTTGGGGTATTTCAACCTTATTGGAAGGCAAGGTTGTGGCGTAAGCAGATGCAGACTGAGGAACAAGAGCAGAATCCCTCTGTGATCCAAGGTACGCTACTGTTATATAGCACCTGCGTACAAGCCTTGTTTGACTCTGGCGCATCTCATTCATTCATATCTACTGCCTGCGTAACTGCTCTAGCACTGGAAACAGAACCCCTAGGTACATGTATGAAAGTATCATCACCGTTTGGGGGGAGTATAGTTGTTAGTCTAGTGTGTAGAGGGTGTGAGCTAGAGGTAGCCAACCTGCGCCTGACCTGCGATCTTAGAGTGATCGACATGGCAGTTTTTGACGTAATCCTAGGGATGTATTGGCTGTCATCACATCGAGCCGTCATAGACTGTCACCAAAAGACGGTGACAGCTTATACCCCAGAAGGGACTCGTTTCTGTTTTAAGGGGGATAGACAAACGGCAAGTTCGATGACGAGGAGATCAAGTTGGCAGAATCAACTGTTTGGATGGCCAGCTAGTCTCCAATTGGAAGAAGCCGATAGAATGGAAGTGGGATTACCACACATCGTTTGCGAGTACGCCGATGTTTTCCCTGAAGAACTTCCTGGCTTACCACCTCAAAGGGAGATAGATTTCTCTATAGAACTCCAACCGGGAACAACACCAATCTCTATGGCCCCGTACCGAATGGCCCCTGTAGAACTAAAAGAGCTCAAGACCCAATTGCAATAGCTGTTAGGCAAAGGGTTTATCCGGCCAAGTACGTCACCATGGGGAGCGCCTGCACTATTTGTGAAGAAGAAGGAAGGGACACTTCATCTATGTATTGACTATAGGAAGCTAAACCAAGTCACAGTCAAGAATCGGTACCCCCTACCTAGGATCGATGACCTATTTGATCAGTTGCGAGGAGCAACATGCTTCTCAAAAATTGATCTCCAATCGGGCTATCATCAGCTTAGAATCTAGAATGAAGACATCGCCAAGACAGCCTTCCGCACCAAGTATGGACACTACGAGTTTGTAGTGATGCCATTTGGGCTGACGAACGCTCCGGCAGTATTCATGTGTCTCATGAACAAGATCTTTCAACCCTACTTAGATAAGTTTGTAGTGGTGTTCATTGATGACATCTTGATATACTCCGCCAATAAGGAGGAGCATGAAGGACACCTTCGGATAGCACTACAAGTACTCCGAGATAACCAACTCTATGCCAAGGCAAGTAAATGCGAGTTTTGGCTGGAAGTGGTTAAGTTCTTGGGACACGTAGTATCCAAGGATGGAATAGCAGTGGACGAAGGTAAGGTCGAAGCAGTACTGAATTGGAAACAGCCGACCTCAGTATTTGAAATCAGAAGCTTCCTAGGATTGGCTGGATACTATCGAAGATTTATACCAGACTTCTCAATTCTCGCCAAACCAATGACGAGACTGACTCAGAAAGGAGTGAAGCTGGATTGGAATGAAGCTTGTGAGAAATCTTTCAAGGAATTGAAGAAGAGACTGACCAGTGCACCGATACTCATCATTCCTGAGCGGGGTGTAGATTATACGGTCTACTGCGACGCGTAGAGAGATGGGTTAGGATGCGTACTGATGCAGAATGGAAAAGTTGTAGCCTACGGATCCCAACAACTTCGACCACAAGAAAAGAATTACCCCACTCACGACTTAGAATTGGCTGCAGTGGTATTCGCCCTCAAAACCTGGCGTTACTATCTGTGGGGAGAACAATTCGAGGTCTTTACCGACCACAAGAGCCTCAAGTACCTTTTCACTCAGAAGGAGTTGAATCTGAGGCAGCGACGCTGGATGGAATTCTTGGAAGACTACAAGTTTACATTGCAGTATCATCCTGGCAAGGCCAACGTAGTGGCTAACGCTCTGAGCCGAAAGGACAGGGCACAGAAAGTCAAAACGGCCATCAAGGAATGGGAGATGGTGGATACTCTCAACGAGTTCAACCTACGACCATCATCAGGGGATAGGAACGCCCGGCTATATGCCCTCGTTGCAGAGCCAGCACTTCACCCAGAAATCCTACTTGCCCAAACCTTTGAGCAAGATTGCGAGTTCATCCGGTACCAAATCCGAGAAGGGAAGGTGTTACCGGGATGGACAATCGAGAAGGACAACAGCCTGAGATTCAAAGGAAGGGTGTTCGTCCCTAATATTGAAACCCTTCGGGGGGACGTACTTCGAGAAGCTCACCATTCAAACTTTGCAGTCCACCTTGGCGATACAAAGATGTACCATGACTTGCGAAGGATGTACTGGTGGGAAGGAATGAAAAAGGACGCAGCCCAATTTGTGTCTATTTGTCTAGTATGTCAGCAAATCAAGGCGGAACACCAGAAACCTAGAGGAGACCTTCAAACCCTGGAATTCTTGCTGGAAGTCGACGCTAACAAATACTTGTTTTTCCCTTACTGTAATGGTTCTTTCAGTGCCTTTGTTAAAGCTTTTAGAGTATCAAAGGACCTGCTTGCTAAACTCCGATCCCTTCTAAATGAGGATAGGGTACTTATGCTTCGCAATCACGGGATGATTCTACTCGAGTTGATCCATTGTTTTAAAGACGGGTCTAAAATCATTAGATGGGGCAACATGCTGATCCGACAGAGGCATGCTAGAGGAATGTTCATGGGAAACGGGTCCACATGATGATTTGGTAGAAGTTTTGCATTTGGCATTGGTGTCGACAACAAGACAAATCGTTCGAGGGCTGAAGCAACTTCAAAGGCAAGTGATGAGGCTTAATTCGATTAACAATGTATAGAAGATCATGAGAGATGCCTAAAATGCTTCCAGAAGCCTTTAGACTATAGCCGCGTAGTGCCAAACCATTTTAGTTGACCTGTAGTAGCATTCCCTTTGTTCCTTGACATTCCTTTCATACTGAACCCTTAGAAAATCGCTTTTGAACCTACCGTCACTCTAGGAGAAAGAATAGCCTTCGACATCGTGGAGAAAATCGAGGAGGTTGCGTATCGTCTAGCCCTGCCGCCACAGCTAGATCGAGTGGATAACGTGTTTCACGTATCAATGCTCCGCAAGTATCTAGCCTTACCCACTCATGTCCTCAACTGGGAAGACATCATCATTGAAGAAGACGCGACGTACGAAGAGGAACCAATAGAGATTCAAGACCGAAGCGAGAAGATAATCCGGAACAAGACCATCAAACTAGTGCGAGTTCTGTGGAAGCACCGTGGATCCGGAGAGACCACATGGGAAGAGAGGAAACCATGAAAGCAAACTACCCTCACCTGTTAGAATCCGGGCGTACACCTAATTTCGAGGACGAAATTGTTTAAGGGGGATAGGTTGTAACAACTCCGATTTTTAGTCAATAAAAATCTCGTTGTAGTTTTTGAAATATCCTTTTAATCCCAATAATCCGTCATAATTAGATTCAAGTCTTAGATTATATTTCTTGGCTAGAAACCTACTTGGCAAGCCTAGTTAGTTTCTAACCGACTAGTTGAAGCAACCGAACTACCAATCCACTTAGTTACATGCTTCCAACCCTAGTTGAACCTTGTGAACCTTTCAAAACCTAATGGAACCTTTTGGACCTAGGTAATTATTATTATATACATATCCATACACACACACACACACACATATATATATATATATATATATATGACTAGTCATTCAAGTCATACTTGTCACCTTTTGATCTTTACCCATTGGACAATAAAAGTTAGGGAAACTTTTATCCATTGGACAATAGACTTTCCATCAAAGATATATTTGCTAGATATGATAAGTACATATATATAGTTATATATATGGATATATATACACATGTATAAAGGACACATGGTCATTTCAAGGCATTATTTAAGGATATATTACTTCACCCCTTTAACCATTGGTCAATAACTACTAGGAAAAATATTATTCATTGGATAATAGAGTTAATCTTACCAACAAGTACATAGATAGACTAAACAAGTCATTTCCTAGATTCACCATGTGATTGTATACTTAAACATATATATATATGTACCATAGATTTATTACCAAGATTCACAAAGTACATTAATATAAAAATACTATAAGAACATGTGCCAATTTGGACTATTTTTATAAGGAATTTTGACTTGAAAATCTACCTAGAATTGCATAGTACATACTTATATATATATATAAGCCGCCTCGTGTAGGTTCCCAGTAATTCCCGTTGGTAAGTCCCAGGGTAGGGCAGTGGAGGGTTTGGATTAGACCGAAATGGCATGTGTGTATGTGACGGTATGTGCTAGGCCGGAATTGGGTATGTGTGAATAGGGGTATGTTCCAAAAAGTACCAATTACGAATTAGAATACTAGTTTAAAGTTGCTGAAATTAAAGAAAATGAATAGATTATTTAGGTGTAATTCTTCAGCCAGTTCTTCCTCTATGGCTTCGTTGTCAGAAATCCCGGATACAGTACACGAAGAAGAATATGAATACAAAAATCTAGATAGTGAATTAGGATACTGGAATATACCTAAGGTTTCCATTAAAGAAATATACAAAATTAGTTTTTTAAATGATACTTTCAAAACTGATCAAGTTGTTAAAACTTCAGAGCAAGTCTATGCTCTAACTAAAAAACAAGAAAAATGCATTCTTCTTAGTAAAGAATCAATCAGAAGACACTTAGAACGAGGATATAATTATATCCACGTAGGATTGGTACAAGTAGCTGTCAAACCCCTCACCAGGACAGGATTAAATTCTGCAGTATTACTCTCATTAAGAGATAGTAGATTCACCAATTTTAGTGATAGTCTGTTAGGATTAATGGAGTCAAGCCTACACAATGGGCCAGTTTACTTTAATTGTTACCCAGACTTACCTTTGAGTTTAAAAGATAAAAACCTATTAAAATCATTAACTTTAAATATTCAAACTTCTGGAGCAATCACCAATATGCTAGAAGGAAGTCATTCAATTGCATTAATTTACAGATTATACTATAAGTGTATGAAAACTAATTTAAATATTCATGCCTTAGTCAAAAGTCCAAAAGACAAAACTGTCTTAATTCAAAGTAGTTCAGAAGCTAATATACAAGTTCCCAAAACAATTTCTTGGAATGATATCCAATTACCCACAAGTTGGATTACAGAAAATGAAAGTTTCCCACAGGTAATACAAAATGACACAGTCAACCTTGATTATATTCAACAATATTTAGATGGCACTGTTAGGATCAGCTTTGACCAACAGAGACTCAATCCTCTTAGAATTAGAGAATTAAGTAGAACAAACAGTACTACAAGTATACCCAGACATAGTACATCCAGTATTCCTAGACAAGATTCAGAATTATTAAACCCAAGAGTCACTCTTAGAGGAATAGATTCCAGTTCCCAAATTAGTAAACCATGTTATTCAACACATTCAAAATTAGAAGATGATGAAACTCCTCAAGGGTCCCCAACACAGTCTGATTTTGAGTCAGCCATTCCACAATCAACCACACATCACCCTTCTCTTAGTGTCCTGCATAAACCTTTCTCTATTGATTTTAAAAAATTATATAAAGATTACAAGTCACCCAAAAATGAACAAAAAAGACAAGAATTTCGTAATATATATGATAGGGAACAACGAGCAGAAATTCGTAGTCAATGGAAAGAATTCATGAATGATACAAGAAGTCAGATCAATATCTTTAAATATATAAAAAATCATTATGAGAAAAATAAAAAAGTAAAAAAGAAAAAAGAAAAGCATAATAGTACCACTAGTACTAGTACTAGCAATGTTTCATTGTCCGTTCTCACCAAAGATGAGATTCCCATCCAAACTTTGCAAGAAGAAGTTAAAAAAGTAAAAAGAGAAATTATTTCTTTTAAAAAGACCCCACCAGAAGAATCTGATTCAGTAAATTGTACAGAAACAACCACCCAACAAATCAATACTCATAAGTGGTACATCCAACCAAAATTAATAATTCAAGATTATACAGTAGAGATTCCTACACTAATAGATTCAGGTGCAGATTTGAACTGTATTAAAGAAGAATTAATACCAGTCAAATATTATCATAAGACTACTGAACAATTGAGTTCTGCTAATGGTAGCCAAATGATAATTAATTATAAATTACCAAAAGTACATATTTGCCAGAATAATGTTTGCTTTAAGACATCCTTTCTATTAGTCAAAAATCTTACTGAAAACATAATTTTAGGAACCCCGTTTCTCACTTTACTATACCCATTTACAATAAATAATCTCGGAATAACTACTCAACCTTTTGATAAAAAAATATTTTTCCCCTTTTTAGAAAAACAACAACAAAGACAGTTAAAACAATTAGATATTAAAAATAACCGTTTAGTACAATTGCAACAAGAAATTAAACACAAAATAATAGAACAACAATTGCAGGATCCAATAGTCACCCAACAAATTGATAATTTCAAAGAAAAATTAGAAAAAGAAGTTTGTTCTAATCTCCCAAGTACTTTTTGGTACAGAAAAAAACACATAGTTACTCTTCCATATATTAAAACTTTTAGTGAAAAACAAATACCCACTAAAACTAGACCAATTCAAATGAATTTTGATTTAATGGAAATCTGCAAACAAGAAATTAACAACTTGTTAGCAAATAACATTATTAAGAAGAGTAAATCTCCTAGGTCATGCTCAGCCTTTTATGTAAATAAAAATGCCGAAATAGAAAGAGGAGTACCAAGATTAGTAATTAATTACAAACCATTAAATGATGTATTAGAATGGATTAGATACCCAATCCCCAATAAAAAAGATTTAATTAACAGAATTCATACAGCAGTCATATTTTCTAAATTTGATTTAAAAAGCGGATTTTGGCAAATTCAACTACACCCCAATGATACTTATAAGACAGCTTTTGTAACACCATTTGGTCATTATGAATGGAACGTAATGCCTTTTGGATTAAAAAATGCCCCAAGTGAATTTCAGAATATAATGAATGAAATTTTCCTCCCATTTAGTCACTTCATTATAGTTTATATTGATGATGTACTTATATTTTCCAATTCTTTAGAAGAACACTGGAAACATTTAAAGTCATTTCTAGAAATAATTAAGAAAAATGGATTGGTCATTTCTGCCCCAAAAATTAAATTATTTCAGACTAAAATAAGATTTTTAGGATATGACATTTACCACTCAACTATCACACCAATTAGTAGAGCCATTCAATTTGCTGATAAATTTCCAGACATAATTACTGATAAAAATCAACTACAAAGGTTTTTAGGATCATTAAATTATGTAGCAGAATTTTACAAAGATGTTAGAACAATTTGTCAACCATTATTTGAAAGATTAAAAGATAATCCTCCTCCTTGGACAAACAATCACACTTCAATTGTCCAAAAAGTCAAAAAATATATTAAAATCTTACCTTGTCTTGGTATTCCTACTAGCCACAGTTTCAAAATTATCCAGACTGACGCTTCTGATGCAGGTTATGGGGGAATTCTTCTACAACAGATAGATTCCTCTTCCCCAGAACAGCTTGTCCGATTTCATTCTGGAATTTGGAATAAAACCCAGAAAAATTACAGTACAATTAAAAAAGAAATTTTAGCAATAGTTTTATGTGTTTCAAAATTCCAAAATGATATATTAAATCAAAATTTTTTTATCAGAGTAGATTGTAAAAGTGCAAAATATGTTTTAGAACAAGATGTTCAAAATATTGCTAGTAAACAAATCTTTGCTAGATGGCAAGCTATTTTAAGTATTTTTGATTTTGATATTACACATATTAAAGGTAGTCAAAATTCAATCCTAGATTTTCTTACTCGAGAATTTCTCCTCGATAATAAATAGTTATCATTTGCATGAGGGAGCAGTAAGGACTTAGCAAGATTACATATTGCATCGAGGGAGCAGTGAGGACTTAGCAAGATACATAAGAGCCTCTAACAAATTCATTTTGCAGGTATGACAGAAAGGAAGAAGCAACTTACCCTTCCACCAGCAAATGCCAATAGATACCAACCACTCAACCAAGTTACTAGTTACAAGTCAGCATTAGCCACAACTTCCTCTTCAGGCCAAAAACAAATAACTGACCCATTTGCTTCCCAAATTCAACTTAGTCAACCTAGGTTTCCTTACCCCGCCAGAAAAACAGAATATGTATTGAAACCCCAGTCTTCCAATTTATTTTATATTGAACCAGTACATGCATCTATTACTGACCCAATTCAACTTGCCAAAGCCTGCTTTCCCCCAGATTGGCATTTTATCCCCTCACATCCACAAAAAACTCTAGCCTACTACAGAGACATTTTACTCCACCATCAGTCAATAGTTATTAAACCAATTCCAGATAGGAATAACCCAAATGTCACCATTTACCACTCTTTTTATATCCACAATATAGTCAGCTTAAAAGAATGGGGACACCCATCCCAACTCAAAGAACTCCCAAATCACCCAGTACCATATAGTTACTATGATTATATTGATGCATTCTCTAAAGTTCTTTACTATGAGAATGAAACTTTTAGTCATTCGTGGTTCTTATCTTTTGACCACAAATTCAAGTCACAAATACCATCTTGGTTTCTCCGATGGTGGTCACAGCATGGAGCTACCCTAGAATTGTTACCTTCTGATTTATCAGAACAAGTCAACTACTTTAAAGCTGTGTATCCCACAGATCAACATACTAGCAAAATACCAACTTTTTTGCTATTTATGGCCAAGTACAAAGTCCCTTGGATCTTCAAATGGAGATACCACATCCAGTCAGATATACTCACCCGCCAAATGCTTGTCAAATGGTGGGATACTTACAAACATCAGAGAGTAATTGACCAAGTCAAACAAGAATTTCCAGTCAACACTATGGCTACACCAGTCAGAGCAATTCACTCAAGTCCTCCGGAGGTTTCTACAATCAGACTTGGAAGTCCCTCGCCAAGTATAATTGGAACATCCAAGTCCAAAACCAGTAAATCCAAAAGCACCAAGTTACTAGAATTAGCACAACAGCTAATTGCTCAGGCCAGTCAAGCTTCAGACTCATCATCCGAAGACTCAGTCACCAGTAAAAGTCCATATGATTCACTATTCCAGGATGCTCAGGACCCATTTGCCTGATTATCTATTCAGCAAGACAAAAGCATCATCAGTTACCCACGAGATGAAGAATCATTTTCCTATTCAGTCAGCTTTACTAAAAGAAAAGGCATCACTAGTCATTCAGGAAACCAAGGGCATCTCCCAACAGTAAATCCAGTCACTTTCCCACCGAAAGAAGACATATGGCCATAGTAAAAGCAAGTCACATGGTCACAGTAAATCCACTCATTATTTGTAAACAGTTTCTGGTTCCTTATTCTATAAAAGGAACCACAGACTCAAGTAAGAGAAGGCTCAATTTTTCAGTTTTCTAGTTTCATTACTCTTCTCTCCCCCCTCTCTCTAAGTCTCAGGATACGAAGACCCTGATCTTCATCCTCTTTCAGTAAGTTTTCTTTTATGTTGTACGTATGTACTTGAGCCTCCTTTCTGTGAATAAATTTCATGTTTGATTATCTATTTCTTTTATACCTCTTTCATTTCACTTTCACTTGTTATCTAGTTCTTCTACTGTATCTGTGCTTCTGCCCCCTCTTGGTAATATATATATATATATATATATATATATATATATATTACTTACTACAAAGTACAAATGTGCATAATAGGTTATTTAATAGAAAATTTGATTTGAAAATCTTAGTACCTTGTGTACTTCTATATATATATATATACACACACATACAAGTACAAGGGAGAGAGAGAGAGCCGTGGGAGAGAGGGAGAGAGTGGCCGAGAGAGAGGGAGAGATATGGGAGAGATTTGGATTTGATCTTCTTACACAAAATCCTTTCAAACAAAATCCGAAGTACCAAATCTAACCATGCATGCCTAGAACTAGGTAGGAGATAAGCAAGCAACCTAACCTATCAAGCTTTCAATCAAGCTCGACAAGTAAAAAAAATGAGATATAGAGAGAGAGAGAGAGATTCGGGTGAGAGAGGGAGAGGGAGAGGGAGAGGGAGAACCCTTGGCCTATAAATAGCAAGCTCACTTCAAGTCATTCTCACACCTTCACTCCTTTGCTCCAACTTCTCTCTAGAATTTCTAAGCTTTCTTAGTTCCAAAGTTCAAGTTTCTTGAGTTTCTTCTTGAGTTCTTTAAGAAACTCATCCAAGACCGCCACTCAACCACCCTTTCGATCCAAAAAGTTTAGTAGAAGGATATGGTGAATAGAAGGATATGTTTTGAAACCGCAATGTGGCCGGACATGGTAGCCCATGGTGTGTATGGAAAACCCGCAATGTGGCCGGAGTTGGTCGCCCATTGTGTGGACTTGTGAAAACCGCAATGAGGCCGGACTTGGTAGCCCATTGTGAAGATTTCCAATGGGGCCGGATGTGGTAGTCTCATTGGTAATATGGCTTGGTTAACCGCGGAGAGGAGCCAATGCAAGATTTGAATGAATTGTGAAAACCGCAATGTGGCCGGACGTGGTAGCCCATTGTGTGCGTTGCCAATGGAGCCGGACGTGGTAGCCTCATTGGTAGCGAGAGTTGAAGTACTTATTGAAATGTTGATTTGGTAAATGAAAAGTGAAAATGGTGACACGGTCTACGAAATGCTGCGTAGGAGAAACACACACAGAGAATCATGACACCAACGTTAGTATGATAGTGAATGTGGATGTGTAATTGCTGACTATGTTGTTGAATGAGCATGTGTAATTGTCTATATGCCTCTTGTTATAAATTAAGGGTTAGTGGGTATGGATTATTCTATTGAGCTTTTGTAGCTCACGGTGTTACCCTTTGGTGACCTTGACATATTATATTGGTGGCGACGCCGATATAATGTGTCAGACCTTATAGATGAACAGGGTGAGCTGTACACCTTGGAGGCTTTCGGAGCCGAGGAGCTGGCTAGGATGGAAGAGCAGGCGGAGCTGTAGTTAGGAACCTTAGTTCCCTCCCTTGTTTAAATAAACGTACTCTTATGAGAATTATGGTGTAATAACGAGCTAGACTCTATTTAAAATTCAATAAAAATGTCTATTTAACGTACCCAAAATTGGGGGCGTTACAATGACTCTTGAGTCAGAAGGGATGAACGATAGTTCTTGTGTCTTTTGCTATTGTCAATCCCTCGAGAGAGGCATACTTATCTTTTGTGAGCTCAATACGCAAGGTTAGCTACACCTATTATTGAGTACAAATCTCTTGATGTTTTTCCTTCTCTCCAACTATTTGGGCCGCATCTCGAGGTGAGTGTAGACACCTCCCAAACGGGGCATCGCCATACAGATTGATCATTTGTTTGCTCGATTGGTTGCTTGCTTCATAAACCAAGATCGTGGACATTCCCATGGCTAGGAACATCG
The DNA here is from genome assembly GCA_020567845.1 of Rhododendron henanense subsp. lingbaoense. Classification (NCBI taxonomy): domain Eukaryota; kingdom Viridiplantae; phylum Streptophyta; class Magnoliopsida; order Ericales; family Ericaceae; genus Rhododendron; species Rhododendron henanense. The sequence continues at coordinate 41,442,681 of CM036313.1, read as the reverse complement.
CCACACGATAGTGGTTATCACAGAGTCGCCACCCAGTTTATTAAAACTAGGAAAATAGATAGAGATTCTGGGTACGGGAGCCAAGAGTACAGTAAGGGGAAGGTGTTAGGCACCCCTCTCTGCCCAGTCGTGAGACTGGCCCATATTTGTTCAACATAAGACATATAGATGCTTTATTTAATTCTAACACGTAGTTTGTTTTTAGCCTTTAAGCAGTTAATGGTGAGCCATGACTGTAATTGAAAGCATGCATAGGAAAGCAGAAAATAAAGTAAAACACAACTGTCCCAGGAAATAGATTACTCGGCCGGTGAATGGATGTCACGGCCGAGTAATCTCACTGGTTTGATATACCGGCCGAGGGATCAAAGCCCCGGTCGGTGTTCTTCCTCACACCAGACAAAAAAGTTAGCAGATAACTAAAACGTTATGATTAAGTATGAAAACGATAAATAAACAAACCAGAGGCCGTTGGGCCTCACCACCTTGATCCCTCAGTTGTTTGATTGCTTCGGATTGATTGTGATTGACTGATTTGCTTCTCGAAAACCCTAGGGTTAGGGTTTGTACTTCAGGGTTTGATCGTTTGGGATGTGGCTGCCTTTGAAAGGTTAGGGCTTCTATAGAGGGAGTATGTGAGATGATTTCTGCAGAGTTTTGAGGTATGAGATGGAGGAATTGAATTTCAATTTCTTGTGTTTTATTTCGGAGCCCGAAGGCCCCTTTATATAGGCATAGGGATGACTCACTTCGGCCAATCAAATCACGAGATGGCAATTGCAATTGCAATGCATCTCTAACTCTACGTCGTGATCTCCGAACGTAGCCCGAACGCATCGAAAAGGTAGTGTAGTTGGATCAAACCAAACGTCTGACAGAACGTTCCAGAGTCTGGAAAAAGGTCGATCTGGCGGCCGAGCAATAGATCACACGGCCGAGGAATGGATGTCTCGGCCGAAGGATAGATCTTGCGGCCGAGGAATTGATCTCTCAGGGAGATTTTGCTGGCAACAGGTTGCTCGGGTGAGGGATTGATGTTATGGCCGTTAGATCGATATCACGGCCGTTAGATGGATTCTCCTAGGCTTCTGTATTTCTGTCTGAAAGGCTGTATGGCTTTGAATTGGGTCCTCTAAGTGGTCAAAGTTCTCACCGAAAGTCCTAAGGTCCTCAAAGAAGCAATCATCAATCATTATATCCACTTCATCATCGGGATTGTCCCAAGGTGGGACTTGAAATAATCGTTAGGCCAAATTGGGGTGTCTACAGATGCCCCTCTTTGACTGAACTCAGACGGATCGCGAGACATGTTTGAGTAAGAGTCAAAGCTGTAAAAAGCAACTCAATTTGGTCCAACCACTATTCCAAGGGGTTTTCAAAAAAGGTTTTGTTATGGTCGGGCCGAGAGGCTGCCTACATATTCCACAAGGGAAATTCAGACCAATCGTAGTTTGGGCAATAAAGAAAAGTAAAAAGTTTGGAGGGTTAGAGACAGAAGACGTACCTTAGGGCTTAAAAAGCCGTAGTGTGGCGTACCTAGACTGAGCCAGGGTTTTGGCGGAAGATAGTTGAAGGAGCGCGGGGCTACCTGGGGAGTTTTTGCGGAGAGCTTCCTTAGTTATTTTGGGGTAGATCAGTACACTGCAGGTGCGTTTGCTTTTCTTGATCATCCTTACTTTGACTGAAAGGAGCTCGGTAGAGTAGCCTATCCTTGCGAATGAGCTGGAAGGGATTGATGTAATGGGGTGGAATCCAAACCATCTACTGGGGATGAATTGGACGCCGGCTTGTTTTTGAGATGGGGGGCGCAGGGCCAGTAACTGTAGCACGGAGCTTTGGTGATGAGGGAACCGAGGCACGGAGCCGGTTGTAGTCATGAGGCGAGAGCCTGGAGAGAGATGGAATTGAGGCGTGGAGCCTATTGCAGTCTTGAGGCGAAGGCCTGAGGAGATTGGATAGGACCGAAGCGCGGAGCTGGTGCAGTCTTGAGGCGAGGGCCTGAGGTGAGCCTAATAAAACCGAAGCGCGAAGCTGGTATTTGATCATAAGGCGAGAGCCTAAGGTGTCGGAGCTTAGAGCTTGACGTGTTTTGAACCGAAGCGCGGAGCTGGCTGTATTCTGATGGTCTGTGCACGGAGCTTTCTCATCATAAGTTTTGGCGTAGAGCCAAAGGATCGAGGCGCCGGGCCGATCAATAAAACCGAGGCGTAGAGCTGGTTGATTTGCAAGATTGACCTGTTCCATGAATAAGAGAGAGATGCAGAGTGTGTATATGATGATAGTGGTTAGATATATGATGATGCAGACTCAATGTGATAATGCAATATGTGCACGGGCCCGTGCGTGTGTGTTTGTTTTTAAGCTTAGAGCTTCTATCAAGTTCCAGACTTGAGCATTCAGAGCGTAGAGCTCGAGCATTCGGACGGCAGAATCCGAGCATTCAAAGTACAGGCTTTGAGCGTCCAGTACACAGTGGTTGGGCATCCAAGCGTAGAGCTTGAGCATTCAAGTGTATAACTTGAGCATCCAGTACACAGTGGTTGGGCATCCAAGCGTAGAGCTTGAGCATTCAAAAATGTTAGATTTTTGAGCATCTAGGCGTAGAACCTGAGAATAAATGTCTTGATTGTTGGGGCAGCTTAGAGCCTGTTGCTTGTTTACGGCTTCGAGCCAGTTTGAGATGATGAACACAGGCTTCGAGCCTGTTAAGAACTTGATTGTGTACGGCTTCGAGCCAGTTGAGACAATGGGCTTAGAGCCGCTGGGTTGGTTGTTACGGCTTCGAGCCAGTTGAGATAATGGGCTTGGAGCCGCTAAGTTGAGTGATTACAGGCGTAGAGCCTGTTGCCGTGATAGCGAGCATAGAGCTGCTGAGATAAAGGGCTTCGAGCCACTGAGTGATAGTAGATGTAGGCTTCAAGCCTGTTGAGGTAATGGGCTTCGAGCCGCTGAGACGATGAGGCGATAAATACGGGTGTTGAGATGATTGTTTACGGCTTCGAGCCAGTTGAGATGGTGGGCTTCGAGCCGTTGAGTTGATGAAACGGCGGGCGTAGAGCCTGTCGAGAACTGATTGTTTACGGCTTTGAGCCAGTCGAGATGGTGGGCTTCGAGCCGCTGAGTTGATGAGATGGCGGGTGTAAAGCTGCTGATAGAGGATTACGGCTTTGAGCCGCTGAGTTGATGAAATGGCGGGCTTGTAGAACTGCTGAGCTGTTGAGTATTCCATCTTCCATCTTCCATCTTCCACGGGGTTATGCTTGGGATGTTTCCAAAGCTAGTTTTGAGTATGCTCGGGATTGCCCCCAAGGCTAGATTCCACATGCTCGGGATTGTCTCCAAGGCTAGTTCTGAGTATGCTCGGGATTGCCCCCAAGGCTAGTTCTTGAATATGCTCGGGATTGCCCCCAAGGCTAGTCCTTGACCATATTCCAATTTGTTAGGGAGATTTCCATTACCTCCACTACTGGGAGTGCCTTCCGGAGGCCAAATGCCTTCTAGCGACTCAAATGTCTTTTGGTGGCTAAATGCTTTCTGCAAGTTGGCAACGCTTTCTGGAAGCTAGTAACATAAACGCCTTCTGGAGGGTGCATTGAGTGGAAGCCGCAGGATTGTTTTGCTGGCCTGCTGAGCGCGAGGTTGTGCACATGGCGTGGCATAGAGCTGTTGAGGTGTGGGCGTAGAGCCGCTGAGCAGTACTTGAGCGTCCTCAATGTTTCGATAAGCTTCCTGAAAAGTAAAAGGTTTACTTTAGTTCGGAGTTTTAATTTGCATGATCAAAAGTGAGTTTTTTTGTTTTGATTTGCGGGATGAAATCCCTCTTAGCCAGGGGCGTGAATGAGAAGGACCCATGGTTGGGTCGAAGTTGTTCTGTTTAAAGAAGCTAAGATAACTGTGCCGCCTGTTTAGGCAATGCATGCTTTTTAAACGTCGATTTGATGCCCCTAGCTTTTTATTTGTTTATGCAATCGTGAGATTAACTCCCTTTTTGTCTTTGGCAGAGAAATAGGAGATTAGAGGCTCGCAGTGGAATGGTTTGTGATGTTGCTGGAGCGAGCTCGGGAGCTAGCACGTGCTGCTGGTTTCGGGGCGTTCATTTTGGGCCTCAATCTTCCGAAGATGGATTGGTCGTTGATGACCTCGCTGGTTAAAAGGTGGTGGGATACTACCAACACGTTCCACTTTCCTTTTGTTGGTGAGATGACGATCACGCCAGGTGATTTTTCTTTGCTGACTGGCCTGTGAGTAGGTGGAGCTCCTCTTTGGGTTAACCCCAGGCTTTGGGAGCGGATAGGGGCTTTGAAGTGGTTCTTGGACAAGGTGCCCCCTCTTCACTCGCGTAGTCATGTTGACGTCTCTTGGCTGATCAAGATTTTTATGATGGTTGATATCTCGACTCAAGTGAGTGTTGAGTAGCTGACACGGACCTTTCTTCCTTACCTCCTTGGGTAAACGTTGTTTGCCAACAAGGATAGTTCAGCACATACACAGCCCCTAGCCCCTTTTGCAGTATTTGGAGGTTGTTTAGGAGTTTGATTAGGGAGCATCTGCCTTGGCCAACTGGTAGCCCCTTTCCTCTCTGGGCTTTTAAGTATCTTCTTCAGTTTTCTACTGACACTAGACATGCGGATGCGGACTGTGTTCTTCGCTACGAGTAATGGTCTGTGGGGCAATGGAAGCCACATGGTTACCAGTTTTGAGCCTTCCTGAGTGGTGACGGGTTTTGGACCGATTGGCGGTTGACCAGGTACCCCTTGCATCCCTTGTTTTTAGATCTCCATTCCTCTGTGCTGTGGCTGATTTAGACTTTGTTTGTAGGCGAGGTTCGACCCTTGGAGTGGTGTATCAGAGGACACCCCTCTTGCACGTTCCAGGGTTCCAGATTGTACTCGTAGCCTGTTCGAGGGTCCCTTTTGTTAAGCCTGGTACTTATGTGATCGGGTGGCCAGCCAGTGGCGCCCGCGTGCTGAGGATCTTCAGTTTGTTCCTCCTCCTCCTCCGGCGTTGATGAGGTCTACTTCTTCGATGTCTAAAGTAGACTTGGAGAATGCTCAGATCTAGGCGGGTTTGCTTCTTTAGGCAGGTGGCTGTATGGAGTACTGCCATTTTTCCTTGGTTCTGCCTGCTGTTCCTTCAGTTGCTCTTGTTTAGCCACGGGCCCTTTCCTTTGTCTCCTTCCATTTTGATGACGGAGAAGAGGCGCTTGGTGCTTGCCCCTTGTTTTGCATTCTTTTCCTTGTAGCTTGAGGTTGAATGAGCACCAGCTGTCAGTGGGGAGGATAACCAGCAATCCCCTTCTTTGTCTCAGAGATTGTTTTGAAGACGTTGTTACGACCAGCTTTAGGATTTTCTTTTTCCTTCCTGTTCATGGTTAGTAAAGGAAGAAGCAGAAACTGTATTTGTATAGTGAAAGCAACCACAGTGATAATTTTGTAGGCAAGCTTTTGTTCATGAAATGAGAAATGCTTTTTATGCCCCTAGATGTCTTGAGTTTGCATGCGATAGTCAGAACATGGCTTTTTGAACAAGTATCTGCTGATAGACAGCAATTTGTGTGAAAATGAAATATTGGCCGAAGAATTGATTACTCGGTTAAAGAATTGATATTGTGGCCGATGTATTGATTCTTCGGCCGTTACTTTGATTTTCCAAAGGTAGATTTTGTTTTGGCCAAGTGGCATCCTCTTTTCTCTTCCTTCTTATGCTTGGTTTTGATTTTCTTGCCTTTTGCTTCTGCCATGTTCCATAGTCCGATTGCCAAACTCGGGAGTTTTCAAGGTATCTTGCTCATTGTGTCAATTACCTTTAGGTTAGAGGGGATGACCTATAGCTCTCGTGTCTATTGCTGTTGCCAATTCTTCGAGAAAAGCATACTCATCTTTTGCGAGCTCAATACGCAGGGTTAGCTATGCCTATCATTGAGTACAAACCTGTTGATGTTTTCCCTTCTCCAAATGTTTGGGCCGTATCTCGATGTGAGACTGCCTACGTATCCCGATCAGGGAATCAGGCCTTTTACGTAGTTCCAAAATCATCACCTTTGAGGTTGAGTTTTCACTCTTGGTTTTTCTTCTCACATGCTCTTGATTTTGCCTAGGTTACCTAATGGAGGTTGAATTCCTAGCGAGCTTTTCTTTGAATGCCTTAACTTTTGCCTAGGCTGCATTTTTGCATTTTCTTGCCCTAGCAGGCTTTGCTCTTACTTTTGCTTGGGTTTTCAGGTTACTCAACGAGTACTTCTCTCAAGAGGGTTTCTAAATTTCGGAGAGGAATTTGATGGAGATATTTTTCTAAATCTCCCTTGTGATTGTACCTTCATAATGAGCGAGCTAACCCTAAGTGTTCTCGCAGAGATAGTGTCTTCTTTCTAAGTTTTGACAAAAACCTAGTTTCTTAAGCAACTAGAGTTCATCCTTTCCTTCCTTTTTGTCAGCAACACAAGGAACTTGATTCCTTGAAATTTCCCTTGTTTGGCAAAGAGACTATAGTGTATTGGTAATTGCAATTCAGGAAATAAATCATTGAATAAGCATAGCCTAGAGGATGAAACAGGAATTCACTTGGTAGGAATTAAATGCCCAAGCAGGGGCTCAAAACATGTTTTATTTTGATAAAAGCAATGTTTAATATTTTTTTGCCATGTTGTGACTTCGTAGCCACTGTAGCATTTCGAGGTCGTTTTCAAAACCTTTGCCTTTCGCAACTTTATACTCTTTTCCACCCTCTTCTTTGCCAAACAGAGCCTTTGTACTGGATTCATCTTCATGGCTTGCACGGTGGCTACCTCTTTGAGACATGAGTAGTCCCTCAAATGGAAATGTCAGTCTGGGTTTTCATCACCTCTTTTTTCCTTCTCGTTGATTATGCAGTCATTAGTTACTTCCACTTGGCCGAATAGTGATGTTAAGGAGATTCCATCGAGTGGATCATCGCATTCTCCTTCCATTTCGTCAAAGTCACTTTCCACTTTGCTTGTTCTTCCTCATTACTTTTGTCAGACATGTTAGGATCGATCACTTCCGATTGATCGAACTCATTGTTTTCTTCCTCCTCCATCATGAAACATTCATCTTCCTCTGGGAAGGTAAAGGTTGGCTTGGCTTGGTTGTTTTGGACAATGTATTAGCCAGGATTGTATGTGGGGTTGTGAGATAGGTTTATGAGATTGATGTTTCAGGGTGGTGGTTCAGGCTTGCATATCAGGTTTTGGAAGTTTTATAGTTTGGCTTTCAATGAGATCTTGAATGTCATGGCGGAGATGCATGCAGTTATCTATTTCATGCCTAAGGTGTTGGTGGTAGGCGCACTGTTTGTTAGGATCATGGTTTGGGCCATAGGGTGGCTGAGGAAGTGGTTTGTTTAAAGGTTTGAGATGCTCCTAACGGCTCAGAATGGCTAAGGCTTGAGATGAGGTCATATAGATAGGGTCAAAGTTGCGACGGGGGCGATTTGAGCTTTAGGATGAGCTAATTTTGAAAAGGGTCTTGTGGTAAGGTTGAGTTAAGGGTGTTGACGGAGGCAGGAGATGTACGGGTTGGGAAGGTTTCCTTTGGAGGAGTTTTCTTCTTTCCCAATGAGGCCTAGCTTGATCCCCTCTTCAATCTGCAGCCCAATAGCATGCAGGCGCTTGAGATCAGTGATAGCCTGAGTGCAAATGTGCGTGAGGTACTTGGGCTGCAAACTCTTGATGACTATTCTCACTTGATCTTCCTCAGAGGGGCGGTTCTTGGCGGCTTTTTCTCTCCATCTAGCCACAAAGGTTGCAAAGTCTTTGTTCGATTCCAAATTTCGAGTTGTTAACGTTGTATGCATATTGCTTGACAAAAGCATTGGCAATTTCTGGCCAAGTATGATAGTGCACAAACTCCAAAGTGAGAAACCAATCGAGAGTGCTTTCGGTAAGAGTCCTTTGAAATAACTGAACAATGAACTCATCATTCAAGCCCATTGGCTTCAAAGTGTTGATTACAGGGCGGACATGGCTAGTGGGATTGCCAGTTCTATTGAACTTCTCAGGTAGTTGAGAATCTGGAAAGAGTCCTTCAAAATTTAGAATTTGGTCCCCTTGTGAACGGGCCAGAGTACGTTTGATCTCCTTGACTTGTTTGGCCAATTAAGGGTTTTCTGCCAATACCACTTCTTGAGGATTCTCATCTTCCACCGATTTCTCTTCGTTCTCAGCATCTCTTGCTGCTTTCTCTGCTAGTAAGATAGCGACTTTGAGCTTGGTGATTAGCAATGATGGCGTCCTTATCTGCCATGAGAGTGGGAGGATTACTTGATGAAGCTTAGGATTTGGTAGATGATTGAGTTTGTTGAGGAGATGACCGCGGAGTCCCTGGAAGTGATTGGGACCGTAGCAGGGACGGTTGCAAAGACCTCTGTTTGGCGTGACTTCGGGTGTTGTAAGAGTATAAAATTGGTTGTGGTTGCTTCTTTGTTTTACTTATTGTGTCTGCTTTGAAAAGTAGAGTACCTGTAAGTCAGTACTTGGCTTGTGTAGGGTTAGAATTTGGGCTGGAAATCCCAACCCTTCTGCACAGAAAGAGTTATTTACAACAACAGATGATACAAGGTGTGAGGAAGAACTTGGAAGTGAAAATGCAAGTAGGTTCCTAGCCTGTAGGTTCCTGTCTTAGTTTGATAAGTCTTATGGCTTTCTAAAACATGCAAGGTTTTGGTAGTCTCAGGGTGCTCCGTTGTCAAAGGGCACCAATCCTTTCACCAGCCCATCATAGGCGGCGATTGGGTGATTCCCTTTTTGATATACCACTAGGTACGAGTGACTGTGGAGTTTGCTGGAACCCCCAACATAGCCCGTGTCATGCCGGGATATCAGGTGAACTCAACGGGTTGCCCGCTCGATGCATATGATAGATGAATTAAACAAGGCATGTATTAGTCTTATGTTGAACTTTCTGGTTATGGCTCTCATATTCCCCAGCAGAGTCGCCAAAAACTGTAGACACCTCCCAAACGGGGCATCGCCATACAGATTGATCATTTGTTTGCTCGATTGGTTGCTTGCTTCATAAACCAAGATCGTGGACATTCCCATGGCTAGGAACATCGCCACACGATAGTGGTTATCACAGAGTCGCCACCCAGTTTATTAAAACTAGGAAAATAGATAGAGATTCTGGGTACGGGAGCCAAGAGTACAGTAAGGGGAAGGTGTTAGGCACCCCTCTCTGCCCAGTCGTGAGACTGGCCCATATTTGTTCAACATAAGACATATAGATGCTTTATTTAATTCTAACACGTAGTTTGTTTTTAGCCTTTAAGCAGTTAATGGTGAGCCATGACTGTAATTGAAAGCATGCATAGGAAAGCAGAAAACAAAGTAAAACACAACTGTCCCAGGAAATAGATTACTCGACCGGTGAATGGATGTCACGGCCGAGTAATCTCACTGGTTTGATATACCAGCCGAGGGATCAAAGCCCCGGTCGGTGTTCTTCCTCACACCAGACAAAAAAGTTAGCAGATAACTAAAACGTTATGATTAAGTATGAAAACGATAAATAAACAAACCAGAGGCCGTTGGGCCTCACCACCTTGATCCCTCAGTTGTTTGATTGCTTCGGATTGATTGTGATTGACTGATTTGCTTCTCGAAAACCCTAGGGTTAGGGTTTGTACTTTAGGGTTTGATCGTTCGGGATGTGGCTGCCTTTGAAAGGTTAGGGCTTCTATAGAGGGAGTATGTGAGATGATTTCTGCAGAGTTTTGAGGTATGAGATGGAGGAATTGAATTTCAATTTCTTGTGTTTTATTTCGGAGCCCGAAGGCCCCTTTATATAGGCATAGGGATGACTCACTTCGGCCAATCAAATCACGAGATGGCAATTGCAATTGCAATGCATCTCTAACTCTACGTCGTGATCTCCGAACGTAGCCCGAACGCATCGGAAAGGTAGTGTAGATCAAACCAAACGTCTGACAGAACATTCCAGAGTCTGGAAAAAGGTCGATCTGGCGGCCGAGCAATAGATCACACGGCCGAGGAATGGATGTCTCGGCCGAAGGATAGATCTTGCGGCCGAGGAATTGATCTCTCAGGGAGATTTTGCTGGCAACAGGTTGCTCGAGTGAGGGATTGATGTTATGGCTATTAGATCGATATCACGGCCGTCAGATGGATTCTCCTAGGCTTCTATATTTCTGTCTGAAAGGCTGTATGGCTTTGAATTGGGTCCTCTAAGTGGTCAAAGTTCTCACCGAAAGTCCTAAGGTCCTCAAAGAAGCAATCATCAATCATTATATCCACTTCATCATCGGGATTGTCCCAAGGTGGGACTTGAAATAATCGTTAGGCCAAATTGGGGTGTCTACAGTGAAATTGCCTAAGTATCCCAATCAGGGAATCAGGCCTTTCACGTAGTTCCAAATTACCACCTTTGGGGTTGGGTTTTCACTCTTGGTTTTTCTCTTCACGTGCTCTTGATTTTGCCTAGGTTACCTAATGGAGGTTGAGTCCCTAGCGAGCTTTTCTTTGAATGCCTTGATTTTTGCCTAGGCTGCATTTTTGCGTTTTCTTGCCCTAGCAGGCTTTGCTCTTACTTTTGCTTGGGTTGCTTAACGAGCATTTCTCAAGAGGATTTATGTATTTTGAAGAGGAATTTAGTGGAGGTGTTTCTATAAATCTCCTTTGTGTTTGCACCTTCGTAATGGGTAAGCTAACCCTAAGTGTTCTCACGGAGACAGCGTCTTCTTTCTAAGTTTTGACAAGAACCCAGTTTTAAGCAACTAAAGTTCATCCTTTCTTTTCCCTTTTTGTCATTGACACAAAGAATTTGATCTCTTACGGTTTCCCTTATTTGGCAAAGAGACGATGGTGTATGGCAATTGCAATTTGAATAAGCATAGTCTAGAAAATGAAACAAGAATTCACTTAGCAGAAATAAAATGCCCAAACAGGGGCCCAAAACATGTTCTAGTTTGGTTTAGAAAAAGTAATGTTCAATGTCTTTGCCATGTCATGACTTTTTGGCTACTGCAGCATGTCAGGGTCATTTGCCTTTCGCAACTTTATACTCTTTTGCACCCTCTTCTCTGCCAAACAGAGCCTTCGAAATGGGCCCATCTTTGAAACTTGTACGGTGACTTCCTCTTTGAGACATGAGCAGTCCCCAAATAGAAATGTCAGCCTGGGCTTTTACCACCTCTTCTTCCTTCTTGTTAACTGAGCAGTCATCAGCTACTTCCACTTGATTGAATAGTGATGCCAAAGAGATTTCGTCGAGTGGATTGTCGTATTCTCCTTCCATTTCGTCAAAGTCACTTTCCCTTGTTTGGTATGGATCAGTGCATATGAAGTCTTGACCTTCTTCTTCTTCTATCCACTGCTATAGTCACATTCTTCGTAGGGATTGACCCACGGCTGCATTTGGAATTCCTCAACTTTTTCTATAAGGTTGATTGTTTCCTAGACAATTGGAGGCATTGGGATTCTTGGGCGATTGATGGGCACCACTATTTGAGCAGGCTCGAAGCGGGCATGCCTTCTCATCATGATGGTCCTCTCCTTTTCCTTCTTTCTTTTCTCAAACCAGATGCGCAACCATTCGTCATCCTTGACAAACGGAATGTCGGGATCCTCTAAATTGTGTTTTGCCCAAGAATGCTTTTTCCATTTCTTTAGTGTTTCCTCCTTTGCTTGCTCTTCTTCATCACTCATGTCAGACATGCCGGGATCAATCACTTCTGACTAATCGGACTCATTGTTTTCTACTTCCTCCATCATGAGACATTCATCCTCCTCTGGGAAGGTCAAGGTTGGCTTGGCTTGGGTGCTTTGGATGATGTATTGGCTAGGGTTGCATATGTGATTGTGAGATAGGTTTATGAGATTGACATTGTGGGGTGGTTCAGTATTGTGGGGTAGTTTGGTTTGTGCATCAGGTTGTGGAGGTTTTATGGTTCGACTATCAATAAGATCTTGAATGTCATGGCAAAGACGCATGCAGTTGTTTGTCTCATGCCCAGAGTGTTGGTGGTAGGTACACTGCTTGTTGGGGTCATGGTTTGGGCCATAGGGTGGCTGAGGAGGTGGTTTGTTTAAGGGTTTAAGATGCCCTTAACGGCTCAGAGTGGTTAAGGCTTGGGAGAGAGTCATGTAGAGAGGGCTAAAGTTGCGGCGAGGCCGGTTTGAGCTTCGGGAAGGGCTGGCTTGGAAAGGGTCTTGTGGTGAGGTTGAGTTAAGAGCGTTTACGGATGCATGAGATGTATGGCTTTGGAAGGCTTTCTTAGGTGGAGGAGCTTCTTCTTTTCCAATGAGTCCCAGTTTGATGCCTTCTTCAATTTGCAACCCAGTGGCATGCAGGCGCTTGAAATCTGTGATGGCCTGTGTGTAAATATGCTTAAGATACTTGGATTGCAGATTCTTGACAACTATCCTTACTTGATCTTCCTCAGAGGGGCGATTCTTCATTTTAGCAGCCTTTTCTCTCCATCTAGCCACAAAGGTAACGAAATCTTCATTTGACTCTTGCTTGGTCATCTCCAAATCTCGAGTGGTTAACTCAACTTGGATATTGTATGCATATTGCTTGACAAAAGCATTGGCGATTTCTGGCCAGGTGTGGTAATGCACAAATTCCAGAGTGAGGAACCAATCGAGGGCACTTCCAGTGAGGGTTCTTTGAAATAACTGAGCAATGAGCTCATCATTCAAGCCCATCGGCTTTAGGGTGTTGATGACATGACGGACATGGCTGGTAGGGTTACCAATTCCATTGAACTTCTCAATGTTTGGCATCTTGAATCTTTCGGGCAATTGGGAATCTGGAAAGAGGCACAGTCCTTCAAAGTCTAGAATTTGGTCCCTTTGTGAACGAGCCAGAGCATGTTTGATTTCTTTGACTTGCTTGGCCAATTCTGGACTCTCCACTGTTATTGCTTTAAGTGCATTCTCATCTTCTACTGATTTTTCTTCGTCCTTAGCATCTCTTGCTGCTTTCTCTGCTAGCAAAACAGTGATTTGAGCTTGGAGGTCGGCAATAGTGGCGTCGTTGTCTGCCATTTTTGGGATGGAAGTGGGAGGATTGCTTGCTTGGTGAAACTTGGGATTTGGTGGATGACCGGGTTTGCTGAGAAGATGACCGCGAAGTCCCTGGAAGTGATCGGGACCGTTGTGGTGAAGGTGTTTCGGCAGGCGAAGGTGACAGGCGAAGGTGACAGGCGAGATGGCTGCAAAGACCTCTGTTTGGCGTGACTTCGGGTGTTGTAAGAGTATAAAATTGGCTGTGTGTAGACACCCCAATTTGGACTCTTCAAAATTCCTTGATCTGTGGCCCGGAGGCTCCCCGATGATGACTTTGGGTTGAAACAAGCCTAGTATCGATCGGAACTTTGCTCCTTGAAAGATTTGAAAAGGGAATAAAAATGGTCAAAAGCATTTTCAAGCGCTTGGGAGAAGTCCCGAGCGCTCAAAACCGTTTTCCAAAAACCTCTGGCCTGGCTCACTCTCGAGCGCTCGAGAATGAAGACCCAAGCGCTCGAGAGTGATCCCGAGCACTCGAGTCTTCTGTGCTGCCCAATGGATGGCAAGGCTCCCCACTATCCATGCAATCCATCATTGCAGCCACCTTGAGCCGGCTGAGGGTTGAGTCAACACTCAACCTCAGTCAGAGAGCACTAGGCCAGCAGATTTCCCCCATTTTAAAAATATTTTATTCAAAACCATTTGATTTCAAAACTATAGGTTATTTTGCCTATAAATAGGAGGGTCTGGTTTCAGTAGAAGGGGCTACGAAATTTTCTCCTGAAGAACCCCCATCCTCTGCTCTCTTTCTCTCTCTTGCTAAAAGACCAAAAACTTCCAAACTTTAAAGGTTTTAGAAATCACCAAGGAAAAGGGCAAGAAATCCAGAATACTCTTCTGATCTCTTGCACTCTTCTCTCTTCATCCACATTTCAAAGCTATTCCAAGGAGCAAAGTTCAAGTAAAAGGTAGAAACCTTTACCTTTGATCACAACTAAAGAGGCTGTTCTTCCCTTCTGAGGGGGGTCTCTCAGCCTGACCCAGTCTTCAATACTGGGTGCATGGTTGGGAGACCCTAGTGTAAAAACAAGAGCAATGGGGTACAAAAAAATGTTTTCATAAAACCCTTACTGGAAACACTCCCGAGCGCTCGAGAGTGCTCCTGAGCGCTCGGGACTGTTCCCAGTTTCATGCATGGTCTTTTGTCACACAGTAGGCTGGGAATGAGGTACACTCTAAAAAGAAGTGGTTTCATTTTGGCATGCATGCACAGAAAACTATTTTCCCCAAAACAGAAGCAATTATTACAAAGTTTTCATGTAAAGTAAGGTATTTCCAAAGTTAAAAGACGTTTTCCTCTTGGGAAATACCAAAATAAGGGTGTTTGCATGCCAAGTCAGTACCATTTCCTATTTGAGGGCAAGCTGACATGCAGCTCACTCTCAAGCGCTCTGAACCAGTCCCAAGCGCTCGAGAGTAAATGCATGCCATTGCATCCCATTTTCCCAGTCTGCTGTGTTCTCTGGTTTCTGCATGCATAAGTATGGCCTGTTGCTCTTTTAAATTTATAGATCTAGCCTTGTTGAGGCAGGGATGCATGATCTGTAAGATTGAGGGTTTATCCCAGTCTTTCAAGTCCTCTGCTGAGCCATTAGTGTACATATTAGCATTTCAATTTCCAGTTTTACATTATATTCTGTCTGTGCTAACAAGTTTTGCAGGTTGAGAGTGTCAGAACTCCCAAGCGCTCGGGACCACTCCCGAGCGCTCGAGAGTTAATCCAGTAACAGTGTTGCATTTTCAGTCACCTTGCACATTTTGCATGACCATTTCACCCTCAACTGTACACATGCACCAGTATACACTTCCTACATGGTATTTCTGTGGATACTTGCTAGCTGGTTAAATGAAACAAAATCCCTTTAAAAATCCCACAAACGTTTAGTAGAGACCGATCTCGAATCAGGCGAGGGGGGTGCCGTAAAACCCTTCCCCCCTCGTAACGTGGCTTCCGGACCCTCAAAACGATCTCTAGTTTTCAATTTCAAATCAATCATTTTCAAAACAAAACGGTTTCTCGGGTGATTAACCACAAATCCGGGTGGCGACTCTTCAAAACGATTTTTCTTCAAAACGGGAAATATAATTTTTTCGGGCTGGTAGCCCACAGTGGCGACTCTGCTGGGGACGTTTAATTGATACTTGAGAAAAAGTGGGTTTGTTGATAAAACGGCCCGCTTTTCTTGAATATCAATTAAACTTGTGAGCCAAGCTTGAAAAACGTTTGTGGGATTTTCAAAGGGATTTTGTTTCATTGTCTATTTCTTGTATATATCTTGTGCAGCCTCGCTGTTGTGTTTCGACAATCCTACCCGGCTTGCCGGTGATGGGGAATCCCGGAATGCTCAGCAACCCTCGACCGTGATGAGTCATCCCTACCGTTTGTACCATTATTGGGTGTACGCTCAATAGTGGGAGGTATACTTTGACTCTAGTCCGGGGAACCCTCTTCAAGCCAAAACCAGCCTTTGTACATGCTTAGCAAGCCATAGAACCTTCCAAATTAGGACAGGAACCTACAGGGTAGGGTTACGTGCTATATCCTGTTTACGTGCTGCATTACATTTTGCACCCTCATACCATCATCCACGGTTCTCGAGACTCGCTCGCGCAGTCTTTGCGAGGTTGCCAAGACCCGATGAAGAGTCACGCATTTTATGTGTGTGTTGTTTAACTACATGAGTCCTTAGAACAAGGAGACTTTGGGAAATCAGAATATACTAAATCCTTGACTAATGCCTAATCGAAATTTCAATGGAGAATAAGGAATAACAAGGAAAACGACGCCGTGATGCCACTTTACTTACACCACTCTGGCTAATGGCACCATGTCACTGACACCACGATGGTTGGGGTATCACGTCGTCTATACTAAGTTATTCCAAGTTCAAAATTGAAACTTCGAACGAGGACTAGTTGAATACTTAGTTCATTTTGACATCTCTTAGAATTTGTCGTTCTGAACAAAGGATACACCCTAAAAGAAATCTGAGGATCAAGGCAACCTCGCGTGAAAGATACTCGATCATTCTTGGAAAATCAGAGTCGATGGCGGTGACGATGATGCACATTTTCTAAAAACCTATGCACATATTTCATGAAAATATAAACAGGAATCGCGTCTGAGCACGGTTTTTGCTTTGCTGTCAGTACTGAGCAATTGGGCCGAAGAAGAAGGACACCATACCCTCTTGGACCAGACCCTTGGGACAGAGATTGGAACGGCTTCAACTTCAAGCAGATTCTGTCAGTGCATCAGATTTGAGGGAGGAAATGGATCTATTGATCGGGAACCTAAACCCAAACCCCAATCCAAACCCAAACGGGGGCAACCTAAACCCGAATGCCGGCAATCCGAACCCGAACCCAAACGGAGGTAACCCAAACCCGAACCCAAACGGAGGCGAGCCAAATCCGAATCCTAACCCCATTCCTAATCCAAATCCAAACCCTAACCCAAGTCTGGAAAACTTGTACGGAGAAATGGGACAGATAAGGGAAGGTATCCAACATCTCGGCGAGCGCACTGATAACCAAATCGCCCAACTTATGATGATGATTACTGGGGTTGCACGACGTCTTCCACCACTGAACCCGAATCCAAATCCTAACCCAATCCCGAATCCGATTCCGATCCCAAATCCCAATCCGATTCCAAATCCAAATCCTAACCTCAACTTAAACCTCAATCCTAACCTCAACCTGAACCTCAATCCAAACCCTAATCCGAATCCGATTCCGAACCCGGAGCAGCTGACCTTTGAATTGGAAACCCCGCAAAATCCCGAGATGGCTGTAGTATTGGCGAAGATTACCCTGTTAGAGGAGTCCGTGGCAAGAAATGAGAAGATAGCATCAACCGGTTTTGACATCAACAAGCTTTGCTTGTTTCCTAATGCAAAGCTTCCGGAAAAGTTCAGGCCGATCGACTTCGCTAAGTTTGACGGGACAGGAGACCCAAGGGCTCACTTGACCGGATACATTGGAGCACTTTCCATGTGGGGAGTGGAGAAGGATGCTATGGCACAGATGTTCTCGCAGACTCTAGTGGGGCATGCTTTGCACTGGTTTACAACCTTGGATGAAAGGAAGAAGCGTTCGTGGGAGGACATATGCGCAGCTTTTGTGGCGCAATATGATTACAACATTCAGTTGGAGGTGACCACTCGTGAATTAGAATCAACAAAGATGGAAGCAAAGGAGGCCTTCGCCGAGTTCGTGAAAAGGTGGAGGGCTAAGGCCGCACAAATGAAAGACAGACCAAGCGACAGGGACCAGATCCGGATGATTGTCCGGAACCTTTAACCAACTCTCGCACGGCACATGGTTATGGCTCAAGCGTGCTCAGACTTTAAAACATTCTTCGACACAGGCTTAGCCGTCGAAGAAGCAGTTTAATTGGGGATCCTTGACAAACCCGAGCCTGCTCCCAAACCCAGGAAGGTTTACTCCGGAAACAGCAACGCCCTGTTTGGCAACTCGAACTACACCAACCTCCCAAACACTTTCTCAAACACAACTCAAGCCGAGCCCGTCAATCAAATTGTGACCCAAGCTAGTCAACCCCGTACCCAACCCCGCGCTTTTGCTCAATTCTCGGCACCCCTCTCTGCTGTGCTCGAGAAGTTGGTCGAAAGTGGCATGCTTAAACCACTTACCCCTACTCCCCTACCACAAAAACTCCCCGCATCCCACAACCCTAACGCATACTACGCCTTCCACCAGGGCCCGGGCCATTTAACCGACAACTGCTTCCGCCTGCGCCATGCTATCCAGGATCTCATAGACAACAAAACTCTCCCCACGCCACCACAAAAACCAAACACCGTCTCAAACCCGCTCCCGAAACACACTAACGCCCGCACCAACCATATCTCCCTAGACCATCCCTTTAACCCGAGCCTCTACATCATCCCTACCACCCAACCCAAACCAATTGTCGAGTTGCCAACCGAAGATATCGTCTGTGCCCTTAAATCCACGGAATGGGACTTCCAAAGAAGGTGGGAAGAGTTGGCAAGTGATTTCCTTGCAGTGGAAAACCGGGCAATCGTAACTGGAGTATGGCCCGTGGCACTCGATGCTCTCCAAGTTGAGGAATTGGAACATGGCAATTGGAGGCAGGAATTCGAAGAAATAATGACCGACCCGTTGGACGGGTACTCCCTGTTTGCTCTGTTCTTGGAGCCAGAACCGATTGAAGAAGAGGATGAATGGGCATGGGAGCCCGAACCCAACGGGTGGCATTGGATTGATGATTCCGACCCGTTAGACGAGACGTCATTGGCATTCCTTTTCCTAGAGGAAGAAATTCGTGAAGAAATGGACCTCATGAACCCCCGCATGTTTTCAGGGCTTACTGTCAGCACCATTATCAATATCACTAGAGGATCCGACGCTCTGGACCATATCATGGATCAGGCCTTCATCCCGCAAGATTACATTATTGGGGAGCACCTTCCGCAGCCCGTAGTCGAAATCCCCAATGAGCCCGCTATCTGTGTACTGGACCCTGAAGATTTGTGGGGAAAATCTGAATTGGTGAATGTGTGGATTGATGGCGAGGAACTGACCGTCAATAGAGCCATGATAGATGAAGGCTCTCTGCAGATTAGCAACAGCAGCAACAACAGCAACAACAGTAACAACAACGGCAATAGCAACGTCAACTTTTGGAGTTCCCTAGAGGAAGGAAATATGTGGCACGCTTTGGAGATGGAAGCCCTCAACGAAACCTTGGAGAAAACGACACTTGACAAAGGAAAACGTAAGGCTGACCCTTGCAACTCTGACTTCTCCAACTTCTGGGAGGGTACTTGGTGGGAGCCCATTCCCAAAACAATCAGCAATCTTACCAGGAGTGGAAGAGTGTACCAGCCAACCAACCTCCAGCGGGGAAGCTCGTCCCGAGCCCCTCCGCCGTGGTAGAACAACCCCATCAACTCGGCAAGCCCGGACACCACTCAAGCTCCACAAAACAACCCTCCTAACTCCACAAACCCACCACCTCAATCTAACCCACCTGTCCATCTCAACCCTTTCGTGAGTTCAAACCCTGATGCCTCCCAACAACAAAACCTAGCTGCCACCACTGACCCCATAATCCAACAGCTCCAAGAAACCCCTGTTCATATGTCTATGTGGGGAGTGTTAGCTGCATCCCGCGAGCACCGCCGCAGGCTCGTAAACACTCTCTCCAAATTCGAGGTCCCCTCTGATATAGCCCCGGAAGCTCTCATTGCCCTCATAACCCCGATGAACCTCACCCAGCACACCCTGTCGTTCATAGAAAAGGACCTCCCGCCGGAGGGAGCTGACCATAACAAGCCACTGCACGTGACGATGAAGTGTCTCGGAAAATGGGTCCCCGCAATTCTCATTGACAATGGTTCAGCCATCAACGTGTGCCCACTTCGCACCGCTTATTGCTTGGGCCTCAAGAACAAGGACTTTGCACCATCGAATCTGGGTGTCCGCGCCTATGATAATACGCGCCGCGATGTTTTGGGGACGATCAACTTGGAACTTGTGACGGGGAAGTTTAAAACCACTATCGAATTCTGTGTGTTAGAGATACCTGCGTCGTTCAACCTCCTGCTGGGGAGGCCATGGCTGCACAGGTCGGATGTCATGGGTGTACCCTCAACGCTGCATCAGAAACTCATTCTGGGTTTAGATTCTGGAACCCTCATCATCCATGGAGACTCAGGCATCCGTCCACACTCTGAGGACAACTCCCCACTGCTAGAGATTATGCATGGAGAGGAGGACATTGCCATGGGGGGCTTTGCGGTCATGACTTCGAAAGTGTGCACCATCCGGGCCGAAGACGGCTTCTTGGTGAGCTCCGCAGCGCTGGAAATTATGAAAAGGATGAAGTATCTACCGGGCATGGGTTTGGGACTTTATGGTCAAGGAGTCCCGGAGTTCCCTGATTTTCCTGGAAGTAACAAGCGCTTTGGTCTAGGATATGAGGCCAAGAAGAGCGATCCAGCAAAGAAGTGGCGCAACCGCGCCCGGGCTCATGCAGCCGGGGTTAAGCTGAAAGTGAAAGAGGCGCTGTACCAAGGAGAACCCGAGCCCTTTGTGGATCTTGACATGAAAATGAAGTATCTGGGGTTTGAAATCTTTGCCAACGACACTTGGGAAGAGGATGAAGTAGTGACCAAGGTGGAAGAGGTATCTAAGGCACTCGACTGGCTGGAGGCTTTTGGTTTGGGCAGTCTCCAACTCCTGTTCGAGGGTGAAGATCCGGAGGGTATGGTCGAAGACGCTGCTGTGCTGGTGCTTGGAGAGGAAGAAGAGGTTGAAGATCCTTCCAAACTCATCGTGGAGGCTGTAGGCGTTTATGATAATTGCACTTTCATACCACATGTAACTCGCACTCACAGCACCTACACTGAGTCTGAATCCGGGTCCGACACTAGCTCGTCGTCTAGCACAGAGTCGGAGTTTGTGCCTATTGGCCCTCCACAGCGTAGCTTTTACTTTGAGTTTGAGTCAACCGCTGTATTCCCCCCTTCTGAGGAGGCTGCTAATGAAATGAATGACGCTTTCGCTTACTTGCCGATTTTTGAAATAAATTGTTTAGATCCCGACGATGAAGGAATAGATCTCGATGGGGACGTCCCCAAGGAGATCTGTTCCCTCATCGATCGCGAAAATGAAAGGCATGCTCAGCCTTTAAAAGAAGAAATAATCTCTATAAATTTGGGTGATGAGGAGAACCCTCGATTGGTTCAGGTCGGTTCCGGGCTGTCCCCCGATGAGCTTCAAGAGCTCACCGATTTACTAAAAGAGTTCAAAGAAGTTTTCGCTTGGTCTCACGCGGACATGCCCGGAATCGACCCGGAGATCGTCGAGCACAGGATCCCTCTCTTCCCCGACGCAAAACCCGTTAAGCAGAAACTCAGAAAAATGCGGCCCGATTGGGTGCTTAAGATAAAAGAGGAACTCACAAAGCAAATCGACGCCGGCTTTCTAATCGTAACGGAGTACCCCACTTGGGTAGCCAACATCGTTCCTGTCCCCAAAAAGGATGGAAAAATTAGGGTGTGTGTCGATTTCAGAGATCTGAACAAAGCGAGCCCTAAGGACGATTTCCCATTGCCGCATATAGACATACTTGTTGATAACACTGCAGGGCATGCTCTACTATCCTTCATGGATGGTTTCTCAGGGTACAATCAGATTCTCCTAGCTCCGGAAGACAGGGAAAAGACAACATTCATCACCGAGTGGGGGACATACTGTTATCGGGTTATGCCATTTGGGTTGAAAAACGTCGGTCCTACATATCAAAGGGGTGCCACAACACTGCTCCACGACATGATTCATAAGGAGGTCGAAGTATACGTCGATGACATGATAGTGAAAGGAAAGGAGCGGAAAGACCATCTCCCAGCATTAAGAAAGTTCTTGGAAAGGATTCAGAAATATAGGATGCGTCTCAACCCACAGAAATGCACGTTCGGAGTCACGGCTGGCAAGATGCTTGGGTTCATGATCACAACCAGGGGGATTGAGGTGGATCCTTCCAAGATCAAAGCCATCCTTGAGATGGAGCCACCCCAATCCGAGAAAGAGGTCCGGTGCTTCTTAGGGAAGATCCAGTTCATCAGCCGATTTATCGCCAAGTTGACCTTGACCTGTGAACCACTGTTTCGACTACTCAAGAAAGACGTGAAATTCGAGTGGAATGACAAGTGTCAGAAGGCCTTTGAAGCAGTGCGGACTTATCTCCAGAATCCTCCAATCTTGATGCCACCCATCCCGGGAAAAACCTTTGATCCTATACTTGTCCGTCACGCCCTCATCAATGGGGTGCATGTTGGCACAAGAAGGAGAAGATGGGGTTGAAAGGGCAATCTACTACTTGAGCAAGAAGATGGTGGGAAGCGAAGAGCGGTACACCTCATTGGAAAAGACGTGTTGGGCGCTGATATGGGCCACAAAGAAATTGAGACACTACATGCTGGCTTACTCGGTGATACTGATTTCTCGGATGGATCCTCTCAAATATCTATTTGAGAAGCCAGCACTTACCGGTAAGTTAGCACGTTGGTTGCTCTTGTTGGCTGAGTTCGAAATCAAGTACGTCACTCGCAAGTCAGTGAAGGGAAGAGCAGTGGCAGAGTTCTTGGCGGATCGTCCGATTGAAGGCCCAGAACACACTGAATTTCAATTCCCCGACGAAGATGTAATGACAACAATTGACGAAACATGGATGTTGTACTTTGATGGAGCCGCTAATCAGAAGGGCTTTGGGATTGGCATACTGCTAGTCTCGCCTGAGGGGTCGCACATTCCCCTCGCATTCAAGCTAAACTTTGAAGTCACAAACAACGAGGCAGAATACGAAGCATGTATTGTGGGAATGGAAGCTGCATTGGAGATTGGAGTCAAAGTACTGGAAGTTGTCGGAGATTCCAACTTGGTCGTATCACAAGCAAATGGAGAATGGAAAGTTAAGGATGAGAAAATGAAGCCGTATCATCAGCAACTCGACGAGCTTATCCCGAACTTTCAAAAGGTGACCTTCACACACGTACCGAGGATGAAGAATCGCTTCGCAGACGCACTGGCTATTTTAGCATCCATGCTGGAACTTCCAATCGGGGTAAAGCTAAGACCTGTCATGATTGAGCAGAGGGGGAAACACGTGTACGACTATGTCATGAATATCGACGAACCAGACGATGGCCTCCCTTGGTTCCATGATATTTGGAATTTCGTCGAGAAGGGGGAATTTCCTGCGGATTCAACTAAGAAGGATCGGATCGCCTTGCAGCGGCTCGCATCTCAATACATCATCTGCGGTGGGAAATTGTACCGGCGATCTCCGTGCGGAGTTCACAAGTTGTGTGTTCACGATGGCGAGTCGAGGGCAGTAATGGAAGAGGTTCATGAAGGTGTTTGTGGGCCCCACATGAACGAAATGATGCTAGCGAAGAAGGTTCTGAGGTTGGGATACTATTGGTCAACCATGGAAACAGATTGCATCGAGTATGTGCGCCGATGTCATAAGTGCCAGACTCATGCCAATCTTATCCATGTCCCACCCTCGGAATTACACTCAATGGCGACACCATGGCCATTCTCCGCCTGGGGCATCGATGTTATTGGAAAGATCACTCCCGCGGCTTCCAATGGTCACAGGTTCATTCTGGTAGCAGTGGATTACTTCACCAAGTGGGTCGAGGCAGCCTCGTATAAGACATTGACGGCCGTTCAAGTGGCTCATTTTATCAGGCAAAACATCATTTATCGGTATGGGGTCCCTCAAGCCTTCGTGTCTGATAATGGCGTTCACTTCAAGGGAAAGGTTTTGGAACTCTTCGACGAGTTCAAGATTCAAGTGCATCATTCAACCACCTATCGGCCACAAACAAATGGGGCAGTGGAGGCAGCAAACAAGACGATCAAGACAATCCTCGAAAGGACTACTCAGTCAGCTAGGAATTGGCATGAACAATTACCACTAGCTTTGTGGGGATACCGGACGTCTATTCGTACACCGATGGGGGCAACACCCTATTCTTTGGTGTACGGTATGGAAGCCGTTCTCCCTATCGAGCTAGAAGTTCCATCGCTGAGGGTCATGGCTGAGAGCGGAGTGAACGAGGCTGAATGGATCAGTGGGAGATTTGAAGAACTCATGTTATTCGACGAAAGAAGGCTACGGGCGTTGTACCACATTCAGGGTTACCAGCGAAGGATCGCCCGGGCGTTCAACAAGAAAGTGAAGTCGAGAGACCTGCAAGAGGGGGACATGGTAGTTAAGGAAATTCGTGCACCGGTGTTTGATCTACGAGGAAAGTTCCGACCTAAATGGGCAGGGCCATACATCATCAAGACCATTCTCTCTGGAGGAGCGGCCTCAATCATCGACCTCGACGGCAACGAGTTCTCTAACCTTGTCAATTTGGATCAGCTTAAACGGTATTACCCCTGAGAGAGCTGCTGGGCCGAAAACCGCAAGGGCGGGCGGTCCCAGGCAGAATTTAGAGCAAGCCTGCTAGGTCGAAAACCCGGAAGGGCGGCTTAGGCAAAAGTTAAGGCAAAAGTCGAAAGAGAGCTCGCTAGGCCGAAAACCCGAAAGGGCGGCTCTAGGCAAAAGTTAGAGCGCAAAAGGAGAGCGTTAATACCCGAGCGAACCCTAGCCCGAACTACGTATGGGCCTGATTCCCTTTCATGAGGGATACGTAGGCAATCTCACGCTGAGGTTCGGTCCTAAATATCTCTAAAATCAAAATCCAAATTGACAAATCAGAACGTTTTCTCAGAGGCGCATGCGATTAACCAACCAAAAGGGGGAAACCCTTAATCAGCCGATTTTATTCAAATTATCTCTTTATTACAAGCTGAGCATGAAAACGAAAAATGCACATTTTAACACACTCCTTTTATTTCAAAAACGGCAAAGTAAGCGGTCAACCCATCCTTGCTTCCACATCTCTCCTCAGCCATTTGCGATACCTTCCGGTCGTAGCAATAGAGAAAAGTGAATCACTTGGCTCAGTCCTGCGAGCCTCCCACGATCGAACATAATTCCGAAGGCCCGGAATGGTGAAGGGAGGGAGACGAAGCACTTCGGGACCCGGCGGCGGCACTTCTTGATTAAGTCCAAACTGACGGAGGATGCGGAAGGATGAATAGAAGGAGAAGCCTGTCAAGCCAGCCACGAGCACATGCGTCGAACCCATGTTACTAGTAGTCATGGCAGGGAGCCTCAGCCAATGGCACCGCCAAACGATGTCATCTTCCTCGGCAGAAGCAAAGAAATCAGCCCAGTCATCCTCGTTGCTGTACATCGCTAGAAAAGGGCGGTTCCGTCCACTTGCATGATACCACCAGTCATTCGCCAGAGGTGTCAGCAGACTTAACTTGTCACAAAGCCACATCTACCAAAAAAGAGAGAAAACAAGTAAGGAGCCAGATACAGCCTGAGCCGAGCGTTGAGGTAAAATGAATGAGAGAAATAGAAAAAGGAGAGCTGAGTGAGGTCCCTAACCTGCAGCAACAGTGGGCTACCACCGAAGACCCTTGTGCGACCAGCATGGACAACATCTAGCCCCATCAAGGTCTCGGCAAGGACCAAGGGTGCCACATCCTTGCGAGCCTCGATTTGGGAAGCAACACCCACCAGTAAGGAACTGGGCTGACCAACGGACGGAACCAACAGGAAGGCCGCCAAGAGACAAATGCAACAGGCCGCCATTCGTCGGCCTTGGTATTCGAAGTCTGTCAAGTCCCCGGATGGACTGAATCTCTCGTACAGTTGCACGATGTTGATGGCATTGCCCCGAGTGAGAAACTCAGCGACATTTCCACTAACATCTAGCATAGCTTTCAGGATATTCTTCATACTCTCTCTAAGCATTGGGACAATGGGCTCCGTGGAGTCGTGACTTCCAAGGTAAGCATGGAATTCCTCGACGGTGGGGCATAGCTCTTGAGAACCGAAGCGAAAGACGTGCACTTCAGAATCCCAAAAGCGCACCGCCGCATGTAGCAAGACAGGACGGATTGCGATCTCCCGAAGATGCCTAAGAGCGTAAAGTCGGTGTCCTCGGAAGTTCAGCCAGTCGATGCCTTCGAGGCTGTCCAACCAGGGACGGAGCAAGGCTTGGTTTAGCAAGGCCATGAGAGGAATGGGTTTTTGGAAGGAAAAAGGTTTTTTTTGGGAGGAGAAGAATGGAATGAAATGTGAATGAATGGCCAAGACAGGAGCTCTCTATTTATAGAGGTCTGGAGAATGCAGTACTAACCCTCACTAGCCTTGGAACTCTTCAAGCTCAACATTTTCAAGACAACTTCAAAATTTCAAACTTTGGAAATTTGAAAAAAGGTTGGAAAAGCCCAAGTCCTGCTTTGGGAAGTTGTTTCTGCTGGGAAACAGATGGTGCAGAGTTACAAGACGTCTTGGAAGTGTGCATGCAGAAGAAGACGACATGGGAATAGCTAGTGAATGGCATTGGGAAACAACTTTGAACTGCCAGTGACAGAAGTCCCGAGCGCTCGGGAGTGAAGACCCAAGCGCTCGAGACCATTCCCAAGCACTCGAGAGTTCTACCATTTTATAGAGGGTTTTGATCCCAGTGTTCCAGCCCCAGCTCAGTGCCACAAATATGTCCAACTCAAATCAGGAGGTTCTCAACATGTTCCCAGGGGATACAGTGGTTTCCGTTACGTGTTTTCTTGCATATTTGTTCATGTTCTTTGAAAAATACCAAAATCCCCAAGACTTTCGTCCCTCGAGTACGTCAAATACCACGTTAAGCGTGTTTTATTGAACCCAACGATAAGTCGCAATGTGCATTATTGACTATGCGTCGATGTCATATTTTCGTTCCTACTTCGAGAGTATCGGTTGAAATTCGCGTGCTCTCTACTTTCTTGCAAGCTAGACGAACATATTTCATAAAATACAATTCTAAAAGGAAGTGCGAACAAATACCAAAGAGCGAAATGCAAGCTTTCATAAACAAATACGGTATTTACAATGAGTAAGGAAGGAAGTACGAAACCTGGGGCAAGCACCGCCCAATCCTAACTATCGGGGTATGCAGACCCAAACAAAATCAAGGCACGTAGGCCTAGAAGCTACAACTACCTCGGCGCTCGGGTCTATGTATGAGTAAGCTAGCAAAGCAAAAACCTAAGACTCAGACACGACGAGTCCCCCCTCCGCTGGTGGCCCTCGGGCTCTCTGCTGTCACTCTCGTCATTGTTGTCACCATCATCGTCTCTTGGAGAGCCAGGAGCAGTCTCTGAGTCCGTCGACCCTAACACGCGCGACTCAGAAAACTCCTCTGACCCCTCCTCTTCCTCCGACTTCCCCACACGAGCGAGTCTTTGCTGGAACACCGCCCTAGGGACTACCTCGAACTGTCCAGCCTCTGCAGCGGGCCGCGACACTTTCTGTGTCCCTTGGCCCCGTGTGCTAGCAGAAGCTGGAGAGCTCGCGACAGCCTGAGGTCGTGCCCTGGCTGAACATCGTGGCTGCACCTGCATATCACAAGCATGCAATCATCTTTATTTACATGTTTAAAATTCAGTTGATTCATTGAGGTACTATATGTGTGAGCACTCTCCATCCTCTCCAGTTTCTCCGCCGCCATAGATTTGGCACCCTTCATCCCCGGTTTTCTCCAGTTTCTCCGCCGCCATAGATTTGGCACCCTTCATCCCCGGTTTTCTCCAGGTCATCCGCCGCCATAGATTTGGCACCCTTCATCCCCGATTTTCTCCAGGTCACCCGCCGCCATAGATTTGGCACCCTTCATCCCCGGTTTTCTCCAGGTCATCCGCCGCCATAGATTTGGCACCCTTCTTTCCCGCCATAGATTTGGCACTCTTCTTCCCCGCCATAGATTTGGCACCCTTCTTTTCTGCCATCGATTTGGCACCACCTTCATACCCCGCCATAGATTTGGCACCGTCCTGAGGGACACATTTCCATCATTTACATGCATGTCCGCATGTCTGCATTTGCCCCAAAGAACTACGCTGGTCTGATCCCTGCAAAAAAGGGTACGTAAGCAGTCTGAAAAGACGCGACCGCATGCATCAAATGTTTGTGTCTTTACTTGCATTTGATTTTGAGTTGAGGATTTGATTTGGCTCGAATTGGGCTGTCTCAATCTTTGGACGGCACTCGTATCCATGCATGATGTCGAGCGTCGCCCAAAGAGGGGCAACTGTAGACACCCCAATTTGGACTCTTCAAAATTCCTTGATTTGTGGCCCGGAGGCTCCCCGATGATGACTTTGGGTTGAAACAAGCCTAGTATCGATCGGAACTTTGCTCCTTGAAAGATTTGAAAAGGGAATAAAAATGGTCAAAAGCATTTTCAAGCGCTTGGGAGAAGTCCCGAGCGCTCAAAACTGTTTTTCAAAAACCTCTGGCCTGGCTCACTCTCGAGCGCTCGAGAATGAAGACCCAAGCGCTCGAGAGTGATCCCGAGCGCTCGAGTCTTCTGTGCTGCCCAATGGATGGCAAGGCTCCCCACTATCCATGCAATCCATCATTGCAGCCACCTTAAGCCGGCTGAGGGTTGAGTCAACACTCAACCTCAGTCAGAGAGCACTAGGCCAGCAGATTTCCCCCATTTTTAAAATGTTTTATTCAAAACCATTTGATTTCAAAACTATAGGTTATTTTGCCTATAAATAGGAGGGTCTGGTTTCAGTAGAAGGGGCTACGAAATTTTCTCCTGAAGAACCCCCATCCTCTGCTCTCTTTCTCTCTCTTGCTAAAAGACCAAAAACTTCCAAACTCACCCTCCAAACTTTAAAGGTTTTAGAAATCACCAAGGAAAAGGGCAAGAAATCCAGAATACTCTTCTGATCTCTTGCACTCTTCTCTCTTCATCCACATTTCAAAGCTATTCCAAGGAGCAAAGTTCAAGTAAAAGGTAGAAACCTTTACCTTTGATCACAACTAAAGAGGCTGTTCTTCCCTTCTGAGGGGGGTCTCTCAGCCTGACCCAGTCTTCAATACTGGGTGCATGGTTGGGAGACCCTAGTGTAAAAACAAGAGCAATGGGGTACAAAAAAATGTTTTCATAAAACCCTTACTGGAAACACTCCCGAGCGCTCGAGAGTGCTCCTGAGCGCTCGGGACTGTTCCCAGTTTCATGCATGGTCTTTTGTCACACAGTAAGCTGGGAATGAGGTACACTCTAAAAAGAAGTGGTTTCATTTTGGCATGCATGCACAGAAAACTATTTTCCCCAAAACAGAAGCAATTATTACAAAGTTTTCATGTAAAGTAAGGTATTTCCAAAGTTAAAAGACGTTTTCCTCTTGGGAAATACCAAAATAAGGGTGTTTGCATGCCAAGTCAGTACCATTTCCTGTTTGAGGGCAAGCTGACATGCAGCTCACTCCCAAGCGCTCCGAACCAGTCCCAAGCGCTCGGGAGTGAATGCATGCCATTTTATCCCATTTTCCCAGTCTGCTGTGTTCTCTGGTTTCTGCATGCATAAGTGTGGCCTGTTGCTCTTTTAAATTTATAGATCTAGCCTTGTTGAGGCAGGGATGCATGATCTGTAAGATTGAGGGTTTATCCCAGTCTTTCAAGTCCTCTGCTGAGCCATTAGTGTACATATTAGCATTTCAATTTCTAGTTTTACATTATATTCTATCTGTGCTAACAAGTTTTGCAGGTTGAGAGTGTCAGAACTCCCAAGCGCTCGGGACCACTCCCGAGCGCTCGAGAGTTAATCCAGTAACAGTGTTGCATTTTCAGTCACCTTGCACATTTTGCATGACCATTTCACCCTCAACTGTACACATGCACCAGTATACACTTCCTACATGGTATTTCTGTGGATACTTGCTAGCTGGTTAAATGAAACAAAATCCCTTTTAAAAATCCCACAAACGTTTAGTAGAGACCGATCTCGAATCGGGCGAAGGGGGTGCCGTAAAACCCTTCCCCCCTCGTAACGTGGCTTCCGGACCCTCAAAATGATCTCTGGTTTTCAATTTCAAATCAATCATTTTCAAAACAAAAAGGTTTCTCGGGTGATTAACCACAAATCCGGGTGGCGACTCTTCAAAACGATTTTTCTTCAAAACGGGAAATATAATTTTTTCGGGCTGGTAGCCCACACTGTGGTTGCTTTCTTGGCTTACCTATTGTGCCTGCTTGAAAAGTAAAATACCTGCAAATCAGTACTTGGCTGTATAGGGTTAGGATTTGGGCTGAAAATCCCAACCCTTCTGCACAGAAAGAAATGTTACAACAAGAAATGTTTACAGGGTATGAGGAAGAACTTGAGGATGAAATGCAAGAAAATTCCTTAACCTGCGGGCTCCTGTCTTAGTTTGATAAGTTCTATGGCTTTCTAATACATGTAAGGTTTAGGTAGTCTCAAGGGTGCTCCGTTGTCAAAGGGCACCAATTCTTCCGTCGGCCCATTATAGGCGGCGATCGGGCAGTTTCCTTTTTGATATACCACTAGGTACAAGTGACTGTGGAGTTTGATGGAACCCCTAACATAGCCCGTGACATGCCGGGGTATTAGGTGAACTCAACGAGGTTGCCTGCTCAATGCATATGATAAATGAATCAAATAAAGCATGTATTAGTCCTATGTCGAACTTTCTGGGTTATGGCTCTCAAGTCCCCAGCAGAGTCGCCAAAAACTGTAGACACCTCTCTGGAGCGGGGTATCGCCATACAGATTGATCGTTGCTGTTTGTTTGGTTGTTTGCTACATAAACTAAGATCGTGGATGTTCCCATGGCTAGGAACATCGCCACACAATAGTGGTTATCATCGAAACAGAGTCACCACCTAGTTTAAGAAAACTAGGAAAAACAGATAGAGATTCTGGGAACGGGAGCCAAAGGTACAATGAGGGGAAGGTATTAGGCACCCCTCTCTGCCCAGTCGTGAGACTGGCCCATAGTTGTTCGACATATGATTAAAACATGCTTCATTCAACTCTAACACATAGTCTGTTTATTAGCCTTTAGCAGTGAATAAGGTGAGCCAAGACGATAAGTAAATCATGCATTGGAAAATGGAATAAAACAAACTGTCCCAGGGAGATGGATCCTGCGGCCGGTGAATAGATGTCACGGCCGAGGGATCCTTTTGGTTTGATGTATCGGCCGAGGGATTGATTCCCCAGCCGATGTTCTTCCTCACACCAGATCGGACGATTAGCAGATAATCAAAAAGCTACGATTAAGCATAAAAACAGATAATAAATCAAACCAGAGGCCCCTGGGCCTCACCACCTTGATCCCTCAGTAGCTTGATTGCTTCAAATTGAGGGTGATTGACTGATTGCTTCTTGAAACCCTAGGGTTAGGGTTTGAACTTCGGGGTTTGATCGTCGGATTAGTGGCTGCCTTCGGGAGGTTGGGGCTTTTGTAAAGGGGATATGAGAGCGTATTTCTGCAGAGTTTCATTGTGGATGGGGATGTGTTGGTCTCTCAATTTCGGAGCCGAAGCTCTCTTTATATAGGCACTAGGGATGACACAACTCAACCAATCAAAACGTATGGTAGGAATTGGAGTTGGAGAGTGAAACAAACTCTTCATGGTGATCCCTGAACGTGGCCCGAACGCATCAGAAAAAGGCTGCTAGGGTTTTGTGAACAGATCAAACGGATTGACAGAACGTTCAAGAATCTGGAAAATAGACAATCTGGCGGCCGAGCAAAGGATATGGCGGCCGAAGGAATGATATTGCGGCCGAAGGATAGATCTGGCGGCCGGCTAATCGATCTCTCAGGGAGTTTTTCAAGCAATAGGCTTCACGGGTGAAGAATTGAAGTTGGGGCCGTGTGATCAATGTCACGGCCGACAGATGGATTCTCCTGGGATACTGTACTTCTGTCTGAAAGGCTATTTGGCTCTGGATTGGGTCCTCTAAGTGGCTAAAAGTTCTTACCGAAAGTCCTAAGGTTCACAGGAAGTCAATCAGCAATCATTGTATCCATTTCATCATTGGGATGGTCCCCAAGGTGGGACTTGAAATAATTGTTAGGCCAAATTGGGGTGTCTACATTTCCTTTGACAAGTAATTGATTATATTGAGAAGAAGGCATCAAGGCATTAAGGGACTACTTCACCATGATCTAAGGAGACTACTTGTGTAGAGACTGAGATTATCTAACAACTCTTCAATATCTATATATAGGTGCCTATTTATTAATTTTTCAGAATCAGGGTTATCGTTTTCGGCATATAGAACACCAACTATCCATGGGAATCCACTTTGTACTGTGTCTCTTTATGTCTCTTATATCCTTTTTTAACCATGTCGATTAAAGATTATGGGCTGGCCTAACTGAACTGAAGGTTTATTTATATAGCTTTGGTATTGAGAAAATTTTTGTTGGGTTAAATACCGAGACACCCCTCGAACTATTCCCGTTTGTCTCGCTTACCCCCTAATAGAATTTTGCCTATGGCCAGACCCCCTGAGCAAAGTTTCCATTTGGAGGGGGTAACGCCGTTGGACGGAAGTAATGGAAAGACCAAATTGCCCTTACATATATATATTTCCACAGACCTTCATATCCTCATTTCAACACTTCATCTCCTCAACCCTAATCCTCCGACACCCAGAGGCGATCTCGACCAAACCACTCCATCCTGCCAAACTAAACCCTAATCTCGATCATCTCCATTCTCCCAAACCACACCCTAATCTCGATCGTCATCATCTCCATTCTCCCAAAGCAAACCCTAATCACGATCATCTGTATTCTATCCATTCTCCCATGTACCAAAATCTCAATCATCTCAATACACGAATCATGTAGCTATCATCCAGTATCGATGAATCACTTGAAGACGAAGAAGATTTGGTGGACGATTTAGGGTTTGAGCACAATTTTGAAGACAATACTCACAGCGCTAAAGTACATTCTGTCTCTCTCTCTCTCTCTCTCTCTCTCTCTCTCTCTCTCTCTCTGCGTTTATATAGTATATACTATATATGGTTATTATATACGGTTGTTGGGGTTTAAAAATTAGGGCTTTGCTTGGTCTCCATAGTGGTGGTCCATATTTTTGAATGGTTGTTAGGGTTTAAAAATTAGGGCTTTGAGGCTTTGTGCTTATCTGTCTCTCTCACTCTCCTCTGTTTGTCTCTCTCTGTATATGTACACATATTAGGGTCCCTACACATTAATTAGTGTTTGACCAGAAATTGATGCTGAAATGTTAACTTTTGTCTTTTGAATATATGTTAGTGGTCGACTTGTTTCCAAACAAGGGTCCAACAAATTTTGTTCTTTATTGTTCTTTACTACTATTGTTCTTTACCCCTTTTTGTGGTCCCCTGCACTCACTGACCCTTTTGTAATTGTTTAGTTATGCACATATGTTTACTTGTTCACATAAGTTGTTATGTCATTGTACAATTGCTTATTGATGTACACTTTTGTTGGACTTGTTTTGTTGTGTTTTGTTATTTATTTATAGGCCATAGGAGTTGTGACAAGATCAAGAGCTTCTGGAATTGGTACAACTAGTGCTGGTAGAGGAATCCAGGTTTCAACTGATGGAGGAGTAGTGGCCAGAGGTAGGGGAGTGACAGGTGGTGGTTCAATAGGTATGACAAGATCGAGGCAGGGGAGTGATAGATCATGGTAGAGGGATGCCAAGAGGGAGGGGAGTGATAGATGCTAGTAGAGGGATGACAAAAGGGAGTGGAGTACTAGGTGGTGGTAGAGGGATGGCACGAGGGAGGGGAATGGCTAGAGGTGGAAGATCAGGTTTTAGAAGAGGAGGTAAAATTTCACTGATACAACCTGCTTTTTGGTTTTTTCTTTAGAAAGTGTTGTGTAGTGATATCAGGTTTGTGGTGAAATATGTTGTAACAGGTGGTGCAACAAGTGATGGGAGAGGATTTGCAGGAGTTGGAAGGGGAATTGCAAGACGATGTATGAATTATACATTGCTATACATTTTACCCTTTTCTGTTTTACTTAAAAATGTTGTAACACTTGTGAATGTTGTCAACTGAACTGATGTTGGGAATTGAAATATTCTGTAGCAAGTGATAGAACAATTGGAGGTTCAAAAGGTGGTCCAACTGGTGGTTCAATAGGTCATGCAACAGGTGGTCCACTAGCACTTCAATAGGTGCTACAAGTAGTGGACCGATAGGTGATGCAACTACTGTATCGAAAGGTATATAGATTGTCAGTTACATTTGGATTAGGTGGATTACTCAGACTTAATTTCTACTTCAATTGAATAATTAGTCACTAAAATTGTAGCAGGTAGTGGAACAAAAACCATGTTTAAGCATGGGAAATTAATTACATGGAAGAGTGCAGCAGGTGGTGCATCTCAAAATGACTGGAAGATTGCCAGAATTGGAGATGGTGTTTTCTCATCTAAAGTCACCATGGGACCCACTAAGGGATTAACTCAATAGATGTATTAGGTTTTTTGTGATAATGCAATGGTTCATGTTGTCCACTGTATTGTTTTTTTGGATGTGGGCAATTGGCAAAAGGTGTATAGATGAAGGTACAAATGCCTTTGAAATGACTGTGTTTTGTCCACTGTTTTTGTTTTTTGGATGTGGACAAAATGTAGTCATTACTAAATTATGTTATAAATTTGGAACATGTATGACTTATGAATGACTTTATTATGAATTTGGAAGGGACCTTTCGGAAGGAACAAGGCAAGACATTTGGGTTTGTAATATAAGTAGGAGAATTTGAACTACTAGACAGTTTATGGTCTCCAAATGTAATGAATTAAGAGATGGTGTAGTCAATGTAATGGCTTATTGTGTGTTATTTGGGATTGTTTCTGTTTACAGGTTATTGCTTTGGCCAATTTTTTGCCTAGTTTTTCCCCCATTTTTTTGCGTAATCTTTGTCCTCATTTTTCCCAAGTTTAGATGGGTTTTTTTTTTCATATCTGCTGACTCGGTGCAAATTAACACCCATTAAAACCATATTACCATTTCAAGTACCATTACCAAGAGGAGTTACAAGTACCATACTTAGGTACATTTTACAAAAAGATGCAACACTATCCAAAACCAAATACTTAATAAACTACAAGTTAAGGTAATGCTAACATCTTGTTCTTCAACATTCCTTTACCCCCCAAACAAACAACAATCCCTATGCCAACTAAAAGTACCACCATTGCAGTCAACACATTCACTAGTTTTTTACCATACTCAACCTCCTCCTTCAACCTCTTCCTCAAGCTCACATTATTTGCTTCCACCTCTTCCACCTTCACCCTCAACTGCACATTATTTGCTTCCACTTCTTCCATCTTCACCCTCAAATCCTCCATCTCCAATTCATTCCAATCTTCCTTGTTCTTGTATTGTTCCATTTTCAGTGCAAAACCGTCCTCCATCTCCTTCAAATTTCTATTCATGCAATTCATCTTCATTAGAAACCATTCCTCCCTCTCTTTCAGCTCTGCAATTTTGGCCCTCAAATCAACATTTTCCTTTTGCAAATCATCGTTCTTCTTCACCATCCAGTTCCTAAAATCCTTCCCTCTCTCACATGTGGGCGGGTCAACCCAATCAAAGAACTTACAAGCTTCATCATCCTAAAAATAAAAAAATTACATTTTTATCCAATAAATTAAATACGAGTCAAAAAAATGATAACAGAAATGAAAATATCATAAAAATTAAGTAAAATACAAGTCTAAAAACCAAACACAAGTATTTATATCCCTTGATACATAAAAATTTACGGGTTAAAGGTTATGAGAAAGTAGAAATAGGGAGGAATATATAGTCAGTCACCCTAAAAACCCAAAATAAAAAAAAATTAAATCTAAATTTATTAGGAAAAATTCAAATTTAAATCTAAATCTGTTGGGTACGAATCAAATGGGAAACAAAATTAGAGGGAGTTGAGACTGATTTTAAATATACTGACCTTCTTGTAGTTCACACATCCTAGGAATCTCCTACCCACATTTGGTTCGGCTAGGGCTGTTCTTAGTGGAGCCCTAACTCCACAACCACACAGAACATTGCATTCTAGTTTGCTTCGTGAGTTAGGGGTGCTTGAACTTGATGCAGACATTGGGGAAGAGAGAGTGAGGGGGAGATGAGGGCGGGGGACGTGCTTGAGGTGTGCGGTGGTGGTGTTGTGGTGTTGGCACTGAGTGGGTGGTGGGTGTGGTGGGGTGTTGGAGCTGGGTGGGTGGGTGGTGGGGAGGTGAATAGAGGGTGAGAGGTTGAAATTAGGGTCCACGTTTAGGAAATAGATATAATAGGAATAGGTATGGGAGGGCAAAATTAGAACATTTTCTCACATTTCGAAAAAACTAGGGCAAATTTCTAACAGTTTTGGATAGAAACCTGACGGAAGGGGTCTATGGGACAAAAATACTTTTCTCAGGCGTCTGTCCGTAGGCGAAATTCTATTAGGGGGTGAGCGAGACAAACGGGAATAGTTCAAGGGGTGTCTCGGTATTTAACCCAATTTTGTTTCAGAGAAAAAGAGTCAGTTCATCAAAACCCTAATGGGAATACGGTAAGTCAAATCGAGTTCTATGGTTCGAGAATCATCTTTACATTGTTGATTCGATGTACAATTCTATTGAAGTAGGGCCTACAAAAACGCAATCATCTCTATTATCAGATTATGCAATGTTGTTGTTCTATTAGGGCTTTAAACTTTAAAAAAAAAAAAAAACCACTACAAATCCTCTTGCTAACAATTCGGCTTCTGTTTGACTCTTCTTTTAAATTTTTCAGGTTCTCTTTTACTTTCAACTTTAAATCACAGAACAGAAAGGTAGTTTTATTTCGTCTGGTTTGTTTATCTGTTGAAGGAATATTCTTTGTTTCTTTTTGCGTATGTATTAGTTTGCACCCTCAACAAATCTTCTAATGGACAAACCTGAGCTATGGCTACCGGTAGAAACTGAAGTCTTGGCCAATTCCTGCTTCATGCTACTATTTATCGTGTTATTAAATTAGCTAATTTTACAATCATTGCATGTAAGAATAACTTTGATAAAAACCACTTTAGATAGGCGAAGCACTTTTAGTTCTGCAAACTGGTATACTCGTTCCGAACTACTTTAGGTTGATTTGAACTAATAAACGGAAAATGTAATTGCTTATGGTGTTTCTCTTTGGTTGTATATATTGAACACTAAAAATAAAATGCATTCAACATGATTTTAAAAGACACAACTAGAACGATGATGAAAGAGTATAGAAATCATTCAGCTTTTGCCGTCGTTATGTTTCTTGTAATGACCCTGATTTTTGGTAAATAAAAATTTTGTTAAAAATTTGAATTTTAAAATTTCTTTTTAATAATCCGTCATAATTAGATTTTCTTCACTCCGAGCAATCTAGTCATTTTCTAAAGACAAGTGTCTAGCATATTCTTCTAGTCATTAGGAAGAAGTCTTAGAATTACATTTCTTGGCTAGAAATCCTACTTGGCAAGTCTAGTTAGATTCCAACCGATCTTTGAGAAACCTAACTACCAATTCACCTAGTTACTTTCTCCTAACCCTAATGAAACCTTTTGGACTTAGATTATTATTATTATTAGATACATATACATACACATATATATATATATATATACTTGTCATCCTTGACCTTTACCCATTGGACGATAAAAGTTAAGGAAATCTTTATCCATTGGGCAATAGAAAAACCTAGATTTCTACCAAAGTACTTTACTAGATTTGTTAAAGGTACATATATATATTTATATATGGTCATATATACACATGTCTAAAGTACATATATATTATTCAAAGTATATATTACTTTGCTTCTTTAACCATTGGTCAATAAAAGTTAGGAGAAATATTACCCATTGGATAAAAGTTAGTCTTTCAACAAGTACTAGGATTTATTCATTTAATCAAATCCTAGATTTCCCATGTGATGATAGATAGATATATATATATACACACACCCTAGATTTTGTACCTAGATTTTCAAAGTACTTTGATATTATAAAACTATAAGGACATGTGCCAATTAGGACTAGTTTAATAGGGAATTTTGACCTAGAATCTATCTAGATCACAAAGTGCACAATAGTATATATATATATATATATATATATATATATACATACAAAAGTACACATGTGCATATTAGATTATTCAAATAGAAAATCTATATTGAAAATCTTAATAGATTATATAGTAGTACTTATATATATACACTTATATATACTTGGACATAAGTACATATATATATACACTTCCAAGGTACAAGAGAGAGAGAGAGAGAGAGTGGCCGAGAGAGAGAGAGATATGGGAGAGATTTGATTTTCTTACACAAAATCATTCCAAACCAAATCCAAGTACCAAATCTAGGCTTTCTTTGCATACAAGCAAGATCTTCTAGTACAAGACTAGACTTTACCCATTGAACAATAATTGTTAGGGAAAAATTTATCCCTTGGATAATAAGCCAAGTTTTTGCTATAAATAGCACCTCATTCTTGCCATTCAACTCACACCTCCCATACTTCAACTTCTCTCTCTAGAAAGCTTGTGTTTTGTTCTTGTTCTTTCTTGTTCTTAGTGTTCTTGAGTTCTTCAAGAAACTCATCCAAGACCGCCACTAGACCGCCACTCAACCACCCTCTCGATCCAAAAGTTTTAGTAGTATTAGTCAAGATCTAGTTTCAAGAGAAACCTTTCTCTTTCGAAACTACCGGAAGCTTACCGTAGGAATTACTCCGTCCAATAGCCGAGTTACCTCCCGTAGCCGACCTACCGCCAAGAAGAACGGTAGATTTTTCCTATACTTTCCAACCCTAAATATAACGTATACGTATTGTATAATCATGTTGAATAATCGACCTTTACTACATGGAAACCTTTCTCTTTCGAAACTACCGGAAGCTTACCGTAGGAAGTTACTCCGTCCAATAGCCGAGTTATCTCCCGTAGCCGACCTACCGCCAAGAAGAACGGTAGATTTTTCCTATACATTCCAACCCTAAATATAACGTATACGTATTGTATAATCATGTTGAATAATCGACCTTTACTACAATAAACATGTGTTGTTTTGAACTTCTCGAAAAGGAAAGAACGGATTTTTGAAAGATAAGAATTTGACGCTTGATTAGAAGTATTCGTATTTTGATCTTAAGGATGGTTATGAGCATGTATACATGATTACTTGCCTTACTTGTTCGATGTGTGATAAAACGTAAGTGGTTTTCCACTCCAAAGGCGTCCGTACATGTGGCGTTATGCTTAAGTGTGATTTGAGCATGATTATGTGATAATGTGAGCATGCTAACTAATATAAAGTTGAATGATCTTGCTAGTTTAGTTTCAAGATTACAATGAATGATTTATGTGTACGTACGTGAAAAGTCCTACCGCGGAGTCGATGCATGTAACGAGACACGGAAATTGAGAAAAATAGAAACATGACGCCTAGGGTGTGGTTAATGAAAAGGTGTGTTTTGGAAAAAGGAAAGTGTTTGAAAATCGCAATGTGGCCGGATATTGTGGGAACGACGTGTTTGAAAAAAGAGAAATGTTTTTGGAAACCGCAATGTGGCCGGACGTGGTAACCCATTGTGTGGTGTGTGTTTTGTGTGTGTTCCAATGGGAATCCGTAGCGGCGGAACCATTGTGAGGATGTGTGTGTTCCAATGGGAATCCGGAGCGGCGGAACCATTGTGAGGTTGTGTTTGTTCCAATGGGAATCCGGAGCAGCGGAACCATGGTGAGGTTGTGTGTGTTGTGTTCCAATGGGAATCCGGAGTGGCGAAACCATTGTGAGGTTGTGTGTGTTCCAATGGAATCTGGAACAGCGGAACCATTGTGAGATTTGTGGCTTGGTTATCTGTGGAAAGGAGCCAATGCTATTGTGTGCCAATGGGAACCCGGTGCGGCGGAACCATTGTGAGGATACTCAGGAACCCGGAACGGCGGAACCGAGGTTGGGTGTGTTAAATGTGATTTTCAAAATGTTGATTTGGAAATGAAAAGTGAAATGGTGACACGGTCTACGAAACGCTGCGTAGGAGAAACTCTGATGACACAGACACTTACGCTAGTCGAGTAATGAATGTGCATGTGTTATTGTACATCTCTAAATGTGAAGTTATTGAATGCACATGTGTTAGTTTGGTTACTATCGTGGCTTATTGACTTGCTACTTGTAAGATATGGGTTAGTGGGTATAGGTGTACTCTGCTGAGCTCTTGTAGCTCATAGTGTTACCTTTGGTGACCCTGACATATTATACTGGTGGCGACGCTGGTATAATGTGTCAGCCTTTGTAGATGATCAAGATGAACAGTACACCTTGGAGGCTTTTGGAGCTAAGGAGCTGGCTAGGATGGAGGAGCAGGCGGAGCTGTAGTTAGGAACCCTAGAAACCCTTCAATTGTGTAAATATTGAACTCTTGTGGGAGTTTTGTTGAAATAACAAGCCAGACTCCATTTGGTTTTATCAATAAAATGTCTATTTAACATTCCCAAAAATCAGGAGCGTTACATTTCTGGACTAGCAAATTCAATTTTCGTTCGTATATAATAAATGAAAGATACCATTGACAGAGTCAAGATTTGGTTTTATAATTGGTAATACTCCCTACAACTACTGAAAAGAAAAATTAACAATTGACATTATCTTCACCTGCTTATTAATTCTTTCTTGCAAATTTATTAGTGTTGTTCCTCAATAGTTTTCCTCCATATTTGTTTGTTCTAATTTTTCCTTCCTTTGGACCTCTCAAATGAAATTTTATCATTTGTTATCTTTGCTTGATCATGATTGGGGGCAGGATCATCATCATAATAATCAAGATGTAGACGAGAAATTGAGAATCATTCAAGGATACGGAATGAGCCATTGAATGGATGTGGATCGCGAAAAGCTAACACCTTTGTTAGGTACGAGAATATGGCTATAGATACTAATTATGCAGATACACTGCATTAGATTCTTGATGCTAGCATTTTGAAACAATATGTTAGAGGTACTGGATTTAAAATGATCAGCCAAGTCTAATAAGATCTAGGAACTACAGCTAGATGGGCATACTGGAGATCCAAATCATTCCCATGTTTGTTAATAAGATAATTAACTTCTTGAAGTCTCAAGGGCAGCTATTTTTTCAGCAAATCCAGTATTTATGTGCCTCTTTTTGTAAATGTCTCTTTTGTTCTACTTAGCCTTCATGTTAGGGCTCTTATTGCTCTATTGGCATCTCACTGGTACATTTTGATAGAGATATCATACCATCGATGACAATCTTAAAGATTTATGTGCCTCTCTGTTTGCTCTCATTCTTTTGTTGCTATGCTACTAATTATTTTGTTTGCTTTTGGTTGTGAGAATCAGCGGAAAATAAATGAAGAGCAAAACTTGGAAAAGATTGAATGAGACGAGACAAGACAAATAAAATAAGAACTTGAGGACAACTTGTTTGCACATACAAGGTAAATTGATGGGTAAGCAATTTTACTTTATTTTTGCCTACTATCTTCCTTAGCCATCAAATTGGGACGACGTACAGTTGAATTACACTTTTGGATATGCTGTATTTATAGTTTGAGACAACACTAGCTTTATTTTGGTATATTGCAGGTCCATGTGTCACTAATCACCTACACAAATTGGGCCTCTCTTTATGCTTAATCAATGTGCAGGTCCCAAAGTTGTATAGAATGTAGAAAGTTAAGGCTATCTAGATATATGCAGGGAAGTTTGATTGGGTTTTGTGTTTAAGCTACTCCCTCCATTTCAATTTAAGTGTCCCTTTTTAGGAATCCAACTATTTAAGAAAGTTCAATCATTACCTTGATAGGTTTTTAAGTTTCCTATTTTGCCCATCGGTAGTTTTCAATTCTGTATGTTTGACCTTTAAATTGGCTGAGCATTTCCCCACACAAATCCCAAGGAAAAGTTAAGTTTTGTCACAGTTTCTTATTGATAGCCCCCTCCAATAGAGTAGATTGAATTTGACTGGGAATCTTTCCCTAAGATGGGTGCCAACCAAATGGAGACAAAAATAAGCGGGCTTTTTCAAAATTTAAAATAAGAAAGGGTAAAATGGGAAATTTTAGGCTTTTTTGTGTTGACTTTTCAAATTGTACTCTCATTTTGGAACACCCAAAAAAGGAAAGATAGACCATCAAAATGAAATGGAAGGAGTATATAGATATATGCAACAAAGTTTATTGATTTTTGTTGTACTTCATGATCTCCGTAATTATCAAAGAACACAATTGGGTGGACATTGTACTATTACGGTGATACGGGAAAAGAGGATGGTATGAGGTGAAACAAATGATAACTTTCTATGTATGTCTTGCTTCATGTTCTAATAACGAGTACTAAGTTGGTGCTAATTACCATCCAGTGAAACTATTATGACACTTCATTGTTGTGCCCTTGTGATCTTTTCTTTTTCTTTTTTTTTGCCTTTATGGCCCTATGTCGTCTTGATTTTGGTTGCTATATAACTCAGATGATGTAAATATATATTGTCTTTATCATTGTGCTGTATAGATTGTGTCATTGTGCTTAATAGTTTTCCTGGTATACTGTAGCATTGACATTCTTAACCTTAGCACTCAGTACCATACTAGCATGTGTGGTGTCCAATTCTAAGTTCATGAGCTATCTCAATCCGCTCTCAATATTTTTTGTTGGATAATTTGTACTGTCTTAGCAATTTTATTCCATATATGTGTTGGTTGACTTGAACCTATGAACTTGTTATTTGTTGGTAGCATTGACGTTGTTAACCTCTAAGTTGAGAAATTGATGACTAATTGCTTGACTTGAATGTTTATTTTCTTGCAGCTACAGACTGATGAGGCCTACACTTGGAATCAATAATTTATTAATTATTGATTGTGTTTGGTGTCAAAGCTTGGGGTTGCATCCCAGGTGAACAAGATAGCACATTGCTAGAAAGTGAGCTTCAAGAGATCGACACTTTGACATTCATCAAATTAGTATATTGTTGTTTAGAGTGATTAGTGTCGGTACTAAATTACCAATATTTTTCAGCTATGTAGACTACTTGCAAAACAAATTCTACTATTACAAACCCAATACTCCAAACAAAACAATACCAGGCATGAAACACCTCATTCCAATACCAGGCATAAGACATCTCGTGCTAGCAAACGTGCCGCTCACCTAGTATCATAAACAAGAGACCACTCAAATCATTACCAGATAATAGGTGTGCATCGAAAAATGGAGTGTACAATAGGATTCTCCGTACAAGCTAAGAGTTGAGACAAATTCTTCAACAGTACACAATTAAAGCAAAAAAAAATAAAAATGAATTCCTGTAGGACAAGCTGAAAAGTTGCATTTATCTCATCAGCATGTCACACGGGAAAAATTCAAAAAAACCCCTGAACTTTGAACTCAATGTCAAATAGGCACCTGAACTTAAATAAACTCCAATTGAACACCTGAACTTTCACTCCGTTATTCAATTTACCCCCTGCCGTCTCAATCCGTGACTTGCCGTTAACGGCAAAGGCACAGTAGCCCTACCACACACCAAAACGGCAACGTTTTGGTTAAATAAAAAATACTTACCACCGGTTTGCAATCCTATGAAGCAGAAACGTGATTATGAGAGCCTTAGAGACAAAATTTGATTATGTCTCTTTAGAATAATATGATCAGAATAATAAGATCTTCATACCCGTTCAAACGGATTAAAAATTGGAGCACTTAATTTTTTAACCATATTTTTTAATATATAAACGGTCTCAAAAAAAATTAAGTGCTCAAATTTTCAAAAAGAATTTTAAAAAAAATTCCCCCTACTTCCAACATTTCTCTCTCTATCTCTCTCCACTTATTACCCGGCTCCGGGGGCTCTGCTGCCCCAAAGGCACATCAGCTCCTACCCACACACCAAAATGGCAACGTTTTGGTTAAATAAAAAATTCATACCACCAGTTTGCAATCCTATGGAGCAGAAACGTGATTATGAGAGCCTTAGAGACAAAATTTGATTATGTCTCTTTAGAATAATATGATCAGAATAATAAGATCTTCACACCCGTTCAAACGGATTAAAAATTGAAGCACTTAATTTTTTAATCATATTTTTTAATATATAAACGGTCATAAAAAATTAAGTGCTCAAATTTTCACTCCGTTTTGAATCAGTACAAAGATATTTAAGTGCTCATAAAAAATTAAGTGCTCAGAAAATTAAGTGCTCATAATCACATTTCTGCTCCATAAGGTCCTAAATAAAGAACACATACTTAATATGAGAGCCTTAGAGATAAAAATGAATTACAACCCTTTAGAATAATATGATAAGAATAAAAAGATCTTTGCACCGATTCGAACGGAGTGAAAATTTGAGCACT
This sequence comes from Rhododendron henanense subsp. lingbaoense, assembly GCA_020567845.1. Lineage (NCBI taxonomy): Eukaryota > Viridiplantae > Streptophyta > Magnoliopsida > Ericales > Ericaceae > Rhododendron > Rhododendron henanense. The sequence continues at coordinate 41,398,786 of CM036313.1, read as the reverse complement.
TAATTTTTTGAGACCGTTTATATATTAAAAAATATGGTTAAAAAATTAAGTGCTCCAATTTTTAATCCGTTTGAACGGGTGTGAAGATTTTATTATTCTGATCATATTATTCTAAAGAGACATAATCAAATTTTGTCTCTAAGGCTCTCATAATCACGTTTCTGCTTCATAGGATTGCAAACTGGTGGTAAGTATTTTTTATTTAACCAAAACGTTGCCGTTTTGGTGTGTGGTAGGGCTACTGTGCCTTTGCCGTTAACGGCAAGTCACGGATTGAGACGGCAGGGGATAAATTGAATAACGGAGTGAAAGTTCAGGTGTTCAATTGAAGTTTATTTAAGTTCAGGTGCCTATTTGACATTGAGTTCAAAGTTCAGGGGTTTTTTTGAATTTTCCCCATGTCACACACAAAATTTTATTATGGGAGTCGATATGAGCCTGCAGGAGCACGAAATTGTGACAAAAAAGAGGATTAGCACACCTTAGAGCATCTCCAATGGACCCTATAAAGCACTCAATAGTGTGAATAGCTAAAATTTTAACTAGTGAATGTGCAAAAACAAGTTACAATGGACTAGATAAGTTAGGTCATTAGCCTATCACTCAATAACTCACTCTCTAGATTTGGCCACCTATTTATGCACTCACTAAATTTTGTGGGCCCAATTTTTAGAATAAAAAAACAGTTTTTCATTTTTTTTGGAATAAATGAGATTTCGAAAAGTTGTTGCATCAAAACAACAACCTTTTTGACCAGAAACAAAAAGACGTTGGGAGGGATATTTGGGATAGGATGTGAGGTTTTTAAAAAGAATTTGTTGCCACAAAACAGTCCTCTGTATGGAAACAAAATTGACATTGAGGGATTTTTCAAATTGAAATGGAATGGTACTCTTTGCTTATTTAAAGACTTCATTTGGTCTTTGTGTCTCACATTTCAATGATTGGGACCGTTTATAATTTTTAATTCACTAAGAGCATCAAGTATGCCACAAATCAGTTTGATCAATTATCATTTGATATGATTTCGAAACAGATTTATATTGCAAAAATTCTAGAAAGGAGTTTTGTTCCAGTGTTACAATTTTATATTTTGCAAGATAATGTGTTCCAAATATGTTCCAAAAATATATCTAATGATGTCCAATAAACTTGATTTTTGGCAAACTTCATGTTCTCAACAAGCAAAACAAAATGAACTGTATCAATCAATGACATGAGATTGTAAAAAAATTTTACGGGCCGAGAATGGAAAGAGTGTTCTCTCCAATGATTGGAGATGATTGGAGAGGAGCTGGACTCCTACGACCTGAGGATCTGATATGCAGTTCAACAGTTCCTCTAAGGCTGTGTGTGAATGGTGAGCTGCAGCATTTTATCAAGGAAATAGTAACGACAAGGGAATAATGAAATGAATAAGTTCCATTCATTCGTCAGTTTTCCTTTCCCTTTATAAATCGCTCCACACATGCATTGACACCCAGAAAAATCTACGATACTCTCACAGTAAAAATTGTTACTCTCTCTTCAATATCAAGCTAGACAATGGTGTGCTTTATGGCTTGCTATAGGGTATAGCTATAGGTTATCGCACGAAGTTTATATTTTCCTTCTCTGATTGTGAGGTAAAATTAAAATACATGCTACAGTAATCCACAGCTATACCATGTGGCATATTTGACAAAGGGTTTAGCTATATATTGCTAATATTTAGCAAGGCTATCTGTTCCTACCTCTCCCATGAAAGGACCCACTTATAGCAGATCGATTTGGTACTGTGAGAGAAACTAGAAGAAATAACGTTGGCACCTTTGGAGACACCATTCATTGTTCCCATACAGTAATATCTATTAGTAATCCAATAGCACTGGTCATTCAGGTATTGAGGCATTGGAACTGCTCTAAAACATAAGATAAAAGGGGATTAATTAGACGAAACTTGCCAGAGTGTATTTGGTTGTTAGTAATTAAAGCTTCAAGCTATATCTCAAGACCTGCATCGCTTGTTTTGAAAGCATTAGCCGTCATCCCAAGATCAACGGACACAAATGGGTGAGTCTCGACATGGTTGTGCAAATGGATATCAAACAGCATGTTTGCTTTCAAATTCCCAAGGTAATCCAGATATGAAGCATAATGGCTGCCATGATAACAGAAAAGTGTTCACATCAAAATACGAAGTAGAAAGATGGTAGTTCCAAGAACAGGCAATTAGCACCCAATAAAAATGAGGCGAAAGGACATAAACACCCCCTCAACTATTACTTTGTCCCAAAAAGACCTCGTCACATTTAAAATCGCCCATACAGACCACCTCAACTACTCCCCGTTACCCAAGTGACACCTTCCGTCTCATAACCATTTGTGATGAACCCCCTCAACCATAAATCAAATGAAAATACCCTTGTTTTATTAGATACAGGAATTACATACATACACCCCCTCTAACCCTTCTCTTTCTCCCCCTCTACAAACAGCCTTCAATCAAAACCCAAAACCAGCAAACAGACCTGAAACTTTTGAGCTTTATTTAAAAATACTCCCAACCAAAGATACCCATTTCATCTAATACTGAAATTTTAGTTCATATCTAACAGATTCATAAACACTACGAACAAATTCGACACTCACTTATGAATTGCATCCCACAAATCAGTCACGGTAGTGTGGGCAGCATGCCCCAGATTGGGGTGTCTATAGGTAGCCTAATAAACAAACCCAACTTCAAAATGACACTTGCAATTCAAAAGGTTGCAAACAAGTATGCATGCTGGTTTATGTATAGATCAATTGAAAAAATAAAACAAGCCCAGTTTTCTAAAAATTTCAGCAAAATAGATCCAGAAATGAAGTGAAAAGAAGCCCAAAGATCAACGGCTTACCAGTTCAACAGACGAGCGAAAACAATATAAATGTGAGGGGGGCTCCATGGAACAAAGTGATAGTTGAGGGGGTGTTTATGTACTTTCGCCTAATATAAAAAGAGTATTTTAGTCATTTCCTCCATTCCATTAACGCAGTTAGCATTTTTTTCATTTTCAGTAGTAGAAGGGGTCTTCGCGTTTTATCTTGTTCTTGCCTCATTTTTAGGCGAAAGTACATAAACATCCCCTCACATTTAAAATCGCCCGTACAAGATAAATCAAAATGCCACCAACCTAGTCACATGGACATGTTCAAAAAAACACACACATAGCAAGTTACCTTGAATAAAAATTGTGAATAAGCTCCCTAAGTTCAGGGACTAACTCTAAGAAATTTCGGACATTGAGATTGTGTCTGACTTTGTTCTGCCAAATAAATGAAATAATCAGGAACATAACTGCACACTATGATATTACATAGGAACTATTCAATATTAATAGACATGGTATAGTTGCCTTCAGCTCTGTTCTGTCAAAACTTGCAAGCCCAAGAAGCCCACCATATGTTGCAGTGTCTTAGAGTGCAACCACTTCTGAGTATTTGTTCCCCAATTCGTGACCTGTCTCCACGAACTGCAAGTATGACAAACACATTAAATGTCACAAATCCAAACGAAAAGACAAGTTGAATTAAAAGGCAACAGTAAATGATCAATCAATCAGTAGCGGCAGGGACCATGTTCCAGGGACCATGTTCCATGATTTCAAACATATAACTAAGGAATGATTTACTACTACTTCATACAATGAGAACTAAACGACAAGGCAAGGACCATAGACTCAGAAGACAGATTTGATAAACCAAGAGCAGTTTGGGACTCAGGTAAATTTAAACCAGCAAGTTATTGGAACTTCAGGCTACTTCAAACTGAAGTTGAGCCATGCTACAAATGATAGGCAATCACAAACGTGCTTTATTTCGAGAGGCAAGCACCCAAGCCAAGCTCAAAATCATAGCTGTAATTGACACGGATAAGAAGTGCCACTTTCAATTTCCATCTATGCATCACTTAGGACTCTGAACAACATTCCCCCCCACCCATCGTACTACTCCGAGAGGTCTGGTGGTTCTAGCAGAAAGGACATCCAAAAGCAACTATATAACAGTCTCTCAAGTCTTAACAGCATGCACACACAACTATATTTCAAATTCGAATCTGAAGCATGCCCACAGTTTCTACAGACGAGTTCAACGATTCCAGTTTCTACAGACGAGTTCAACGATTCCAGTTTCTCAGACCATGATCCAATTTAACCTCCAGCGTCATTTAACTCTCTTGCAAGCTACAAGTAACAAACAATGATAAAGCTATAAAGGTTGTGCTATAAATTGCAATAATGACCATTCAGATTGTTTATGCAATTTACAACTTTAGGCAAGGGAGCTAGAAAATCAGTTTATCAATGGCTATAACGAAAGGACCTTCTTTTGTTAAGCAAGCAGATGGTTATTCTCAGTGATTAAAAAGTGTGAGGCAAAGGTGAGGCGACAAAGCCCGTAAAAGACGAGGCAACAAGACGCGAGGTGAGCATTTAAAAAAAAAGAAGATATACTACATAAATGACCAATATTCACTCCTTAACATCACCATATCGCATAATAACCAACAATCCAACATATCATTCTGTTAGAGGGCAAGTGGCAAGCCACTTAATCTTTCATATATTAACATACAAGTATATGTATTACTGTTGGTGGGCAAGCCACTTGATATACACGGTTTGTTTCAAATGAGGGGGTCCTCATTTTAGTTAAAATGCGAACCCCCCCTTTCCCGATCGAATTTTGATGATCCGAGCCGCTCAATGTGTTTAGAACGTGATTTTAAGGGTACCTACGAGAAATCAGCAAAAAAAAATGACTAGGAAGGGATTCATCCGAACAGTTCTGAACAGTTTTTTATTGAACGGTTCAAATAAAAATTGCTCAAATCAAGCCCTTCCCGGTCTTTTTTTTGCCGATTTCTCCCAAGTACTCTTAAAATCACGTTCTGATCACATTGAGCGGCTCGGATAATCGAAATTCGATCAAGAAAGGGTAGAAATGGGGAGGTCCGCATTTTAATTAAAATAAGGACCCCATCATGTGAAATGGACTGTATGTGTGTGTGTGTGGGCAAGCCGAAAATGGAAGAGAATCAGAGGGAAAGAAGAGAAGAAAAGACTAGGAGAGGACGAACCTCCGAGGAAAGGAAAGAAGAAAAGAAGGTCGCCTCATGCCTCACCTCGCCTAGTCGGTCGCCTCATGCGACCTCACCTCATCTCGAACCTCTAAGGCGAGACAGGGTCGCCTCACGCCACGCCTCGCCTCGCCTAGTCGCACTTTTTCAATCACTGGTTATTCTCTATGTCTACCATGCTTGGTTTTTGTGGCTTTAACTTGCTTACGGACTGAAAGATGCGTTTTAAAATTAAAGGTTTCTTGCATAAAGTTGTAAATTGCAATACTTGCTAATAATGACCATTTGGTTTACACCTTATAGTTTTGGATAGTTCATGACCTAATAGTCTTTTAACTCCTACATGCAGTTTACAATACTTGCTAATAATGACCATTCAGTTTTCTCCCCTTTCTAGCCAGTTCTCTGTCTCCCTCTTCTGTTATGCTGTATTCGAATTAGGGAATGGAAGAAAGATTTGTGGATGGCAAGAAAAAAAGTACTCCCTTCCCAACTATGATCCCTTTTGAAAAAAATAGAGCTAGAAATCTCATGCAACCACACCAACGAAAATGGTAATTTAGAACCACTAACAAAAATTGAATTTTGAAAACTAAAGCCCAAAAAACTATAGAAAATTTACCTGACAAGGCACGACATCGATATTGATGACTGGTAAGCAATTGAGAACTCATGTCCAAGGCGTGGAACTTTTGCTTCAACCTGAAATTTGACGAAGAAAGATACTTCAATCTCCAAAAGCAAATAAAAATGCTAATTTTTTTCTTTCTTCTAAATTTCAGTTAAAAGAACAGCAAACGAACCCTAAAATTACGAGGTTCACCACCCATTGCACACTCCATTTTAGAGGTGGCAATTTTTAACCCAACCCATGAACCCACCCATATCAGCTCACATGTAACCCGTCCAAATCCACCCATATTGTATTATGGGTCATAAATGGGTAAAACCACATTAACCCATATATACATGGGTTTAAATTTGTTGGACAGTCGGTTAGACCTCCATAACCTCCTCTCCCGTGACCTCCTTTCCAACTGGAAACCCACCACCCCTTCAAATCTGGAAAATAACAGAGCTTCAAGAGAATACTTTCTTAGGTAATTGATTTGTCGAATAATCTATTCAAAATCTTCTCCTTAAGCACCAAACAATCACTAGATTTCAGCCTAGTAGATATTAGGGGGACACCTAGGTATCGCACGGGCAATGTAGCTTCAGAAATAAGCAAGATACCACTCAAAATAGACTTATCTATCTCAGTAACCCCAGCATAGCAGATAGAGCATTTAGACATATTGGGTTTCAAACCAGAAAAGCCATGAAAATCTGTCCAAAGTTGATCATTGAGTGAAAAGAAAAGGTATCTGCACCACAAAGAATAAACAGGTCATCTCCCAAAACCATATGATGTAGATTAAGACTGCTACATTTAGGATGGTAGGTGAACTGACCCAACCTCACTCTATAATGCATCAAAGCAGAAATGCTTCCATAACAATGAGAAACAAGGGGAAATTGGATCTCCCTGGCGCAAACCCCTCTTACCTTGGAAAAAACCCTCCAGAGAACCATTGATTACCACAGAATACCTTGCTACCCAACGCACAAACTGAGATGGAAAACCCATAACCCTCATGGTGTCAAACAAGAATTGCCGGTCCACCAAGTCATACGCAAGCCAACAGGAGGGATTTGTTGAGCCCCTTGGAGATGCTCTAATACATAACCCTTTTCTTCAGATTTTGAAGGGGATTTTAAGACACCCAGTACACCCAATTTACAATACTTGCTAATAATGACCATTCGGTTTTCTCCCTTTTCTAGCAAGTTCTCTGTCTCCCTCTTCTGTTATGTTGTATTCGAATTAGGGAATGGAAGAAAGGTTTGCTGGATGGCAAGAAAAAAAGTACTCCCTTCCCAACTATGATCCCTTTTGAAAAAAATAGAGCTAGAAATCCCATGCAACCACACCAACGAAAATGGTAATTTAGAACCACTAACAAAAATTGAGTTTTGAAAACTAAAACCCAAAAAACTATAGAAAATTTACCTGACAAGGCACGACATCGATATTGATGACTGGTAAGCAATTGAGAACTCGTGTCCAAGGCGTGGAACTTTTGCTTCAAAATGAAATTTGATGAAGAAAGATACTTCAATCTCCAAAAGCAAATAAAAAATGCTAAATTTTTTCTTTCTTCTAAATTTCAGTTAAAAGAACAGCAAACGAACCCTAAAATTACGAGGTTCACCACCCGTTGCACACTCCATTTTAGGGGTGGCAATTTTTAACCCAACCCATGAACCCACCCATATCAGCTCACGTTTAACCCGTCCAAATCCACCCATATTGTATTATGGGTCATAAATGGGTAAAACCACATTAACCCATATATACATGGGTTTAAATTTGTTGGACAGTCGGTTAGACTTAGACCTCCATAACCTCCTCTCCCGTGACCTCCTTTCCAACTGGAAACCCACCACCCCTTCAAATCTGGAAAATAACAGAGCTTCAAGAGAATACTTTCTTAGGTAATTGATTTGTCGAATAATCTATTCAAAATCTTCTCCTTAAGCACCAAACAATCACTAGATTTCAGCCTAGTAGATATTAGGGGGACACCTAGGTATCGCACGGGCAATGTAGCTTCAGAAATAAGCAAGATACCACTCAAAATAGACTTATCTATCTCAGTAACCCCAGCATAGCAGATAGAGCATTTAGACATATTGGGTTTCAAACCAGAAAAGCCATGAAAATCTGTCCAAAGTTGATCATTGAGTGAAAAGAAAAGGTATCTGCACCACAAAGAATAAACAGGTCATCTCCCAAAACCATATGATGTAGATTAAGACTGCTACATTTAGGATGGTAGGTGAACTGACCCAACCTCACTCTATAATGCATCAAAGCAGAAATGCTTCCATAACAATGAGAAACAAGGGGAAATTGGATCTCCCTGGCGCAAACCCCTCTTACCTTGGAAAAAACCCTCCAGAGAACCATTGATTACCACAGAATACCTTGCTACCCAACGCACAAACTGAGATGGAAAACCCATAACCCTCATGGTGTCAAACAAGAATTGCCGGTCCACCAAGTCATACGCAAGCCAACAGGAGGGATTTGTTGAGCCCCTTGGAGATGCTCTAATACATAACCCTTTTCTTCAGATTTTGAAGGGGATTTTAAGACACCCAGTACACCCAATTTACAATACTTGCTAATAATGACCATTCGGTTTTCTCCCTTTTCTAGCAAGTTCTCTGTCTCCCTCTTCTGTTATGTTGTATTCGAATTAGGGAATGGAAGAAAGGTTTGCTGGATGGCAAGAAAAAAAGTACTCCCTTCCCAACTATGATCCCTTTTGAAAAAAATAGAGCTAGAAATCCCATGCAACCACACCAACGAAAATGGTAATTTAGAACCACTAACAAAAATTGAGTTTTGAAAACTAAAACCCAAAAAACTATAGAAAATTTACCTGACAAGGCACGACATCGATATTGATGACTGGTAAGCAATTGAGAACTCGTGTCCAAGGCGTGGAACTTTTGCTTCAAAATGAAATTTGATGAAGAAAGATACTTCAATCTCCAAAAGCAAATAAAAAATGCTAAATTTTTTCTTTCTTCTAAATTTCAGTTAAAAGAACAGCAAACGAACCCTAAAATTACGAGGTTCACCACCCGTTGCACACTCCATTTTAGGGGTGGCAATTTTTAACCCAACCCATGAACCCACCCATATCAGCTCACGTTTAACCCGTCCAAATCCACCCATATTGTATTATGGGTCATAAATGGGTAAAACCACATTAACCCATATATACATGGGTTTAAATTTGTTGGACAGTCGGTTAGACTTAGACCTCCATAACCTCCTCTCCCGTGACCTCCTTTCCAACTGGAAACCCACCACCCCTTCAAATCTGGAAAATAACAGAGCTTTAAGGGAATACTTTCTTAGGTAATTGATTTGTCGAATAATCCATTCAAAATCTTCTCCTTAAGCACCAAACAATCACTAGATTTCAGCCTAGTAGATATTAGGGGGACACCTAGGTATCGCACGGGCAATGTAGCTTCAGAAATAGGCAAGATACCACTCAAAATAGATTTATCTATCTCAGTAACCCCAGCATAGCAGATAGAGCATTTAGCCACAGAATTCTTTGCTACCCAATGCACAAACTAAGATGGAAAACCCATAACCCTCATGGTGTCAAACAAGAATTGCTGGTCCACCAAGTCATACGCAAGCCAACAGGAGGGTTTTGTTGAGCCCCTTGGAGATGCTCTAATACATAACCCTTTTCTTCAGATTTTGAAGGGGATTTGAAGACACCCAGTATTGCATGCCAAAAATCAAATTTCTCAATTTGAAAACACGTTTATATTATAGCCACAGTAGAAATAAATTTTGTTCCAATATTGCAATCACATTTTTTACAAGATAAATGTGTTCGTGTTCAATAGACTTGATTTTTAGTATAATTGGTGTTCTCAACGAGCTAAACAAAAAATAATTGGACCCGAATTGTCTTCCCCAATCTCATTGAAGTTATGTTGGTCTCAAAAAAAAAAAAAATTAAGCCTAATTTGGAGCTGAAATCAAAAGCCCTAATTTGTGGTTGAAATCACACCCTAGAGCTGGTCTTTGTGGTTCGATCAAGAGAAACAAAGACTTACCCTGTGGTTGTCGACGGTTCACGGTGGGTTTTGTGTACAAACTACAAAGAATGAAAGAAGATGACGAAGAGAAAGAGACTCACCCTCGGGCTCAGGAAATCGCCATCACCATTGCTGTGTTGGTCTTGGATGAACGACTCGAATCTGTGACCGAAAACTCGTAAACATCGAAACAAACGAACCCAAGAGAAGGGACAACACACAACTAAAAGGCGGTGGAAAAGTCTCCCGTCCAAAGAAAGGGAGAGGCACTGAAGCGAAAATTCGGGAATAAAGAGAGGGTGTTTTGGACCCAACCTCCAAAGACCCTCAACCGTCTTTGGACTCGCTGACAGATCTGACACTTTTGAAACTCCTGAATCCTCTGACCCAACCCTCTGACCTCTTTGACCCTCAAAGTGCCAAACCAGTCAAACAGATCAGACCCGGATCCAACTGACCCTATCTTGATGACGTGGCGCACCTGCCACATGGGATAATTCCACCCTTTCTTGACGGGGTGTTGGTAAATAATTAATTTCGAAGGCCCCACTATGGACACTACCTGGGGGATCCCGCCACCCCCCCTGCCCAAACCCCCCCCCCTTCCCATACCCCCCCTTCCCAAACCCCCACCCCCAAACCCCCCCCCTCCTCGTCATCCCCCCACCCCCCCAAACCCACACCCACCCCAAGCCCCGGTACCCACAGGGTGGTTTTGAGTATAAATACGATGTAGCAGCGAAGGTGTTAATATCAAAGTAAATAGATATGGCTAATGAAAACAAGAAGGTGTTAATATCACGACGCCGCTTGTCACCGTTATCTCCTGATTGGGCTTCCCTTCCGTGGGGAATCCTCGATCTTATCCTAGCCCATTTGATCCAACTCGACGATTACCTTCACTTCTCCGCCGTGTGCCGGACCTGGCTCTCCGCTGCCCTCGATGGAAAGTACCGTCGACTCGGGGAGAGTATTCACAAACAATCAGTCCCAATGTTGTTGACGCCACCACTTCCACCGACGAAGGCGGCGGGGGACCACCATCTCCGGCGGAGATTGTACAGCCTCACCCGCGGCAAACTTCTCAATTGGGAGCCAAAGATGCCCTCTTATAGCCAGAGATTGTGTGGCTCTTCGTACGGATGGCTGGGCGCGGTGAACGAGGACTTGACCATCACATTCTTCAATCCCTTCTCTGGTACGTCCGTTCAGTTGCCTCCGGCGCATCCTCGTCCTTGTGAGATCATTCACCCGGATCCGTCCTGGAGAAATTATTCTTTTGATAAGGAAGTACTCAAGTTTGTTTTTTCATCCTATCCTAATTTTGCATCAGTCAAACGTGATTTTGTGATTGGGGCAATTTTTGGCTCCTATCACGACTTTGCTTACATCAAGCCAGGCAGTAACGTCGGCTCAGGCTGGACTTACATTGGCTGCTGCAGGCGTGGATTCACGGATGCCGTGTATCACCTCGGAAAGTTTTACCTAGTAGATAACTATTGTGGTGTCATCTCGGTTGATGTTAGTAGTGGTGGTAGCAGCAGCAACAAAGCCAAACCGCCTCAAGTGCAGGTGGTGGTACCTCCCACTGACTCTTACACTCGCAGGGTGTACCTTGTGGTATCATCAGCGGGTGGTGACTTGATGCTGGTTCAGGCGCTTCCTCATCCCACAAGGTGGCAGACCGCAGGTTTTAAAATCTTTAAGCTGTTGGGCTTAGACAGCGTCGATCATCAAAAATTTGCAGAGCTGGTTGAGATCAATAATCTGGGCAATGATGCATTGTTCTTGGGTGATAATCATTCCCTCTGTGTATTGGCTTCAAATTTTCGTGGTTGCCGCCCAAATTGCATACACTACGTTCGTGATTGTCAAGATACGAATGTCTACAACTTAGAGGATAGAAGCTTCACGCCACTTAAAGGAATCAAAACAAGACTAAGGCGTTCGGGCTACCCTCCTCCAATCTGGATCGTGCCAACGCTCCTGTGAACACTCTCTTACCAGGTGTTGTGAGTCTTGTGACACTCAATACTATACCTGCAAAAAATAATGTTAAAAAAAAAAAACCCACATCAAGCAAATTAAAATTGTTCATTACATGTTATGTGAATCAACAAACAAATACAAAAATTATCATTCCAATGAACATGCAAATATAGCAGTTCACATGAAAAAACAGAGCTTACCAAGATACTAGGCCAATGGTGATTCGCAAATTGGTAACGGATCGAATTCATTGGCTCGAGCTATTGTGGATTCCTATTTTGCTCTGCACTCCATTAGGATTTGGGGCAAAAGTCACGGAAGCAAAAGAAGTTATGGCATCGATGCATGTGGTAGTTTAAGGATTTGTGCACCTCCCCCAAAGGCCAAAACCCAATACACCATCGGTAAATCGTCTATAATTTTCTGGTACTTCAATCCGAAGATCCTCTGCCAAAAACCTGTTAACAATTGATAAGTGCCAAAATATTGATAAAAGTAAAAATGTGTTTTCACATACATCTCTCTCTCCTATTGTTAAATACTGAGAAATATATTCACGTACATCTCTCTCTCTCTCTCAATACAACAAGAAAGAAACCTTGGTTTTCTGTAGAACCTGGATTCATTCCTTTGGTAACCCAATGTGAAAAAAAGCACATTCTTAACCGGTGCAGGACGAGAGACCGAATTCTTTAAGAACGTTGGTTTACATAATTAATCTTTAGGTGTTAAAAGCCTCACCGTTTGTAAGTTTATTGTCCTTTTTTTTTTTTTTTTTAAATCTTCTAGAGACTTGCGAATTGTCTCCCACCCTCACTACTTTTGTCTAATATGATCTATGATTGATTTCAACTTTCTTTTTCCATTTTTCATTGATCAGGCATGAAGGAATCACCATGTGGCCACTTCTTATCTTCCGTGACTGTGAAGATCTACCATTGACGATGTATGTACCCACTTTTTTTTTTCCTTTCTAACTATTGGCTTAACTGGTGTAAGATTGGAAGGTGTTTTTGGTGGATTCAAGGATGGAGATAGCTTGGTTTGGATCAATGTTGGATTTGGATTTGGATTTTTGTTGTGCTTCTATATTCCATTGATCGATCGATGCATGGGTATGGTTCAAGAGTTTTTTAGAGTTGGCTTCAATATTCTGCTGATGTATGGTTCAATTCGGTTAATTTAATCATCTGAGCGATTATTTTTGCAGTGACAGGTAACTAAGTTTTTTTTTTTGCTCGGGCTAAATTCAAGTCCAGCTCGAGGCCACCATACATTTTCTCCTATTGTCCATTACCTATGGTGAGTCTATGTGCTTAATTTCATTGGGTTAGTTTCATGAGGTTTGGTTGGGAAAATGGTTCTTCACTCATGCATATTTGTGAAGAGTATCTCATCACTGTATAATACTTTGGTCTTCTCTTTAACAATTGAGGGATGTGGTCCCCTTCTCTCTGGGTGTGAGTTATAATTAAATCTCAGTTCAAATTTGATTTTTTCGGATTTTAAATTCTTTTGAGTTCAGATTTTATTTTTCCAGGAGTTATGTCCATTTGGTCGATTCTCTATATTCTTTTTCCATTGTGGCTATGTGTAATCCTTATTTTCATGTTGTGGTTCATGCATATCTACCTTTTGGCGAATTATACAAATTCTTATTTGTTGGGTTGCGTTTGATGTGATACTCTTTGAAGGGTGGACTTATAGTTTGATGAAGTTAAATTTCATTCGTTGAGTAGGAATTGATACTTCATGTCAATTAAAGCAAAATTGTGCAGGTTAGTTCTTTGCGTGTGTGTATATATAGTCTCCTTCTACTAAGAGCGCCCTTAACGAGCTAAGGACTTCATGAGTTTGACATTGTTCTAGATCAAATTTTGATGATCTGAACTGTTCAATGTGTTTAAAACGTGATTTTAAGGGTATACGCAAGAAATTGGCAAAAAATATGATCGGAAAAAGCTTGATCCTAGCAGTTTTAAATAAAAACGCTATAAATGCATTTTTATGAAAAACTGTTCAAATCAAGTCTTTCCTAGTCATTTTTTGCCGATTTATCGCGTAAACCCTTGAAATCACGTTCTGCACACATTGAACGGTTTGGATTATCAACATTTGATCGGGAAAGGGAAAGTCCTAAACTTAACAAGTTAAGGACGTCCTTAGTAAAAGCTTGGTGTGTGTGTGTGTCTATACATACACAAAAACTTCTTATAAGGGCGCCCTTAACTTGTTAAGGTAAGGACTTTCCCTTTCCCGATCGAATATCGATGATCCGAGCCGCTCAATGTCTTCAGAACGTGATTTTAAGGGTACCCACAAGAAATCGGCAAAAAAAAAAGACCAGAAAGGGCTCGATCAGGTTAGTTTTTGATAAAAATGCTATTATTGTGTTTTTATCAAAAACTGATCCAATCAAGCCCTTTCCGGTCATTTTTTTTTGTCGATTTCTTATGAGTACCTTTTTAATCACATTCTGAACACATTGAGCGGCTCGAATCATTGAAATTTGGTCGGAAAAGTGGAGAAAATGGGACGTCCTTACCTTAACTAAAATAAGGGCGCCCTTATAAGAAGTGGACTAATATAAGGGTACCCGCGAGAAATCAGTTCAAAATATGACCAGAAAGTTCTTGATCCAAACAGTTTTTCATAAATTTCTATATATATATTGTTTTATGAAAAACTATTTGGATCGAGTACTTCTCGGTCATATTTTGAGTTGATTTCTCGTGGGTACCCTTAAAAACACGTTTTAAACACAGTGAACGGTTCGAATCATCAAAATTTGATCGAGAACTTTGGGGTATTTTTTTGGGTGGCTCCGGAATCGCCCCGTATATATATATAGGGTACCCGCTAGAAATTGGTAAAATAAATGACCGAGAAGGATTTGATCCGAGTAGTTTTTCATAAAAACGTTATAAATGCATTTTTATGAAAAATTGTTCGGATCAAGCCATTTCCGATTATATTTTTTGTCGATTTCTCGCGGGTACACCAAGCATCTACTAAGGCCCCCCTTAACTTGCTAAGTTAAGGACTTCTCCTTTTCCGATCAAATTTTGATGATCCGAACCATTCAATGTGTGAAGAATGTGATTTTAAAGATACCCGCGAGAAATCGGCAAAAATATATGACCAGAAAGTGTTTGATATAATTAGTTTTTTATTGAATCGTTCAATAAAAACTGTTCGGATGAAGCACTTCCCGATCATTTTTTGCCGACTTCTTGTGGGGATCCTTAAAATCACGTTTTGATCACATTGAACGGTTCGAATCATTAAAATTGGATCAGGAAAGGGGAGGTCCGTAACTTATAAGTTAAGGGCGTCCTTAGTAGAAGGGGACTGTTTTTGCATGTTTTTATGTAGCGATCAAGAAGGGCTACATGTGTTAGTGTATGGTATCAATATAGGTATATTTTTTGGGGGCAAACGGAAATCTATCTAATAAAACAGAAGGGCCTTTGGGAATATTCCTAGAAAATATTCCTTCTCAACGGTTGAGATTTCTTCCTCACACCAATTTTATCTACCCATACAAACAAATCCAACGGTCCAGTTTTCTCCACTCTTTACATACAAACCAATGGCATCTTCGTAAATAGCTTACATTGTTTGGACAAAAATACAAGCCGTAATTTGCCAGGTGTTTCCCTTGGTATTCGGCTCTCTCTCTCTCTCGCTCTGCTTCTGCCGCCTCTCCCTCTCTCTCTCTCTCTGCTTCTGCCGCCTCCCCCTTATCCCCCATGGCCGCAGCCGGCCACTTCCTCAATCTCAACCGCGCCTCCTCCCTCCCCTCCCCTCCCGCAACCTCACTCTCTCTCTCTTTCTCTCCGCCTTCAAAGCTACTGCGACCATAGATAATCATTTGTGATGTTTACTGGTGGTAAGGAGTTGGCTCTGGAGAAAAACATGGCTATAGGAGAAAAACATGGCTATAGGAGTTGTTTACTGGTGGTAAGCCCAGTTACTCCGGAGAAAAACATGGCTAAAGTGGTCGTCGTCGTCGTCGCTGGGCACTTCCGCCACCGTCGACCACTTCCGTTGCTCTCTGTTAATCAAGGCTTGAATTCTTGGACTTCATTCTCTCCGTTGGAACAGAGGGAGTAGCATTTTTGTGAGGTAAGTTGTAGTGTACCTAAAGAATTGGTCAAGGATTTCTGCTCACTGGGTTTCAACCATAGATAATCATTTGTGATGTTAACTTCTGCTTTGCAACTGTTGCTCCAATATCTGCAGGTGGATGCTTTGACTACAATCAAGATTTTTTTGCATTCCATGTGTTCGTAAAAATGCCTCAAAACGTACTTCGGACTCTGGAGTTTCTTTGATACTTTCCTTTTCTTCTAAACGACATTTCCCTTATTACAAAGGGTTTAAGAATTAGAGAGAATCAGTGGCATTTCCTTAGTAATTCGTCTAATATCCTCAGCCAAGTTCTGTCATCATCAACGGCAAGAACCCGCATACCCACCGGGAATTTATCATTTTCAGGCTCACTTCGGTAACCACCAGTCTCTTTTATTGCATTCCATATGTTTGTAAAAATGCCTCATAAAAATCGAATTGGTAAAAATGCCTCATAAAAATCGAATTGAATGATTAGGAAATGTGGACTCTGTCATTTTTATGTCTGATTATTGCATTCTATCTGCATGTTTTTCCACTGTTTTTTTTTTAATATCTGGAGGTAAAAGTTATTCATTAGTTTTTTCATTACATAGCGCCGGTTTTTAGGAGAAGAAACCGCTGCTGACGAGTTTCGCATCTTTGATTTTTTTTTTTTCCTTCTGTTTTTTTGAACAGTTTGGTTACTTAGATTACTTAGATCTCTACACAAGACAAAACCAAAGAAGTGATCATGGTCGTCATTTGAATGGTAAAATATAAACGTTGAGATCCATCTTATATTGAAAATTGGGATATTTGTAATCCTTTCTTTGCCCATTTCCTGCATCTTAGTTTTGTAGCTGCTTTGGATACTACAATGTATGTATATATTTTTGGGAGTCGTCAATCTGATAGTATGGTGGACGATTTCTACACTTCTACTTCTTTGATTCTATTTTTTCGTTGCTTAAGGTGAAGTCAAACCATTAACTACCTTTACTTAGATGCCCGCAAAATGATCAACGACCAAGTAGTGCCATTATCACCACGTGTTTGATAAAAACATTAATGGTCAAAATTAAAAACCAGACTGCCACAAACTGAATATTTGTCTATAACAACTGGTTTTTTTTTTCTTCTTTTTTATTCCATGAGTTTCCTTGGGATTTTTTTGTTTATGGTTTTGGCCACGAGTCTATAGTAATGCTACTATGTGTGATTTATGGAATAGTCTATCACATGCTAAACGTACGGGTGGTGCCGTAGGTATGGGTGTAGATATCATTGACATGGCCGATGGTCGGTTCATTCACGAACTTTATGATTTTTTATCCAAGACTTCTAAGTCCTAACCAATAAGTCCATTTGCGATACTTGAATTTTGCTTGAAGTGATAGTGAGATTTACAGACAACTCCTTTATCTTTTTTTGGGCTCCATTCACAAAAAATAAAATAAAATAATAATTAGAAACGAAAATTCCACCTATGCTCCATCCGCCCTTGGATGTGACTTGGATTGTTTTTTTAAATATCTGGAGGTAAAAGTTATTTACTGAATGACTGCATATTTTACAACTTTTAATTATACATTAAAAGTATTTACTCTTTTTTGTTGGAAAGTATAAAAGAAAGAAAGGCTGAAGCAATGGCTAAGGAAAAACAAAGGGGAACTGTCGCGGATAAGGGAAAGAAAAAGATAACCACTACAGGGAAGGGACAAGAAAATTCATGTCCAGCGGTATGACCTCTAATAGTTTTCCTTTTTTATCATCATCTACAACCTCTTATCTAAACAATTTTTCCCTTTCTACTGGGTTTGCACATATAGGTTCAAGTTCTTCGAGAAAGAAATATTGGTGTAGTGATCCGTGATGAGCAGGACATTAATCTCATGCGCTTGCGTGCGGTAATATTACAAGCCAAAGCTGGTTCCTTTGTTTATACATTAAAAAGTTTGGTATTGATTTTACTCTTTATTGTCGGAAAGACTGAAGCAATGGCTACGGAAAAACAAAAAGGAACAGTCGCGGATAAGGGAAAGAAAAAAATAACCACTGCAGGGAAGGGAAAAGAAAATTCATGTCCAGTGGTATGACTTCTGATAGTTATTCTTTTTTTCTTAAGTAGTATAGTTTTTTTGTTACTTCAGAGACTTTTTCTTTTTTGTGTGGTACTTTGGACGGTTTTTTTTTGTTTTTGTTTGTGTGGTACTTTTTAGGTACCCAACAATAATGTGCCATCGAAAGTTGCGCTAGCCCAACGTGCACGACGGGATCGGGAAAGAAATGAAAGACTATGTTTTGCATCGCCACGTGAAAGAGGACAGCAATTGCGACGAGAAAGAGAGCGGATTACTCAACCGTTACAACCTATAAATTTCCCTCCTCTAACACCATGCCGCCGCCCCTACTCTTGCTTTGAACAACAAACAAATCAAACCAATGTCAATCCGTCGGCACCAAAACGACAATTGGTTACACACCCTTCTCTTTGTCCAATCTCTGTACGAAGCACATCTTACAATCCACAAAGGTACTAAACATAATATTTGTACTAACTTAAATCTCTTATTCTTTACCACTCACCAATCATTTATGTTCTTTACTACTTTAGGCCTACCCCTACCAGTGAATTGCTTCAAGATGATGCATGTGCTAATGATGGTGTGGAGGGTGTTCCTCCAAGGGTTACACACATTTTCATTTGTCCCACCTCTGTACCAAGCACCTCTTATGCTCCACAAAGGTACTAAACATACTGATTGTGTAATCTGGATGACTTAATTCTCTTAATCTGTTACCCTTACATTTTTTTAGGCCAAGCATATACATGGATGAACCTGAAATGTGTCATCCTTCAATGCCTCCTCGGAATCTCGAAGAAGAGTTTCTAGCCGTGGCAACTGCTCATGCACCTCATGCACAATCTTTACTTGACAAAGAACTTCTTGCTATGCCGGGCACATCTTTAGCTCCAATTCATCGGTAAATTAATTTCATCGGGCACATCTTTACCATTGCATTATGTTCTATTGTTTCCCCGTGGTGAGCTTGGATGGGAACCTGAGATGAGACATTGGGATGAACGAAACAAACAATACACAGATAAACGACTGACTCAAATGGAATTTTATAGCTTTCGTTTGTTTCAACGAAACTCAGAGTACTCAACAATTTTACGAGCTGGAAAACTATTCCAAGAGTTTATCGTAGATGCTTGGGCAGCAACTGAGCAAAATCGATTGAACTTTCATAGGCTGAACCAAGGAAAAATTCGATCCGAACTTTACCAGGATCTCGCAGATATTGGTCCTGATGGGTTGGGGCCTGGTCAAGTTGGTAAACGAATAATTTTGCCATCTTCATTCCCTGGATGTCCTAGATATATCTATCTAATAAAACAGAATGGCCTTTGAGAATATTCCTAATGAATATTCTCTTTCAACGGTTTAGATTTCTTCCTAACATAAATTTTATCTACACATACAAACAAATCCAACGGTTCAGCTTTCTCCACCCTTCACATAGACACCAATGGCATTTTGTAAATAGCTTACACTGTTTGGACAAAAATACAAGCTGTAATTTGCCAGGTGTTTCCTTTGGGATTCGGTTCTCTCATCTACTTCTGACGCCCCCTTTTTTTTTTCTCTCTCTCTCTCTCTGCCGCCTCCCCCTTATCCCCCATGGCCACCACCGGCCACTTCCTCAATCTCAACCGCGCCTCCTCCCTCCCCTCCCGCAACTTCGCTTCCCCTCACCAGAACCCCCACAACCATAAATCCCTAAATGCTCTCTCTCTCTCCGCCTTCAAAGCTACTGCGACGTTGCCGTGAAAGAAAACATGGCTCCGGAGAAAAACATGGCTAAAGGAGTTGTTTACTGGTGGTAAGCCCAGTTACTCCGGAGATCGTCGCCGTTAAAGATCGTCGTCGTCGTTGCTGGGTACTTCTTCCGAGTGGGTTTAGTAGTAATTTGAGGATTTGCTAGGAAACTGCTTGATTCCGCCACCGTCGACCACTTCCGTTGCTCTCAGTCAATCAAGGCTTGATTTCTTGGACTTCATTCTCTCCTTTTCACGTAAGCAATTCCAATCAAGATTTTTTTGCATTCCATGTGTTTGTAAAAATGCCTCATACAATTGGAAAATAAAGTCTCGAAACTACTGCACTCGACATGGTTGGGCAGAGTACTTTCAATTTATTAGGTAGATATCTAACGAGAAAGAAGAAGAATCTAAATGCTACTGAAAAACTGAACATGTTAGATGATAGAAAAACTTAGGAGTTGTTAAATGCTAACTACTGAACATTGGGAATAGAAAAACTGAACATGTCAAATGCTACTGATTTTATTCAACAATGCAATGGCTGAATAAATTGTTCAAATTGAGATTGAATTGGTTTCTGCGTATGTTGTCACTCTTAAATTTCCAGGGTCGTAATTTGTGTCCAATACGGTTTTGGTTGGAGTTGCATTAGCGTGGAGAGAGTACTTTTAGGCATCTCCGATTTCACATGCATACTTTTTCTTGGCAAGGTTAATAGGCTAAAGGAGTTGTTTACTGGTGGAATAATTCGGTCATCAATCTCACGAAACTGATCAATCTCCAAGCAAACAGTAAGAACGAAAAAAATTCTCCAATCAATTGAAAACTCGAGAACAACCTCAAGTGAATTCATTTAGCTAGCAAGTGCCGTAGGCACGGGCAAGCACTAGTGCATTTATAATTTGTGAGAGTGGCCGGTTTAGTTATGGGTAAACAATAAGTTGAAAGGTTTGGTTTTTGATTATTTAGATAGTTTTAGTCAATACTTAGGAACTGAATTTTTTGTTGTTGTATTCTTAGATGATGAGAGTAATTGTGAAGTCAGTGTAATAAATTTATCATAAGTCCGTATCCATGCTTATCACAGTCTAAAGAATCGTACCGGTACTTTTGGGGGGAGTTCCGTAGGCACGGGTAATTCGCTTTGTTATTGCAATCTTTATGGAAATTGAAAAGGATGGTTTTTCATAGCTGAGTTCTTTGTACCAGGTTAACTTTGTTATTGCCTTCTTTGTTGATAAAATTCCGTGCCTTAGGCATGGGTAATTCTTTTCCGTGCCAACATGGGATTTGCTTATGTTAGTGTTAGTGACGGAGAGTTGTGTAGTCTTTGTAATTGAGTAAAATGACAAGGTATTATATTATGTGTTTCTGTGACTGATTTGAATGATAGAAGAACCTTCTATTTTTCTTTATATTCAATTGTGTAGTTTGATTTTGGAAAAAGAGGTCTTCCGAAAGCCCATTGCCTTATGCCTTAATGTTTGATGCTTCTTGAGGCTTCTTTGGTAACTTCAAGAGTCTATCACAATTGAATGAATGTTGCGGGTTATTTTTTGGGAGTGCCGGAGGCACGGATAATTCGATATTTAAGACGGTCCTTGAAGTAGAGGAATATGAGCACACAAACGTAGAAGCTATTATGAATTGTTAGTCCTAGACCTTTGCCAAGAAAGTTTGTTAAATTTGGAAAAAGGCTAACACCCATCCCACGTTTTTGACAAGCAACTGATTGTGGAGTGATGATATTTGATTAGTGCTTTTTGTTAGTAATACAACAGATTTGGCCCAAATTCATTTTTTTGGGGTTCATAGATGATTACATTTTGTTCATAGATTATTTTTCAGGTACAATTATGTGGCTGGATGGCTATTAATCAGAAATTCCTTCAACTCCGTCTTTGATGGGATTTGGCAACTGTAATGTTGTTAAAATCCTTCTTACACTCACTGAGATTGGAATTGAATTTGTGTTCTTTGGTTGTATTTGGTGGTTTTGTACTTTGTTAATACCATCTCCATGGAAATTGAAAAATACGGTTTTGATAACAGACTTCTTTGTACCAGGTTAATTTTCAGCAATTTAAGCCGCTATCAAGATTCAAAGGGTAATTCCAATTCTAATTGGGATGGGTAGTGCCGTAGGCACGGGCAAGCACTAGTCTATCTAATAAAACACAAGGGTGTTTAAGAATATTCTTTAGGAATATTCCTTTTCAACGGTTTAGATTTTTTCCTGACACAAATTTTATCTATCCATACAAACAAATCCAACGGTCCAAATTTCTTCAAACCAATGGCAGTTTAGTAAATAAATGGGATTTGAGGGCTGAGATTGAAACAAATCCAAGGTCAGCATTGATTTGGGTTCAAAAATTTGAAATAGAGAATTAATTTTGAAACAAATCCACGTTTCTCTCTTCCTCTTTTTCTCTCCAGAGTATCTCTCTCCCCCCATCTGCTCTCTCTCTCTAGCAACCCAGTCTCCGACGACCTTCAACGAAGCAACCCAGTCATCGTCTTCGACGACCCTCCGAGTAAATTGACTCTACACATCACAACCCAGTCATCCAAATCACATATTCGCTCCTTCTCATATTCAAGTTCCCCAATAATTTCGTCTGGATATTACCCCCAATTTAGATTTTCTCTTCCACAGAGAGAGAGAGTACCATGGCGTGCGACGCCCCCCCACCCGTCGCAAGCACCGCCGTTCCTCTCCCGACGGCGACATAGAAGAGCCCTCGAAACGCCGCAAGCACCGGCACCATCGTCACCGCCACAGCAGCCGAAAGCACAAAATCCAGATTCCCATTCCCCCAATTCATCACTCCCAAGAACAAAAGGATTTCCATTTTCATGCCCTTTGAGGCTTTAAGTCGATTGTTGCAAAGCCATTTCTGAATTCTTTTTTGGTTTATTATCAATTTTAGAGACATGTTGTGCAGAAAGAATTCGGTCAAGATTGTGAGTGGATCGGCGCCAGTGTACCTCAACGTATCTCACCTCCATTAATGGCTATGCTTACTGGCTTGGCCTCGGTGCCTATCACTCTGGTGTCCAAGGTCAGAGCTCCATCTTTACTTCTTCAATTTTTTATTTTTTTGAATTTTTGCTTTTTGATCGTGTGAAAACAGTATCAAACCAAATCTATTGACGAAGACCCAGTTCAAATTTTCTCAGTCTGAGTGTTTGCTACAGCTTGAAGTACTCCTTTTGTCTCAGGAATTGTGTCAATTTGTTCAGCATAAGCTAACAACTTCAAAAAGCTGATAAAACAAAAACTGATCCTTCTGCACATTCCAACCCTTCACTTTTTGTTTCATCAGATTTGGGTTGGAATTTTGGTTCAAACCTCAGAGTTGACATTGAAGATCAAATCCTTTACCTTTCAAGAATTTCACAAACGTTTGGAATTTTTGCCTTAACCCTATGAAGCAAAGTTCTTGGATTTTCTCTTCCTTCAATCATTGATTGATGTTCATTCTTTAGGTTGGATGCAGCCCTTTGCATCGTGCTGCTAGCACAGGGAATTCTGAGTTGTTTAATTGAGGAAGGAGCAGAGGTTGATGCTACGGATAGAGCAGGTCAAACTCCCCTAATGAATGCAGTGATGTGAAAACAAATAGGTAATTTTGAATAAATTTGCAAGTGAAATTGAATTGCATTACCGAACATGTCCATCTTGCTTTTAGGAGTCATCTTTCTGTTTTATCCAAATAAAAGAGTAGGAAGAGCTTTCTGAGTTCCTGCATTGTGATACCTTGGGGATAAATTCAGTTTCCTGTAAGATAACGGAGAGCCAAATCTTTAGCTCAATTTCCATTTATTTGTCAGTTACAGTCGTGAGGAATCTGCTAATATACTAGCAGTAACCAATTCTGAATCGTGGAGGATAATGTTTGCTGCTCGACTTTTGTCAGTTGTGGTTGTATAGTGGTGATAGTGGTAGCAATGGTAACAGCCATATCACTGGCGTTATGGTCCCTCATGCTTGCTTTTGATTTCATTGTTGATATGTATTGATATGTATGCGTTGGGATACAGAAAGAGGGAGGTGAATTTGAAAGTCTTGAAGGTCCCCGAGATCGAACAGATGGTAAAATACTTCCATTACCAGCTTAATTTTCAAAAAAACACATGCTTTTCGTTTAGGAAATAGGTGGGAATTTACGTTTGTTTTGATATGGCTGGGTAATGTTCTTCACACTTTCAGACAGTGTGATGTGGGTTTTACACAATTAGATGAAACGTGAGTCTCTAAGGTTCCATTCGGATAAGATGAGTTTGAAATGAAGGAGTTGGATTAGGAGGATTTTAATTTAATTAAATTATTCTGGGTGGCAGGGGGAGGGATCATTGCACCACCGCTTTTCTTTGATGCTTTACACCAAAGAATGCATTGAAGACTGAAGAGGCAGTTTTCCTCTATGGATTGACCCCACCCTCTTTAATTTGGTAGTATATTCTCTCTTTTTTCTTTTCTATTTTAACTGTCTTCAGAATTTAATAGCAATACAGATAAATTAAAAAAATATGAGAACTGGCTGGTGATTGGTGTGTTTATATCTGTTCTTATGTTGTTAAATGCAAAGCATTGGCTGGTGTGCGTATATCTACTTTTATGTTGTTAAATGCAGAGCACTAGCTGGTGTGCTTAGTTTTTTTTTTTTTTCCGTTGATGCAGAGCACTGGCTGGTGTGCTTAGTTTTTTTTTTTTCCGTTGATGCAGAGCACTAACTGATGTGCTGCTTGGTTTGAACTTTTTACCTGGTATCCATAAGCAAATTGATAGTTCCTTGTAGCTAGCTTAAATGTATAGTTGGAGGAGTGTCGTGGGCACGAGTAATTCTCTTTCGTGCCACTAAGAAGATGATTACATACTACACACTAATGAATCGATTTAGTGTTTAAGCTACTAGCTAGCAAGTGTTGTAGGCCAATTCCAACTGGGGTGCGTAGTGCCGTAGGCACGGGCAAGCACTATTCATCAATATGGGTATATGTTCTGTTTTGTTTTTTATATATATACTAGTGTTTGCCCGTGCCTACGGCACTACGCATCCCTGTTAAAATTGTTCGTGCCTACGGCACTTGCTAGTGGCTCAAAATACTAAATCGATTTATTAGTGTGTAGTAAGTGATCTTCTTCTTAGTGGTACGAAAGAGAATTACCCGTGCTTACGGCACTCCCCCAACTATACATTTAAGCTAGCTACAAAAAACTATCAATTTTCTTATAAAATTTCAGTAAATACCAGGTAAAAAGTTAAAACCAAAGAGCACATCAGTTAGTGTTCTGCATCAACGAAATCAGAAAAAATCTAAATTCTATTGCAATCTAAAGTATTAAAGTTCAAACAAATACAATGAGGGACACTGAGAATAGGTAGCCAACAGTCCGGATAATTTGAACTGAACTTAAATTTAAAATGCTTATTTTATGTGTACGTTGATCCGAACTGTTCATCGCTAATTGAATGGCAGAGATTGCCCACTACACGCATGTAGTGAGCCGAATCAAATGGAAAAGGACCAATGGAATCTCACATTCGATGCAAAAATAAGTACTCCATGGTACTTCTCTCTCTCTCTCTGAAAAGTGAGTGTATAATTTTATTCGATAGATTGAAATGATTTTGAATTTCCATTTCTATTTAGATAGCCATGTATAAAAATAGGTAAGCAGAGAGAATCTCAAAGATATGGTTTGGAAAGATTTATAGATTTCAAATTAAAAAAGATTCGTATATTTTAAATTCAAAAAAATTCATAGATTATTCAATAACTTCTTTCTTAAGATAGGAAACTTAGTAAATCAATATGGTGCACTTTAAGGAAATGAGAAACTGAAATTTGTATTCTTTGTTATTTAACCCCAATAATTTACCCATCTTTACCATAAATATCAAATTAGGTTTCCTTCATTTTTTAAAGGAAAAAAAAAGGTTTCCCTTTATCCCCACCATTCGTGCCTCAATCAATAGGCTCAGTACAGTTGTTTTCCATTATTGAATAGTTAGCCCCAAGGATTTGAAGCCCTAGGATTGCACGCTATTTACAAAACATGCCATTAGGGTAGAGAAATCTAGACCGTTGGATTTGTTTGTATGGGTAGATAAAAATTTTGTCAGAGAGAATCTGAACCGTTGAGAGAGAATATTCTTTAAGAATATTTCTAAACACCCTTCTGTTTTATTATATATATATATATATATATACATATAGGGGCCGGTTCTAGAGACAATAAATTTGACAATACATTTTTCAGAGCTCCACGCGAATAATCGGAGCCGTTTAATTTGTTTAAAACATGTTTTTAAGGGTTCCCGTACAAAATTAACTCATTTGGATATCGGCAAGGGCTTGATCGGCTCATTCAATTTTATCCTGTCAAATTTGATTTCATATAAACGAAAATACACCGTTCATATAGACGATCCACAATACACATATTCTGTTCACATATCTCATTCACAGTTCATATACATGGTTCACATTGTTTACATTTATGGTTCACATAATTCACATACGCAATTCACATACCTCATTCACTCTTCACATACACTGTTCGCATAGTCGACATACCTCATCCACTGTTCACATACACAATTTCGAAATTTCCTTTTCAATTTGTGTTTTGTTTTTGCCGCACATTCACTGATTGTGAAACGAGATATCTTTCATTCTTTCTTAACTCCAAATTGACCGCCATTGAAGAGAGGGAGCGAGAGATGTAAATTCCTTTGCACATACAAGATTCCAAAAGAGAGCTCTGGTTTGTGTCAAGAGGCAGACAAAATTAGAGGCAGATTCCGGCCGAGTGAAATCGAAGAAACGAGAGGCATCAAACTCATAATCAAAATCGACTTCCGAGACCTCGAAATTACACCCAACGAAGTTCTCCATCTCTTCGTCCATTGTCATTTTTTTTTTTTGAAGAAACCGAAATTTTAGATGAAGAAATCGGAGGACTCCATTGACGACGTCTTTGCTCTCTCTCTCTGTGTGTTGGATTTCAGGGGATTTGATGGTGAAATCATAAAATGGGAAGGGAATAAGGAATGAGAGAATGCATCTCATTCATGGACGAATATTAATAATAAAAAAAACCTACGAATCTAGGATTCTGCGTCGGTGTTGGGTTGTGTGGGAGATTTCGGAGACCTCTGTTCTGGTTCTGGGATTTGGTTGCAGATGGGAGGAGAGATGAGTAGGGTTGCAAATAAGCCAAGCCGCTCGCGAGCGTCTCAAGGCTCGCTATGAGCTAGTTCAAACTCAACCAGGGTTGCAAATGAGCCAAGCCGCTCACGAGCGGCTCAAGGCTCGTTATGAGCTCGTTCAAACTCAACCCAACCCCTTAATGAATGAGCTCGAGCCTAACTTGAGAGGTCTTTAAATAAACAAGCCAACTCAACCCAACCCCTTAACGAACGAGTTCAAGCCAAACTTGACAGCGCTTTTTAAATAAACAAGCTCGTGTTGAGCTACCGCAAGCTCGTCTCATGTAGGCTCGCGAGCCAAGAATTTACTAGTTTTATTTTATTTACTCTTGATGATGGGGAAGTAGAGCTATTTATAGGGAAATGAATGCCTGGTAGAGCTTTGTTTCTCCGATGTGGGACAAACACAAGTAAAGACAATGAAAACTTCCTCAATCCCACATCGGTAAAATGGAACCCATGGCATGTAGAGAACCCTATATAACTACACCATTAGACCCCATACCACTTTGCTCTTCTTAAGCTATGACTCAACCGAGCTGTGGCGAGCTAAGCTTGAGCAGCGATATAAATTTACGAGTCGAGTTTGAGCCTACTCTCAGCACAGCTCGAGCCAAGCTCAAGCTATATTTATAATTCTTGCGAATTGAGCTCAAGCTTAGTGAAGCTCAGCTCGATTTTCTTTGTTGGGGCAAAAAAGTCAAAATGAAACATAATCGAGCCTATCTTGGTTTGGGAATAATATTCAGGTTAGGATCAAAATAGACTTAAAAGCAAGGACCGGCCTCTAATTTTCTAATAAATAATAACATAATTTTCTAATAAATGATAACACATGTTTCATTCGTTTTGATAGAAGACGGTGAGGAATCAATGTAGTTAAATGCATTATTGCTTGGTATTTTTTCAATTTAAAAATGTAGTTGAATGTATTATTGCTTGGTATTTTTTCAATTTAAAATTTGATATAGTTTCGTAAGTGAATTTGTTCAGAACTTAATAATAGCTCATTTAAAAGATCTATTGAACATAATAGCTCATTTTCAATTTAAAAAATATTTAAAAGATCTATTGAAAATAATAGCTCATTTAGTCGTGCATATGACAGGTTTGCTGCTAGTAATAATAAAAACAAAGTTAAGGGATTTTCTCATATTAACGTACAAGGGGGATTTTGATGTAGGGTATCACCGCAGAATAATTGGAGTACATGTAGTCCTTGATCTATCAGATTGTTATCGGGCTGAGTTGCGTTGATAGCACTTACAGCCTGTTTGGCTGGTGGATTTGGAGGCGGATTTGGGATGCGGTCGGAGTTGATCTCTGCCCCCTCCTCTTCTCCGGTCTTTGGCAGCCAAAATTGGTACCCCGATTTGGCGAGTTCGGACTACAAATCCACTCACAGCCGGATTTGATAACGACAGGGGTTTACAAAAGACTAATCTGCCCTTGAGAGAGAGA
This sequence comes from Rhododendron henanense subsp. lingbaoense, assembly GCA_020567845.1. NCBI lineage: Eukaryota > Viridiplantae > Streptophyta > Magnoliopsida > Ericales > Ericaceae > Rhododendron > Rhododendron henanense. The sequence continues at coordinate 41,370,384 of CM036313.1, read as the reverse complement.
GAGAGAGAGAGAGAGAGAGAGAGAGAGAGAGAGAGAGAGAGAGAGAGAGAGAGAGAGAGAGAGAGAGAGAGAGAGTACCTGGTACTAGTAGTTGCCGCCTAGGGTTTAGGAGGAGGAGAAAAAGAAAGAAAGAGAGAACGTTTTATGTTTTCATAGAAAAATTATGCTTTGCACCCTGAAAAATTGGTATTTTATTCCTAAGTTGGTCCTTTACACTCTTATTTAGGAAAATTGGTAGCAACTGACTAGTGGAGTACAAATTTATACATTGGTTGCCCTTGAAATGAATTTATTCTAATAATGCTCTTGAAATCTCTCTTACATAGTATTTTTTTTATAAGAAAAATTCACTTTCCTATAACGTTTTTTTTAATTTTTTGGAAAATAATATTTTTCTAATAAAAATTAAGGTTTAAACATTTTAAAGATAAAAATGAATTTATTTTATCCAAAAATAAATGATAAATATATATTTATTATAAAATTAACCTATATTGTTTATTAAATTAATAAACTAGGGTCAATTAAGTCTTTTGACATCTTATCCCATCATATCCACCCTCAAAATCCTTCTTCACAAAAAATTATCCAAACACTGGATTACAAATCAACCATTCTTAGGAGGTGAGTCCACCCTTATTACATATCCACCCTCTTTCTATATCTACCAAAAATCAAATCCTCCATCCAAACGGACCGTTTTTTTGTTTTTGACACGAAATTGGCCGTTAATAAAGAATGAAATTAACTACTTCACTTCCCTACTATTTGAAATTGAGAAGAGTTCTTGAGGATATCTCAACGATTGAACTAGCCGAACACGAAAAGGACGGATGGAAAGGAAGGCAACCTTGTCAAAAGGGCCGAATTCAATGTTGAGTGGTGACATATGTCAAGAACAAGCCTAGGAAGGGCAATAGCCAGCCTGGGTTTCTGTACCAATCTTTGACCAAGACAAAGGTATCAAGTGACGAACATTTTTATGTTGACAAGGAACCACCACCACCTGTCGAGTCCCAATTTATCAAGCCTAAGCCAATCTCCAAAGCCCAGGAAGGAAGACCAATCGAAGATATCCCAGTTACGTATAATAGGCAACACAAGGTATCATGTACACAAAAAGAAAGCGATAAATTTGCAAGGATCAATGACCGTGTACATTTTCCAATATAGTGATCAACATGTCAGATTACAAATTCATGTTTATCATTTATTTTGCAGCGAATCTGTGTGGGTGGGAGGCGAATAGGTGAGTTGTGTTTATGTGCAAGACATATGGCAACTGGTCATGGAGGAAGGGATTTCTTTCATTCTCCGTAAGTTTTCGATGTTATAACAACAAATGCTAGCAATGAATGTGATCAGTTTACTACTCATTCATGCATCAATAGTTACATGTGATCATACACACCTTATGCAACTGCACAGTGGAAGATTACTAATGCGTCCACAACAACAAAAGTTAGCTAAAAAGCAGGGCCAAGATACATGGGGATCACTCTCCACTCTGTCTTACGTACGTCGGTACGAGTAGTTGCTTTGTGAGTTAATGTGAAAGCAGGGCCATATGTTCTCAATATCTACTGAAGTGAACTGTTTAATGCATCGCCCAATATGTATTTGAAACAGGAATTGGTTGCGGCCAAGAATCCTGGTGGTTCGTTGGATAGGATGCTTGATCATTGGACAAAGAAAATTAGTTTTAGGCACATTATCTCCCCACTATACAAGCAAAGCCATTGGATAGTCTTGGTTCATGATCATGTCACACTGACCCAAGGAATATGACAGGTGAACAAGGGTTATGAACTGATGAAAGTCTGGAATGATCAAATGCATGGTAGTGATACGAGTACATACAGCAAAATTTAATAAGTTTTGGCAATGAAACAATGGCTATTACCGTGTATTGTAAGAGGATGCTTATAAAGGCCATTGGAATACCAATGCAACACAGCACAGTGCAAACAACAATAAGTTTCTTGTAATTTCAAACATTTCTAAGAAAAAAGATCGCATGGGAGGCTCTATTTTGACACAGGCAAATACTTATTTGTAGTTTCACATTACAATCATATATTCTTAAATTCACGATCCTGAAGTACTTAGTCCACCACTAGCCGGAGTTCATCACAGGCAAATACTAAGTATTTGTAGTTTCACATTACAATCATATATTCTTAAATTCACGATCCAGAAGTACTTAGTCCACCACTAGCCGGAGTTCACCAATGAGATGGAAATGCAGATGTAGAAGTACCTGTTCAACAACTGCTTGGAGGCTGAAAAGGATATGCAGATCCAGAAATATCCCCTTCACCACTGTCCAAAGGCAGATAATATGCAGACCCAGACCATCCACCACTGTTCGCATGCAAGTCTGCCCATGTCTGTATCTCAGGATCAGGAGAAAGTGAGCCTGCAGAGATCAACTGTGACCTAGGCGACTGAGAGGGGAAAACGTAGGTAGGCTGCAGCATTCCCTGGGGAGTAGGCATCGACATTGTCAGAGGAAATGTCGTAGGGATGGGCATGGTGCTCAGAGGCATGGTCATCGGAACAATATTAGTGAGAGGCATAGGCATGGTCACTTGTTGATAAATCCTCACAATTATCCAATCCTTATCCTGCAAAATTCAGAACTGGATTAGCAAAATAATATACACACACAAATAAGCTTGTATAAAAACAAAAGCTATTAAAAAAACTAAACAAGTTTAGTATAGCTATTTACACCTCTTGATTAGGATTGTACTTCTTGATAGAGTATTCCTCCATGTACCAGTTGGTGGGCATGTATGATTTGACGGAGCCCTCCATAAAATTTAGCACTCGCTTGTGTCCGATACCTGCTCCAATAGGGACAGATCGTTTTGACACCATCCAAAACCCCCCGGCTCTCTCTATTTCCAGCTTACCAATGTTTGGATACTTTGCAACGCGAGAGGTGTAAAAGAACCAATCATTTTCGAGTGCTAGTAATGGATAATGGGCTGAAATTTGAAGGAAATGAAAATTAATAGGATGTATGGTCAAAATAGGGTAATATAAGTAACCCTTTAGTTCACATAAAGTTGGTTTAGGTCCGGTACCTTGGAGGGTGCCCGGATGATGGCTGATTACATCCTGCTCAGTTCGTATTGGGTCTATCTCGACCAAATTCCCTGCAATTTTGTTCTTTAAATAAAAGTTGACGACTTCTTCATAGGTAGGGTGAAACTTTAACCCTGGTACTTCAGGAAAGTCGCGGGTGAGGTTTTCAAACCTGGATCTACCTCCATCCATTCCTTCAAGAAAGGAAAAAAAAAACACATAAGCTAATTGAATTGTACGAAGAATTGCCTTTAATCGTTTAAACTCTGTAACTCAATACGTTGATTGAATCTAGAGATAAAATATCAAATGCTAAAAATGCATACTGACGTGATAACTGATCCTGAGCATGACAAAAAAATGGAAAAAAAAAAAAAACACAGAGATCAACAAATTACAGCTAATGACAACAAATCATTTATCTAAATCAAAATAAAAGCCAAAAGAAATCATTTAGCATCAAAACACAGATCGAGAAAGTATTGACTTAACAACTTCAAACAAGAAGATAGAGACTTAATCATCTCTGTATAATTGTAAAGGCATACTACTACACAAAGAAGTGAGAATGAAGGATTGAAGAATCGAAAAAGTCAACACACATGAATTTAATGCAGTACTATGAATTCCTAATACATATACCAATTTTGAGACAAATGCGATCTAGAGAGAGAAAGAGACGAGCTATTAGGTTGAGTAATTGCCATCTAAATTCTTGGCTAAAATCCAGACGATCGCCTCCCCCCGCACCCCCCCTCCCTTCGCCCCCCACCCTCCAAGCTGACGCGGTTATCGCATATGCATAAATCTTCAGTATATTTAATTTAATTGACGGGTAGGTGGAGAAAGACACTTACAGATGGAAATGAGATGGAAATGCAGATGTAGAAGTACCTGTTCCACCACTGCCTGGAGGCTGAAAATGATATGCAGATCTAGAAATATCCCATTCATCACTGTCCAAAGGCAGATAATGTGCAGACCCAGACCATCCACCACTGTTCGCATGCGAGTCTGCCCATGTCTGTATCTCAGGATCAGGAGAAAGTGAGCCTGCAGAGATCAACTGTGACCTAGGCGACTGAGAGGGGAAAACGTAGGTAGGCTGCAGCATTCCCTGGGGAGTAGGTATCGACATTGTCAGAGGAAATGTCGTAGGGATGGGCATGGTGCTCAGAGGCATGGTCATTGGAACAATATTATGGAGAGGCATAGGCATGGTCAGCTGTTGATAAATCCTCACAATTATCCAATCCACATCCTGCAAAATTCAGAACTGGATTAGCAAAATAATATACACACACAAATAAGCTTGTATAAAAACAAAAGCTATTAAAAAAACTAAACAAGATTAGTATAGTCTATTTACACCTCTTGATTAGGATTGTACTTCTTGAAAGAGTATTCCTCCATGTACCAGTTGGTGGGCGTGTATGATTTGACGGAGCCCTCCATAAAATTTAGCACTCGCTTGTGTCCGATACCTGCTCCAATAGGGACAGATCGTTTTGACACCATCCAAAACCCCCCGGCTCTCTCTATTTCCAGCTTACCAATGTTCGGATACTTTGCAACGCGAGAGGTGTAAAAGAACAAATCATTTTCGAGTGCTAGTAATGGATAATGGGCTGAAATTTGAAGGAAAGGAAAATTAATAGGATGTATGGTCAAAATTAATAGGATGTATGGCCTAAATTAATAAGTAACCCATTAGTTCACATAAAGTTGGTTTAGGTCCGGTACCTTGGAGGGTGCCCGGATGACGGCTGAATACATCCTGCTCAGTTCGTATTGGGTCTATCACGTCCAAATTCCCTTCATTTTTGTTCTGCAAATAAGGGTTGATGAATTGTTCATCGGTAGGGTTAAACTTAACCCCTGGTACTTCAGGAAAGTCGCGGGTGAGGTTTTCAAACCTGGATCTACCTGCCCTCATTCCTTCCTTCAAGGAAAAAAAAAACACATAAGCTAATTGAATTGTACGAAGAATTGCCTTTAATCGTTTAAACTCCATAACTCGATACGTTGATTGAATCTAGAGATAAAATATCAAATGCTAAAACTTCGAAACAAAAGCCGAAAGAAATCATTTAGCATCAAAACACAGATCGAGAGAGTATTGACTGAACAGCTTCAAACAACAAGATAGAGACTTAATCATCCCTGTATAATTGTAAAGGCATACTACTACACAAAGAAGTGAGAATGAAGGATTGAAGAATCGAAAAGTCAACACACAACTATGAATTCCTAATACAGATAGAGATATTACCAATTTTGGGACGAATGCGATCTCGAGAGAGAAAGAGAGGAGCTATTAGGAAGAGGAATTGCCATCTGAATTCTTGCCTATAATCCAGAATTCTGATCGCCTCCGGCCCCCCCCCACACCCACACCCCCCCCCTCCGCCGCCCCCCCCCCCCCCCCCCCCCCCCCCCCCCCCCCCCTACCCCCCCCCCCCCAAGCTGATGCGGATATCACATATGCAATACAACTTAAGTATATGTACTTAGAGGAGTTGACTGGTAGGTTTATTAGTTTTGCTTTTGGTGTTCAATGCAAAGACTATCCAATGCTAGATGGAATGTGTGGGGGCGTGATTTATCCTTGAACCTCCTGAACCCCTTCTCGTTGCTTGAACCGTGATGACCTTGACCGGCGACGCTGTGTACCTGCAAATCGGAGAGTGGTGTTCCTCCGGGTAGAAGCTCCGACGATCTAGTTAGGATCAGAGTGAAATGAGAAGAAGAAGAAGTTTAGTAGGGGAGAAGAATATCTTACCTCTTCCCCTGAAGGGGGATACTTTGCTATTTATAGGCAGAGATCTGGAGTGTTGAGCAAGGAGGGAGTGCACTGCACGCGCGTTTCTACGCTCGGATGACGTCATGTGTCAGGGATATTTTATGTGATGCCGCCCTTCAAGATTCGCAGACCCACATGGGTTGATGTCAGAGACGTCAAATCAGTTATCAGAGAGGTGAACCTGCTTATCATCGGTCCTATCAGAAAGAGCTTCTAGAATGTTCTGCCACCGCCTTAGAACATTCCTCCACCGCCTTAACCGAGGAAACCATCCGAACATAGGAACCTGCCGTGGGTGACAACTGTTCGTTGAAGAACCTTCTGTCCAAACGGAAGACGTCTATCCGAGTAAACATACCCTTCACCGAACAAGAGTGTTTCACTACGCTCGGAGGGGTAACTTACGCTCGGTAACCAGCCGCAGGACCGCCTATCGTTCGGTAGTTTGACCGAGGTGACGTGTTAAGTTTGACTTTTCTCATACAGACGAACTGAGACAACTGAACTGTGGGTCCACAAGGTCATCCCACCGAACCCTTTGAACCTTCGGATATTTCGGCCCACTATAATAGCCCATCAACTCCTGCTTTATGTGTCCCAAAGAAAGGAGGAGTTGACAGTAGTGGCCGAACAAAGCTATCTTGACAATCGACGACTTGCTCGCTTCCTTTCAAGCCGAACGCAGACGTATGCCGAACATTAGCCGTTCGAGTAACCCGGAGCAGACAAGCTCTGGTCCCGCATTTAATGCTTCTGAAACCGCCGATTTCAAATTTGATATGTGTCATCAATTCATTGGATAGCGAAACGGCGCTGTACAAAGCTCTCCACGTGTCAGTCATCGCGCGAAGCATCAATCTCCCGCTCCAATCCAACGGCTGGGGGCTCTGCGCCGTTTTGAATTCTTCTCTTGGTATAAAAGGGGTGGAAGGAGAGAGAAAATCACTTTTTCTCTCCTTCCATCAGACGCCTCAACTGCTCCTCGACGGTTCTCGCCCCAACATCGCCTGAAATCTGAAGATCAACACTACGAATCACAGATTTCTCTTGATATTCAGGTATATTCTGCTTCTCTTGGTGCTTTCCTGCATTTTTATTGTCTTTTGAGCATGTTTTGACCACAAGAGTGGGTTTTTGCTCCCGTTTCGTCCGTTTTCCTTTCTGTACGCTGTAGAACAGGTTGAACATGTTCATGTGTTCTTCCGAACCCATGAACACCTTCAACCTGTGTTCTTCCGAACATAAATTAATTCCGAAGAAAAATAACCAACAACTCTTCGAACGATACATCCGAACGAATCACAACCTCAATGGCTTCCGAAGCATGACCGCGCTCGGAATCCCCATTCGACACATAGTCGTTCGGGAGTGACGCGTTTGCTCGGATAACTTAGAACACTGAAATTAGGCACCTTAGGAATAACGGCCTTGCTTTTCGCTAACGGTCTCATCCCATGCACCTGTTTTAGGTATGGAATCGCCATCAACTTCCTCGGGAGAGTCTTATCGCTCGGTGGACTCCGAAGCACCTGATTTCGGTGAGATGGACCCCCGAATAGCCGAATCAATTAGAGCTGAGGCTCGGAAGTACCGCGTAGGGGCTGGATCCTCGTACGTCGGAATCGGGGGGATCGACTTCCCCTCAAACGTGACGCCTCTTCGTTCGATGTGCCTTGACATCATCGAGATCGACGATGACGACGATTCTTCGGAGAGAGCGGGAGAAGACCCGGACGAAGACGAGGACATGGACGAGGAAGCAGCAGATGGGGATGAAGAAGACCAATCCGAGCGGGACACGCCTGCTGCTTCATCTAGTCGACCGGAGGAGGAAGCTACCATCCTCGGTGAATCGTCTTCTGCGGCTCCGAAGAAGAAGAAGGTCAAGAGGAAGATCATACCCCTGGATCCAGACCTGATCCCAGACCGAACGGGAAAAGATCCCTGCCCCTACTGGGACTGCTTCGGGGACCAGGAGGGGATAGACCTCTTTCGGCGGGCCTACAATATCCTGAACATTGTTGTGCTAACGCCCGTGGAAGGGCCTCGGATATTGTTCAGTGACAAACATGTCACTGTTCCTTTAATGGCAATCACCGAAGGCGGGCTTCGATTCCCGATGCACAAGATCTTGAGACAGATCCTCCATCGCTTCGGCCTGACACCGTGCCAGCTTAGCGTAAACTCTTACCGTATAATCCACTCGATCATCAAGCTTGCCGAGGTAAAGATGTTCCCTCTTGAGGCCTACCATATCTTTGAGAACTACATGATGTCGAGGAACATTAGGTTCTCTCGGTATTACTTGTGTTCTCGAAAACATGGAAAAGATCATTCCTGAGGGAATGTATGACTCGGAGAAGTGGGCTTCGGATTACATCGAAGTCCGAGGAAACTTTCAATACCCGCCCCTAGAGTATGGGCAATTTGAGATTGCAACCCATAGGGGTGAACCCTGTAAGCATCTCGTACTATTATTTGCATGTCTTTCGTTCGGTTCTTCTCGTAATTTTATTTATTTTGCTTTAAACTTGAATCTGTCACTTCTAATTTTTTCTCTATCTGTTTGGCTTCGGCAGACACAAGTAAGATCAACAAAGATCTTCTGAGGGTTGCCAGGGGGTGCGGCCTAGCTTCGGCATTGCTTACAATACCGAGCGGAGAGAGAGACGCGCCTACGATCCTCCAGTACGACGCCACTTACGGTGGAAGGATCCGAGGAAAGGCGGCGGACAAGGCAGCTGAAGACAAACCAGTCGGGCTTCCCGTGGAACGTCTTCCGAGCAAGGAGAAGCCGCTCCGGGGAAAGTTACGCGTGCCGATTACAGAGCTTTTCTCCGGAGACGAAACAATGCCTCCCCGAAGCATGAAGGCCGTGCTGCAAAAGAGGTTGGAGGACCAGGCGAAACAACTGGCCGAGCAAAAAAAGGATGGCGCCCCCGGAGCTTCAGGCTCGGCTCCGAGCAAGAGCGGCCCCATTCCTCCTCAGGCGCAAAAGCGGCCTCCTTCCTCAACTCACTCGTCCGAGGACGCTCCACCGCTGCCGAAGAGAACCAAATCCCATGCCACCAAGTCATCCGGGGTCGGCCTTCCGAGGGTAGAGGAGAAGGAGAAAAACAAGGCGGCCGAGGGAGAGGCAAGAGCTCCTTCGGATACTGAGAGTCCATGGATGCCGAACTTCGTCACTCCTGACAAGAAACGGATCCTCAAATCTGACAGCCTTCAGGAAGACCCCTCCCTCGCCTTCACCCTGCACTCGGGGCTTATGCTTCCGAAGGATATTGCTGCTCCCCCATCACTGAAGACAGCATTGAATGATTACTACTTTCATGTTGGGAGAGTAAGTCCAATTTTTTTTTTTTTTTGTTATTTATTTCCTTTGTACATATCTACTTCTGCACCTTGGATTACTCATATTTCCTCCATTTTCAGGCAACACAATCAATCATGAGTGCCCAGCTATACCTCACCGAACATGACAGGCAGAAAAAAATGCTGAGGCAGAAGGTGGAGCTCGGCCAACTGACTGTGGATGAGTATAAGAAAAACCTGGACCACTCCGAGGGTGTCCGCCGAGCTCAAGAGGCCCAGATCAAAACTCTTAACGATTTGGTGAAGGGCCTCCAAGACGCAGCCGAGCACACGAGGGCCGAAGGCAAGGATGAGGGCTTGGCAGAGGGACGTGCCCTGGGGAGGAAGGAGATGGAGGAGGAAATGAAGAAGCTGCTGCAGGAGGAGTTCGATAAGGGCTACTACCAAGCCGAAGAGGACTCTGCGGACCAAATTCTGGCCCTTCAAACAGAGATGAAGGAAGCGCAGCATTGAAGAAGCTTCAAGCTCGGATTCAACATGGGTTTCGACGAAGCCGGTGTTGAACCTGATGATGAGCGTAGAAGCCTTATCGAAATTCCTCCTCTTCCTGCTGAAGAAGTTGAGGCCGAAGAGCCCATTGTCAATGAGGCTGTGACCAATCCAGCCGAGCAGGGGAGCACAGCCACTCCAGCACAAGATTCCACCACTCTCCCCCCAGTCACTCCCACTCCCGATGCATAAGACTTGTTATTTTTCATTTTTGTTTTGGTAATTTGGATGTTAGAGATTTTATTTGGAACGGTCGGCGCCGAACGATTGGCTTTAGCCGAACCGTAGTTATGTAATTAACACAGGTAGAGGGTGGCCAAGAATGATTTACCATGGCCACTCCTTGGTAAGGTTGTCCAGGGATGGCACCGAACGATGCACCACCCGCCATGCCCTGGCAACAATGCTAGAAACATTTCCAAGTATTTTTGCTCGGTGAATGCACTTTTTGTTTTGAAACAAGTAATGTTTAGCAATTTTTGCAAATTTGCCAAGTATTATTGCTCGGTGTGTGTTTCGTTCTTGTTTTTCGACAATTTTTGTTAGTTTTTAAATGCCTATGAACGTTTTCAAATTGTAGAAATAAACGCAAGTATAACTGCTCGTCCAACCGAATACACTAAGGGATCCGAACATTAGGGGGTCCGAACGATGGAGGCCACCCAGATGAACAATTAGGTGGTCCGAACGATGGACGCCACCCAGACGAACAATTGGTTTACTTGCTCAATTGCACACCTATGTTTACCCATAGGAGCCCCCCTGCCTTAGTGTATTACCAAAGTAAGAGCAGCAAGACACTAAGGCAGGAAAGTGGGTAAATAGAGTAACATAGAGTGCCGAGCCCCAACGACGGGGAAAAACGAGGCTTCGAGAATTTCGCCTAAACCAAGTATCCGAACAAATGCAGGGTAGAAGTGCCTTCCCGAAGGATGTGGGCGAGATATTATACCCAATTAACCGATCGTGTAATCCGAAGAGACAAGAATGTAAAAAGAAAACTTTCATTAACAAAAGAAAATGCCCGAAGGCTTACAACACCGAACAAAACGAACCAAAAAATCAAGAGGATGGAGATCCGCCGAGGCTACCCATGGAATTTCCGAAGTTTTTGGGTGTTCCATGGGTTTGCGATGGGCGTACCATCCATCTCGGCGAGCTTATAGACGCAGTGGCCAATCTTCTGTACCACTCGGTAAGGGCCTTCGTAGGGATCCTTGAACTTTGTCAACTTCTTCGCCTCGACAACCATCCGAAGAACCAAGTCACCGACGTTAAACGGCCGAGCCCGAACGTTCTTGTTATATCCCCGAGCAACCTCTTGCTGATAGGCAGCGTGCCGAAGATTGGCGTTATCCCGAAGTTCTTCAGCAAAATCCAGCTCCGCACCTACCAACGCATTGTTGTCCACTGGATTGAAATTTTCAGACCGAACGGTAGGTATAAGGGTAGAGAGGGGCAAGACCGCCTCCATGCCATACACCATGGAGAACGACGTTCGGCCTGTAGAACGTCGAGGAGTAGTGCGGTAGCTCCACAGGACTTGGGGAAGCTCATCGACCCACTTTCCGAGCTTGCGATCCAAACGACGCTTAAGCCCCCGAGTAATCGCCTTATTCGATGCTTCGGCCTGGCCATTTCCTTGGGGGTAAGCGACGGACGAAGTATGAATGGTGATATGATGTTCTCGGTAGAAGTTCTGGATCGCCGAAGCAACGAACTGGGAACCGTTATCCGAAAGAATTGCATACGGCACCCCGAACCTGGAGATGATGTTTTTCCAGATAAAGCATTCGACATCCCCGGCCGTAGTCTTTATCAGTGGAGAAGCTTCAACCCATTTGGTGAACAGGTCGGTAGCAGTGAGCATGTACTCAAATCCCCCTAGCGTCTTCGGCAGCTTGCCCACGATGTCAAAGCCCCAGACAGCAAACGGCCAAGGACTAGTGATCATCTTGAGAGGAAATGCTGGCTGGTGAGGGATGGAGGCATGCTTCTGACACCGAACGCAGCGCTTCACGTATTCCTCGGATTGCTTGACCATTTTTGGCCACCAATAGCCTTGTGTTAACGCTCGTTGGGCCATCGTCCGGCCACCCGAATGTCCACCACAGCTTCCCGAATGAAGCTCGTCCAGGATGCCCTGAACTTGATCCTCATGTACGACGCGTAAGTCCGGACCGGTGAATGTTCGGCGGTATAGATTGTCATTCGGATCAAGGAAGTAGTTTGCTGCTCGGCAGCGAATTCGGTGAGCTTCCTTTTTGTTTTCGGGGAGGGTTTGATGCTTCAGATAAGCAAAAATGGGATCCATCAGACTTGGACCGAAGGTGATAACATTAACCGAGCAAGTAACAGGTTCGAAGCTCGGTGATTCGACCTCATCAAAAATAATAGTGCGACCGCCCGAAGTTCGGTACAACGAGGCAAGACCGGCTAGGGCATCAGCGTGTGCGTTATGTTCCCGAGCGATCCACTCTATCTCAACGTGGCCAAACTATTTCAGCAGAGAAAGAACATGACTGACGTAAGCGTTCATCCGTTCATCCTTAGCCTGATAGTTGTCGTTAAGGTGGCCCATAATCAGTCTGGAGTCACAGAAGACATGGACCGAGTCAGCTTCCATCCGAAGAGCAAGCTTCAACCCAGCAATGAGAGCTTCGTACTCGGCTTCGTTATTCATGGCGGGATAGCCGATGGTGACCGAACTCTGGTGGACCGTTCCAGCCGGAGAAACGAGAACAATGCCAGCCCCAGCCCCGTGGATGTTCGAGGCTCCGTCAACCGTCATCCTCCAAGCATCCCCGGAGAACAACTTCCACTCCTTCCTCGGCTTCTTCGTTCCCAAGGTGAACCGAGCCCGAAGAGACTCGGGGGGAGGATTGCTCCACTCAACGAATTCCTCCTCTTTAGCTATCCGAGCCTCGTCAGCAGCAGTTGTCAATGCGTTCTCCTCGTCCTTCAGCCCAGGCGTTAGCTCGGCGAAAAAGTCAGCTAAAGCTTGGCCCTTGATTGCAGTCCTCGGCTTGAACTGAATGTCATAGTTGGCAAGGTCTTGAGAGAACTTCAAGATCCTGTTGGAGGAGGTGGTCTTCCGAAGAACGGCCTTGAGAGGAAACTCAGTGAGAACCACGATCCTATGGCACTGGAAGTAGGGCATAAGGCTCGTTTTAGCCGAAACGAGCGCTAGAGCCAACTTCTCCATAGGCAGATACCTCGTCTGAGATTCCGTCATCGTCTTGCTCAAAAAGAAAATCGGCAAGTGGTCCATTCCTTCTTTCCGAACGAGCACAGCACTCGTCGCATGCTCCGAAACAGCCAGGTAAAGATACAGATCTTTGTCGGGTTCGGGAGTGACGAGGAGCGGTGCGTGGGCAAGGTAATCCTTTAAAGATTGTAAAGCCTGCTCACACTGTAACGCTCCCATTTTCGGGTTCGTTAATTAAACATTTTATTGAATAAAAAGACTAAGAGTCAAGCTCATTATTACAATATAAGTCTTACTAGAGTACTTTTTATTACACAAGGATGGGAATTCTAGGGTATTCTATCACTCCGCTTCTTCCTCCATCCTAGCAAGCTCTTCGGCTCCAAAGGCCTCCAATGTATACTGTTCACCTTGCTCATCAATTAACTCTGACACATTATACCAGCGTCGCCCCCAGTATAATATGTCAGGGTCACCAAAAAGGTAACACCGTGAGCTATAAGCTCAATAGAATAAACCATGCCCACTAACTCTTAACTTAAAGCAAGGAAGCATATAAACAATTACACATGCTCATTCAACAACATAGTTAAACAATGACATATCCACATTCGATATCTTATTAGCGTTGGTGTCATGCCTTTTCTCGAGTTTCTCCTACGCGACTCGTCGTAGACTGTGTCAACCTTTTCTCCTTTAACAAAACCATATTTTCCAAAGTTTCTTTCACAAATTGCTACTAATGAGGCTACCACGTCCGGCTCCATTAGCAACACTCACGATGGCTACCAAGTCCGGCCATATCATGGTTTCACAAAACACATTCTTTCAAATCTTGCATTGGCTACCACGTCCGGCCAAGCTATATTTCCACATGAGACTACTACGTTTGGCCCCATTGGAAATCTACGCAATGAGCTACCAAGTCTGGCCACATTACGGTTTTCAAACACTTACACAACGACTACCAAGTCCGGTCATTATGTACTTTCAAAATATTTTCCGCATGTTAATCCCATCCTTTATTTTATCCACATCAACCACACCCTAGGTGTCATGTTTCTACTTTCTCGGTTTTCGTGTCTCGTTCGCATGCATAGACTCCGCGGTAATTCATTTCACAATTTAAGTAATCTTGAAACTAAACTAACAAGATCATCCAACTCTATACTATATAGCATGCTCATTTTATCACATTAACATGCTCAACATTTAATCACACAAAGTTAAGCATAGTGCCACATGGACGGACACCTTTGGAGTGATAAATCACTTATGCTTTATCAACAACAAGTAGTCAAGTAATCACATAATCAAGCTCACAATCATTCTAAGATCAAAATTCAATAACTTCGACTTAATCCAAAATCATGCCTTCTTAAGTTCAAAATAGCATATGTTTATTGAGTACTTCTAACGTTAAGCTAATCATGCCATGGTTAATCAAGATAACAACTCCTAAACATTTCTAGTCATGCTTAAGGAATATAGACAAGATAATCTACGTATACTTAGAATTTCAAAGGTTTAGAATAATCCATAATCATTTCGAAATACGCATACAATACGCTATACTCAGATCTTTGAGAATCATAGGAAACTATACTATACGTAAGGAGTATTCTACATATACACATATACGTAGAGAAGAGTAGATATAGAATATCTACCGTTCTTCTTGGCGGTAGTCGGCTACGGATTAGGAAGATGGTTCGTCGGGCGGAGTAACGACTTAGGAATGGCTTCGATAGCTTCGAAAGAGAAAGGTTTCTCTCGAAACTTGATCTTGACTAAAGCTACTAGAACTTTTGGATCGGTAGGGTGGTGGAGTGGCGGCTTAGTGGCGGCACTAGAAGAGTTTCTTGAAGAACTAGGGAAGAACTTCAAGAACAACTAAGAACTAAGCAAGAACAACAAGAACACTTAGACTTTCTAGAGAGAAGTTGGAGCAATGCTTGAAGGTGTGTGTTCAAAGGCTTGAATGGCTTGCTATTTATAGGCCAAGGTTGGTCTATTATCCAAGAGACAATATTTCCCCTAACATTTGTTATCCAAGGGTTAATAGATTGACTAGATTTGATGGTACTTAGATTGGATGAGGTGTGGAGCTAAAGGACATGACTAGGCTTGGTTGTACACTTGCACACATCACACAAATCTCTCTCTCTCTCACTCCCTCTCTCCCGGCCTCTCTCTCTCCCTATCTCTCTCGGCTCTCTCTCTCTCTCTCCCTTTGGTCCAAAGAAGGTATGTAACAACTCCGATTTTCAGTAAATAAAAATCTCGTTGATTATTATATTGACTCTATAAATTCCTTATTTTCCAATAATCCGTCATGATTAGATTTATTCGATTCAAAACCTAATTTCGTTACGCCTTGCGATTTAGTCATTTTCTAAAGACAAGTGAGATAGTAAACCCTAAGGCATCCTATTTAGCAAGCCTAACTAGCTTCTAGCCATCATTAGGGTAACCTAATCGAACCTTTGATCTTTGTGAACCATTTGAACCCTAAGTGAGACCTTGACCAAAAGTCAACCTTTGATCTATTACCCATTGGACGATAGATGCTAGGATAATCTTTATCCATTGGACCATAGATTTACAACTTGGATATTGTGGCAAGATTGCTAAATACACTTTATAAGATTATATATTATTTACCATCTTTACCCATTGGACGATAGAAGTTAGGAGAATTATTAACCATTGGACGATAGGTTAACCTTTCTACCTAGTACAAGATCTATTAGTTAATTAGATTCACCATGAGTCATTGTACTATTATAGATAGATTATATAAGTTTAGTACTTCCACCCTTTAACCTTTGGTTAATAAATGTTAGGGGAATTATAATCCATTGGTCCATAAGGCCATATCAAGCTGTAGTACTAGGTTAAAATTAGTTAATTACTTCCTAGATATGATATGTACTTATTTAATTAAAGTATATGATATGTATATGTCATCCTAGGATACTATATATTAGTATATAGTTATAAGTACATAGGTGGCATTTTGACTTAGTTTAATAGGAAATTTTGACTTAAAAGTCCAAGATGAGATCATGAAGTACATTGTCCTTTTGACTTAGTTTAATATGATGTAATGGGGTGGAATCCAAACCATCTGTTGTGATGAGTTGGACGCCGTTTGTTTTTGAGATGTGGAGGGCGCAGGGCCAGTAACATAGAGCACGGAGCTTTGGAGATGAGGGAACCGAGGCACGGAGCCGGTTGTAGTCATGAGGCGAGGGCCTAAGGTGATAGCTTCTGATGTGATGGAATCGAGGCGCGGGGCCGGTTGTGGTTACAAGGCGAGAGGCTGGGGTGATTAGGTTGAGGCGTAGAGCCTGTTGTGGTCGTGAGGCGAAGGCCTGAGGTGTCGGAGCTTAGAGCTTTTCGTGTTTGAATCGAAGCGCGGAGCTGGTATAAGGCAAGAGCCTGAGGTGATAGAACTGAGGCGTGGAGCCTGCCGTGGTCATGAGGCGAAGGCCTGGGGAGAGCTTAGAGCTTGATGGAACCGAAGCGCGGAGCTGGTATAAGGCAAGAGCCTGAGGTGTCGGAGCTTTGAGCTTGATAGGACCGAAGCACGGAGCTGGTATTGATCATAAGGCGAGAGCCTGAGGTGATTAGATCGAGGCGTGGAGCCTGCTGTGGTTTATGAGGCGAGGGCCTGGGTTGTCGGAGCTTAGATCCAAAGCGTAGAGCTGGTTGCATTCTGATGGTCTGTGCACGGAGCTTTCTCATCATAAGTATTGGCGTAGAGCCAAAGGATCGAGGCGCTGAACCGATCAATAAAATCGAGGCGTAGAGCCGGTTGATTGCAGGGTTGACCTGTTTCATGAGAGACATGCAGAGTGTATATGTGCGATGCTTGTTTGTTAGATGTGAACAGATATGATGATGCAGACTCGATGTGATAATGCAATATATGCACGGGCCCGTGCGTGTGTGTTTGTTTTAAGTTTAGAGCTTCTATCAAGTTCCGAACTTGAGCATTCAGAGCGTAGAGCTCGAGCATTCGGACGGCAGAATCCGAGCATTCAAAGTACAGGCTTTGAGCGTCCAGTACGCAGTGGTTGGGCATCCAAGCGTAGAGCTTGAGCATTCAAGTGTATAACTTGAGCATCCAGTACACAGTGGTTGGGCATCCAAGCGTAGAGCTTGAGCATTCAAAAATGTTAGATTTTTGAGCATTCAGGCGTAGAGCCTGAGAATAGATGTCTTGATTGTTGGGGCGGCGTAGAGCCTGTTGCTTGTTTACGGCTTCGAGCCAGTTGAGATAATGGGCTTGGAGCCGCTGAGATTGTTTGTTATGGCTTTGAGCCATTTCAGATGATAGATATAGGCTTCGAGCCTGTTGAAGTAATGGGCTTTGAGACGCTGAAGTAGACTTGATTATTACAGCTTCGAGCCAGTTGAAACGGTGGGCTTGGAGCCGCTGAGTGGGTTGTTACGGCTTCGAGCCAGTTGAGATAGTGGGCTTGGAGCCGCTGAGTTGTAATAGCGAGCGTAGAGTTACTGAATCAAGGGCTTGGAGCCGCTAAGTGGGTGAACATGGGCGTAGAGCCGCTATGATAATAGGCGTTGAGCCACTGAGTGATGGGCGTAGAGCCTATTGCTGTGATAGTAAGCGCAGAGCTGCTGAGCCGAATGATTACAGGCGTAGAGCTGCTTGTGATAATGGGCTTCGAGCCGCTGAAGTAGTAGACATAGGCTTTGAGCCTGTTGAGATAATGGGCTTCGAGCCGCTGAGACTGCTTGTGTACGGCTTCGAGCCAATTGAGATGGTGGGCTCAGAGCCGCTGAGATAGTTGCTATGGCTTTGAGCCAGTTAAGATGGTAGATATAGGCTTCGAGCCTGTCGGAATAGTGGGCTTTGGGCTGCTGAGTGATGATATGGGCACATAGCTGCTTATTTCCTCGGTAGTGGACATGGGCATAGAACCGCTGGATGTTTTGACTTGTTTTGGCCAGCAGTTTATGGAGAGAGAGCTTCCTCATGCTTGGATATGCCCCCAAGGCTGGTTTTGACCACATTGTATTGGCTCGGGGGTGCCCCCAAGGCTGACTTGATTTTGCTTCTGTTGGTTACGGACCCAGAATTCTATAATGGCTTGAGTCAGTGCACTGAGCCAAATCTGCCGTCGCTGAAGGAAATTGATTGAGGGGCCAGGAGATCGATCTCTCGGCCGGAGGATTGATGTCTCGGCCGAGGAATCAATGTATCGGCCGCTTAATCAGTTTGTTTCCAGGGGCCTATAAAAGGCCACGGCCTCAGCCGTTTCGTTACATTTTCCTTTCTTTCCTCTCCCCTTTTCCTGCGTCCGAGACCTTTACCGAAGACCTCTTCCGTTTCTCTTCGTTCCCGACGGCTCCGGGCTATGGATGACACGCTGACGTGGCTAGCGTGCGCGGAGGGAGACCGCGTTTGCTTTTGGTCCCGTCTTGATGCTTGATTTGGGACCCTCGTATGGGTATGCTTGATTAGGGGCCCTCGCATGGGTGGCTTGCTTCCGTGACGCGGAGCTCCTGGCGTGGCGGTGGTACGCGGTATGGTGATTTTTCTGGGCCATGTGGTGATTCTTTTGAGCCATGTGGTGTCTCTTCTGCACCGTAGTACTCCTCTGGTATACACCGCCCCAGGGGTATCCTCTTCTTTTTTGTAGCTGGTCTCTAGTGTTCGGACCACTAGAGGGTTCAGCATCCTCTCCTGCTTCCTCTTTTTTGCTTTTTCTGTTTTTCTTCCTGGATAGGTTAGTTTGACAGGAAATTGATGCATAGTTTGTTTAGGAAATGTGGGATGATCCACCTTGTGATGTAAAAAGCTTTCGTTATATGAAACAAAAACCTTTTTGCTCTGCTATTGTGATTGTATATGCTGTTTTTACGTTTGTTTGTACGTAATAACTTGTTAATCCAGTGAAGCAAACTGAACCGTGGAATCAGTCTGTAAAACAGCCGTTCTGGCGGCCGATCTAATGATTATGCGGCCGAGGCTTTGATCTAACGGCCGAAGGATCGTTTTGTCTGCCTAGGTTTGACTTACAGGTCAACCCTGATTTTCACGGGCCGATGGATAGATCCTACGGCCGCCATATCGAAGTGTCGGCCGAGAGACCGACCAAATTACCGAGGATTAAGAATCCAATTCCGATTCGAACTAAGACCTGACTTAGTTCTATAAATACGCGTTCTACGAACCCGATAGCATTGTCAGTAGCAATTCTTTGCACATGGCACAACCAGTCCTTGATCAGTGGTTGGATTCCTTTAATGGCCTTGACCGTCTGCACTTTAAGTCATTTGGCATGGACTTCCTTTTTTCCCTTCGTCACATTCCTGTGAATTTTGCCTTCCTTAGGGCAGCCGCTAGTTTGTGGGACCCTGATTTTCACGTCTTTCGATTTAGGAGAGAGGAGTTGTGCCCTACTATTGAGGAGCTTGCGGCCATCATGGGTCATTTAGACAGAGAGGGTTTCGTTGTCCCTGATCCTTTGTTCAACCGAGGTGATCTCCTGAAGGATTTACTCCAAGTTCAGAAACATGAAGTTAAATTCTTCCTAGTGAAAGGAAGGCTGGAGATTCTGCAACATATTCAGCGTTTTGGTACAGCTGAGGCTCATCGCCGAGTTTCTCTACAGAAGTCGTGCTTTCATGCGTTGTGCATTTGTCTCGTTCATTATTATTTGCTTGGCCCTTCCTCTGGCCACGCTGATCCTGTGTTGCTTAACCTTGCTCAACAAATTGGAAACCGTGTGGGTTTCGCTGGCTTAGTATTGGCAGAGACCTTGATGGGTCTAGATGTGATGAAGGGTAGTCCTACAGCTCAGTTCTCAGGCAGTCCCTTGCTATTGCAGGTTCGCTCTTTTATTTGTTTATTTGTCAAGTTTATCTTTTCACTCATCACTCTTTTGTTTTGACTCACGTGTTCTCTCAACTCACAATTTTTCCTTGTTCTCTAGGTGTGGTTGTTTGAGAAGCTAAAGGTGTGGGATGCGCCGGAGTGACTTCCTTATAATCCAGACCAATGCACGGAGCGTCACATGATTAAACAGTTCCCAACTGAGGCTGCTTAGGAAGCATGGATGAAGACTTGCAGAGGTGATTGGATTCAATGGGTTTGCCCCTGGTATGGTATTGAGAGCATGACTGCGAGTACCATGAACCATTTTGGTGTAGCAGTGATTGGTATTACTCGAGTCGTTTTCTACTTTCCTGCTCGCTTTCAAAGGCAGTTTGGGGCTGAACAAACCGCAATCCTGGGTGACCCTGAGTACAGCGTTTCTAAGATCCATGATGCCAACTTCCGTCGCAATATGCTGCGTCTTTGGCCAAATAGAGTGATGCAGGAGGTTGCTGAGAACTTCGTTGTTAAGCTATCGGGTTCTTACAAACGCTGGTTGAAGAAAAACCTTTTGGAGGATGGTAGTGCAAAGAGAAGGAAGACCTAGAGGTTGACGTTTTGCTTATGTTTTTCAAAAGATGTTTGTTTGATTCTAGCTTTCATGGATTAAGAATTGTTTAGGTTTGCTTTTTCCTTTTTCCTTTGAAAATAATAAAACATTTGGTCGTTTTATTTAAAGATGTTATTGCCATGACTTGATAGCGAACATGCTTTAGGATAGACCTAGAAATTTTGGAAGTGATGACGATAGCAGTGGCTGAATCTCAAATTTGGAGATTGCCTACGTATCCCATGGAGGGAATCAGGCCATAAACGTAGTTCCAACAAAGGGGATTTGTTTTGTTTTTAGTTAGGGTCCACTCGGGTATTTTTCTCTCATTTTGTGCTCTAAATTTTGCCTAAAACCGCCCTTGCGGGTTTTCGGTCTAGCGAGCGTTTTATTTATGCCTTAGTTTTTGCCTAAGCCGCCCTTGTGGGTTTTCGACCTAGCAGGCTGCTCTAATTTTTGCTTGGGTCCGCCCACCCTTGTGGTTTTCGGTCCAACGAGCATCTCTCATGGGTAATACTTCCTCAGCTTGTCAATGTTGACTGGCGTTGCGAATTCCATTCCATCCAAGTCTGCAATATATGCTGCTCCTCCAGAAAGTATGCGTTTGATAAGGTAGGGGCCTCCCTAATTTGGTCTAAACTTGCCCCTTGGGTCTGAGACGTGGCGACGAATTGCTTTGAGCACTATGTCTCCTACCTTGATGTCCCTAGGTTTCACCTTTTTGTTGAATGCTCGTGCAATGCGGCGTTGATACTCTTGTACATGGTATAACGCTCTCAGCCTCCTTTCGTCTAGTAGTACCAACTCATCGTGGCGATTTTGAACCCAATCTTCTTCGATCATTCCAGTCTCAGCTAGAACCTTTAACGAAGGTAACTCCAGTTCGATAGGTAAGACAGCTTCCATTCCATAGACCAGAGAGTAGGGAGTGGCCCCAGTTGAAGTCCTTTCAGTTGTTCGATAACCCCATAGTGCCAGAGGTAGCATTTCTGGCCAGTCTGTGTAAGTGTCGGTAGTCTTCCGCAGAATCCTCTTGATATTATTGTTTGCAGCCTCAACTGCTCCATTAGTTTGAGGTCGGTAAGTAGATAACCGATGATTCTGTATCCCAAATTCGACGAAAAGCTTCTTTGTTGCCCCCTTGAAGTGCGATCCATTGTCACAGACAAACTCGTGAGGTACACCATATCGATAGATGATATTAGTGCGAATAAATTTGGCCACATGAGTGGCTTTGAGAGTAGCATAAGAAGCTGCTTCTACCCACTTGGTGAAGTAGTCAATGGCCACCAGAATGAACTGATGTTTGTATTTTCCCTTTGGATTTATACTTCCAATGACGTCTATCCCCCAGGTGGAGAATGGCCAAGGGGATGTCATGCTGTACAATTCCGTAGGGGGAATACGCATACGATCAGTGTGAGTTTGGCATTTGTAACATCGGCGGACATCATCAGCGCAGTTGGCCTCCATTGTAGTCCAGTAATACCCCTGACGTAGGATCTTCTTTGCCATCGTTGCCCCATTCATGTGTGGCCCACAAATTCCTTCGTGTATTTCCTCCATTACCTTGCGGCTGTCCTCCGTTGTGACGCAAAGTTGACTTGGACCCAAGTGTGCCCTTCGATACAATGCTCCTCCACAGATTACAAATCGGGCAGCAAACTTCTGCAGAGCCGTTTTGTCTTTCGAGGTGGCCTCGGATGGGTATTCTCCTTTTTCCAAGAATTCCTTCACGTCTTCATACCATGGCTTGCCATCATCTTCACCTTCCTCGGTAAAGGTGCATTCACATGCTGGTTTAACCTTTTGTTCAATCATGAGAGGCCACATTGTGAATCCCAGGGGTATTTCGACCATAGATGCTAACGTTGCCAGTGCATCTGCAAATCTATTGCTCACCCGAGGAGTGTGAGTGAAGATAACGGAATCGAATTGTGGAATTAGATCTTCCAGCACAGAATGATATAGCTTTAGTGTATCCTCCTTGACCTTCCAGTCTCCTCTGGCTTGAGATACCACCAGGTTTGAATCCCCAGTGACTTCTACCCTTTTTGCCCCTAGCTCCAGGGCTGCCTCCATTCCAGCAATACAAGCCTCGTACTCAGCTTGATTGTTAGTGACCTCAAACCTCAGTTTATATGACAAAGGGATGTGGGAGTCGTTTGGGGAAACTAGCAATACCCCTATGCCATATCCACATCGGTTTGATGCTCCATCAAAGTAAAGTCGCCAGGTGTCGTCTAAGAGACATAAGATGTCCTCGTCGGGGAACATGAAGTCCTCTGCCTCGGCCTCTGTCACAGGGTGATCTGTCAAGAATTCTGCCACAGCTCTTTCCTTTACTGATTTCCTTGTCATGTATTTGAGGTCGAACTCTGCTAGTAGCAATAACCACCTAGCTAGATTTCCGATAAGTGCTGGCTTTTCGAAAAGATACTTGATTGGGTCTAAACGAGAGACCAGCACCACCGGATGTGCCAACAGGTAGTGCCTCAGTTTCTTTGTGGCCCATACTAACCCCCAACAGGTTTTCTCGAGGGGAGTGTACCTTGTCTCATAATCCATCATTTTTTTGCTAAGGTAGTATATGGCGCACTCTACTTTGGCGTCGTTTTCTTGCGCTAGCATGCATCCCATGGATGTGTCTGTTACTGAGAGATACAGAATCAATGGCTTCCCAGGGATGGGCGGCGACAGTACAGGTGGATTCTGAAGATATTCTTTGATTGCCTCGAACGCTTGCTGACAGTCTTGGCTCCATTCAAAATCAGTACCTTTCTTCAGTAGCTTGAAAAGGGGTTCACAGGTGGTTGTGAGCTTGGAAATGAACCTGTTGATGAACTGTACCTTCCCCAAGAAGCTCCTTACTTCCTTCTCCGTCCTAGGCGGTGATATCTCCATGATAGCCTGTATCTTGGAAGGGTCTACCTCGATTCCTCTTTGAGTGATGAGGAATCCCAACATCTTTCTAGCTGTTACCCCAAAAGTGCATTTTTGAGGGTTAAGACGTAATTTGTAATTCCTAATCCTCTCAAAGAACTTTTGGAGTGCTTCATAGTGTCCTTCCCTTTCCTTTGATTTGACTATCATATCGTCGACATACACCTCGACCTCTTTGTGCATCATGTCGTGGAGCATGTAGACACCCCAATTTGGCCTAACGATTATTTCAAGTCCCACCTTGGGACAATCCCGATGATGAAATGGATACAATGATTGCTGGTTGCTTCCTTGAGGACCTTAGGACTTTCGGTGAGAACTTTGACCACTTAGAGGACCCAATTCAAAGCCATACAGCCTTTCAGACAGAAATACAGAAGCCTAGGAGAATCCATCTGACGGCCGTGACATCGATCTAACGGCTATAACATCAATCCCTCACCCAAGCAACCTGTTGCCAGCAAAATCTCCCTGAGAGATCAATCCCTCGGCCGCAAGATCTATCCTTCGGCCGAGACATCCATTCCTCGGCCGTGACATCCTTTGCTCGGCCGCCAGATCGACCTTTTTCCAGACTCTGGAACGTTCTGTCAGACGTTTGGTTTGATCCAACTACACTACCTTTCCGATGCGTTCGGGCTACGTTCGGAGATCACGACGTAGAGTTAGAGATGCATTGCAATTGCAATTGTCATCTCGTGATTTGATTGGCCGGAGTGAGTCATCCCTATGCCTATATAAAGGAGGCTTTGGGCTCCGAAATAAACACAGAAATTGAGATACCTACACACTCAATCAAACCTCGAAACTCTGCAGAAATACTCCCTCAATCCCATACTTCAAAAGCCCTAACCTTCCGAAGGTAGCCGTCAATCCGGCGATCAAACCCCAAAGTTCAAACCCTAACTCTAGGGTTATCGATCAAGCAATCAATCAATCACACCCAATCCAAAGCAATCAAGCAACTGAGGGATCAAGGTGGTGAGGCCCAACGGCCTCTGGTTTGTCTATATTTACCTTATTTCTAACTAACCGTAGCATTTCGATTATCTGTTAATCTTTCTGTCTGGTGTGAGGAAGAACACCGACCGGGGCTTCTTCTTTCAAATTCACAGAAATTACTTCTTCTTTTAGAGGCTGAGCATGCCTTTCGTCTTCCCTTTCGATGAGGGAACGCAACTCAGCCGAGATGTTCCCGTCAAAGTCTGTTCCTTC
Organism: Rhododendron henanense subsp. lingbaoense; assembly: GCA_020567845.1. Taxonomy (NCBI): domain Eukaryota; kingdom Viridiplantae; phylum Streptophyta; class Magnoliopsida; order Ericales; family Ericaceae; genus Rhododendron; species Rhododendron henanense. The sequence continues at coordinate 41,345,801 of CM036313.1, read as the reverse complement.
ATCGTTGGGGTCGACACAGTTTACATAAAAGTCAGCAAAGTAATCAGAAGTAGGATCATGCATTTCATAACACCCTGAAGGGTTGCCAAGTACAGTTGACTCGAACTTAAAGAAAAAGCTATGACGCGGAGGGCCAAGGGGCACAAGCTCCGACTCTGAGCTAGACTTAGACTCGACAGACTCTATGTCGGATTCAGACGTGTCATTAATGCATGTCAAACGTGGAGTGAAAATGCAGTTATTAATACTACCCTTGGCCTTCACAATGAGGGAAGTTGGATCCTCGAGGGTGTCAAGGGAGTCGGGCCCAAGCATCAGCACTTCAGCCTCTTCCTCTTTGCCAACCAAACCCACTTAGGAGAACATCTCCAAGCTCCCCTGATCGAAAGTCTTCAGCCAGTCAGCCTTCTCCTTGATCTCAGCCAACTGCTTCTTGAACTCTTCTTTGGCCAACTCCTCTTTTGCCAATTCCTCTTCACTGTCAGGCCAGGTGTCTGCAGTAAAGATCTCAAAACCTGGTAGCCAAGTGCAAGTCTCCGGATCCCAAAATGGCTCAACCTATCCCAGATAAGCAGGCGTCCCATCATCCTTGAGCGGGCAAATCCCAGAGTCCTCGCAGATTGTCAAAGTCCTGGTGGGAAGTCCCAACATAACCTTCTGGTGTAGAGTCGAGGGAACTGCCATGATGTCCAGCCTATTGAGCCATGGTCTGCCCAGCAGCAGATTGAAAGTAGCGGGGATGTCGACCACATGAAATTCTACGTCCATCTCAAAGCCCTCAGCGTCGAGGTTGAGCATTAGAGTCCCCTCCACCATGCGGCACGTGCTATCATATGCCTTGACCTCCAAGTTGGATGGTACAAGGTCTTTCTTGGTAAGACCAAGACGGTATGCAACCCTCATAGGGCAGACATTGATCGCGGAGCCATTATCAATAAGCACGATTGGCACCCAGTGTCCCCTACACTTGATAGTAATGTGCAACGGGCGATTATGAGCTGTCCCCTCGACTAGCAGATCCCTTTCTGTGAAAGTAACGGAGTGCTTAGAGAGAAGAGGGAGTATGAGAGCGATCATTGCCTCGGGGGTGATGTCGGTCGGTACTTTGAGACGAGCTAGAGCTGCAGACAACTTCTTGCTGTAGACACCCCAATTTGGCCTAACGATTATTTCAAGTCCCACCTTGGGACCATCCCGATGATGAAATGGATACAGTGATTGCTGATTGCCTTCTTGCGAACCTTAGGACTTTCGGTAAGAACTTTGAGCCACATAGAGGACCCAATCCAGAGCCAAATAGCCTTTCAGACAGAAACTACAGAAGCTTAGGAGAATCCATTTGTTGGCCGTAACATCGATCTCACGGCCTCAACATCATTTCTTCGCCCGAGCAACCTGTTGCATGAAAATCTCCCGGAGAGATCAATCCCTCGGCCGCAAGAACAATCCTTCGATCGCAACATCCATTACTCGGCCGCCAGATCGTCCTTTTCCCAGACTCTGGAACGTTCTGTCAATTGTTTGATCCAACTACGATACCTTTCCGATGCGTTCGGGCTACGTTCAGAGATTACAACGAAGAGTTAGTATTGCATTACAACTCCAATTCCAATTGTGTGCTTTGATTGGTCGAGTTGTGTCATCCCTATGCCTATATAAAGGAGCCTTTGGGTTCTGAAATTAAGAACACAACACACCACCATCAGTCACGAAACTCTGCAGAAACACTCTCTCAAATCCCCTATTCGAAAGCCCTAACCTCCCGAAGGCAGCCACTAATCCGACGATCAAACCCCGAAGTTCAAACCCTAACCCTAGGGCTTTTCAAGAAGCAATCAGTCAATCACAATCAATCCAAAGCAATCAAGCTACTGAGGGATCAAGGTGGTGAGGCCCAACGGCCTCTGGTTTGTTTTATTTATTGTCCTTACGCTTAATCGTAACCTTTTGATTATCTGCTAACTTTTCTGTCTAGTGTGAGGAAGAACACCGACCGGGGCTTCGATCCCTCGACCGGTACATAAAACCAGTGTGATTACTCGGCCGTGACATCCATTCACCGACCGAGTAATCGATTTCCTGGGACAGCTTTATTTTGTTCTGCTTTCTAATGCATGCTTTACTTATCGTCTCGGCTCACTTTATTCACTGTTTAAAGGCTTAATTAAACAGACTACATGTTAGAATTGAATAAAGCAGGTACATGTCTTATGTTGAACAACTTTGGGCCAGCCTCACGGTTGGGCAGAGAGGGGTGTCTAACACCTTCCCCTTACTGTACTTTTGGCTCCCGTACCCGAAATCTCTATTTATTTTTCTAGTTTTAATAAACTAGATGGTGACTCTGTTTTGATGATAACCGCTATCGTGTGGTGATGTTCCTAGCCATAGGAATGTCCACGATCTTGGTTTATGAAGCAAGCAACCAATCAAGCAAACAACGATCAATCTGTATGGCGATGCCCCGTTTGGGAGGTGTCTACAGTTTTTGGCGACTCTGCTAGGGATTTGAGAGCCATAACCAGAAAGTTCAACATAAGACTAATAATACATGCTTTATTCAATTCATTTATCATATGCATCGAGCGGGTGTAGACACCTCCCAAATGGGGCATCGCCATACAGATTGATCATGTTTGTTTGCTCGATTGGTTGCTTGCTTCGTAAACCAAAATCATGGACATTCCCATGGCTAGGAACATCGCTACATGATAGCGGTTATCATCAAAACAGAGTCGCCACCCAGTTTATTAAAACTGGGAAAATAGACAGAGATTCTGGATACGGGAGCCAAAAGTACAATAAGGGGAAGGTGTTAGGCACCCCTCTTTGCCCAGTCGTGAGACTGGCCCATAATCGTTCAACGTAAGACGTGTAGATGCTTTGTTTAATTCCGACACATAGTCTATTTATTTATTCCTTTAAACAGTAAGTAAAGTGAGCCAGTGCGATAAGTAAAGCATGCGTCAGAAAGCAGAGAAACAAACAAACTGTCCCAGGGAAATGGATCCCGCAGCCGGTGAATAGATGTCACGGCCGAGGGATCCTCCTGGTTTGATGTACCGGCCGAGGGATCGAAGCCCCGGTCGGTGTTCTTCCTCACACCAGACATAAAGATTAACAGATAATCAGAAAACTGTGATTGAGCGTAAGAATGATAAATAAAACAAACCAGAGGCCGTTGGGCCGCACCACCTTGATCCCTTAGTTGCTTGATTGCCTCGGATTGGGTGTGATTGACTGATTGCTTGATTGAAAACCCTAAAGTTAGGGTTTGAACTTCGGGGTTTGATCGCCGGATTGACGGCTGCCTTCGGGAGGTTAGGGCTTTCGAAGAGTGGGTTTGAGAGAGTATTTTGGCAGAGTTTCGTGGCTTGAGAGAGTGTGTACTCTGATGAATTTCGTGTGTTTATTTTCGGAGTCCAAAGGCCCTTTATATAGGCAATTGGTGACTCACTCCGGCCAATCAAATCACGAGATGGTAATTGCAATTGCAATGCATCTCTAACTCTACGTCGTAATCTCTGAGCGTAGCCCGAACGCATCAGGAAGGTAGTGTAGTTGGATCAAACGTCTGACAGAACACGTTCCAGAGTCTGGAAAAAGGTCGATCTGGCGGCCGAGTAAAGGATATCACGGTCGAGGAATGGATGTCTCGGCCGAAGGATAGATCTTGCGGCCGAGGGATTGATTTCTCAGGGAGATTTTGCTAGCAACAGGTTGCTTGGGTGATGAAATGATGTTAGGGCCGTGGGATCGATGTCACGGCCGACAAATGGATTCTCCTAAGCTTCTGTATTTCTGTCTGAAAGGCTGTATGGCTCTGAATTGGGTCCTCTAAGTGGCTCAAAGTTCTTACCGAAAGTCCTAAGGTTCTCAAGGAGGCAATCAGCAATCACTGTATCCATTTCATCATCGGGATGGTCCCAAGGTGGGACTTGAAATAATTGTTAGGCCAAATTGGGGTGTCTACAGATGCCCCTCTTTGACTGAACTCAGACGGATCGCGAGACATGTTTGAGTAAGAGTCAAAGCTGTAAAAAGCAACTCAATTTGGTCCAACCACTATTCCAAGGGGTTTTTTGAAAAAGGTTTTGTTATGGTCGGGCCGGGAGGCTGCCTACATATTCCACAAGGGAAATTCAGACCAATCGTAGTTCGGACAATAAGAGAAAAATAAAAGTTTGGAGGGTTAGAGACAGAAGACGTACCTTAGGGCTTAAAAAGCCGTAGTGTGACGTACCTAGACTTAGCCAGGGTTTTGGCGGAAGATAGTTGAAGGAGCGCTGGGCTGCCTAGGGATTTTTTGCGGAGAGCTTCCTTAGTATTTTGGGGTAGATCAGTACATGGTAGGTGCGTTTGCTTTTCTTGATCGTCCTTACTTTGACTGAAAGGAGCTCGGTAGAGTAGCCTATCCTTGCGAATGAGCTGGAAGGAATTGATGTAATGGGGTGGAATCCAAGCCATCTGCTGGGATGAGTCGGACGCCGTTTGTTTTTGAGATGTAGAGGGCGCAGGGCCAGTAACTGGAGCATGGAGCTTTGCGTAACGAGGGAACCGAGGCACGGAGCCGGTTGTAGTCATGAGGCGAGAGCCTGGAGAGTGATGGAATCGAGGCGTGAAGCCTGTTGTAGTCTTGAGGCGAAGGCCTGAGGAGATTGGATTGATAGGACCGAAGCGCGGAGCTGGTGTTGATCATAAGGCGAGAGCTTGAGGTGATTAGATTTGAGGCGCAGAGCCTGCTGTGGTCGTGAGGCGAAGGCCTGAGGTGTCGAAGCTTAGAGCTTGTTGGAACCGAAGCGTGGAGCTGGTATTGATCATAAGGCGGGAGCCTGAGGTGTCAGAGCTTTGAGCTTGACGTGCTGAACCAAAGCGCGGAGCTGGTATAAGGCAAGGGCCTGAGGTGAAGGAACTGAGGCGTGGAGCCTGAGGTGATTAGATTGAGGCGTGGAGCCTGCATGCAGTCTTGAGGCGAAGGCCTGAGTTGTCGGAGCTTAGAGCTTGACGTGATTTGAACCGAAGCGTAGAGCTGGTATAAGGCAAGGGCCTGAGGTGAAGGAACTGAGGCGTGGAGCCTGAGGTGAAGGAACTGAGGCGTGGAGCCTGAGGTGATTAGATTGAGGCGTGGAGCTTGCATGCAATCTTGAGGCGAAGGCCTGAGTTGTCGAAGCTTAGAGCTTGACGTGATTTGAACCGAAGCATAGAGCTGGTGTAGACACCTCCCAAACGGGGCATCGCCATACACATTGATCACGTTTGTTTGCTCAATTGGTTGCTTGCTTCGAAAATCAAAATCATGGACATTCCCATGGCTAGGAACATCGCCACATGATAGCGGTTATCATCAAAACAGAGTCGCCACCCAGTTTATTAAAACTGGGAAAATGGATAGAGATTCTGGATACGGGAGCCAAAAGTACAATAAGGGGAAGGTGTTAGGCACCCCTCTTTGTCCAGTCGTGAGACTGGCCCATAATCATTCAACATAAGACGTGTAGATGCTTTGTTTAATTCCAACATATAGTTTGTTTATTTATTCCTTTAAACAGTAAGCAAAGTGAGCCAGTGCGATAAATGAAGCATGCATCAGAAAGTAGAAGAGCAAACAAAGCTGTCCCAGGAAATCGATTACTCGGCCGGTGAATGGATGTCACGGCCGAGTAATCACACTGGTTTAATGTACCGGCCGAGGGATCGAAGCCCCGGTCGGTGTTCTTCCTCACACCAGAATATACGTTTAACAGATGATCAGAAAGTTATGATTAAGCGTAAGAACGATAAATAAGGCCTCACCACCTTGATCCCTCAGTTGCTTGATTGCTTTGGATTGGGCGTGATTGACTGATTGCTTGATTGAAAACCCTAAGGTTAGGGTTTGAACTTCGGGGTTTGATCGCCGGATTGACGGCTGCCTTCGGGAGGTTAGGGCTTTTGAAGAGTGGGTTTGAGGGAGTATTTGTGCAAAGTTTCGAGGCTTGAGAGAGTGTGTATTCTGATAATTTCATGTGTATTATTTTCGGAGTCCAAAGGCCCTATATATAGGCAATTGGTGACTCACTCCGGCCAATCAAATTACGAGATGACAATTGCAATTGCAATGCATCTCTAACTCTACGTCGTAATCTCTGAGCGTAGCCCGAACGCATCGGAAAGGTAGTGTAATCGGATCAAACGTCTGACAGAACACGTTCCAGAGTCTGGGAAAAGGTCGATCTGGCGGCCGAGTAAAGGATGTCACGGCCGAGGAATGGATGTCTCGGCCGAAGGATAGATTTTGCGGCCGAGGGATTGATCTCTCAGGGAGATTTTGCTAGCAACAGGTTGCTCGCGTGAGGAAATGATGTTAGGGCCGTGGGATCGATGTCACGGTCGACAGATGGATTCTCCTAGGCTTCTGTATTTCTGTATGAAATGCTGTATGGCTTTGAATTGGGTCCTCTAAGTGGCTCAAAGTTCATACCGAAAGTCCTAAGGTTCTTAAGGAAGCAATCAGCAATCACTGTATCCGTTTCATCATCGGGATGGTCCCAAGGTGGGACTTGAAATAATCGTTAGGCCAAATTGGGGTGTCTACAGATGCCCCTCTTTGACTGAACTCGGACGGATCGCGAGACATGTTTGAGTAAGAGTCAAAGCTGTAAAAAGCAACTCAATTTGGTCCAACCACTATTCCAAGGGTTTTTGAAAAAGGTTTTGTTATGGTCGGGCCGGGAGGCTGCCTACGTATTCCACAAGGGAAATTCAGACCAATCGTAGTTCGGGCGAAAAAAAGTTTTGTTCTGGTTGGGCCCGGAGGCTACCTACGTATTCCACAAGGGAAATTCAGACCAATCGTAGTTCAGGCAAAAGAAGAAAAATAAAAGTTTGGAGGGTTAGAGACAGAAGACGTACCTTAGGGCTTAAAAAGCCGTAGTGTGACGTACCTAGACTGAGCCAGGGTTTTGGCGAAAGATAGTTGAAGGAGCGCAGGGCTGCCTGGGGAGTTTTTTGCGGAGAGCTTCCTTAGTATTTTGGGGTAGATCAGTACACTGCAGGTGCGTTTGCTTTTCTTGATCATCCTTACTTTGACTGAAAGGAGCTCGGTAGAGTAGCCTATCCTTGCGAATGAGCTGGAAGGAATTGATGTAATGGGGTGGAATCCAAGCCATCTGCTGGGATGAATCGGACGCCGTTTGTTTTTGAGATATAGGGGGCATAGGGCCAGTAACTGGAGCACGGAGTTTTGTGGAATGAGGGAACCGAGGCACGGAGCCGATTCTAGTCATGAGGCGAGAGCCTGGAGAGTGATGGAATCGATAGGACCGAAGCGCGGAGCTGGTGTTGATCATAAGGTGAGAGCTTGAGGTGATTAGATTGAGGCGTAGAGCCTGCTGTGGTCGTGAGGCGAAGGCCTGAGGAGATTTGGATAGGACCGAAGCGCGGAGCTGGTGTTGATCATAAGGCGAGAGCCTGAGGTGATTGGATTGAGGCGTGGAGCCTGCTGTGGTTATGAGGCAAGGGCCTGAGTTGTCGGAGCTTAGAGCTTGATGGAACCGAAGCGCGAAGCTGGTATTGATCATAAGGTGAGAGCCTGTGGTGTCAGAGCTTTGAGCTTGACGTGATGAACCGAAGCGCGGAGCTGGTATAAGGCAAGGGCCTGAGATGAAGGAACTGAGGCGTGGAGCCTAAAGTGAAGGAACTGAGGCGTGGAGCCTGCATGCAGTCTTGAGGCGAGGGCCTGAGTTGTCGGAGCTTAGAGCTTCACGTGATTTGAACCGAAGCGTAGAGCTGGTTGCATTCTGATGGTCTGTGCACAGAGCTTTTCCATCATAAGTGTTGGCGTGGAGCCAAAGGATCGAGGTGCTGAACTGATTAATAAAACCGAGGCGTAGAGCCGGTTGATTGCAGGGTTGACCTGTTTCATGAGAGATATGCAGAATGTATATGTGTGATGGTGGTTAGATGCGAACAGATATGATTGTACAGACTCGATGTGAAAATGTTGATGCAATATGTGCACGGTCCTGTGCGTGTGTGTTTGTTTTAAGCTTAGAGCTTCTATCAAGTTCCGAACTTGAGCATTCAGAGCGTAGAGCTCGAGCATTCAGACGGCAGAATCCGAGCATTCAAAGTACAGGCTTTGAGCGTCCAGTACGCAGTGGTTGGGCATCCAAGCGTAGAGCTTGAGTATTCAAGTGTATAACTTGAGCATCCAGTACACAGTGGTTGGGCATCCAAGCGTAGAGCTTGAGCATTCAAAAATGTTAGATTTTTGAGCATTCAGGCGTAGAGCCTGAGAATAGATGTCTTGATTGTTGGGGCGGCGTAGAGCCTGTTGCTTGTTTACGGCTTCGAGCCAGTTGAGATGATGGGCTTTGAGCCGCTGAGTTGTGATAACAGGCGTAGAGCCTGTCGATAATGGGCTTTGAGCCGCTGAGATTGGTTGTTTACGGCTTTGAGCCAATTGAGACAGTGGGCTTAGAGCCGCTGAGTTGTGATAGCGAGCGTAAAGCTGCTGAATGAGTGAATATGGGCGTAGAGCTGCTGAGTCGAGGGCTTGGAGCCGCTGAGTTGATTTTTATGGCTTCGAGCCAGTTGAAACGGTGGGCTTGGAGCCGCTGAGATAGCAAGCATAGAACTGCTGACAGTGATCTGGGTTTGGAGCCGCTGAGATAGTTGCTATGGCTTCGAGCCAGTTGAGACGATGGGCTTTGAGCCTGTTAGGATAGTGGGCTTGGAGCCGTTGAGTTGAAATAGCGAGCATAGAGCTGCTGAATTGATAAAATGGCGGGCGTAGAGCTGCTGGGTCGAGGGCTTGGAGCCGCTGAGTGAGTTGCTATGGCTTTGAGCCTGTTGAGTAAGTTGGCGGCGATATGGTTGCTGGAGTGGCAAGCGTAGAGCTGCTGTTTGAGTTGATGTGAGTGACCATAGGCACGGAGCCGTTGAGTTGTTGATGATGCAAGGAGCATGGTGTTGTCGAATGACTTGGGCACAAGGTTATTGAGCGTGGAGCTGCTAAAGTTTTGAGCTCATGGCTGTTTATTTTGCTTCGGCCAGCAGTTTGTGGAGAGGGATCTTCGATGCTTGGGCATGCCCCCGAGGCTGGTTTTGACCACATTGTATTGGCTCGGGGGTGCCCCCAAGGCTGACTTGATTTTGCTTCTGTTGGTCACGGACCCAGAATTCTATAATGGCTTGAGTCAGTGCACTGAGCAAAATCTGCTGTTGCTGAAGGAAATCGATTGAGGGGCCAGGAGATCGATCTCTCGGCCGAAGGATTGATGTCTCGGCCTTGGAATCGATGTATCGGCCGTGAGATAGCCAAAAGCCAGAAAAATCGATTTAAGTTTGGTTTAATCGATTTCACGGCCCATTTAATCCTTTCTCCTCCTCCTCTCTTATTCTTCTCTGTTCCACTCGTTCGACAACCACCGTACGCCGCCGCCCTCTTCCACTTCTGTCGGCCACCATCATCTCCGACGACCATCCTCTCCGACCACCGCCGCCGTTGCCGCCGGCTCTCGGTTCATTTTTGGGAACCGTTGGTTTTCCCTCTTGATTTGGACGTGATGGCCACGCCGTCTTCGAGTGTTGCGGGTTCATCCTCGCACCCTCCATGTAGGTGCGAGTATTCATCTTCTGACGAGGAGACGATTGAGGAACCCGGTTTGTTTGATGCCGCTACCTACATTCTTCCTTCGCGTAGGTTGGGTTATGGCGGTTTCTTGCAGTACCGCCCTCCTGTTGGTGGCCCAGAGGCTGAGATAGTTCGCAGAGAGCCTGAGCAGCATTTGAGTGTTCTAAATGCGCCGGTGAGTTTCCTGAAAAAGTAAAAAGTTTACTTTAGTTCGGAGTTTGGAAGTCTTTGTATGTTTTAAGATTAAAAAATCTTTTGCTTGCGGGATAAAAATCCCTTTTGGCTAGGAGCGTGAATAAGAAGAACCCGTGTTAGGGTTGAGTTTGTCTTTGTTTAAGGAAACTAGAATAACTGTGCCCCCTGTATAGGCAATGCATGCTTTTAGATGTTAATTTGACGCCCCTTAGAATTTCCTTTGTTTATGCAATCATGAGATTAACTCCCTTTTGTCTTTGGCAGAGAAACAGGAGGCTGGAAGCTCGCGGTGGAGGCAAGGAGGTGCACAGATGGTTCTTGAAGCTGCCAGAGCAGGCTCGGGAATTAGTACGTGCTGCAGGCTTCGAGACATTCGTTCTGGGCTTCGATCTTCCGAAGATGGATTGGTCATTGATGACCTCGCTAGTTGAGAGGTGGTGGGATACCACCAATACCTTCCACTTTCCTGCTGCTGGCGAGATGACTATCACTCCGGGTGACTTCTCTTTGCTGACTGGCCTGCGGGTAGGCGGAGTTGCTCTTCGAGTTGACCCTCGGCTTTGGGAGCGAGAGGGTGCTTTAAGGTGGTTTCTGGGCAAGGTGCCCCCTGTTCGTTCCCGGGATCATATCGATCTTGCTTGGCTAAGCAAGACTTTTATGGTGGCTGACATTCTGACCCAGGTGAGTGCAGAGTAGTTGACGCGGGCCTTCCTTCTTTACCTCCTTGGGCAAACGTTGTTTGCCAACAAGGATGGTTCGGTACACACGCAGTTTCTGGCCCCTCTGCAGCACTTGGGAGCTATTCGGGAGTTTGACTGGAGCTCGTCTGCTTTGGCCACTTTGTATGGCAGTCTTGGAGTTTGCTCGCGGGACAAGAGTCCCATTCTTTGTGGTCACTTTCGAGTGCTTGAGGTATGCATCGTTCCTTTGTACTTCTGTTTTCACTTTGGCTTTTTCTAGTTCTGAACTTGCTTTGGTTAACCTACTTTTCAGCTCTGGGCTTTTGAGCACCTTCTCCAGTTTCCCCCTGAGACTAGGCATGGTGATGCGAACTGCATACCTCGTTACGAGCGATGGTTGGTGGGGCAACGGAGGCCACGGTCACCAGTTTTGAACCTTCCCGAGTGGCGGCGAGTTTTGGACCGACTGACGGTCGATCAGGTACCTTTTTCTTTGTACCTCTTATCCTTTAGACTTCCATATTCTTGTGTTAGGGCTGATTTGTCCTTGCTTTGTAGGTACGGTTTGACCCTTGGGGTGGTGTACCAGAAGATGCCCCTCTTGCACGTTGTAGAGTCCTGGACCGGACCCGCAACTTGCTCGAGGGTCCATTTTGCCGAGCCTGGTACTTAGGCGATCGAGTGGCTAGTCAGTGGCGATCACGTGTTGAGGCTCTTCAGCTTGTTCCTCCTTCTCCTCCAGTATCTATGAGGTCCACTTCTTTGATGTCGAAGGAAGATCTGTAGAATGCTCGGATCAGAGATTGGGCGGGCTTACTCCTCCAGGCAGGCGACTATACGGAGTACTGCCGTCTTTTCTTGACCTCCTCTGTTGCGGCTCCTCCCGTTGCTCCTGTTTGGCCACGGGCTCCTTCGTTTGTCTCCTTCCACTCAGATGATGGGGAGGAGGAGCGCCTGACGCTGACTCCTTGCACGACCCAGCCTTACACTTTGCCAGTCGGGGCTTCACAGGTATCCTTAGCTTTTCCATGTTAGCTTTCATCACTTCGCATTGTATCCCTTGCTTTAGATGTAATGTTTGACTGTTCCACAGGTACCTGCCGAGATAGTGCAGGAATGGCTTCACGCCTATCAGAGTGCAGAAGTTTTGGTTCGGAGACAGCGCCGTAGGATCCTCGAGGTATAGCTCTTTTCATGGATTTTATTTGCTGTGTATTATCCCTTGAATCTGAATGTTTGTATCCCTCTTTGGCTGTAGCTCGAGGCTGAGGGAGTACCGGCTGCTGGGGGGAACCTGGGGACCAGTGAGCAGCCCTCGCCCTCTTCTCAGAGATCGCCTAGCTTTTAGGGCTTTTCTTTTTCCTGTTCATAGTTAGTAGAAGATAGGCAGGAACTATATTTGTATAGTGAAAACAACCACAACAATGATTTTGTAACAAGCTTTTGTTCATGAAATGAGAAATGCTTTTTATGCCCTAGATGTCTTGAGTTTGCATGCGATAGTCAGAACTTGGTTTGAACAAGTTTTTGCTGATAGACAGTAATTTGTGTGAAAATATTTGGCCGAAGAATCGATCACTCGGCCGAATGATCATTGTTGCGGCCGAGGTATTGATTATCCGGCCGTTACGTCTATTTTCCCAAGGAAGCTAGGTTTTGCTTTAGCCAAGAGGCATCCTGTTTCACATTCTTTCCTATGCTTAGTCTTTGATTTTCTGTCTCTTGCTTTTGCCATGCTCCACAGCCTGATTGCCAAACTTAAGAGTCTTTTGAGGCATCATACTCATTGCGTTGACGACTTTTGGGTTAGAGGGGATGAACTATAATTCTTACGTGTCTTTGTTTTTGCCAATTCCCTGAAAAATGACTAACTCATCTTTTGTGAGCTCAATACGCAGGGTTAGCTATGCCTATAATTGAGTACAGACCTGTTGATGTTTTCCTTTCTCCAAATGTTTGGGCCGTATCTCGATACGAGATTGCCTACGTATCCCAATCAGGGAATCAGGCCTTTTACGTAGTTCCAAGATCACTACCTTTGGGGGTTGGGTTTTCACTCTTGGTTTTTCTTTCTCTCATGCTCTAAGTTTTGCCTAGGTTACCTGATAGAGGTTGAGTCCCTAGCGAGCTTTCCTTCGAATGCCTTAACTTTTGCCTAGGCTGCGTTTTTCGCATCTTCTTGTCCTAGCAGGCTCTGCTCTTACTTTTGCTTGGGTGTATAGATTGCCCAACGAGCATTTTTCTCTCAAGAGAGTTTTAGTGTTTTGGAGAGGAATCTGATGGAGATGTTTTTATGAATCTCCTGTTGCGTTTGTACTTTCACAATGGGCAAGCTAACCCTAAGTGTTCTCACGGAGATAGCGTCTTCTTCCTGGGTTTTGATAAAAACCTAGTTTTAAGTAATTAGAGTTTATTCTTTCCTTCCCTTTTGTCGGGGACACGAAGATTTTGATCCCTTCGAATTTTTCCCTTGTTTTGGCAATGAGAGTATAGCACATGGCAATTGCAATTTAGGAATTTAGACAAGCATAATCTGGAAGATGAAAAAGAAATTCTCTTAGCGGAAATAAAATGCCCAAACAGGGGCCCAAAACTCATTCTAGTTTGTTTAAAGCAAAAACAATGTTTTAACGTTTTTTGTTTGCCATACTGTGACTTCTCAGCTACTGCAGCATGTCGGGGTCATTTCCCTTGTCTTTTGCAACTTTGTACTCTTTCCCACCCTCTTCCTTGCCAAACAGAGCCTTTGAATTGGGTTCATCTTTGAAGTTCGTACGATGGCTACTTCCTTGAGCCATGAGCAATCCCCAAATGGATGTGTTAGTTTGAATCTCCATTTCCTCATTGATTGTGTGGTCATCAGCCATTTCCTCCTGATTGAATAATGATGCTAAGGAGGTTTCATCGAGCGGATCATTCACTACTACAATAATAGATAAATACCACACTAAGGAGGTTCACAAAGATCACGATTTTCAGTGAAAGCGTGATAAAAAATTGTAGGCTAACTTTTTAATCTCAGTTTAAATCAAAAACTGAGATAAAAAGTGGTGCTTAGCCACGGAAAAAAGCAAGATAATAGATCTCACTTTTGCGACGAGATAAAAGAAAAAAGACCTCACCCTTGCAGTGTGATAGAAGACTTTAAGACCTCACTCGTGCGGTGAGATAAAAAAAAAAAAGACCTCACCCTTGCGGTGTGATAAAAAACTTTGGCACGAAAAAGAGCGAGATAAAAGATCTCGCTCTTGTGGCGAGATAAAAGACTGTGATAAAAACCGGGAACTTCTAAATTTTTGCGTGGGCGCTGCTTCTCTCATTTAGGCGCGCTTGGAAAAGTAATTGAAAAGTTATGTGCTCAAAACGACGTCGTTTCATGTTAGCCCAAAATAAGCCCTAGTTACACTCTCCACTCACACGTTGAAGCTTAGTACTCATCCTCCTGGCCTCTCCAGTATCGTGAAGGAAGAAATGGCGCCTCTTTGCCCCCATCCTCACACGCCGCCGCCTCAATCGCCTACAGCTCTGCTAGGGTTACAAATATTGCGACCTCGTGCGAACGAGTGATGGCTGAGGATGGATCGATTATAGCTCTACTAGGGTTTGTTCCTTCTCCTCTGGTTTTCAATAACCTTCACACTGCAATGATCGGCCAATCTTCTCTTCTTCTTTTTCTCCCTCAGGATCGATTACTACTGTGCTTGGGTTTCAATCCTGAGTTTGTTCTGTCTTCCACCCAAAGGTTTGTTGCTACTCCTCTATTTTCCGTAAATCTAAACCTTCACACCCTACTATCTGGCTTGATTTTTCATTCTGTCTTCGTGATTCGGTTCTATATTTGTTCTTGCAGTATTTGGGGCTACTGTTTGCCATATATATATGATTCCTAAGGCTCGGTTTTGAACAAACTTTTGAGCCCTAGGAGTACCCTTGGATATTTGGACAATAGGATCCAGAAAATACGATAGATGCAAATAGGGTACTCCTTGACCGAGAAGGAAAAAACTATTCTATTTTGAAACTGCTTTGCAATAGATCCAAATAGGTCTTGATTTTTCACAGTGGTCAGTTTTTAATCTTCATTCATTAGGATTTGATAATGAATTTTGGGTTTGCACACATTATGCACTTAGAGGGTTTGATTTACTATCTGGGTTTATGTTTTCATTCAAGAATATTGGGGCTTTCGTTTTGATTGGTTCATAACTATTGGATATATAATGCTAGGATAAGTTTAAGATCACCAATTTTTTCCCGATGTAGTTCAATAGTTGTGTTATTGCAAAACAACCATCAAAGCTGGAACACACGTACAGGGGCTCACAAGTGCTTTGTGTCAACGGTGCTATTTGTGCAACTAATTGAAGATGCCTAGTTTGCTCCACTTCCTAAAAACCTTCAGCGGGAAGTGATGATTGATCGTAGCACTACATCTCATTTTAGGGGAATTTGTATAGACTCCAGCCTACTATTTGGTTTTGTATTCTAAAAAAAAGAGGTCATGCATCGATCATATCACCTGATTCTTATGAAATGGTTGCCTATATATGCCCACAAGCCTCGAAGCTGAATTAAGGATCTAAACTCGTTCTTAAACTTAGTAGAAACCACATACGATTGGCCAATAAAGAAGGCTAGAACACAATTCCTATTCTTATTGAGCAAGTAAAGGCAAATCCTGCCGGGAAGGGGTCTTGAAGTGTCTACTCCTACACCACACTTCACTGATCAGAATTGGAATGCACGGAAAAATGTGTGTAAGTTCATTAAGGAGGAAATTATAACTTATGTTTTTTAATCTCCTGAAGCATTACAAACCAATGCTAATTTTGTCAATTAGTAAGTATGCGCGGTGAAAGTATGAATCCTTTTAGTCCGAACTTTGATTCCGTCAATAAACAAATCCTAAAATAGTAGTTTGATTTAGTCAATAATAATACAGTAAAGTACGTTACGGAATGATTTCCTGAGTGTAGAAGTTAAGCTTCTTACCAAATAACTAAAGGGAGGAGGATTATGAGGAGAATAAGAATAACAAGTCAGTGAACATGGTTATGGTTTACTCTGCTAATTCTCGATCTTCATAAATACTAATTGAATGACAACAACTTTGCAGAAGCTCAGAGTTTCAATGTTTCAATGTACCTGTTGGGTTGTTTTCTTTGGCCAATTCTTGTATGGAGTCCTTGTGCTTGCTTGTTTTTTGATGCCAAATTAATTTGTTTATGATTTTCTGCAAAATTAATTTGGATTTCAGATAGATCAAGCGGTTTGGAGTCTATCTGCCGGCGAAAGCAAGTTATCCAGTTCAATCTATAGGTTCCTCTCTCTCTCTCTCTCTCTCTCTCTCTGTGTTTGCTATGCGTCTTTTTGTCTGACTTGTTCTACCACTCTCTAGTTACCGTTGAACCCCATACAGCCCCTTCCCCAGTTTTATCATTTGCTGTGATTGCCTATTGCTAGATTTATTGGGCTACTTTATTGTTATCAATGTCTATATGTGATGCTATTGATGAGAGACATCTAGAAAGATTTTTTTCCTTCTATCCATGAAATTTTGGCATGATTTTGCCACATTTTGGCATGATTTTGTAAACCCTACATCATCTTTTTGGTTTCAGTTGTGGAACCTTAATTTCACAGCAAAATGCTATCTCACTCAATGGATTTTAAATCTCTTGGGTGAGGTTCCCGGGTACTAAAATATGACCTAAACTACAAGATTTGCTTGTTCTGCCTAGCTTGAATTGGTTTTAGTTGGTGCAGATAATGTGTGATTTGATGACTTATTTATTTAACTGTCAGTGCGGATTCCTTTATCCAATATATATAACCACTTATTTGTGGAGCAGCTGGTTCCGTCATTGAGAGCTTTCCTGATTTTTTGAGACAAGTACAATCCCAATCATAATTCACTGCTTATTGTTGTGAGCTTAATCGAGCAGATTCTTGATTGCATCATAGCTATATCTTCCCTATACTGAACGAAGGTTTCAAAACGTGATCATACTCATGCAATCGTAAAGTCATGTTAATCCCTTTCTCTCGCACTCACTTGCACACGAACACTTTTTCATCTATTTGGTGCCCATGTCTACTATGTGGGTTTGCTCTAATGTTTAACTATCAATTTTTTGAATTGAAGCACTTAACAAATTATATGTTTTTCTACATTCAGAGATTGAACTACAGAATTGTGCATCAGACAGCAAAGTGATTGTCGCCGAAGAGCTCCATTCATTCCAAAGACCTTGGTAAGCTCACTATGTGTTCTTTTCCAATTTGGTTCCCTACATGACAATTTTTGTACGAGGCTTTCCTAGTGTATTGATTTTAAGGCTATGCAATTCTCGCCCGATATAGATGTTTTGGAAGAACTTCCCATTGTGATTTGTTCTCTCTTAGAGCTTCTCATTAGTCATTCCCCTTCCTGAAGGCTTATAGGTTTTGAGTTCTGATTGCCAACCTTTAAGGGCAATGATTTACATCATACAAATTGGAACTGCGGGAAGAGATCCATACATACTAAAACTGATTTCTTAAAAAACTTTGGGTTGCTATATTTAAGCTTCGGTGAATATAGGCTGCATTATAGTGAGATTTCAATTGAACTTATTCAAGGCTTTTAACAGCCATATTTTATGTCTGATAAAAGTCGTCGTTTTAATCTTATAGTTTTCGGCCTTGATTTTTGGGGTGTGATAATTACAAAGTTACAATCCAGTTTAAGACTCTTAGAATTCCTTTTTTTTTTAGCCACTCAAAAGGGGTAGTGTGAGGCTAAAAGTAGAGTCCAGATGTCTTTCCCTTAACTCCATTGCCCTTGTTTTATCAGTATACATGTAGCAGTTGTATCCTATCAGCACCCTGAAACTTCTGCACCTCTGGTCTTAAGAACAACAGTTGAAATCCTTAAGCGAGAGCACGTTTTTTACTTCTATAACATTCTCAGTTCTCCTATTGTTGAGGGAACAAAAGGGAGGGCTATTCCAAACATAAGAAGGTGGATTTCTCGTGGCCCATGTGATATTTGGTTATAGGCTGGCCTAGGGCTCATAACTTGAACAGTTTTCTAAATGCCCAACGGGGCTCAAAGGGAGTTTCCCACCCATAAACTTATGCCCGGATATGTGTTCTTATGAATGGTAATTTCAAGATGTTCTCTTGACTGCAGACTCATGCTTTCAGTATGCTAATGTAGTTAGTTATTCGCTTTTTTGTTTTCTGCTGGATTTAGGCATTGGAGTTCTTGATGCTACTACTTTTTGTTTTCTGGTGGATTTAGGCATGCTCTGAAAATGACGAAGTGCTTGAAATTGGCTTCAGAGAATGATGAGTGCTTGAAATTGGCTTCAAAGAATGAAGAATTCGTTGTAGCTTAGGACATAACTCCATGCTTGTGGTTCAATTAGTTTTCTTTGTCCTTTTTATTGTTAAGCTTTTGTTCTGCATTTTATATGCATTTTCAGAAATTTGATTGACGTTAGATTAATTCAATGTAGGCTTTCCGGCACGATGTTTCTATCTATGACATGTTTTGTGCAAGATGCAATATCAGTTATGCATATTTCGTATTGCTATGTCTTTTGTTTTGGAGAAGATAGCTACGGGCTGAATACATATTTTACGTGTATTTATTATTGGTTAGAGATTCGGGCATTTTTTAAATGCACAAAAAAAAAAAAAGATGCATCTTTCAATCACATTTCTAGACTGTGATGATAAGAACATTTAATCACGGTTTTAGACGAAAACCGTGATCTAAAAACCAGAAAAGATCACACCTAACTATTTTCCATCTCATTTTTTAGCCATAAAAGATCACAGTGTTTGGTGGTGATCATTATCTACATATAATCACGGTTTTTCAGGAAGAGTGATCAAAATTCGGGAAGGAACACGGAAATGAGTTTCCATCTCAGTTTTGGCTAGAAACGATCACGCTTTTTGGGTGTGATTGTTTCTATCTTTCAATCATGGTTTAAAATCGTGATAAAAAAGAGTGACTTACAATCACACTCAAATCCATCACGGTAGGAGGAGTGTGATAGAAGACTAACTATTACTGCCAATAACTGTGATTGTTATGCTTTATTGTAGTAGTGATTGCACTCTTCTTCCATTTCATCAAAGTCGCTTTCCCCTGTTTTATAGGGTTCTGTGCATATGAAATCCAAATCTTCTCTTTCCTCTATCTATTGACTATAGTCGCACTCGTCGTAAGGGTTGACCCATGGTTGCATTTGAAACTCCTCTACCTTTTCTATGAGATTGATTGTCTCCCAAACAATGGGCGGTGTTGGAATTTTGGGACGGTTGATGCGTACACTATTTGGGCGGGCTCGAAGCGAGCGTACCTTCTCATCATGATGACCCTTTCTTTTTCCTTCTTCCTATTCTCAAACCAGATACGAAGCCATTCGTCATCTTCTACAAATGGAATGTCTGGATCCTCCAAATTGTGTTTTGCCCAGGAGTGTTCCTTCCACTTCCTTAGCTTTTCCTCCTCTGCCTGATCTTTGCTGCTTATGTCGGACATATCAACGTCGATTACTTCTGACTGATCAGAGTTATTATCCTCCTCCTCCTCCATCATGAAACACTCGTCCTCTTCGGGGAAGGTTAAGGTAAGTTTGGTTTGGTTGTCTTGGACAATGTATTGGCTGGGATTATATGTGGGGTTGTGAGGTAGATTTATGAGATTGATACTTCGAGGTGGCGGCTCAGCATTATGAGTAGGGAGTGGGTTGGCTTGCCCATCAGGTTTTGGAGGTTTTATGGTTCGACTATCAATAAGGTCTTGAATGTCGTGACGAAGACGCATGCAATTGTCTGTTTCGTGCCCAGGGTGTTGGTGGTAGGCGCATTGTTTGTTTGGATCATGGTTGTAACAACTCCGATTTTCAGTAAATAAAAATCTCGTTGATTATTATATTGACTCTATAAATTCCTTATTTTCCAATAATCCGTCATGATTAGATTTATTCGATTCAAAACCTAATTTCGTTACGCCTTGCGATTTAGTCATTTTCTAAAGACAAGTGAGATAGTAAACCCTAAGACATCCTATTTAGCAAGCCTAGCTAGCTTCTAACTATCGTTAGGGTGACCTAATCGAACCTTTGATCCTCGTGAACCATTTAAACCCTAAGTGAGACCTTGACCAAAAGTCAACCTTTGATCTATTACCCATTGGACAATAGATGCTAGGATAATCTTTATCCATTGGACCATAGATTTACACCTTGGATATTGTGGCAAGATTGCTAAATACACTTTATAAGATTATATATTATTTACCATCTTTACCCATTGGACGATAGAAGTTAGGAGAATTATTAACCATTGGACGATAGGTTAACCTTTCTACCTAGAACAAGATCTATTAGTTAATTAGATTCACCATGAGTCATTGTACTATTATAGATAGATTATATAAGTTTAGTACTTCCACCCTTTAACCTTTGGTTAATAAATGTTAGGGGAATTATAATCCATTGGTCCATAAGACCATATCAAGCTATAGTACTAGGTTAAATTAGTTAATTACTTCCTAGATATAATATGTACTTATTTAATTAAAGTATATGATATGTATATGTCATCCTAGGATACTATATATTAGTATATAGTTATAAGTACATAGGTGGCATTTTGACTTAGTTTAATAGGAAATTTTGACTTAAAAGTCCAAGATGAGATCATAGGGTACATTGTCCTTTAAGGTTAGTCATCTTTTTTTTTTAATTCTTAAACTAACCAAGGGAGAGAGAGAGAGAGAGAGAGAGAGAGAGAGAGAGAGAGAGAGAGAGAGAATTCGGGAGAGGGAGAGGAGAGAGAGGCCGAGAGAGATAGAGAGATAGGAGAGAGAGAGAGAGAGAGAGAGAGAGAGATATGCATGTACTTTCTTGATCTTCTTCTACCAAAAACCCTAATTCTATATATATAAGTACTTGTACTTTGAAAGATGAAGGATAGGATGACCTAAGATATAATCAAGTACTAGATTTTCTTACAAAATCTTCTTACAAACCATTAGTTTACTCTTACTCTTTCAACCATTGTCCTTTCTTGATTAGGTGTCCAAGAGAGAGAGAGAGAGAGAGAGTGGCCGGTTGAGAGAGGGAGAGAGAGAGAGTGATGTGTGTGACTAGTGTACCCACCATATCTCCTACATCATCCTATTGCATCACCTTGTACCACTCAATCTAGGGTTTCTTGTTCTTTCAACCCTAAAGGACTACCATATCTTATTTCTTATTCTAGACTAGACACAAACCCCATTAAAGAAACCTAGACCTTGTCCTAGATTGAAAGAAAGAATAAGGGAAAATCTTAGTCTTTCAACCCTTGTACCTTCTTTGGACCAAAGAGAGAGAGAGAGAGAGAGAGAGAGCCGAGAGAGATAGGGAGAGAGAGGCCGGGAGAGAGGGAGTGAGAGAGAGAGAGATTTGTGTGATGTGTGCAAGTGTACAACCAAGCCTAGTCATGTCCTTTAGCTCCACACCTCATCCAATCTAAGTACCATCAAATCTAGTCAATCTATTAACCCTTGGATAACAAATGTTAGGAGAAATATTGTCTCTTGGATAATAGACCAACCTTGGCCTATAAATAGCAAGCCATTCAAGCCTTTGAACACACACCTTCAAGCATTGCTCCAACTTCTCTCTGGAAAGTCTAAGTGTTCTTGTTGTTCTTGCTTAGTTCTTAGTTGTTCTTGAAGTTCTTCCCTAGTTCTTCAAGAAACTCTTCTAGTGCCGCCACTAAGCCGCCACTCCACCACCCTACCGATCGATCCAAAAGTTCTAGTAGCTTTAGTCAAGATCAAGTTTCGAGAGAAACCTTTCTCTTTCGAAGCTATCGAAGCCATTCCTAAGCCGTTACTCCGTCCGACGAACCATCTTCCTAATCCGTAGCCGACTACCGCCAAGAAGAACGGTAGATATTCTATATCTACTCTTCTCTACGTATATGTGTATATGTAGAATACTCCTTACGTATAGTATAGTTTCCTATGATTCTCAAAGATCTGAGTATAGCGTATTGTATGCGTATTTCGAAATGATTATGGACTATTCTAAACCTTTGAAATTCTAAGTATACGTAGATTATCTTGTCTATATTCCTTAAGCATGACTAGAAATGTTTAGGAGTTGTTATCTTGATTAACCATGGCATGATTAGCTTAACGTTAGAAGTACTCAATAAACATATGCTATTTTGAACTTAAGAAGGCATGATTTTGGATTAAGTCGAAGTAATTGAATTTTGATCTTAGAATGATTGTGAGCTTGATTATGTGATTACTTGACTACTTGTTGTTGATAAAGCATAAGTGATTTATCACTCCAAAGGTGTCCGTCCATGTGGCACTATGCTTAACTTTGTGTGATTAAATGTTGAGCATGTTAATGTGATAAAATGAGCATGCTATATAGTATAGAGTTGGATGATCTTGTTAGTTTAGTTTCAAGATTACTTAAATTGTGAAATGAATTACCGCGGAGTCTATGCATGCGAACGAGACACGAAAACCGAGAAAGTAGAAACATGACACCTAGGGTGTGGTTGATATGGATAAAATAAAGGATGGGATTAACATGCGGAAAATATTTTGAAAGTACATAATGACCGGACTTGGTAGTTGTTGTGTAAGTGTTTGAAAACCGTAATGTGGCCAGACTTGGTAGCTCATTGCGTAGATTTCCAATGGGGCCGGACGTGGTAGTCTCATGTGGAAATATAGCTTGGCCGGACGTGGTAGCCAATGCAAGATTTGAAAGAATGTGTTTTGTGAAACCATGAAATGGCCGGACTTGGTAGCCATCGTGAGTGTTGCTAATGGAGCCGGACGTGGTAGCCTCATTAGTAGCAATTTGTGAAAGAAACTTTGGAAAATATGGTTTTGTTAAAGGTGAAAAGGTTGACACGGTCTACGACGAGTCGCGTAGGAGAAACTCGAGAAAAGGCATGACACCAACGCTAATAAGATATCGAATGTGGATATCTCATTGTTTAAATATGTTGTTGAATGAGCATGTGTAATTGTTTATATGCTTCCTTGCTTTAAGTTAAGAGTTAGTGGGTATGGTTTATTCTATTGAGCTTATAGCTCACGGTGTTACCTTTTTGGTGACCCTGACATATTATACTGGGGGCGACGCTGGTATAATGTATCAGAGTTAATTGATGAGCAAGGTGAACAGTATACATTGGAGGCCTTTGGAGCCGAAGAGCTTGCTAGGATGGAGGAAGAAGCGGAGTGATAGAATACCCTAGAATTCCCATCCTTGTGTAATAAAAAGTACTCTAGTAAGACTTATGTTGTAATAATGAGCTTGACTCTTAGTCTTTTTATTCAATAAAATGTTTAATTAACGAACCCAAAAATGGGGGCGTTATAATGGTTTGGACCGTAGGGCGGCGGAGGAAGTGGTTTGTTTAAAGGTTTGAGATGCCCTTGACGGCTGAGAATGGTCAAGGCTTGGGACAAGGTCATGTAAAGAGGATCAAAGTTGCGGCGGGGTTGATTTGAGCTTCAGGATGGGCTAGTTTGGAAAGGGTCTTGGGACAAGGATGTGCCAAGGGCATTCACAGAGGCGTGAGATGTACGGCTAGAGAAGGTTTTCTTAGGTGGAGGAGTGGCCTCTTCTTTCCCAATGAGTCCTAGCTTGATTCCATCTTCGATTCGCAACCCAGTGGCATGCAAGCGCTTGAAATCGGTGATAGCCTGTGTGTAAATATGTCTGAGATATTTGGGTTGCAAATTTTTGACAACTATCCTCACTTGGTCTTCCTCGGAGGGGCGGTTCTTCATCTTGGCAGCCTTTTCCCTCCATCTTGCCACAAAGGTAGCAAAGTCCTCATTGGAATCTTGTTTGGTCATTTCCAAGTCTCGAGTTGTTAGTTCAATTTGGACGTTGTACGCATATTGCTTGACGAAAGCATTGGCAATTTCTGGCCAAGTTTGATAATGCACAAACTCCAAAGTGAGGAACCAGTCGAGAGCACTTCCGGTGAGAGTTCGTTGGAACAACTGAGCGATGAGCTCGTCATTCAAGCCCATCGGCTTCAGGGTGTTGATAACATGGCGAACATGACTGGTAGGTAGGGTTGCCAGTTCCATTGAACTTCTCAATGTTGGGCATCTTGAAATTTTCAGGCAGCTTGGATTCTGGAAAGAGGCAAAGTCCCTCGAAATCCAGAATTTGGTCCCCTTGTGAACGAGCCAAGGCTTGTTTGATTTCTTTGACTTGCTTGGTCAACTCGGGACTTTCTGCCAATATCACTTTATGGGGATTCTCGTCTTCCATTGATTTTTCCTCATCCTCAGCATCTCTACCTGCCTTTTCTGCTAGTAGTGCAGTGATTTGAGCTTGGAGGTTGGCAATAGTGGCGTCGTTGTCTGCCATGAAGGTGGAAGGGTTGCTTGACGAAGCTTGGGATTTAGTAAATGACGGGGTCTGTTGAGGGGATGACCGGGAAGTTTCCGAAAGCGGTTGGGATTGTTGTGGTGAGGGTGTTTTGTCAAATGAGGACGATAGACGGGAGGGTTGCAGAGACCTTTGTTTGGCGTAGCTTCGGGTGTTATAAGAGTACAAAGTTGGCTGTGGTTGCTTCTTTGATTTACCTATTGTGCCTGCTTGAAAAGTAGAATACCTGGAAGTCAGTATTCGGCCTGTGTAGGGTTAGGATTCGGGTTGAAAATCCCAACCCTTCTGCACAGAAAGAGTTAATTACAACAACAAATGATACAAGGTGTGAGGAAGAACTTTTGCAAGTAAAATGCAAGTAGGTCCTAGCATGTAGGTTCCTGTCTTAGTTTGATAAGTTCTATGGCTTTCTAAAACATGCAAGGTTTTGGTAGTCTCAGGGTGCTCCGTTGTCAAAGGGCACCAATCCTCTCTCCAGCCCATCATAGGCGGTGATTGGGTGATTCCCCTTTTGATATACCACTAGGTACGAGTGACTGTGGAGTTTGCTGGAACCCCCAACATAGCCCGTGTCATGCCGGGATATCAGGTGAACTCAACGGGTTGCCCGCTCGATGCATATGATAAATGAATTAAAGAAGGCATGTATTAGTCTTATGTTGAACTTTTTGGTTATGGCTCTCATATCCCCAGCAGAGTCGCCAAAAACTGTAGACACCTCCCAAACGGGGCATCGCCATACAGATTGATCACGTTTGTTTGCTCGATTGGTTGCTTGCTTCGTAAACCAAAATCATGGACATTCCCATGGCTAGGAACATCGCCACATGATAGCGGTTATCATCAAAACAGAGTCGCCACCCAGTTTATTAAAACTGGGAAAATGGATAGAGATTCTGGATACGGGAGCCAAAAGTACAATAAGGGGAAGGTGTTAGGCACCCCTCTTTGCCCAGTCGTGAGACTGGCCCATAATCATTCAACATAAGACGTGTAGATGCTTTGTTTAATTTCAACATATAGTCTGTTTATTTATTCCTTTAAACAGTAAGCAAAGTGAGCCAGTGCGATAAATGAAGCATGCATCAGAAAGTAGAAGAGCAAACAAAGTTGTCCCAGGAAATCGATTACTCGGTCGGTGAATGGATGTCACGGCTGAGTAATCACACTGGTTTAATGTACCGGCCGAGGGATCGAAGCCCCGGTCGGTGTTCTTCCTCACACCAGAATATACGTTTAACAGATGATCAGAAAGTTATGATTAAGCGTAAGAACGATAAATAAAACAAACCAGAGGCCGTTGGGCCTCACCACCTTGATCCCTCAGTTGCTTGATTGCTTTGGATTGGGCGTGATTGACTGATTGCTTGATTGAAAACCCTAGGGTTAGGGTTTGAACTTCGGGGTTTGATCGCCGGATTGACGGCTGCCTTCGGGAGGTTAGGGCTTTTGAAGAGTGGGTTTGAGGGAGTATTTGTGCAGAGTTTCGAGGCTTGAGAGAGTGTGTACTCTGATAATTTCGTGTGTATTATTTCCGGAGTCCAAAGGCCCTTTATATAGGCAATTGGTGACTCACTCCGGCCAATCAAATTACGAGATGACAATTGCAATTGCAATGCATCTCTAACTCTACGTCGTAATCTCTGAGCGTAGCCCAAACGCATCGGAAAGGTAGTGTAATCGGATCAAACGTCTGACAGAACACGTTCCAGAGTCTGGGAAAAGGTCAATCTGGCGGTCGAGTAAAGGATATCACGGCCGAGGAATGGATGTCTCGGCCGAAGGATAGATTTTGCGGCCGAGGGATTGATCTCTCCGGGAGATTTTGCTAGCAACAGGTTGCTCGGGTGAGGAAATGATGTTAGGGCCGTGGGATCGATGTCACGGCCGACAGATGGATTCTCCTAGGCTTCTGTATTTCTGTCTGAAAAGCTGTATGGCTTTGAATTGGGTCCTCTAAGTGGCTCAAAGTTCATACCGAAAGTCCTAAGGTTCTCAAGGAAGCAATCAGCAATCACTGTATCTGTTTCATCATCGGGATGGTCCCAAGGTGGGACTTGAAATAATCGTTAGGCCAAATTGGGGTGTCTACAGCTGGTTGCATTCTGATGGTCTGTGCATGGAGCTTTTCCATCATAAGTGTTGGCGTAGAGCCAAAGGATCGAGGCGCTGAACCGATCAATAAAACCGAGGCATAGAACCGGTTGATTGCAGGGTTGACCTGTTTCATGAGAGACATGCAGAATGTATATGTGTGATGGTGGTTAGATGTGAACAGATATGATTGTGCAGACTCGATGTGAAAATGCTGATGCAATATGTGCACGGGCCTGTGCGTGTGTGTTTGTTTTAAGCTTAGAGCTTCTATCAAGTTCCGGACTTGAGCATTCAGAGCGTAGAGCTCGAGCATTCGGACGACAGAATCCGAGCATTCAAAGTACAGGGTTTGAGCGTTCAGTACGCAATGGTTGGGCATCCAAGCGTAGAGCTTGAGCATTCAAGTGTATAACTTGAGCATCCAGTACACAGTGGTTGGGCATCCAAGCGTAGAGCTTGAGCATTCAAAAAATGTTAGATTTTTGAGCATTCAGGCGTAGAGCCTGAGAATAGATGTCTTGATTGTTGGGGCGGCGTAGAGCCTGTTGCTTGTTTACGGCTTCGAGTCAGTTGAGATAATGGGCTTTGAGCCGTAGAGCTGCTGAATGAGTGAATATGGGCGTAGAGCCTGTCGATAATGGGCTTCGAGCCGCTGAGATTGGTTGTTTACTGCTTCGAGCCAGTTGAGATAATGGGCTTAGAGCCGCTGAGTGAGTGATAGCGAGCATAGAGCTGCTGAGTCGAGGGCTTGGAGCCGCTGAGTTGATTGTTATGGCTTCGAGCCAGTTGAAACGGTGGGCTTAGAGCCGCTGAGTGAGTGATAGCGAGCATAGAGCCGCTGAGATGGTAAACATGGGCTTCGAGCCTGTTGAGGTAATGGGCTTTGAGCCGCTGAGACTGCTTGTGTACGGCTTCGAGCCGTTTGAGATGGTGGGCTTGAAGCCGCTGAGTTGATAGAGATGATGGGCACGGGACTGCTATGTGAGTTTGATGGTTGTATGGCTGCTGGAAATGGCAAGCGTAGAGCTGCTGATAGTGATTGGGCCTAGAGCCGCCAGGTGAGTGAATACAGACGTACAGCCTGTTGAAGTAATGGGCGCAGAGCCGTTGAGATAATAGCTTTGAGCCTGCGGAGGTGGTGGACTTTGAGTCACGATGTTTTGATAGTGAATATGGGCGTAGAGCCGCTGAGTGTTCTGACTTGTTTTGGCCAGCAGAGAACTTCCTCATGCTTGGATATGCCCCCAAGGCTAGTTTTGATTATGTTGAGGACTTAGGAGTCTGTAGTGACTTGAGTCAGTGCACTGAGCAGAATCTGCTGTTGCTGAAGGAAATTGATTAAGGGGCCAGGAGATCGATCTCTCGGCCGAAGGATCGATGTCTTGGCCGAGGAATCGATGTATCGGCCGTGAGAAAGCCAAAAGCCAGAAAATCGATTTAAGTTCGGTTTAATCGATTTCACGGCCCATTTAATCTTTTCTCCTCCTCCTCTCTTGTTCTTCTCTGTTCTACTCGTTCGACGACCACTGTACGTCGCCGTTCTCCTCTACTACTGTCGGCCACCATCATCTCCGGCGACCATCCTCTCCGACCACTGCCGCCGTTGCCACCGGCTCTTGGTTTGTTTTTGGGAATCGTTGGTTTTCCCCTTGATTCGGACGTGATGGCCACGCCATCTTCGGGTGTTGCGGGTTCATCCTCGCACCCTCCATGTAGATGCGAGTACTCGTCTTCTGACGAGGAGACGATTGAGGAGCCCGGTTTGTTTGATGCCGCTACCTACATTCTTCCTTCGCGTAGGTTGGGTTATGGCGGTTTCTTGCAGTACCGCCCTCCTGTTGGTGGCCCAGGGGCCGAGATAGTTCGCAGAGAGCCGGAGCAACATTTGAGTATTCTAAATGTGCCGGTGAGTTTCCTGAAAAAGTAAAAAGTTTACTTTAGTTCGGAGTTTGGAAATCTTTGTATGTTTTAAGAATGAATTTTTTTTTGTTTGCGGGATGAAAATCCCTTTTGGCTAGGAGCATGAATGTGAAGAACCCATGTTTGGGTTGAACTTATTTTTGTTTAAGGAAACTAAAATAACTGTGCCCCCTGTCTAGGCAATGCATGCTTTTAGATGTTAATTTGACGCCCCTTAGCATTTCCTTTGTTTATGCAATCATGAGAGTAACTCCCTTTTGTCTTTGGCAGAGAAACAGGAGGCTGGAAGCTCACGGTGGAGGCAAGGAGGTGCACAGATGGTTTTTGAAGCTGCCAGAGCAGGCTCGGGAATTAGTACGCGCTGCAGGCTTCGAGACATTCGTTCTGGGCCTCGATCTTCCGAAGATGGATTGGTCATTGATGACCTCGCTAGTTAAGAGGTGGTGGGATACCACCAATACCTTCCACTTTCCTGCTGCTGGCGAGATGACTATCACTCCGGGTGACTTCTCTTTGCTGACTGGCCTGCGGGTAGGCGAAGTTGCTCTTCGAGTTGACCCCCGGCTTTGGGAGCGAGAGGGTGCTTTGAGGTGGTTTCTGGGCAAGGTGCCCCCTGTTCGTTCCCGGGGTCATATCGATCTTGCTTGGCTAAGCAAGACTTTTATGGTGGCTGACATTCTGACCCAGGTGAGTGCCGAGCAATTGACGCGGGCCTTCCTTCTTTACCTCCTTGGGCAAGCGTTGTTTGCCAACAAGGATGGTTCGGTACACATGCAGTTTCTGGCTCCTCTGCAGCACTTGGAAGCTATTCGGGAGTTTGACTGGAGCTCGTCTGCTTTGGCCACTTTGTATGGCAGTCTTGGAGTTTGCTCGCGGGACAAGAGTCCCATTCTTTGTGGTCACTTTCGAGTGCTTGAGGTATGCATCGTTCCTTTGTACTTCTGTTTTCACTTTGGCTTTTTTTAGTTCTGAACTTGCTTTGGTTAACCTGCTTTTCAGCTCTGGGCTTTTGAGCACCTTCTCTAGTTTCCCCTTGAGACTAGGCATGGTGATGCGAACTGCATACCTCGTTACGAGCGATGGTTGGTGGGGCAACGGAGGCCACGGTCACCAGTTTTGAGCCTTCCCGAGTGGCGGCGAGTTTTGGACCGACTGACGGTCGATCAGGTACCTTTTTCTTTGTACCTCTTATCCTTTAGACTTCCATATTCTTGTGTTGGGGCTGATTTGTCCTTGCTTTGTAGGTACGGTTTGACCCTTGGGGTGGTGTACCAGAGGATGCCCCTCTTGCACGTTGTAGAGTCCTGGACCGGACCCGCAGCTTGCTCGAGGGTCCATTTTGCCGAGCCTGGTACTTAGGCGATCGAGTGGCTAGTCAGTGGCGATCACGTGTTGAGGCTCTTCAGCTTGTTCCTCCTTCTCCTCCAGTATCTATGAGGTCCACTTCTTTGATGTCGAAGGAAAATCTTAAGAACGCTCGGATCAGAGATTGGGCGGGCTTACTCCTCCAGGCAGGTGACTATACGGAGTACTGCCGTCTTTTCTTGACCTCCTTTGTTGCGGCTCCTCCCATTGCTCCTGTTTGGCCACGGGCTCCTTCGTTTGTCTCCTTCCACTCAGATGATGGGGAGGAGGAGCGCCTGACGCTGACTCCTTGCACGACCCAGCCTTACACTTTGCCAGCCGGGGCTTCACAGGTATCCTTAGCTTTCCATGTTAGCTTTCATCACTTCGCATTGTATCCCTTGCTTTAGATGTTTGTAATGTTTGACTGTTCCACAGGTACCTCCCGAGATAGTGCAGGAATGGCTTCACGCCTATCAGAGTGCGGAAGTTTTGGTTCGGAGACAGCGTCGTAGGATCCTCGAGGTACAGCTCTCTTCATGGATTTTATTTGCTGTGTATTATCCCTTGAATCTGAATGTTTGTATCCCTCTTTGGCTGTAGCTCGAGGCTGAGGGAGTACCGGCTGCTGGGGGGAATGTGGGGACCAGTGAGCAGCCCTCGCCCTCTTCTCAGAGATCTCCTAGCTTTTAGGGCTTTTCTTTTTCCTGTTCATAGTTAGTAGAAGATAGGCAGAAACTATATTTGTATAGTGAAAGCAACCACAACAATGATTTTGTAAACAAGCTTTTGTTCATGAAATGAGAAATGCTTTTTATGCCCCTAGATGTTTTGAGTTTGCATGCGATAGTCAGAACATGGCTTTTTGAACAAGTTTTTGCTGATAGATAGTAATTTGTGTGAAAATACTCGGCCGAAGAATCGATCACTCGGCCGAAGGATCATTGTTGCGGCCGAGTTATTGATTATCGCCGTTACGTCTATTTTCCCAAGGGAGCTAGGTTTTGCTTTAGCCAAGTGGCATCCTGTTTCACATTCCTTCCTATGCTTAGTCTTTGATTTTCTGTCTCTTGCTTTTGCCATGCTCCAAGCCTGATTGCCAAACTTAAGAGTCTTTGAGGTGTCATACTCATTGTGTTGATGACTTTTGGGTTAGAGGGGATGAACTATAATTCTTGTGTCTATTGTTTGCTGCCAATTTTTTGAGAAAAGCATACTCATCTTTTGTGAGCTCAATACGCAGGGTTAGCTATGCCTATCATTGAGTACAAACCTGTTGATGTTTTCCTCTCTCCAAATGTTTGGGCCGCATCTCGATGCGAGATTGCCTACGTATCCCAATCAGGGAATCAGGCCTTTTACGTAGTTCCAAAGTCACCACCTTTGGGGGTTGGGTTTTCACTCTTTGTTTTTCTTTTTCTCATGCTCTAAGTTTTGCCTAGGTTACCTGATAGAGGTTGAGTCCCTAGCAAGCTTTCCTTCAAATGCCTTAACTTTTGCCTAGGCTGCGTTTTTCGCATTTTCCTTGTCCTAGCAGGCTCTGCTCTTACTTTTGCTTGGGTGTATAGATTGCCCAATGAGCATTTTTCGCTCAAGAGGGTTTTAGTGTTTTGGAGAGGAATCTGATGGAGATATTTTTTATGAATCTCCTGTTGCGTTTGTACTTTCACAATGGGCAAGCTAACCCTAAGTGTTCTCACGGAGATAGTGTCTTTCTTCTAAGTTCTGACAAAAACCTAGTTTCTTAAGAAATTAGAGTTCATCCTTTCCTTCCCTTTTTGTCGGGGACACAAAGATTTTGATCCCTTCGAATCTTTCCCTTGTTTTGGCAATGAGAGTATAGCACATGGCAATTGCAATTTAGGAATTTAGATTTAGATAAGCATAATCTGGAAGATGAAAAAGAAATTCTCTTAACGGAAATAAAATGACCAAACAGGGGCCCAAAACTCGTTCTAGTTTGTTTAAAGCAAAAACAATGTTTTAACGTTTTTTGTTTGCCATGTTGTGACTTCTCAGCTACTGCAGCATGTCGGGGTCATTTCCCTTGTCTTTTGCAACTTTGTACTCTTTCCCACCCTCTTCCTTGCCAAACAGAGCCTTTGAATTGGGTTCATCTTTGAAGTTCGTACGATGGCTACTTCCTTGAGCCATGAGCAATCCCCAAATGGATGTGTCAGTTTGAATCTCCCTTTCCTCATTGATTGTGTGGTCATCAGCTATTTCCTCCTGATTGAATAATGATGCTAAGGAGGTTTCATCGAGCGGATCATTGCACTCTTCTTCCATTTCATCAAAGTCGCTTTCCCCTGTTTTATAGGGTTCTGTGCATATGAAATTCAGATCTTCTCTTTCCTCTATCCATTGACTATAGTCGCACTCGTCGTAAGAGTTGACCCATGGTTGCATTTGAAACTCCTCTACCTTTTCTATGAGATTGATTGTCTCCCAAACAATGGGCGGTGTTGGAATTTTGGGACGGTTGATGCGTACCACTATTTGGGCAGGCTCGAAGCGAGCGTACCTTCTCATCATGATGACCCTTTCTTTTTCCTTCTTCCTATTCTCAAACCAGATACGAAGCCATTCGTCATCTTCTACAAATGGAATGTCTGGATCCTCCAAATTGTGTTTTGCCCAGGAGTGTTCCTTCCACTTCCTTAGCTTTTCCTCCTCTGCCTGACCTTTGCTGCTTATGTCGGACATATCAACGTCGATTACTTCTGACTGATCAGAGTTATTATCCTCCTCCTCCTCCATCATGAAACACTCGTCCTCTTCGGGGAAGGTTAAGGTAAGTTTGGTTTGGTTGTCTTGGACAATGTATTGGCTGGGATTATATGTGGGGTTATGAGGTAGATTTATGAGATTGATACTTCGAGGTGGCGGCTCAGCATTATGAGTAGGGAGTGGGTTTGCTTGCCCATCAGGTTTTGGAGGTTTTATGGTTCGACTATCAATAAGGTCTTGAATGTCGTGACGAAGATGCATGCAATTGTCTGTTTCGTGCCCAAGGTGTTGGTGGTAGGCGCATTGTTTGTTTGGATCATGGTTTGGAACGTAGGGCGGCGGAGGAAGTGGTTTGTTTAAAGGTTTGAGATGCCCTTGACGGCTGAGAATGGTCAAGGCTTGGGACAAGGTCATGTAAAGAGGATCAAAGTTGCGGCGGGGTCGATTTGAGCTTCGGGATGGGCTAGTTTGGAAAGGGTCTTGAGACAAGGATGTGCCAAGGGCATTCACAGAGGCGTGAGATGTACGGCTAGAGAAGGTTTTCTTAGGTGGAGGAGTGGCCTCTTCTTTCCCAATGAGTCCTAACTTGATTCCATCTTCGATTTGCAACCCAGTGGCATGCAAGCGCTTGAAATCGGTGATAGCCTGTGTGTAAATATGTCTGAGATATTTGGGTTGCAAATTTTTGACAACTATCCTCACTTGGTATTCCTCGGAGGGGCGGTTCTTCATCTTGGCAGCCTTTTCCCTCCATCTTGCCACAAAGGTAGCAAAGTCCTCATTGGAATCTTGTTTGGTCATTTCCAAATCCCGAGTTGTTAGCTCAATTTGGACGTTGTACGCATATTGCTTGAAGAAAGCATTGGCAATTTCTGGCCAAGTTTGATAATGTACAAACTCCAAAGTAAAGAACCAGTCGAGAGCACTTCCGGTGAGAGTTCGCTGGAACAACTGGGCGATGAGCTCGTCATTCAAGCCCATTGGCTTTAGGGTGTTGATAACATGGCGAACATGACTGGTAGGTAGGGTTGCCAGTTCCATTGAACTTCTCAATGTTGGGCATCTTGAAATTCTCAGGCAGCTTGGATTCTGGGAAGAGGCAAAGTCTTCGAAATCCAGAATTTGGTCCCCTTGTGAACGAGCCAAGGCTTGTTTGATTTCCTTGACTTGCTTGGTCAACTCAGGACTTTCTGCCAACACTACTTTTTGGGGATTCTCGTCTTCCATTGATTTTTCCTCATCCTCAGCATCTCTAGCCGCCTTTTCTACTAGCAGTGTAGTGATTTGAGCTTGGAGGTCGGCAATAGTGGCGTCGTTGTCTGCCATGAAGGTAGAAGGGTTGCTTGACGAAGCTTGGGATTTAGTAAATGACGGGGTCCGTTGAGGGGATGACCGGGAAGTTTCTGAAAGCGGTTGGGATTGTTGTGGTGAGGGTGTTTTGTCAGATGAGGACGATAGACGGGAGGGTTGCAGAGACCTTTGTTTGGCGTAGCTTCGGGTGTTATAAGAGTACAATGTTGGCTGTGGTTGCTTCTTTGATTTACCTATTGTGCCTGCTTGAAAAGTAGAATACCTGAAAGTCAGTATTCGGCCTGTGTAGGGTTAGGATTTGGGTTGAAAATTCCAACCCTTCTGCACAGAAAAAGTTAATTACAACAACAAACGGTACAAGGTGTGAGGAAGAACTTTTGCAAGTAAAATGCAAGTAGGTTCCTAGCCTGTAGGTTCCTGTCTTAGTTTGATAAGTTCTATGGCTTTCTAGAACATGCAAGGTTTTGGTAGTCTCAGGGTGCTCCGTTGTCAAAGGGCACCAATCCTCTCTCCAGCCCATCATAGGCGGTGATTGGATGATTCCCCTTTTGATATACCACTAGGTACGAGTGACTGTGGAGTTTGCTGGAACCCCTAACATAGCCCGTGTCATGCCGGGATATCAGGTGAACTTAACGGGTTGCCCGCTCGATGCATATGATAAATGAATTAAACAAGGTATGTATTAGTCTTATATTGAACTTTTTGGTTATGGCTCTCATATCCCCAGCGGAGTCGCCAAAAACTGTAGGCACCTCCCAAACGGGGCATCGCCATACAGATTGATCATGTTTGTTTGCTCGATTGGTTGCTTGCTTCGTAAACCAAAATCATGGACATTCCCATGGCTAGGAACATCGCCACATGATAGCGGTTATCATCAAAACAGAGTCGCCACCCAGTTTATTAAAACTGGGAAAATAGACAGAGATTCTGGATATGGGAGCCAAAAGTACAATAAGGGGAAGGTGTTAGGCACCCCTCTTTGCCTAGTCGTGAGACTGGCCCATAATCGTTCAACGTAAGACGTGTAGATGCTTTGTTTAATTCCGACACATAGTCTGTTTATTTATTCCTTTAAACAGTAAGTAAAGTGAGCCAGTGCGATAAGTAAAGCATGCGTCAGAAAGCAGAGAAACAAACAAACTGTCCCAGGGAAATGGATCCCGCGGCCGGTGAATAGATGTCACGGCCGAGGGATCGTAGCCCCGGTCGGTGTTCTTCCTCACACCAGACAGAAAGATTAACAGATAATCAGAAAACTGTGATTAAGCGTAAGAATGATAAATAAAACAAACCAGAGGCCGTTGGGCCTCACCACCTTGATCCCTCAGTTGCTTGATTGCCTCGGATTGGGTGTGATTGACTGATTGCTTGATTGAAAACCCTAAAGTTAGGGTTTGAACTTCGGGGTTTGATCGCCAGATTGACAGCTGCCTTCGGGAGGTTAGGGCTTTCGAAGAGTGGGTTTGAGAGAGTATTTTGGCAGAGTTTCGTGGCTTGAGAGAGTGTGTACTCTGATGAATTTCGTGTGTTTATTTTCGGAGTCCAAAGGCCCTTTATATAGGCAATTGGTGACTCACTCCGGCCAATCAAATCACGAGATGGCAATTGCAATTGCAATGCATCTCTAACTCTACGTCGTAATCTCTGAGCGTAGTCCGAACGCATCGGGAAGGTAGTGTAGTTGGATCAAACGTCTGACAGAACACGTTCCAGAGTCTGGAAAAATGTCGATCTGGCGGCCGAGTAAAGGATATCACGGCCGAGGAATGGATGTCTCGGCCGAAGGATAGATCTTGCGGCCGAGGGATTGATCTCTCAGGGAGATTTTGCTAGCAACAGGTTGCTCGGGTGAGGAAATGATGTTAGGGCCGTGGGATCGATGTCATGGCCGACAGATGGATTCTCCTAGGCTTCTGTATTTCTGTCTGAAAGGCTGTATGGCTCTGAATTGGGTCCTCTAAGTGGCTCAAAGTTCTTATCGAAAGTCCTAAGGTTCTCAAGGAGGCAATCAGCAATCACTGTATCCATTTCATCATCGGGATGGTCCCAAGGTGGGACTTGAAATAATCGTTAGGCCAAATTGGGGTGTCTACAGCGGGCAACCTCGTTGAGTTCACCTGATATCCCGGCATGACACGGGCTATGTTAGGGGTTCCAGCAAACTCCACAGTCACTCGTACCTAGTGGTATATCAAAAAGGAAATCACCCAATCACTGCCTATGATGGGCTGGTGAAAGGACCGGTGTCTTTTGACAACGGAGCACCCTGAGACTATCTAAACCTTGCATGTATTAGAAAGCCATAGAACTTATCAAACTAAGACAGGGACCTACAGGCTAGGAACCTACTTGCATTTTTACAGAAGTTCTTCCTCACACCTTGTATATGTTGTTATAACATCTCTTTCTGTGCAGAAGGGTTAGGGCTTGAACTAAAAGCCCAAACCCTAAGCAAAGCACTAATGGCGTTGCCTGCAAGGTATATTCTTCGTAAAAAGCATCATTGCTTACTTAACACTCTCACTTTACTTAAAGCACTGCGAAGAATGGATTTCTAGAACGAAATCAAACATTGGATGCCTCGCCGGCAATTGAACTAGGGGTTGCTCTAGCAATCTTTGCCTTGCGAAGCTAAAGCAAAGAGGGAGTGTAAAGTAGTAAAGCAGGTTATGGATGATTGTATGCAAAGTCAAGTATATTATGGATAGAACTTGCAATACTTATTTCTCCATGGATGATTCAGCATGACAAGTGTAGGACTTTGGTTCCTATTTCCAAATCGACCTAGCAACCCATCTTTCAAAATTCAAAATTTTGAGCATGCTTATCTCAACGAGCTGGTAAAATTTAGGAGGTTGTCAATGTGTTAGCAAATAATCAAGTGGATTTCAATTACCTCAATCACGTTTTGAGAAAGGATATTCCCTA
This sequence comes from Rhododendron henanense subsp. lingbaoense, assembly GCA_020567845.1. Taxonomy (NCBI): domain Eukaryota; kingdom Viridiplantae; phylum Streptophyta; class Magnoliopsida; order Ericales; family Ericaceae; genus Rhododendron; species Rhododendron henanense. The sequence continues at coordinate 41,309,538 of CM036313.1, read as the reverse complement.
ACCAAGAATTGAAAGAACTTTCAAAACTTTTTGCAATGCCTAGTCTAATGATAAGTTTTTCTGAAACATTCAAATAGCCGCTAGCACGGCGATGGACTCTGAGTCTACTTTCTGTTGTAGTCATATGATCAACCTTTTCGGTTTGTCTCATAATATGGATTGGCTTGGAAGTAGGATCTTAAGTTGTAGCAACGAGTCTTAAGAATCATCCATATCAAAAATGGCTGGCTATCTATAGCATCCGATAAATTCATGCATACAAACGAATTGCAAAGCATGACTCATCCATAATTTGTGTAAGTAGATGTGGTGCTATATATATACGTATCATTTTGATTGCCTCTTTCTAACTATGTAGGGGCCAACCAAAAGATGAGTCCATCCTCCTCATTTTCTTTCTTTGTTAATCGCATGTCATTTGGTTACACCACCACTAAGGGCAGTTTGCATATTAGAAAATGCGCCGCATGGACAATTAGTTTTGGATATCTCAACTTGAGCATGATTAGGTTTCTCCTTCTCTTAGATTTGGAGTTTGATCTCAGACGTGATGGTAATGGCTGACAAAAAATTGAAGATTTAATCCAGCCAAGTTTTGAGCAATGGTAGTCATGTCCATCACGTCTTGGCTTTGATTTTAAAATAATCTTTTCATACCTAGCTAACTTTCGCCGCCATTTTGGCCCATGTTTTGCTTCTCTTGAAAAAATGATATCATTTTGCTCATCATGATTTCTGCCCAATTGTCGCACTCAACATGAAATGTGGGTCTTAAATTCAAGTCTCATCGAATATGAACTACGAATGGCCTGATTCTCTGTTGGGATACGTCGGCACCTTATGGTCGGCCACAATTTTGAAAATGTTCCCTCCTGTGCTAGTTTGCTACTCTAGAATGCTCATGATAACATTGAGTATTGAAAACAATCCTTAGGGATCTCAAAGTAATCTTATGGCATCTTTTGGAACACATCATAATCACTTGAATTGTCAAAAGCGCAAAACGAGTTTTTCAAAGTTATGACCCGCGTCATTTCTGTTGAGCTAAGAAGGAGTTGATACATCTCTGCACCCTCATAGAGATCATTTGTAAGCAAAACATATTGTTGAAGATGAAGAATGAGAAAGAAGAAAAGAGAGGAAAAATACTGAGAAAAGAAAAAAATGATGAGCTCGCTAGATTGAAAACCTGTAAGGGCGGTCTAGGCAAAAGTTAGAGCACGAACAAAGTAAGAAATCAGCCATGTCTCCATGTATCTACTATGTGTCTCAAAGGATTGTCCTCAATCTTAGAAAATTCACTTGGATAAACATCGAAACCCCTAATTTCTTGGTAAGGATCCTTGCCACTTTGTTGTGTGTTTCAAGATGAAGAAAGGCACTCATTTCTCTATCCCAAACACTTATCCCTTGCTAGCAACGTCGAGCCTCTGAATAATTTCTTTGAACAGCCTGCTAGGTAGCCATCCCCTACAATGGGGCAAACACAAAAAAAATATAAGGAGAGATGAAAGAAAAATCAATGAAAGAATAAGCACCCCGTCATACAAGGGGCATTTTGAAGAAAACATTTCTTCCGATACATACAAAAGACATTTTTTGAAGAAACCAACTCTTTCACACAAAGTGAGGCAAGAGACAACAAGAGTTGATAAAAATGTTGAAAATGGCTGCTAGGTTTTAAAACCCAAGCATGAGTAGAAATTAGGTTTGAGCCTTTACATCCGCTTCTTTCTCAAGCCAAAACCCTAAGCCTACATTATGGTCCATAATAAAGTCCTCTCAGATTGGGAAACACGACTTAGTAGCAAGGTCCTAGACACTAGGGGCATCACCAGTGTGGGACTTAACATGAAGGGCAAGAATCCTGGAATTTGCATCATCTTGGCAAATCGCACAACATGGAGAGTTACGTGAGACAAGGGACATGGCTATGTTTCCCTTTATGCACTTCTCTTAAAAGTATCCAACCTCTTATGCGGGTCTCAGTAGGTACTTATCAATCCAACACAAGTCAACAAAATCAAGCTCGAGGCAACAAACTCACCTAATTGACTAGGGGCATAGGTTTGCAAAATAGTTCTATGTCCTTTGATGATTGAATGACGTGAGTGTAGAACATGGATGGAATGATATGGCCTTGACATCCTTAAGGAAAAGCTTTCAAAGACGGTTTTATCCTAAGCATTCTTAAAACAGCAAATATAAGCGCAACCACTTTTTGCAAATTTCTGAGGAAATAACATGGATCTCTCATTTCATGAAGAGTGCAGCAATATGGTTCCTTGACCAAACAACGTTTTCGGTGGTGCCGCCAGGGCATTACGATCTTTCAAAACACCTGGCTAGTATAAGCAATAAGCCATTATCAAATACACGAAAGTTGAGATGTCCAGAATGCATTACGGATTCACATGCATCACCCTGTCTTTTGCATTGATCTCTTGATCCTAGTATTTCATGTGTATGTCATTATGGCTGCTTAATGGAAGTAGTTGCCTTGGTTGCACGAGCTAACCCCAAGTATGAGGTGTTCTTATGTTCAAGCAAGGCAGGTTCATCAAGGCATCATGGCCATCATCTCTATACAAGGAATAAAGGGCGACAAAGGGATGCACTGTAAAGTCTACCTCCCTGTCAACACACTTAAAGAAAGCTCAGCCTGAGAAGCGTCATATCCTGGGGGAACGCTTCAACTCTTTTGTGGAATGCTATCACACAGCACTGTCAAGGACATGCCAAGATCTCTACCGAACAGAAACATTGCACTCACATTCATTGTTATTTACATCGCATGTTTATATGCTAGGGGCAATTAGATCATTATCATCATGCACGATTGAGCTAAGATCAAACATTCATGGCCTAAACAAGGGGCTTGCGTTCCTTTTTAAATACTCAAATTAACATGCCTATGTGTTGCATTGCAATCTATGTCACCCAAAATCGTTCAAGCTCTTGAACCAGGGTTCTTCAAATGTGATGGTCCTGCCCCTGGCAGTCAGCATAAAAAGGACTTCGACCCGTGGTCGACTCCAAGCCTGTCGCATGTTGTTTTCCTATCCATTGCTGTTTTCTAAACTATTCAAATGTGGATTGCAGGATTCTCTTGGATTTCGGTCCTTGACCGACCATACCAAGCTTTGTATCTATGACCGACAGAGCCAAGTCAAAGAAGCTAAAAGATAGCCTCGTAACTAGTCCTGAGCAAACTCTACAAATGGCACCATGTCAACAACATTAAAGTGGCTTCGCACTTCACATCTCCATAGCTCCTTGCTTCGCGCTTTCATCTCCATCTTAGCAACTCTGCCTTCATAAAATCAGAAGTCTCACACTTGCTCTTCAGTAGCACCATACACATGCCTTGTCGTATTCGCGGCCTTATCTAGCTTTTCAAGAACTCCGAGCAACTCTACACTCGAGCCTCGCCGTATGCACAAACAACAGGTTCCTTCTCAACAGTGTAGTACTTACTTTAGCTGCCCCGAGCTCACATCTTGACGCCAAGCAGCCTCGCCACCTCCAGGCTAGCAAAACAATCCTGCGGCTTCCACTTAATGCCACCCTTCAGAAGGCATCTATGTGGCTAAAATCCTCCAAAGAGGGCATCCGTGTTGCTAAAGCCCTCCAGAAGGCGTTTATGTTGCTAGCTTCCAGAAAGCGTTTGTATGATCAGCTTCTAGAAAGCGTTCAGCCTTCAGAAGGCATCCCATTAATGGAGGCGATGGAAATCTCCTAGAGCGTATGAGTGGGTCATCCCATCAGTCGAGGTGATGGAACTTCCCATGGCACCAAGTTGAAGAAGGCAATGAAAAATCTCTGAAAGCAATAATGGTCGACAGGTTTCTCCCAAAAGCATTCAACGGGCCTTATGGCATTTTGGGTCAACAAAGTCGACAAAGTCAACATGGGATTATGGTCAGATTAGCCTTGGGAGGCATCCCAAGCATGTGGAAACTAGCCTTAGGGGCACCCCAAGCATGTGGAATCAATCCTCTAACTCCTAGCGTTCTCGCGCCCAGTAAATCAACCTCTCAGCTGCATCCTTCTACAAAATCTCCCCTTTCAAAGGCAATCGATTTGAATCCAGGCACCAACAAAGCATTCATGGTATTCTGGGCCCGCGGCCAATAGAATTTATAATCAAATCCAGCCTTGGGAGCATTCCTAAGTGTGCATGACATCAAGCACCAGCATCAGAAGCCTTGCATAGGTTGTCAAAATGTTTGCCAGAAGCACTCAGTCTAGCCTCATGATCATTCCGAGCATGAGGAAACTAGCCTTGGGAGCATTCCCAAACCTGAGAAAGATCAAGTATCAATCAAAGCCTTACAGGGGTTACCAAATGCATGCAATCTAGCCTTGGGGATTTTCCCTAGCAAGTGAAATATGGCTGAATCTAGCCTTGGGGGCAATCCCGAGCAAGTGAAATATGGCCATGGGGACAATGTCGAGCATGTGGAAATTAACCTTGGGAACATGCCCAAGCGCGAGGAATGATCAAACATTGGTATTAAAGCCGCATTAGGACTTTTTCGAAGCTCTCTCCATGGCAACAAGCTCACAATTACTGGTCGCTTGATCGTCGAGGATTATTAATCACTGAGCTCTTGCTCGAAAAACCCAAGGATCCTTGATACCTCAAGCACAGGCTCTACGCCCTAGTACGACAGCCGTCACAGTCATAAACGGCACTACACTCATGAGATCACTACTTCAAGCTCCAAGCTCATTATCTCTCTAATCGTAGCTCCAAACTCACTAGCTCGGCAGCACCACGTGCTCGTTACCTTGATAGCTCCATTCATTCAGCAGCATGTGCCCAAGTCGCTCAAAAAAGCTCCGCACTCACCTCAACAGCCTCGTGCATACTATCTCAGTCATTCAGCAGCTCTGCAACCATGCCCTGAGCTCATTATCTCAGTAGCCCTGCGCTTACTATCAACAGCACCATGCTCATTGCTTCAAGCTCCATATTCACCATCTCAAACAACTCAACAACACCATGTGCTCATTATGCATTCAACGGCATTGAGCTCACTCAACAGCCTCAAGCTCACTATTGACAGCAGCTCTGCAACCAAGCCTCGAGCTCATTATCTCAGCAGCTCTATGCTCACTACCTCAGCCACTTCACTATCATTTGGCGGCTCTATTCACCATCAGCAGCTCTAAGCTTGCCACCCCAGCAACCATACATCCATAGCTCCAAGCCCATTGCTCAGCGGCTCTACACCCATCACTCGGCGGCTCCATGCCCATATTCACCATCCGCAGCTCCACGCTCACTACCTCAGCGGCTCAAAGCCCATATTCAACTATATCAGTGGCTCTATGCCCACCATCATCTCAGCAATCATTCAGCAAAGCTTTAAGCATCACTGTCAGCAGCTCTATGCTCTCAACAGCTCACCAGTAGCCCTATGCTCAACTGGCTCGAAGCCGTAAACAATCAATTCTCAACAAGCTCTACGCCCGCCATCTCATCAACTTAGTGGCTCTAAGCCCACCATCTCAACTGGCTCGAAGCCGTAAACAATCAACTCTCAACTGGCTCTACGCCGCCCCAATTATCAAGATATCATCTATTCTCAAAGCCTGTACTTTGAATGCTCAAAATCTAACATTTTGAATGCTCGAAGCCCTTCGAATTCCCAACCACTGTGTACTGGATGCTCAAGTTCTACACTTGAATGCGCAAGCTCTACGTTTGAATGCCCAACCACTGCGTACTGGATGCTCGAACTTGATGTTCGAATGCTTAAGGTTTATACCTTGAATGCTCAAGCTCTACGTTTGAATGCCCAACCACTGTGTACTGGACGCTCAAAGCCTGTACTTTGAATGCTCGGACTTTGCCGTCCGAATGCTTGAGCTCTACGCTCGGAATGCTCAAGTCCGGAACTTGAAAGAAGCTTTATGCTTAAATCAAACACACACGCACGGGCCCGTGCACATTAGCATCAATTGCATCACCATTGTTATCATCAAGTCTGCATCATCATATCTGCTCATATCTAACCACTATCATCATATACACACTTTGCATCTCTCTCTTATTCAAGAAACTAGTCAATCCTGCAAATCAACCGGCTCTACGCCTCGGTTTTACTGATCGGCCCGGTGCCTCGATCCTTTGGCTCCAAGCCAAAATTTATGATGAGAAAGCTCCGTGCACAGACCATCAGAATGCAACCGGCTCTATGCCTCGGTTCAAATCACGTCAAGCTCTAAGCTCTGACTCCTCAGGCTCTCACCTCATGATTACAACCGGCTCCGCGCCTCGGTTCCCTCAACTCAACGCTCCGTGCTCTAGTTACTGGCCTCGCGCCTCCCATATCTCAAAAATCGGCATCCAACTCGTCTCCGGAAGATGGCTTGGGTTCTCCTCCATATCTCAAACCGGCGTCCGATTCATCCCCAGCAGATGGCTTGGATTCCACCCCAATTACATCAATTCCTTCCAGCTCATTCGCAAGGATAGGCTACTCTACCGAGCTCCCCTCAGTCAAAGTAAGGATGATTAAGAAAAGTAAACGCAGTTGCCGTGTACTGATCTACCCCAAAATACTAAGGAAGCTCTCCACAAAAATTCCCCCGGCAGCCACATGCTCCTTCAACTATCTTCCACCAAAACCCTGGCTCAGTCTAGGTACGTCGCATTACGGCTTTTTAAGCCCGAAGGTACGTCTTCTGTTTCTAACCCTCCAAACTTTTTCTTTTTCTTTATTGCCCTCCCGAACTACGATTGGTCTGAATTTCTCTTGTGGAATACGTAGGCAGCCTCCCGGCCCGACCATAACAAAAACCCTTGGAATAGTGGTTGGACCAAATTGAGTTGCTTTTACAGCTTTGACTTTTACTCAAACATGTTTCGCGATCCGTCTGAGCTCAGTCAAAGAGGGGCATCTGTAGACACCCCAATTTGGCCTAACGATTATTTCAAGTCCCACCTTGGGACCATCCCGATGATGAAATGGATACAGTGATTGCTGATTGCCTTCTTGCGAACCTTAGGACTTTCGGTAAGAACTTTGAGCCACTTAGAGGACCCAATCCAGAGCCAAATAGCCTTTCAGACAGAAACTACAGAAGCCTAGGAGAATCCATCTGTCGGCCGTAACATCGATCTCACGGCCTCAATATCATTTCTTCGCCCGAGCAACCTATTGCATGAAAATCTCCCAGAGAGATCAATCCCTCGGCTGCAAGAACAATCGTTTGGCCGTAACATCCATTACTCGGCCGCCAGATCGTCCTTTTCCCAGACTCTGGAACGTTCTGTCGATTGTTTGATCCAACTACGATACCTTTCCGATGCGTTCGGGCTACGTTCAGAGATTACAACGAAGAGTTAGTATTGCATTACAACTCCAATTCCAATCGTGTGCTTTGATTGGTCGAGTTGTGTCATCCCTATGCCTATATAAAGGAGCCTTTGGGTTCCGAAATTAAGAACACAACACACCATCATCAGTCACGAAACTCTGCAAAAACACTCTCTCAAATCCCCTATTCGAAAGCCCTAACCTCCCGAAGGCAGCCACTAATCCGACGATCAAACCCTAACCCTAGGGCTTTTCAAGAAGCAATCAGTCAATCACAATCAATCCAAAGCAATCAAGCTACTAAGGGATCAAGGTGGTGAGGCCCAACGGCCTCTGGTTTGTTTTATTTACTGTCCTTACGCTTAATCGTAACCTATTGATTATCTGCTAACTTTTCTGTCTGGTGTGAGGAAGAACACCGACCGGGGCTTCGATCCCTCGGCCGGTACATAAAACCAGTGTGATTACTCGGCCGTGACATCCATTCACCGGCCGAGTAATCTATTTCCTGGGACAACTTTGTTTTGTTCTGGTTTCTAATGCATGCTTTACTTATCGTCTCGGCTCACTTTATTCATTGTTTAAAGGCTTAATTAAATAGACTACATGTTAGAATTGAATAAAGCAGGTACATGTCTTATGTTGAACAACTATGGGCCAGCCTCACGGTTGGGCAGAGAGGGGTGCTGTTTACACCCGTTTTTGGCACCCAGTCCTGGGCAAGCATTGGAGGGCCATTTAATTAAAATTTAATTAAATTGGGCCGTGAATTGAAGAATTATTTGGATCAAAATTAATGGGCTAAGGTAATATTGATTGGGCCTGTAGACACCCGATTCTAGACTGTCCAGATTAGTTTACTTACGGTCTTTGATTCCCCGATGATGATTAAGGTCAAGAACATCCCGAGTTTGTTAATGAGTTTGAGCTTTGAGCGTCCCGAACCTCATCCAAACCTTTCTGAACCCCCTTTTGAAACCCTCAAGCCAGAACCAAATGGCCTCCAGAACCAAATGGCCTCAGCAAAACCTTACTAGTGTACGCTGGTGTTTGACTAGCGTGCGCTGGAAGCACAGCCACGTGTCAGTCATCGCCCGTTACTGGCGCACGCCACTCAACAAGGGGCGTACGCCAGTCAAATCAACTTTATTCAGCCGAACGCGCGGGAATTTTTTTGTAACCACCCGACGTCAGCCAACAGTTCCCTGATGATTACTTCGTCCTGGGCTGCTCCCTCCACCCCTACATCTTCCCTCAAGGCAAGTCCCATGCATTAAATGCATGGGAGGCTCCCTCCTTGCCTTAACAACCCAAACACACCCTTATGCCCAACTGATCAGTCACTCTCTCCTCCATAAATACCCTCCTTGCATTCATTTGCAAGGGGTTAACACCATTAAAGAGGCCCAAGCTTTGGTTCTTCTTTTTCCTTGTTCTTCTTACTTTTCTTCCTTTCATCCATTGAGAGATAAGGCAAGGAGAACAATATCCACAGTCCATAACACCCCCATACTCATCTCTCAAACCCTCAAATCCCAAGCTCAAGCTTAAGTTCTCTTCCAAACTCACAAGCAAAGGTATATCACCTTTTGCTCTGTTATTTGTTCTGACCCCTGAGGGGGGCTGGCAGGGTCAAGACTGGTAATCTATACCAGTCCTGGCCCTAATGCTGGCAAGGTTTCAAAGCCGTGTAAGATGATAGGTGGCGCACGCCAGTTATCCTTAGCCGTACGCCAATCATGGCTATATGGCAAAACTGGCGTGGGGATCACCGATCATCTTTCTTTTGTTTTATTTATGTTCTGATCACCCTCCTGCATGCTAAAAACCAGTTTATTGTTTTCTGTCTTTTAGAACTGTTTAGTTATAGTCCTCAATATTTCATTTCTGTTGCTTTGGAATGCCTCTGGGAGCCTTCTGGTCATGTTCCAGAGCCCAGATGATGCAAAGCCAAGCACTGGTCGAGATGTGTTAACTGGCGCACGGTACCATGTACCTGCGTGCGCCAGTCACACCTTGATCAGTGGCTGGCCCTGGCATGGCAACTAGGCCCTGGCCTCTGTTTTCCCTCCCCTCACTGTTTAAGGGGTCTGTTGTTTATTTGGTGGCCTTCAAGCCTTTTATTTGTCTGTATTATATATAGTTGTTGACATAAACTGCGTGGTTTGTCCTGGGTGTGCACTGGTCCATTCCAGAGCCCAGAGGGTTGTTTGCAAGAGCTGTGAGTTTGGGCCTACCTGCGCACGCCAGAACCGGTGTGGCGCACGCAGGTTGTGTCTATATGCAGTGGCTTGGCCAGTGCATAAGCCACTGCATACAGGCTCGTTCCTGCGTGCACCACATTAAGTCAGTGTGTTCCAGTCTGTCCAAAACACTCACAGGAGCTTGTTCTTAATCTATTATACTTGCTTTAGATCAAACATCAAACATACATCACATTTTTGTACATAAATGCAAACTTGTTACAGTTTTAATCCCCATTAACTGCTCCCCCGCCCTAACTGGCTAAAAATGATCGAATGAGAGAAAAATGCAAACGTTTTACAAAATGCCCGAGTAGAGACCGATCTCCGGATTGGGCGAGAGGGGTGCCATAAAACCCTTCCCCTCTTGTAACGTGGCTCCCGAACCTCAGATATCGAAGGTGACGACGGTCCAGTCTACAAGCCTTTTTCAAACTCAAATGACGTAACCAGACGTTTTCAAAACCCGGTTTCTTGGGTACTTTCCGCAAAACCCGAGTGGCGACTCTCTGAACTGCGAAGGGTTTCGCCACGCTTTCCGCAAGAAGGGCGCACCCGATTTTACGAGCGAAAACATGAGATTTTTGGGGCGTGTGCCCACAGGGCCCAATTGATTTTAGTCTTTTTCGGCCTGAAATGGGGTTTATGGGTTGCGGGCCATATTTTGAAAAATCATTTACAAGGCCCAATCAGTTTATTATGGGAACAAGGCCTTGTACATTTTTATTTTTCAAAGGGCCCATAACCGTGGAAATCAAATGGCATTCTTGAAGGATCCCACGAAAGTAGGAGCGTAAGTTGAAGGGAGCAATTGCCACATGGTCATTTGACCCAGTCAAACAATCCGTTACTTGTCAACTGCCCACGGAAATAGGAAATGGAATACCCCATGATCTCCAGTAACTTCCCATGATCAAGAGTTAAATCATGGGTAAATGTTGTTTACTCCCGATAACCACCCATGATCCCATTAAACATGTTAATGGGTAGTTACTTCGGACACTTGGCAAAATCTGGAAGCAACTTGGGACACATGTCAGCTCATGGTGAAGGCGGGAAACTCAACTCAGATCTGGACCAGTGCAATATTTGCCTATAAATACTAGAAGACAAGAAGAAAAAGGGGTTCCCACACCAATCAAGCTCAACGCTTAAAATCAAAGCCTTCCCAGCGAAGCAATTATCTCACTTTTCTCACCTTCACTCAATTACTTCACCAAGTAATTCGAGTTTCTATCACTCTTGTACCCTGACTTTATTATTACGAAACATAATAAAGTTATTCATATCTCCCTTCATCCCCTACTTTGTTATTACGACATAATAAAGTAATTCTACGTTGTTACTTTCTTTCCTACACGGTTAGGAAATTATTAAGTCCTTGCACGAAGAGGCAAGACCACGAACCTTCACTGCAATCCAGCCCTTAGGTTGCAGCACTATCGCCCTCACAGATCTAGAAGTCAGAACAGGGACGCTCAGTCCTTCACGTTCGACGCGAGAAGTCCTGGCACGCCCGCTCAGTCCTTGAGCCACTTCCGCGCGCGAACATCTTTTTGGCACGCCCAGTGGGACCCTAATCGTCTAAGGGTTTTATTATGGCGAGGAAGCAACAGCAACAACAGTCGGATCCACCCATCCCGGATCCACCACAGACTCCTGAGGGAGTGGCAGTCGATGTGCCAATACTCCAGGAAGCTGGCCCTGCAGTCAGCACTAAAGATCTTGACGACGCTACCGACAGCGTCAAAAATTATATGTTCATGGCAGGACGTGAGATTTCCCACGACATCACACAGTCAATCTCTCAATCGTTCTCTCAGTCCTTGGAACCTCTAACCATAGCAATCCACAAAATGACTGCTACGCTTACAGAGAGGCTACCGCTCGCTCCTCAGCAGTAGGGCTTTCCACAGTTTGGTGTTTATGGCAACGGTCAAGCTGGCCTACTAGGGGGACCTCCCCCTCCTCAGACATTTTACCACGCTACCTCCTCTAACAGTCCTGCACTCGGGGGGCATAAGGAGAAGGGAGTTGTGATTGGAGGAGCCCAGTCGCCTCCAACCAATGACGAACGAAGGTTTGTTTTGGCAGAGGACCAGTCCAAACCTGACAAGACGGACAGAAGGCCTCTGCAAGGAGGCCAGAGCTCTGGAAAGGACAAAGGAGTTGCTCACACTCCTCCAGGCTCTGATACTCGGGGGGCAAGTCCAGTCCAGAACAGACAGGCATAAGAGGCGCACCCACAACCGCCTCCTGTGCCAAACATGCTCGTAAGGCGGGATCAAGTCCTTAACTTGCTCCAGGAGCAGTTAGGACCTGGTTTCAGACCTTTAGGAAGGCCAATGTACAGGAAGCCTCATACCGAAGAGGTGGACAACACGCCTTTCCCAAAGGGCTATAGAGTTCCAAAGTTCCAGACCTTCAACGGGGAAAGCATGCAGTCAATAGTCAATCACATTGCCAGGTTTCAAGTTCAATGCGGAGAAGCTGGGACTATTGATGCTCTGAAGTTGAGGCTCTTTCCCAACTCTCTCACTGGGACAACCTTTACTTGGTACATGAACCTTCCTCCCAACTCCGTGCAGACCTGGGCTCAACTGGAAGAGATGTTCCATCAACAGTTCTACAGGGTAGAACTAGAAGTGACGTTGGCAGACCTCTCATGCTATTGTCAAACCCATCTTGAGTCCGTAGAGTCCTATCTCCTACGATTCAAGACAGCTCGATTCAAATGCAAGATCGTCCTTCCAGAGGCCGAGTATGTGTGCATAGCACTAAACGGCCTGAGCTTCGAGATGAAGAAGAAGTTCTATGGGACAGAGTTCAGAGACTTGTTCGAGTTGTCCTCTAAGGCCTCACATTACGAAAGGCTATTGGCTGAGGATCAGGACAGGAAGACAGCATCTAAGGGCCTATACCTTTGACGCCGGCAGGGCTGAGGCCATCTTTGACCAACTCCTTACTGACAAGCTGCTCAAACTGCCATTTGGTCACAAAATTCCAACCTTGGAAGAATTGAAGGGCAAGGAGTATTGTAAGTATCACAACTCTTGGAGTCATTCGACTAATAACTGTATAGTATTTAGAAATGATATCCAGGATAAAATTGAGCGGGGAGAATTCAAATTTCCTGAGAAGGAGAAGCAGCCCATGGGAGTAGATGGTAATCCATTTCCTTCAGGGCTGAGCACGAATATGGTCTCTGTCAACATGAGAGGCATGCCTAGGACTGCTCCTAGGCAGAGGATCAGTTTGGGAGCTCCTTCCAGAGAAGTTCACAAGTCCAGCCCAGGCAGGTGCTGGGGCTCCTATTACGAAGAAGAGAATTTTAGCTCTGAACGGATCAGGAAGTTCGAAAAGCAGAGATCATGGTGGTCCAGACCTACAGGGGTGAAGAAGCCTGAGAAGCCAACTTGTTCCATGATATGTGTAGAGTGTGGGCATCATGCAAGTCCTAGCAAGCCAGTCTTGAAGAGTGTCATCGTGGGAAGGACTGAACCAAGGTCTGAGGAGCCACACAGACCTAAGGGAAGAAGGGTTGCACGTGAATCTATGTTCAATCGAATTCAGCCAGGATTGGTTGAGGTTGAAGACGAGCTTAACAACCTGAGGATATCTGCTCCTTCCAAAGGCAAACCTAGGACTGTGAGACCCTGTTTACACCCGTTTTTGGCACCAAATCTTGGGCAAGCGTTGGGAGGCCATTTAATTATCTTTTAATTAAATTGGGCCATAAAATAGAGATGTATTGGATTAAAATTAATGGGCCAAGCCAGTTTTAATTGGGCCCAGATAATTTTGACCCAATTTGGGTATAATTCGAGATTATGGGCTATGGGTCATGTTGTTTATGAGTTAAATCGAGGCCCATTCAGTTTGTGTGATGAGAACGAGGCCTATTTATTTTTAATAGGCCCATTGCTACATTGATGAAACCATCTGATGAAGTCTCGTGAAAAGAGGAACAAGAAAATAAGGATGTTTGCCACATGGCTATTTGACTAGTCAAATGGCCCATTACTTGTCAACTGCCCACGGAAATAGGAAATGGAATACCCCATTATCTCCAGTAACTTCCCATGATCAAGAGTTAACTCATGGGTAAATATTGTTTACTCCCAATAACCACCCATGATCCCATTAAACATGTTAATGGGTAGTTATTCTTGACACGTGGCAAGATCTGGAGGCCACTCGGGACACTTGTCAACTCGTGGTGAAGGCGGGAAATGTAGGACAGATCTGGGCCAGTGCAACAATCGCCTATAAATACTAGAAGCGAAGAAGAAAAAAGGGTTCCCACACCAATCAAGCTCAACGCTTAAAAACCAAAGCCTTCCCAGCGAAGCAATTATCTCTATTTTCTCACCTTCACTCAATTACTTCACCAAGTAATTCGAGTTTCTATCTCTCTTGTACCCCAACTTTATTATGTTATTATTACGAAACATAATAAAGTTATTCATATCTCTCTTCATCCCCTACTTTATTATTACGATATAGTAAAGTAATTCTACGTTGTTACTTTCTTTCCTACACGGTTAGGAAACTATTAAGTCCTCGCACGAAGAGGCAAAACCACGAACCTTCATTGCAATCCAGCCCTTAGGTTGCAGCACTATCGCCCTCACAGATCTAGAAGTCAGAACAGGGACGCCCCGTCCTTCACGTTGGACGCGACAAGTCCTGGCACGCCCGCTCAGTCCTTGAGCCACCTCCGCACGCGAACATCTTTTTGGCACGCCCGGTGGGACCCTAATCGTCTAAGGGTTTTATCATGGCAAGGAAGGCAAAACAACAACAGTCGGATCCACCCATCCCGGATCCACAGAGTCCTGAGGGAGTGGCAGTCGATGTGCCATTACTCGAGGAAGTTGGCCCTGCGGCCAATGCTCAAGATCTTCACGACGCTACCGACAGCGTCAAAAATTACATGTTCATGGCAGGACGCGAGATCTCTCACGACATTACACAGTTAATTTCTCAATCGTTCTCTCAGTCCTTGGAACCTCTGACCATAGCAATCCACAAAATGACTGCTATGCTTAGAGAGAGGCTACCGCTCGCTCCTCAACAGCAGGGCTTTCCACAGTTTGGTGTTTTTGGCAACGGTCAAGACCAAGTTGGCCTACTGGGGGGACCTCCCCCTCCTCAAACATTCTATCATGCTACCTCTTCCAACAGTCCTGCACTCGGGGGGCAAAAGGAGAAGGGAGTTGTGATTGGAGGAGCCCAGACGCCTCCAGCAAATGACGAACGAAGGTTTGTTTTGGCAGACGACCAACCCAGACCTGACAAGACGGACAAAAGGCCTTCACCAGGAGGCCAGGGCTCTGTAAAGGACAAAGGAGTTGCTCACACTCCTCAAGGCTCTGATACTCGGGGGGCAAGTTCAATCCAGAACCAGCAAGCACAAGAGGCACACCCACAACCACTTCCTATGCCTAACATGCTCATAGGACGGGATCAAGTCCTGAACTTGCTCCAGGAGCAGTTAGGACCTGGTTTCAGACCTTTGGGAAGGCCAATGTACAGGAAGCCTCATACCAAAGAGGTGGATAGTACACCTTTCCCAAAGGGCTACAGAGTTCCAGACCTTCAACGGAGAAAGCACGCATTCAACAGTGGAGCACATTGCGAGGTTTCAAGTTCAATGTGGAGAAGCTGGGACCATCGATGCTCTGAAGTTAAGGCTTTTTCCCAATTCTCTTACTGGGACAGCCTTTACTTGGTACATCAACCTTCCACCCAACTCCGTGCAGACCTGGGCTCAACTGGAGGAGATGTTCCACCAACAGTTCTACAGGGTAGAACCAGAAGTGACGTTGGCAGACCTGTCATGTTATTGTCAAATCCATCTCGAGTCCGTGGAGTCCTATCTCCTACGTTTCAAGACTGCCCGATTCAAATGCAAGATAGTCCTTCCAGAGGCCGAGTATGTGCGTATAGCACTAAACGGCTTGGGCTTCGAAATGAAGAATAAGTTCTATGGGACAGAGTTCAGAGATTTGTTTGAATTGTCCTCAAAGGCTTCTCATTACGAAAGGCTCTTGGCGGAGGAGCAGGACAGGAAAACAGCTTCTAAGGGGACATACTACGGTGACCCTAACTACGAGGTTGCTATAGTGGAAGCAGATGCAGACCCAGATGTGGCCGTGGCAGAGATCATCAACAAGAAGCCATACGTCTGCAAGGCCTTTGTCAAGATGGAGCCCACGAAGCAACCTATCCAGAACACTCCCAATAGGCCAACCAGGGCCTATACTTTTGACGTCGGCAGGGCTAAGGCCATCTTTGACCAACTCCTTGCTGACAAGCTGCTCAAACTGCCCTTTGGTCACAAAATTCCAACTTGGAAGAATTGAAGGGCAAGGAGTATTGTAAGTATCACAACTCTTGGAGTCATTCGACTAATAACTGCATAGTGTTTAGAAATGCTATCCAGGATAAAATTGAGCGAGGAGAATTCAAGTTTCCCGAGAGAGATAAGCAACCCATGGGGGTAGATGGCAATCCATTTCCTTCAGGGCTGAGCACAAATATGGTCTCTGTCAACACGAGAGGTATGCCTAGGACTGCTCCTAGGCAGAAGATAAGTTTGGGAGCCCCTTCCAGAGAAGTTCACAAGTCCAGCCCAGGCAGGTACTGGGATCCCTATTGTGATGAAAGGGATTTCAGGACTGAACGGGTCAGGAGGTTTGAAAGGCAGAATTCATGGTGGTCCAGACCTACAGGGGTGAAGAAACCAGAGAAACCAACTTGCTCCATGATATGTACAGAGTGTGGACATCATGGCAGTCCTAGCAAGCCAATCCTGAAGAGTGTCATCGTGGGAAGAACTGAACCAAGGTCTGATGAGCCACACAGGCCTAAGGGAAAAAGGGTTGCACGAGAATCAGTATTCAACCGAATTCAGCCAGGTTTGGTTGAAGTTGAGGACGAGCTTGACAACTTGAGAATATCTGCTCCTTTCGAAGGTAAACCTAGGGCTGTGAAACCCCCAGCCACTCCTCCAAATGAGTGGCATAGGGTTGAGCATCCCAAGTTTCCTTCTCCTCCTCCACCGTTGTCCAGATCTCAGAAGAGACGCCGCCAACGATTCAGGCAGGCGATCAGAAGGGCTGAGGAAGAGACAGATTTGCTGGACGACCCAATGATCGAAGATGACCCCAAGGGGAAGTTGAAGATGGAAGTTCCAATAGACAAGCCTAAAGTTGAAATGCCTAAGGCTAAGAGAGTACACAAGCCCTTGGAAAGGACTGTGGAAGAGGCTATCATAGGAGGCTGTGACCAGGACGCCTCCAAAGCAAACTTCTGCGCCCAAGAAACAACCTCTCTTGGAAAGAACTCTAGAGGAGGCTAGGATTGAGCCTTCTCCAAGACAAGTGACTTTGCTCAAGAAAACAGCCCTTGAACCGAGGAAGCCAGACTCGGGGGGCAAGTCAAAGTTAAATCCACAGGCCGAGGAGTTCAAGCCTGGCCAGGGTCCTAGTATGCATTACAACATGGTTGTGATCCTGCCGGCAGAGCTGGAAGCCAAAGACAACACTCCAACAGCCTTGGAGGGAGATTTTGTGGAAATGGGGCAAACGACTGAAATTTTGAAGGAGTCCTTTTCTGTAGGACTGAACGGGCCTTCAGTGATCGTGTTGAAGGATGAGACCGAGGAAAGGACTGAGGATAGGGCAGCCAGTGTGATCTTTGAAAGACCAAGCCCTGCAATGAACAAACACATCAAGCCCTTGTACATTGCTGGCTGCCTTGATGGAATGCCAGTCAGCCGCATCCTGGTAGATAACGGGTCGGCAACCAATCTCATTCCTAGGTTCATGATGCAGAAGCTTGGGAAGACTGATCAAGACCTAGTCTCATGCACTTCAACCCTGACAGATTTCATTGGGAAGGAGACAGCTTGTCAAGGTATTCTAATCATGAACTTAACGGTAGGATCCAAGACCTTGACAATGCCTTTCTTTGTTGTTAATTCACACTCTTCCTTCAACGTTCTATTGGGGAGAGATTGGATTCACTCCTGTCAAGCAGTTCCCTCAACCCTTCACCAGTGTCTTATTTTTTGGAATCAAGACGACGTGGAGGTCATATGGGCTGACCGCAGACCTTTCAAGGCCTCTACTAACCATGCTGAGGCCCATTTATACGATGAAGGGGTTGGTCCAATGAAAGTGACAGGTCTTGACAAGTATGGCCGCCACAAAGTAGCCCCTATACATGGCAACAAATCAGCGGAAGAGGTGAAAGCACTTTTTCAGGAGTTAATCGGTCCTATGATCACGAAATCAAGCAGGCCGATTATAGCTTCATTCAAACGCCCTTCTCAATGTCAGTAAACCCTTCAGGAGAAGAGAAGAGTGTGGCCCTTCAGGCCACGCTATCGAAGTTTGAGGCCTACTTGCTTGAGAGGAGGCTAATGGGAAATGAAGAATCAGAGGATGATCATTCGGCCTGTGCGGCCGAAGTGATCAATGAGGATGATAACTTGGTTGAAGATCTGGACGAAATCCGTTTGGAAGACCTTGAGGCAGCCCCAGCCAAGTTAGATGATCTGAAGGCTGGCATGCAAGATCCCTTGGAAGAAGTTAATCTGGGAGACACAGAGAATCCCAGACCTATATATATTAGCCAATTTATGCCAGAGGATGTGAAAAAGAAGTTCGTCAAGCTCTTGAAGGAGTTCAAGTCCTGTTTTGCTTGGGATTATGAGGAACTTCCAGGTCTGTCCAGAGGCCTAGTGGAACACAAGCTGCCCATTCAACCAGGGTTCAAACCTTTCAAACAGCCACCGAGGAGGATGTCCAATGAGGTCTATTTGCAGGTCAAGGACGAGATTGAACGCCTCTTTAATGCTGGGTTCATACGTACAGCCAGGTATGTTACTTGGCTCTCTAACATTGTGCCAGTCCTTAAGAAGAACGGCAAGGTCAGAGTATGCGTGGACTTCAGAAACCTAAATTTGGCATCCCCAAAGGATGAATATCCAATGCCAGTTGTAGATCAGTTGGTAGATGGAGCTTCTGGTCACAAGGTTCTATCCTTCATGGATGGACATTCTGGCTACAATAAGATCTTCATTGACGAGGCTGATACGGCTAAGACTGCTTTTAGGTGTCCTGGAGCCCTAGGGACCTTTGAGTGGGTCGTAATGCCCTTCGGCCTGAAGAATGCAGGTGCCACATTCCAGCGAGCTATGAACGCCATATTCCATGATTTCATTGGCCGTTTCATGGAGATCTACATCGACGATATCGTGGTCAAGTCTCAGTCCTACGATGAACATTTGGAGCACTTGAGGAGATCATTCTTGAGAATGCAACAGTTCGACTTGAAGGTGAATCCCTTGAAGTGTGCCTTCGGAGTCTCCGCAGGCAAATTCCTTGGATTTTTGGTCCATAATAGAGGGATTGAGGTTGACAAGAACAAGGCCAAAGCAATCATGGAAGCAAAGCCTCCTACCCCCAAGAAGGAGTTGCAGAAGCTCTTGGTATCATTCAACTTCTTGAGAAGGTTCATCTCAAACCTAGCAGGAAAGGTCCAGGTCTTTTCTCAACTCTTGAAGCTGAAGGACCAAGACACTTTTGTGTGGGAGGAAAGCCATCAGAAGGCCTTTGATGAGATCAAAGGCTATTTAGCTCAAGCTCCAGTCCTTATGCCTCCCATCAAGAACAAGCCCTTGAAGCTCTATATCTCAGTGGCTGAAGGCTCTATTGGAGGCCTTTTAGCTCAAGACAATGCTCAGGGGAAGGAACATGCAGTTTATTATTTAAGTAGGTTGCTGACTCCATGTGAACGGAGATACAGTCCTATTGAAAAGATTTGTCTTGCCTTGTACTTTTCAGGAATAAAGTTGAGGCACTATATGCTTCCCGTTTTGGTTTACATCACGAGTAAAACAGACCTAGTTAAGTACTTGCTTTCTCGGCCCATCATGAGAGGCCGAATTGGCAAATGGTCTTTAGCTCTAATGGAATTCAGTTTTCAGTACATTCCTCAGAAAGCCGTAAAGGGCCAGGCCTTAGCAGATTTTCTTGCTGATCATCCATGCATGGACATCGGCGACGAATTTGAGATAGGACTGAGCGCCCTGGAAATATCACTTACTCCTTGGACGTTGCTCTTTGATGGGTCAAGGACTCAAGAGGTCTCAAGCTGTGGAATAATTATCATTTCTCCCCAGGGCCTGAGGACTGAATTATCATTTCAATTTGATTTCCCATGTACAAATAATCAAGCTGAATACGAAGCAGTCGTTATAGGCCTTGAGATCCTTAGAGATCTAGAGGCCAGGGAAATAAGGGTTATTGGGGACTCAAACCTTGTAATCAATCACTTGGCAGGAACATTCAAATACTATAGTGAGGAGTTAGCTCCTTATTATATGGCAGCCGTACAATTAATGCAGGATTTTGACAATGTGATTGTCAGACACGTCCCAAGGAGTATGAACACTGAAGCCAATAGCTTGGCTTAGGCCTTAACAGGCCTGAAGCTATCTCCAGAAACAATTCACAAGATCATCACAGTCCAGAAGAGATTACTACCTTCTGTAAGGAGAAGAGGTCTAGGACTGGAGGTATTTACTTCAGACCTCATGGGGGAAGAGTCAGATGATGAACCCGAGAACGATTGGCGTACACCTATCATCTCTTTCCTTAAGAGGCCTTATTTTAGAGCCTCTAGGAAAGTGAGAAGGAGAGCCATCAGTTAGAGCCCTTGAAGCTCTACATCTCAGTGGCTGAAGGCTCTATTGGAGGCCTTTTAGCTCAAGACAATGCTCAGGGGAAGGAGCAGGCAGTTTATTATTTAAGTAGGTTGTTGACTCCATGTGAACGGAGATACAGTCCTATTGAAAAGATTTGTCTTGCCTTGTACTTTTCAGCAATAAAGTTGAGGCACTATATGCTTCCCGTTTTGGTTTACATCACGAGTAAAACAAACCTAGTTAAGTACTTGCTTTCTCGGCCCATCATGAGAGGCCGAATTGGCAAATGGTCTTTAGCTCTAATGGAATTCAGTTTTCAGTACATTCCTCAGAAAGCCGTAAAGGGCCAGGCCTTAGCAGATTTTCTTGCTGATCATCCATGCATGGACATCGGCGACGAATCTGAGATAGGACTGAGCGCCCTGGAAATATCACTTACTCCTTGGACGTTGCTCTTTGATGGGTCAAGGACTCAAGAGGTCTCAAGCTGTGGAATAATTATCATTTCTCCCCAGGGCCTGAGGACTGAATTACCATTTCAATTTGATTTCCCATGTACAAATAATCAAGCTGAATACGAAGCAGTCGTTATAGGCCTTGAGATCCTTAGAGATCTAGAGGCCAGGGAAATAAGGGTTATTGGGGACTCAAACCTTGTAATCAATCACTTGGCAGGAACATTCAAATACTATAGTGAGGAGTTAGCTCTTTATTATATGGCAGCCGTACAATTAATGCAAGATTTTGACAATGTGATTGTCAGACACGTCCCAAGGAGTATGAACACTGAAGCCAATAGCTTGGCTTAGGCCTTAACAGGCCTGAAGCTATCTCCAGAAACAATTCACAAGATCATCACAGTCCAGAAGAGATTACTACCTTCTGTAAGGAGAAGAGGTCTAGGACTGGAGGTATTTACTTCAGACCTCATGGGGGAAGAGTCAGATGATGAACCCGAGAACGATTGGAGTACACCTATTGTAGACACCCCAATCTGGGTCTCCCAATCGTGTTACTTCGTTTTACGATTTTCTTGTTTCCCCGATGATGAAATCGGATCAAACAGAGCTTGGATCGGGAATGGATTATGCTTGGAACGCTTAAAACCCTGCTTGAAACCCTTTGAACCTTTCTGAATCTTCAGTCAAACCCTAGAGCCAGAGTTTGACCCTCGCGCGAGCCTTTGTGTCCCTCGTGCGACACTTAGCTTGCCACGTGTAGTCAAAGTCAAACTGTTGACTGTTTGACCCTCGCGCGACACTTCCGAACCCTCGCGCGATGGTTCCCTCCTGTCCCTATCACAGAATCTAGCTGGACTTGTGATGATTGCTTGGCACATGGGTTCCCATGGGCTGGAACCCCGTTCTCCTCAGCTGAACGGCGTGCTGGCAGGTTCTAACCCCATGCAATCTCCCAACCACTCTCTCACCTTGTTGGCTAGCCTCACAACCAAGTTGTGACCAGCCTTGGTGGCTGGTCCCAAGGCCTTGTTTGGCCCCTAACTAGCCCTTACATTCCCCCTATAAATACCCCCCCTTCATCTTCCATGTTAAGGGTTCCAAAATTTGATTAAGAAATTCATTAGTCACTTCACAAGTCCTACACTAGCTAGCACAAAGTTACTAACCCCCAAACCACTTCCTAATCTTCTGAACTTAGTGTGTTCATACACTCTTGGTAGCAAGGCCACACCAACCAATCCAATCTATTCCCAAACCCTTTCCAAGCAAAGGTATAATGTTTAACCTGCTTCTGTTTTGATCCCTGAGGGGGGCTGACAGGACCAAGGCTGGTAATCAATACCATGTCCTGGTCCTAAAGCCAGCAAAGTTACAAGAATTCGTGGCAGCTACACCCTCGCACGATGGTCCCCTATACTCGCGCGACACTTGTGTCAGCAAGAGAATGGACCTCGTGGGGAAGGGAGGCTAGCCCTTTTCTGTTTTGCAATGTTTTCATGCCTGTTGTACTTCACTTTGATTTTTAGATCACTGTTATACATGCAAAAACAAAATACAGTAGCTAGTTTATTTGTTTCAAACAGTTTGGAATGCCCTTGGGATCCCCTGAATCTGTCTCAGGACCCTAAGCATGCAAAGCAATTCCTGGAAGTCCAGTCAGGAATGTCGCGCGAGACTCAGTCTCTGTCGCGCGACAGTCCTGTGATTTCCATGAATAGCCCTTGCATGGGCAACTAGGCCTTTGGTCTCTATTTTGATACCCCCACTGTTTAGGGGTTGTGTTTCATTTCATTTGGCTCCTGCTTGGAGCATTGTGTAATAATTAGTATTTTACAGTCTTCCAATAAACTGCTTGGTTTGCTTCCTGGGTGTGCGCTGGTCCTTCCAGAGCCCAGAAGGGGATGATTTTGGGACTGTGGTGAGATGACAATGCTCGCGCGAGAGTCAGTGTGTCTCGCGCGATGGTTGACTTGCATGCAGATCTGTTCAGGCATGCAAGTTGGTCATCGTGCAGGGCAAATCTGCCCCGAGCCTGGTTTTGGCATCTGATCGCTGTTTCAAGTCCATTCCATTTATTGTTCATCATGCTATCCATCCATGCCATTATTTGATCACGTCCTGCAAATTGTTACAGTTTTAATCCCCGATTAACTGTTCCCCCGTCCTAATTGGCTAAAATTAATTAAAAGAAGAAGAATCACAAAGGTTTTCATAAAAATGCCTAAGTAGAGACCGATCTCCGGATTGGGCGAGAGGGGTGCCATAAAACCCTTCCCTTCTCGTAACCTGGCTCCCGAACCCAGATATGGTTATGACGGACTGGTTTCCTTCACTTTTTCAAATAGCGCGGCAGGTGCTTCGAAATACGGTTCCTTGAGTGTCGGACCTTCAAAACTCAAGTGGCGACTCTGTATTTTCGAGCGCTTGCCACATACGCTCGCGCTCCCTCGATTTTCAAAAAGGGCCGCAAACGGCAGGGGGAGGAACGAAATCCTTTTTCCCCTCCGAAGGGCATGCTGCCCACACCTATCATCTCTTTCCTTAAGAGGCCTTATTTTAGAGCCTCTAGGAAAGTGAGAAGGAGAGCCATCAGTTACATCCTCATTGGAGATGAATTATACAAGAAAAGCCCTGAAGATGACTTGCTCTTAAGGTGTTTAGGGCGCCCTGAGGCCATGAGGGTCATGAGTGAAGTCCATGAAGGAGTCTGTGGAGCCCACCAATCATGGATAAAGATGAGATGGCTAATCAGAAGGTATGAGTACTATTGGCCAACCATTTTAGAGGACTGCATTCGTTTTTCCAAAGGGTGTCAACCATGTCAAGCCCATGGCCCAATTCAGCGCGTTCCTGCAGCTAACTATCATGCTGTGGTCAAACCTTGGCCATTTAGGGGCTGGGCTTTGGACGTTATTGGTAAGATCTATCCTCCTTCTTTTCAAAATCATACTTACATCTTGGTAGCCACGGACTATTTCACTAAATGGGCAGAGGCGGTGCCATTGAAGTCTGTGGATCAACAAGAGGTAATCAAGGTGATCAAGGAGAGAATCATCCATAGGTTTGGATTGCCAGAACACTTGGTTGCAGATAGGGGTACAATATTCATGGGTCAACAAGTGGTCAACTTTGCTGCACAGCAAAATATCATTATGTCCAATTCTACTCCTTATTATGCTCAAGGAAATGGTCAGGCCGAGTCCACCAATAGGACTCTGGTCAATATTATAGAGAAGATGGTGGAGGACAACCCAAGGGCTTGGCATGAGCTGCTTTCTGAGGCCTTATGGGCCTACAGAACCTCAAAGAAGGAGGCCACCAACATAACTCCTTATATGTTGGTATATGGACATGACTCAGTCCTACCAATGGAGGTTGCAGTAAAGTCAGCACGGATAGTGCTTGACCGATTCCTAGACCTAAAATAATGGGTTGCCCCAAGCGTAGGGCTCTCGACCGATGTAGCATAATATCCGGAAGTACCGGAGTCGAACCATAGAGACGGACGAACGTGTGCAGGATTCAAAGATGACGGGTTCACAGTTTATCTTGGCTCTTAGGTAGCCACCCCTTGTTTAATGAGGTTGATTCACTAACTTGATTACCAAACTAAATTAACTAAATATGGATTTGAAAAGGAGAGTACAACCATGGGAACCCAGTGTCCGCAACTAGCCTAACCAATGTTTACTCGGGCCACAATTATTTACTTTGTTGATTTTAGAATAGGAAAAAGGATCCCTAACAAATGCACACCACCTGTCACCAGTCCCCGTGCGCATTCGAATTCCGGCGATGCTTGGGTTTTGTTTGTTAGAAGAGTTTTCATCTTCTAAAATTGCTTAAAGATTAAATTAATTCGAACCCGAGGTAAAAACATTAATTAAACTAGCCACGGGACGCTTTCGTCCCGCGGCCGCACTCTACAAAATTACTCACTCATGCTTAAAAATAAACAGAATAAAACCCTAGAATTAATCATGCTTCTATTACTTGGAATGGAAAACAAACGAAAGATATCAACCTAACAAATCCCAATGAACAACTTTTATAAAGAACGAAAATTAATAACGCGTTACCGGAGTGCAAGTAATTGAACAAAGCTTGAAAACTTGAAAGGAAGAAACTCGGAAGAAAAGAACATAAATCTAAAGCTGCAATCGGAACTCCTGTCATCGCCCCGCGAGAACGCAGGAGCTGTTCTTTGTGTTTTTTTTTTGGGCAGAAGTCCTAGAGTTCTCCTTTTTAAAGCTGCTGCTGCTGCCGACTTCACTTGTAAAAGGGTTTCACTTGTAAAAGCCCTCGTGAGATGTCAATTTGGGCCCAGCCTTTGTCAAACTCAATGTGAACCATTGGGCCCACCTAGTAAACATAAGTCCAAGACCAATTAAAAACCCTCGGTAGCGCTATAGTAAAAGGGATGTAGCGCTCGCGAGCTCCCTTGAGGCGTTGACTCCGTCGACCGCTGCTTTGGCCGTTGACCCTTTTAGCCTCTAGGTAGCGCTACACCAAAAATGGTGTAGCGCTCGCGAAGATTCTGTTCACTTCCTCGCGAATTCCACTTCAACACTTAGTCTCCACAGCCCTTCTCGCTCTCAAGCTCCATCACGGCCTTTCCGGATACCTCTCATTAGCGCCAAAACAGCCTTATTTTCCTGAAAATTAACAAAAACACAAAATCCAACCACGTGCACGCATTAAATGGAAAATGAGGATTAAATGCACGTCTAACGCGCTAATTTCCCCTACTTAGGCGCTTAAATTCACGAATTCCGCGCGCCTATCAGATAGCATATCAAAGTGGCCTCACTCCTGCAGATTATACTCAGGCCATGCTGATAGAGCTTAAGGACTTGGATGAAATCAGGCTCACAGCCCTTGACCACATGTTGGTTCAGAAGAGGAGAGTTGCTAGGTCCTATGACAAACGGGTGAGAAAGAAGAGCTTCTCTGAGGGTGACTTGGTTTGGAAAGCTGTATTTCCTCTAGGGGAAAAGAATATAAGATATGGCAAGTGGTCCCCATCATGGGAAGGTCCATATCAGATTGCCAAAGTCCTTAGAGGTAACGTCTATCATCTTATGGATTTAGATGGTGGTCTACATAAGCATTTAACAAATGGAAAGTACCTAAAGCATCATTATCCTACTATGTGGGAAATGAGGGATTTTGGGGAAAACCTACCAAGGAAGCCATAGAAGATTGGACAAATAAGGACTGAACTGAGGCCATGCTATTTATTCATGCATAAAGGCCTCGAGTTTAGGCCACCTTTAACAAAGTTCTTAGGCTAAGATAGAGCCTAACAGCTTTTCGAAGATTTGATAAAGATCAAAGGCCTGTTTGGGTTGCCAAAAACTTGGTTCTGTTCTAATCAACAAGCCTAGATCTTGAACAAAATCAAGGCATGGGGGGCCATTGTTTACACCCGTTTTTGGCACCAAATCTTGGGCAAGCGTTGGGAGGCCATTTAATTATCTTTTAATTAAATTGGGCCAAAAAATAGAGATGTATTGGATTAAAATTAATGGGCCAAGCCAGTTTTAATTGGGCCCGGATAATTTTGACCCAATTTGGGTATAATTCGAGATTATGGGCTATGGGTCATGTTGTTTATGAGTTAAATCGAGGCCCATTCAGTTTGTGTGATGAGAACGAGGCCTATTTATTTTTAATAGGCCCATTGCTACATTGATGAAACCATCTGATGAAGTCTCGTGAAAAGAGGAACAAGAAAATAAGGATGTTTGCCACATGGCCATTTGACTAGTCAAATGGCCCATTACTTGTCAACTGCCCACGGAAATAGGAAATGGAATACCCCATTATCTCCAGTAACTTCCCATGATCAAGAGTTAACTCATGGGTAAATATTGTTTACTCCCAATAACCACCCATGATCCCATTAAACATGTTAATGGGTAGTTATTCTTGACACGTGGCAAGATCTGGAGGCCACTTGGGACACTTGTCAACTCGTGGTGAAGGCGGGAAATGTAGGACAGATCTGGGCCAGTGCAACAATCGCCTATAAATACTAGAAGCGAAGAAGAAAAAAGGGTTCCCACACCAATCAAGCTCAACGCTTAAAAACCAAAGCCTTCCCAGCGAAGCAATTATCTCTATTTTCTCACCTTCACTCAATTACTTCACCAAGTAATTCGAGTTTCTATCTCTCTTGTACCCCAACTTTATTATGTTATTATTACGAAACATAATAAAGTTATTCATATCTCTCTTCATCCCCTACTTTATTATTACGATATAGTAAAGTAATTCTACGTTGTTACTTTCTTTCCTACACGGTTAGGAAATTATTAAGTCCTCGCACGAAGAGGCAAAACCACGAACCTTCACTGCAATCCAGCCCTTAGGTTGCAGCACTATTGCCCTCACAGATCTAGAAGTCAGAACAGGGACACCCAGTCCTTCATGTTGGATGCGACAAGTCCTGGCACGCCCGCTCAGTCCTTGAGCCACCTCCGCGTGCGAACAGACCCTCTGTCACTCCCCCAAATGAGTGGCATAGGGTTGAGTATCCCAAGTTTCCTTCTCCTCCTCTGCCTTTGTCTAGATCTCAAAAGAGGCGCCGCCAACGATTCAGGCAGGCGGCTAGAAGGGCTGAGGAAGAGACAGATTTGCTGGACGACCCAATGATCGAAGACGACCCCAAGGGGAAATTGAGGATGGAGGTCCCAGTAGAAGAGCCTAAGGTCGAAATACCTAAGGCTAAGAGAGTATACAAGCCCTTGGAAAGGACTGTGGAAGAGGCTATCATTGAGCCTCCTCCAAGGTCTTTGCCTAAGAAACAAGTTCCTGTGGGGAAAACATACAAGGAGGCTGTGACCAAGACGTCTCCGAAGCAAACTACCGGGCCCAAGAAACAACCTCTCTTGGAAAGAACTCTAGAGGAGGCTAGGATTGAGCCTCCTCCAAGACAAGTGACTTTACTCAAGAGGACAGCCCTTGAACCAAGGAAGCCAGACTCGGGGGGCAAGGCAAGGTTGAACCCTCAGGCTAAGGAGTTTAAACCTGGTCAAGGCCCTAGTATGCACTGCAACATGGTTGTGATCCTGCCAGCAGAGCTGGAAGCCAAAGACAACACTCCAACAGCCTTGGAGGGGGATTTTGTGGAAATGGGGCAGACGGCTAAAATTATGAAGGAGTCCTTCTCTGTAGGACTGAACGGGCCTTCAGTGATTGTGCTGAAGGACGAGACCGAGGAAAGGACTGAGGATAGAGCAGCCAGCGTGATCTTCGAGAGACCAAGCCTTGCAATGAACAAACACATTAAGCCCTTGTACATTGCTGGCTGTCTTGATGGAATGCTAGTCAGCCGTATCCTGGTAGATAACGGGTCTGCAACCAATCTAATTCCTAGGTTCATGATGCAGAAGCTTGGGAAGACTGATCAAGACCTAGTCTTATGCACTTCAACCCTGACAGATTTCACTGGGAAGGAGACAGCTTGTCAAGGTATTTTGATCATGAACTTAACGGTAGGATCCAAGACCTTAACAACGCCTTTCTTTGTTGTTAATTCACACTCTTCCTTCAACGTTCTATTGGGGAGAGATTGGATTCACTCCTGTCAAGCAGTTCCCTCAACCCTTCACCAGTGTCTTATTTTTTGGAATCAAGACGATGTGGAGGTCATATGGGCTGACCGCAGACCTTTCAAGGCCTCTACTAACCATGCTGCGGCCCATTTATATGACGAAGGGGTTGGCCCAATGAAAGTGGCAGGTCTTGACAAGTATGGCCGCCACAAAGTAGCCCCTATACACGGTAACAAATCAGCTGAAGAGGTGAAGGCACTTTTTTAGGAGTTAATCGGTCCTATGATCATGGAGTCAAGCAGGCCGATTACAGCTTCATTCAAACGCCTTTCTCAATGTCAGTAAACCCTTCAGGAGAAGAGAAGAGTGTGGCCCTTCAGGCCACGCTATCGAAGTTCGAGGCCTACTTGCTGGAGAAGAGGTTAATGGGAAATGAAGAATCAGAGGACGATCACCTTCCCAAGCCACAAGCTCAAGCTAAAACCAATCATCAAGCTCATTTTGAAAGGTATACCACCTTTCACTAGCTTTCTGTTCTGGCCCCTGAGGGGGGCTGGCAGGGTCAAGGTTGGTAATCTATACCAGCCTTGGCCCTAAAGCTGGCAAAGCTTCAAAGCCGTGCATAGCTGTCAATGGTGCACGCCAGTAATAATACGCCGTACGCCAGTAATGGCTGTATGTGCGCAACTAGCGTGGGGATCACTGATCAGCTATTTTCAGTGTTATTTCTGTTTGATCACCTCCTAGCATGATAAAAAAAGGTTCATTGCTTTCTGTATTTTAGAGTAGTGTGCTTGTGGTATATAATATTCAGTGATCTTTGCGTTGGATTGCCTCTGGGGTCCTTCTGGTCCTGCTCCAGAACCCAGGAAAGTGCAAAAGCCAAGCACTGGAGGTAAAGGAACAATAGTGCACGGTACTCATACACATGCGTGCGCCTGTTCACTCCGATCCAGTGGCTGGCCCTTGCATGGCAACTAGGCCTCGGCCTCTGCTTTTGTCCCCTCACTGTTTAAGGGGTGCTCTATTCATTTAGTGGCTTAAAAGCCCTTCTGACTGTCTGTAACTGAATATTCTGCTCCATATATAATTGCGTGGTTTGTCCTGGGTGTGCACTGGTCCATTCTGGAGCCCAGAGGTTTGATTATAAGAGCTGTGAGTTCAAGTCTACCGGTGCGCCCCAGTACCTGTGTGGCGTACGCAGGTCATCTCTGCATGCAGTGGCATGGCCAGTGCATATAGGCTTGATCCTGCATGCATCATATCGGGTCTGTGCATTCCAATTTGCTCGAAACACTCATAGGAGGTTGTTCTCAATCTGTGCCATAAAACCCTTCCCCTCTCGTAACCTGGCTCCCGAACCTCAGATATCGAAGGTGACGACGGTCCAGTCTACAAGCCTCTTCAAAATCAAACAACGTAGCAGACGTTTTCAAGTTCGGTTCCTTGGGTACTTTCCACGAAACCCGAGTGGCGACTCTGAATTGTAAGCGTTTCGCCTCGCTTTTCCAAAAGGGCGCACTTGATTTTATACGCAAAATAGAATTTTTCGGGGCGTGTGCCCACAACAGGTTCTTATTCTCAATCTATATTCATTGTTCCAATAAATCATCCATACCATTTTGTCACATAATACAACTTGTTACAGTTTTAATCCCCTTTAATTGTTCCCCCGGCCTAATTGGCTTAAAAAAATGATTAGTGAGAGAAAAATGCAAATGTTTTACAAAATGCCTGAGTAGAGACCGATCTCCGGATTGGGCGAGAGGGGTGCCATAAAACCCTTCCCCTCTCGTAACATGGCTTCCGAACCTCAGATATCGAAGGTGACGACATACCAGTCTACAAGCCTTTTTCAAATCAAAACGTAGCAAACGTTTCAAGTTCGGTTCCTTGGTGTTTTCCGCGAAACCCGATTGGCGACTCTGAATTGTAGCGTTTCGCCGCGCTTTCCAAAAAGGGCGCACCTGATTTCACAATGAAATTTCCGGGGCGTGTGCCCACAATAAACATGTAGAGAAAGTAAGAAATCCCTACCTCGATTATCAAAGCCGAACCCAAAGAAATCGATCAAGCCCTAGAACTCCAAAGTTGAAACTGTGCAGAAAACTCCTCTCCGAGCTAAACCCTACGAGATACGAGCTCAATAACGCGAATAGATGAAGGAATGGAAGTTATTTGCCATGGGTATTGAGTGATTGAATGGGATTTTAGGTGTTGGAGGAAGAGAGAGAGAGAGTGCCGAGAGGGAGAAAGAGATCGGGAGATTGAGAGAGGGAGTGATGAGTGAAAATACTCCTCTACACACACACCCACACCTATATATACTCATATAAACACATATTGCACATGTACCCTCCTACAAATAATTCCATCACATTCACCCCAATTCATTTAAACTCAATAAAACCCATATTTTTCTTATTTATAATAATATTGAATAAACCTTTTATTAATTTCTGAAAATACGGGTCCTTACAGATTTCAAGCACATTCTTCGGTCGCTGCCAATTCATAACTGACTCTATCTTTCCCGGATTAACAGACACTCCACCTTTCAAAATCACGTGAACCAAAAACTTGACTTCGGATAACCAAAACTCACACTTACTAAGTTTAGCGTACAAACGGTGCTCTCTCAAGAGTTCAAGAACGATGGTAAGATGAGATTGGTGTTCCTCCTCCATAGGCGAATAGATCAAGATATCATCCATGAATACGACCACAAAACGATCAAGGTATGCACAAAAGATACAATTCATTAGGTCCATGAAAGTAGCTGGGGCATTCGTCAATCCGAAAGGCATAACAACGAACTCATAATGGCCATAACGAGTACGGAATGCAGTTTTAGGAATATCTTCCCTCCGAACCCTCAACTGATTATAACCGGACCTTAAATCGATTTTAGAAAAATAAGTCACACCCAGAAGTTGATCAAATAAATCATCGATTCTAGGCATAGGATACTTATTCTTAATAGTGACTCAGTTTAGCTTACGATAGTCGATACACAAACGGAGTGAACCACCCTTCTTTTGCGCGAAAAGAGCTGGTGCCCCCCACGGAGACATACTCGGACAGATGAATCCTAAGTTCTCCAATTCCTGCAATTAAGTTTTAGCTCTCTCAATTCGGCAGGCGCGAAACGATACGGAGGTACGGAGATATGAGCGGTACCGGGAAGTAAATCAATAGAGAATTCAATCTCTCGCTCGGGAGGTAAACCAGGTAACTCTTCTGGGAATACATCCGAAAAATCGCAAACCACTAAGGGTAACTCCCCATGCACAGAGGCATCCTCGTCTAATGTCAAACTTGCCAACAATGAATAATTCGACTCTAGCTCATGAGGCCCACATAAATATGATTCCAATGGCTCTTGATGTTCCCCAAAGAATTCGAAACAAGGACCTTCGGGTGGACAAATACGAACTCGACGCTTGAAACAGTCGATGGTTGCATGATATGTGGATAACCAATCCATTCCTAAGATAAGATCAAACCCTAACATTCCCAAGACAGTGAAGTCGAACACGAAGTGACGATCACGAATAACCAACTCACAATCTCGACAAATACGATCAAGAGGCGTTCTACCCCCTAAGGGTGTCTCAACAAACAAAGGAGGACTAATATTTTCCGTTTCCAATTCCAAGGCACACACAAATGATGCAACAATGAAAGAATGAGATGCTCCAGAATCAAAGAGTACTTTAGCAAGGGAGTTGAATAAAAGAAATGTACTCCTCACAAAAGAAGTCTCCGGAGCCTGAGAAGTGATAGGTGGAATAGCAGAAGTGATGTTGTAAACTCGCCCCTGGGTATCCCGACCCTGCACAAAACCTCCCCTCTGACCGGAACCCTAAGTAGGCTCAGAAGAACTCGCTCCCTTATCAATGCTGGAACTCTGAACTGACGTAGTCTGGCGGAAATGAGGCTGCTGCTGCCTCTGAGCTCCCCTGAACTGCTGGCCAACACTATGCCCCGTTCCCGGCTGCTGCACGGAACCCGACTCACTACGCATTCCTGATTCCTGAGGACAATTCCTAGCAAGATGATCTGTCTTACCACAAACATAACATGTCTTCTGGAGATGTGGACACTAAGTATGAATGTGTCCGGGTTGATTGCATTTGAAGCACACAGCTTGAGGTCTAGACAAAGCTCCCCGATTTCCAAAAGAAGTAGGCGGCGACCTAAAGTTCGATGAACTACCCTAAGGTGTCTGAGATGGTTCCCTTGGCCTTTTCCTCCCCTGACTCCCAAAGCTCCCCGACAAAGAACTCGCACTCACGGTTGGTTGTAGTGGTTCCTAAACTCCCCTATTCCTTTGCGCTTCCTTCGGTATCTCAATATTCCTCGCACACTCAACTACCTCGGCATATTTAGTCTTGCGTTGCACCATAACCATCCTTCTCACGGTATTATGTAGTCCTTTCTCAAAGCGTCTATACTTCCTTTCTTCCATCGCCACCAACTCTTGCGCAAAACGAGATAGAGATTGGAACTTCTGTGCATACTCTAAGACAGTCATATTACCCTACTCCAGTTTCTCAAATTAAACCCTCAGATTTTCACGTGAAGTTTCCGGAAAATACTGCTCCTCAAAAAGCGCCTCAAACTCAGCCCACGTCAAATTCTCAACATCCGGTTCATTTGCTTGAGCCGCGGTCCTTGTCGCTTTCCTCGCATCCTTCCTATACTCTAAGATAGATTCCCTCCACTTGCTGGCCTCCTCGACCAACTGAATAGCCACAATACCTACTCTGATGTTGTCTTCGGTGATGTTGAAAGCTCTAAAAAGTTTACGAATTTGAGCTAGCCAATGGTCAGCTACCAAAGCATCGCTACTGGTCCCATCAAACATCGGTGGATTCCTACGACTAAACTCTCGCATAGCCACCATGGCTCGATCCTCAGCGTTCTCTCTAGGAGCTTGGTTTAAAAGATTTACAGTTGTAAGTGCTGCGACGAGGTCCCTAATAAATTGGTTCTGAATGAGAGGTACTCCTGCTCCCCGACTAGCCCTAGCCCCCAGATTCCCACCTGGGTTCTCCCCAAGTTGACTAACCTCATCATCAAGAGGTACCCCACGGCCACAACCACAGCATCGACCACCCCGGTTTTTGGTCCCACCTCGTCTATCACGCGTCCTCGGAGGCATCTTACTACAAGATATAAAAAAGGAAAACTATTAACCGCAACATTATTACTATGAGGTCAAAGCCCCTAACTTCCCAACATGGGTTAATAACTCTACACCACTCTACGATAATGAAAATGCAATGCCAAGTAGTCATATGAATGTTAGTCACACAAGCATGCACAAGTCATGTTAGAAGGCGCGACATTTTGAACTCATGAGACGAAATGCCTCCCCACAATCTCTAGGTGTTCTAAACCTATGCTCTGATTCCAAGTTGTCATGCCCTCGATTTTTGACATAAATATAAAGGATACTCATAAATAATCCCTCACAATGTTCCAAACGATACCCAAAAGATTACTGTATTTTCAATTCCCACAATTATAGTTTCAAGTCCAAAAGATCTCCAAATATTACATCATCAGCTCAACGGCCCAAATTAGCTTAAGTATCAAACGTCAAGAGAGTTAAAAGTTTACAAAAGTTCTATAAATAAAGGAATGATATCTTAAATTACAAATACATCTTTCAATAGAAATTTACAAAGATGAATAAATAACTCATTGGTTAGCTTTCAAAAAGGTATGTCCACACTCCAAGCATTCCAGTCATGCAAGCTACTGTTCCGGGTTAGTACCTAAAAATGTTATAAGGCTTGAGCTATACTAGCCCAGTAGAAAAGTCTACTCTAACATTTTATGCTCATGAGATGATTAGATGCATGAATACAAGGACAAGAATAACAATCAAGACATAAGAAGTGACCACCTCTAGACGAATTTCAGTTCCAAGTCATTCTTTTGACTCCCAATCACACATTAGAAATCCTTCGACCATTCTCATGTCATCAAACTCTTATCGCTTTGTGTCATGAGCATAAAGCTCTTGCTGGGCCAATTAAGGGATCTCGATACCCCCTGCCAGACACCTCACCTGTTGGTAGGTCCTGAATAGATAACAAGCATTTGCTCCTGTTGGGCCAGTTAAGAGATCCCTATACCCCCTGCCAGGCACCCACCCGTCGATGGGTCCTGAGTGTTCGCACGTCGTGCACATGCTCAAGTTTATCGTTCGTATTTCAACGTGCAATAACTTACATTTCTCATATGTTGAACAAACTAGATATCAAGTGTTAAAGTATGAGAAATTATTCATTA
The DNA here is from genome assembly GCA_020567845.1 of Rhododendron henanense subsp. lingbaoense. Taxonomy (NCBI): domain Eukaryota; kingdom Viridiplantae; phylum Streptophyta; class Magnoliopsida; order Ericales; family Ericaceae; genus Rhododendron; species Rhododendron henanense. The sequence goes on along the minus strand of CM036313.1, from coordinate 41,274,918 downwards.
ACCCAAGAACGAGCGTATAATAACCCCATGAAATGGACCACGACCTTGATACCTGGAGTATGAAGTTTTCGAAAAACAAAGGAGTTCTACCGGTAGGTGAGAAGTCCTACCGGTACAAGTCCAATCCAAAAGAGCCATCAAGTTAGTCGTTGGGAAAATATTGAAGTTCAACCGGTAGGAACCAAGTTCTACCGATAGGGAAGTGGCTCTAACAGTACAAAATGAAGTCAGAAGGGACACAATTCGGGCACACACATTTTCTACTGGTAGGAAGGAAGTTTTACCGGTAGGAGACCAATTCTACTAGTGGGGAAGAAGTTCTACCGATAGAAACCTGAAAATTTCAGACGATTTTGACAGTTCGACAGATTTCAATCCAGACCCAAATACAACATTACAAGCACAATTTCAAGTACCAAATCACTCATAAAACATATAAGGAAAGGTAGAATTCCCTACCTCAAGTCCGGAAGGTGAAATCCCGAAGATAGCACATGCCCTAGACCTGAAACCCTTGAACTTGACCAAATACTCCTCTTTGAACTAAACCCAACGGATTACGAGCTCCAATCCGCAAATAGAGGGTGGGCTGGGAGTCAATCTTCTTAGGTTTTGAGGTTGGAGGTGGAATTTGAGAGAAGAGGGAAGAGAGATGGAGAGAGAGTGAGAGACCGAGAATGAGAGGGAGGAGGAAAATGGGAAAATTTTCCCCTGGCAGACACATCTACACATATGCACTATATACACTAACACCCATATTTTTCAAGTCTTTGCACATTTAATCTCCACATTCATATTCACGTCATTTTTCACCTTTTTTCCTCAATTATAAACATTAAAATTAAACAAGAAAATTTATGGGTCTTTACATAACTGTTAAATGAAAACCTTTGATCTAGTTTCTCTCTTTGTAACATTCAAAATTTAAAAATAGCACAAAGAATGTGGAAGGTTGGTCTTCTTCTTTTTTTCTTTTTCTTTTTCTTTTTTTTTTTTTGGGGGGGGGGGGGGTTGGGGGGTGAAATCACAGAGAACTATAATGTAAATAAATTTGATGGGGAGAGAGAGAGAGAGAGAGATATATATATATATCTCAATTTTGAACGTAAGATCTGATTAGTGACAATTGTGCAATTACCACTGTTTGAGAGAGAAAAAGAGGGTGGAGAGCTATGTAGGGAGATAATCCCGAACAGGTGCAAATAGGGCCCGAACACGTGGCACATGGGGTCATGGTATAGTTATGATAAGGATAGTCGCCGTACAAGACGGTGATTGGCGACATGGACCAAGCGATATGAGAAATCGTTGGTCCAGGGAATCTGTACGGGGTCCAGTAAACAAGAGAAGTTATTGGATCAAGGAATGGATAAAAGAGCAGTAATATATGAGGTCACTGGTCCAAGTAGCTTGTTCGGCAGCGAAAGGGCCGAACAGGAGGGGATTCGTGTGAAAGCAGTCCCAGATGCAGGGAACGCTCTAGAAGGTTCCAAAGACAGGGATATTCCGTGAAGGGATAAGATCCCAATAAAAAAGGATCTTGGAGAGATACCCAACGGGAATGGGATGTTTGGCCATCTATGGAAAAGAGTCTTGAATGGACTCTTTTAGTGAATTGATAAGGGAACGAGAATCCAACATATTCTGGGTTTCCTATACGAGGTAGGAAATCTAGGGCAACAAGGATACTTGGGCGGCAAGCATCTGTGGATCTATAAATATGAGGTAAACCTAGAGGTAAAAGGTACGCAATAAGTTGCATTCGTTCCATACTTTCCTACTGAATTTAGGGTTTTGATACAGTACGAGATACTAACTTAGGCATCGAAGGGCCTTTGCCACGAGAGGCAAATGTGCGCTCACCCCTTGTCTGTTTTACAGGTTAGGGTTCAGGCGAGGGCATTAGGGTTCCGATCAGACGTCACGTGAGCAGACGAGACTCAGTGCTGTTCCAGGTACCGTTTGTTTTTCTCCACCTACAATTGGCGCCGTCTGTGGGAAACAAAAGAGATCCCTTTGAAAAGCGACCATGATGGAAGAAGATCCAAAAACACCGCATGATCAGAAAAATCAGCTAGGTGGGGGAGGTGATAAATCCCCACCAGATCCTCCGAGGAAACCCGACGGCGGACATACCAAGAAGCCCACAAGCAAAGGTCGTCCCCTGACTGTCCATGATAACTCTAAGAACAGGGAGGGTAGGACAGCCACGGAATCCACGAGAAGGAGTAAGTCCCGCCGCGAAGAAGAATCAATTGCACATTCAAGGAGTGTGCACAACAACGACGATATCTTGGATAAGAAGAGACAAGAAATCGAAGAGTATGCTCGTCTAATCAAGAAACGAGAGTACGAAATCCAGGAATTACAACGGATACGAGAACATCCGGAGGATTCTGGACTGTCGCGAAGAAATTCCCGAGGAGACAGGTTGGCTGTAGTGGAATACAAGAAGGTTCCTGTAGACACCCTATTCTGGACTGTCCCGATTAGTTTACTTACGGTCTTTGATTCCCCGATGATGATTAAGGTCAAGAACATCCCGAGTTTGTGAATGAGTTTGAACTTTGAGCGTCCTGAACCTCATCCGAACCTTTTTCAAACCCTTGTCGAACCCTCAAGCCAGAACCAAATGGCCTCAGCAAAACCCTACTGGAGTACGCTGGTGATGGACTAGCGTGCGCTGGAAGCACTGCCACGTGTCAGTCATCGCCCGTTACTGGCGCACGCCACTCAACAAGCGGCGTACGCCAGTCAAATCACCTTTATTCAGCCGTTCGCGCGGGACTTTTGTGGCCACCCTGACGTCGGCTACAGTTCCCCTGATGATTGCTTCGGCCAGGGCCGTCCCCCTCTCTCTCCTACAACTTCCATCACCTTGTCCCATGCATTAAATGCATGGGAGGCTCCCTCTTGGCCAAGCCAACCAAACACACCCTTAGGGCCAACTGATTTCAGTCCATCTCTCCTCCATAAATACCCCCCCCCCCTTGCATTCATTTGCAAGGGGTTAACAACATTAAGGCTCCAAGTCTTCTTGTCTTCTTCCTCTTGATGTTCTTTGCTTCCTTTCTTTTTCCATAGAAAGAGCAAGTAAAGAACTCATTCACCACAGTCCATAACACCCTACATTCACCTCTCAACCCTCAAATCTCAAGCTCAAGCTCAAATCATCCATCGAACTCACAAGCAAAGGTATACCACCTTTTGCTTCTGCTTTCTGTTCTGACCCCTGAGGGGGGCTGGCAGGGTCAAGGCTGGTAATCTATACCAGTCCTGGCCCTAATGCTGGCAAGGTTTCAAAACCGTACACAATGATCAGTGGCTCACGCCAGTAGTTGTAAGCCGTACGCCAGTCATGGTAGTACGTGCGAAACTGGCGTGGGGATCATGGATCATTGTTTTCTTGCTTTATTTAAGTTCTGATCACCTTGATGCATGCTAAAACTAGTCTATTGCTTTCTGTATTTAGAACTATTTTCTCTTCCATCTGTACCTTTGTGTAGTGTGGCCTCTGGGATCATTCTGGTCATGTTCCAGAGCCCAGATGATGCAAAGCCAAAGCATTGGAACAAAAAGGGACAACTGGCGTACGGCCCTCCTTTAGTGGCGTACGGTAGTGGTCCAAGTTCCAGTGGCTTGGCCCTTGCATGGATCCTCCATCCAGGCCTTTGATCATCCTCCCCTCACTGTTTAAGGGGTTTTCTGTCCATTTGGTGGCTTTCCAGCCCTTTATTCTGTCTGTAATAGTTTAGTAATCAATATAAACTGCGTGGTTTGTCCTGGGTGTGCACTGGTCCCTTTCAGAGCCCAGAGGGTTGAGAATAGAAGCTGTGGTCTTAGGCTCACCGGCGCACGCCAGTTGTGGGGTGGCGCACGCATGTCATGGCTGCATGCAGTGGCTTGGCCAGTGCATGCAGGCTTGCTTCTGTGTGCATCACTGCACAAACAACGTGCACTAGTTTGTCTAAAACGTCCACAGTAGCTTGTTCTCAATCTATTATACTTGTGTAGATCAAACATCAACATACATCACACTTTTTGTACATAATTGCAAACTTGTTACAGCTTTAATCCTCGTTAACTGCTCCCCGCCCTAACTGGCTAAAAAAATGATCAAACAAAGAGAGAAATGCAAATGTTTTATAAAATGCTTGAGTAGAGACCGATCTCCGGATTGGGCGAGGGGGGTGCCATAAAACCCTTCCCCTCTCGTAACCTGGCTCCCGAACCTTAGATGTCGAAGGTGACGACGGTCCAGTCTACAAAAGCCTTTTCAAACTCAAACAAACGTAATCCAAACGTTTTCAAAAACACGGTTTCTTGGGTGCTTTCCGCAAAACCCGAGTGGCGACTCTGAACTGCGAAGCGTTTCGCCGCGCTTTCCGCAAGATAGGGCGCACCCGATTTCTCAAACCAAAAATGCGAGATTTTTGGGTCGTGTGCCCACAGTTCCTACACGAGGAAGGAGGAACAGGTCCAGGAGCCCCACTCCGGGAAGGAAAAGGGCTTCTTCACGAAAAAGAAGGAGCAGAAGCCTCACCCCCGAGGAGGGGGAGATTAGAAGACATCCCAGGGATAGGTACGAGAGACCTGACTCCGATTGGGAAAAGAGTACTCCCAAGAAAGTGAAAGAACAAGAGGAGGGGACCATGTCTGCACGAGAAGCAGCACGGAAAGCCCTCAGCAACATAGCTTCCTCTCCCTTTGCAAGGAGACTGCAAGAGGCAGAGCTGCCGAGCAGGGTGAAGCACGGGGCGTTCGTCCTCTACGAGACGAATACTGATCCCATGGCACACATACAGCACTACCGGCAGGCGATGTTCATGCACGACAGGTATGATGCGATCATGTGCAAGATGTTCCCATCGAGTTTGGGGAAAGTAGCTTTGTCATGGTTCCATAAGCTAGGGCCGAACACCATACGAGGATGGAGACAGTTAGCCGAGTAATTCACTGCTCGATTCCTGACGAGCAGGAAAGCACCGAAGACCTTTGAGAGCCTCTCTGTTATGAAGCAAGGAGAGAACGAGCCGATCAGGGACTACGCTAAGAAGTACTGGGAAACTTTCAACGAGATTGAAGGTTGCAGTGAGGAATATGCGATAGCCACGTTCAAAACAGGGCTACCTGTTCGGGGAGAACTACGTAAGTCCCTAAACATGAGCCCAGTAGGTACATTGGCAATGCTGATGGAGCGGATTGAGCAACATGCCAGGAACGAAGATGACATACTGCGAGAGGACAGCAGAGTGATTGCCGAGCAGGCGAAGGGTCCAGTAAAGAGGGCGGATAAGCCAGAGCCCAAAACCTACAAGGAGAGGAAGGAATATGGGCAGGCCAAGAGAGAACCGTTCAAAGAGAAGCATGCTCCAGACCCCAAGTCCTTCTTTTCGGTGACACGGTTTGGAAGGAACCAATCTATCGGATTCTTTATCGAATAAAGAATCGCCCATATTTCAAGTGGCCCCCAAGATTGGAGGGGGATAAAGATGCAAAGAGGGCTACGAGTCAGCATTGCAGTTATCACAAAGACTGGGGTCACATGACGGAAGATTGTGAGATGTTCAAGCAACACCTCGATGATCTAGTCTCGCGTGGTTACTTGAAATAGTTCATTCAAGAAGAGCACAAGGATGCAGAGAAAGCAATGGAGTTGGATTACGAGCAAAATCCAAGGGGCGTAATCCATATGATACATGGATTGGCCGCACCTTATACGAGAAACGAGGTGAGATTGCTCCGGAGGCAGGTGAAGCACGATCAGCATGTGATGCGGTTGGGAAAGAAACGAGGACGTGAAGGGGAAGAATGCAATAGAGGCATAGTCTTCACGGATGAGGACCTGGGGGGAATCCAAGTGCCACATAATGATGCCTTAGTCATAACCCTACGAATTGGGGAATATGACATGGAGAGAATCCTGGTGGACTCAGGAAGATGCACAGAGATACTGTACTATGATGCGTTCAAGAAGTTGGGACTGACACAGGCGGATTTGGTGTAGTCGATAACTCCTTTGTTCGGATTCAGTGCAGGAGCAGTCTGGCCCTTGGGCAAAGTAACTCTTCCTGTTCGGGCAGGAATAGTTGTGCTGAGAACCGATTTCCTAGTGGTAGATATACCATCTTCCTATAACGCAATTATTGGAAGAACATGGTTACACAAGATGAATGCGGTTTCCTCTACTTACCACCAGATGGTAAAATTCCCCGGATCGAATGGTATTGAAAGAATTAGGGGAAATCAGAAAGTTGCCTAGCAATGCTTGGTTTCTATAATCAAGAAGGCACCCCAGGCAAAGTTGGTTCAAGCAATCGAAGTTCCGAATCAGCCGACCATTGAGGATGTCGGAGGGGATCCTGCTGAGAAAGTGGTGGAAGGCTTGAAGAAAATCCTGATCAATGAGAATGACCTAGAAAGGTATTTCTTGATAGGGGAAAAACTGAATAAAGCGGAAGAGGAAGAGTTAATAAGGTTCCTCAAGGAGCATGTTGACGTGTTTGCTTGGGTGCCCGAAGAAATGCCTGGAGTGGATGCAAACGTGATTTGTCACCACTTAAACGTGGATCCACAGCATAAACCTGTAATGCAGAAGAAGAGACGATCTGCCGTACAGCACGTGGACGCTGTTATCGAGGAAGTGGACCGGTTACTCGAAGCGAAGGCTATACGAGAAGTGTACTACCCAGAATGGCTGTCCAACACTATGGTGGTCAAAAAGAAGAATGGGAAGTGGCGAGTTTGCGTCGATTTCACTGATTTGAATAAGGCATGTCCTAAGGACAGCTTCCCCCTTCCCAGGATAGATCAACTTGTGGATGCAACCGCTGGGTACGGGCGGATGAGCTTCCTCGATGCTTATCGAGGATATCATCAGATTGCCATGTACGGTCCCGATCAAGAGAAGACTTCCTTTATCACACAAAGGGGGCTATACTGTTATAGCGTCATGCCCTTTGGATTAAGGAATGCCGGTGCAACATACCAGAGGTTGGCAACGATAATGCTAAAGAAGTTGCTCGGCAAGACCATGGAGGTATACATAGACGACATGGTAGTCAAGAGTAAGGAGAAAAAAGACCACATTGCTGATTTAAAGGAAGCTTTCGAGATATTGAGAGAATACAAGCTAAAACTCAACGCCTCGAAATGTGCGTTCGGAGTAAACTCAGGGAAATTCCTGGGGCATTTAGTGACCATTAGAGGGATAGAGGCAAATCCTGACCAAATTACAGCGTTGCAAAAGCTCCAAAGTCCAAAGACCACGAAGGAGGTCCAGCGGTTAACGGGGATGGCAGCGGCTCTAAACAGATTTATCAGCCGATCCAGTGACAAATGTAGACCTTTCTTTCAGTTGCTAAAAAAGAGAGAAGGATAGGAATGGGGAGCAGAATGTGAGCAGGCGTTCCAAGACCTGAAGAAGTACTTGGCAACAGCCCCCCTGTTGTCCACCCTTGAACAAGGTGAGTCTTTAACTTTGTATTTAGCGGTCTCTAAACATGCTGTGAGTGCAGTGTTATTGAGGGACAAGGGATCCGAGCAAGTCCCTGTCTATTATGTGAGCAAGACATTGTTGGACGCAGAAACGAGATATCTGCCCCTCGAAAAGTTGGTCCTGGCGTTAAGGACGGCGGCAAGAAAGTTGCCCCATTATTTCCAGAGTCACAGAATTGTGGTCTATACTGAGTTTCCGTTAAAATCTTTGCTACGAAAGGCAGACTTCTCGGGACGTATTTCAACCTGGTCGGTGGAGTTGAGTCAGTACGATATTGACTATCAGCCGCGCACTGCAATCAAAGGCCAAGTTCTGGCAGACTTTGTGGCAGAGTTTTCTCCTACAGTGGCTCCTCGGCCTCCTACGAGAAAGGAGTCGCCAGTTGAACCACCAACCAGAAGGGGAAAGGAATCTGCCGAACAAGATCCCTTGGAATGGAAATTATTTGTTGATGGCTCTGCGTGTAATACAGGATCAGGGATTGGGGTCGTACTTTTTCCCCCTGAAGGAGCAATGATGGAGCTGTCCCTTCGATTGGGGTTCAGTGCTTCAAATAACGTGGCAGAGTATGAGGCATTCTTGGCAGGGTTAAGAAGTGCAAAGACCCTGAAGGTAAAAAGGATACGAGTATACTGTGATTCACAACTCATGGTGAACCAGTTGTCCGGGGAGTATGAGGCCCGAAATGAGAAGATGGCCGCCAAAGATTTGCTCGACACTTTTGAGAAGGTGTACATCGAACAAATAAGTTCTGGGCAAAATGCCCATGCTGATTCACTTGCTTGGTTGGCTGCAGCTGTACCAACAGAATTCAAGAGGCGGGTGGCAGTAGATTATCTTGCTGAGCCGACCATTGGAAGGATTGTGGAATTGGTCTTGGACGTGAACCAAGGACCAAGTTGGATGGATCCAATAGTGGAGTTCCTACGAGATGGGGCACTTCCCACAGATAAAAAGGAGGCTCACAAGATAAAGACAAAATCTGCACGGTTGTAGACACCTCCCAAACGGGGCATCGCCATACAAATTGATCACGTTTGTTTGCTCGGTTGGTTGCTTGCTTCGTAAACCAAAATCATGGACATTCCCATGGCTAGGAATATCGCCACATGATAGCGGTTATCATCAAAACAGAGTCGCCACCCAGTTTATTAAAACTGGGAAAATAGATAGAGATTCTGGATACGGGAGCCAAAAGTACAATAAGGGGAAGGTGTTAGGCACCCCTCTTTGCCCAGTCGTGAGACTGGCCCATTATCGTTCAACATAAGACATGTAGATGCTTTGTTTAATTCCAACACATAGTCTGTTTATTTATTCCTTTAAACAGTAAGCAAAGTGAGCCAGTGCGATAATTGAAGCATGCATCAGAAAGCAGAAAAGCAAACAAAGCTGTCCCAGGAAATCGATTACTCGGCCGGTGAATGGATGTCACGGCCGAGTAATCACACTGGTTTAATGTACCGGCCGAGGGATCGAAGCCCCGGTCGGTGTTCTTCCTCACACCAGAATGTACGTTTAACAAATGATCAGAAAGTTATGATTAAGCGTAAGAACGATAAATAAAACAAACCAGAGGCCGTTGGCCTTACCACCTTGATCCCTCAGTTGCTTGATTGCCTTCGGATTGGGTGTGATTGACTGATTGCTTGATTGAAAACCCTAGGGTTAGAGTTTGAACTTCGGGGTTTGATCGCCGGATTGACGGCTGCCTTCGGGAGGTTAGGGCTTTTGAAGAGTGGCTTTGAGAGAGTATTTTGGCAGAGTTTTGTGGCTTGAGAGAGTGTGTACTCTATGAATTTCGTGTGTTTATTTTTGGAGTCCAAAGGCCCTTTATATAGGCAATTGGTGACTCACTCCGGCCAATCAAATCGTGAGATGGCAATTGCAATTGCAATGCATCTCTAACTCTACGTCGTAATCTCTGAGCGTAGCCCGAACGCATCGGGAAGGTAGTGTAATTGGATCAAACGTCTGACAGAACACGTTCCAGAGTCTGGGAAAAGGTCGATCTGGCGGCCGAGTAAAGGATGTCACGGCCGAGGAATGGATGTCTCGGCCGAAGGATAGATCTTGCGGCCGAGGGATTGATCTCTCAGGGAGATTTTGCTAGCAACAAGTTGCTCGGGTGAGGAAATGATGTTAGGGCCGTGGGATCGATGTCACGGCCGACAGATGGATTCTCCTTGGCTTCTGTATTTCTGTCTGAAAGGCTGTATGGCTTTGAATTGGGTCCTCTAAGTTGCTCAAAGTTCTTACCGAAAGTCCTAAGGTTCTCAAGGAAGCAATCAGCAATCACTGTATCCATTTCATCATCGGGATGGTCCCAAGGTGGGACTTGAAATAATCGTTAGGCCAAATTGGGGTGTCTACAACGATTTTGGCTGTCACCTAAAGGAAAGTTATACAAAAAGTCTTTCACGAGACCATACTTACTCTGTGTACACCCTGAGATGGTACAGAAGTTTCTCCACGAAATTCACGAGGGAACGTGTGGAAGTCATGCTGGGGGTAGGTCCATTGCCCACCGAGCAATAACCCAAGGGTACTGGTGGCCGCACATGCAGGAGGATGCAAAGGTGTATGTAAAAATTTGCGAGAAATGTCAGAAATTCTCGCCAATGATCTGAACACCAGCCGAGGATCTGGTTCCATTGACGAGTCCTTGGCCATTTGCACAGTGGGGAATGGACATTGTGGGTCCACTTCACAAGGCAACTGGCAACAGGAAGTTTCTGTTGGTGGCAACGGATTATTTCACTAAGTGGATTGAGGCAGAACCACTGGCAAAGATCACTGAACCTATGATAGAGAGGTTCGTGTGGAAAAGTATCATTACACGATTTGGGGTCCCCTATTCATTGATTACGGATAATGGGTCCCAATTTCAGAAAAAGTTCAAAGCCTTTTGTGCCCAGTATGGGATAAGGAATTATTACTCGACCCCGGCCTACCCACAAAGTAATGGGCAGGCGGAAGCATCGAACAAAACCATACTTGACTGGATCAAGAAGAGGTTGGATAAAGCAAATGGGAAGTGGCCCGACGAATTGCCACTAGTTTTATGGGCGCACCGAACAACGCCTAGGAGGTCTACGGGAGAGACCCCCTATTCATTGGCATATGGGACAGAGGCTGTAATCCCATTGGAGGTTGGTTTGCCGACCAACAGGACCACTTTGGTTGAAAGTGGAGGCAATGACAGAGCCCTAGAGATTGAGCTGGATCTTGTCGAGGAACGCAGAGAAAGGGCTCTGGTGCATTTGGCCTCTTATCAGGAGCAGCTGATGAAAAGCTACAACAAAAATGTCCACCCACGAGAGTTTGGTGTTGGGGACCTTGTGCTTCGAAAGGTGCTCGGCAATACCAAGGTTGCCAACGAGGGCAAGTTAGGGGCCAACTGGGAAGGCTCGTATCGAGTTATAGAGGTGGTAGGCATTGGGGCTTATCGTTTGGCGGACCTGGACGGGAACCCGGTGCCGAGGCCTTGGAATGTCCACAACTTGAGGAAGTTTTTTGTTTGAAAAGACTTCAGTTTATTTTTTATTCTGTTTTTAGGATGCACATCGTGACTGTGTGGGAATTACGAATAAAATTCCCTTGTTTTTTGATTTTTGACTTGTTAGTTGCAAGGGGCACGCGTAATGCCCCCTTGAATTTTGAGTTATGAATAAAATTCTCAGCCCTTGGTAGGACATTCTGTTACTGCAAATTGGTTGTTTTACCTCTTTTTTTTGGAATACGAAGCCAGGCCCTATTTTGTGTCCTCCCCTCGTATTGGGGAGCAGAGAGTGCATAATTACGAGATAAAATCTTTCCAAGTACGAATAAACTTAGAATCTTGTCCAAGTATGGATAAACCTGGAATGCATACGAACAAATGCATGCTGTTACCAAATACGAATGCCTTTGGATAACCTAAGTACGAGCACACTTAGGGAAAATTACTGAGTACGAGAAACTTGGGCGGCATACGAATACATGCAAAATTGTCTAAGTACGAATACACTTAGAATTATCTCCAAGTACGAGGAAAACTCGGGGAGCATACAAAAACATGCTGATCAACAGCTAAGTGTGAACAAACTTAGCTGGATATCCAAGTATGAATAAACTTGGGAAACGTATGAATACACCCCAGCAAGATTAAAGTACGAGATACTTAAAACGCATACGAAGACATGTAAAATTACCAAAGTACAAGACACTTGAGCGATTGAAATTGGACGTTTGGCCACAAAAGGCCACCAACAACATTAAAAGGCCACAAAGGGCCAAGCAAACCAAAGTTAAATGCCACAAAGGGCCGAATACCTGAGTAAAAAGTTTTGGGAATATATTCGTGCCACGTAGGGCAAACCATACGACCACGCAGGGCCATCATAACGATTGAGGTGTTAAGTGTTCCAAGGGAAGGGAATTATACCTGCTGGTCCACAGTGGGGTTTTCAATGGTGGAAGAAGAAACTTGTGCAGGTACGGCCTCCGCAGCTGTGCTCCCATCGGTTGGACCACCACTGGCTTCCTTCTGGCCAGGGTTGGTCCCTTCAATGATGTGACCGGCATCTGCATCATGCTGCTCAGCGATATTGGCAGTAGATTCTCCATCCAAGTCATCTTCTTCCGCCACGACCCCATCCTCATCTTGTGTGGCCGTGATGCTTGGAAGATCAATCTCTGTCCAAATCGGCGATGACTCTTGAAATATCTAGGTTGATGCTAGATATATAATTACCTCTTCACTAGATAACTTCAATCACAAAACACAAGTAAACAATCGCACGAGACACAAAGATTACGTGGAAAACCCCAATACGGGTAAAAACCACGGGAAGGAATCATGCACTAAAACCTTTGTACGATTACAAGTAAACTTAATAATGACCGTGTATCCTCACCACGAGTCCTAAGAACTACTTGCCGAATCCACGTTCATCGTACCTTTGCATGATCGCCGATCTTGAATCCTCAAGCCTTCCAGAAATACCTTCCGAACTCCACGAAAGGATTTTCTTCAATGATTTGGATGTAGATGAATGATAAGAACCTCTTGAAGATAGATTGATTAGCACCAAGATCCATGAATCTTCACAATACTTCAAGATACAAGGAACGTACCCCTCAATAGTGTTCAAAGATGTAAACGAGGCACACAAAAACTAAACGCGGCACTCGGTGGATCTAAACTGTGAGACACAAGGGCTATATATATGTTTTAGTGCTCAGTTGCCCTTTTTAATTTTTATTGACCTAACGGGTCAATACCTGTTAAGGCCCCAAAACCCATTCCAACAAAAACTGAAGTGGCCCAATAACAACTTGATTATACTTGAACAAAATACTCCGTTTTCCAACTCTTTCACGAACCGGCCCAATAAGAACTTGACTAACATCTACCGCACTCATATACAAAAATTGAGATTCCTTTCCACACCCTAGCACAGACTCTCTATCAAAATATAAAAGAAAAGTACAACTCGATAAAAAAAACGATACACGCAAATGTGTATTTTTGTCATGAACGTGCCAACCAAAAAGGGAGCTCGGCCTATGGAGCTTCAATCTCCCCCTTTGGCACTTCCATGACAAAACACATGCAAAGAAAAAAATGGACTGTGAGCTAGAGACCTGTGGAAGCTGCACCAACACGAAGACACTCACAGACTGTTAGCGTTAGCACATGAGCATTACTCCCCCTTTTTGTCACGGAAGGACAAAGGAATTAAAATTACGAAAAGAGAGAGCAGTAATAAGAGAAGCATAATTATGATCCAGAAACAAGCTGCCTTAAAATCAAAATCACCACTATCCAATACTTCACTTAAAATATGCTGCCAGAACTGCAGGGGTATCCGGACACCAATATCAATTAGCCATAAAGAAGAAAAATCGAGCACCTTAATGCATCAGGAAGCATTAACCACAATTCATATGCACCATTAGCCATTATCCAAAACTAGTGACCATAAGCTAGAGATAAAAAACACTGCCAGGTAACCGAAAACCAAAAAATACCAAGTGCTAAGTAAACAATAAGCGGAACTAGAGCACAAGGAAAGAAATAAGCTAGCCGGGGTCAGTCACAGAGTAGTAGTACCACGAACCAAGACAGATGGAAGTTACCATAGACACAGCAAAATTAAACACAGAAAATATGCAAAGCACAGCTCACCTTTTCACACAACTGACCAAACCAATTTTTTTTTTTATGATTATGTGTCTGTTATTTTTATGGAAATCAAGGAGCGCACACACATAATATACTATATTGATCAAGGATAAACTTAGACACCAAATGTACCATAAGTCAATAAACCGAGGACACAAAAAAAATTTATATATCAAGAATGCCAAGCCAAAGCTCTACTATAAGACACATACGCGAAATTAGCTGGCAGCTACAAGAATCGATGAACATACACATAACGAACCATGCATAGGCACATGCCAGAACCTAATCATTATGAAATATAAAGATACAGACTACACCAATGGTCATGACACGGTGACAAGAGTGAGTGTGTGATCACGTCAAAGCCCATCAATCTCGACCAAAAGCCAACTTGGTTTCTCACGAATGCATGGGAGGTCTAGGAAACTCCCCCTCGAGAAGTCAAACCAAGCCAATTTGAAATTCAAAGGACCAAAACTCCCCCTCAACATCTACTCAAGTATACAATGTGGTCGTGCAATGCCTCAGTCCCTTAAGCTTTCTAATTGACCCTTGTAGCGAGTTTTTAGTCAGCAACACCCAAGCCAGACGGCCTTAGGGCACTAGATGTAGAGAACACCCCAACGGACTTAATTACTCGAGTCAAAAAGGCTACGAACCTAAGCCAACCACATAAGGTACTCTCATAACTCACCACCGTTTGACGCGAACACTCACTGCTTACTGAGGCAAGAGGCCCGGTTACTAAGTGAAAAGCTTGAGAGATAACAAACCAAACATATAACCTCCTTGTTATCCCTTTCTTCCTTTTTTTTTTTTTTCAATTTATTCTTATTCAACTCCACCATGAATATCTAAAAAAGGCTAAAAAGTCAATCTCGGGGGAAAAATACAAGACACACTCCAACTCCGTGAGAACTTACTGTTAGCAATTGGGGAGTTCTCAACCTTTGACGTGAGAAAAGTGTGAGTCGCACGAGCATGACCATGCTACAGTCAATATCAACACACGTCATATGATGAGAGAGATAGAATGTGCTCAAGCAAGGTTATGACCATGTTCATAAATAATAGTAGCAGCTAACTAATCCCGAGAGATGATTAATATGTAAAGCTTCAAACATAGCAACACAAGAACTCAATGCCAAAATAAAAAAAAAAACGTTTTTTTTTGTTTTTGTTTTTGTTTTTGTTTTTTTTTGAATTATCATAAATAGATTTGTCAAGAACAATACTGGAAAGACCGTAGACTAGAAAAAAATGCAATAGGAACCAGAAGACAAGGCAAAGCTTAATCAATGAAGCACACTCCAACAGACTTGCGGAGAGTGTTAAAACGAAGATAATCCAGAGGTTTAGTGAATAGATCAGCCTTCTGATGTTCAGTACCTAGATAGTCTAATTGAATGGTCCCATCCTCAACAAGGTCGCGAATAAAGTGATGACGAATATCAATATGCTTAGTACGAGAGTGTTGAACAGGATTTTTAGAGATATTGATAGCACTAGTGTTGTCACAATAGAGAGTGATAGTTTCTTGGGAAATACCGTAGTCTGCAAGCATCTGTTTCATCCAAAGCAATTGGGTACATCCACTACCCACTGCAATGTATTCAGCCTCAGCTGTGGATAAAGATATAGAATTTTGTTTTTTACTAAGCCATGAGACAAGATTATTTCCTATGTAGAAGCATCCCCCAGAGGTACTTTTCCTATCATCTGCGCAACCTGCCCAATCGGCATCACAATACCCGGCCAAATTAGCGGTAGTATCTCGAGTAAACCAAATCCCTTGACCAAGAGTCCCACTAACATACTTTATAATACGTTTCACTGCAGAAAGATGTGACTCTTTAGGACAAGCCTGGTAACGAGCACAAAGACCAACACTAAATGCTATGTCAGGACGACTTGCAGTCAAATAAAGAAGACTTCCTATCATACTCCGATACAATGTCTGATCAATGTCGGTATTTTCACTATCACGAGCTAGTTTAATGGTTGTGCTCATAGGTGTCCGAGCATGTTTAGCAGATTCAAGCCCGAACTTACTAACTAGTCCTTTAGCATACTTAGATTGAGAAATAAATAAGCCTTTATCAACCTGTTTAACTTGAAGACCAAGAAAATAAGACAATTCTCCCACCATGCTCATCTCAAATTCACTTTGCATTGTATCAGAAAAATATTTTACTAGGGATTGAGATGTAGAGCCAAAGATTATGTCATCAACATAAATTTGTGCAACAAGAATATGTTTACCCTCGCGCTTAACAAAAAGAGTCTTATCGACGTTTCCTCTGGTAAAACCATTTTGAATTAAAAAGTAGGTCAACCGTTCATACCATGCTCGCGGAGCTTGTTTTAAACCGTAGAGAGCCTTCTTTAAATGAAAAACATGATCTGGTTTGTGAGGATCTTCAAAACCTTTTGGTTGCGAAACATAAACCTCTTCTTTAATAATACCATTCAGAAAAGCACTTTTTACATCCATTTGGAAAAGTTTAAAACCCATGTAACATGCTACAGCAAGCATAAGACGAATAGATTCTAAACGGGCTACTGGTGCAAAGGTCTCATCAAAATCAACTCCCTCTACTTGAGTATATCCTTGAGCAACAAGTCTAGCCTTATTTCGGACCACTACACCTTCTTCATTAGTTTTATTCTTGAAAATCCATTTTGTTCCAATGATATTAGTATTAATAGGTCTAGGAACCAATTTCCACACATCATTACGTTCAAATTGATGTAACTCATCATGCATTGCAGCGATCCAACATTCATCAAGTAATGCTTCCTTAATATTTTTAGGTTCTATTAAGGACACATAGCATATAAAGTTTACCTCATCTCGAACTTGCTTGCGAGTTTTCATAGGGTCAGTGACCTTACCAATTACTTGTGCCTCAGGGTGATTTAGCTTGACCTTTGCCGAAGGTTTTAAGCTAGCAATTTCCTCTGTTGGTTCACCTTTCTCCTCCACCTTGATGTCTTCTTCCTCTTCAGAATTTCTGTCACTATCAGCATCCTCTTGAGATTCTATATTCACGGTCGGCTCCTGAAAATTAAAAAGCTCAAACGCATCTCCATTACTGGTATCTATATCTGTATATGACATGTCATCCACCACCACATTAATAGATTCCATGACCGTGGAAGTGCGCATATTATAAACACGAAGAGCACGACTATTTGGGGAATAACCTAAGAAGATACCCTCATCACTTCGAGAATCGAATTTGCCAAGTTTCTCTCGATCTCTCATTATATAACATTTGCTACCGAAAGTTCTAAAATATTTAATGTTAGGCTTTTTCCCTTTCCATAGCTCGTACGGAGTGTTTTTTGTACCAGGACGAAGATACACTCTATTTATAATATAGCAAGCAGTACTCACTGCCTCGGCCCAAAATCTGAGGGCAATCCTTCGAGAATGAAGCATGACACGTGCCATCTCTTGAATAACCCTAATTTTGCGCTCAACGACTCCATTCTGTTGCGGAGTCTTAGGAGCAGAGAATTCATGTCTTATCCCGAGTTCGTCACAGAAGCTAGCATATTCTATGTTCTCGAATTCTTTACCATGGTCAGACCGAATACGAACAATGCAACCTATTTTCACATCTTTCTCATTCTGCACAGTTTTGACAAAAGCTTTAAAAACCGAGATAGTTTCAGATTTTTCTCGAAGAAAGCTAACCCAAGAAAAGCGTGAAAAATCATCCACGATAACTAGGATGTACTTTTTTCCTCCAATGCTCTCAACCCTAGACGGACCCATCAGGTCCATATGAAGAAGTTCTAAAGGTCTAGTAGTAGCCAACGAGCTAGTCTTTTTATGAATAGCCTTGGTTTGCTTTCCAATTTGACAAGGACCACACACATGATTAAAGGGCCGATTAAGTTTAGGAACACCACAAATTAACTCCTTTATAGTTAAGATTGAAAGATCTTTATAGTTAATGTGTCCTAGTCGTTGATGCCAGAGTTCCACTTCATCCAATTTGACGGAATGACAGGATATGTCCGCGGAGGGGATAATACCATAACAATTGTCAGAGGTCCTATTCCCATGCATAACATTTGATCCATTCATATCAGAAATAAAGCAATCATTTTTAGAGAATCTAACTTCATGATGAGAGTCACACATTTGACTAATGCTAATCAGATTTGCTTTCAATCCTTCAACGAATAGAACATTTTCTAGAGTGCACATACCAGGGGCTTGTATACTGCCTCTTCCTATCACTTTCGATTTACTACCGTCACCAAATGTAACAAAACCACCATTATATTTTTCTAAAGTAGAAAAGAGAGATTTGTCTCCAGACATGTGACGGGAGCATCCACTATCTAAATACCACATGTGGGTGTTGCGCACTTTAAGAGCAGTATGAACGACCATGCAATGCAAATCAACACTCCTAACCCACAAAGGCTTAGTCTTAGTATTATGATTTTTTACTTGATCTTTTCTAGTGGAATACTTGTGATTAACATATTCAGGCAAGTGCTTCTTATGGTTGTTTTTCATATGATATCTTTCAATATTGCTATTATGCATATGATGAAATGCAGGATATCCATACAATCGAAAACAGTTAGGGCGAATATGGCCCTTTTTGCCACAATAATGACATACTGGAACAAATCTTCCATCAATAGTCTTTTGAATATAACCAGGCAACTTAACAAAAGAACGAGGCTTACCTTGAGTAATACCGGTTTTAGACTTTACCTCTTTTCCTTGACTGTGAGATGTTGATGCACTTACAGAATTCTTTAATGTTGTCTCCTTATGTTTAACTTCAGCCAACTTACTGCCTTTCTCTGGACTTAATACTGAAGCATGATAACCAAGTCCAGATCGGTCACTGGCTGACCTTTGCATATTCAGAATGTCATCTAAGGATTTAGAACCTGCATTTAAGCGCTCAAATAAAACATTAGCTTTAGTTAGTTCAGTATTTAATTCTTTTATTTTACCTTTGTTTACCACATTTTGCTCTTCAAACAAGTTGACTTTCTCCCGAAGCTGAGCCACTACACCCTTTAGTTGATTCCTCTCCTGAGTAATACACTTAAGAGTTTCTGACAGCTCCCTTGCCAAAGACAAGGCTTTCGCCAATTCAACATTGGCCGCTTCACTTTTACTGGCCAGTTTGATGTTCTGTTTGGTGAGTTTCAGACTTTCTTCATATATTTTGTCGTAAGCCTCTTTTAACTCATCAAAATCCACAACCTCCTCTTCGATGTCACTGTCATGTATTCCCCCACTCCGCAATTTTACCTCAGTTTTCTCCCTTTCTTGATGACTGGCTGTGAAAGCTAGGAAGTTCTTTTCATTACTCTCCTCATCTTTGTCACTACTCAACTTCTCACTATCCGAATCATCATCCCATGTCTTCACACTGAATACTTTCTGATTTGATTTTTTGTTAGCACAATCCTGAGCGAGGTGTCCATAACCATGACACTCATAACACTTTGGCCCCGAGGGTGGTCCCTTTACTCCTTTTCGATCCTTAATATTTGAGGACTCGAATTTTCCTTTTACTTTCTTACCATTATTCTCATTCTCATTGTTCTTTTTCTTAAAGAAACGTTTGAAATTTTTTGTAAACAAAGCTATAGCTTCCATATCATAATTCTCATCACTGTCCGAATCATTAGCTTCATTGTTTTTGCTAGAAAAAGCAATTTGTTTTTCTGACCCTTTAGTAGTAGTTTTCGTAGGAAATATATCTTGATCAAAATGAGTAAGTTCATAATTTTGAAACTGACCTACTATTTCTTCTACTGACATCTCAGGTAATTTTCTCTTACTTTCAAGAATATCAACTTTAGTTTTAAAACGTTCAGGAAGAGATCGCAAAATTTTCTTAACAACACGAAAGGGAGTAATAGGCTCACCCAAGGTATAGCTGGTGTTGACAATGTGGTTGAGTTTGGCATAGAATTCGTCAAAAGTCTCTTCTTCCTTCATGCGTAGCATTTCGAATTTGGTGGTGACACGTTGTAACTTACCCTGCTTTACTGTGGCAGTTCCTTCGTGGGTTGTTACGAGAATATCCCAAGCTTCTTTGGCGGTTTTGCATGTGGATATTCGATGAAACTCCTTTGTATCCACGTGGGTAAACAATACATTCAAAGCCCTACTGTTTGCAGCACGCTCTGCCTTCTCATATGGTAAATACTTCGCACCAGCCTTAGGTTTAGTTACTCCTTCAACAGTTTCGGTTGGCAGTTCATATTTCACTTCGCATGCAGTCCAAACGTCTTCATCAATGGCCTTCAGATAGGCCTCCATTTTTGCCTTCCAGTGATCAAAGTTAGAACGATCTAGTACGGGAGGACGATTTGTATTCAACTCCATTACAAATCAAGGATCCGCTACAAATTAGACAATTCCAACAATATAGCGACCCGCTCTGATACCAATTGAAATATCTAGGTTGATGCTAGATATATAATTACCTCTTCACTAGATAACTTCAATCACAAAACACAAGTAAACAATCGCACGAGACACAAAGATTACGTGGAAAACCCCAATACGGGTAAAAACCACGGGAAGGAATCATGCACTAAAACCTTTGTACGATTACAAGTAAACTTAATAATGACCGTGTATCCTCACCACGAGTCCTAAGAACTACTTGCCGAATCCACGTTCATCGTACCTTTGCATGATCGCCGATCTTGAATCCTCAAGCCTTCCAGAAATACCTTCCGAACTCCACGAAAGGATTTTCTTCAATGATTTGGATGTAGATGAATGATAAGAACCTCTTGAAGATAGATTGATTAGCACCAAGATCCATGAATCTTCACAATACTTCAAGATACAAGGAACGTACCCCTCAATAGTGTTCAAAGATGTAAACGAGGCACACAAAAACTAAACGCGGCACTCGGTGGATCTAAACTGTGAGACACAAGGGCTATATATATGTTTTAGTGCTCAGTTGCCCTTTTTAATTTTTATTGACCTAACGGGTCAATACCTGTTAAGGCCCCAAAACCCATTCCAACAAAAACTGAAGTGGCCCAATAACAACTTGATTATACTTGAACAAAATACTCCGTTTTCCAACTCTTTCACGAACCGGCCCAATAAGAACTTGACTAACATCTACCGCACTCATATACAAAAATTGAGATTCCTTTCCACACCCTAGCACAGACTCTCTATCAAAATATAAAAGAAAAGTACAACTCGATAAAAAAAACGATACACGCAAATGTGTATTTTTGTCATGAACGTGCCAACCAAAAAGGGAGCTCGGCCTATGGAGCTTCAACTCTGCTGTACCAGATTTCCTGAGGCAAGCCGTCCACCCAGCAGCAAATACCTGATCTTGGATCCCAGGCATCTGGTTTTTATAACTTTCAATTGCCACGTTGATCCCTTCGTTGTAGCCCTGTTGGTATGATGCCTTGGCATCATTCTTACTTGCCTCCAGCTCCGTGAGAGTCTGGTTCAGGCTGTTCTCAGCACCTTCCAACTTCCCCTTCAGCTCATCCACCTTCCCACGGGTGTAGACACCCTAATCCGGACCTCGAAGGGTCTTTGACCTCCCCGATGATGAAATAAAGGAAACAAAGCCTTTTGCGAGCTTGAATGAAGTATTCCTCCAGCATCCACAACCCAAACCAACCATCAGCCCAGAAAAACTCAGAAAAGCCCAAAAACCCAAAAAAGCCAGAGAAAGCCCAAAAAAGCCTTGGACCGAACCTAAAGTACCGTACGTGACACTTCTACACCGCGCGGTGTATCGAAATTTAATACGCCGCACGCAGTCATGAGGTTAACCGCACGGCATTTTGGATAAAGTTCTGACTGGCTCAGAAAGCTGTCGGCCACGCCCATTTGAGCCACAGCTGCAATACGGCTCAGCCGAAAGCACACTTCTGACCCGCCCAAAAAATACCTCCAACTTTTGAAATTCAAAATCCAAGGCTCTTGCCTATAAATACACCCCTCCACTCAAGGGAAAAGGGCCTTTGATCACCATTATACCCTTTCTCTCTCTTCTTGCTTTCACACCCACTTTCCCATTTCCAAGCCTTGAGAATGTTGTTCTCAAAAGACATTCTCTAGGCCCTTTACTCCATTTTTCTCTTCACCATTGAAGTTAGTTCCTTACTAACTTTGAGGTCTCAACTACCCAATATACCCATCTATTACACATCCATACTTCTACTCTCTTTTTCAACCTTCCGACGTCCATCCGCCTTCATCAAAGCTCATTCAAGCTCCAGATCCAAGGTAAAAACCAAGTTTCCTTGGGCTAGGCTCTGTCCTGGCCCTGAGGGGACCTTTCTGTTTTCAGGCTTGACCCTTTTGGTTGAGATCTGATCCAAAATCTCTTTTACAAAACAAAACCCGTGTTCTGTGCAAAGGTGTTCTACGCCGCGCGGCGCTTTGTAGCGTCGCACGGCGTAGTAAACTTGCACGCACGGCATTTCGAAAGAATACTGTTTTCTTGATCAAACTGTCTAGATCGCGATCGTCCGTCGTTGGGTCTTTTCTGTATACCAAAAGCTGTTTCAGAATGAGACCATTTCTACAAGCCACGTTTTAAACTCCATAGATCTTTTCAAAACAAGCAAACGTATCAAAAGTGGTTTTCTCTTCATGGCTTGAAAGAATGGTGCAGATCTAAGAGGATCTGACGGCTGTGCGTGGACTGAAGTTTTAAAATAAAACCGTGCGACGTAATGGGTACACCGTGCGAAGCTTTACAAAACGATAAAAGTTTGGTATCGAGATCGGAACCACGCACGGCATATTGTTAAGCCGCGCGTTATAAGCCGATATGCCGTCTGACGGAGGGCAGTGATTCAGACAGTCTGTTTGTACCTTTCTTGTTTATATCATCGCCATGTCATCTTTATCATCTCTGTACAGCGAGCACCACTAGCACGGCAATGTGTTGAGATTTATCTTGTTCCCCTTTCCCCTTTACGTGTTTTTTAAGGTTTTCCAAATCATATTAATCCCCCCATTTAAAATGCTTAGTAGAGACCGGTGTTCACCGGGCGAGCGGGGTGCTTCTCAACAAAACCTTCCCCGCCCGTAATCTGGCTCCCGGATCCAAAATCTCAAACAATTCCGCTAGACCAAAAAGCCTTTTTCTTTTCAAAACAAAACCCCCTCGGTTCCTCAGATCATTCATCTCAAAAAATTCGGGTGGCGACTCTGTCTAAAATCGCACCACGGGCGCGGGAGCCCACAGTGGCGACTCTACTGGGGATTTTTATTCAAAACTTCTTTTTAAAAATAAAAAAAAATACATAAAGAAGTGTTGGATAATCAAGAGGGCCAAACTTGAAAGGCATTTTACTTGGGGGACTTAATGCAATTTGGAGAACTTAACTTTCTTTTACACTATGCACCGCACAAACCGCGTTAGCGTGTTTTGGCTATCTTGCCCGGTTTACCGGTGACAAGCTCTCCCGGAATGCCCAACAACCCTCGACTATGATGGGCCATCGTGCTGTTCGACCATTGTCTTGCAATACACTCGACATGGGGTAGTACATCTTGGCTCTAGTCCGGGGAACCCCTCTCAAACCAAAACCGGCCTTTGCACTTGTATATAACCATAGAACTTTCCCAACTAGGACAGGAACCCATGGCTAGGACTTATGTGATATATCCTGTTTATGTGTATTTCTTTGTACATACATATCATTCACGCATCATTGCATCCTGCAGGCTAGAGGATTAGGCTCCCTTAGAATTCTTTAGGACTTTTCGGTCAGTCTAGGAGACTATAAATCCATGGAGGTTGCGATACCTCCAGTGTTTGTCGTGCCCGAACGGCTCTCTTGACATGGGATTAACCTTGGAGGTGTGCGTATTTGGATTCTGACGGTCACATTGCTCTGTCTCGGATGGTCAAGATAAAGAGATTGGCTCTGGTTCCGAAAACGATCGGAATTTAACCTGCCTGACAGTACCTACCCGGATCGTCAGAAATCTTCTGTACAAATGCCCCAAGTGAAACTCAAGTCACGGTAGGTTCTAGGACCTAGAAGGCACGTAGAAGGTAGGACAGACACTCGGGACAGATTTTGAGTTGTTCCCTTTTGCTCTGCTACAAGTTCAGAAACATTGGACACCTGCGAAAAGAAGAGGCTTTACCCAATTGGTTTCGTCCGTCTCGAAGATTGGTTCGCATAGATACCCTGGAAGAAACCCAACTGGTTGAGGTCCACATAGAACAGGAAGGCCAGTCGTCATTAGTAGTTTCGCTAAGCCCAGCAATACAGGATCCCCCGTCACTTGAAAATCTCTTACCCATGGCTGACCAAGGAAACAGGATAGAAGAGCTTAGGCAGAACATGGCTACCATGGATACTCAGTTTAGGCAATCCCTTGCTGGGATGGATACGCAACTCAAAGCCTCGGTTGCATCCATGAAAGGCAACATGAATATGATAATGGAGTCCATGCAAGAGGTTTGCGACAAGCTTTTGGTTAAAACTGACATACCCAAGGAGGAGACGCCAGCCAAAGACACGCCGGCAATCAATCCTAATCTGGCCGCCCTTATGGTTAAAATTGGGAAGTTGGAAGAATCAATGCAAGAAAATAAGCGATTAGGGAGAGGGGAAATTGACATGAACAAATTGTGCCTGTTCCCCAACGCGAAGTTACCAGAAAAGTTTAAGGGTGTGGATTTCGCAAAGTTTGACGGTACCGGAGATCCAAAAGCTCACCTCCAAGGGTATGTTGGTTCACTCACCATGAGAGGAATCGAGAAGGAAGCCATGGCCCAACTATTCCACGAATCTCTGTCAGGACCCGCCTTGCAATGGTTTCTTACCCTGGAACCCTCTAAGAAAAGGACTTGGGAAGATATTGGGACGGCATTTGTGGCTCAATACGATTTCAATGTCGATCTAAAGATGACCACGAGGGAACTAGAAAGCACCAAGATGGGTGAGAAAGAAGGCTTCGCCGACTTTGTGAAGCGTTGGAGGGCTAAAGCCACTCAGATGCAAAGCAAACCAGACTTAAAAGAACAAATAAGGATCATCACCAAGAATCTGCCAAACTCTTTTGCCCCATATATGGTTCTCTCCCAGGCAGCCCCCAAATTTCGAAACTTTCTACGACTCGGGCCTGGCTGTGGAAGAAGCATTGCGAGACGGAACATTGGAAAGAAAGGAATCAGCAACAAAGCCCAAAAGGATATACTCAGGGAACAGTAATGTCCTCTTCGGGAATTCCAATCAGGCTGGAACCTCATCCGCCAAACCGGCAGAAGTAAATCAAATTTCGGAAAAGCCAAAATCCCAACAAAGAGCCTTTACCCAATTCAGCACTCCTAGATCCGCCTTGCTCAAAAAGCTTACTGAAGTAGGAGTGCTGAATCCCCTTCAGCCACCACAGAATATTCCACCCAACCTAAACCAAAACGTCTACTGCGATTTCCACCAAATGCATGGCCATACCACTGATAACTGTATCCGTCTCCGTCATGAGATTCGAAACCTCATTGACAATAAAGTCATTGATACCCCTCCTTCTGACAAACCAAACACCATGACAAATCCCTTGCCACAGCATAATACCCCATTCCATATCAACCAAATCACCCAAGACAAGAGCCAAGACTTTGATCCTACTTCTTTCATCATCCCTGATACCGAACCGAAGCCTGTCGTGGAAGTTCCCGAAGAAATTGCCCTCTGTTACCTTTGGGATTGGGGAGACTTGATTGCCGATTGGAAAGAGTTTGAAGTCGCTAATTTCCAAGAAAATGTAAATCCGTTCTTTGAGCCAGGATGGGAAGTTGATTGGCAAAACATTTATGCTGACCCTCTTGACGGATTTTCTTTGAATATGATGTTCAACTTGCCAGAAATGCCTGAATGGGAGTGGAATCCAATTCCAGATGAATATCAACTCTTGGCCTGGAATGATCCTTTAGATACCTTCTCTATACCCATGTTGTTTGCAGAAAAATACCAACCACCGACGGTGATCTACGATTGGCCTAAACCGGCTCCGTTTCGACCAGACCTCTCCTCCTACCTCCACGATCTCATAGCTAACGACCCATACAACAACGTGGGTCTTGCTCCATACCCAGAACCGCCAGGTCCCGAAGAAGATGTGGCTAGTAATGAGTTCAATCCAATGGACTACCTGGTCGATGAAGTTAAGTCGGAGTCATCTGTCACTTTCCCAAAAGATGCTGATGTTGCCATGATGAACTTGTGGGAAGATGAACCAGGTGCTAAGACAAACCTATGGGGTAATACGGAAATCATCAACATAAAGGTGGGGAACGAAGAATGGACTGTAAATAGGGCAGTAGCAGAAGCTGAGAAATGGAAGCCCGAGGATCTGTGGGAAGACCTGGTTGTTGCTGACTTGGCTGCCAACCTCCAAGACACTACCATTGGAAACAAGCGCAAGGCCCTTGCGGATTTGTGGAATGAAGAGTCCAAGTACCAACAAATTGGTCAATTAACCAGGAGTGGTCGGATATATCAACCCCCTAATCTTCAAATCGGAGAATCCTCCAACCCTCCAGCTCCACTGACCAAAGAACCTTCTAACCCGTTCGTTACCCCAATCAAAGATACTTTCCAACCCTTTGCCCCACCAGTTAAAGAGCCTTCACGCCCTGAGAAAGACCCAGAGAGAATGATCAAGCGCCAGCTTGAACAGACTCCAGCCAAAATGTCTGTTTGGGACGTGCTTGTTCATTCCACCCGCCATCGCGAAGGATTCATCCAAGCTCTCTCTCACCTAAAAGTCCTTTCCGCCATAACCCCTGACGAACTTGTGGCACTCATCAAAACCATACCCGTCAAACATGCTATCACCTTCACTAATCGAGATTTGCCCGCTGATGGAACTGATCACAATCGGCCACTCCATATCACTCTAAAATGCCACGGAAAATGGGTACTGGTGATCCTCATTGACAACGGGTCGGCAGTCAATGTCTGTCCACTCCGTGTCGCTTATTGCTTGGGATACGAAAATAGTGACTTCTTTCCATTAGAAGTCAAAGTTTGGGCATATGACAACACCCGTCGAGATGTGACTGGCACTCTCATGCTTCCTATGACTTTTGGGCCTTACCAAACAGAGGTGGAGTTCCATGTGGTAAACATTCCTGCATCCTTCAACCTACTGCTGGGTAGACCTTGGATGCATCGACTTGACATCATGGCAGTTCCTTCAACGCTCCACCAGAAAGTTAGACTAGGACTGGAAACTGGGATGCTCATCATTCATGGCGACTCCGGAATTCGTGCTCCTGTGGAAGACAATGCCCCGCTTTTGGAGATACAACATGGGGAAGAAGACGTTGCCCTGGGCGGCTTCTCTCTTGACACCTCTCGTTCTGTTTTCACTGTCAAGATTGATGATGACTTCGTCGTTAGTAATGTGGCCATAAAGATAATGAAGAAAATGTCATATATGCCAGGATTGGGGCTGGGAAAGAATCTTCAGGGGCCAGCATAGTTTGAAGAGCCAGGAACTGTAACCCGCATAACAGGTGTGGGATACCACCCTTCCGAGGATAGGGGGGAGAAGAAAGGAGATAGGTTGGAAGATTATTTTGTCAAAGAAAAGGCAAAGCAGATTTATCAAGGGCAGCCGGAACCATTCTGGGACAAAGAAACCAATACCTTCCTACCAGGATTTGAGATATTCGCTAATGATGTCTGGCCTGAAAGTGATGAAAAATTGGAAGTAGCAATCAAACCAACAAAGATGGCAGACTGGGTTGAAACTCTTGCCGTGGGTAGCCTAGCAACCTTATTCAGGGAGGACGAACCATTGGGTATAGCCGTGGAAGCAGAAGTGCAGATGCTAGGGCAGGAGGCCCCCGAAGATCCAACTTCACTCATCATGGATGCCGCTGGAGATTATAAGAATTGGACTTTCATACCAAGCGCTACCAGTCATGAGTCGGAATCTGAAGCTGAGTCCTTTGAGTCTTCTGAGTCCTTTCAGTCATCTGAGTCTTCTGAATCTGTTGAGTCTGAGTCGGTGCCTCTTGGCCCAACTCCTCAGAGTCTGTATTTTGAGTTTGAGTCTACCCGTGTGTATGATGCCCTCGAGGCCTCTACTGATGATGAAATAAATGAACCTGATTCCGCTTATTTCCCTGATTTCGAAATAAATTGTGTCGACCCCAATGATGAAGAGATCGATTTCGAGGGGGAAATCCCTGAAGAAATTCGGTCCCTAATTGAAAGGGAAGACGAAAGGCATGCTCAGCCTGTAAAAGAAGAAGTTGTTTCAATAAATTTGAGGGATGAAGGGAATCCCCGAATGGTCCAGATCGGTTCCGTGCTGTCAGAGGAAGAGCGTCAGGCTCTCGTGGATTTGTTAAAAGAATTCGAAGACGTTTTTGCATGGTCGCACGCTGATATGCCCGGAATTGATCCTGAAATCGTGGAACATCGGATTCCCCTTCACCCTGACGCGAAACCAGTAAAACAAAAACTGAGACGCATGAGGCCCGATTGGGTGCTTAAAATAAAAGAGGAAGTAACTAAACAAATCAATGTTGGGTTCTTAATGGTAACTAAATACCCTCAGTGGGTTGCTAACATCGTTCCCGTTCCAAAGAAGGATGGCAAAATCAGGGTCTGTGTGGACTTCAGGGACTTAAACAAAGCTAGCCCCAAGGATGACTTCCCCCTGCCCCACATTGACGTGCTAGTTGATAACATCGCGGGACATGCCTTACTTTCCTTCATGGACGGCTTCTCAGGATATAACCAGATTCTCATGGCCCCGGAAGACCGAGAGAAGACCACGTTCATTACTGAGTGGGGAACCTATTGCTATCGGGTCATGCCTTTCGGGCTGAAAAACGCGGGTTCCACCTATCAGCGAGCTGCTATAACCTTGTTGCATGATATGATTCATAGAGAGGTGGAGGTTTACGTTGATGACATGATCGTTAAGGCAAAAGAGCGAGGAGGCCACTTACCCGCATTAAGAAAGTTCTTCGAAAGGATAAGGAAGTACAGGATGCGCCTCAACCCGGCTAAATGTACGTTCGGAGTCACTACCGAGAAAATGCTCGGATTCATGATCACCACTCGTGGCATTGAAATCGATCCATCAAAGATTAAGGCCATTCTGGAAATGGAGCCACCACGGACAGAGAAAGACGTGAGGAGTTTCCTCGGCAAAATACAGTTCATCAGCCGGTTTATCGCAAAACTGACTTCAACATGCGAACCCATATTCCGCTTGCTCAAGAAAGGAACACCATTTGCATGGAACGACAGATGTCAGCAAGCCTTCGAGGCCATCAAAGCCTATCTAAGGAATCCACCAGTCTTAATGCCGCCGGAACCAGGAAAACCTTTGATCCTATACTTGTCAGTCACTCCATCTTCCATGGGGTGCATGCTGGCACAGGAAGGAGACGATGGGAAAGGGTTGTCTATTACCTCAGCAAAAAGATGGTTGGGTCTGAAGAACTCTATACTCCATTAGAAAAGACGTGTTGGGCACTTGTTTGGGCTTCCAGAAAGTTAAGACATTACATGCTGGCCTATTCGGTAAGATTGATATCCCGAATGGATCCTCTGAAGTACTTATTCGAAAAGCCAGCACTCACAGGAAGAATGGCACTATGGCTATTGATGCTGGCAGAATTTGAATTAAAGTACGTCAGCAGAAAGTCAGTAAAAGGAAGAGCTGTCGCTGAATTTTTGGCCGACTGCCCGGTCGAAGGGAAGGAAGATGCCGAATTCGAGTTCCCAGATGAAGGCATAATGACCATAGTTGAGGACGTGTGGCGGTTGTATTTCGATGGAGCAGCCAATCAGAGAGGATTCGGAATTGGTGTGCTATTGATTTCACCGGATGGGTCGCATATCCCGCTTGCATTTAAGCTTAACTTCGAAGTCACCAACAATCAAGCGGAATACGAGGCTTGCACTGTTGGTATGGAAGCAGCCCTTGAAATTGGTATAGAAAAGTTGGAAGTTGTGGGAGATTCAAACTTGGTCGTTTCTCAAGCAAACGGTGATTGGAAAGTCAGGGAAGAGAAGTTAAAGCCGTACCATCAAGATCTCGAAGATCTCATTCCCCATTTTAACAAAGTAACTTTCACTCATGTCCCAAAACTCAGGAATCAATTCGCTGATGCCTTGGCAACACTAGCCTCTATGGTCGAAATCCCTGTCGGTGTGAAGCTAAGGCCGATTATGATCGAGCAAAGGGACACCCCGGTATACCAACATGTCATGACCATCAACGAGCCCGAGGACGGTCACCCTTGGTTCTACGATATCTGGAGATTCGTGGAAAGAGGAGAGTACCCCTCTGAAGCAAGCAAGAAAGATAGGATCGCCCTTCGGAGAATGGCAGCTCAGTACATCATTTGTAGAGGAAATTTATACCGAAGGTCTCACTATGGAACCCACAAACTGTGTATTCATGGTGAGGAGGCAAAAAGGGTGATGGAGGAAGTCCATGAAAGAGTATGCGGTCCACACATGAACGGCATGATGCTTGCCAAAAAGGTTTTGAGACAAGGCTACTTCTGGTCCACCATGGAGACAGAATGTGTGGAATACGTATGACGTTGTCATAAGTGCCAAATTCACGCTAACCTCACGCATGTTCCACCACACGAGTTGCAGCAAACGACCTCGCCGTGGCCTTTCTCGACATGGGGTATTGATGTCATCGGAAGGATTGTGCCAGCAGCCTCCAATGGCCATAAGTTTATTCTGGTGGCCATCGATTACTTCACAAAGTGGGTGGAAGCAGCCTCGTATGCGACCCTGACCGCGGTTCAAGTCGCGCACTTTATCAAGCAAAACGTTATTTATCGGTATGGGATCCCACAT
Source organism: Rhododendron henanense subsp. lingbaoense (assembly GCA_020567845.1). Lineage (NCBI taxonomy): Eukaryota > Viridiplantae > Streptophyta > Magnoliopsida > Ericales > Ericaceae > Rhododendron > Rhododendron henanense. The sequence goes on along the minus strand of CM036313.1, from coordinate 41,244,379 downwards.
GCATTCATATCCGATAATGGGGTTCATTTCAAAGGCCGAGCAAGGGAAGTCTTGGAAGAATTTCAGATTCAAATACACAAGTCAACGACCTACCGACCGCAGACCAATGGGGCCGTGGAGGCGGCCAACAAAACAATCAAAACCATCCTGGAAAAGACCATTCAATCTGCAAGGGATTGGCACGAGCGACTACCTTTGGCATTGTGGGGATATCGCACGTCTGTACGTACACCAACAGGGGCAACTCCGTACTCTTTGGTTTATGGCATGGAGGCCGTACTCCCCATAGAATTAGAGGTTCCATCCCTCCGGACTATGATCGAATGCAATGTACAAGAGGCAGATTGGCTGAGCAACCGATTTGAAGAACTTATGTTGTTTGATGAACGTCGTTTAAGGGCACTTTACCACATTCAAGGATATCAAAGGAGAATTGCGCGTGCATTCAATAAAAAAGTGAAGCCCAGGGACCTGGCAGAAGGCGACATGATTCTGAAGGAGATACGAGCACCAATCTATGATCCACGAGGGAAGTTCCGACCAAAATGGTCTGGGCCGTATATCATCAAGACTATCCTATCTGGAGGAGCTACGCAACTCATCGATCTGGACGGAAACGAGTTCTCAACTCTAGTCAACCTGGATCAACTCAAGCGCTACTAACCGTGAGAGAAGCTCGCTGGGCTGAAAACTGCAAGGGCAGTCAGTTCCAGGCAAAAATTAGAGCAAAAGGCCTGCTAGGATTAAAACCCGCAAGGGCATCTTAGGCACAAGTCAAGGCATACAATGAACGAGCTCGCTAGGCCGAAAACCCGAAAGGGCGGTACTAGGCAAAAATTAGAGCGCAAAAGGAGAGTGCCAAAACCAGAGCGAACCCTATCCTTGAACTACGCCATGACCTGATTCCTTCATCAAAAGGATACGTAGGCAGTCTCACTATGAGACTCGGTCACGATCAATCAAAACAAAAATCCAGGTTGACGGAATCCAGAAAGGCAGAATCAGAGAAGGGGAGACCCTCTATAACTCACTTTATAAAGACAACTGCTTCTAATACATAAGGCTGAGCATGATCTTCGAAAATAAAAAGGCAATACAATAAAAGGAGGTCCACGATTTATTCGATAATCAGGGTAGTAAGATCGAGTCAGTTTCCTTGGGCACCCGCCCTCGCAGCAATGTCCCTCTTGAGCCATTTCCTATAACTCCCACGCGCTGCAACAGAAGGGTAAGGATGAGCATCGGTCACCTCATGAGACCTCCAGAATCGCTGGTAGTTGCAAAGAACCGAATGGCGGAAGAAAGGCAGAACTACATCCACCAGGATCTCTGCAGGAACCTCCTGTCTCAAACCAAGCTGACGCTGAATCCGATAGGGGATGTAGAAGGTAAAAGCCTCCAGCCCGGGAAGAACCACCCACTGGGAACCCATATAATGCACAGTCATGGGCGGAAGATCAAGCCAAGAGCTCCTCCAGGAAATAGTCTCAGCCCGTTGACGCTTGAAGAAGTTGACCCACTCGGAAACTCGCCTGTCCGCAAATTCAAAGCACCGAGAGGAAAGTAACCTAGCCCCATACGCCAAGTTGCCAGGAGGGAGAGTCAGTATGTTCACCTTGTCACACAGCCAAATCTGCCAAAGAGAGAAAACAAGTGAGAAACCATAGAAAGCCAAGCCCAACATTAAAGAAAATAGGAAGAGCTGAAAAGAGGGAAGATGAGGTGAAAACTAACCTGCAAGAGAAGGGGGCTGCCTCCAAAAGTCTCAGTCTCTCCAGAACGAACCCTGTCTAAACCCATCAGTGTCTCAGCCAATACCATCGGAATCACATCCTTCCGAGCCCCAATCTGCACTGCAATACTGACCAGTGCCGAGCTGGCATGGCCAGTGGAGGGAACCAAGAAGTGGGCGGCAAGTAAGCACATGCAAAGAGCGGTCATGCGCCGAGAGTGGTAGGTTACGTCCGCTAGGTTGCCAAGAGGAAAGAACATCTCAATGAGGCGCATCACGTTGAGATGACCGTTGCTGACCAAGTAACGAGCAACACCGTCATTCAAACCAAGAGAGGCAGCAAGAACCTTGGACATGTTCTCGCGCACGGGAGGGACAATGACATCTCCAGAGCCGAAGCCGCCAAGATAGGCGCGAAACTCCTCGATTGTAGGGCAAAGCTCCTGTCCACCAAAGCGGAATACATGCACCTCCGGATCCCAAAGACTTATGGCAGCCTTTAGGAACTCAGGGCGAAGGCGGATGTTACGAAGGTATCTCATAGAGTAAAGACCATGCGCCCGAAAGTTGAGCCAATCGACCCCTTCCATGGAAATCAACCATGGCCGTAGCGAACTGGTGAGAGAAAGAGCCATTGGGAGGAGATGAAGATTTGAGGAAGAAAGATATGGTTAGTATGAGACCTAAGGCCTGAATTTATAGAAGGATAGAGGAAACAACTTCAACTTCCAAAAGAGCCTTGGGTTCCAAAAGTGTGGATTTTCCATGAGTCTTGCATAGGGAAAAGCTTGGTCATGCTCTAAAAGAACAAAGTAGACATGCATTGGCCCGGATATGTTATAGAACAGGTCAAACTTCAACCTTCGTGCAATCTGTCTTGGGAAGCAGCAAGTGGCAGAATGTCAGGAAAAAAGTGCCGCGCGGTGTAAAGAGGTAGCGCACGGCATACCAAAACCAGGAGAAAACCGCGACATAATATGGATACGCCGTGGAATTAGATGAAGCCACGCACGGCGCTTTATAGCCCCGCATGGCATATTAAGTCTGCATTTCTGCAGACTTTGACAGCAGAGGTTTGAAACCTATTCAAGGCACTCGCAAGCATCACCAACCATCAAAACACGTCCCAATGAATATTTGGGACTTCAAGGAACCCCCGCTTCAAGTCAACTCTCAAAATTCGACGTGAGGACACCAAAAGGTCAATAAAACCCATTTCCTCAGTCATGTCAAGGTATTGGATTCTGTTGCAAGCCATTTCAAGTTGGTCTTTCGGATCCTACATGTCATAATGACCAAGAATGACCTGGTCCAAGTTCCGTTTCGTGGTTAAGGTCAAAATCTGAGAATGTCACCCCCCAAAGTCAAGGTTTTCTTGTTTTTCAGGCATGTTTTCGAGCGGTTTTCGGTTTTTGAGTATCATAATCACGTGTCAAGTATCCAGGGTCATTGTTGATAAACAAGAGTCCGCGACAGGGGTAGTTTCGTAAAGTCTTGCACAAAGGAACCAGTTTTTCAGAAATGTTCAGTTATCTTCTTTGATTTCTATTCCAGTATCAACAAATCTTTGCCCTAACATACTGCTCAAGTTCGCTTCAGATTATGGCTCAAAGGACTAGTTGCATGCATTGGTTAGTGTTTCTGTTATTCAATCTGTCTTAAGCAAACGACAATAAAGGAAGTTGAATGACGAAAACAATGACAGAAATAAGCTTCTCTATATATATAATCTCCAAGATATCCATGAGTCGAAGTACCAAAAGGCGTGCAAGCTTCAAAATCCTATCTACTGAGGGTAAACAGGCACCCTTCCAAAAGAAGCACGCAGGCTCCATCAAAAAGCAAAAGTAAAACAAAAGGGAACTCAACTCTCATCCTCGTCCTCGTCATCATCCTCAACCTCCTCGCTGTCCTCCCCAGAGGCCTCCTCCGCCTGAGAACTGGCTACCTCCTGAGTACCTGACGCCCTAGGCACTGTACTCCCCGAGGTGTCCGAGAGGTCAACGTCTGTCGGCTCCTCAGTCTCGTCAGAGACGTCAACCGGCTTGTCCTCTGTCCCCCAGAAAGCCGCTGCCTCTTCGACGGAGGCTCCTCCCGCGAGCCTGCAGAGGAAGCCTGAGACGCCTGCATGCGCACAGACTTCCTGCGCAGCCCACGCGAAGCCCCTCCTCCAGCCTGCAATAACATGGTATTCATCATTTGCATTGTAATCATGGAATAAGCAGTAGGAAACAAAAGCAAAGGGTTCGAAAGCTTTACCATAGTCCCACCAGCACGAGGAAGCACCTCTGGGGCACACCCCATGGCGTACTGCCTCACCAGCTTCTCCAGGCCCATCATGGCCTCGGCCATCTCTCTCACGTACTCCGGAGTCGCCGGCACAATAGGTCAATTGTTTAAAACGTACAGTGATACTAACAAGTAAGTGCAAATGGGCAAAAGAGTGCAAGTTATACCTGAGCAAGGAACTCCGGAGCTGCAACCGTGGGACGCGGCACCACCACTACACCAGAAACCCCCTGGGCAGTCGTCACGTCCACAGTCCAGGAGAGTCGAGGCAAGCTGGCCCCGCTCGAACCTGCGCCGTCACCTCGACCTCCAACGCTACCCTCGCGTCCTCTGCCTCTCCCTCCTCTCCGTCCTCGTCCGCCTCTACCGCCTGCACCACCTGACGCTCGAAGCGTCGCCTCCCGAGCAGCAGCCCGTACCCCGAAACTCGGCATCAAGTACCGAGCCCAGTACTCAGAGTAGTCCACGCCCGTCTGAAAGAGCGGCCCCAGCTCAAGGTCCGGTCGTACGAATCGCTCAACCTCTCCCCTGGTGTACAAGCTCGTCCGCTGCACCAGAGCAGGAAGGAGACCAGGGACTCTAAAGGCGTCCAACCTCAACGACTGACGTGATACCCGGTCACCCAGGTACCACTGCCAGCCGTAAGGGGACTCGAGCAGCACTCTCCCCCTCGTCACCTCCCTACTCCGGACCAAGTAAGGAAGCTCGCAGCGGTCCCACACACGCCAGCGAACCTGCAATCAAAGATGAATGACATCAGCATGAGACTTGAATAAGAACTATCAAACAAATGAAAGCATGCGAGATATAATCATACCCGGTCAGGACGAAGCTCGTCTAAGAAGAGGCGGTAGGCGTTCAGGTCGCCCTTCCCCTTCTTCACTCCCCGGAACTCCTTGGACCAGCGTAGGGCCCGGGGAAGCACTATGTCGCTAGGACAGGAGGTCTCGGGAGGGTACATATCCAGTACCTCGTACGTCCACAGCTGCAGAATCAAACATCAAGGATTAGCACAGGATACGCAATAAGTGAATAGAAAGACAAATGGAATGCAAGAGTAGTTCGAAATGTACCTCCCAGACCCTCCAGTAACCGCCAAGGCTCTTCCCCGCTCCTCGGGAAAGAGACCCCATGAAGGCGTAGCACGCCCCCAAAGCTGCACCGCCCCAGTCAAAACGGGCTATCTCCCCGACGTCCCTCAAGGCCGGTAGGAGCGAAAGGTGTACTCGGTTGCGCCTGTTGGGAAACAGGGACGCACCGAGCAAGTACAACAGAAAGCACCGCGCCATCTGCTCCTCCTGCACCCTGTCAGTCGGAAGCTCCTCTGTCCAAAACCCCAACAGCTGAGCGTACTGGGCGTCCTCCTTCTCCGCCCTCAACACGTACCCCAGTGTCTCTCGCTGGAGCACCGCACTCCTCCCTGTAACAACGTCGTAGGGGATAGGGTCACCCCCGACCCTCAGACCAGTGATCGCCGCAAAGTCCAGCGGCGTCACCGTCAGCTCACCAAAGAGGAAGTGGAACGTATTCGTCGTGTCCCACCACCTCTCGGCTAGTGCCCTCACCACCTAGCGATCGTTGCTCGCCCTCGTCAGCACGCTCACAAACTCCCCAAAACCCGCCTGCCTCACGATCTCCCTCACAGCCTCAGGGAGTCTCTCCCAGAACGTTGGCACGTCGACCGCACCGCCGTAGCACGAGATGGTGATCGCCTGTTGCAATAAGTTGATAACATTCAGTAAACAGGTATATTATTCAAAGCAAATACAGCATTCAGATAAAGAAATGAAAGTACGATACATTGGGATTTGAAGTGCAAGTGTTTAAGGCATACCTCGTCTCGGCGCAAAGAAAGGTGCTGCTGTGGGTCCCTCAGGACCAGGGCCTCGTCGTACGTGGGCCGCGCCGGTCTGTAGGCGTCCAAAAGTGTAGGGACCACTACGTGCTGAAAGGGCACGTAGGACTCCGCCTCGTAAGCTCCGCGCCCCTTCAGGGCCACTGTCGCCTCCTCCACAACACTCCTCCGAGGGCCTGTCTCACCCCCAACAGCCTCCTCCTCTGCTCCCTGTGGCCCTCCAGCGGCCCCTGTCTCAAGCTCAACCTGGAGCGCCCTCTCCTGAGCTTCAAGTAAAGCCGCAGCCAGTCCAGGCACCCCCCGTAAGGTCTCAACCAAGTCCTCAAGGGACGCCTCCTCAAGGTAGTCACCTAAACCTATGGGCCGCGACGACCCTGCACCCTCGCCGCTGCCAACAAACATAGCCGGCGTCTCCCTCTCCTCCACCAACTCCTCCTCAACAACAGGACCCTTCCCCAGGTCAATCCGGGGCTCTCTCACAGGGGAGGCCTCTGTCACCACCTCCGCTCCGTCAGGCCTGTCACCACCGTGAGTCTCTGTAACCCTCTCCTCTAAACCAACCGCGCCCTCCACTCGGCCCGTAGCCTCCTCCTCACTCCCTCGGGCCATTGCACCCAAACTCTCCGTACCTTGGCCGTAACCAGCCAGTACCTCACCACCACCATCGCCACCACCACTGCCAGCCCCCGCGACGGCCGAGGCCGTGGCCTCCTCGGCCAATGCCGACTGGACCGAGACCCCCACAGTCTCCCGAGCACCCCCAATCGTCGAACCACTTCCCGGAGGAATGGGAGATGGTGTAACCTCGACCTAGGGCGATTGATCATCGCCAGGTATGTCGCTGGGATCCATGATCGTAGTGTGGGAGAGAGAGAGCAGCGAGAGAACAGGGAGAGATGAGAGAGCATAGAGAGATGATCGGAGAGAGAGAGAGATGTTGGGAGAGAGATCGGAGAGAACGAGAGAGAGAGGAGGAGGGAAATTCGAACGAACGGGGGCGTACTATGTACGCCCCGTGTATATATATATATCCCCTGAACCGGTTCGTCTGGACTTTAAGTGGACCGGGTTCAAAGAGAGGTGCGCCGCACGGCATACTGGATAGAAGCGCGCGACATAACGACTTAACTGGATGAGAATTCTCGAGTTACCACAACGCACGGCATTACCCATGCTGCGCGCGGCATACTAGGTTAATTCGACAGTTTAGATTCTGAAAGCAGTCTCCTGACAATGGCATCCACATAAGCAGAAAAGCAGACGAGCAATGACAAGAAAAGGAGATTTTTCATTCCATGAAGTCCAAGATAATCTCCGGGATTTGCATTACATTGTTCAAAAAAAAAAAAAAAAAAGAAGAGAAAAATCAAAACATAAAAAAAAAATCCTACTGGCCCCCTTTCTTCTTCCTCAAATCCTCATCCTCAGTCGCTCCCTCCGCCGGACGCGCCATCCCCTTCGCCGGAACGGTCATCCGAGCCATTCGGATTCCCCTCCGAGTCCTCTGCAGTCCCGTCCGAATCCTGCCCCGGCGCATACTCCGGGTCATGTTTGCTGTCCATCTGATCAAAAGCAAAGTCTTGAAGGTTGGACACCGCGCGACGAAGAGTGCGGATCGTTGATATGAGCCTCGCGATCTGACGGTTCAGTTGCTCAATCTCCTCGCGGTAAAAACCCATCTCTGCCTCTAAAGAGATCACCCGCGCTGCCAAGTCGCCTGCCGCCATGTCTTGAGAAGTAGTTTACGAATTTAGGAATCTAGAAAGATTTGGGAGAATGGTGCATAGAATGAGGCACCACCATCTCCTTAAAAAGAGGTCCTGACCGACGAAAGGGCACGCCTGTATTAATGGGCACCCTTAAACCAGCCAACTGATCTCGGAAATCGAAGAGGTGCATGGGAAAACGAAATGCCGCGCGCCACATCGAACGCCCGCACGGCATTATGGCTTCAGAGGAATGAATGTGTTTTCTCGGAAATTGAGCACCCTAGCCACCAAAAGTCATCTCGAAAACCAAAAGCTCCAGCCGTTTTGTAGCAGAAATCCTTTGGAATAGCGTGCATTAATGATAGGATTATTTGATCCTAGTCTCCCGGGACTCACAAAAATTCCCCGTCCCCCGAGGACTGGTCGTATTTACGTTTGCTCGCAGTATTTGCTAGATTCGCGCTCCCCGTCTCAGTCTCAAATCAATTTCAAAAAGTCGCCTCCCGAAGGCTCATCTCAATTCAAGTCTCAAATCAATTTCAAAAATTCGCCTCCCGAAGGCTCGTCTCAATTCAAGTCTCAAGTCTCAATTCAAGTCTCAAATCAATTTCAAAAATTCGCCTCCCGAAGGCTCGTCTCAATTCAAGTCTCAAGTCTCAATTCAAGTCTCAAATCAATTTCAAAAATTCGCATCCCGAAGTCTCGTCTCAATTCAAGTCTCAAATCAATTTCAAAAATTCGCCTCCCAAAGGCTCGTCTCAAATTTTCAAAAGGGCTTACTTCGAATTTTTCGCATTGTTTGCTACGTTTGCATCGTCCCAATTGAACTACGTTGGTCTGATCCCTACAAACGGGGTACGTAGGCAGTTCCACGAACGCGACCACCATTGTCATTTACTTGTATTTTCGAGCATTTTGTTTTCTGTTTTTGTTCAAAGACTTTAGAGCAAAACGGATCGGGATGCCTATTCTTTAAGCGTCACTCGTATCAAAACAATGGTATCCGAGTTACGTTAAAGAGGGACTACTGTAGACACCCCAATCCGGACCTCGAAGGGTCTTTGACCTCCCCGATGATGAAATAAAGGAAACAAAGCCTTTTGCAAGCTTGAATGAAGTATTCCTCCAGCATCCACAGCCCAAACCAACCATCAGCCCAGAAAAACTCAGAAAAGCCCAAAAACCCAAAAAACCCAGAGAAAGCCCAAAAAAGTCTTGGACCGAACCTAAAGTACCGTACGCGACACTTCTACACCGCGCGGCGTATCAAAATTTAATACGCCGCTCGCAGTCATGAGGTTAACCGCACGGCATTTTGGATAAAGTTCTGACTGGCTCAGAAAGCTGTCGGCCACGCCCATTTGAGCCACAGCTGCAATACGGCTCAGCCGAAAGCACACTTCTGGCCCGCCCAAAAAATACCTCCAACTTTTGAAATTCAAAATCCAAGGCTCTTGCCTATAAATACACCCCTCCACTCAAGGGAAAAGGGCCCTTGATCACCATTATACCCTTTCTCTCTCTTCTTGCTTTCACACCCACTTTCCCATTTCCAAGCCTTGAGAATGTTGTTCTCAAAAGACATTCTCTAGGCCCTTTACTCCATTTTTCTCTTCACCATTGAAGTTAGTTCGTTACTAACTTTGAGGTCTCAACTACCCAATATACCCATCTATTACACATCCATACTTCTACTCTCTTTTTCAACCTTCCGACGTCCATCCGCCTTCATCAAAGCTCATTCAATCTCCAGATCCAAGGTAAAAACCAAGTTTCCTTGGGCTAGGCTCTGTCCTGGCCCTGAGGGGACCTTTCTGTTTTCAGGCTTGACCCTTTTGGTTGAGATCTGATCCAAAATCTCTTTTACAAAACAAAACCCGTGTTCTGTGCAAAGGTGTTCTACGCCGCGCGGCGCTTTGTAGCGTCGCACGGCGTAGTAAACTTGCACGCACGGCATTTCGAAAGAATACTGTTTTCTTGATCAAACTGTCTGGATCGCGATCGTCCGTCGTTGGGTCTTTTCTGTATACCAAAAGCTGTTTCAGAATGAGACCATTTCTACAAGCCACGTTTTAAACTCCATAGATCTTTTCAAAACAAGCAAACGTATCAAAAGTGGTTTTCTCTTCATGGCTTGAAAGAATGGTGCAGATCTAAGAGGATCTGACGGCTGTGCGTGGACTGAAGTTTTAAATTAAAACCGTGCGACATAATGGGTACACCATGCGAAGCTTTACAAAACGATAAAAGTTTGGTATCGAGATCGGAACCACGCACGGCATATTGGTAAGCCGCGCGTTATAAGCCGATATGCCGTCTGACGGAGGGCAGTGATTCAGACAGTCCGTTTGTACCTTTCTTGTTTATATCATCGCCATGTCATCTTTATCATCTCTGTACAGCGAGCACCACTAGCACGGCAATGTGTTGAGATTTATCTTGTTCCCCTTTCCCCTTTACGTGTTTTTTAAGGTTTTCCAAATCATATTAATCCCCCCATTTAAAATGCTTAGTAGAGACCGGTGTTCACCGGGCGAGCGGGGTGCTTTTCAACAAAACCTTCCCCGCCCGTAACCTGGCTCCCGGATCCAAAATCTCAAACAGTTCCGCTAGACCAAAAAGCCTTTTTCTTTTCAAAACAAAACCCCCTCGGTTCCTCAGATCATTCATCTCAAAAAATCCGGGTGGTGACTCTGTCTAAAATCGCACCACGGGCGCGGGAGCCCACAACGGGCTTGGTCCCTCTCCTTCTCCAATCTGATTATTGTGCGCTGCAGCTGGGCGTTCTCGTTTACCAGCTTGACTCGCTGAGGCTCGGATTGGCCCAGCTTCTATGCCATGGCAACCATCCTTTGCATAGCCTAGAACGATTAGAAGACAATTAGAGAGACCCAGGAGCAATGGTTTGCAAAGTACCAGTTTAATAAGTAAAAGAAGGATACCTGGGCACTGCTGGTCATGAATGATCCGAGGAGGTTGTCAGCGGAGCTGGCCACCACTTTTTGCATATCTCCAAGCAACATAAATGCCTGGGACAAAGTGAGGGCAGTCCCCTCAGATTCAACGTTGTCTCGAACGGTGACACGACGACCACCATGGGTAAATTGTGGTGCCCAGACTGGAGTTGGAACGTTGGAGACCTGAGGCTGAGGCCGAGGCCCTTCGTTCGAAGATGATTCTAGACGTTGGCATTTTTCCCGATGACTGGCCTCGATTTCCTCGGGAGAGAAGCCAGGGGGGTGTCCAGTTGAGCAGATCCGCGACGGCCATGGGATGGCTGGGGACTCTGGGAGCGACCGTGGCCACGAGCGGAGCCGCGGCCCCTTCCACAGCCAGCTCCAGGAATGGTAAGGAGACTGTTGAGATCGATTAGCTGGTTCATCTCTGGAGGAGGAGGATAAGGGGAATAACCGTCAGAGGATGAAGTAGAGGCTTCTTCGGCGAGCTCTATAGGTCCGTCGGGAAGTGGAGGGGTCCGAGAACGCCTTTCCGCCTCTTCTTGCTCGGGTGGCACAGAAGATGGTCCAGGAATTGCTAGGTTGTCAGCTGCTCGGGTCCGCCGATCGATAAAGCCCCCGTATGATGCCCTGTAACTCAGGAGTGTAGACACCTCCCAAGCGGGGCATCACCATACAGATTGATCACGTTTGCTGCTCGATTGGTTGCTTGCTTCATAAACCAAGATCGTGGACATTCCCATGGCTAGGAACATCGCCACACGATAGCGGTTATCATCAAAACAGAGTCGCCACCTAGTTTATTAAAACTAGGAAAATAGACAGAGATTCTGGGCACGGGAGCCAAAAGTACAATAAGGGGAAGGTGTTAGGCACCCCTCTTTGCCCAGTTGTGAGACTAGCCCATAATCATTCAACATAAGACATATAGATACTTTGTTTAATTCCAACACATAACTTGTTTATTTAAGCCTTAAACAGTAAATAAGGTGAGCCAATGCGATAAGTAAAGCATGCATCAGAAAGCAAAACAAACAAAGATGTCCCAGGGTAATGGATCTCGCGGCCGGTGAATGGATGTCACGGCCGAGGGATCCTCCTGGTTCGATGTATCGGCCGAGGGATCGAAGCCCCGATCGATGTTCTTCCTCACACCAGACAAAAAAGTTAATGAGTAATCAAAACGCTACGATTAAGCATAAGTACGATAAATAAGACAAACCAGAGGCCGTTGGGCCTCACCACCTTGATCCCTCAGTTGCTTGATTGCCTCGGATTGGGAGTGATTGACTGATTGCTTTTCGGGAAACCCTAGGGTTAGGGTTTGAACTTCGGGGTTTGATCACCGGATTGATAGCGGCCTTCGGGAGGTTAGGGCTTTTGAAGAGAGGTTTTGAAGGAGTGTTTTGACAGAGTATCGGAGCTTGGGTGAGTGATTTCACTTATGAATTTCATGTGTATATTTTCGGAGTCCAAAGGCCCTTTATATAGGCAATTGGTGACTCACTCCGGCCAATCAAATGGCACGATTGCAATTGCAATTGCAATGCAACTCAAACTCTTCGTCGCAATCTCTGAACGTGGCCCGAACGCATCGGGAAGGTAGTGTAGTTGGATCAAACAATCAGCAGAACGTTCCAGAGTCTGGAAAAAGGGCGATCTGGCGGCCGAGTAATAGATCACACGGCCGAGGAATGGATGTTGCGGCCAAAGGATAGATCTTGCGGCCGAGGGATTGATCTCTCAGGGAGATTTTCTAGCAACAGGTTGCTCGGGTGAGGAAATGATGTTAAGGCCGTGAGATCGACCGACAGATGGATTCTCCTAGGCTTCTGTATTTTTGTCTGAAAGGCTGTATGGCTCTGAATTGGGTCCTCTAAGTGGCTCAAAGTTCTTACCAAAAATCCTAAGGTTCTCAAGAAGGCAATCAGCAATCACTGTATCCATTTCATCATCGGGATGGTCCTAAGGTGGGACTTGAAATAATCGTTAGGCCAAATTGGGGTGTCTACAGATGCCCCTCTTTGACTGAGCTCAGACGGATCGCGAGACATGTTTGAGTAAGAGTCAAAGCTGTAAAAAGCAACTCAATTTTGTCCAACCACTATTCCAAGGGGTTTTCGAAAAAGGTTTTTGTTATGGTCGGGCCGGGAGGCTGCCTACGTATTCCACAAAGGAAATTCAGACCAACCGTAGTTCGAGCAATAAAGAAAAATAAAAAGTTTAGAGGGTTAGAGACAGAAGACGTACCTTAGGGCTTAAAAAGCCGTAGTGTGACGTACCTAGACTGAGCCAGGGTTTTGGCGGAAGATAGTCAAAGGAGCGCGGGGCTGCCGGGGGAGTTTTTGCGGAGAGCTTCCTTGGTATTTTGGGGTAGATCAGTACACGGCAAGTGCGTTTGCTTTTCTTGATCATCCTTACTTTGACTGAGAGGAGCTCAGTAGAGTAGCCTATCCTTGCGAATGAGCTGGAAGGAATTGATGTAATTGGGGTGGAATCCAAGCCATCTGCTGGGGATGAATCAGACGCCGGTTTGTTTTTGAGATATGGGGGGCGCAGGGCCAGTAACTAGAGCACGGAGCTTTGGAGATGAGGGAACCGAGGCACGGAGCCGATTGTAGTCATGAGGCAAGAGCTTGGAGAGTGATCGTTTCTGACGTGATGGAACCGAGGCGCAGAGCCGGTTGTAGTCACAAGGCGAGGGCCTAAGGTGATGGAATTGAGGCACAGAGTATGTTGTAGTCGTGAGGCGAGGACCTGAGGAGATTGGATTGAGGCGTGGAGCCTGTTGCAGTTTTGAGGCGAGAGCCTGAGGTGTCAGAGCTTGGAGCTTGATAGAACCGAAGCGCGGAGCTGGTATTGAACATAAGGCGAGAGCCTGAGTTGTCGGAGCTTAGAGCTTGACATGATTTGTACCAAAGCGTAGAGCTGGTTGCATTCTGATGGTCTGTGCACGGAGCTTTCTCATCATAGGTGTTGGCGTAGAGCCAAAGGATTGAGGTACTGGACTGATCAATAAAACCGAGGCGTAGAGCCGGTTGATTTATAGGATTGACCTGTTTAATGAGAGATATGCAGAGTATGTATATGTGCGATGATGGTTGTTAGATGTGAATAGATATGATGATGCAAACTCGATGTGATAATGGTGATGCAATATGTGCACGGGCCCGTGCGTGTGTGTTTGTTTTAAGCTTAGAGCTTCTATCAAGTTCCGGACTTGAGCATTCAGAGCGTAGAGCTCGAGCATTCGGACGGCAGAATCCGAGCATTCAAAGTACAGGCTTTGAGCATCCAGTACGCAGTGGTTGGGCATAGAATTAAATAAAGCATGTACATGTCTTATGTTGAACGATTATGGGCCAGTCTCACGACTGGGCAGAGAGGGGTGCCTAACACCTTCCCCTTACCGTACTTTTGGCTACCGTACCCAGAATCTCTGTCTATTTTCCTAGTTTTAATAAACTAGGTGGCGACTCTGTTTTGATGATAACCGCTATCGTGTGGTGATGTTCCTAGCCATGGGAATGTCCACGATCTTGGTTTATCAAGCAAGCAACCAACCGAGCAAACAGACGATCAATCTGTATGGCGATGCCCCGCTCCAGGGAGGTGTCTACAGTTTTTGGCGACTCTGCTGGGGATCTGAGAGCCATAACCAGAAAGCTAAACATAAGACTAACACATGCCTTATTTAATTCATTTATCATATGCATCGAGCGGACAACCTTGTTGAGTTCACCTGATACCCCGGCATGACACGGGCTATGTTAGGGGTTCTAGCAAACTCCACAATCACTTGTACCTTGTGGTATATCAAAAAGAAAATCACCCAATCACCGCCTATGATGGGCTGGTGAAAGGACTGGTGCCCTTTAACAACGGAGCACCCTAAGACTACCTAAGCCTTGCAGGTTTTAGAAAGCTATAGAACTTATCAAACTAAGATAGGAACCTACAGGCTAGGAACCTACTTGCATTTGCTTGCAAAAGTTCTTCCTCACACCTTGTATCATCTGTTGTTGTAAATAACTCTTTTTGTGCAGAAGGGTTGGGATTTTCAGCCCAAATCCTAACCCTGTACGAGCCAAGTATTGACTCGCATGTATTTCTACTTTTACAAAGCAGACACAATAGGTAAATCAAAGAAGCAACCACAACCAATTTTATACTCTTACAAAACCCGAAGTCATGCCAAACAGAGGTCTTTGTAGCCGTCCTGTCTGTCATCCTCGCCTGCCAAAACACCTTCACCGCAGCGGTCCCAATCACTTCCAGGGACTTCGCGGTCATCTCCTCAACAAACTCAATTATCCACCAAATCCCAAGCTTCATCAAGCAATCTTCCCACTCCCAGATAACGACGCCATCATTGCTGATCACTAAGCTCAAAGTCGTTACCCTACTAGCAGAAAAAGCAGCAACAGATGTTAAGGACAAAGAAAAACCGGTGGAAGATGAGAATCCTCCTAAAATGGTGTTGGCAGAAAGTCCCAAATTGGCCAAGCAAGTCAAGGAGATTAAACACGCTCTGGCCCGTTCACAGGGGAACCAAATTCTGGACTTCGAAGGACCTTGCCTCTTCCCAGAATCTCAAACTGCCTAAGCGGTTTGAAATGCCAAACATTGAGAAGTTCAGTGGGACCGGTAACCCCACCAGTCATGTATGATGGAGAGAAAAGGGTGCCAAGATGAAGAACCGCCCCTCCGAGGAAGACCAAGTGAGGATAGTTGTCAAGAATCTGCAACCCAAATACCTCAGGCATATCTACACATAGGCTATCACCGATTTCAAACGTTGCATGCCACTGGGTTGCAAATCGAAAATGGAATCAAGCTAGGGCTCATTGGGAAAGAAGAAGCTCCTCCTCCACCCAAGAAAACCTTCCCAACCCGTACATCTCATGCCTCCGACAACACCCTTAACTCAACCTTACCATAAGACCCTTTTCAAGTTAGTTCATCCTGAAACTCAAACCGCCCTCGCCGCAAATTTGACCCTCTCTATATGACCTCATCTCAAGCCTTAACCATTCTTAGCCGTCAAGGGCATCTCAAACTCTTAAACAAAACATTTCCCCAGCCACCTTATGGCCCAAACCATGATCCCAACCAACAGTGCACCTACCACCAACACCCTGGGCATGATAGCTGAACTATAAAACCTCTAAAACCAGATGTGCAAGTAAATCCACTCCCTACTCACAATGCTAAACCACCACCCCGAAACATCAATCTTATAAGCCTATCTCATAACCCCACATACAATCCTAGCCAATACATTGTCCAAAACAACCAAACCAAACCAACCTTAACATTCCCAGAGGAGGATGAGTGTTTTATGATGGAGGAGGAAGAAGACATCGAGTCCGATCAATCAGAAGTAATTGATCCCGACATGAGTGATGAAGAAGAGCAAGCAAAGGAGGAAAGGCTAAGGAAGTGGAAAGAACATTGCTGGGCGAAACACAATTTCGAGGATTCCGACATTCCGTTTGTGGAGAATAATGAATGGCTGCACATCTGATTTGAGAATAGGAAGAAGGAAAAGGAAAGGGCATCATGATGAGAAGGCACACCTATTTCAAGCCTGCCCAAATAGTGGTATCCATCAACCGTCCCAAAATTTTGACATCACCCCTCGTATGGGAAACAATCAATAGAAAAGGTGAAGGAATTTCAAATGCAGCCGTGGGCCAATCCCTACGAAGAATGCGACTACAACTAGTGGATGGAGGAAGATTCCACATGTATGGACCCGTATCAAATAGGGGAAAGTGACTTTAACGAAATGAAGGGAGAATGCAATGACCCGCTCTCCTTAACATCATTATTCAGCCAAGTGGAAGTAACAAATCTCCCTTATGACTGCACAATCAACAAGGAGGAAGAAGAGGTGATGAAAACCCAGACTGACATTTCCATTTGGGGACTACTCATGTCTCAAAGAGGTAGCCACCGTGCAAGCCGTGAAGATGGATCCAGTTCAAAGACTCTGTTTGGCAAAGAAGAAGGTGGAACAGAGTATAAAGTTGCGAAAGGCAAAGATTTTGAAGATGACCCCGAAATGCTACAATAGCTAAGAAGTCACAACATGGCAAAGAACATTAAACATTGCTTTTATCAAACTAAAACATGTTTTGAGCCCCTGCTTGGGCATTTAATTTCTACTAAGTGAATTCCTGTTTTATCCTCTAGACTATGCTTATTCAATGATTTATTTCCTAAATTGCAATTACCAATACACTGTAGTCTCTTTGCCAAACAAGGGAAACTTCAAGAAATCAAGTTCTTTGTGTCTCTGACAAAAGGGAAGAAAGGGATGAACTTTAGCTGCTTAAGAAACTAGGTTTTTGTCAAAACTTAGAAAGAAGATACTATCTCCGCGAGAACACTTAGGGTTAGCTTGCCCATTATGAAGGTACAAACACAAGGGAGATTTAGAAAAATATCTCCATCAAATTCCTCTCTGAAATGCAGAAACCCTCTTGAGAGAAGTGCTCGTTGGGTAACCTGAAAACCCAAGCAAAAGTAAGAGCAAAGCCTGCTAGGGCAAGAAAATGCAAAAAACGCAACCTAGGCAAAAGTTAAGGCATTCAAAGAAAAGCTCGCTAGGGACTCAACCTCCATTAGGTAACCTAGGCAAAATCAAGAGCATGTGAGAAGAAAAACCAAGAGTGAAAACTCAACCTCAAAGGTGATGATTTTGGAACTACGTAAAAGGCCTGATTCCCTGATTGGAATACGTAGGCAATCTCACATTGAGATGCGGCTCAAACATTTGGAGATAAGGAAAAACATCAACAGATTTGTACTCAATGATAGGCATAGCTAACCTTGCGTATTGAGCTCGCAAAAGAGAGTATGTTTTTCTCAAGGAATTGGTAACAGCAAAAGACATGAGAATCATTGTTCATCCCCTCTAACTTGAAGGTCATTAATACAATGGGCAGGATATCTTGAAAACTCTCGAGTTTGGCAATCAGACTAGGGAACATGGCAAAAGCAAAAGGGCATGAAATCAATATCAAGCATAAGAAGGAAGGGAAAACATGATGCCACTTGGCTAAAACAAAACCTAGCTCCCTTGTGGAAAATAAAAGCAACAGCCGAAGGATTGATATCTCGGCCGCAATTCTGATTCCCCGGCCGTAATATCAGTTCTTCGGTCGGTATTTCATTTTACAGTAAACAACAGATGCTTGTTCAAAACAATTTAAAAGCCATGTTCTGACTATCGCATGCAAACTCAAGGCATCTAGGAGCATAAAAAGCATTTTCTCATTTCATGAACAAAAGCTTGCCTACAAAATCATCACTGTGGTGGCTTTCACTATACAAATATAGTCTCAGCTTGTCTCTTTGCTAACCATGGACAAGAAGGAAAAAGAAAATCCTAAAGCTGGTCCTGACGGCGTCTCCAAGACAATCTCTGAGACAAAGAAGGGGACTGCTGGCTGGCTATCCTCCCCACTGACAGCTGGTGCTCGCTTAGCCTCAAGCTACAAGGAAAAGAATACAAACACTCAGACACAAGAAAGGATACAAAGCAAAAGTAATTGTATGGGGGAATCGTACCTCAAGGATCCAACCGCACTGCCTTCGAACCAAAGCCCCCACATGGAGCCATTCCTGCACTGTCTCAGCAGGTACCTGTGGGATAACCAAACATTGCAAGCATCTAAGCATGGGATACAATACGAAGCCGCAAAATTTAGAATGGAAAGCTAAAGGTACCTGTGAAGTCCCGGCTGGCAGTGTATAAAGCTGAGTCAAACAAGGAGTAAGCGATAAGCACTCCTCCTCTCCATCACCAGAGTGGAAGGGAGACGGAAAAAGGGGCCCGTGGCCAACTAAAGAAGCAGCAGGCGGAGTCAAGAAAAGATGGCAGTACTCCATATAGTCACCTGCCTAAAGAAGCAAACCTGCCCAATCTCTGATCCGAGCATTCTTGGACATTGAAGAAGTGAATCTCATCAACGTCGGAGGCGGAGGAGGAACGAACTGAAGAGCCTCAGCAGGCGGGTGCCACTGGCTGGCCGCCCGATCACCTAAATACCAGGCTCGACAAAAGGGGCCTTCAAGCAAACTGCAAGTGCGGTCCAAAACTCTGGAACTCGCAAGAAGGGCATCCTCTGGTATACCACCCCAAGGGTCGAACCTCACCTACAAACAAAGTCCAATCAGCCACAGCACAGAGGAATGGAGATCTAAAGACAAGGAATGTAAGGGGAGAAGAAAAGTACCTGATCGACCGTTAACCGGTCCAAAACCCGTCGCCACTCAGGAAGGCTCAAAACCAGTTACCATGGCTTCCATTGCCCCACCAACCATCGCTCGTAGCGAGGTTCAAAATCAGGAAAAATCACAACGAGAAAAGAAGTAAAGAAGAAGGATATACCTCAAGAACCCGGTAGTGACCACCGAGGATAGGACTCTTGTCCTAAGAACAAGCTCCAAAGTTACCATACAGGGTGGCCAAAGCAGACGATCCCCAGTCAAACTCCCTAATAGCCTCCAAGTGCTACAGATGAGCCAGAAACTGCGTATGCACCGAACCATCCTTGTTGGCAAACAACGTTTGCCCAAGGAGGTAGAGAAGGAAAGCCCGCGTCAGCTGCTCAACGCTCACCTGAGTAAGAATCTCAACCTTCATAAAAGTCTTGCTCAGCCAAGAGACATCGACATGACCGCGTGAGTGAAGAGGTGGCACCTTGCCCAAAAACCACTCCAGAGCCCCTGTCCACTCCCAAAGCTTGGGATCAACTCGAAGAGGAATTCCACCTACTTGCAGGCCAGTAAGCAAAGAAAAATCACCTGGCGTGATCGTCATCTCACCAACAGAAGGAAAGTGGAACGTGTTGGTAGTATCCCACCACCTTTCAACCAGCAAGGTCATCAACGACCAATCCATCTTCGAAAGATTGAGGCCCAAAACAAACGCCTCAAGACCAGCAGCGCGTACTAGCTCCCGAGCTTGCTCCAGCAACATCACAAACCACTTGTGCACCTCTGCAAAATCCGACAAATGGAGTTAATCTCATGCCATGAACAAATAAAAAGCTAGGGGCATCAAATCGATGTTTAAAAAGCATGCATTGCCTAAATAGGGGGCATGGTTATTTTAGCTTCTTTAAACAGAACAACTTCGACCCAACCACGGGTCCTTCTCATTCACGCCCTAGCTAAAAGGGATCTCATCCCGCAAATAAAAAAACTCATTTTTGATCATGCAAATTAAAACTCCGAACTAAAGTAAACCTTTTACTTTTCAGGAAGCTTACCGAAACATTGAGGATGCTTGAGTGCTGCTCAGCGGTCCTACGCCCACACCTTAGTAGCTCTATGCCACATGCACAGCCTCGCGCTCAGCAGGCCAGCAAAACAATCCTGCGGCTTCCACTCAACGCACCCTCCAGAAGGCGTTTATGTTGCTAGCTTCTAGAAAGCGTTTATGTTGCCAGCTTGCAAAAAGCATTTAGCCACCAGATGACATTTGAGTTGCTAGAAGGCGTTTGACCTCCGGAAGGCACTCCCAGCAGTGGAGGTAATGGAAATCTCCCTAACAAAGTGGAATATACTCAAAACTAGCCTTGGGGACAATCCCAGGCATGTGGAATCTAGCCTTGGGGGCAATCCCGAGCATACTCAGAACTAGCCTTGGGGACAATCCCGAGCATACTCAGAACTAGCCTTGGAAACATCCCGAGCATGTGGAAACTAGCCTTGGAAGAATCCCAAGCATGAGGAACAAATCAAACCCCATGGAAGATGGAATACTCAAGAGCTCAGCAATTCTACAAACTCACTACTCAGCAAGATATCTATTCTCAAGCTCCATGTTTGAATGCTCAAAGTTCTACACTTTGGATGCTCGAAGCCCTTCGAATGCCCAACCACTGTGTACTGGATGCACAAGTTCTACACTTGAATGCGCAAGCTCTACATTTGAATGCCCAACCACTGCGTACTGGATGCTCGAGCTCTATGTTCGAATGCTTAAGGTTTATACCTTGAATGCTCAAGCTCTACGTTTGAATGCCCAACCACTGCGTACTGGACGCTCAAAGCCTGTACTTTGAATGCTCGGATTTTACCCTCTGAATGCTTGAGCTTTATGTTCCGAATGCTCAAGTCTGGAACTGAAAGAAGCTTTATGCTTAAATCAAACACACACGCACGGGCCCGTGCACATTAGCATCAATTGCATCACCATTGTTATCATCGAGTCTGCATCATCATATCTGCTCATATCTAACCACTATCATCATATACACACTCTGCATCTCTCTTATTCATGAAACAGGTCAATCCTGCAAATCAACCGGCTCTACGCCTCGGTTTTATTGATCGGCCTGACGCCTCGATCCTTTGGCTCCACGCCAAAATTTATGATGAGAAAGCTCTGTGCACAGACCATCAGAATGCAACCGGCTCTACGCCTCGGTTCAGATCACGTCAAGCTTTAAGCTCTGACTCCTCAGGCTTTCACCTCATGACTGTAACCGACTCCGCGCCTCGGTTCCCTCATCTCAACGCTCCGTGCTCCAGTTACTGGCCTCGCGCCCTCATATCTCAAAACCGGCATCCGATTCGTCTCCAGCATATGACTTGGATTCCACCCCTGTAACGCCCCCAAATTTCGGGTACGTTAAAGGACAATTTTATTGATAAAATCAAATGGAGTCTGGCTCATTATTACATCATCAACCTCACAAGGTGTACATTTATTCAAAAGGGAAGGGAACTAAGGTTCCTAACTACAGCTCCGCCTGCTCTTCCATCCTAGCCAGCTCTTCGGCTCCAAAAGCCTCCAAAGTGTACATCTCACCCTGTTCGTCTATAAGGTCTGACACATTATACCGGCGTCGCCACCAATATAATATGTCAGGGTCACCAAAGGTAACACCGTGAGCTTAAAAAGCTCAATAGAATAAACCAAACCCACTAACCCTTAACTTACACATAGCAAGTCACGTATAACAGCAGTGAATCGTACAGATAATGATATCTACGCAGTACATGTTTATTCAACAGCTATTAACAATAACACATCCGCATTTTCTTTCTAACGTTCATTGAAATATCAGAGTTTCTCTTACGCAGCGTTTCATTTCTCAAAGTAACATTTTGAAAATCGTTTAAGTAACCAGAAATTCACATAGACAATTACACAAGCTCATTCAACAACATAGTTAAACAATGACACATCCACATTCGATATCTTATTAGCGTTGGTGTCATGCCTTTTCGTGTTTCTCCTACGCGACTCATCGTAGACCGTGTCATCCTTTTCACTTTTACAAAATCCACATTTCCAAAGTTTCTTTCACAATTTGCTACTAATGAGGCTACCAAGTCCGGCTTCATTAGCAACACACACGATGGCTACCAAGTCCGGCCATATCATGGTTTTCAAAACATACTCTTTCAAATCTTCATCAAATCGCTACTAATGAAGCTACCAAGTCCGGCTCCATTAACACACACGATGGGCTACCAAGTCCGGCCACACCGCGGTTTCCACAATCCATTCAAATCTTGCATTGGCTCCTTTCCGCGGATAACCAAGCCATATTTCCACATGAGACTACCACGTCCGGCCCCATTGGAAATCTTCGCAATGGGCTACCAAGTCCGGCCTCATTGCGGTTTTCGCAAGTCCACACAAAGGGCTACCAAGTCCGGCCACCTTGCGGGTTTTCACAACTCACATTGGGCTACCATGTCCGGCCACAATGTAGTTTCAAAAATATTTTATCCAAGACCAATTATTTCCTTTATCTTCGCAATGGACTACCAAGTCCGGCCACATTGCGGTTTTCAAAAACACTTACACAATGACTACCAAGTCCGGTCATTATGTAATTTCAAAATATTTTCGCATGTTAATCCCATCCTTTCTTTAACCACACCCTAGGTGTCATGTTTCTATTTTCTCGGTTTTTGTGTCTCGTTGCATGGCATGACTCCGCGGTAGTTCATTTCACAATTTAAGAAATCTTGAAACTAAACTAGCAAGATCATCCAACTCTATATTAATTAGCATGCTCACTTATCACATCATCATGCTCAACATTTAATCAGACAAGGTAAAGCATAGTGCCACATGGACGGACACCTTTGGAGTGATAAATCACTTATGCTTTAATCAACAACCATAAGTAATACAAGTAAGCACATAACAAGTCTAATATCATCTAAATGATCCAAGTACAATTACTTAAAATTAATTCACGACGTTAACCTTCAAAGTTCATTCTTTCTTTCAAAACAGCATATGTTTATTGAATTGCAATGCATATATAAGAATAGTGTTGATAAGGATTCTATGTTTTCACAAAAGGTGTCGATTAGATAATCTATGTGATCATGCCATTATCTTTATTCTAATCGATTCGAATCATGCATACGATATGCCATACTTGGTGAAAAATCTGTCTCATGTTCTTAGCCTACTTTAAGGTAAACTTTATTTTTTGGAAAAATAGTAAGGATTATCCATCTTTCATAAGTATACACATTTCAATTCATATTTAAGGAAAATAGATATGGAAATCTACGTGATCATACTATTGTTTATACTTAGGAAAATGAGTCAAGATTTATCTATCTATAAACACGATTATCTATATTTCAAGCAAACACATTTCTAATTATATTTAGATTTTAGAAAGCATAGTTAAAATCTACATATACTTAGAGTGGAGAAGGTGTAGGAAGATCCTACCTTGATCCGAAACTAGTCGGGGCCGAATAAGCTAATTGGAAATCCTACGGGCGGTGAAACTCTCGAATCTGGACCGAACTTTGGATGGCAGTAACTCGGTCAATATTTGGCCGAATACAATCGTTCTTGAGTTGACATCGAAGCTCTAGAAGTTCTCTACAACTTTCGTGAAGGAAGTTGATTCTAAAAACTACTCTAAGCAGGAGAATAATGAGGATTTATAAAGGGCAGTAGGCTGCCTGGAAAAACAGAAATGGTTTCTAGAGAGAAGTTGGAGCAATGCTTGAGTTTCTAGAGAGAAGTGGGAGCAAGAAGTGAAGGTGTGAGTTCAAGGCTTGAATGGCTTGCTATTTATAGGCCAAGGGTGATCTATTATCCAAGGGGTAAATTTTCCCCTAACATTTGTTGTCCATGGATAAAAATTTGTCTAGATTTGGTTGTCCTTTGGTGAGGTAGGATGATGGCTTAAAGGACATGACTAGGCTCATTGTACACTTTGCACACATCACTCTCCCTCTCATCCGAAATCTCTCTCTCTCTCTCTCTCTCCATGGTACAATAGGTGGAAAGATTACAAAGATATTTCTTGTTCTTTCTTCCAATCTAGGACAAGTGTAGGTGATTCTAAGGGCTTCCTAGTCTTGTCTAGTACTTGAAAGAGTAAGAAATCTAGATATGGTTGTCCTTAGGTGTACAAGTGCAAGAAAACCCTAGATTTTGGTGGTACATGATGATGCAAGAAGATGGTCCAAGGAGATTGACTAGATTTGGGGAAGTACACTAGCACACACATCACTCTCTCTCTCCCTCTCCATCCGGCCCATCTATCTCTCTCTCCCTCCAATCTCTCTCGGCCTCTCTCTCTCTCTCCTCCTATCTCTCTCTCTCTTGATTAGTTTATGAATTTAAAAGGATGACTAACTACAAAGGACAAGGGTACTATGTGATCTTCTCCTAGATTTTTAGGTCAAAATTCCTAATAGAATAAGCCTAAATGCCACCTATGTACTTATAAACTATATTCTAGGACTTTAAAATCTTAGAATGACATAATCATATCTAATACTTTAAGTAAATAGGTACATATCATATCTAGTAAGTAATTAACTAAAATAAACCTAGTACTATGGCTTGACTTGGCCTTATTGACCAATGGACCAAAATTCCCCTAACTTTTATTAACCGATGGATAAAGAAATAAAGTAACATATACTTTAGAAAATCCTAGGCAATATATTATAAGGTACACACACACACACATATATATATATATATCTTAAGTATATAAGTACATGGGAAATCTAGGAAGTGATTTTATTTAATAAACCCTAGTACTTGTTGAAAGATTAACTCTATTATCCAATGGGTAAAAATTCTCCTAACTTTTATTGACTAATGGTTAAAGAAGTAAAGTATATATATATATATATAGATGTATTGACCAAGTATACATGACCTCACTAGATCTTCCAAGTTAAGATTCTAAACTAGTCTAATTTTGACACATGTCCTAGTATAATATGATATTGTAGTACAAAGAGAATCCTAGGGCTAGATATCATATCTATTTCTTTATTCTTTTAGCCATATGTCATATCTAATAAGTAATTAACTAATAAGTCTTAGTACTAGGTAGAAAGACTAACTTATTATCCTATGAACAATTTTTATCCTAACTTTTATTAGCCAAAGGTCATCCATTTCCCTTGTAGTTATTAACCAATGGTCTAAGATGGAAGGTACTATATATAGATATAAGTACAATGACTCATGGCAAATCTATTAAACTAATGGATCTTGTACTTGATAGGAAGACTAACCTATTGACCAACGGGTAACAATTCTCCTAACATTTATTATCCAATGGATAAGGATGGAAAGTACCATGCTTGCATAATGTATATATATAAGTACAATGACTCATGGTGAATCTATTAAACTAATAAATTTTGTACTAGGTAGGAAGATTAATCTATGGACCAATGGATAATATTTCCCCTAACTTTTATCGTCCAATGGGTAAAGATGGTAAGTAATATATAATCATATAAAGTGTACCTAGTAATCTAGTCACAATATCCTCGGTGGAAACCTATGGTCCAATGGATAAAGATTATTCTAGCATTTATCGTCCAATGGGTAATAGATCAAAGGTTGACTTTGGTCAAAAGGTTTGCTTAGGGTTCAAATGGTTTATGAAGATTAAAGGTTCGATTAGGCTTCCCTAACGATTAGTTAGAAGCTAGCTAGGTTTGCTAAATAGGATACCTTAGGGTTTACTAACTCACTTGTCTTCAGAAAATGACTATGTTAACTAGCGTGATGCATTCAAATCTAATTACGACGGATTACTAGGGAAAATATACAAGTGCTTTTAATGACTAGAAAATTTATACGAAGAATACAATATTTATAAGTCTAAAATTTAGTAACGACGAATTTTTGGATATTAGAAATGAATTTTAAATGGAATCCAAGTAATCAAATAAAATTCAAATTTTTAATGAAATTTTTATTTCCCAAAAATCCGGGTCGTTACAACCCCATTACATCAATTCCTTCCAGCTCATTCGCAAGGATAGGCTACTCTACCGAGCTCCCTTTAGTCAAAGTAAGGATGATCAAGAAAAGCAAACGCACCTGCCGTGTACTGATCTACCCCAAAATATTAAGGAAGCTCTCCGCAAAAATTCCCCGGGTAGCTCCGCGCTCCTTCAACTATCTTCCGCCAAAACCCTAGCTCAGTCTAAGTACGTCGCACTACGGCTTTTTAAGCCCGAAGGTACGTCTTATGTTTCTAACCCTCCAAACTTTTTTCTATTTCTTAATTGCCCCTCGAACTACGATTGGTCTGAATTTCTCTTGTGGAATACGTAGGCAGCCTCCCGACCCGACCATAACAAAAACCTTTTTTCAAAAAACCCTTGGAATAGTGGTTGGACCAAATTGAGTTGCTTTTATGGCTTTGACTCTTACTCAAACATGTCTCGCGATCCGTCTAGGCTCAGTCAAGTCCCACCTTAGGGACCATCCCGATGATGAAATGGATACAGTGATTGCTGATTGACTTCTTGTGAACCCATGGACTTATGGTAAGAACTTTGAGTCACTTAGAGGACCCAATCCAGAGCCAAATAGCCTTTCAGATAGAAATACAGTATCCCAGGAGAATCCATCTGTCGGCCGTGACATTTGATCTAACGGCCTTAACATCATTTCTTCACCCGAGCAACCTGTTGCACGAAAATCTCCCTGAGAGATCAATCCCTCAGCCGCAAGATCTATCCTTCGGCCGCAACATCATTCCTCGGCCACCAGATCCATTGCACGGCCGCCAGATCGTCCTTTTTCCAGATTCTGGAACGTTCTGTCAAACGTTTGATCCGATCATAAAACCCTAGCAGCCAAATCCCGATGCGTTCGGGCTACGTTAGAGGATTGCCATGAAGAGTTAGAATCACACTCTAACTCCAATTTTGATCGTGCATTTCGATTGGCCGGAGTGTGTCATCCCTATGCCTATATAAAGGAGCCTTTGGGTTCCGAAATTGATAAGTGAATATACCCTCTCAAGCCCCGAAATTCTGCACATATACACTCTCAAATCCCCTCTTCAAAAGCCCTAACCTCCCGAAGGCAGCCATCAATCCGACAATCAAACCCCGAAGTTCAAACCCTAACCCTAGGGTTTTCAAAGAAGCAATCAGTCAATCACCATCAATCCGAAGCAATCAAGCAATTGAGGGATCAAGGTGGTGAGGCCCAACGGCATCTGGTTTGGTTTACTTATCGTTTTTATGCTTAATCATAGCGTTTTGATTATCTGCTAAGTTTTCTGTCTGGTGTGAGGAAGAACACCGACCGGGGCTTTGATCCCTCGGCCGGTACATCAAACCAGGAGGATCCCTCGGCCGTGACATCCATTCACCGGCCGCGGGATCCATCTCCCTGGGACAATCTGTTTATTTTCTGCTTTCTGATGCATGTTTCAATTACAATCTTGGCTCACCATTAACTGCTTAAAGGCTAAAAACAGACTACGTGTTAGAATTAAATAAAGTATGTACATGTCTTATGTTGAACGATTATGGGCCAGTCTCACGACTGGGCAGAGAGGGGTGCCTACCACCTTCCCCTTACCGTACTTTTGGCTCCCGTACCCAGAATCTCTGTCTATTTTCCTAGTTTTAATAAACTAGGTGGCGACTCTGTTTTGATGATAACCGTTATCGTGTGGTGATGTTCCTAGCCATGGGAATGTCCACGATCTTGGTTTATGAAGCAAGCAACCAACCGAGCAAACAAACGATCAATCTGTATGGCGATGCCCCGCTCCAGGGAGGTGTCTACATACCGATACCAATCCGTTAGCTCAAAAAAATTTCCTTGTCTTCAAATTGAACCCCTAAACTTCCAATAATTCACCCAACACCCTCCGAACAACCGGTTACCTAGGTTAAGCAAAGAACGGGAAAATAACATGATGCAAAATAGGACGAGGGGACTCATTTGTGGTATGATCATGCAAAGAATGCCTTGTATCTTCTCCTAAGTGCGCTTTGGATTCCAAAAAATGATTGAAAATCGACATTTAAACACAATTAGAGATGGTCATGTGATTATTCACCTAACTACAAGCATTTTTATTGGAAAGATGGGGATATGGGCCAATGCTTGCTCAAAAACTTTACTTAAAACCTAAACCGTTCAATTTTTAACTAAGCATGCAAATTGAGAAGTACAAAATTTATTAGGATTTCTACGAACTCTTGCCAACTAACAATTATTGAGCATGCAACAAGTCATGAACAAAAACTAAAAACTATGACAAAAAGAAGAATTGCAAGTAAAAAGCTTTATTTATTTTTAAATTTTTTAAATTTTCTCATTTTTTTGGATTTTTCAATTTTTATTGTTTTTGCATTTTTCAAATTTTTCACAAAATCAAACAAATGAAACAAATAGCACATAAGCCAACCTCTCCCCCCAACTTAAAGCGATGCTATGCCCTCATAGCAAGAAGAACAAGAACAAAGAGAGGAAAGAGTGTGCGAATGTACCATCCAATGGGAATTTCAACCCCTAAATACCTCGACCAAGTTGGAGGATTTCATGTCAATGTCTCGTTCCAGTCAAATTAGATGCTTCCAGGGTTTACACCTTCGGTTTTGCCAACTCGGAACCACAGCTAGTCACACTAGGCCATATCCAAAGCTTTATCGGACTAACAACCGCGGCTCATAGCCGCACCCATGCTTAGGGCTCCTGAATGCCTCACTCATTCCGGCTTTAGGCCCAAACTACTAAGGCTGGTGTGGTAGCACATAAACCCTGCAAAAAACTTAGAGAACGACTTTCCACAAAACAATTGACATTAGAAACACCGGCCCATGTTATCCGGTCTCAAATCAAACCAAAATTAAAAGACAGAAAATAAAGAAAACACAAAGAACACGTATAAACATGCAAAACAAATGAAATGCACCACTCGATCTTCACGCGATCACATGAGTCATACTTTTCTTCCCATTCCTTACTGGTGGGGTAAGCAATGGGTGGCTATACTAAACCATCGAAAATTTGTTATGCTAGCGCTCGTAATAAAATTTATCGCTTGACCTCACCAAACAATTAAGTCTAGCGTCCCCTACGATCAAAACAAAGCAAGATAAGACACAACCTAGCGTGCACTCCAGGCAATATCAAACCTCACCCACAGACCTAAGTTACCACCGATAGGGGCATATTCGGAGAGCATGGATCATTAACGATAAACTATTACCAAGAAGAACTAATGAAAGTCCTTTTTTTACTAACACATTGATGAAATCTTTTGCATGTGAAACGTCTCCAAGACTTTATTGAAAACACAAAACATGACAAAACAAAACATGCATAACTAAACAAAACGAAACAAAGCAAGAAATAAAAACAAGTATGCACAATAT
Source organism: Rhododendron henanense subsp. lingbaoense (assembly GCA_020567845.1). Lineage (NCBI taxonomy): Eukaryota > Viridiplantae > Streptophyta > Magnoliopsida > Ericales > Ericaceae > Rhododendron > Rhododendron henanense. The sequence goes on along the minus strand of CM036313.1, from coordinate 41,215,159 downwards.
AATCAAAACTCGGAGCGTCAAAGTCACAGCTAGACTCCGCCAAACAATGAAGTCCAGCATCCCCTAAGATCGTAACCAAGCAAGCAACAAGATAGAGCCAAGTGCGTGAGCATGGGAATATCAAGGCCTAACCTAAGGATCTATACCGCCCCTGTTGGGGCTAATCTGGAAGACGTGAGTGTTTTACTGTGAATTACTCCTATTAGAAAAGCTAATTAAAGCCCTATGTCACTGATATTAAATAATTTGCCCTTCGAACCGGAGCTGGGCACACGATCCTTCTTTTAATAGTGGCGTACGAAGCTATATATACCCAAGTCAATGGTGGGTACCCCCTACTTGGGGGCCGGGTCCAACAAACAGTTAAGTTCAGCGATTACGCTTTCGCTCCCCATGCAAATATAAAGTAACAAGCTAATCAACCTTGTAAACTGGATCGATCAACTCCTCATCCGGCTCTCCAACCTCGAAACTGCTGAGAAATGGTTTAAGCCTTTGTCCATTTACCTTAAATGATTTACCATTAATCGGATTCACAACATCAACAGCACCATGAGGATAAACATGCTCAACAACATAAGGGCCAGCCCAACAAGAACGTAATTTACCAGGAAACAAATGAAGCTTAGAATTGTATAAGAGTACCTTCTGTCCAATCTCAAAATCTTTCCGGTGAATTCACTTATCATGGAAGGCCTTGACTTTTGCTTTGTAGATGGCGGTGTTGTCGTAAGCATCTCTCTGAATCTCTTCAAGCTCATTGAGTTGGAGCTTTCGGTGCTTGTCGGCGGCCGGTAAACGATAATTCAATGATTTAATAGCCCAATATGCCTTATGTTCAAGCTCGACCAGAAAATGGCACGCTTTCCCATAAACCAAACGATACGACGAAGCTCCCAAAACAGTCTTGTATGTCGTGCAATAAGCCCACAATGCATCATTCAAACAAAGACTCCAATCCTTCCGGTTAGGGTTCACTATTTTCTCCAAAATGTGCTTGATTTCCCTATTCGCCAACTCTGCTTGCCCATTTGTCTTTGGATGATAAGCAGTGGAGACTTTATGAGTGATCCCGTATTTCGTCATCAAGGCCTCAAATGCTCGATTACAAAAGTGGGTGCCTTGGTCGCTTATGATCGCTCTCGGCATTCCTAATCGTGAAAGAATATTGTCCTTGAGAAACTCCACCACCACCTTGGCATCATTGGTACGTGTTGCAACAGCTTCTACCCACTTTGAAACATAATCGACCGCCAACAGGATGTACAGGTTTCCAAAGGAAACAGGGAACGGTCCCATGAAGTCAATGCCCCAATAGTCGAATATCTCAACTACTAAAATGTTTGTGAGTGGCATCTCATCCTTCCGAGTCACACTCCCAAGTTTTTGGCAACGTTCACAAGCAATGCAAAAGTGATAAGCATCCTTATGCAATGTTGGCCAATAGAATCCACACTGCAACACCTTGGCGGAAGTCTTCCTAGAAGAGTAGTGGCCCCCACAAGCTTCTGAATGGAAAAACTCAAGAATTCTCCATTGATCTGAATCTGGAACGCAACGGCGCACTATTTGATCTTGGCAATACTTGAAAAGATAGGGGTCATCATAAGAGAACATCCGTACTTCATGAAGGAATCGACGACGCTCTTGAGGAGACCAATGCGGTGGTAAGAGACCCGTAGCCAAATAATTCACTATGTCGGTGAACCATGGGGTACTCGAAATGGCCAGCAACTGTTCATCCGGGAACGTGTCCACAATCGAAAGACTCGGAGCAGGATCCTCAAACTGTAATCTCGATAAGTGGTCAGCTACCACATTCTTGACACCCTTCTTGTCCTTTATGGTTAAATTGAACTCTTGGAGAAGTAGAATCCATCGTATCAAATGAGCTTTGGCATCTTGTTTGGTGAGTAAGTACTTGAGAGCGGAGTGGTCCGTAAACACAATAATAGGAGTGCCACCTATCAAGTACGATCGAAACTTATCGAGAGCAAACACCACCGCAAGTAACTCCTTTTCTGTGGTAGTGTAATTGACTTGAGCATCATTCAGGGTCTTGCTCGCATAATGAATCACATAAGGGTGCTTGTCCTTCCTTTGTCCCAAAATAGCACCTACGGCATAGTCGCTTGCATCACACATAAGCTCAAACGAGAGGCTCCAGTCCGGCGGCTGCACAATCGAAGGAGTGGTGAGACTAGCCTTCAACTTGACAAATGCTTGCTCACACGCAGGGGTCCATTCGAATGGAACGTCCTTGGAAAGGAGATGGCATAGGGGCCGAGAGATAGCACTAAAATCTTTGATGAATCGGCGATAGAATCTGGCATGACCTAGAAATGAACGGATATCCTTCACACACTTTGGAGTCGGGAGATTGGAAATAAGATTGATCTTTGCTTTATCTACCGAGATACCATCTGCAGAAATGATGTGCCCCAAAACAATGCCTTGAGTGACCATGAAATAACACTTTTCCCAATTGAGCATTAAAGTTCTTTTCTTCACATCTCGTCAAAACTTTCTCGAGATTGGCCAAACATGACTTGAACGAGTTGCCAAAAATAGAGAAATCATCCATGAAAACCTCCACTATCTTCTCGACCATATCACTAAAGATCCCCATCATGCATCGTGAAAAAGTTCCCGAAGCATTGGACAAACCAAACGGCATACGGCGATAAGCAAATGTTTCGAAGGGGCAAGTGAATGTCGTCTTTTCTTGATCCTCTAGAGCAACCTCGATCTGATTATACCTGGAATAACCATCCAAGAAATAGTAGAACGCGTGCCCGGCTATCCTTTCCAAGATCTGATCGATAAACGGTAAGGGAAAATGGTCTTTTCTGGTGCTTGCATTAAGTTTTCGATAATCGATACATACTCTCCATCCCGTCTGAACACGTGTTGGCATGAGCTCGTTCTCCTCGTTTTGCACCACTGTCACCCCAGACTTCTTTGGTACAACTTGAATCGGGCTCACCCATTTACTATCAGCGATGGGGTATATGATTCCAATATCCAGCAGCTTCAAAACCTCTGCACGGACTACATCCTTCATTATTGGGTTTAAGCGGCGTTGAGGTTGTCAAAAAGTCTTGACGTTGTCCTCCAAAGCGATGTGGTGTGAGCAAAGGGTGTCATCAATCCCTTTGATATCTGCAACGGTCCATCTAATGGCCTTCATGTGCTTTTTTAACAATTTAATCAACTCCTCCTCTTGGAGATTCACAAGAGAGGAGGATATAATCACAGGATAGGTCTCGTTATCTCCAAGAAAGACATACTTCAGCGTGTCGGGCAAGGCTTTCAACTCTAATTTTGGTGGCTCAACACTAAAGGGAAGAACCTTCTTCTCGATTGGTGGTAGCTCCTCAAATTCTTCAAACTTTGGGGTCCAAGCATTCATAGCACAAGCTTTATCTCCCTCATCAAGCAAAAAGTACAAATAGCTTACTTCAGAAGATTCAAGAAATTCAGCATCTTCGGCTGTAAGAGCAACTTCCAAAGGATCACTATAGAGCAACTCATCCACATGTTCTTCTACGAGGGTGTCAATAAGGCTCACTTCGTTCACAGTCTCATCATCCTCCATCTGATTGCCTATATTAAAAATATTGACCTCCATCTTCATGTTACTGAAGGTCATGTTAAGCAATCCATTCCGGCAGTTGATAACTGCATCCGCCATGGATAAAAAGGGTCTCCCAAGGATCACCAAAGTAGAAGCAACACAAGAATCGATCGGATTTGTATCGAGAATCACAATGTCCACCGGATAAATAAACTGACCGACTTGCACCAAAACATCTTCTACTACCCCTCTTGGAATACGAACACTCCGATCGGCTAACTGAAGAGTGACTCAAGTAGGCTTCATCTCCCCCAACCCAAGTTCTTAATAAACAGAAAACGGAAGCAGGTTGACACTTGCACCCAGATCAAGCAAGGCTTGTTTGATACGCTTCTCTCCAATAGTGACAGCAATGGTAGGACTCCCCGGATCCTTGTACTTCGGAGCAATATGCGTCTGAATAATAGAGCTCACTTGTTCGGTAAGGAAGATCTTCTTTTGGACATTAAGCTTTTGCTTCCGAGTACATAGATCCTTAAGGAACTTAGCATAAGAAGGAATCTGCTTGACTGCATCCATAAGGGGAATACTGATCTTCACTTGATTAAACAACTCATGCAACTCCGCATTGAGATTTGGTTTATCCAAGGCCTTCAAGCGATGAGGATAAGGTGCCGGCGTTGGAATAACTCAAGGATCCGGTACACTTTCCTTCTCCTTATCTTCTGAATCCTTCTTGCTTGCCTCCTTGGGAGATTCCCCAAGGGTTGATGTTGGAATTGAATGATCGATAGGAGGAGGCAACAAAATAGGCTCCGAAGGCATTTCCACTTGATTATCCACCGTCTTCCCACTTCGAAGAGAAATAATAGCCTTTGCTTGCTTGGGAAAAGTCACCGAAGAGCTAGCAAAGTGAACACCTTGAGAAGTCGGATTAGACGTCGTTTATGGATTCGATGGCGGTTGAGTTGGAAATTTCCCCCTCTCTTGTTGTAACATACCCACCATTGTGGTCAACTTACCCAACTGATTTCTGATATCATTCATCATCTGAGTTTGTTGTTCATTGATAGCAGTTTGACCTTGCAAGAGAGCACTGAATTGAACTTCCGAAGAATGCTTCGAGGGTTGTTGCTGTTTGTAGGCAGTAAATCCCGAGCAGGTACAATTTGTGCCCGAATACGTGGTACGTGGGACCACGATATAATATGATAGGGACAGTCGCCGTGCAAAACGGTGGTCGGCAACAGAGACCAATGATATGAGAAATCATTGGTTCAGAGAGTCTATGCAAGGTCAAGGTCCAGTGACACGAGAGGATATTGGACCAAGGGATTGACAAGGGACCAGTAACATGTGAAGTCATTGGTCCAGGTAGCTTGTTCGGCAACAATAAGGCCGAACAGGGGGGAATTTATACGAAAGTAGTCCCAGAACGGGAGACGATCCAGAAGGTTCCAGAAACAGAGATGTTCCGTGAAGGAATGAGATCCCAATAAAATAGGATCTTGGGAAGATACCCAACGGGAATGGGAAGTTCGGCCAACTGCGGAAAAGAGTCCTAAACGGACTAAGGTAATGAACTGATAAGGAAATGAGAATCCAAGTTATTCTGGGTTTCCTGTACGAGATAGGAAACCTAGAGAGACGTGGATACTTGGGCAGCAAGCATCCATAAACCTATAAGTACGAGGCAAACCTAGAGGGAAGAGGTACACAATACATTACGGTTTTACGTATTCTTCTACTTAAATTAGGGTTTTTCGACCAGTACGTGATACTAACTTAGGCATCGGAGGGCCTTTGCCACGAGAGGCAAAGGTGCACTCACCCTTTGTCTGTTTTGCAGATAAAGACTCCGGCAACATATTAGGGTTCCGGCGAGGACCTCGAAGTAGCCGTTACGTTCTTGTGCTGCTTAAACCACTCTCGGTTTTTCTGCACTTACAATTGGCGCCGTCTGTGGGAAACGAAAGAGATCCCTCTGAAAAGCGACCATGATGGAAGAAGATCCAAAAACTCCACATGATCCGAAACACCAGTTGGGAGGAGGAGGTGGCAACTCCCCACCGGATCCTCCGAGAAAGCCCGACGGTGGGCAAGCAAAGAAGCCCACAAACATGGATAATCCCCTGACTGTCCATGGCGACTCCAAGAACAAGGAGGGAAGGACGGCCACAGGCTCCACGAGAAGGAGTAAATCCCATCGTGAGGGAGAATCAGTGGCGCATTCAAGGAGTGCACACAACCGTGACGATATCTTGGATAAAAAGAGACAAGAGATCGAAGAGTACGCACGTTTGCTTAAAAAACGAGAATATGAGATACAGGAATTGCAACGGATACGAGGACATCCGGAGGATTCTGGACTGTCATGAAGGGATTCCAGAGGAGAAAGGCTGGCAATAGTAGAACACAAGAAGGCTCCTTCACGAGGAAGAGGGAGCCGGTCCAGGAGTCCCACTCCGAAAAAGAAAAGGGCTTCTTCACGAAAAAGAAGAAGCAGAAGCCTCACCCCCGAAGAAGGAGAGATTAGAAGACATCACAGGGATAGGTACGAGAGACCTGATTCCGATTGGGAAAAGAGTACTCCCAAGAAAGCAAAAGAGCGAGAGGAGGGAGCCATGTCTGCACGAGAGGCGGCACGGAAAGCCCTCAGCAATATAGCCTCATCCCCTTTTTCAAAGAGATTGCAGGAGGCGAGGCTTCCGAGCAGGGTGAAGCACGGGGCATTCGTACTTTACGAAACAAATAATGATCCCGTGGCACACGTACAACATTACCGACAGGCAATGTTCATGCACGACGGGGATGATGCAATCATGTGCAAGATGTTCCCATCGAGTTTGGGGAAAGTGGCCTTGTCATGGTTCCATAAGCTGGGGCCGAACACCGTGCGAGGATGGAGACAGTTGGCCGAAGAATTCACTGCTCGGTTTCTGACGAGCAGGAAAGCACCAAAAACCTTTGAAAGCCTCTCTGTTATGAAACAGGGAGAGAGTGAGCCGATCAGAGAATATGCCAAGAAATACTGGGAGACTTTCAACGAGATTGAAGGGTGCAGTGAGGAATATGCCATAGCCACGTTCAAAATAGGGTTGCCTGTTCGGGGAGAGCTGCGTAAATCCCTGAACATGAACCCGGTAGATACACTGGCAAGGCTAATGGAACGAATCGAGCAGCATGCCAGAAACGAGGATGACATACTGTGTGAGGATAACAGGATGGTTGCCGAACAGGCGAAGGTTCTACCGAAAAGGGCGGACAAGCCAGAGCCCAAGACCTACAAAGAAAGAAAGGAGTACGGGCAGGTCAAGAAAGAACCGTATAAAGAGAAGCACGCCCCAGACCCCAAGTCTTTCTTTTCGGTGACAACGGTTTGGAAGGAACCAATCTATCGGATTCTTTACAAAATAAAGAATCGCCCATATTTCAAGTGGCCCCCAAGGCTGGAGGGGGACAAAGATGCGAAGAGGGCTACGAGTCAGCATTGTAGTTATCATAAAGACTGGGGGCATATGACGGAGGATTGCGAGATGTTCAAGCAACACCTCGATGATCTGGTCTCACGGGGTTACCTGAAAGAATTTATTCAGGAGGAGCACAAGGGTGCAGAGAAAGCATTGGAATTGGATTATGAGCAGAATCCAAGAGGGGTAATCCATATGATACATGGATTGGCCGCGCCTTACACGAGAAGTGAGGTGAGGTTGCTCCAAAGACAAGTAAAACACGACCAGTACGTGATGCAGTTGGGAAAGAAACGAGGACGTGAAGGAGAAGAATGCACTGGGGGCATAATCTTCACAGATGAGGACCTGGGGGGAATCCAGGTGCCGCATAATGATGCCCTAGTCATAACCCTACGAATTGGGGAATATAACATGGAGAGAATCCTGGTAGATTCGGGAAGCTGCACGGAGATACTGTATTATGACGCGTTCAAGAAGCTAGGGCTGGCACAAGCAGATTTGGTGCCGTCAACAACCCCTTTGGTCGGATTTAGTGCAGGAGCAATGTGGCCATTGGGAAAAGCAACTCTCCCTGTTCGGGCGGGAACAGTTGTGCTAAGAACCGACTTTTTGGTGGTAGATGTACCATCTTCCTATAACGCGATTATTGGAAGGACGTGGTTGCACAAGATGAGGGCAGTTTCCTCCACTTACCATCAGATGGTAAAATTTCCCGGGTCAAATGGTATCGAAAGAATTAGGGGAAATCAGAAGGTCGCCCAGCAATGCTTGGTTTCGATAATCAAGAAGGCACCAAAGGCCCAGTTAGTTCAAGCAATCGAGGTTCCGGATCGGCCGACCATTGAGGATGTCGGAGGGGATCCCGCCGAGAAAGTGGTGGAAGGCTTGAAGAAGATTCAGATCAACGAGAATGATCCAGAAAGGTATTTTCTGATTGGGGAAAATCTGAATAAAGCAGAAGAGGAAGAGTTGGTAAGGTTCCTCAAGGAACACGTCGATGTGTTTGCTTGGGTGCCCGAAGAGATGCCCGAAGTGGATGCAAACGTGATTTGTCACCACTTGAATGTGGATCCACAACATAAGCCTGTGATGCAGAAGAAGAGACGATCCGCCGTACAACACGTGGATGCTGTTATCGAGGAGGTGGACCGATTGCTCGAAGCAAAGGCTATACGAGAGGTATACTACCCGGAATGGCTGTCCAACACTGTGGTGGTAAAGAAAAAGAATGGGAAGTGGCGAGTTTGTGTCGACTTCACCGACTTGAACAAGGCATGCCCCAAGGATAGCTTCCCCCTCCCCAGGATAGACCAGCTTGTCGATGCAACGGCTGGGTATGGGCGGATGAGCTTCCTTGATGCTTATCGGGGTTATCATCAGATAGCCATGTACGGCCCCGATGAGGAGAAGACATCTTTTATCACGCCAAGGGGGCTGTACTGTTATAGTGTCATGCCTTTTGGTCTGAGGAATGCCGGTGCAACATATCAGAGGTTAGCAACGATTATGCTAAAGAAGTTGCTCGGTAAAACCATGGAGGTTTACATAGATGACATGGTGGTCAAAAGCAGAGAAAAGGAAAACCACATCGCTGATTTAAAAGAACCCTTTGAGATATTGAGAGAATATAAACTAAAGCTCAACGCCTCGAAGTGTGCGTTTGGGGTAAACTCAGGGAAGTTCCTGGGGCATTTGGTCACCATAAGAGGGATAGAAGCGAACCCCGATCAAATTACAGCGTTGCAAAGGCTCCAAAGTCCAAGGACCACGAAGGAAGTCCAGAGGTTGACTGGAATGGCGGCGGCTCTAAACCGATTCATCAGCAGGTCTAGTGACAAGTGCAGACCCTTCTTTCAGCTGCTGAAAAAGAGGGAAGGATACGAATGGGGAGCAGAATGTGAGCAGGCGTTCCAAAACCTGAAGAAGTACTTGGCAGCAGCCCCCCTTCTGTCCACTCCCGAACAAGGCGAGTCCCTAACTCTATATCTAGCAGTCTCCGAACATGCTGTAAGTGCGGTGCTACTAAGGGACAAGGGATCCGAGCAAATCCCTGTCTATTATGTCAGCAAAACGTTGCTAGATGCAGAGACAAGGTATCTGCCCCTCGAAAAATTGGTCCTGGCATTAAGAACAGCGGCACGTAAATTGCCCCATTACTTCCAGAGTCACAGAATTGTGGTTTATACTGAGTATCCGTTAAAATCTCTGCTACGAAAGGCAGATTTCTCGGGACGTATCTCAACTTGGTCGGTCGAACTGAGTCAGTACGACATAGATTATCAGCCGCGCACTGCAATAAAGGGGCAGGTGCTGGTGGACTTCGTAGCTGAGTTTTCACCTACGGTGGCTCCCGAGCCTCCTATGAGACAGGAGCCAAGAAAGGAGCCGAGAAAGGAGCAAGTGAAGGAGCAATCAACGAAAACAAAGAAAGCTCCGGCCGAACAGGATCCCACGGAGTGGAAATTATTTGTTGATGGCTCTGCATGCAACACAGGTTCGGGAATTGGTGTGGTGCTTTTCCCTCCTGAAGGAGCAATGATGGAACTGTCCTTTCGATTGGGATTCAGTGCTTCAAATAACGTGGCGGAGTATGAGACACTCTTGGCAGGATTAAGAAGTGCAAAAACCCTGAAGGTGAAAAAGATACGAGTGCATTGTGACTCGCAACTCGTGGTGAACCAGTTGTCCGGGGAGTATGAAGCTCGGAACGAAAAGATGGCTGCCTACGTGATAGCCGCCAAAGATCTGCTTGACACTTTCGAGAAAGTATACATCGAGCAAATAAGTTCTGGGCAGAATGCCCATGCTGATTCTCTTGCCTGGTTGGCCGCGGCTGTACCAACAGAATTTAAGAGAAGGGTGACAGTAGATTATCTTGCTGAGCCGAGCATCGGAAGAAATGTGGAACTGGTCTTGGACGTGAACCAAGGACCGAGTTGGATGGATCCAATAGTGGAGTTCCTACGAGATGGGACACTCCCCACAGATAAAAAGGAGGCTCACAAGATTAAAACAAAGTCTGCACGGTTTTGGCTGTCACCAGAAGGAAAGCTGTACAGAAAGTCCTTCACTGGACCCTACTTACTTTGTGTGCACCCCGAGATGGAGCAGAAATTTCTCCACGAAATCCACGAGGGAACGTGTGGAAGTCATGCTGGGGGAAGGTCCATTGCTCACCGAGCAATAACCCAAGGGTACTGGTGGCCTCACATGCAAGAGGATGCAAAGGTGTATGTAAAGATTTGTGAGAAGTGCCAAAAATTCTCACCAATGATAAGGACACCAGCCGAAGATCTGGTGCCCTTGACAAGTCCTTGGCCCTTCGCACAATGGGGGATGGACATCGTGGGTCCACTTCACAAGGCAACTGGGAATAGGAAATTTTTGTTGGTAGCAACAGATTATTTCACCAAATGGATTGAAGCTGAGCCACTGGCTAAAATCACTGAGCCTATGATAGAAAGGTTCGTGTGGAAAAGCATAATCACCCGGTTTGGGGTCCCTTATTCCCTGATTACGAATAATGGGTCCCAATTTCAGAAAAAGTTCAAAGCTTTTTGTGCCCAGTATGGGATAAGGAATTATTACTCTACCCCAGCCTACCCACAGAGTAATGGGCAGGCGGAAGCATCCAACAAAACTATACTTGATGGGATCAAGAAGAGGTTGGACAAAGCAAAGGGCAAGTGGCCCGATGAATTGCCTCTGGTTTTATGGGCGCACCGAACAACTCCTAGGAGGTCTACGGGAGAGACCCCCTACTCGTTAGCATATGGAACAAAGGCAGTAATCCCGTTGGAGGTTGGTCTGCCGACCAACAGGACCACTTTGGTTGAAAGTGGAGGCAATGACAGAGCCTTGGAGATAGAACTGGACCTTGCCGAGGAACGTAGAGAAAGGGCTCTGGTGCACTTGGCCTCATATCAAGAGCAGCTGATGAAGAGCTACAACAAAAATGTCCACCCCCGAGAATTTGGTATTGGAGACCTTGTACTTCGTAAGGTACTCGGCAATACCAAGGTGGCCAATGAGGGCAAGTTGGGAGCAAACTGGGAGGGCCCGTATAGAGTTACAGAGATTGCGGGCATTGGGGCTTATCGTTTGGCGGACCTGGACGGGAACCCGGTGCCAAGGCCATGGAATGTCCACAACTTGAGGAAGTTTTTTGTTTGAAAAAACTTCAGCGTATTTTTTATTCTGTTTTAGGATGCACATCGTGATTGTGTGGGAATTACGAGTACAATTCCTTTGTTTTTTATTATTTAGTTGCAAGGGGTACGCATAACGCCTCCTTGAGTTTTTTGAATTATGAATAAATTCTGGTTTTGATTTAAGACATTGTTTCTTTTGTCTTCGTTATGATTAGAATACGAAGTCAGGTTTGGTCATTGCTCCTCACTTCGTATTGGGGAGCAGAGGGATAGGTTTATGCCAAATACGAATATATTTGAGCGGATTCAAAACTTTGCAAGTACGAATATACTCGGTTACGAATACAGGTATGAACAAACCTGGCATGTATACGTGGAAATACACACTTTCCCCAAATATGAAAACATTTGGATGGACTAAGTAAGAATACACTTAGACTTACGAACAAACATTTGGCGTGCATACGAAAATATGCATAGCTTCCCCAAATACGAAAACATTCGGGAATTTAAGTACGAATAAACTTAAGAGGGTTATATTCCAAACCAACGAAAAATGGGCAGCATACGAATATATGCAACAATTGTCTAGGTACGAATACACCTAGAATTGTCTCCAAGTACGAGGAAAACTTGGGTAGCACATGAACACATACAAAATTGTCTAAAGTATGAATATGCTTAGAACTATTTCCAATTACGAGGAAAATTCAGGAAGCATACGAAAACATGCTCAGCTAGTATGAAAAAACTTGGGAAACGTAGGGTACACCCCAGCAAAATTAGACAAAGAGCCACGAAAGGCCAAGCAACACAAAGTTAAAACGCCACGAAGGGCCAGAAAACTTAAAGTATTGGGAATGTACTTGTGCCACGCAGGGCAAGCCTTACAGCCACGCAGGGCCACCGTAATATCATAGTCAAGAAATTGGAAGTGTTCCAAGGGAGGAAGATTCATACCTGCTGATCAACAGTAGGGTTCTCAATTGCAGGAAAGGAAACTTATGCAGGTGTGGCCTCTGCAGCTGTGCTATCGTCAGTTGGACCTCCACTGGCTTCCTTCTGGCCAGGGTTGGCCTCCTCAATAATAAGTCCGGCATCTACATCAAGCTGCTCGGAGATGTTAACAGTGGATTCTCCATCCAAATCAACTTCTTCCACCTCGACCCCATCCTCTTCCTGAGCAGCCATAACGCTTGGGAGATCAATCTCTATCCAAAGAGGGGATGACTCTACTGCATCAGATTTCCTAAGGCAAGCCGTCCACCCAGCAGCAAACACCTGGTCTTGGATCTTGGGCATTTGATTTTTGTAGCTTTCCGTAGCTACGTTGATCCCTTCGTTGTATCCCTGCTGGTAGGCCTCCTTCGCTTCGTTTTTGCTTGATTCCAACTCTGTCAGAGTTTGGTTCAGACTATCTTCGGCACCGTCCAGCTTGCTCTTGAACTCGTTCATTGCATTTCGAGCCTGGTTTCTTTCCCTCTCGAGCCGGATGATGGTACCCTGGAGCTTGGAGTTCTCACTGGCCAGCTTCGCTCGCTGAGGCTCGGACTGGCCCAGTTTTTGCGCCATGGCTACCATTCTTTGCATGGCCTAGAATGTTTTAAAGAAATTTAAATGGAGTTCGTAACCAACAAATCTGGAATTATTGGTTTGATGAGTATAAAGGGCCTACCTGAGCACTGCAAGTCATAAACGATCCAAGGAGATTGTCAGGGGAGCTAGTTACCACCTTTTGCATGTCCCCGGGCAGCATGAAAGCCTGGGACAAGGCAAGAGCTGTCCCCGCAGATTCTATACTGTCCCGAACAGTGACTGGACGCCCACCATGAGTGAATTGGGGAGCCCAGATTTGAGTTGGGATTGCAGGTGTCTGAGTCGAAGGCCCTTCGGGAGCTTCCAAGCGTTGGCGTTTTTCCCTGTGGCTAGCCTCGATTTCCTCGGGGGAGAATCCAGGGGGGGCGTCAGTCTGTGTTGTTCCTCGGCGGCCATGAGAAGGGACTGGACTCTGGGAGCGACCTCGGCCACGAGCAGTGCCGCGGCCTCTTCCTCGGCCAGCTCCGGGGATCGTGAGGAGGGTTCCGAGGTCAATAGGTTGGTTCATCTCTTGAAAAGGAGGGGATGGAGAGTAGCCGCCCGAAGATGTGGATGCTTCCGCGCAAATTTCCACAGATGCACTACGAAACGGAGGGGTCTGAGAACGCCTTTCTTCTTCTATCTGCTCGGGCTGTGCAGGTTGTGCGGCGGCAGGTCCAGGAACTGGCGGGTCGTCTGCTGCTCGGATGCGCCGATCAATGAAGCCCCCGTAAGATGCTCTGTAACTCAGGAGCACCTGCGCTGCTCTTGCTCGGCCTGCCAAGTAGGTGCCCTCGCCGTTGAAATTTAGGGCCTGGTTGATGTGTGCCACATGTACTTGGGGGGTGATGATGGCGTATCCTTGGTTGATGTTTTCAGCTGCAACATGTGAGGTTAGCAGTTAGAAGATAGGAAAACTAAAGAGTGCAATACGATTAAGATTGCCCGACAAGTAAATTTTATAAAGAGGAAAGAACTAACGTGGTTGCCCAAATCTGTGAGGGGCATGAAAGCCTATCACTTGACCATCCTCATTTCTGGGCTCGAAATGTCCAGTAACGACGAGGAAGTCATCATCATCTCCTCGGGCGGAGTCAGGCAACTCGAGCACCAGTCGCCTTCTGGAATCCCTACTCTTTAGGTAGTAGGTAAGGGCATCTTTCGTACGTGAAATGCTGTACAGATGATGGATGTCATATAGGCCTAGAGACGTGCCTAACATCTGGTTTAGGGCATGTACGCCCATGACAACCCTAAAGAAGTTGGCAGAAACTTGCATAGGGGATAGCCTGTAATAGGCCAGAACCTGGCGGAGTAATGGCGCCAGGGGGAATCTAACGCCGCCCTCGACAATGGCAACCACCGGGATGTGGAGAGTGTCATTGTTAGGACTCTGGCGTATGGCGTCTACGGGGGCCAGACTAGTGGCAATATCATCGGGAATCTCATAGCGAGATCTGAATGAAGCCATGGCCTGAGGAGTATTGCAGTGACGTCTAAACCTCCCCATTATGAACAGGGATGGTGCAGACGAGTAATATGGAAACCCAGAAAACGATTAAAAGAAACCCTAGACCGACGAAAGGAAAGGGAAGAGGGAAGTGATGACTTACGATTAAGACGATCAGGGGTCCTAAGTGCACAAACGAGGAATCTCGAGGTATTGAACAGGGCTCCAATGGCGGATGTGCTTGTGAGTTCTGGTTGCAGAGGGAATCGAGACAAAGAAAGGGGTTTTGAAATGAGGGGAAAATCCAAAAGTGCCCCAAGCTTAGTGAGGTGGCGTATGCGAAACGTCATCTCAACGCCGTTTGGGCGTTCCGTTTTCCAAAGGATGTCCATTCGCATTCAATGCGGGCGGTACGATTTGTGCCACGTGGAAAGGTTGGGGCAGGAAAGGCATGTCCAGCCCAAATGACGAGACGTTTTTAGGCTGGTATAATGATGATATTTGCACCAGTTTTGAGAAACGAAGAGTGCATGAGCAAAAACAAATGTTATTCAGACCCTAAATAGCTTTGCTCGTCATATATGAAGAGATAACGAGTAAAGCTGGGGAGCAATTGTAGGGAGTAAATCCCGAGCAGGTACAATTTGTGCCCGAATACGTGGTACGTGGGACCACGATATAATATGATAGGGACAGTCGCCGTACAAAACGGTGGTCGGCAACAGAGACCAATGATATGAGAAATCATTGGTTCAGAGAGTCTATGCAAGGTCAAGGTCCAGTGACACGAGAGGATATTGGACCAAGGGATTGACAAGGGACCAGTAACATGTGAAGTCATTGGTCCAGGTAGCTTGTTCGGCAACAATAAGGCCGAACAGGGGGGGAATTTATACGAAAGTAGTCCCAGAACGGGAGACGATCCAGAAGGTTCCAGAAACAGAGATGTTCCGTGAAGGAATGAGATCCCAATAAAATAGGATCTTGGGAAGATACCCAACGGGAATGGGAAGTTCGGCCAACTGCGGAAAAGAGTCCTAAACGGACTAAGGTAATGAACTGATAAGGAAATGAGAATCCAAGTTATTCTGGGTTTCCTGTACGAGATAGGAAACCTAGAGAGACGTGGATACTTGGGCAGCAAGCATCCATAAACCTATAAGTACGAGGCAAACCTAGAGGGAAGAGGTACACAATACATTACGGTTTTACGTATTCTTCTACTTAAATTAGGGTTTTTCGACCAGTACGTGATACTAACTTAGGCATCGGAGGGCCTTTGCCACGAGAGGCAAAGGTGCACTCACCCTTTGTCTGTTTTGCAGATAAAGACTCCGGCAACATATTAGGGTTCCGGCGAGGACCTCGAAGTAGCCGTTACGTTCTTGTGCTGCTTAAACCACTCTCGATTTTTCTGCACTTACACTGTTGAAACTGGCTAGGTTGCTGAAATTGGTTTGCATGAGGGACTGGAGCAAGAGGAGCAAACCTTAGCGGACCTTGAGCTTGAGGGAAACGGAAAGCATTCTGAGGTTGCTTCCAAGGTAATTGAGGTGCGGGAGGTTGAACTTGAGAAGAACTCCCTTCATTAGATTGATTCCAACGGAAAGCTGGGTGTTGTCGTGTCCCCGGATTGTAAGATTGAGAATAGGGATCAAAACATTGCACTGCTTGTACTTCTTCCGGAGCAATCCCATTGATCACGTTCTTAAGAGCTGGAATATTTGGACAAGCCTCAGTAGAATACCCCGCCATTTCGCAAATGACACAAACTTCCTCCACTTGGCGTACTACCTTCACCTCTTGAGATTGAGCACTCTTCAACTACAATTTATCTAGCTTACGAGCAATTTCCTCCAATCGAGTTTCAAAAGCAGTGTGTTCAGCAATAGAGAATTTCCCGGATCCGGTAGGACCTTGATTGAACATAGCCCTTTCTCCAATGTCTACAAACTGCCATGTCTGGGTCCTCTCAGCTAGCGACTCATAGTAATCCCAAGCATCCTCTGGCGTTTTTCCCATGAAGTCACCTCCACCCATAGTATCCAAAAGCTGCTTGCTCTCTTGAGAACAACTTATGTAGAAATAGTTGACTTGGAGATACAATGGAAAGTTATGATGAGGAACCGACATAAGCAAATCTTTGTATCGCTCCCAGTACTTGTGAAAAGTTTCTCCATCCCTTTGCTTGAAACTCTGAATTTGATCAATAAGTAACTTCCTCCGGTTGGCTAGAAAGAACTTAGTGGTGAAAGCATCCTGAACTTCTCCCCAATTACGCAGTGACTGAGGCTTAAGAGAATTGAGCCAGTGCTTTGCTTTGTCCTTTAGAGTGAATGGGAATAACTTCAAGCGAGCTTGATCAAGTTGACCCTGAACCGTGACAAAGGAATGCAGAATACTCTCGAACTCCCGAATATGAGAATACGAATCTTCCAACTCTCTCCCCCGAAATTCTGGAATTACCCGAAGATACTTAGCTTTGAAATCAAATGCATTCCCAGCAGTCGAAGTCGGAATAACTATAGGCGATACTTGCGGAGCCCGTCCTGGATTAAGATATTCGCGAAGAGTACGAACTGCAACTTCTTCAGCCATTGGGCTTTTGCGATGGTGATTGCGATTTAATTTGCGAGGCGGAGAATGGGCAGGATATGCCCGAGCAATGCTACGAATTCTTGGCGGAGAAGAAGAGTGATAAAGCCGATTGAAATTGGGCTTCGGTACACAGGCATACACAAACAAAAACTACCAACTAACTACCAACAAACTACCAGACTTGAGGGGCTAGACCGCCACCTTAACTCAGCAAACCAGATATGCGAGGGGTTATGCCACCACCTCGGCTAAGCAATGCAATCAAATAAAGCTAACTATACTAACTAAGCAAAAACTCAATATTTAGCTTGGTTTCGTTACACCTCAGGTTTAGCATGAAACCAGGTTAGAGGTATCCACCAAACTAAATACGAGCCACTAACACATAAACTACTTAACTACTACTACTAGAAGAAAGCGGGACACTTACAGCGGTTTGTCAACCCTCCAAGAAAGCCATAGTAAGAAATCCCCGGCAACGGCACCAAAAATGCTTCGTTCGTCGATATATCAAATAATTAATACGGCTTGATTGAATTTGTAGAAGTAAGCAATGGTTTTCGGCTTTTAGACAACCAACTGTAGACACCTCCCTAAAGCGGGGCATCGCCATACAGATTGATCATGTTTGTTTGTTTGCTTTCCACTTCATAAACCAAGATCATGGATATTCCCATGGCTAGGAACATCGCCACACGATAGAGGTTATCATCAAAACAGAGTCGCCACCTAGTTTATAAAAACTAGAAAAAACAAATAGAGATTCTGGGTACAGGAGCCAAAGGTACAATGAGGGGAAGGTGTTAGGCAGCCCTCTCTGCACAGTCGCGAGACTGGCCCATAGTTATTCGACATGAGATTAATACATGCACCATTTAATTCTAAACACATAGTCCATTTAATTAAGCCTTTAAACAGTTGATATGGTGAGCCAATGCGATAACCAAAACATGCATCAGAAAGCAGAAACAAATTGTCCCAGGGAGATGGATCTCGCGGCCAGTGAATGGATGTCACGGCCGAGAGATCCTTCTGGTTTGATGTACCAGCCGAGGGATCGAAGCCCTGGCCGATATTCTTCTTCACACCAAACTAAACAGTTAATAGAGAATCAGAAAGCTATGATTAAATGTAAAATCGGAAAATAAATCAAACCAGAGGCCCTTGGGCCTCACCACCTTGATCCCTCAGTGGCTTGATTGCTTCGGATTGAATGAGATTGACTGATTGCTTCTTGAAAACCCTAGGGTTAGGGTTTGAACTTCAGGGTTTTGATCGTCGGATTAGTGGCTGCCTTCGGAAGGTTAGGGCTTTTGTAGAGGGGGTTTGAGAGTGTATGTTTGCAGAATTTCGTGGCTTGAGAGGGTGTGCTGGTATATGAATTTCGTCGTTCTTATTTCGGAACCCTATGGCCCTTTATATAGGCAATTGGTGACTCACTCCGGCCAATCAAATGGCGTGAATCAAAGTGGAGTTCTAGGGCAATAAGACCTCTAGACGAATCTGCTACGTAGCCCGAACGCATCGGAGAAAGGCTGCTAGGGTTTGAATGATCGGATCAAACGATCGAAAGAACATTCCAGAATCTGGAAAACAGATGATCTGGCGGCCGAGGAATGGATGTTGCGGCCGAAGGATAGATCTTACGGCCGAGTGATGGATCTCTCAGGGAGATTTTCATGCAACAGGTTGCTCAAGTGAAGAAATGATGTTAAGGCCGTGAGATCAATGTCACGGCCAACAGATGGATTCTCCTAGGATTCTGTATTTCTGTCTGAAAGGCTATTTGGCTCTGGATTGGGTCCTCTAAGTGGCTCAAAGTTCTTACCATAAGTCCATGGGTTCACAAGAAGTCAATCAGCAATCATTGTATCCATTTTATCATCGGGATGGTCCCCAAGGTGGGACTTGAAATAATCGTTAGGCCAAATTGGGGTGTCTACACCAACTTTGTTTTGCTTTGCGATGGAAATAAAAAGGCTAAATTAAAAGCGTATAAACTAGGATAAAAAGCAGGTTAGGTCTAGGAATAACTAACACCCACGACTCGAGTTAAATTACATTTTTCACCCAATTACGCAGTTTAAGATACTCAATTAAGGTTCTTAACCCAGAAGATAAGATGGTTCGATTACCAAGCTAGCTCTAGAATTTATTTAGCAAACACCTCGAGCGACAGAGCTCCAAGCATCATGTGTGGTAAGTAGGCGATGCTCTTACCTACACATGATCAAAGAGGTTAACACCTTAGCAATTTGACAAATAAATCCGAACTACACATCGATTTTTGAACCAAAGATTCAAACTTTTATGGTAAAAAAATGCAATTTTTACTCAAGCCATGAGGTGCTATTCACACCATGACCTAACTTTGGAAAACTACTCACACATATCTAAAAAGATAAGAGCAAGCAAAAATCTAGCTAACATATTTGAAATAACAACACTTGAAGAAAACTAGATAATAAGATAGATCGGGAGATTGTCTACAACTTTAATGAAAGAAACAATAGCAAAACAACACTAAATTAGGCTGGAAATTAAAAGTTAAGTACTAGAAATAAAGAACAATGAAGAACACCAAAAAGTAATTCAAAATCTATGCTAGATCTAAAATTATGCAATCAAATTTATCTATGTACACTATGACATCACGCCTTTTATAGTCTCCAAGATCCGCACACAGAATATTCCCCAAGATGCTCCAAAGATGCCCTCCAAAGCCCTCGGTACCGATAGCAAAGGCCTTAAGTTGCTGCGATATGGGGCTCGATACCGATGGATATGGGAAATAGGTATCGATACCGAAGCTCACTAAGGTTGCTGTAGAGATGCTCGGTACCGATAGATGAGAACAAGTGGTATCAATACCAAGGTGGACTAAGGCCTGGTGCTGTCACAAAGACCTTGGTACCGATAGAACCTTTTGTTTGGTACCGATACCGAGCAATTCATCCCCAGCCCTTGCCTCTTGGCCCTTGGCTTGCCTTCTTGAGCCGACGGGTCACCTTCAGGTCCTTGAATCTTGTTGCTTGGATTCCGGTGACTTCGTTCTTGGTCGTCTTTGAACCTTGTGTGACTTTGACAGCTTTGGGCTTAAAAACTCCTACTTCGAACGATTTTCTACAAAACGAAACTAGAATACCTTACGAGCAAAAGCAATTAAAAATAACTAAATTAACGAAGAAATTAAACTAAAACTAGAGATTTAGTGCTGTAACGACCCTGATTTTTGGTAAATAAAAATTTCGTTAAAAATTTGAATTTTATTTTAATTACTTGGGATTGCTTTTAAAATTCCTTTTTAATTTCTAATAATCCATCATAACTAGATTTGAGACTTATAAAATTATATCTTTTTGCACCGAGCGATCTAGTTCTTTTCCAAAGACAAGTATGCTTGTAAAAGTACTTGTATATTTTTCTAGTGAGTAAATAAAAATCTTTAAATTATATTTCTTGGCTAGAAATCCTACTTGGCAAGTAGAATTAGCTTCCAACCATTTAGTTAGATTAACCTAACTACCAATTCACCTAGTTACATTTCCCTAACCTTATATGGACCTTCTTAACCCTCTTTGAACCTTGTGAACCCCTCCAAACCCTAATGGAACCCTTTTAGACCATTAGAAGTAATCATTTTACTCCTTGATTAGTCATTTTCAAAACCATACTTCTTTTTACCTCTTTACCCATTGGTTAATAATTGTTAGGAAAATGGTTATCCTTTGAGTAATAAGAGTAAGGATGAATAACCAAACTTGACTAGACAAGTCAAAGCCCAAATCTCATTATTTTGCTTCCAAAGGAAGTAATCTTAGCCTTAACATGCATGCAACCCTAGCCTAATAGCCCTTAAGCCTAAACCCCATTTGACAACCCATTCTAGTCAACTTTAAACATAACCTAGCCAATGATTTTGATCTTTCTTACAAGCAAGCTCTTTCCAAGCCATGCCTTTCAAAATTGCCCATTGGACAATAATTGTTAGGGAAAAATTTATCCCTTGGATATTAAGCCAAGTTTTTGCTATAAATAGCACCCCTCACTCACCATTTCAACTCACACCTTCAATCTTCAACTTCTCTCTTTAAGAAAGTCTAGTGTTCTTACTTTGTTCTTGTTTTGTTCTTAAGGTTCTAGAGTTTTCTTGAAGTTCTTCAAGAAACTCATCCTAAAACACCTTTTCGATCCATAAAAGTCTAGTAGTTTTAGTCAAGATCTATTTTCGAGAGAAACCTTTCTCTTTCGAAGCTACCGGAAGCTCACCGTAGGAAGTTACTCCGTCCGACGTACTTACTTTTTTCCATAACCGTACCTACCGCCAAGAAGAACGGTAGAATACCTCTACTTACTTACTCTACGTATATTGTATGTTGTTTGTACATTAAAATGCATGAAAGTATTCGTATTTTGATCTTTAGGATGGTTAAGAGCATGTATACATGATTACTAGGATTATTTATTTTGATGTGTAATAAAGCATAAGTGGTCTCCACTCCAAAGGCATCCGTACATGTGGCGTTATGCTTTAAGTAATGATTTGAGCATACTAAGTAATATAGAGTTCGATGATCTTGCAAGTTTAGTTTCAAGATTACAATGAATGATAATGTTTACTTTTGAGAAAAGTCCTACCGCGGAGTCTATGCATGTGACGAGACACGAAAATCAAGGAAGATAGAAACATGACGCCTAGGGTGTGGCTAATAAAAAAAAAGTGTGTTTTGGAAAAAGGAAAGTGTTTGAAAATTGCAATGTGACCGGACTTGCCCATTGTGGGAACGATGTGTTTGAAAAAGAGAAATGTTTTTGGAAACCGCAATGTGGCCGGACTTGCCCATTGTATGGTGTGCGTGGGTAAAGGAAAGATTGTGACATTGGATAAAATATTTTTGAAACTACATTGTGGCCATTTGCCCAATGGGAGTTGTTTGCATGTGTTCCAATGGGAATCCGTGGTGGCGGGACCATTGTGAGGCTGTGTGTGTTCCAATGGGAATCCGTGGTGGCGGAACCATTGTGAGGTTGTGTGTGTTCCAATGGAAATCCGTGGTGGCGGAACCATTGTGAGGCTGTGTGTGTTCCAATGGAATCCGGAGCGGCGGAACCATTGTGAGGTTTGTGGCTTGGTTATCCGTGGAGAGGAGCCAATGCTATTGTATGCCAATGGGAACCTGTGGGCAGCATGCCCTCGGAAAAAGGATTCCGTTCCTTTCGCCATTGCGGCCCTTTTTTGAAAAATCGAGGGAGCTCGAGCGCCGGTGGCAAGCGCTCAAAAATACAGAGTCGCCACTTGAGTTTTGAAGGTCCGACACTCAAGGAACCGTATTTCGAAGCACCTGCCGCGCTTTGTTTGAAAAAGTGAAGGAAACCAGTCCGTCATAACCATATCTGGGTTCGGGAGCCAGGTTACGAGAGGGGAAGGGTTTTATGGCACCCCTCTCGCCCAATCCGGAGATCGGTCTCTACTTAGGCATTTTTATGAAAACATTTGTGATTCTTCCTCTTTTAATTGATTTTAGCCAATTAGGGCGGGGGAACAGTTAATCGGGATTAAAACTGTAACAGTTTGCAGGATGTGATCAAATAATGGCATGGATGGACAGCATGATGAATAATAAATGGAACGAACTTGAGACAGCGATCAGATGCCAAAACCAGGCTCGGGGCAGATTTGTCCTGCACGATGACCAACTTGCATGCCTGAACAGATCTGTATGCAAGTCAACCATCGCGCGAGACACACTGACTCTCGCGCGAGCATTGTCATCTCACCACAGTCCCAAAATCATTCCCTTCTGGGCTCTGGAAGGACCAGTGCACACCCAGGAAGCAAACCAATCAGTTTATAAGAAGACTGTAAAATACTAATTATTACACAATACCCCAAGCAGGAGCCAAATAAGATGAAACACAACCCCTAAACAGTGGGGGTATCAAAACAGAGGCCAAGGGCCTAGTTGCCCATGCAAGGGCTATTCATGGAAATCACAGGACTGTCGCGCGACAGAGACTGAGTCTCGCGCGACACTCCTGACTGGACTTCCAGTAAATTGCTTTACATGTTTTGGGTCCTGAGACAGCTTCAGGGGATCCCAAAGGCATTCCAAACTATTTAGAGCGAATAAAATAGCTACTGTATTTTGTTTTTGCATGCATCACGGTGATCTAAAAATCAAAGTAAAGTACAATAGGCATAAAAACACTGCAAAACAGGAAAGGGCTAGCTTCCCTTCCCCACGAGGTCCATTCTCTTGCTGACACGAGTGTCGCGCGAGTATAGTGGACCATCGCGCGAGGGTATGGCTGCCACGAATTCTTGTAACTTTGCTGGCTTTAGGACCAGGACATGGTATTGATTACCAGCCTTGGTCCTGTCAGCCCCCCTCAGGGATCAAAACAGAAACAGCTTAAACATTATACCTTTGCTTGGAAAGGATTTGGGAGTAGATTGGATGGATTGGTGTGACTTTGCTACCAAGA
Source organism: Rhododendron henanense subsp. lingbaoense (assembly GCA_020567845.1). Classification (NCBI taxonomy): domain Eukaryota; kingdom Viridiplantae; phylum Streptophyta; class Magnoliopsida; order Ericales; family Ericaceae; genus Rhododendron; species Rhododendron henanense. The sequence continues at coordinate 41,191,849 of CM036313.1, read as the reverse complement.
GTGTATGAACACCCTGAGTTCAAAAGTTTAGGAAGTGGTTTGAGAGTTAGGAACTTTGTGCTAGCTAGTGTGGAGCTTGTGGAATGACTAATGAATTCCTTAAGCAAATTTTGGAACCCTTAACATGGAAGACCAATGGGGGTATTTATCGGGGGAATGTAAGGCTTAGTTAGGGGCCAAACAAGCCCTTAGGACCAGCCACCAAGGCTGGTCACAACTTGGTTGTGAGGCTAGCCAACAAGGTGAGAGAGTGGTTAGGGGATTGCATGGGGTTAGAACCTGCCAGCACGCCGTTCAGCTGAGGAGAACGGGGTTCCAGCCCATGGGAACCCATGTGCCAAGCAATCATCACAAGTCCAGCTGGATTCTGTGATAGGGACAGGAGGGAACCATCGCGCGAGGGTTCGGGAGTGTCGCGCGAGGGTCAAACAGTCAACAGTTTGACTTTGACTACACGTGGCAGGCTAAGTGTCGCACGAGGGACAAGAAGACTCGCGCGAGGGTCAACTCTGGTTTTAGGGTTTGACTGAAGGTTCAGAAGGGTGCAAAGGGCTCAAGCAAGGTTTCTAAGCGTTCCAAGCCTAATCCATTCCCGGTCCAAGCTCTCTTTGATCCGATTTCATCATCGGGGAAACAAGAAAATCGTAAAACGAAGTAAAACGATTGGGAGACCCAGATTGGGGTGTCTACAGTAGTCCCTCTTTGACGGCACGCGGAGCACCATTGACTGGTACGGGTAACGTCAAAGATTTCTAGACACCCACCAAATCCGCCCAAAAGCCGATTAAATGGAAAATGCAGACGAGTATGTAAAAATACCGTGCACCAAAGGGAGAGATTGGAAGTCGGACGGATAGATCGTCGCTGTTGATTGATCGGACGGATAGATCGTCGCTGATTTGATGATCGGACGGATAGATCGTCGCTGATTGATCGGACGGATAGATCGTCGCCGTTGATTGATCGGACGGATAGATCGTCGCTGATTGATCGGACGGATAGATCGTCGCCGTTGATTGATCGGACGGATAGATCGTCGCTGATTGATCGGACGGATAGATCGTCGCTGTTGATTGATCGGACGGATAGATCGTCGCTGATTGATCGGACGGATAGATCGTCGCTGATGATTGAGCGGACGGATAGATCGTCGCTGATTGATGATCGGACGGATAAATCGTCGCCGTTGATTGATCGGACGGATAGATCGTCGCTGATTGATCGGACGGATAGATCGTCGCTTTTGATTGATCGGACGGATAGATCGTCGCTGTTTTGTTTGCGGGCGGACCACTGCTTGGGGACACCAAATTCTTCAGGTCTGAAGTAAAAGCCCCCAAAATGACCCTCAAATTTATTGGCAACATATCAACATGTCGTGGACCCCAAAAGGAGTGTAATTGAGATTGGGCCAGACTCAGAATCTGGATTGGGCCTGAGGCCCAGAAGAAGTGTCGCGCGACACTCACCAACCGTCGCGCGAGGGTCATAAGTTAGGGCTTGGGTCTGGACAGGCCCAGACCCGGCCCAAACCCGTTTTATTCGTTTAAACGTCGCGGGGACGTTTCAGAAAACAGTACTCGGCGGTTTCAGAGTTTTCAAAACCCAGAACTCCTCTCGAACCTTCATCCTCTCCCTCAAAACTCACCCAAATTCTGATTAATCCACGAAATCCGCACACCCAACACCATCCATGGCAGACCACGGGGACGGAGGAGGCGGGGGCGAAGTTGTCGATCAGCTGGAGGATCGAGGAGGGTCAATGGGTCTTGATCAAAGCGATCAAACGGCCACGGAGGCCAGCACAGGCGTCAGTGCAACGGTAGCAGGCGGCGGAGATGGAGAACTGGGCCGCGAGCAGGAGGTAGGTGGTGGCGATGAGAGTCGCGCGAAGGAGCCTGAGGCTCGCGCGACTGTTGTTACAGGGGCCGTGGGCCATATCGTGCAACCATTGGACTCGAGCACAGCCGTGGACGGCTCAGTGGTGGCCGGGGTAAGTTCAGGGGATGCAGAACGAACTGGCACTGGAGAATACCCTCGCGCGAGGCTTGAAATTGGAGGAGGCAGTAGTAGTGGGGCAGGAGGTGATAATGTCGAGCCGTCTAGGTCCCCACCGAGGGATTCGGCGAAGGGCAAAAGTGTTGTTGACGCGGAGGAGGAGACCACGGTGCCTCAGGTTGAGATCCGGGAGGAGGATGTGTTGTTCAGGCCGGAGTCGACCGCGGCCACGTCGTCGAGACACGTGCCGATCACTAGACATGACGTTGCCGAGTACTTGACTGACGAGGCACTGGCGAGACTGTTAGAGGACAACCCCCTGGTTGGGGAATTGGTCCTAAAGGCCAGAGAGGACCGTGCTCGGGCCATTGAGGCGTCGGAGGCCGTTGAGAAGGCCGAGAGAGAGAGACTGGAGAGAGAGGAGCTTCTGAGAGACGCAGAGGCTGAGGAGAGAGCCCGAGTTGAGGCGCAGGGGCCTAGGGTGACGGCCGTGGAGGAGGCGAAGAACATGAGACGGCCGGGCTTCTCAGCGGAGGCATACGCGCTTCCCACGCCGCACCTTTTTGTGCCGTCGGGCGTTGCGGCCCGTGCACCGTCGCGGAGGGATTACGACGACGAGTTAGTGTTGAGGGATCCCCGGGTCCACATTGCGGCGACATGGATGGAGGTATATTCCCAGAAAACACCCTTTGTAACTTGATTTCAATATTCTTGCTTTGATAGTTCACATTCGATACTTGCTTAGAACATACTTGAACTCAGAATTGGCACGAATGATATTGTGAACCAAAGCATGCTAAAGCTACGTATTTCTGTAGTATAGGCCCAATACGCAATAACTTGAACCAACCATCCGTTGTAGGCTTCATTGATTACCTAGAACTTGAGAATGAACTTCCCGCATACTGACGGACCATTTGCTGCTTGTCTTTGTATCTGAAACAGGCTGGAGCTGAACAGAGGGACCTTCGCGGCTTCGGGGGCGCGTGCATGTCCTTGCAGCTGTACGAGGGGCTGCCAGAGAGAGTAAGGCAGCTGGTAGATGAGGCAGGCTTTGGGGAGTTTGTGCGGACTTTGACCCCAGCGAGGATTGACCATGCCGTCCTCGTTGCACTCGCTGAGAGGTGGAGGGATACCACCAATACCTTCCACCTACCTCCTGGGGAGATGACAGTGACGCCTGCTGACTTTGCAGCGATCACGGGTTTGAGGGTTGGGGGCGAGCCCATCCCGTTTGACTCAGGGATCCAGGAGGATCGGGCTGCACTGGAGTGGTTTCTGGGCAGAGTGCCCAAGATAGAGGGAGGAATGGCGAGGTATGACCAGTTCAAGGGCTACCTGAAGGAGGAGGTGTCGAGTGATCGGGAGGCGGAGCAGATGGCCCGGGCGTTTCTGCTATACTTGTTTGGTGCCACGCTGTACCCGAATAGGCGAAGCAACGTCCACCTTTCTTACTTGCCGGCGTTGAGGGACCTGAGGACGGCCTCGCGCTTTGACTGGGGTGGAGCGGCTCTTGGGACGGCCTACCTCTTCTTTGGCGACTCGTCGAGGACGGGTAAGAGCACAGCTGGTTACTGGAGGGTCTGGGAGGTACGATTCTAACCCTTTTAAGCACAATTTGACCATGCTTGTCCATTGTTTAGTTCGCTTGACTGTTCTGATTTTCAAATGCCGTATGCCTTGACTAACGTTTGAACTTGTCTAAACATCGCAGCTTTGGGCTTACGAGGTCTTGCGGATGCATCTGCCAGAGTGCAAGCATCCAGACTTGAGCACTCTCCCTCGTGCGCTGAAGTGGAGCAGGGCGAGCACGGGAAAGAAGGAAGGGAGAGGCGAGCTCAACGCCTTCAGGCTGTACCTGGACGAGCTTAGGGCCTCACAGGTATGAACACATGACTGTAAGCCTTAGACGTGTCTTTGTTTCCTTGTTTTAATGCTGTCGCTGATCAATGGCTTGCATTGCCCGTTTGCTTTTGACTCGCAGGTCAATTGGGATCCCTGGAGGAGAGCGGAGCCAGATCCAGAGTACTTGGCCAGGAGCAGAGCTGTCACGGCCAGCAGGGTGTTGTTGGAGTCTGCCTTTGGTTGGCAGTGGTACTTGGGAGACCGAGTGACGCGCCAGTCACTTGGTTACCCTGAGTTCTGGGTGCCAGGGTCGCTCCCACCTCGAGCTTCACACACGGGAGAGTACACGCGGGCCGAGCTGGAGAGGTACACGAGGCCAGATACTGATCTTGAGCGATACCTGCGTCCTGGTAGGGACTACGCAGTCTACCAGAGGGACTTCCTGGCGGGTCCACTGGGGGTCCGCGGCCGGAGAGAGGCGCGAGGCCAGGCCGCAGGGGCTGCTGAGGAGAGGAGAGCAGCCGGAGAGGGACGGAGAGGAAGTGAGAGTCGGGCCAGGCGAGCCCCGAGCGGGCCGGCGGTTGGCGGACTTCCTGCGCTGCTGTGGAGGATTCCCGTCGTTGACAGTCAGGGGAATCCTGCAGAGCTTCAGTTAGTGCCTGCGAGGACGGAGCCTGCTCCTGTGTCGGTAAGAATCGATTTCCCATATTGCTTTTCAACTTCAAATGTTTGAATTATCTGCTGAATAGTCTGATGAACTTGAATTGCACGCAGGTGCCAATTGAGTGGGTGAACGAAGCCGTTCGACGCATGTTGGCGTTGGAGAACCTGGTGAGAAAGGCGGCGAGCGGCACGCCACTGGAGTTGCAGTACCAGGCGCCGAAGCTACAGCCAGTTCAGCCGGCCATTGTTCAGAGGACTCAGGTATGAACACGATACATTCCAGTTTTCGATACATTCCTGCTTTCGATACATTCCTGCTTTTGATACATTCCTGTTTTGATAGTTTGATAGACTGTACCTGTTTTCAATATAGAAACACAATATGCACAATATATACTCATGCTTTGAAATGTCATGATAATGCAGGTGGAGGGGAAGAGGAACCCTAGGCGGAAGAGTGCGCGAGGTCCGCCACCGAAGAAGGTGGTGGCACAGAAATCCGTGCCTCCGGTTACCACCACGCGGCGACAGACGAGGGGCTCACAGACAGCGCATGCACGCGAGGAAGAAGCCAAGCAAGCCGCGAGGCAAGCTGAGCTTCAGTACCAACTGAAGAGGCGCGAAAAGCCGACGTTGGAGAAACCGGGCCCGGCTCGCAGGCCGAAACTGATCATGAGTCCCACTTCCGAGGATGAGGAAGAAGAGGGTGAGGAAGAAGCGGTAGACGAAGAGGGTGAGGAGCACTCGTCCACCAGCAGTGGCTCTGACGACTCCATTGACGATCCGAGGTATAGAGATGATCCCCGGGAGCTGCATGATACCTCAGACAGCGATGAGGGATTTGAGGAGCGTTGACGAAGCCTCTGCTACCCTTTTTGCTTTTGATTTAGGGCCTGCGTGCCCAAGTAGATAGCTTGTGATAGACATTTTGAGAGCCTGCGTGCCTCTTTTTAATTGGCGGGCGAATGTGCCCTAACTTGACTTGGTAGGTTTTGATCGGCCGAGGGCCATAGATACAGTAGTCCCTTTTGCTTTTGACATGGATAGATCACAGTTTAGTATATAAAAGTTGCATTCTGAAGTTTTAGCTTCTCATTGTGCATAAGAATCAGTAAAACCCGCCACTAATACCAAACTTGTATTGACAACACATCGAGACTAAACACAGACACATATGAGTGTATAAAACAGCCTAGCTCTGAAAGGAAAAAGACGATATACCCTAAGACACAATCAGGATACGAGGATACGGGAAACAATGAAATTTTGGGTATTATACGCCAAAACTCACGATACCTTGAAAGAGATGAAAACGACACTCTTAAACGATCAACGGTGGCCAACATGACCTGCGCCAATTGACGGATTTGAACGAAACGCCCCAAGAATGGACTTATACCGAAGAATGCTCAAAATAACACAAAAAAAGGTATAAAATGTTGAAAGACGACTCGATTATGTCCCGGACTGAAACCGACACCTCCATACGGTCACTCAAGGTCCAGGCGACCTGTATGGCATGACCAAAATGGGCTAGGGTCTCCGGAACGAGTTTCGAACTCCCGAAACCTTGGTTTGAACTTGAAACGGGCCTCCGAGGGTCCAAAAACTTCGTTGGGGACGGCATTCGGGATCCGATGCTTGGATGCAGTCACATATGTCCATAATGACTTGCTGGAACCATCAAAAGTACCAAATGACCTTTGGAATGAAAATCGACCAATTTGGACAGTAGCTGCTGAAATCTGTCAAAACTGCAGACCAACCGTCGCGCGATGGTTTGAAACTGTCGCGCGAGAAACATGCATCGCGCGATGCTTTGAGAGTATCGCGCGAGAGTCAACCCCCGTTAAGCAGCCTTTGTTTGACCAAATTATTGGCATGGAGCTGTTCATAATTTCCACGTCTTTGAAAGTTGTTCTGGGCTTGCAGAAGGAAGGCTGTTCTGCCATGCAAGGTGGTAGGACACCTATGCCTTGGTCTCACCAACTCCTTGGCTATTTGAAGAAGGATTTTTAGACTTAATGAAGTGTACACCCCTTCTCAACTCTAAAATGGGAGACTCTCTAATGGAAGCCCTTGATCCTTGGCTAATGAGAGAGGAAACCATAAATTGGGCGAGTCCCCGGTCTCGCTGTTTATCCTCGATTCGAGATCTCCGATTTGCTCGACCGTGCGTCTAAATCATTCAAGCCGCATTGCCTTTCTGGGACCCCATCGTACATGTCTTCCGATTCCGTGAAGATGAAATGTGTCCCACAATAGAAGAGTTCCAGGGATACGCCCCGGGGTTTGCCAATCTAGACGTTCTTGCCGTGCCGCCCGTTCATGAAGACATGGGGCAAATTCTACGGGAAAAACTCAACATTCCGGCGGCGGTGACGGCCAGCATCATTCGAAACGGCGAGCTCAACATTCTTCGCCTAATCGAACTGTATGGCCCGGAGGCTGGCCTGGGAGACTACGTTGGGGAAGCTCAACAACGCTTCGTCTTGTCCATATGCGCACTGGCCGCGTATATGCTGATCCCCGTCGACGGAGGGGTAAATCCCAAATTGGTGAGCATAGCCTTGCAGATGGATAACGGGAAAAACATTATGCCCGTGGTTTTGGCGGAGACGCTCCTGGGTTTGGACATGCTGAAGCTTGAGCAAGCCGACTCTTTCAGCGGATGTCCTATCTTGCTCCAGGTAAATTCCTGTTCGACATACTTTCTCGCATTTTCAACTTCATTCCAAACGCTTGGTCTGTATTTGACTTCTGACTTGCCCTCCGTTCTCACGCAGCTCTGGCTGGCAGACAAGATTGGGGTCTTGGAAGAGCCACAGGCTGGCTTTGAAGAGTTTCCCAGATTGTTGGTCGCGAGACCGATGATATTCCCCGACTTGCCGGTGGAGATATGGTTTGCCTTCCTGAATGATCTGCATTCTGAAGATATAGTCTGGAGGTGCCTCTGGTTAAACCTCCCAGCAATGACGCTCAAAACAGCGGGATACAAAAGAGTAATACTCGCCGGCTTGTCGAGCTTCACATTTTACATTCCTGGGCGTACGCTCCGCCAGCTCGGAAGGAGCCAAGGATACAAGCGATACGGAGCGGAAGACTTCGACATCCCCGTGTTCACTTCCTGGGATTTGCGCTGCCATAGAGACAACTGGGGTGATAGGACGTTGAAGGAATCAGTCCCAGGGTTCAGGACGTGGCTGGAAAAACGTTACGTAAGGTGGCTCCGTGTCGAAGTTGAAGCGAGACTAAGGGGATATTTCTGAATCCCATGGCAGGACAAGTTGTAATTAGTAAGGCCATTAGGCTCTGTTTTTTCAGTACTTGCTCTGTAAATTGCATGCCACTTTGCCCGGCTTGATCGGTTAAATAAAACCTTTGAATTACCCGGCCGTTATTCCTTCGAGGAACCGAACTTGTCATTGAATACGTAATTTGAAGAAACAACGCTTCGACATAGTCATAAACACTTATAATGACCTACTGGAAGCATCAGAATTTCAAAATCTGGCCCGAGTCAAAATTCGGAAAATAACCCCAAAAAGGCAGTAGCCTGCCCTACTGTGTCGAATTAAACTGAACTCTCGCGCGAGCAATCAAAACCATCGCGCGAACATAAACAGTCGCGCGACACTCCAGGACCTTCGCGTGATGGAGAATTCCTGTTACAGTGGCCAGCTTTGACTCATTCGGACAAAAAGGGGTGGCAGGCTTTGTCAGCAGGTCTGGGCGTGCAGGGGGCTCCTGGCTTTCTCCAGAGATGTTCCCTTGATCTTTAGTGAGTGGAGGGACACCTTGCAAGGCCACCTCATTCAATAGGAAAGGCATGCCTCCTTCCTTGGCTTTATAAAGAAGGGTGAGTCCATGAACGAAGGATGCGCTTCCGTGGGAAATCTCTAGCACTGTTCCCCAAATGGCAAATCATCTCCCCACCTTAATCAGTTCGTGGCTCGAAGAATTTGTCGCGAGTGATTGGCTATGCTTCCGTTCCCACGGGTTGGCGGCCTTTCGCTTTTTAAAAAGTGTAAGGCTCCGCCCCGAAATTCTGAGAGCAGCCCTGCAGTTTTGGGACCGGGACGTCCATGTGTTCCGATTTGGGGACAATGAGTTGTGTCCGACGATTGAAGAATTCCAAGCATATCTCCAAGGCTTCGCTTCGAGCGTGATTGTCGTGCCACCTTACAGGCAAAGCATGTCAAAGCTGTTGAAGACATGTCTGAACATTTCCCAGGGTGCAGCGGAAGGCCTGTTGGTTGGCGGACAAATAAACATTGCACGCCTAATGGAATGGTACGGGCCTGACGGCGATCCAGCGGACATGGTTCTGCAGTCTCGACGTCGATTCGCCATGTCAATCGGCATACTGGCCGCATACCTGCTGGTGTCTCCGTATGGACGGCCTGACCCCTCGTTGGTACACGTGGCCGCGGAGATGGGCGCTCGGAAGAACGTGGCGCCCCTGGTACTTGCTGAGACACTCATTGGTTTGGATTTGGTAGCCATAGGTCAGACGAACACATTTGGTGGGAGTCCAATCCTGTTACAGGTAAAATCTCACTCAGCTCACCTTTTTCCGGTTTTCGCACAGTCTGTTTTTACCTCGACTCTCGGCTTAAGGCTGTATGGTAGCTTCTTACTTGTTTTCTTTCGCTCGGGCTTATGTGGCTCCTTACTTGCCTTTTCGCTCATGCAGTTGTGGCTATGTGACAAGCTTGGACTAATCTCGGCTCCTGAAGCGGACTGGCCCCGTCTGCCCGGGCGGATGCACCAAAGGGGAATGTTGTACCCAGAAATGTCTGAGGAGGAGTGGTACACCTTCATGAGAGAGATGTCTCCGCGCGAGATCGTCTGGCGGCACAGGGTCTTGAACATCCCGGATATGGCTCTGCACTCTGCAGGTTTCGAGAGAATGGTGATTGCTGGCCTATCCAGTTTCACGTTCTACATTCCAGGTCGTGTCCTGCGGCAACTGGGCATGAGCCAAGGCTTTCATCGAGTTGGGATAGAAGACTTCCACATTCCAGCTTTTACAGCCCAACATCTAACAGGGTATGAACACAACTGGGGTTTGAGAGAACTTGGAGGAGCAGAAGACGACTTCAGCACAAGACTCAAACACCGCTATGTAGCATGGTTAAGAGAAGAAGTCGAAAGCAGACAAAACGCAGACTAAATCCTGACTCAAATCCAATGATCTAGAATAAACTGTGAGCCCGTGAGGGCTTCTTAGCATTTCGTTCTGTTTTTGATGCTTTACTGTTTTTCTTGGGGCTCTGCTCGGCCTATGTAATAGAAATAATAGTTTCGAATAAAGGTGAAAGATTAAGAATTTTCCCCTTTTGGTCCAAGTGTTGAACGCCACGTCATTTGAATGTTGAGGTACGCTTCGGAATGGAAAACCTGGATCGAGTTGATTGATTGTGACCGAATCTCACAGAGAGATTGCCTACGTATCCCAAGCTAGGGAATCAGGTCAAAACGTAGTTCAGGCTAAGGTTCGCTCGAGTATTTTGGCTCTCCTTTTGCGCTCTAAATTTTGCCTAGGACTGCCTTTGCAGGTTTCCAGCCTAGCAAGCTTTGATTGAATGCCTATTTATTTTTGCCTAAACTGCCCCCTTGGGTTTTCAGTCTAGCAGGCTTGCTCTAATTTTTGCTTGGGACCGCCCACCCTTGTGGTTTTCGGCCCAACGAGCTTCTCTCAAGGGTAGTAACGTTTAAGTTGATCCAGGTTGACCAGAGTGTTGAACTCGTTGCCGTCCAGATCGATGAGCTGAGCTGCTCCACCCGAGAGGATGGTCTTGATGATGTAAGGTCCTGCGCGCTTCGAGCGGAACTTGCCACGTAAATCGAAGATGGGAGCCCGGATTTCCTTTGTAACCATGTCCCCTTCAGCCAAGTCACGAGACTTCACTTTCTTGTTGAATGCCCAAGCAATCCTGCGCTGATACCCCTGAACGTGATACAAGGCACGGAGCCTTCTCTCGTCAAAGAGCATGAGTTCGACAAACCTCCCGCTAAGCCATTCGGACTCCGCGAGTTCACATTCAGCCATGATCCTCAAAGTCGGCACTTCCAGCTCGATGGGAAGGACGGCTTCCATCCCGTAGACCAGAGAAAAAGGGGTTGCCCCTGTTGATGTTCGAATTGACGTGCGGTACCCCCAAAGGGCCAGAGGCAGCTGTTCGTGCCAGTCCCTGGCGGACTCTGCAGATTTCTTGATGATGGTCTCGATGTTCTTGTTGGCCGCTTCAACCGCCCCGTTCGTTTGAGGGCGATAAACCGTTGAGTGATGAACTTGGATCTGGAATTCTTCGAAAAGCTCCAGCACCCTGCCTTTGAAATGGACCCCATTGTCAGAAACAAACGCCTGTGGAACCCCGTATCGATAGATGATGTTCTTTCGGATAAACTGAGCAACCTGAACCGCCGTCAGGGTCTTGTAAGATTCAGCCTCGACCCACTTGGTGAAGTAATCTATTGCCACCAAAATGAACCGATGCCCGTTCGAAGCAGAAGGCCTGATCATGCCGATAACGTCGATCCCCCAAACAGAAAAGGGCCAAGGCGATGTCATGCCAAATAGTTTAGAAGGAGGGACATGCATGAGATTGGCATGGATTTGACACCTATGGCAGCGGCGCACATAATCCACACACTGGGACTCCATGGTAGACCAAAAGTATCCCTGTCGTAAGATTTTCCTGGCAAGCATGACCCCGCTCATGTGGGGGCCACAAATTCCTTCGTGAATTTCCTCCATGATTTTAATGGCCTCAGCGCCGTTGACACAGAGCTTATGCATTCCGCAGTGGGATCTCCGATATAGTCTCCCGCCACAGATAATGTACTGAGCGGCCATTCTTCGGAGCGCCGCTCGATCCTTTTTGGTGGCGTCGGTCGGAAACTGACCACTTTCGACGAAGTTCCAGATATCGTGATACCAGGGTAGGCCGTCATCGACATCATCGACGGCGTTGACGTATTGATAAGCAGGCAAGTCCCGCTGTTCAATTAGAATAGGACGAAGCTTGATACCAATCGGAAGCTCGATCATGGAAGCCAGAGTTGCTAGAGCATCAGCGAACTGGTTCTTCATCCGAGGGATGTGCATGAACGTGACCTTGTTGAAACGAGGAATGAGGTCCTCCAGGTCTTGGTGATAAGGCTTTAATCTGTCCTCCCGAACTTTCCAGTCCCCGTTAGCCTGAGAAACGACAAGGTTGGAGTCACCAATAACCTCAAGCTTTTCAACACCGAGCGTAAGAGCAGCTTCCATGCCAACAATGCAGGCCTCATATTCAGCTTGGTTATTTGTTACATCGAAATTGAGTTTGAATGCAAGCGGAATATGAGCACCATCGGGGGTTAAAAGCAAAACCCCAATCCCGTATCCCTTCTGATTGGCTGCCCCATCAAAGTAAAGAGTCCAGGTGTCTTCGATGACTGCCATCACTCCTTCATCTGGAAACGTGAAATCTGAGTCCTCTGGCCCTCCGACGGGGTGATCAGCCAGAAATTCGGCGACCGCGCGCCCTTTGACAGATTTCCTAGTGACGTATTCGAGGTCGAACTCTGCGAGCAATAGCAACCAACGTGCTAACTTACTAGTAAGCGCAGGTTTCTCAAACAGATACTTGAGAGGATCCATTCGAGAAATCAACTTCACTGGGTAAGCCAGCATGTAGTGTCTTAATTTCTTGGACGCCCAAACAAGAGCCCAACATGTCTTTTCGAGAGTAGTGTAGCGTTCTTCAGCGCCAACCATCTTCTTGCTCAGGTAGTAAATGGCCTTTTCGACTCCCTTTTCTCCCTCTTGAGCCAGCAAACACCCCATAGACGAAGGGTTCACGGACAAGTAAAGTATCAAGGGTTTCCCTGGCATCGGTGGCATCAAAACCGGAGGGTTCTGTAGATAGGTTTGAATGGAGGTGAAAGCTGCCTGGCACTTGTCCGTCCAAACAAATGGAGTATTCTTCTTCAATAGACGAAACATCGGCTCGCAAGTTAGTGTCAACTTGGCGATGAATCTGCTGATGAACTGTACCTTTCCCAAAAAGCTTCGCACTCCCTTTTCAGAATCTGGTGGCTTCATCTCGAGGACTGCTTTTATTTTGGACGGGTCGACCTCAATTCCACGAGAAGTGATCATGAAACCGAGCATCTTACCAGCCGTAACCCCAAAGGTGCATTTCTGAGGATTTAGACGCATACGGAACTTCCGTAATCTCCCGAAGAACTTCCTAAGTACAGGAATATGACCTTCTCGAATTTTGGATTTGGCGATCATGTCATCGACGTAGACCTCGACTTCTTTGTGCATCATGTCGTGTAGGATAGTGGTAGCAGCTCGCTGATAAGTGGGCCCAGCATTCTTCAATCCAAAAGGCATGACCAGGTAGCAATAAGTCCCCCATTCAGTGATGAACGTGGTTTTCTCGCGGTCCTCGGGCGCCATGAGAATTTGGTTGTAGCCAGAGAAGCCATCCATGAACGAGAGCAAAGCGTGCCCCGCAGTGTTGTCCACAAGCACATCGATGTGTGGCAAGGGAAAATCGTCTTTGGGGCTCGCTTTGTTCAAGTCCCGAAAGTCAACGCAAACTCGAATCTGGCCATTCTTCTTAGGAACGGGGACGATGTTGGCAACCCACGTAGGATACTGGGAAACCATGAGAAAGCCAGCGTCAATCTGCTTAGTAACTTCCTCTTTAATCTTCTGAACCCAATCTGGTCTCATCCGTCGGAGTTTCTGCTTCACAGGCTTGGCATCCGGGAACAAAGGAATGTGATGCTCCACAATCTCGGGATCAATTCCGGGCATATCTCGATGGGACCATGCAAAGACGTCACTGAACTCGGTGAGCAGCTCTTTGAAGTCGCGATGTTCCTCTGGGGAAAGTGTGGAGCCCACTTGAACCATTTGGGGATCATTTTCATCTTTCAAATTTATAGAAACTATTTCTTCTTTTAATGGCTGAGCATGCCTTTTGTCTTCCCTTTCGATGAAGGCACGGATTTCCTTGGGAATGTCCCCATCAAAATCTATCCCCTCATCGTCAGGGTCGACACAATTTATATAAAGATCATTGAAATAGTCAGAAGATGCCTCGTTCATTTCACAAGCCCCTGGAGGGTCACCAAGTACAAGAGAGTCAAACTCGAAATAAAAGCTATGACGTGGAGGGCCTAGAGGCACAAACTCCGACTCAGAGCTAGACTTAGAGGACGGGACAGACTCAGACTCAGATCCAGACTCAGACTCAGACTCAGACGTGTTGTCAATGCAAGTCAGGCGTGGCCTAAAAATGCAATTGTTCAAAGAGCCCTCGGCCTTCACAATGAGAGAGGTGGGATCCTCGAGGGCGTCGGGCCCGAGCATGAGCACTTCGGCTTCTCCAGCTTCCCCAGCCAAACCCACTTGGGAGAATTCCCGAAATAGCAGCTCCAGATTTCCCTGGTCGATAGATCCCAGCCAGTCAGTCTTGATCTTCAGCTGATTAAGCTTCCTCTTGAATTCTTCCTTCGCTGGTTCATCATCACTGCTTGACCAGGTGTCATCAGCGAAAATCTCAAAGCCAGGCAGCAGCTCCCCGGTCTCGGAATGGATGAAGGGCTCAGCCTGCCCGGTGTAAGCGGCATTTCCGACTTCACGCACGAATTTGGGACCGCTGCAGAGGGTCCGAGGTTTTCCCATATATTTCCTTCGTTTGGCATCTTTGGCAGAGGCGATATACCCCAAACCAAAGCGGCCCTCGTTGAAAGGAAAAGTAGGGAACTCCGGGACCCCTTGACGGCGAGAGCCTAATCCAATGCCCGGGAAGTGAGACATCCTTCTCATAATGTCCAGCGCGACAGAGCTTATGAGGAAATTTCCGTCTACATTGATAGCCATTACCACGCCTGAAGTATCGAAAGAAAAACCTCCAAGATCGACGTCTTCTTCGCCGTGTTGAATTCCCAGAATAGGAGTTCCGTCCTCCTTGAGCGGGCGGATGCCTGAATCCCCGCAGATGGTTAGGGTACCAGTGGGTAGTCCCAGAATGACCTTTTGGTGGAGGGTAGATGGCACAGCCATGATGTCAGACCGATGAAGCCATGGCCTACCCAACAAAAGATTGAAAGTTGCAGGAATATCCACGACATGGAACTCCACGTCCATCTCAAAACCCTCAGCATCGAGTTTGAGCTTCAAGATACCCTCGACCACGCGACGGGTGCCGTCATATGCCTTGACAGCCAGATTGGAAGGTACCAGATCCTTCTTGGTGAGCCCCAGACAATAAGCGACCCTCAGAGGGCAGACATTGATGGCGGAGCCGTTGTCAATAAGAACGGTCGGGACCCAGAGTCCTCGACACTTGACGGTGATATGCAAGGGGCGATTGTGGTCGACTCCTTCGACTGGCAGGTCCTTGTCTGTGAAGATCACCATATGCTTGGAGGTTGGAGGGAGGATGAGAGATATCATCGCCTCTGGTGTGACGTCAGCCTGGACTTCAAAGCGGGATAGGGCGTGACACAGCCTCTGACGATGCTCCTTGGATGAACAGATCAGTCCCCAGATAGAAATAGCGGCAGGAACCTGCTCAAGTTGCCGCAGAACCAGATCAGGAACCGGATTGCTAGCTGATACCTCAAAAGGTGCAGACCTTGGGAAAGAAACAGGCTCGTTCCTTTGATTAGCAGGATTGGAGGAATTCCCGGCCTGCAGATTAGCAGGCTGAAAAATCCGTCCACTCCTTGTAACATTGAGAACGTTTCCCAAAGAGGGCACGAGTCGAGGGTTTTCCTTCACATCCCAGAGATCAGCAGGGACATCTCCCAGTTTGCGCTTCCCCTTGTCAGTAGTCGGTGTAGAGACGGGCACTTCCATGTCCAAGCCCAAATCCTCAGCCAGATCCTTCATCAATAAGGAGTCCCAGAAGCTTAAGTCTTTCACAGCAGCCACTTCAGCAACAGGCTCTGGATTTGCAATGAAAGGGACATCCCAGAGACCAGTGTCAGCCAGGGTACGATTGACAGCCCAGACTTCGTTCCCAACTTGGACATCTACTATGTCGTTAACTTCCCATAGATTAGCGGGCAGAGCACGGTCTGTAACCATGATACTGCAGTCCCTGTTGTTAGGGTAAGGCACCTGAGGGCGCGGATTTTCCTCGTCGACAATGTAAGAACAGGGGTCATGGTCGGTGTCGGGGTTAGTATCACAAACCGAATTAAAGACCGAACCAAAGAGGGAAATGTGGTCTCCCAAAGCCCGCGGATCATCCTGGACAAGCTCATCCTCTGCATAGTGAAGCATGTAGTCCGGCGTGGCATAGCCTTGTAGAGGGTTAGGGTCGACATCCATGGGAGCAAACCAGGTTGGCTTAGGATCCCAACAATATTCTGCTTCGGGAGCCGGAGGCTCGATCGGGTTGAATAGCATGTTCAAGGAGAAACCGTCCAAAGGGTCAAGCAATGCTGCTTCATAACCGGCCAACCAGCCATCATACCAGGCTTGATCGAATGGGACATTTCCGGGCTGTGGAGGAACTCCGTCCATTCCAAGGGTGGACCACTCGTTGAGAAGAGGAGCGGCATAGTCCCAATGGTCTGCTATAGCCCAACCAGTGGCTTGCATGTTGTTATTCGAGGGAGGCACCCAAGGCTGATAGGGATCAGGAAATGGGCCAGCAACGGTTGCATACGGGCTGTCAAGCGACGAGGCAGAGTTGATTTGCACAGCATGGATTGACTGATGGAAGAGGGAGCTGACAGATTCTTCGGAGACAGGTGAAGCAGCTTGTGAAAGTTCCGAAGGTGCATCGGCATCAATAACTTGGCCTTCAACCAATTGTATATAAGAAACCTCGGTGGACGGCTCAAGCGGGAAAGGCACGACGGGCCTGGGTTGATAGGTTGGGGCTATATAGTCAGTAGGGTTAAATATGGTGGAGCTAGGGTTGATATGAGTGGAGCTGAGAGATATCTGGCAGATGTGAGGCACAGCGTTGTGTTTAGGGAGAGAGTTGGCAATGACGTTGGGTTTTTGAGGTGGTGGAGGAGTCTCCAGCGTGCCATCGTCAATGAGATCCTGGATCGCATGACGGAGGCGAAAGCAGGAGTCAGTGAGATGACCTGCTCCTTGATGGTAAGCACAGTAAAGGTTGGCTTTGAAGCCGGGTGAAGGGTTCTTGGGTAGAGGAGTTGGATCCAGGGGCTTCAGATGCCCTGATTTGACCAACTTTTCCAAGACCGAGGATAGAGGTGCCTCGATGGCGGAAAAGCTACGGGGTTGGTTCCGAGGTCGGTTATTCTGTGGATTTTGAACTTGGTTGACGTCCACGACATGATTAGCAACACTGGAGGAAGCGGCATTAGTACCGGCGGTCGTTGTGTTGGAGTAAGTCCCCGTTCCGAACAATGCATTGGCGTTTCCAGAATAAGCCCGCGGTTTTGACTTGGGGGCGTGCGAGGATTCACCTTTTGATAGAATTTCACTCTGCAGAGCGTCTTCGATGGCCAGGCCAGAGTCGAAGAAGGTTTCAAAGTTAGCGGAGGCCTGAGCTAGAACCAGGTGCCTAGCATAGTCTGGCTGAAGGTTGCGGGAAATGATGCGGAGCTGGTCCTTCTCGCTTGGGCGATCAGTCATCTGTGCGGCTTTAGCTCTCCACCTTTTGACAAAGTCTGCGAAGGTCTCCTTAGGCTCCATCTTGGTAGATTCAAGTTCCCGAGTGGTCATTTTCAGTTGGGAGTTGTAATTGTACTGCCAAATAAACGCAGTCCCAATGTCTTCCCAAGTCCTCCTCTTGGCAATGTCGAGCGACAAAAACCAATGGAAAGCAGGGCCCGAGAGGGTCTGAGGAAAGAGCTGTGACATGGCCTCTGGCTCAACAGAAAGAAGTTTCATGGCGGCGTGGTAGCTGTAGAGATGAGTCCTGGGGTCGCCGCTCCCGTCGAATTTAGCCAAGTCTGGCATTTTTAACTTTTCAGGGAGCTTGGCGTTGGGATACAGGCAAAGGCGATCCAGATCGATCCCTCCGGCGCTGATCTTTTCTGTCTTAGCAATGGATTCCTCCAGTTTGGCCATCTTGGCCATGAGGGCAACCATCTCTGGACTCTGAGTTGGTCCTTCTGGGTTTGGAGGCAATCTACCACCCGCAAGGTTAGCAGCGGGCCTGCGAGTTTCCCTCGGGTTCAAGACGATGAGGCGTCCTGCGTGAAGCGGATCTGGAACCAAGACAGGCTGCTCCTGGTCAGACTCATCGTCCCCACCTTCCTCCTCGAGAGGGGGCGGAAGGCGAGTGTGGATGAGGTCGTTCAAACGAGCAATGTTAGTGTCGGTCTGAGCTGCCCTCTGTTGCATAGCGGTGATGCTGTCCTGGAGGTTCATGAGCATGGTTTCCAGGGTAAGGGGTTCTGGTTGTGGTTGTTCCATTGTGATGGGCGTTTCAGAGGTGCTTAAGGCGGATACCGGGGTAGTCGGACGTCCTTCCTGTGAAGCCGGTGGTGAACCTGACTGAGAACCTGACTGAGATTCTGAATGCTGTGTTGCTGGAGGTGAGCGCAGGGAGTCTTCCGTGATGACTGACTGGGACCGTAACCTGACAAGCCTTTGAACCGGACTCAGATGCAGACGTTCCCAAGCGGGTTTGGCAACTGGCCTCGATACTTTCCTCGGTGGTGCAATGATTCAGATCTTTGCATGCAAGGGAAAAGGAGGTTTAATAAGGGTCCTGCAGTAACTTTAATCTAAATAAAAGACTAAAGCGAATGCAGCCAACGTCGAGAGTGTCACCCTAGACTCTAGAACCGGAAGACAAGTCTGTCTTACGACGTTTTGGACACTGCTTTCAGGCCCTCAGAATTCTTTTTGAAGATGTATCCTTGTTTGGAACGAGCGGTCCTAAAGGATGTCAAAAGGAGTCTAAACCTTTGTCTGTTTCGATGTTTGGGGTTTCAAGTTTTTGAAGCCAGAACGACTCGGCATGAATATCATGATGCCATAACCAGGTTGGCGTAAGCAGCACTGTGCTATTAGCCGGGCGGTGTAAGTGACGAGGCACTTGTTACCTTTTGGTGTAAGCATCATGGTATCTTACTCTGTGGTTCCTCGTTTTCTGGTCGAAACCCTAAACAAGTAGACGGGCAAAGGTGTAGAAAAGCTTCTGATTTCCTAAAGTCCCATCGTAAAAGGACTTAAAAGATGATAACGCGCATCACTGAGATGCACAACTCCTCATCGGGCCCTAACAATGTCCTACTAAGCCTGAAGACAGACTCGGAACAGATTGAGAACCTAGGAGCCATCCTAGATATGCTTCTACGCTGAACGAGATGTATGTACAGTTCATGCGATAAGGAAAGCAGTAACACATAGGCATTTAGAGGGTTAGATGCAAGTAGATCTTACCCTGTGGGTACCTGTCCTAATTTGGAGAGTTCTAATGCTTTGTATATGCAAAAGGCCGGTTTTGGTTCGTAACAGGTTCCTCGGACTAGGGCCATAGATATACCTCCCGTTACCCGCATTTTTCGCAGAATAACAGTCGAACGGTAGCATGACCCATCATCGTCGAAGGTTGTCGGTCATTCGGGGTCCCCGGGCTCCGGTAAACCGTGCCGGATTGCCAAAACGATCCAATGAGGCTTACCCCACATCGATGCAAATGAGATGCTAGAATCTGATTTAAAAGAAGAAGAATCACAAAGTCGTAAAA
This sequence comes from Rhododendron henanense subsp. lingbaoense, assembly GCA_020567845.1. Classification (NCBI taxonomy): domain Eukaryota; kingdom Viridiplantae; phylum Streptophyta; class Magnoliopsida; order Ericales; family Ericaceae; genus Rhododendron; species Rhododendron henanense. The sequence continues at coordinate 41,172,641 of CM036313.1, read as the reverse complement.
GCGCCTTTTCAAATTTGGCTCACTTTATTTAGTCCATCTTTAGAAGAAACTACGCTAGCGAACAATCGAAAAAGCTCCAGATTAGAATGGCCGGACACGAGATCCTGTTAAATCACCGTTCCAACCTTCGGCAGCGCGAAGCTTACCGTTTTGACAAGCTTTTAAGGGACTGTTCCCGAGCGTATTAAATCCTAAGTGTGAATTAATATTGGTTCGATTTCTCCCCAGCAGAGTCGCCACTGTGGGCAGCATGCCCTTGGAAAAAGGATTCCGTTCCTTTTGCCATTGCGGCCCTTTTTTGAAAATCGAGGGAGCGCGAGCGCCGGTGGCAAGCGCTCAAAAATACAGAGTCGCCACTTGAGTTTTGAAGGTCCGACACTCAAGGAACCGTATTTCGAAGCACCTGCCGCGCTTTGTTTAAAAAAGTGAAGGAAACCAGTCCGTCATAACCATATCTGGGTTCGGGAGCCAGGTTACGAGAGGGGAAGGGTTTTATGGCACCCCTCTAGCCCAATCCGGAGATCGGTCTCTACTTAGGCGTTTTTATGAAAACATTTGTGATTCTTCCTCTTTTAATTGATTTTAGCCAATTAGGGCGGGGGAACAGTTAATCGGGGATTAAAACTGTAACAGTTTGCAGGATGTGATCAAATAATGGCATGGATGGACAGCATGATGAAAAATAAATGGAATGAACTTGAGACAGCGATCAGATGCCAAAACCAGGCTCGGGGCAGATTTGTCCTGCACGATGACCAACTTGCATGCCTGAACAGATCTGTATGCAAGTCAACCATCGCGCGAGACACACTGACTCTCGCGCGAGCATTGTCATCTCACCACAGTCCCAAAATCATTCCCTTCTGGGCTCTGGAAGGACCAGTGCACACCCAGGAAGCAAACCAAGCAGTTTATAAGAAGACTGTAAAATACTAATTATTACACAATACCCCAAGCAGGAGCCAAATAAGATGAAACACAACCCCTAAACAGTGGGGGTATCAAAACAGAGGCCAAGGGCCTAGTTGCCCATGCAAGGGCTATTCATGGAAATCACAGGACTGTCGCGCGACAGAGACTGAGTCTCGCGCGACACTCCTGACTGGACTTCCAGAAATTGCTTTACATGTTTTGGGTCCTGAGACAGCTTCAGGGGATCCCAAAGGCATTCCAAACTATTTAGAGCGAATAAAATAGCTACTGTATTTTGTTTTTGCATGCATCACGATGATCTAAAAATCAAAGTAAAGTACAATAGGCATAAAAACACTGCAAAACAGGAAAGGGCTAGCTTCCCTTCCCCACGAGGTCCATTCTCTTGCTGACACGAGTGTCGCGCGAGTATAGTGGACCATCGCGCGAGAGTATGGCTGCCACGAATTCTTGTAACTTTGCTGGCTTTAGGACCAGGACATGGTATTGATTACCAGCCTTGGTCCTGTCAGCCCCCCTCAGGGATCAAAACAGAAACAGCTTAAACATTATACCTTTGCTTGGAAAGGATTTGGGAGTAGATTGAATGGATTGGTGTGACTTTGCTACCAAGAGTGTATGAACACCCTGAGTTCAGAAGTTTAGGAAGTGGTTTGAGAGTTAGGAACTTTGTGCTAGCTAGTGTGGAGCTTGTGGAATGACTAATGAATTCCTTAAGCAAATTTTGGAACCCTTAACATGGAAGACCAATGGGGGTATTTATAGGGGGAATGTAAGGCTTAGTTAGGGGCCAAACAAGCCCTTAGGACCAGCCACCAAGGCTGGTCACAACTTGGTTGTGAGGCTAGCCAACAAGGTGAGAGAGTGGTTAGGGGATTGCATGGGGTTAGAACCTGCCAGCACGCCGTTCAGCTGAGGAGAACGGGGTTCCAGCCCATGGGAACCCATGTGCCAAGCAATCATCACAAGTCCAGTTGGATTCTGTGATAGGGACAGGAGGAAACCGTCGCGCGAGGGTTCGGGAGTGTCGCGCGAGGGTCAAACAGTCAACAGTTTGACTTTGACTACACGTGGCAAGCTAAGTGTCGCACGAGGGACACAAAGGCTCGCGCGAGGGTCAACTCTGGTGTTGGGGGTTTGACTGAAGGTTCAGAAGGGTTCAAAGCATTCCAAGCTCGACCCATTCCCAATCCAAGCTCTGTTTGATCCGATTTCATCATCGGGGAAACAAGAAAATCGTAAAACGAAGTAAAACGATTTTGGGAGACCCAGATTGGGGTGTCTACAGAACCTGGTGCGGCGGAACCATTGTGAGGATACTCGGGAACCCGGAACGGCGGAACCGAGGTTGGGTGTGTTAAAACGATTTTTGAAATGTTGATTTGGAAATAAAAAGCGAAATGGTGACACGGTCTACGAAATGCTGCGTAGGATAAACTCTGATGTCACGGATACCAACGATAGTTAATAATGAATGTGGATGTGTCATTGTTAACTGTTTTATTAGATAAGCATGCACTGTGCAGATAACGTTATCTGTATGATTCATTGTTTGTAAGTTATGAGTTAGCGGGTATGGGATTATTCTGCTGAGCTTTTGTAGCTCATGGTGTTACCTTTAGTGACCCTGACATATTATATTGGTGGCGACGCTGGTATAATGTGTCAGACTCTGTAGATGATCAAGGTGAGCTGTACACCTTGGAGGCATTTGGAGCAGAAGAGCTAGCTAGGATGGAGGAGCAGGCAGAGCTGTAGTTAGGAACCCTAGTTTTCCTCCCTTGTGTAATTAATGAACTCTTGTGGGAGTTATGATGTATTAATGAGCCAGACTCTCTTTAGATTTTCAATAAAAAATTTCCTTTTAACGTACCCGGAAATTGGGGGCGTTACAAGTGCACCCTATATTGCATTATCGGGTGCTTATCATCTCCTCAGCCCTGTGATTTTCTTCGAGAATGAATACTCTCTCTGTAACGCCCCCATTTTCGGGTTCGTTAATTAAACATTTTATTGAGTAAAAAGGCTAAGAGTCAAGCTCATTATTACAACATAAGTCTTACTAGAGTACTTTTATTACACAAGGAGGGAATTTCTAGGGTATTCTACTACTCCGCTTCTTCTTCCATCCTAGCAAGCTCTTCGGCTCCAAAGGCCTCCAACACGTACTGCTCACCTTGCTCATCAATTAACTCTGACACATTATACCAGCGTCGCCCCCAGTATAATATGTCAGGGTCACCAAAAAGGTAACACCATGAGCTACAAGCCCAATAGAATAAACTATACCCACTAACTCTTAACTTAAAGCAAGGAAGCATATAAACAATTACACATGCTCATTCAACATCATAGATAAACAATGATTCATATTCGATATCTTTTAGCGTTGGTGTCATGCCTTTTCGTGTTTCTCCTACGCGACTCATCGTAGACCGTGTCACATTTTCACCTTTACCAAAATCGTAATTTTTCCACGCTTCTTTCACAAATTGCTACTAACGAGGCTACCAAGTCCGGCTCCGTTAGTAACACTCATGACGGCTTCCAAGTCCGGCCAATCATGGTTTCACAAAACACATTCTTTCAAATCTTGCATTGGCTACCACGTCCGGCCAAGCCCCATTTCCACATGAGACTACCACGTCCGGTCCCATTGGAAATCTACGCAATGAGCTACCAAGTCCGGCTACATTACGGTTTTCGAAAACACTTACACAATGACTACCAAGTCCGGTCATTATGTAATTTCAAAACATTTTCCGCACGTTAATCCCATCCTTCATTTTATCCATATCAACCACACCCTAGGTGTCATGTTTCTACTTTCTCGGTTTTCGTGTCTCGTTCGCATGCATAGACTCCGCGGTTATTCATACCACAACTTAAGAAATCTTGAAACTAAACTAACAAGATCATTCAACTCTATATTAGATGGCATGCTCAATTTGTCACATAATCATACTCACATTAGATCACACAAGGTTAAGCATAGTGCCACATGGACGGACACCTTTGGAGTGATAAATCACTTATGCTTTATCAACAACAAGTAGTCAAGTAATCACATAATCATGCTCACATTCATTCTAAGATTACACAGCTTAATCCTAAATCATGCTTTCTTAAGTTCAAAACAGCATATGTTTATTGAGTACTTCTAACGATAAGCTAATCATGCCATGGTTAATCAAGATAACAATTCTTAAACATTTCTAGTCATGCTTAAGGAAAGTGGCTCGTATAATCTACGTATGCTCGAGGTTTCAAAGGTTTAGAATAACTTACTATCATTTCGAAATACGCATGCAATACGCTATACTTAGATCTTTGAAAGCATAGGAACTATACTAAGGAATATATATACGTATACGTAGAGAAGAGTAGATATAGAATATCTACCGTTCTTCTTGGCGGTAGTCGGCTACGGATTAGGAAAATAGTTCGTCGGACGGAGTAACGGCTTAGGAATGGCTTCGATAGCTTCGAAAGAGAAAGGTTTCTCTCGAAACTTGATCTTGACTAATACTACTAAAACTTTTGGATCGGTAGGGTGGTGGAGTGGCGGCTTAGTGGCGGCACTAGAAGAGTTTCTTGAAGAACTAGGGAAGAACTTCAAGAACAACTAAGAACTAAGCAAGAACAACAAGAACACTAGACTTTCTAGAGAGAAGTTGGAGCAAAGCTTGAAGGTGTGAGTTCAAAGGCTTGAAATGGCTTGCTATTTATAGGCCAAGTTGGTCTATTATCCAAGAGACAATATTTCCCCTAACATTTGTTATCCAATGGATCATAGATTGACTAGATTTGATTGTCCTTAGATTGGATGAGGTGTTGATCAAAAGGACAATGACTAGGCTAGTTGTACACTTGCACACATCACACAAATCTCTCTCTCCCTCTCTCACTCTCTCCCGGCCTCTCTCTCTCCCATCTCTCTCGGCTCTCTCTCTCTCTCTCTCCCTTTGGTCCAAAGAAGGTACAAGAGTTGGAAAGACTACAAGATTTTCTCTTATTCTTTCTTTCAAACTAGGACAAGGTTTAGGTTTCTTTAATGGGGTTTGTGTCTAGTCTAGGATAGAAAATAAGATATGGTAGTCCTTTAGGGTTGAAAGAATAAGAAACCCTAGATTGAGTGGTACAAGGTGATGCAATAAGGTGATGTAGGAAGATATGGTGAGTACAATTGCACACACATCACAATCTCTCTCTCCCTCTCTCATCCGAACTCTCTCTCTCTCTCTCGGCCACTCTCTCCCTCTCTCTCTCTCTCTCTCTCTCTCTTGGACACCTAATGGAGAAAGGACAAAGGGTTGGTATTTGACTAAGTGAAAGAGTAAGGATTTGGTGTAAGGCTTGTAAGGGATATGGCAAAGAAGATCTAGTATTTTAGTCCACCTCATGTCCTTTAAACCTTTCTTCTTCTATTAGTACATGTACATATAATATAGAACTAGGGTTTTTGGTAGAAGAAGATCAAGAAGGTACAACACTATCTCTCTCTCTCTCCTATCTCTCTCCCTCATCTCTCTCTCTCGGCCTCTCTCTCCTCTCTCTCTCCGAATTCTCTCTCTCTCTCTCTCCCTCTCTCTCCTCCTTCCTTGGTTGATAGAAAGACTAAGAAAAAAGGACAATGTACTATGTGATCTTATTTTGGACTTCTAAGTCAAACTATCCTATTAAACTATGTCAAAATGCCACCTATGTACTTATAACTATATACTAATATATAGTATGCTAGGATGATGTAAACATATCACATAATTTAATCAAATTAGTACATATCATATCTAGGAAGGAATTAACTAATACTAACCTAGTACTATAGCTTGATATGGTTTTATGGACCAATGGATTATAATTCCCCTAACATTTATTAACCAAAGGTTAAAGAGGGAAGTACTAAACTTATATAATCTATCTAATATAGTACAATGACTCATGGTGAATCTAATTAAACTAATAGACTTTGTACTAGGTGGAAAGGTTAACCTATCGTCCAATGGGTAATAAATCTCCTAACTTCTATCGTCCAATGGGTAAAGATGGTAAGTAATATATAATCTTATAAAGTGTACCTAGAAATCTTGTCACAATATCCAAGGGGTAAACCTATGGTCCAATGGATAAAGATTATCCTAGTATCTATCGTCCAATGGGTAATAGGTCAAGAGTTGACTTTTGGTCAAGGTCTCACTTAGGGTTCAAATGGTTCAAAGGTTCAATTAGGCTATTCTAACGATTAGTCGGAAGCTAGCTAGGCTTGCTAGATAGGACGACTTAGGGTTGCTATCTCACTTGTCTTTAGAAAAATGACTAGATTGCAAGGCGAAACGAAACTAGGGTTTGAATCGAATAGATCTAATCATGACGGATTATTGGAAAATAAGGAATTTATAGAGTCGAAATAATAAACAACGAGATTTTTTATTTACTGAAAATCGGAGTTGTTACAACCTATCCCCCTTAAACAATTTCGTCCCCGAAATTAGACGCACGCTCGGATTCAAACAGGTGAGGGTAAGTTGCTTTCATGGTCTCCTCTCTTTCCCAAGTGGTCTCTCCAGTTCCTCGGTGTTTCCACAGGACTCGTACTAGTTTGATTGTCTTGTTTCGGATCGTCTTCTCGCTTCGGTCTTGAATCTCGATTGGTTCCTCCTCGTATGTCGCATCTTCTTCGATGGTAACGTCTTCCCAGTTGAGAACATGCGTAGGTAAGGCGAGGTACTTGCGGAGCATTGAAACATGGAACACGTCGTGCACTCGATCCAGCTGTGGCGGTAGGGCTAGTCGATATGCAACTCTTCCGATCTTCTCCACGATGTCAAAAGGTCCAATGTAACGTGGGGACAGTTTTCCCTTTTTCCCAAATCTGATGACTCCTTTCTTCGGTCTTATCTTCAGAAACACGTGGTCTCCTACGGCAAAGGCTAAGGGTCGGCTTCTTTTATCCGCATAACTCTTCAGTCGGCTCTGAGCGGTTTGGATTCTTTGCCTGATGGTTTTGACCTTCTTCGTGGTGTCACGTACTATATCAGGTCCAATTAATCCTGTTTCTCCAGCGTCTGTCCAGCAGACTGGGGATCGGCAAGGTCGACCGTATAAAGCTTCGTAGGGTGCCATTCCGATACTTGCTTGATAACTATTGTTGTAGGCAAACTCTACCAATGGTAAATGCTGCTCCCAGTTCCCAGAGAAATCCAAAGCGCAGGCTCTTAGCATATCCTCTAAGGTCTGTATCGTCCTCTCTGTTTGGCCATCGGTTTGCGGGTGGAAGGCCGTGCTAAGCCTTACATCTGTTCCCAAAGCTTTCTGTAACCCTTTCCAGAAATGGGACACAAACCGTGGGTCTCTGTCTGACACAATTGAGACGGGTACACCGTGTAGTCGTACAATTTCCCGAATGTACAACAGGCTCAGTTGTTCCACGTTTTCTGTAATCTTCACAGGCAGAAAATGCGCGGATTTGGTGAGTCTGTCCACGATTACCCAGATGGCAGTGTTGGTTTTGGTAGTTCTTGGTAGTCCGGTTACGAAGTCCATTGAGATGTGCTCCCACTTCCAAGTCGGGATTGGTAAGGGTTGAAGGTTGCCTCCTGGTTTCTGATGCTCGGCTTTGACTTGTTGACACACAAGACAGGTTGATACAAAGCGAGCTACGTCCTTCGCAAATCATGGTACATCTTTGTACCTCCGGGGTGGACTGCGAAGTTCGAATGGTGTGCCTCTCGGAGTACAGCTTCTCGAAGAGTTCCAATATTAGGTACGAAGACTCTTCCTTTGAATCTCAGGTTACTATCTCCCTCGATCGTCCATCCTGGTATCGCCTTTCCTTCTCGGATTCGATACCGAATGAACTCGCATCCTTGTTCAGTGGTTTGGGCTAACAGGATCTCCTGGTGAAGTGCTGGTTCTGCAACAAGTGCATATAGTCGGATATTCCCACTTTCTGAGGAAGGTTTCAGGTTGAATTCATTGAGAGTGTCCATCATTTCCCACTCTTTGATGGCAGTTTTGACTTTCTGTGCCCTGTCCTTTCGACTCAGGGCGTCAGCCACCACGTTGGCCTTGCCAGGATGGTACTGCATTGAAAACTTGTAATCCTCCAAATACTCCATCCATCGACGCTGCCTCATGTTCAACTCCTTCTGAGTGAAGAGGTATTTGAGGCTCTTGTGGTCGGTGAAGACCTCGAATTGTTCTCCCCACAGGTAGTAACGCCAGGTTTTGAGGGCGTACACTACTGCAGCCAATTCTAAGTCATGAGTAGGGTAATTCTTCTCATGTGGTCGGAGTTGTCGCGATCCGTAAGCTACGACCTTTCCATTCTGCATTAACACGCATCCCAAGCCATCTCTTGACGCGTCGCAATAGACGGTATAATCCACGCCTCGCTCGGGGATGATAAGTACTGGCGCACTGGTCAGCCTTCTCTTCATGTCTTGAAAAGATTTCTCACAGGCTTCAGTCCAATCCAGCTTCACTCCTTTCTGGGTTAATCTCGTCATTGGTTTGGCGAGACTTGAGAAGTCGGGTATGAATCTTCGGTAGTATCCCGCCAATCCTAGGAAACTTCTGATCTCGAACACAGAGGTTGGTTGCTTCCAATTCATCACGGCTTCAACCTTACTCTCGTCTACGGCTATTCCATCTTTGGATACTACGTGCCCCAAGAACTTAACCACTTCTAGCCAAAACTCGCATTTACTCGCCTTGGCATAGAGTTGATTATCTCGGAGTACTTGTAGTGCTATCCGGAGGTGTCCTTCGTGCTCCTCCTTATTGGCAGAGTATATCAAAATGTCATCAATGAACACCACTACAAACTTATCTAAGTAGGGTTGGAAAATCTTGTTCATGAGACACATGAAAACTGCCGGAGCGTTAGTCAGCCCAAATGGCATTACTATGAACTCGTAATGTCCATATCTGGTACAGAAGGCTGTCTTGGAGATGTCCTCATCTCGGATTCTGAGTTGATGGTATCCTGATCGGAGGTCGATTTTTGAAAAACAGGTTGCTCCTCTTAGTTGATCAAATAGATCATCGATCCTAGGCAGGGGGTATCGGTTTTTGATAGTGACTTGGTTTAGCCTCCGGTAATCGATGCACAATCGGAGTGTTCCTTCTTTCTTCTTCACGAACAAGGCAGGTGCTCCCCATGGTGATGTGCTGGGTCGGATAAATCCATTTTCCAACAGTTCTTGCAATTGGGTCTTGAGCTCCTTTAGTTCCGCAGGGGCCATACAGTATGGTGCCATAGAAATTGGGGCCGTCCCCGGTTGGAGTTCGATAGAGAAGTCTATCTCTCTAGGAGGTGGTAAACCAGGAAGTTCTTCAGGGAACACATCGGCGTATTCGCAAACGATGTGTGGTAATCCCATCTCCATCCTGTCAGTTTCTTCTATTTGGAGATTAGCTAGCCATCCAAATAGTTGATTCTGCCACCTAGATCTTTTCACCGTTAAACTAGCCACTTGTCTATCCCCCTTAAAACGGAAACGAGTCCCATCAGGGGTATAGGCTGTTACGGTCTTCTGATGACAATCTATGACTGCTCGGTGAGCCGATAGCCAGTCCATTCCCAAGATTACGTCGAAATCCGCCATGTCGATCACTCTGAGGTCGCAGGTTAAGCGCAAGTTGGCTACCTCTAATTCGCACCCTCTACACACTAGACTAACAGTTATACTCCCCCCCAATGGTGATGCTACTTTCATACTCGTACTAAGGGGTTCTGTTTCTAGCGCTAGAGCAGCTACGCATGCAGTAGATATAAATGAATGGGATGCACCAGAGTCAAACAAGGCTTGCACGCAGGTACTATATAACAGTAGCGTACCTTGGATCACAGAGGGATCCTGCTCCTGTTCCTCAGTCTGCAGCGCAAAGATTCGCCCTCCAGTATTTTGTTGGTTTCCCACGGGCTGCTTTCCCTTGTTCTGCCCATTCGGCTGTTAAGGTGAGATTCCAGGAGTTGGCTTTGCAAATCCGGCTTGTCCAGATTGAGCTCCTTGGTTTCCAAAATTCCCATTTCCCTTCTTCCGGGTTTGTGGGCATTGGCGGCTGTAATGGCCCATAGCCTGACAGTTGTAACACTTAACTGTCGACATATCTCTATTGTCATGAGTTATTGCAGTGGTTTTCCAGGCTTGGTTGTTCTGAGAAGAAGCAAAGGGTTTGGTGAGGTAGGGTCCGCGGTTGTTGATGGTTACTTGGTTTCGGATAGGTCCGCCGGTTGCCTTCCTCCATCGATTCTTGAAGTCAGCTTCTTCACTCTCCAATCGAAGGGCACATTTCACCACACTAGAGTATGTGGGAAAAGTTTGTGCCACTACGGCTCTGCGAGCGGTCGTTAGCCCCCACTCGAATCTTCTTGCCTTCTTGTCCTCGGTGGACACAGCGTCCGTGGCATAACGGGACAGCTTCTCGAACTTGGCCGCGTATTGGGTCACGGCCATCGTTCCTTGCTTCAGGTTCATGAACTCTTGTTCCTTGGCTAGGCGAATGGGTGTAGGAAAATACTTGTCAAGAAACAGGGTTTCGAACTCAGCGAAGGGTCATGGTGGCTATGGCATGGGTTGCCTCCATCAACTCCCACCAATAGCGGGCTTCTCCCTTCAGTTGGTATGTGGCTAAGGCTACACGATCTCCATCGCGGGTAATCTCCAAGGTGTCCAGGATCACCTTAGTTTCCTTCAGCCATGCTTCGGCCACAGTGGGGTTGGTATCTCCGTGGAAGGTCGGGGGTCGGCGTTTGCAGAACTCATTCATGGCTCGGGTTCGAGTCATAGGTCCGTCATCGCGGTTAGGGTTTTGGCGGTTGGCATTCAAGGCGGCTACGAATGCCTGCACGACTTGGGCTAGGCTAGGGTTTGCATTGGAGGATTCTCCGGTTTCGTACCCTAATCCACTGCGTCGATTCACCATCTACGAGTAAAAATTGTAAAGGGGGAGGTTTAGCCTATTGAACAATTTCTCTTAGAAATTCGGTTTTCTCCCTAAGATTAACAACAGAATTTAAAACAGGGTGCAATAAGATACCATAAAATAAGATAGCTTCTCATAGATGAGTAAAGGATTACAACGAAACATAGAGTTCTAAAAGAGAAACACAACACAGATTTTCTAATACAAGTTGAAACGATCCTACTAGTTCTGGTTACATGGTTTGGTTAATCTACGTGCGCCATAGGTGCAATTACAACTACCGAACCTTATTCTAATTCCACTAAACTACTAACTAGGTGGAATAAGCCCGAAATATTCTCTTAATTGCTCCTTCCATTCCTTCTCCCTTCTCTCGAGCCATTGTTCTCCCTTTAGACGGATTTCTTCGGCGTATGCCTTTATCTCCATGAGTTGGTCCTTGTTGGTGAGGGGTGCCATTACAATAGACTGGTATATTTGGTGGCCAGTCTCGGGGTCACATATACCCAAGTGGGGTATCGGAATAGGGCTCTCAGGTGCCAGTATGGCCTTGATAAGTATCAGGTCCGCAACATTGGTCGGGGTAGCAAAGGTACGACTATCCATATCTACAAATAAGAAAATTATATATTAGACTTAACGGTGTAAAAAAGTGGTAGTCGCGCACAAGTATGCATATAACAGTGATCACAAGATAGAAAGGAAACACATAATTTTTCATTGCATAAACGAAGCAAGTACAATATAGATGGCTTATAACAGCCTAAGCTTCCTACGCTATTTACACCAAGAGTTCAACTACTTCCTACGATACTTCCTACATCCCGAAGGATTACAATTATTCCTTAGATAATCCTATTAGGCATAGTCTACTTCTTGGGCCTCGTCTTCCTCTAGGGTTTCCTTATCGGCTTCCTCCTTGTCTCCAATTTCTTCCTCCTCTTCTTTAGTAGTTCCCTTATCGACTTCTCCCTCTTGATCACTAACCTCAAGGTCTCCCATCGGGGGTAAGGTACCAAAGATCTCATAGTAGGCACACAGGATTGGAAATAACATAGGGAACTAAGGGTCGGTTTCTATAGGAATAGGGGTATTTTGTTGCACTCTCATGAAATCCTGCTTTTCTGCGAGTACAGCGGCAATGAAGTCAGGGCTCTCTGCTAGTTGAAAGGCCAAGATTTCTATGGTGGTTTTGAGTTGGCGAACTCCTGCCAATAGGTCGGCTAGGCGGCCCAGGTGATTCATCTACAAGGAAGGTTAAACCTCAATTAGTAAGAAAACTTAGACAGGTTCACTATTGATAAGCTTAAGGCAAGGCTTTACTCAAACTAGAAGACTTCCAAGTTTTTAAGTTCCACATTCGATTCTTGATTTAAGTCATCATCCAATTGTTCGGGAATTCCCAACTCGGTGGTATTGCCAATTTCCACACCTTGCTTCAATCCGGAGATTGCTTCGACAGAATTCCACCCAATTTGGGATGGTAAACTTAAACTCAATTCACGTTTGTGCAACGGTCAATCTATTTCGTGGTTCTACCCATTCTACCCATGGCCGAGGTTTTGAACCTAAAGCTCTGATACCAAGTTGTAACGCCCCCATTTTCGGGTTCGTTAATTAAACATTTTATTGAGTAAAAAGGCTAAGAGTCAAGCTCATTATTACAACATAAGTCTTACTAGAGTACTTTTATTACACAAGGAGGGAATTTCTAGGGTATTCTACTACTCCGCTTCTTCTTCCATCCTAGCAAGCTCTTCGGCTCCAAAGGCCTCCAACACGTACTGCTCACCTTGCTCATCAATTAACTCTGACACATTATACCAGCGTCGCCCCCAGTATAATATGTCAGGGTCACCAAAAAGGTAACACCATGAGCTACAAGCCCAATAGAATAAACTATACCCACTAACTCTTAACTTAAAGCAAGGAAGCATATAAACAATTACACATGCTCATTCAACATCATAGATAAACAATGATTCATATTCGATATCTTTTAGCGTTGGTGTCATGCCTTTTCGTGTTTCTCCTACGCGACTCATCGTAGACCGTGTCACATTTTCACCTTTACCAAAATCGTAATTTTTCCACGCTTCTTTCACAAATTGCTACTAACGAGGCTACCAAGTCCGGCTCCGTTAGTAACACTCATGACGGCTACCAAGTCCGGCCAATCATGGTTTCACAAAACACATTCTTTCAAATCTTGCATTGGCTACCACGTCCGGCCAAGCCCCATTTCCACATGAGACTACCACGTCCGGTCCCATTGGAAATCTACGCAATGAGCTACCAAGTCCGGCTACATTACGGTTTTCGAAAACACTTACACAATGACTACCAAGTCCGGTCATTATGTAATTTCAAAACATTTTCCGCACGTTAATCCCATCCTTCATTTTATCCATATCAACCACACCCTAGGTGTCATGTTTCTACTTTCTCGGTTTTCGTGTCTCGTTCGCATGCATAGACTCCGCGGTTATTCATACCACAACTTAAGAAATCTTGAAACTAAACTAACAAGATCATTCAACTCTATATTAGATGGCATGCTCAATTTGTCACATAATCATACTCACATTAGATCACACAAGGTTAAGCATAGTGCCACATGGACGGACACCTTTGGAGTGATAAATCACTTATGCTTTATCAACAACAAGTAGTCAAGTAATCACATAATCATGCTCACATTCATTCTAAGATTACACAGCTTAATCCTAAATCATGCTTTCTTAAGTTCAAAACAGCATATGTTTATTGAGTACTTCTAACGATAAGCTAATCATGCCATGGTTAATCAAGATAACAATTCTTAAACATTTCTAGTCATGCTTAAGGAAAGTGGCTCGTATAATCTACGTATGCTCGAGGTTTCAAAGGTTTAGAATAACTTACTATCATTTCGAAATACGCATGCAATACGCTATACTTAGATCTTTGAAAGCATAGGAACTATACTAAGGAATATATATACGTATACGTAGAGAAGAGTAGATATAGAATATCTACCATTCTTCTTGGCGGTAGTCGGCTACGGATTAGGAAAATAGTTCGTCGGACGGAGTAACGGCTTAGGAATGGCTTCGATAGCTTCGAAAGAGAAAGGTTTCTCTCGAAACTTGATCTTGACTAATACTACTAAAACTTTTGGATCGGTAGGGTGGTGGAGTGGCGGCTTAGTGGCGGCACTAGAAGAGTTTCTTGAAGAACTAGGGAAGAACTTCAAGAACAACTAAGAACTAAGCAAGAACAACAAGAACACTAGACTTTCTAGAGAGAAGTTGGAGCAAAGCTTGAAGGTGTGAGTTCAAAGGCTTGAAATGGCTTGCTATTTATAGGCCAAGTTGGTCTATTATCCAAGAGACAATATTTCCCCTAACATTTGTTATCCAATGGATCATAGATTGACTAGATTTGATTGTCCTTAGATTGGATGAGGTGTTGATCAAAAGGACAATGACTAGGCTAGTTGTACACTTGCACACATCACACAAATCTCTCTCTCCCTCTCTCACTCTCTCTCGGCCTCTCTCTCTCCCATCTCTCTCGGCTCTCTCTCTCTCTCTCTCTCTCTCTCTCTCTCTCTCCCTTTGGTCCAAAGAAGGTACAAGAGTTGGAAAGACTACAAGATTTTCTCTTATTCTTTCTTTCAAACTAGGACAAGGTTTAGGTTTCTTTAATGGGGTTTGTGTCTAGTCTAGGATAGAAAATAAGATATGGTAGTCCTTTAGGGTTGAAAGAATAAGAAACCCTAGATTGAGTGGTACAAGGTGATGCAATAAGGTGATGTAGGAAGATATGGTGAGTACAATTGCACACACATCACAATCTCTCTCTCCCTCTCTCATCCGAACTCTCTCTCTCTCTCTCTCTCTCGGCCACTCTCTCCCTCTCTCTCTCTCTCTCTCTTGGACACCTAATGGAGAAAGGACAAAGGGTTGGTATTTGACTAAGTGAAAGAGTAAGGATTTGGTGTAAGGCTTGTAAGGGATATGGCAAAGAAGATCTAGTATTTTAGTCCACCTCATGTCCTTTAAACCTTTCTTCTTCTATTAGTACATGTACATATAATATAGAACTAGGGTTTTTGGTAGAAGAAGATCAAGAAGGTACAACACTATCTCTCTCTCTCTCCTATCTCTCTCCCTCATCTCTCTCTCTCGGCCTCTCTCTCCTCTCTCTCTCCGAATTCTCTCTCTCTCTCTCTCCCTCTCTCTCCTCCTTCCTTGGTTGATAGAAAGACTAAGAAAAAAGGACAATGTACTATGTGATCTTATTTTGGACTTCTAAGTCAAACTATCCTATTAAACTATGTCAAAATGCCACCTATGTACTTATAACTATATACTAATATATAGTATGCTAGAATGATGTAAACATATCACATAATTTAATCAAATTAGTACATATCATATCTAGGAAGGAATTAACTAATACTAACCTAGTACTATAGCTTGATATGGTTTTATGGACCAATGGATTATAATTCCCCTAACATTTATTAACCAAAGGTTAAAGAGGGAAGTACTAAACTTATATAATCTATCTAATATAGTACAATGACTCATGGTGAATCTAATTAAACTAATAGACTTTGTACTAGGTGGAAAGGTTAACCTATCGTCCAATGGGTAATAAATCTCCTAACTTCTATCGTCCAATGGGTAAAGATGGTAAGTAATATATAATCTTATAAAGTGTACCTAGAAATCTTGTCACAATATCCAAGGGGTAAACCTATGGTCCAATGGATAAAGATTATCCTAGTATCTATCGTCCAATGGGTAATAGGTCAAGAGTTGACTTTCGGTCAAGGTCTCACTTAGGGTTCAAATGGTTCAAAGGTTCGATTAGGCTATTCTAACGATTAGTCGGAAGCTAGCTAGGCTTGCTAGATAGGACGACTTAGGGTTGCTATCTCACTTGTCTTTAGAAAAATGACTAGATTGCAAGGCGAAACGAAACTAGGGTTTGAATCGAATAGATCTAATCATGACGGATTATTGGAAAATAAGGAATTTATAGAGTCGAAATAATAAACAACGAGATTTTTTATTTACTGAAAATCGGAGTTGTTACACTCTCTAGATCAGTTTTGGTCAGAAATCCAAGGGTAGATGACTCCTTCTCCTCTCTCTCTCTCTACACACACTCCCAATCGTAGCCGATTTGAAACCAGGTTGATTCCATTTTTTTCTTCTTCTCAATTTAAATGGCTATTTCGATTGCAAAGCTCCCACCATTGTCCAATCTATCATGGGATTGTTAAACTTTGGGTCAAGGTTTGATTTTGCAGTTTTGTTTTGATTTCAAATTTATTTATATTGTAATCCTTTGTGATTCCCCCCCCCCCCCCCCCCAAAAAAAAAGACCAACCTTCCACATTCTTTGTGCTATTTTTAAATTTTGAACGATACAAAGAGAGAAACCAGATCAAAGGTTTTCAAGTTTCTACCTTGGCTTCTATCCTGTGGGTACATTTTCATTAACGGTTATTTGTAATGTCCTCTCATATGGAGTGAGATATAAACATATACGGAATTCACCCCATATGAGATGGAGTTAAAAATAACCGTTGTATCCAAAAAAAATTCAAAAAGGTTGATTTTTTTAATCCAAAAACAACCGGTACTTGATACTTCATTTAGATTGTGTTTAGAAAGCGTTGCGCTGTGCCTTCAGGCATGGGCATGCACTAGTTCACACCTCTTTGTAGTATTTTCTGAGTTTTAGAGACGAAGAGAGGCGACACACATAAATTTCATGACTTGAAAACCTGCTGTGTTTGGTTTGGTATTTGAAAAGTTTTTTGAAAAATAGTAGGGGTAATAAGTGGAGAGAGATAGAGAGAGAAATGTTGGAAGTAGGGGGAATCTAGGGGGAATTTTTTGAAAAATGCTTTTTGAAAAGGGAAGAGAACAAGGGAAGTATGCTGCTGGAAATCTGGCAGGGTTGCTCGAGTCGAGCAACTCGAAAAGAACCTGGAGGCAGTGCTCGAGCACCATGTGCTGAAAGATGTTTCTATATTGGAAGGCTCTTGATTTCGTGACTCCCTTTCCTTGTGCACAAAATACTTTGCCAAATCTTCATTTCCTTTGATTTCCTTGCATACAAATTACTTAACAATATCATTCTTGAATATTTAATTCCCTTACCTTATTCAATTGCCATATAACATATTCACAAAATCATTTTTTATTTCTTTTGACAAACCAGATCATCACAGATATTATGTACAAAATCCTTTGAGAATCTTGATTTCCTTCCTCTCCAATTTCCTTAACAATCTCTACCTCTCAATTACACAATATTTGATTTTCTTTCACTTCTTAAACAGACACTTTAGAAATAAATAAATAAATTACAACTCGATAAAATGGGGATACATTTATATGTGTGTTTTGTTGCGAAATTCACCACACAAAAAAAAAAAAAAAAACCATGGCCTATGGTCCTAACATCATACCTGTCGGATATGGGTATAGATAGCTATTTTCGGTTTTTGTATGGTAGACGCAAAATCCGGGTCAAACCAACCCATTGCCATACCTAAATGAGGGACCCCGAGTCCCTGCTGTACTCAATTATAACTGCAAGTTGCAGCCCCTAGAAACGCCGTCGCGTTTGGACAACCCAAGAATGGTTTTTTTTGGTAACCGAAGAATAGCCCTACAGCCAGGCTACTAAATGGACTCAATTGCGCAACCCAAACCTCGGGGAGCGCTAGCTATAGCACACCAGCCGTGGCCCCCTACTTAAATACTAGAGTACTCACCCGGTAGGGAATCAAACCCAAGACCAAGGGGATTACTTCCGAAATCTGACACTCACCTTTACCACTGGGGCAACCTCTGAGTGTGTAAGAACAATGTTTAATTCCACATGGTCGTGTATCCTTCGAAAAAGAAAATGGCAATCGAAAAGGAAGAAAAAGAAAGGAAACTATGTAAATATGTGGCTGAGTTTTCAGTGGCATGGAACCACTGTGTACGTGCTACTAAGCTAACAGATCCTGAAGCTGTTGATAACACTAGACTAAAATTAGTGTGCAATTATTGTGGTAAGACATTGTCTGGTGGTGTGAGTAGAACGAAGCACCACTTAGCTCGTACCCATCATAATGCAAAACCTTGTGAAAAAGTTTCAGAAGATGTTACAAATATGTTTCTAAAAATATTGGGAGAGTTGAAACAAAGAAATTGCATTGAGCAAGATGATGTGGATTGCTTTGATGAGGTGGAAAATGTGATATCTAAAAGAGGAAGTATGGATCAATATGTGAGCAAAACAAAGGCGAAACAAGTCACTTTGCCTTCTATGTTGAAGGATCGAACAAAACCATGTGTTGACATATGTAGAATGATATATGCAGAGGCTTTGCCCTTTAGCTTGGTTAAGAGTTCATGGTTTCACACCGCCGTACAATCAATCGGGGAATATGGCAAGGGCTTGAAACCTCCTCCATATCATGAGGTTAGAGTCACATTCTTGAAGAAAGAGGTTGATAATGTGCATTCAACTTTAGACAAGTACAAAAGTGAGTGGAAGAAAATAGGTTGTTCTTTGATGTCGAATGGATGGCAAGATGGGTGTGGACGTTCTATCACTAATTTTCTTGTCAATAGTCCAAAGGGAACCGTTTTCCTAAAATCATTGGATACCTCCTCAATTATCAAGAATGGTGTTGCTTTGTTTGAGTTGCTTGATAATTTTGTTGAGGAAATTGGAGAAGAAAATGTAATACAAGTAGTCACCGATAGTGCATCTGCTTTTGTCCTTGTCGGTGAGTTGCTAATGGACAAGAGGAAAAAACTTATTTGGTCTCCATGTGCGGCTCATTGCATTGATTTGATACTTAAAGATATTGGTAGGCTACCGGTGCATCATGACACAATCACCAAAGCAAAGACACTCACCGTTTATATCTACCGACATACTTGGGTGCTTAATCTAATGAGGAAGCATACAAAGAATCATAACTTAGCAAGGCCCGCCGTGACAAGGTTTGCCACCGCTTACCTCACTTTGAAAAGTATCTTGACTCAAAGAAATGGGCTTAGAGCCATGTTTACTTCTTCGGCTTGGTGTAAGAGTTCTTATGCCAAGACTCGTAATGGGTTAGATGTCCAACAAATAGTGTTGGATGCTAAGTTTTGGAATGCAATTAGGTATTGCTTGAAGGGTGTACTTCCCTTGGTTAAAGTCCTAAGACTAGTTGATGGTGATGCAAAGCCCGCCATGGGTTATATTTATGAAGTAATGGATAGGGCAAAGGAACAAATTGAAAAAAATTTCAACAAAGTGAAAAGAAGATATGCTGCGATTTGGAAGATTGTTGATGAGCGTTGGGCATTGCAACTTCATCGACCTCTTCATGCGGCGGCTTATTTTCTTAATCCTAGGTAACATTTAATCTGTCAATAATGAAATCATTTCTTCTTGTGACTTTCTATCATGAATGTTAGTTTCAATGTTCATTTTAGGTTTCATTATGATGCTTCATTTGAGGCGGATGAGGAAGTGAGATTGGGATTGTACACGGTCATAGAAAGGATGTATCCGGGTATCCAAGCAAGATTAAAAATTGATGCCCAAATGGACAAATTCCATAACGCCGTTGGTATGTTTGGCATTGATATGACCGTTATAACTAGAGAGAAGAAACAACCCGGTATTAACTCTCATCTTAACAATGTTTGTCAATGTTTCTTTCTTGCACTAATTTAGCTTTCTCTTTTTAGGACTATGGTGGGAGAGCTATGGAGGTAGTTGCGAACTCCAAGAGTTAGCCACAAGAGTTCTATCCCTCACATGTAGTGCTACCAGGTGTGAAAGAAATTGGAGTACCTTTCAACACATCCATTCAAAGAAGAGGAACCGGTTAGAAGCACAAAGATTGAATGCATTAGTCTTTGTTAAGTACAATCTCACTTTGGAGTTGAGGCAAAAGAAACGAGAGGAGAATGGTGATGCTTACGATCCTATTTGTCTCTCCGATATGGAATCCGATGACGAATGGATTACCGAAAGAGAAGACCCATGCTTACCGCTAGACCCTTCATGGATGGATATGAATGAGTGCTTTGAAGTTAATGAGGGAGAAACTAGTAGAAAAGGACGTAGAGGTATATTTCATGGGATGCAATCTTTATCTTCTTTCAAATAGTTATATTTATGTATATGTAAATGCAATAGTTAATTGGTTATTGGCTTGTTGCTTTCATTTTTATAGGACCAAGAAACCTTCAAAATGACAGAAAAGGCAAAAGAAAGTTTGTTGGAGAAGAGAATGAGGTTGAAGTTATTGATGATGATGTAGAGGAAGAAATAGAGGAAGAAGAAGAAGAATATATTGGTGATGATGGGGTGGTGCTTGGGGATGACCTTGAAGATGATGATGATCTTTACGACATTGCCGTGAGAGAGGAATAGGAGATTTGAGCAAAAAGACAAACTTGATATGTTTGGTTTACTTGTTACTTTTGACTTTTGAGCTTTTAAGTTAGCACATTAGTAGTAAATAGTTATAAACCATGCAATTAAGGTGGATAGAGGATGTAGGTCTCTAATACTTGATCTTTTGGTACACCTTACTCTTTTGGAACACTTTAGATGGCCTAAGATGTATTATTTTGCATCCTAAATGCTTTTCTTTTTCATATGTCCTATCAATTTGTAGTTTATTGCAATGTATTTATGATTAATTAGTGTAAATTAATTTTTGTTACCGTATCTTACGATACTCGATACGTATCCCGATACGATACGAAAAATCATAAAACTTTTTGACGCTTAATGGGTTTGCTAAATGGTACTCCCTCCGTTCCAAATTGAGAGTCCATTATTCCATTTTGGGTTGTTCCAAAATGATGGCCCTTTTTCAAAAATGGAAGGAGAAATTTGGTGATTTTCCAAAAATGTCCCTCACAATTGAATATAAGTGTTATAAAGTAGGTAAAATATATGGGTAATGGTGGAAATAATAGACAATATAGGTGTAATCATTGCATGTTCCCTAAAATAGTTGGAATCCTCAAGAGGGACTCTCAATTTGAAACGGATGGAGTACTACAATTTTAACTTTCATTAACTGTTGGACTAACAATAGCATCACAGTTAAAGGAAGAGAAGGGGGGGGGGGGGGGGGGGGGGGGGGGGTGGGGGGGGGAGAGAGAGAGAGAGCGAGGGGAAAAGTGGTCCGGTTTTCGTTAACTGTTGGAGTAACAGTAGCATCACAGTCAAAGGAAGGAGGGGGAGGAGTTTTTCAGTGCGGAGCGGGTATTGCCGACGTGGCACCCGCTCGGCGCATCTCAGCCGTCCGATTCACTTTTAGACGGCTCGGATTGAAACCCTCTTTCTCCTCTCACCCCAACACTTTCTCTCTCCTTTTCTCTCTCAAAATCTGAGCTGTCCAAATATGAAATGGACGGCTCGGATGCACGAGCGGGCACCACGTGATACGCGCTCGGCACTGAAAAAATTTCCCAAAGGAAGAGAAGGAGGGAGAGAGAGAGAGGGGAAAAGTGGTCTGGTTGTGTCAGGTGAGAGAGACCGGCTGATGAAAAGAAAGAGAGAGGAGAAAGAAAATAAAGAGGTTGATGAAGCGTGGACCCATTTTTTTGCTTTTGTCTCATATAACTACAAAGGAAAATGAGGTTAATGATGAGTTTTGATAATTAATATCTGTTAAGGATATTTTCAGTATTAACACATATTCTTAGTATAATTTTGACGGATATTAATTATCAAAACACATCATGTGCTGTCATTTTTTCTAATTACAACACTAACTACACCACCACAACACATATTCATTCTCTAAATTTATACACTCTTAGCAAACAAAAATAGGAACCCACTTTATACACTTTACGTCATATAACACACAATTTTTAACACCACCACTGGAGATGCTCTAAGTTTGTCCACACAGACATTTGTCACGCAGATTTTGCACAAATTTTAGTGTGAGCTCTACTATGATTCTCACACAAATGATTTAAGTTTTTCATTAAATTTAGAATATTTTTTTGAGTACTTCCATGAAAAATCAGTTCAATCAGATAAGTGTAAGTATTCGATTCAATCTTCTAACTTTTCATTCATTCTCAACATTTATCGAGATTGGTTGAAAAGTTAGAAGATTGGATCGAACACTTATACTTACCAGATTGAACTGATTTTTTGTGAAGACACTCGAAAAAATATTTTAAATTTAATGAACGACTTTGATAATTTTTTTGGAATCTTTAGTGTGCCTCATATTAGAACCTGTGTGGAATCTGTGTGATAAATGTTTGTGTTAGTAGCACAACAGAAGGGACAACTACGGCGGTGGAGAGGGCCCTTGAGGCGTTTTTTCGGATTTAAAAAAAAAAAAAGGGAGGAAACGAGAGGCACTGGGATAAAGAGAGGGTGTTTTGGTAAAATAGCCGTATCTCATCTCCAAAAAAACAAAGAAAAAGAAACAATAAAACAATAAATAACCCCCACCCCCTCCTCGTCATCCCCCCCTTGCCAAACCGCCCCCCCCCCCCCCCCAAACCCCCAACCCACAAACCCACCCTCCTCGTTCATCCCCCCCTTGCCAAACCCCCACCCCACAAACCCACCCTCCTCGTCATCCCCCCCTTGCCCCCCCCCCCCCCCCCCCCCCCCCCCCCCCTCGTCATCCCCACACCCACCCTCCACCCCCAGATCTGCTTTGTCGCGTTCCTCCCCTTCTCCTTCGCTGACGCTGAGTGTCGCGTTCCTCTCCTTCTCCTTCGCTGACTAGACTCGTGCCCACCAGCCCCGGTACCCTCTATAAAAGGAGATGTAGCGGTTGAGAATAAAATAAAAGTAAATAGATATGGCTATTGACAACAAGAAGGTGTTAATATCACGACGCCGCAGGTCACCGTCATCACCTGATTGGGCTTCCCTTCCTTGGGGAATCCTCGATCTTATCCTCGCCCATTTGATCCAACTCGACGATTACCTTCACTTCTCCGCCG
This sequence comes from Rhododendron henanense subsp. lingbaoense, assembly GCA_020567845.1. Lineage (NCBI taxonomy): Eukaryota > Viridiplantae > Streptophyta > Magnoliopsida > Ericales > Ericaceae > Rhododendron > Rhododendron henanense. The sequence goes on along the minus strand of CM036313.1, from coordinate 41,149,773 downwards.
TGTGCAGGACCTGGCTCTCCGCTGCCCTCGATGGAAAGTACCGTCGACTCGGGGAGAGTATTCACAAACAATCAGTCCCAATGTTGTTGACGCCACCACTTCCACCGACGAAGGCGGCGGGGGACCACCATCTCCGGCGGAGATTGTACCGCCTCACCCGCGGCAAACTTCTCAATTGGGAGCTAAAGATGCCCTCTTATAGCCAGAGATTGTGTGGCTCTTCGTACGGATGGCTGGGCGCGGTTAACGAGGACTTGACCATCACATTCTTCAATCCCTTCTCTGGTACGTCTGTTCAGTTGCCTCCGGCGCATCCTCGTCCTTGTGAGATCATTCACCCGGATCCGTCCTGGAGAAATTATTCTTTTGACAGGGAAGTACTCAAGTTTGTTTTTTCATCCTATCCTAATTTTGCATCAGTCAAACGTGATTTTGTGATTGGGGCAATTTTTGGCTCCTATCACGACTTTGCTTACATCAAGCCAGGCAGTAACGTCGGCTCAGGCTGGACTTACATTGGCTGCTGCAGGCGTGGATTCACAGATGCCGTGTATCACCTCGGAAAGTTTTACCTAGTAGATAACTATTGTTGTGTCATCTCGGTTTATGTTAGTAGTGGTGGTAGCAGCAGCAACAAAGCCAAACCGCCTCAAGTGCAGGTGGTGGTACCTCCCACTGACTCTTACACTCGCAGGGTGTACCTTGTGGTATCATCAGCGGGTGGCGACTTGCTGCTGGTTCAGGCGCTTCCTCATCCCACAAGGTGGCAGACCGCAGGTTTTAAAATCTTTAAGCTGTTGGGCTTAGACAGCGTCGATCATCAAAAATTTGCAGAGCTGGTTGAGATCAATAATCTGGGCAATGATGCATTGTTCTTGGGTGATAATCATTCCCTCTGTGTATCGGCTTCAAATTTTCGTGGTTGCCGCCCAAATTGCATACACTACGTTCGTGATTGTCAAGATACGAATGTCTACAACTTAGAGGATAGAAGCTTCACGCCACTTAAAGGAATCAAAACAAGACTAAGGCGTTCGGGCCACCCTCCTCCAATCTGGATCGTGCCAACACTCCTGTGAACACTCTCTTACCAGGTGTTGTGAGTCTTGTGACACTCAATATGATACCTGCAAAAAATAATGTTAAAAAAAAAAAACCCACATCAAGCAAATTAAAATTGTTCATTACATGTTATGCGAATCAACAAACAAATACAAAAATTATCATTCCAATGAACATGCAAATATAGCAGTTCACATGAAAAAACAGAGCTTACCAAGATACTAGGCCAATGGTGATTCGCAAATTGGTAAAGGATCGAATTCATTGGCTCGAGCTATTGTGGATTCCTATTTTGCTCTGCACTCCATTAGGATTTGGGGCAAAAGTCACGGAAGCAAAAGAAGTTATGGCATCGATGCATGTAGTAGTTTAAGGATTTGTGCACCTCCCCCAAAGGCCTAAACCCAATACACCATCGGTAAATCGTCTATAATTTTCTGGTACTTCAATCCGAAGATCCTCTGCCAAAAACCTGTTAACAAATTGATAAGTGCCAAAATATTGATATTTTGGCCCTCCAAACTACCTCGTTAGTCATTTGTATTTGTTACTTGATATTTATCTTTCTTATATTTTATTTATAGGTTGCTCGAACTCGTCGACCAAGATATATTGGATAAAAAGAAGAGTTTAATGAAGTTTGGAGTTAAAGCGCAAAATGCTTCAAAGTTGGATTATTAATTTGTTATCGCACAAAGTTCAAGGACCTATTGTGTAATTAATGATTAAAACCCTATATAAACAATGGAAACTCACTGCCTTCGGCAGTCAGCTTTGGATGTGGAAAATAGGGCTCTCGACCGTGGACGAAATTTCATCAGAGAGCAAGACTTTAGAGTGCATTCTCTAGAGGGAAGATGAAGCCCCGTACTGAGTAACTTTGTATTTGCATAGATTAGGGTTTTTATTCGAATCGGATTATGTGTTCAAGAACTCATTCTATGATATCAATGGAATGGTTTTAATTCTTTTTATCAGTTGAGTATTTTGTATCCATGGTTTTCAAATACCGTTCATATAATGGTTTTCATTGTTCTCAATCCGGATGACTGAGATGGGTTATACTCGTGAGACGGACCGTGCCGTTAGGCAGCTAGACCACGCTAGTAAGACGGTTCGTGCCGTGGGATAGTCCATGCCGGTTGGCGGATTGTAAAAATTTACTTGGCTACTATCAATAGGGATTGCAAGCCTTAGTGATAGTGATTTGCGATTCGAGTGTTCACCCAGTCTGTGATACACGGTTTTGCGGTTGGGGTGGATTCTTAACCCTAGACCTTTCCTCCTCCATTTTCAAACCTTTTAATTAAAATGCTCTTTAGTTTAATTAGCTCTTCAATCAATCTTTTTTTTTCCGAATTAATCTGAAAGTTAATCAAATTTTAAGTAACTTAGCCAATCTGTCCCTGCGGATCGACACTCGGTCTTAACCACTATTCTACGGAGTAGTAATTAACTCCAAGCTAGTTTTTATAAATTTATTTTTGACACGAAACGACGCGGTCAACAATTTAAAGTCTTTTTCCAGCATTTGTTTTTCTTTTTTCTTATGTAACTTTTTGGGATTCACCTCTTTTTCTACATCTTTCCCACATAAACCTTTTCACCTCCTAACGTTTTTTTTCTCTTTTCTAAGCCCACTTTATTTCCCACCATCCTTAGTTTTTAATTCAGTAAAATGTGCTCCTAGCATTAGGGTATATGAATCCCCATCCACCAATCAACTTTTGTAGAGACCTTTGGGTGTTTCTCCAACCATCCACCAGTCAACTTTTGTAGAGACCTTCGGGTGTTTCTCCAACTTATGCAAGTGTATTCCTATATCTTTTTGTTCCCTTGTTCTTAGTAGCAATAATATTTTCATGTTGTTCTTCTAAAGTTCAGATTGCTTCTTCATTTTGTTGAGTCTTGGGCCGGTGTTGTTTCAACAGTGTACGAGAAGCGATATATTGGTGATTCAATATTGTGGTATTTCTCTTTTATGGTATCTGAGCCACAAGGGTAACTATGACTCTGTTTTTGACTGTCTCGGTGAAGGTGGTCAATTTGGTGTTTGTTGCGAAGATGGATTCAAGTGGAAAGCCAAATGGGTTCAGTATTGAGTTACTTACTCAATCCAACTACAAGATATGGAAGTCATGCATGGAGTCTTTTCTAGTTGGCGAAGAGTTGTGGAGCTATGTTGATGGAGTTGATAAGGTAGCTCCTGGAGACACTCCAGAGAATGCTGCTGAGTTGAAAAAGTCTAGTATTTCTCATGCCTTATTTGATCACATCTTGTCTTGTAAGTCTGCTTCGGAAATTTGGACTACTCTCGATGGTTTATTTAACAAGGAGGATGTGGCGCGTTTGCAGATGTTGGAGAATTGAGTGGCTCTGAATTTCACAATTTTTCTTGAAATTAAGAATTTATGTTCTGAGATTTCCATTCTTGATCTGGAAGAGCCATATCTGAGGTGCGAATGAAGAGGCTCATCATTGGTGGATTGAAAAAGGAGTACGTGCCTTTTGTTACCTCCATTCAAGGAGGGGCTACACAACCTTTCTTGGTGGAGTTTGAAAATCTTCTTACTTCTCAAGAACCCGTAGCTCGTCAAATGGCGCTTTGTTCTCTAATAAAAGGAGTCATGACAGTGAAAAGGAGAAGGGCGGAAGTTCAAAAGGCAATGACTCGTTTAACTGGAATGGTGGTAAGGGCGAGTCGTCTGGAAAGGGCGCTGGAAACAAGAATTCAAGTGTTACCGATGCAGTAAAACTTAACATATAAAGAAGAATTGTGGTGTTAAATTAAAGGGTGGTAATGTTGCACAAAAAGAGGAAAGTGGTGAGTGGAATGGTTGCTTCCTGGCTGGAACTACTTCATTTGATGCCCTATCAACAATCAATTTTGATAATGATTGGATTGTGATTCCGGCTGCGGCATCATCAAACTGGTAATGGCTCTAAATTCTCATCCTTTCGGGAATTCAAAGGCAATGATGTGATTATCACAACAGACAATTCTATTCATCCGGTGAAAAAAGAAGGGGTTGTCACATTCAAATGCGATGGGGCTGAACCAATTACATTGAATAGAGTGTTTTAAGTGCCTGGTATGAAGAAGAACCTTTTCTCTGTGGCGAATGCCCTGGATTTTGGCCATTATGTTCTCTTTGGGCCGAAAGATGTGAAGTTCCTGCGGAATATCTCTAGCTTGGAGGCGGATATTGTTCACACAGGTAAGAGACTTAAAGATTTACATGTTCTTCATATGTTCCAATGGGGTCTCGTTTCAGAAGAATTAATTGTGGTTATAGGGACTACGGAGTGATTCTGATTTTAGTGCGCACTCTGCAGATTTGTGGACATAGGTACTTATGTTTATTCTTGGGGAATTGAGGCTCACTCCTCTTTTTTGTGTACAGTAAAATTATGTACACCTAAGTCCTCTTTCAAGTGACTTTCAGTTTTGTATACGACAATGTTTTTTCAATAAAAGTAATAATTTTAACTTTTTTGGTGCGAGTGAGCCCTTATTATACACATAAGAGTCCATGTCTTCAAATATGTAGGGCGAGCTGTTCAGTCACCAAACGGGATTGGATGCTGACTCTATAGGTAGGGGAGGACTTAGGCAAATATGTATGCTACTGGAGCCTTTTTCAAGTTATATCATGGTTTTTCATTTTATGGAGGTTGCATGACTTAAAGATGGAGAATAGTTAGAACTGGATGTTTACAGACCTTTGTTAGAGGGTTGAACCCCTTCCAATTAGTCGTTTTAAAACTGCTAGGATGGAAGCAGCCAGTTTTGTTGCCGCTATAGAACCATCTCCATACATGCTGGGAAGCTAATGAGCAAAACCTCGATACAGGAACTGTTTATTCATGTATACTATTTGGCACTTTGCTTTATCACTGTTATGCTATACACACAGATTTATCACTGTTAAATTTGATGAGGGTGTTACTTTTGTTGACTTTATCACTGTTAAATTTGATTTCCTTCATACCCATCAGTCTGACTGTTATGCTATACACAGATTTTATGCATTCGTCTACAGCGTGCTTCAAGGAATGAGTTCGGAGAGCTAGTTAAACTTCAGGTATTTTATTTATAAATTGATCACCATCTCGAAGTATGTTTTTGGTTGCACAAAAGCTATTATGCTTGGTCTCCTAGAACGTCAAAACCCATACCCTTTCCTTTGGTGGTCCGAGTACGCTTAGTTGATCTTGATTCACTTGTCTGAATTATTTTCCTTTTCCTCGTTGAAGACCTCGATGACATAGTGACTAAGCCTGAATCCTCTATGGTATCCCTCGATTTCCCCTTGCACTTATGTTTCACGATATCACTTTTACTCTTTCTTTCTCTGGGAGACCTTCAAAAAATAATCCCACAAGTAAAAAAAGCGCACATGAAACTCACAATTTCCCACTGTCACCAACATCAAAATGTTTAGTCTGAAAATTGTCAAATTTTTGCTTCCAAAGCAAATTAAAATTGTTCATTCCAAGTTATGCGAATCTACAAACAAATACCAAACTTACCATTCCAATAAACATGCAAATATAGCAATTCACATGAAAAAAAGAGAGCTTCGAATGTAACCAAGATACTTGGCCAATGGTGATTCACAAATTTATAGCGGAACGAATTCATTGGCACGACCAAGTGTGAATTGTTGGAACCGGGATTCGTTTATCACTGGAAATTCGCTACACACCAAAAGAAACAATATTAGAAAACTTACCAAACCAATTTCAGGCGTCTGGAAATTGGCAATCGAGGCTAGTATTTTTATGGAGAATACTATATCCTTAAAGCAAATTCGGTTCACACACCGGTACTCTTGGGTCTCTTGAACGTTTGCCTCCCAGGATTACCCGATTTTCGAAGAACGGAAGTAGCACTACAATCTGTTCAACGGACAACCAGGAAACTGTGCAGAACTCTCTCAGAGTATGTATGCTATGAATGCAAGAATATTTTCGTTACTGAAATGGGAGGAGATGGGTCCTATTTATAGAGAAGTAGGCACCCCAACGAAAAGGATCGGTGACTGTTCGGAATGGTATTAGGAAAAGATGCAACTGTTTGGTGGTGTCTCTGCCGAAGAGACACCACTGTTCGAACCTTGTACTGGCCGAACCAACACGTTACTTCCATTTCCCTAGGCTCACGTTACAAATGTATAATGCCAAGGTAAATGAAGCATTGCACCCATTGGTTTAATTTGCCACATGTTGGTTTATAACCAACACTAAATTCAAAAAGCTTTAATAAAGGAAGTAACTAATTTAATTAATTACTCACCAACTTTAAGCCTTAGAATTTTATGAATCCGCTACCACGCATGGCCCGGTTCAGTGGCAAACAAAACAATTTTCATCACTCCATACTTATTTATCCATCGCAGGACAAATAAATAACAACCAAATCAAATGGTTTATTATTGGAGTCAATTTCCAATTCACTTATTTTCAACAATCCTCCACATGAATGAAATTGATGAACACGATGTGCAACAATATGCAAATGACGAGACTTCAATAGGAAATCACCTGTATAGAGTAAGGTAGCTTTTGGCTTTGAACCTCCCCTTGTGAGTTACTATCGGATTTATTAGCTAACCAGTGAACGTGATGTCTTGAACTGTTCAGCCGTTTGTGTAAACCAAGACAACAGTAGTCACACAGGATCTTTCCAAACACAGTTTGGATCTTACGGTTTTGTCCATTTTGGCCCTGGAACATCGCCTGGTTTCAGAGAGTGCTTTTGAGAATTCAGCCTTAAAATTCTCATAGAAGCGGCCCACTTCGCACTCACATAGGTGATTCTTATTAGGAGTATCCTGCTATACCCCACTTGGAATTTCCACAGTATAAGAACCATTAAAAGCAAAGCTTAACCTAAAACGCTACAGGCATCACTGTTTCACCATAGGAATGAATTGGAGAGGTATCTCCTCAGTGATACTCCTAAGTCTCATACAACTCGGTTGTCCCGTTGAACCTAGATCTTGGGATCTCCAGTCAGCTAGGTTGGGTTGTCGTTATAGAGACTTTTAATTGGTAGGCTTTAGCCCCATTCCCCTCGATGAACGAACAACTGACTCTCTTGATAACCCTTTGGTTAGCGGATCCGCAATATTATCCGTAGACTTTGCATAGTCAATAGTGATAACTTCATTCGAGAGTAGTTGCCTAACAGTATTATGTCTACGACGTATATGACGAGACTTACCGTTATACATACTATTTTGTGCCCTGCCGATTGCTGATTGACTATCACAATATATGCAGACAGCTGGCACAAGTTTAGACCAATTTGGTATATCTTCCAAAAAATTACAAAGCCACTCAGCTTCTTCACTAGCTTTATCCAAAGCTATGAACTCTGATTCCATCGTGGATCGAGCGATGCACGTCTGTTTAGAGGACTTCCAAGCCATAGCTACACCACCTAATGTAAACACATATCCACTTATGGATTTTGAGTCATTGGTGTCGGATATCCAGTTCGCATCACTATATCCTTCTAGTACCACTGGATACCGAGTATAGTGCAATCCATAATCTTTGGTAAACCTTAGATATCTAAGTACCCTAATTATTGCCGTCCAGTGATCCTTCCCTGGGTTACTGGTATACCTACTCAGTTTGCTAACTGAATAGGCTATGTCCGGTCTTGTACAATTCATTAAGTACATTAGACTGCCTATAATCCACGAATATTCCAATTGGTGTACACTCTCACCAGTATACTTGTACAAATGCAATGTTAAGTCTACTGATGTTTGGATATAGAATCGTCATACTTGTTGAACCTCTCAAGTATTTTCTCAATATAATGCTTTTGAGACAAGACAATTCCCTCGGACGTTCTAGTAATCTTGATTCCTAGAATCACGTCTGTTATACCCAAATCTTTCATGTCAAACTTAGAGTTCAACATTCTCTTTGTAGATTTAATGATATCATTATTACTCCCAATAATGAGCATATCTACATAAAGACAAACAATGACATAACCTTTGTCAATACTCTTGACATACACACATTTGTCACATTCATTGATTTTGAAACCATTTGAAATCATGACATTGTCAAACTTCTCGTGCCATTATTTGGGTGCTTGCGTTAAACCATACAAAGATTTTACAAAACTTGCACACTTTCTTCTCTTGTCCTGGAACCTTAAACCCTTCTGGTTGTTCCATGTAGATCTCTTCATTGAGATCACCATTTAAGAAAGCCGTTTTAACATCCATTTGATGTATCTCGAGATTGTTTAGAGCTGCAAAGGCAATTAACATTCGTATGGATGTTATACGCGTAACATGTGAGTAAGTGTCAAAGTAATCGAGACCTTCCTTTTGTCTATAACCTTTGACCACAAGTCTTGCCTTGCACTTGTTAATTGATCCATCTGCTTTCATCTTCCTTTTGAATATCCACTTGTATCCTAAAGGTTTACAACCTTCTGGGAGATCTACAAGTTCCCACGTGTGATTTTGCAGAATGGATTCTATCTCACTGTTAATGGCTTCTTTCCATAAAGGAGCCTCAGGAGATGACATTGCTTCCTTAAAGCTTTAAGCTTCTAACATGTATGTCAGAAAATCTGGACCAAAGGATTTTGATGTCCGAGCCCTCTTACTACGTCAAGGCTCTTCATCCTCATCCTTCTCCTCTTGAATTGAGTCCTCCTCAATTTCCATATCTTCAGTTTCTGGAACTAACCTAGGCACTTGTGTATTTCTCCATGGAAATACATGTTCAAAGAATGTAGCATTCCTGGATTCCATGGTTGTATTAGCATGGATTTCTGGATTTGCTGACTTATACAAAAGGAACCGATATGCACTGCTATTGTCAGCATAACCGATGAACGCACAATCAACGGTTTTTGGTCCTATCTTAACTCTCTTAGGATCAGGAATCGCTACCTTAGCCAAACACCCCCACATCCATAAGAATTTATAAGTAGGTTTATGACCTTTCCATAATTCATACGGTATCACATTGGATTTCTTGTGAGGGATCCTGTTCAGAATATAGTTAGCAGAGAGAATCGCGTCTTCCCACATGTTCCTCGGTAATCTTGAACTTATCAACATGGCATTCATCATCTCTTTCAAAGTTCTGTTCTTTCATTCAACAACTCCGTTAGATTGCGGTGAGTAAGGAGCAGTCGTCTGGTGAATGATCCCATGTTGGGCACAAAATTCACCATAAGGTGCTTCATATTCACCCCCTCGATCACTTCTAATTGCTTTGATCGTTTTGCCAAGTTGATTCTCCACTTCACTTTTGTAGTGGATAAACTTTTCCAAGGCTTCGTCCTTGCTTTTAAGCAAGTACACATAACAATATCTTGTGCAATCGTCAATAAAAGTAACAAAGTACTTATGACCTCCTCTAGTTTGAACAACTTTCAAATCGCACAAATCCGAATGGATTAAAGCAAGAGGTTTTGTACTTCTGTCAACTTTGTGAAAAGAATTCCTTGCCATTTTAGCCTCCACACATATTTCACACTTAAGATCCGAGTTTATATCAAATTTAACAGACAGTCCAAGTTAATTAAACGGCGCAAAGTGCGATAATTTACATGACCTAATCTACCATGCCACAATTCAGAAAACTCAAGGATATAAGCAGAAGATGTGTTTATCTCATTGATACCCGGAGAGGCCAGAACCTTAGTCAGTACATTCATTTTGAATAGCCCATTACACATGTAGCCCCTACCAACATAAACCCCATTTTTAGTCAGCACAACCTTATCGGCTTCGAAAACCATGCGAAAGCCGTTCTTGACCAAGAGCGAGCTAGATATCATATTCTTGCGAATTTCTGGCACATGCATCACATCATTCAAAGTGAGCACCCTTTCAAAAGTCATCTTGAGCAACACTTTCCCTTGTCCTTCAACCTTGGAACTGGACGAATTTCCCATGAAGAGTTGTTCGCCAGAATCCACCGGTTGATAGGTGGTGAACATCTTCTTGTCTGCACACACATGGCGAGTGGCGCCAGTATCCAGCCACCACTCCTTAGGATTAGAACCCACCAAGTTAACTTCTGAAACCACAGCCGATAGGGTCAAGTCATCAACCCCATCAGAGAGAGTCTCAATCTCCATCTCAATCATATTGGCCTGCGCTGGTTTCTTGTTCTGATTACCTTGCTTGCTTCGACAATTAGCAACCTTGTGTCCTTGCTTGTCACACAAAGCATTTTCCACCAAACCTTGGTTTCTTAGCAGGGTTCACAAGCACTAAGGCGGGAACTGGAGCCACAACCACAGTAGGGGTTATGGGAGGGTTAGACCCAGAAGTTTTCCCACTTTCTTTCACACTTTCGAAGTCATTTCTGTTTCACAAATAGAAGATCGACAAAAATTGAACCGATCAATAATACAACCGAAAATAAACTGTTCTAAATACAAATTATGCAAAAGTTAAAACTACACCAGAGAGTACAAAATAAACTTTTGCAGACCTGGTATTGACAAAATACAATAGAGCATACAAGAATCATTGACAATAGGTGTAGAAAAGAATTTTTCCTTAAACTTGTATCACATAAAGAATAAGGACCCACTGATTATGACCATAAAACTGAGACCATGTAATACTCTACTGTAATATTAATTAATGACCAAATTAATGCTCCTCTGTTATATAAACCCACTACGTAATCTGTTATCAATTCACCCTAAACTGTAACAGAATGATAGTAGAAATGAAGAATTTGGCTGGAGTTGATATGAATAGTTACATTCTTGATACTTGTATTGATACGGCTTGATTCACAATGGAATTTGTTGGGATGGTTCAAATTGTTTAAATCTCATATCTCTTTTGAATGCTATCCTGGACTTTTCAAAGTATGGAGAATTGGTATTCTTGGAAGCATGCATGGTGATATTTTGGATAGTCCATAAGGCATTCAAAGACTTCCCAATTAGGGGTTGTCAAAAAAATTCAAAAACTGGTAAACCTAACCAATCTAGACCAAACCATGCCTTTTGGACCGGTTCTACGATTTATTTAATGGTCAGGTTTTGGTCTTAAAAAAATAAAAACCGATACATTTAGTTCGGTTACTGGTTCTTTTTTACAAACTGTGGTTCAAACCGTACCGGAACCGATTTACTAGTAATATATATATACACATACATACACACACACCTACATTATTATGCAGTCATACTATTTCCATGTCTACTTTACTTATTTGTTGGTTTGTGAAATCTCTTTTGGTGAGCCATTTTAATGGTGTTAGTCTATGAAATATTTTGTATTGATTTTGGTTGAAGACTTGAAGTGTTAATGAAGTTGCGGGCTATTTTTATAAACAATTTTGTGATTATGTTTGTCAATATCATATTTTATGAAAATGTTTGAATGCTAATAGGTATAACCAAAACCGGACTTGTATAGCAGTTTGGTTATGCTTAGGTTCTATATTTGTAATGGTTAGGTTTCGGTCCTCATTTTTTCGGAACTGTTAGAAATGGTTTGTGCCTTGTTCGGATGGGAACTTGGAAAAAATTTTCCAACTCCAAAAACACTCATTACCCCTACTTCCAATCATTACTCTTATTTCTTTCTCCACTCATTTTCCATATCTCCAATCATTACTCTCATTTATCTCTTTTATCTCCCTCCACTCATTATCTCTATCTCTAATTATTACCCTAATTTCTCACTCTAATCATTACCCCAAAAACCGAACCCAAAATTTTTTGAGTTCCCATATATCCGAACAAGGCATTGGTTACTGGATTCCTGTGGAATCGGACCAATCAGGACCATGGACACCCCTATTACCATAGTTGTCAAAATCGTACGATACACAATCCCAATCGTACGATTTGGTTCGATTCGGGGTAAAAATGATATGAACCGGTTAGTAGAATCGCAAATAGCCAATAGGCATGAATCGTGACTAGAATCGCAGAATCGATATTCGAATCGCTGAATCATATGAATTGTACGATTCACTCTGGCAATTTTGGCTATTTTGGATCGGTTTTCAGGCAGGTTGGAGCTCCTTCGAAGGTGTCGACATTGGTGTTGAACGGTTCAAGTTTGAAGATTGAACTCTCTCCTCTGCGATCTGCGTTCGTCTTCTGCAGACTGCAACAACAAAACTACTACTGTATCAATCTCTCTCTCTCCCCTGCGATCGCCTCTCCTCTGTGATCGTCCTCTCCTCTTCTCTCCCCTGTGCGATCGCATCTCTCTCTCTCCTCTGCGATTGTCATCGTCCTCTCCTCTTCTTCCCTTCTTTCTCCTCTTCTTTCTTCGTGATCGTCTTCTCAGTTTTATTAGTTTTATCTCTCTTTTTTCGGTAAGCCGAAAGTATATATATTGGCTTGCCCACCAACAGTTTTATGTATTACTATACTACATATCAAGTGGCTTGCCCACCAACACCAACAGTAATACTATTATACTCTATCAAGGACCGCCACCACTCTCACCATTAAGGCATTGACAGAGTATAATAAATCATGAGCAAACAAACATAGTATTTAAAAAAAGATAGGTAGTTGACTGTTTCCACCCTCACGATTACACTACATTTTTCTCCAGGACCACAACCACAAAAACTTTATCCAAGTATTTTAATGTTTTGGTATTGTTAAACAATAATGCTATTCACACATACATTAGCAACAGATTTTACACAGCAACCAACGTGGCAAAAAAAAAAGGGCCCCCCCCCTTTTTCTCTCTCCTCTCTCTCATTTTGAAAAATTCAAAATTTTCGGAATTTCAATTATTTTTGCTCCCAAACCCATTTCTGCTCCATCTCCACGCACTAGCACCAGCAACCACCGCCACCAACAACAGCCAACCATCCGAGACGCAACCGACCGCCATCCAACGCAAGTGCTCTCTCTCTCTCTCTCTCCCTCCACCGACGACCCCCACCTCCACCACATCTGAATCGTACGACCACTCCCACTACTGATGCCAATAACGACCACCACCCCTTCTCTGTCCCCAACTTCCATCTCTCTCTTGAGGCTTCTTTGTCTCTATTTTTCATACGAAGGTTGTGAGGGCACCGAACACCTCCACCACGGATTTGGGCAACCACGGCGAATCCGACGGCCACCCGGAACCCCTACCATGGACGGCACGCCAAATCAGTTATGGTGCGTTTTTCTCTCTTGTGTAAGATCTTAACTTTTGTTTGGGTCTAAAATTAGGGTTGTTCTTCAGAAATTGGGGCTTTTTGTAAATTAGGGTTCTCAAAAAAAAAAAATGGGGCATTTCACAAATTTGGGTTTGCTCTTCGCAAATTGGGGCTTTTTACAATGGGATGTGTTGGTCTTTGATTTGAGAAAGAATCCAAACAAAAATATGTACTCTTATCTTTTTGAAGTTGTAAATGTAATTAGTATCTTTTTGTATTTTAATTTGGATGGGAAATTATGATATTTCTGTCATTTTAGAAGCAAGTTATACTTGTAAACAGAGAACTGCAGACCTTTTTTTTTTTTTTTTCTTTTTGTTCCGTTTTACTGGAGTAGAAAGAAGAGACAAGGAAGATGAAGGCCTGCCTTCTTTTTTAGTTCATATTACCAATATTAGGCTCTGTAAATTTGGCCTTTCTCATTTGCAAGTTGTGCAAGGGATTGCTTCTAATTATGGTGGTTGATTTCATGTTTGCAGCACCTAGATCACAGCTATCTGTTTGTTGTCAGCTTAAAAGCAGTCTACTCCTCGTAATTTTGTAGCTTAAGTTGTGGCTGTTTTGTCAAAATGACATAGTTCTCCAATATTAGCTAGATTGCAGAACAATGTACTTATCTGACCCGAAAACTCATTTTTCACTGGTTGGACTTTCCTATTGTGATTAGTTTATGAGTTCATGTGGAATTTGTATGGGTGCTCATAAATTTATCTGGGGTGAATGGTTTTTAGATTAAGTGAGGACCAATATTATGTTTTGTCCACTCGTTCTTGGGGAGCACTTCTATAGCTGAGATCTTGTTCTTTTAAGAGGTTTAGCCAGAAAGCTATTTCAATAGCCTCATTTTGGTTTCTTGCAAATTGATCTCAGTTGTGAACTTAATTTTTCTAACATGTTGGTTTCTTGCAAATTGATCTTCGGTATTACTATTACCATTAATAAGTGGGATATGTCAGTTTGACATCTGATTTTGTGGGATTGATTGTGTTTGAATATCCATGTTTTACCACATTTTCTCCTTGGCTGGTTGCTCCATCAGGTAGTCGATGTCAAGGGAGATAATCTGGAGACTGATACTTCTTATCACAGCAAGTAAGTTTTGAGGCAGAGTTTGGTTGCTTGACTATCATCCTCTATTTCGTTTATGCTGCTTCTTCTGTTTCGTGTTGTTTATTGCTTTCTCCTAATCTGCTGGTTGCTGTTGAAATGTTCTAGCATTTTGCGGCGTGTCCCCCTTGATTCCATCGATCCATCTTTGGCAATTGGGTTTTACTGCAAAGACAAAGGTATTAAACTCCCCGTGCATTTATTTTGTAGGATTGTGAGTATAGGATTGTGAAATGAACTCTCTACACAATTGAGAATGGACCCTCTCAAATTTCTCAGTTTCTTTACCGGATCGATTTCTTTGTATCCACATGCGTCTTGATTGATTTGCCCTGACAAGTAGATTCCATTAATTGCGCTTTAGTGAAAACAAATGAAGCTCTCATTGATTAAAGTATTATTTGTGTTTTTTTCCTGTTGGTAGATGATTTTAATGACTTTTGCAACCGGGCTTCAAAGCTAGCTGATTTGTCAAAGGGTGCTCCCTTATTTACCGTCACTCAAGCCCGCAACATTTCAAAGGCTTCCGGTAACTATGAGATGTCAAGCGATGGTGGTCGGATTCAATAGGAAAAAAACAAGTCTGTGTGAATTGAAGCCTAAGAGAAAGAAGAGCTGCCACTTGCACAACTAAAACAATGCCTTTGCTTCAGAAGTGAACATATCTTTCGGAAGTTAGCGAAACCATGAACTAACGAAGTGGAACTTGAGTTGTTACTTTGTAGAATGTAAAGTATATACTAGAGTCAATAGTAAAACTGAAGCAGGCAGGCAGCACTGAATTAAAGTTCACACAAGTGCTTTGTAATGATTTATGAATTAATGGAATGAACTGTCATGAAATTGGTTCTGGTATATATGTTGTTGGAATTCTTATGTTACTTTCAATTTTGGGGCTATAAGCTTGCATTTACAGTCTCTTACATGATAATTGGGGAAGCATTGTTTGATTGAGAAGCAATATAAATGTCATTTTTGCAGAATCCTATTTGGAGTTGAACGCTATCTATGTGTGTGATACAAGACACATGCCAACTATGAATAAACGAAGTGAGTAAACTGTAACTAATAGGCTACTCATACAAAACACAAGCCAAATTCACATTTTCATTGAGCATCACAGTGAACAAACTGAGAGAGTAAATGGCAATTAGGGTACCCATACAACACAAAGGCACAAAAAGCCACATTTCAATTGATCATCAAAGTTACTCAGACGGTTGAGAGAGACTAATTGATCTCACAAGTCATTACCCTCAAAATAATATTTTTGTTTCAGGTGGAACTAAACCATGAAACTCACAATTAATGCTGCCATAAGGGTGCCCTCTCTACATATATAAGCGAAGAGAATATATGTATTGCCATTTGCCAAAATTACAAAAAAGAAACAAGTCTTCCATTACAAATCGGTTGAAGCCTCGTCAAGGTCATAGCTCCACATTCCACCGTGCGGTCCAACCATTTGGGATGTCTGAAATTAAAAACCAATTGTCAAGTACGTAACATGTGAAATTTTAGAATGACAAGATAAAAATACATAGGGATACTTACACTACAATTTACGCTCCCTTGCATGATAACCTCGTTGAGTTCCATAGTGTGAACATTCGGATTATACTACACCGGTAAAATAAAACATTAGTGTAATTATAAAGCTCACCGATACACATTTTCTAAATACTCTTAATAATTGCAAGTTGAAAGATATACCGTCATGCTCTTCGCATTGCCTCGACTAGCTTTGCCATTCTTGCTTGATTGCTTTATCTTTCGAATTATTTTTTCAATTCTTGGTTGTTTTCTATTTACTGGTGGTCGCCCTTTTCGACGACGTTTAATCGGATCACCCACGGGTATTTTTTTCTCTTCGGAACTTTTGATTTCATCCACTATGTCGATTGACATAGGCCTATCGCCTAGGCACTTCTCCTCACAAACTTCGTTCTCCACCTCGGCTTCTTGCAACTTGGCCATCACCCTCTTACTCTTCGCCTCAGAATCCATGGCTTTTTCGGCGGCTTTACGGAAAGCAACCAACATATAATCATAGCGACGCCATTCGGGCTTGCGTTCCCAATTTGCATAACTAACCTTCACCATGGTGTGACTCCTCCTCACGTTTTTGCTCCACCTTTGTAGAATGTACTTCTCTGGAACTTCATTCAACTTCTTTCTTGACCAAACCATGACAATATGCTTGCATACAATCCCCTTAGATTCAAACAGCAGACAAGTACAATTACTTTTTTTTGACTCCTCATTATAACAAACATGAAAAGTAACGGTTTTCAATATTCCCTTCTCACCAACTTTTATATCTTCTTCAATCTCAAATTTTGAAATGCCATCATCTACCACCTTCATGGAAGTGAAATTGCATGCAATCTTACCGGCTACTTGAGCTTGAAAATCCTTATATTTTGCGAGTGTGTATGCATCTTGAAATTGATCTTCAAAACCATAAGGGGACACATTCTTCATTTGTTTGTTGAAACAACGGGCATCTTCCTCGTCTTCTTTTTCCACCTTCTTACGCAAGGCGTTCTCATATTGCTCCACAAATTCCTTCAATGTGGTATTAGAATGTACATAGCCATCAAAGTAGGCATTCATGCTTTCACTCCGTTGGGTTGTTGACATCCCCGCCCAAAAAACATCTTTCACAAATGTGGGAGCCCATCGGTGCCTCTCCTCGTACAAGCCACTTAGCCACTCGTTGGCCTCTAAGTGATATTTATTGATAAGGTTGCCCCAATTTTTCTCAAATTCCTCTTTAGCCAATGAATCATACGCAGCACTAAGGACATCCCATTTAATTGGTTCATAGTCATCGTAACTTTTCAACTTTTTAGGAACTTTTTTCAACAAATGCCACAAACACCAACGATGCCGTGCGTTTGGGAAAACTATACTTATTGCGTTTTGCATGGCACGACATTGGTCCGTTATGATGGCATTAGGAGAACACCCAGACATACAAGCAACCCATGTCTCGAACAACCATACAAATGAATCTGTGTCCTTTCGTAATATTAGTCTGCACCCTAACAAGATCGATTGTCCATGATGATTTACACCCACGAAAGGAGCAAACGGCATATTCCACTGATTAACCAAATAAGTGGTGTCAAATGTGACCACATCTCCAAATTCCTTGAATGCTTCTCTACTTCTCCCATCGGCCCAAAAAACATTCTTTAGTCGGTTTTCTTCATCTAGATCAATTGCATAAAAAAATGCCTCATTATCAGCTTTCATCTTAATAAAATACTTGTGCATTGGTTATGCATCCCCTTCCTTAAGTTCTGAGCGTCTCACTTTATCGACATAATTCCTTGCATCCTTGGGTAACCATGGCAGGTTGCTAGGCCCCCCTACCTCAATTGAACATGAGGTAATTGTCTGATTCATTTTTATTCCAGCCGAGCGATTCAACTCTATTGTCCTTTTTGCATGTAGTGGGATAACCCGATTGGCTTGTAGATATCGAGCTTTCTTCGGGCACATTTCATGGTTATGCTTCAATTCAATTGAATTCAAAAGCCACTTTCCATCGATTTTCAAGGACAAGTTCATTGATGCTTTACAATCTGTTTTGGATGTTGGATGGGCTTTGAGTGGGTTTAGTGCCTTGTTCCTCGACTTTCCACCCCTATGACAAGAGTATGTTATATTCGTCTTTTGTCCATTCCTACGCTTGTTAGAAGTTCTTGTGACCACAACAAAATCTTGCACTTTTGCATATCTACCATAATAGTCACGTGCATCATCTTCTGAATCAAAAAACATACCAACCTTAGGTTCTGGCACCTCCTCCGAATTCTGATCTTCCTCCGAGACCAAGTCCTCACAGTCCATTATTGAAATAGCTTCGATATCTTCGATGATTTCTGGTGATGGGTCCTGAAATTCCATGCTTCTACTGTCAAGCAAATAATACAGTGTATTAGACATAATTATTTTTAAACTTGGTGTAGACACCCCAATTTGGACTTTTCAAAATTCCTTGACTTGTGGCCCGGAGGCTCCCCGATGATGACTTTGGATTGAAACAAGCCTGGTACCGATCGGAACTTTGCTCCTTGAAAGATTTGAAGAGGGATTAAAAATGGTAAAAAGGCATTTTCAAGCGCTTGGGAGCAATCCCAAGCGCTCAAAACTGTTTCACAAAACCTCTGGCCTGGCTCTTTCTCGAGCGCTCGAGAGTGAGGTCCCAAGCGCTCGGGAGTAATCCCAAGCGCTCGAGACTTTTCTGTTGCCCAATGGATGGCAGTATCACCCACTCACCTTGCAAATCATCATTACAGCCACCTTGAGCCCGCCGATGGCTCAGTCCACACTCAACCTCTGGTAGGAAGATATTCAGGCCAAAGATTTACCTATTAAAAAAATGTTTTATCAAAACCATTTGATTTTCAAAAACCATTTGATGTTTTGCCTATAAATATAACTGGTTTTTCAGCTAGGAGAGGACCACGAAATCCTCACTCCAGAAGGACTCTTGTTCTCTGCTCTCTCTCTCTCTCGCTCAAAACCAAAAACACCCAAAACACATCTTCAAAACTTCAAAGGTCTTGCAAATCACCAAGGAAAAGGGCAAGAAATCCAGAATATCCTTCTGATCTCTTGCACTCTCCTCTCTTCATCCACATTTCAAAGCTACACCAAGGAGCAAGGTTCAAGGAAAAGGTAAAAACTTTACCTTTGGTCACAACTAAAGGGCTGTCCTTCCCTTCTGAGGGGGGTCTCTCAGCCTGACTCAGTCTTCAATACTGGGTACATGGTTGAGAGACCCTAGTGTAAAAACAAGAGCAATGGGGCACAAGAAAACGTTTTCACAAAACCCTCATTGGAACTACTCCCAAGCGCTCGAGAGTACTCCTGAGCGCTCGGGACTATTCCCAGTTTCATGCATGGTCCCTTATGACACAGTTGGTTGGGGATGATGTGTAATATTAAAAGAAATGGTTTCATTTTGACATGTATGCACAGAAAGCCATTTTCCCTAAAACAGAGCCATTTTCTCACAAAGATTTCATGGGTGGACAAGGTCCCCTTTTGTTTAAACTTAAAAGAATCAGTCATTTCAGAGAAACATCAAAACAAGGGTATTTTGCATGCCAAATCAGTGCTATTTCCTGTTTGAGAGTAAGCTGATGTGCAGCTCACTCCCAAGCGCTCCGAACCATTCCAGAGCGCTTGGGAGTGCATGCATGCTATTACTTCCCATTTCCCAATCTGCTGTGTTATATGGTCTCTGCATGCATTAGTGTGGCCCGTTGCTCTTTTAAATTCATAGATTTAGCTTTGTTAAGGCAGGGATGCATGATTTGAAAGATTGAAGGCTTAGCTCAGTCTTCCAAGTCCTCTGCTGAGCCAGTAGTGTACTTAATATTCATTTCAGTTCCTATTTTAGCATTGCATGCTGTCCGTGCTAATAAAGCTTGCAGGTTGGGGATCAGAATTCCCAAGCGCTCGGGACTGATCTCGAGCGCTCGAGAGTGAAGCCTACGACAGATCTTCAGTTTCTGTGACCATGCATTTTGCTCACTTCCATTTATTCATCCACTGCACACCAGCACATGCATGCAGTTCTTACCTGTTATATCTGTGGATACTTGCTAAATGATCTAATGAAACAAAATCCCCTTTGAAAAATCCCACAAACGTTTAGTAGAGACCGATTTCGAATCGGGCGAGGGGGGTGCCGTAAAACCCTTCCCCCCTCGTAACATGGCTTCCAAACCCTTGAAACTGATCTCTGGTTTTCAACTTCAAATCAATTGGTTTTCCAAACGAAACGGTTTCTCGGGTGATATACCGCAAATCCGGGTGGCGACTCTTCAAACGGCGTATTTCTCTTCAAAGCGGCTAGAAGAACAAAAATGGAAACGATCTTCGTTCGTTTTTCGGGCAGGTAGCCCACAGTGGCGACTCTGCTGGGGATAGTTTAATTAATACTTGAGAAAAAGTTGGTTCGTTGATAAAATGGCCCGCTTTCCTTGAATATCAATTAAACTTGTGAGCCAAGCTTGAAAAACGTTTGTGGGATTTTCAAAAGGGATTTTGTTTCATTATTTATTTCTTGTATGTATGTATCTTGTGCAACCCCGCTGTTGTGTTTCGGCAATCCTACCCGGCTTGCCGGTGATGGGGAATCCCGGAATGCTCAGCAACCCTCGACCGTGATGAGTCATCCCTACCGTTTGTACCATTATTGGGTGTACGCTCAATAATGGGAGGTATACTTTGACTCTAGTCCGGGGAACCCCTTTTCAAGCCAAAACCAGCCTTTGTACGTGTTTAGAAAGCAATAGAACCTTCCAAACTAGGACAGGGACCCGCAGGGTAGGATTATATGCCATATCCTGTCTACATGTTACTGCTTTCTGCATCTCACCGTGCATGTCATGACGTCATGCTGTCCGTCCAATTTCGTGTCATGTGCTCTTAATCTCGCTCGCACGGTCTGTAGAAGGTTGCCGAGGCCCGATGATGAATCGTGCACCCCGGTGTACGTTGTCTAAACTACATGAGTCCTTAGAACAATGAGACTTTGGGAAATCAGGATGTTACTAAGTCCTTGACTAACGCCTAATTGAAATTTCAACGGAGAATAAGGAATAACAAGGAAAACGATGCCGTGATGTCACTTTACTTACACCACCTTGGCTAATGGCACCGTGTCACTGACACCACGATGGTTGGGGTATCACGCCGTCTATACTAAGTTATTCCGAGTTCAAAATTGAGACTTCGAACGAGGACTAGTTGAATACTTAGTTCATTTTGACATCTCTTAGAATTTGCCGTTCTGAACGAAGGATACACCCTAAAAGAATCTCTGAGGACCGAGGCGATCCTTCATAAGATGTCGTTGCTTAAGCCAGGGTCTAGGAGACCATAAATCCATGGAGTTTGGGATACCTCTGGTGTTCGCCGTGCCCGAACGGCTCCCTCTAGTTTAATCCAGCTTTAAGTGCATCTTCCAGCAGTCTTATTGCTCTGTCTCGGATGGTCTTAGATAGGGAGATTGGCTCTGATTCCCAACGTGAGGAATTTAACCTGCCTGACGCCGACTTACCCGTGACTGTTGGAACTTCCCGTAAAGTTGGATCCCTTGAGTCGACAATGACAACATGTTATTAACAACTTTTCATTTATACGCATTTTTCAATAAATCATAACAGGGGCAAGTTCTGTGTTCGCTCTTTGCTTTACTGTCAGCACTAAGCCACCCATCCCTCACAAAACCACACCATCTTCTCCGACTATCTCGAAATGGCAGGACAAGCAGAGCTGATTGAGCTAAAAAGGGCTGTAGAGGAAATGAATCGAAAAATAGATGAGCAAATGGCTCTATTACGAGGGCTGATTGGCATTCTCACCTCCATCATGTCAAATCCGGGTCTGGGATTGAGTGCTGATAAGGCCAAGATTAGAGAAACTCCGCAAACCTACCACTCTCCAACTGCTGGAGTCAAGCCACAATCACAAGTGACGCTCTCTGACATGCTCAGGGACTTGGTCGAATTCCACGACGCCAAGAAACGCTCAAAGGAAGGTACAGGGTCCTTGCCTAAAACTAGGACTAAAAGGCAGGACGTGCACAAAGGCAAAAAAGCGTCATGCAGTGCCGAGGCAAGCAACGTCTCCGCCAGAGGCTCCCTTGGCACCGCTCTGAACCCTCAATCCAGTGGCAAGATCCCACCAAGGTTCCTCTCCCGTTTTTCTGCCCCTTTGTCTCTGGTTTATGGGAGACTCCTTGAGGCCGGTCTCATCCAGCCGCTTCCTCCAACTCCCCCACCCCAGAAGCTCTCGTCGTCCCACAATCCGGACGCCTATTGTACCTTTCACCAGTGTGCTGGCCATTCCACTAACAGCTGCTTCCGTCTCCGCCACAAAATTCAAGACCTCATCGATGAGGGAATCATCTCACCTCCACCTTCAAAACCAAGTCCTACTGTGGGGAATTATCTTCCGACCTTCGAGGAGTTCAAGGTTGCCCAGGCCAGCGACTTGATGGGACATGGTTCCTTTGGACAACTTTTGAGCAACCAAACCATCAACGGCAATGGCATGAAAGCCCATCCCCTCCAGTGCATCATCGACAATTGGTCACCGGAGCCCGTTGTTCCAACCCTTGATATGCTCGGTGCCTTAGCCTCAAGCTCCAAACCGATGCAGAGTCTGAGGATGGATCAGAATCCGAATAACGCTTGAGGTGCCTGCCCATGGACGGAATTTTCTCACAAGTTTGGGAAACTTTTGAATTTCGAGTCAAGTCTTAGTCTTTTAATTTCAAGTCAATTTGTACTTTCAATCTTTCATGCTTTCAGGACTGTTTGTTGTCAAATTCGAGTTTGTAATCGAAAAGGAGAAAAACCAAAAAGAAGGTCAGTTTCGCTTTTCTGAACTACGTTATGACCTGATTCCTTTACAAAAAGGATACGTAGGCAGCCTTATCCCGAGGCCCGGTCATGTCCTTGTGAGTCAATCCCAAAATTCAGTCGCAATCTTTCGAGTCAATCTTTTGTCGGTTTGTCATGTCTTTTGATGACGAACCTCTTGAGCCGAAATTGCGATAATAAACTTGTGTTTTGTGATAATCCCTCAACTTGAAATTGTTTTTCACCATCATTTGAGAAATTCAAAACACGAGGTATTTTGCCCTTGCAAGAGGAAGAATTTCATAGGGCCATCCCCTGACACCGTGAAGAAGCAACGCCTTGGCCCAAATAAAAATAGCTCGCTAGATCAAAACCTCAAAATATGATCTAGGCAAAAGTTAGAGCACACAAATATCTCTTAACTTGTATCTAGGATCCAGTTATCAAGTTGTGCAATTCAAAATGAAGAAAGGCATTGTTTTCTTTTATCACACACTTGAAGATATATATCCGTTGATAACCCCCTGTGGGCCTAAATCAATTTCTTTGAAAGAACCCAGCTAGGCAGCTATCCCCCACACTGGGGTGAAATAAAGAAGACGAGAGTGCCAAGCACCTAACCATTATCGGCGCGTCAGAATTCAAAGCGCAAAAGTGCCGAATGCATACGCGCGTTTGAGATGCAAGACATTGAAGAAAAATTAGAGAAAATTCAAAAATCAATTAAAGTGCCAAACACATCGGCACGACAAAAGGCGAAGCAAAACAAATGAAAGAAGGCGCCCATCAAAAGCAAAAAGGGCACAAAAATATTCAAGATGGCTGCTAGCTCTCGAAACCCCAAGAAGATGAAAAAAGTTTGAGCCTATTATCCTTTCTTTGTTAAGCCAAACCTTGGCCACGTTATAACCCGAATAAAGTCCTGTCAAATTGAAAAACACAACTTGATAACAAAAATCCCGGACAATAGGAGAAAACAAGAAGGGGCGCCAAGGCGTTTTGAGAATATTGCAAAAATCTCAACCTGGGGCATAGTTCTTGATAAAGTCCTCGTGTTTTGGTAAAACAATTTCAAAACCGAATGGGAAAATCATCAAAACATGATTTTATCATGACAATTTCAAAAATTAAATTCTCAAAATAATCGAGCTCCTCGTCCGGTCGCATCAAAACTCCTCGTCCAAGTCAAGATCTTCGTTAAGAGTCAGTCTTCTGATAATGGGTCTTTCTTATCCTTTGAGTCGTCTGGGCCTTGTCCAAATTCACGCAGGGTCATTTCCGGTCATCATTTAGGTCCCAACTTGTGAGAGAAACTCCAATATGTGGAAGAACCCGCGCTTTTGATCATGACAAATCTGGCCGCCGAAAGCTGTCAGTGGAATCAAGGGAAAAGGATCAAGTACTAAGGACTATCACTCACTGGGGCACGTCGGCCCAGCGCCATCAATCACCGCAAAAGTACAGCCGACCTCAAGACAGGGGCATGCATGCTCAAAGTTCAAGCCCTGATCAAAGTCAACCTCAAACCAGCTTCAACACAAGCCCTGGCTCCAGCTCAAACCCAACTTCCACCCAAAAACAATTCTGTCCCAGTTCTCACAGGTCCTGAAAATACCAGTCCGCTGACCAAAAACAGTAAAGCAGAAGGGATACTTAGACGTGGCCTTTGTTTTTCAAAAAATAGATAAAGGTAAAAATACCATTGTTGTTGTCAATACGGGGATCTCACTTTCTGGTCTCGACCTCTTATGGTCACCTTCATTTTTACCAAACATGTCTGCTTGGCATGCTGCCTTTCGGCATCATCCAGCGGCACACCTCTTTAACCAACAGGGGACTGCAGAAGCAGAAGTCCCGAGCGCTCTGGAGTGAAGACCCAAGCGCTCGAGAACGATCTCAAGCGCTCGAGAGTTCTGCTATTTACAACAGCTTCTAATTCCAGCTTTTATTAGCCTCGATTCAGCCTCACCATTGCATGCATCTTAGGTCAGTAGGTCCTCAGCATGTAATCTGAGGATGCGGCAGTTGTCATCATGTATTTGCTTCTGTATCTGTCCATTTTCTTCGAAAATACGAAAACTTCTAAGATTTTCATTCCGCAAACGTATCAAATTCCACGTTAGGTGTGTTTGATCGAGTCCGATGACTCGCGTAGGTCGCATTGTGCATTTCTAACTGTGTGGCATGATCGGACGTGCATTAACGTTCTTAGTTCAAGTTTTGGTCATTTCAAGCATCCCAAAAATCGTCATTTTCATGTGCATGTGAATATCGGTCTTTGTGTCTAGGGCGTTGTTGTTAATATGGCATTTCTCGCAAGTCACGGCACTCATTATTAACTGCACAGTGCACTCGGTTACAATCCGAAGCCCTTAAGTCTAGTTTTTATTGTCGAAATTATCTAAGAGTTTGCTATCGTATGTCGAATGTCAAGTTTTCGTCATTTCTTCGAAAGCATCAAATTGGAAGTTGCAAATGAGCATAATTCTTAAAGGAAGTGCGAACGAATACCGAAGAATGAAGCACATATTCTCATAAATGAAGTACGGTATTTTACAATGAGTAAGTACAATGAGCTGGGGCAAGCACGCGCCCGATCCTAACTACTGGGGCACGCAGACCCAAACAAAATCAAGGCACGCAGGCCTAGAAACTACAACTACGCTGGCACACAGGCCCATGTACTAGAAAAGCTAACAAAAAGCGAAGCCTGAGACTCAGACGCGACGAGTCCTCTTCTGCTGGTGGCCCTCGGACTCCGTGCTCTCATCACCGTTGTCGCCACTGTCTGCGCTAGGGGAACCAGAAGCAGTCTCCGAGTCCGTCGACCCCAGCACACGCGACTCGGACGACTCCTCTGTCTCGTCCTCCGGTGACTCCCCGCGAGCGTGTCTCCGCTGGGACCCTGCCCTAGGAACGACCTCGAACTGCCTAGTCTCCGCAGCAAGCCGTGACGCTCCATGTGTCCCTCGCCCCTGTGCGCTGGTAGAAGCTGGAGGTCGTGCTCTAGCTGAACGTCGTGGCTGCACCTGCATATTACGAGCATACGATCATTCTTTGCATATTCCAAAATTCAATTGATTCATTAAAAATTCTATGTCATGCATTGTCATACCTCTGGAACGGGAGAAACAGGTCTAGGGGCAGGTCTAGTCGGCAAGACCCTCCCTCTCGCACAACCCTTCAGCAGGTGGCGCATTCCCACCATCAACATGATGGCTGTCTCGGCCCACTCTCGCGGCACCTATAGTGTTCAAGTATTAGAAACGTGCAAGCAGTAATCATTTGGAGCAATCAGAGATTTGAAATTCGTTTATACCTGAGCAGGAAGCCGCATCGGCGGCTGTGGAAGGCGCGGAACGTCTATCACCACCCGCGTCCCCGAAGAGTCGGTCGCCCCTACTGTCCACTCCAGCGTGGGTAGCCTCTGTCGTCTCAGGCACCCCTGTGTCACCTCGACCGCCCGCAGGCTGCCTACCACCTCGACCACTACCCCGTGCGGACCGACCACCGCGGCCTCGCACTCCAGCCTCTCCTCCAGCACCAGGGCCTCGCCCTCCCGCGGCTATCCTCCTCTCTAACTCAGCCTCCACCCCTAGTCTCGTGGCCAGGTACTGGTCTACGTAAGCTGCGTAGTCCAGACCGCGTCGTAGGTGCCGCTCCAAGTCTGTGTCAGGCACCGTGTATAGCTCCAGCTCCGCACGAGTGTACGTCTCAGTCCTCTGCACGCGTGGAGGGAGCAGCCCGGGCACCACAAACGCTGGAAGACCGAGCGACTGTCGAGTCACCCGATCTCCCAAGTACCACTGCCAGCCCAGTGGACACTCCAGCAACACCCTACTCCATGTCACCTCCCGACTCCTAGGCAGGAACTCAGCCTCCACCCTCGACCACCTGTCCCAGTGAACCTGCATATCGAATTTGGAAGCATCAATAAAACATACATCGAATACAGAAAAGAGAAAAGGAATAAGAGCAGGTTATACCGTGACTCCAGTCGAGCGGTCTAGCCAGCGTCGGAAGGTCATCACCTCCCCTCTCTTCTCCTTCGTCCTCCTATAAGTTTTGCTCCACGCAAGCCCGCGAGGAAGCAAACCAGGATCCCTACAGGTGTTCTCGGGCGGGAACATCCCGAGAACCTCGTAAGCCCAGAGCTGCGATTGGTCAAGCTCATTTCAGTTCAAGTTCAGGTTTACATTTCAAATTGATAAGCAATCAATAGTAATACCAAAGCAATAACTTAAACCGTACCTCGACGATCCTCCAGTAACCTTCGACCGTATTGCCCACTCCGCGTGAGGCGGCCCCTAGAAAACAGTAGAGAGTGCACAAGGCACCCCCTCCCCAGTCGAACCGCCCTGCAGTCCTCAGGTCAACCAGGCCCGCCAAGTAGCAAAGGTGCACCCGCGACCGCCTAGTCGGGTACAGGGAAGCCCCGAAAAGGTAAAGCAGGTACGCCCGGGCCATCCTCGCCGCCTCCTCGTCGTCTGTGGGCTCGTGGTCCCAGTACTCCACGAATTGCCCGTAGGTCGCCATCCCTCCGCTATGCCGTGGAACCCGCCCGAGGAACCACCGCAAAGCCGCGTCGTCCAGCACCAAACTCGAGTCGTAAGGGAGTGGCTCTCCTCCCACTCTCAACCCTGTAATCGCTGCAAAGTCCAGCGGTGTCAGCGTCATCTCACCAAACCGGAGGTGGAAAGTGTTCGTGGTATCCCACCACCTCTCTTTCAGCGCTGTAAGCACAGCACGGTCCACCCTCACTGACGTCATCAACTGGATGAACGGACCAAATCCCGCCGCCTCCACTAACTCCCGTACTCTCGCGGGCAGGTCCTTGAAGTACTTCAGCGAGCTAGCTGAGCCTCCGTGACCGTAAACGTCTGTCGTGCGCTGTTTCAACAGATTAAAGAATAGCATCAACATCAGCATCAGCAATCAATATAGCAATCCACGAAATAACTCAAGTGTCGAATTCAAAAGGTTCAAATTATCGGAAACTTACCGTGGTCCAACCCGTGGAGATGTGCGAGTCGCGGTCTCGGAGGAGCAAGTCCTCCGGGTAGTCAGCCCGAGTAGGGGTGTAACTGTCTATCCCCACAGGGACGAAGAAGTGAACTCGCGGAGCGTAGGTCGCAATCGCAAACCCAACACGCTCTCCTCCCAAATAGGCCTTCGCCTCGTCAACCGCGGTCACCCGCGCCTCGGCAGCCGCCTCAGGCTCTGGTCTCTCCGTCTCCATCTCCTCCGTCTCCTCCGTCTCCTCCTCCTCAACCTCGTGACCTCCTGCGTCCGACGCACCCGCGCCACTCAGCAAGGCTCCCAACAGCAGTGCCGCAGCCCGGTCCTCTGGAGTCACAGCGCCTCTCAGCCCGGCCTCAACCCTTGGGTCGAAACCAAGTGCGTCCAGTATGTCCCGCGGCTCCGCGGAGTCCAGATAGTCACCCGCCTCGAAAGGAACGGGCTGTGAGGCCCCGATCCTGCTTTCCTCCCTCCTCGGTAGTGCCACCATCGACCTCAAGGCAGGGGTGACTGTGACTCTACCGCCAGTCACCACCTCATCGACCTGTCCCTCCTCGCAAGCCTGATCCGCGGCCGCGAACAACTCCTCCACAGTAGGAGTGGGAGGAGTGCCCGTGACTCTGCCTCCACTGACCGTGACACCACCTCGGCTGCCCGCGGTATCTCCGCCACCGTCTATCTGGCCCCCACCAGCGTCGGGCTCATCCCCAACTCCATCACCGGCAGCACCACTGTGGGCTCCGCCCACTATCGCCCCCTTTTCCTCTATCACCACCATAGGTTCGCCTACACCACCACCCACTGCCTCCGTGCCCTCACCAGTAACCCCCTCGTCGCTAGGCACAGCTTCGTCGCCACCAGCGTCGCCCATGGCCGCCACGGCAACCGCGGTCGCCGCTACGCCGTCGCCAGGCGTAGCAAGGCCCCCGCGGGCTTCGCCCACCGTCGTTCGCTCCTCGGTGCTTGCCATTGCTCTTCCTCCTCCTTCCTCTAGCTTTTTCTTCCACCTAAATCGAACTTCTTGGCACACGATTGCCCAATGGAAGATCGAAGAAATTTCGAGATCTTGAAATCGCTCCGTGATTTCCAAAGTCAGGTAAGATGTTCGAAAGAGAGAGGAATCGTGAGAGAGATTCTGGGAAATGAGAGGGAGAGAGTTCGTCGAAGAGTTGATGGGAGAGTTCGGATCTGTTGTCTGTCTGGTTCTCGAGCGCTCAGGTTTTGGGGTTTTAAACCCCCAGACCGAGAAAGGGAAGACGAAGGAGTGGCGGCCCCCAGCCGTGGTCCCAAGCGCTCGACACCTCTCCCGAGCGCTCGGGAGTGGTCCCAAGCGCTCCACTCTGTTTTAGGTCGATTTGCCGAAATATTCGATCCCCTGATCATGTCACTTTCTGACAATTATTGCAATATCAAAGCTTTTTACAAAATCAATCCCAGTCCTGTTTTCAGTGCGTATTGTACGGAGCATTTGATTACGAACGTCTTCCGGATATCCACAATTGGTTCATATTTGAAAATGGGTGCTTTAGGTCGAAGACGATCAAGAAGGTCTTATCATTTCATTCGCAGAAAGGTTTTATCTTTTTCTTGTCCACCAAACCGAGCAACACGTGGATTCTCTCCCTTCTCTTTATCTTGTCCACCAAACCGAGCAACACGTGGATTCTCTCCCTTCTCTTTATCTTGTCCACCAAACCGAGCAACACGTGGATTCTCTCTTTTCTCCTTATCTAGTCCACCAAACCGAGCAACACGTGGATTCTCTCCCTTCTCTTTATCTTGTCCACCAAACCGAGCAACACGTGGATTCTCTCCCTTCTCTTTATCTTGTCCACCAAACCGAGCAACACGTGGATTCTCTCCCTTCTCTTTATCTTGTCCACCAAACCGAGCAACACGTGGATTCTCTCGTTTCTCCTTATCTTGTCCACCAAACCGAGCAACACATGGATTCTCTCCCTTCTCCTTATCTTGTCCACCAAACCGAGCAACACGTGGATTCTCCTCTCTTCCCATCTTGTCTGCCATAGATTTGGCACCCCTCTTCCGCCGCCATAGATTTGGCACCCTACTTGTCTGCCATAGATTTGGCACCCCTCCTTTCCGCCGCCATATATTTGGCACCCATCTTGTCTGCCATAGATTTGGCACCCCTCTTCCGCCGCCATATATTTGGCACCCATCTTGTCTGCCATAGATTTGGCACCCCTCTTCCGCCGCCATATATTTGGCACCCATCTTGTCTGCCATAGATTTGGCACCCCTCTTCCGCCGCCATAGATTTGGCACCCCTCCTTTCCGCCGTCATATATTTGGCACCCATCTTGTCTGCCATAGATTTGGCACCCCTCTTCCGCCGCCATAGATTTGGCACCCATCTTGTCTGCCATAGATTTGGCACCCCTCCTTTCCGCCGCCATATATTTGGCACCCATCTTGTCTGCCATAGATTTGGCACCCCTCTCTTCCGCCGCCATATATTTGGCACCCAACTTGTCTGCCATAGATTTGGCTCCCCTCTTTCGCCGCCATAGATTTGGCGCTGTCCTGAGTGACACCTTCCTATCATTTGCTTGCATGTCTGCATGTTTGCATTTGCCCCAAAGAACTACGCTGGTCTGATCCTTGCAGAAAAGGGTACGTAGGCAGTCTGAAAAGACGCGACCACATGCATCGAATGTTTGTGTCTTTACTTGCATTTGATTTTGAGTTGAGGATTTGATTTGGCTCGAGTTGGGCTGTCTCAATCTTTGGACGGCACTCGTATCTAGATGTGATACTGAGCGTCGCCCAAAGAGGGGCAACTGTAGACACCCCAATTTGGACTTTTCAAAATTCCTTGACTTGTGGCCCGGAGGCTCCCCGATGATGACTTTGGATTGAAACAAGCCTGGTACCGATCGGAACTTTGCTCCTTGAAAGATTTGAAGAGGGATTAAAAATGGTAAAAAGGCATTTTCAAGCGCTTGGGAGCAATCCCAAGCGCTCAAAACTGTTTCACAAAACCTCTGGCCTGGCTCTTTCTCGAGCGCTCGAGAGTGAGGTCCCAAGCACTCGGGAGTAATCCCAAGCGCTCGAGACTTTTCTGTTGCCCAATGGATGGCAGTATCACCCATTCACCTTGCAAATCATCATTACAGCCACCTTGAGCCCGCCGATGGCTCAGTCCACACTCAACCTCTGGTAGGAAGATATTTAGGCCAAAGATTTACCTATTAAAAAAATATTTTATCAAAACCATTTGATTTTCAAAAACCATTTAATGTTTTGCCTATAAATATAACTGGTTTTTCAGCTAGGAGAGGACCACGAAATCCTCACTCTAGAAGGACTCTTGTTCTCTGCTCTCTCTCTCTCTCTCTAGCTCAAAACCAAAAACACCCAAAACACATCTTCAAAACTTCAAAGGTCTTGCAAATCACCAAGGAAAAGGGCAAGAAATCCAGAATATCCTTCTGATCTCTTGCACTCTCCTCTCTTCATCCACATTTCAAAGCTACACCAAGGAGCAAGGTTCAAGGAAAAGGTAAAAACTTTACCTTTGGTCACAACTAAAGGGCTGTCCTTCCCTTCTGAGGGGGGTCTCTCAGTCTGACTCAGTCTTCAATACTGGGTACATGGTTGAGAGACCCTAGTGTAAAAACAAGAGCAATGGGGCACAAGAAAACGTTTTCACAAAACCCTCACTGGAACTACTCCCAAGCGCTCGAGAGTACTCCTGAGCGCTCGGGACTATTCCCAGTTTCATGCATGGTCCCTTATGACACAGTTGGTTGGGGATGATGTGTAATATTAAAAGAAATGGTTTCATTTTGACATGTATGCACAGAAAGCCATTTTCCCTAAAACAGAGCCATTTTCTCACAAAGATTTCATGGGTGGACAAGGTCCCCTTTTGTTTAAACTTAAAAGAATCAGTCATTTCAGAGAAACATCAAAACAAGGGTATTTTGCATGCCAAATCAGTGCTATTTCCTGTTTGAGAGTAAGCTGATGTGCAGCTCACTCCCAAGCACTCCGAACCATTCCAGAGCGCTTGGGAGTGCATGCATGCTATTACTTCCCATTTCCCAGTCTGCTGTGTTATATGGTCTCTGCATGCATTAGTGTGGCCCGTTGCTCTTTTAAATTCATAGATTTAGCTTTGTTAAGGCAGGGATGCATGATTTGAAAGATTGAAGGCTTAGCTCAGTCTTCCAAGTCCTCTGCTGAGCCAGTAGTGTACTTAATATTCATTTCAGTTCCTATTTTAGCATTGCATGCTGTCCGTGCTAACAAAGCTTACAGGTTGGGGATCAGAATTCCCAAGCGCTCGGGACTGATCTCGAGCGCTCGAGAGTGAAGCCTACGACAGATCTTCAGTTTCTGTGACCATGCATTTTGCTCACTTCCATTTAATCATCCACTGCACACCAGCACATGCATGCAGTTCTTACCTGTTATATCTGTGGATACTTGCTAAATGATCTAATGAAACAAAATCCCCTTTGAAAAATCCCACAAACGTTTAGTAGAGACCGATTTCGAATCGGGCGAGGGGGGTGCCGTAAAACCCTTCCCCCCTCGTAACATGGCTTCCGAACCCTTGAAACTGATCTCTGGTTTTCAACTTCAAATCAATTGGTTTTCCAAACGAAACGGTTTCTTGGGTGATATACCGCAAATCCGGGTGGCGACTCTTCAAACGGCGTATTTCTCTTCAAAGCGGCTAGAAGAACAAAAATGGAAACGATCTTCGTTCGTTTTTCGGGCAGGTAGCCCACACTTGGCATACAAAAGAGCCACATCGATTAGTTTGGTGTCTTGTTAGGACAAGTGGACAACTAAAAACATAACTAAGACCAACATTTAGGTGTATTAGTTAATTCAACCCCATTTACTTCAATGTATGGGTCATAACCATTACTTTTAGAAAACTCCATAATACTAGTACCAATTTTAACAATAGTGTTTTCAGGGACCACATCACCAAAAACATAACTAGGACCACAGGAAAGTCCACTTTCACTCCATGTGGTTATCGCCATGTGCGGATACCCCCCTCATGGTTTAAAACTGACCACATAACCTACCTGTGGTTTTGAAAATGTGCGGATAGACCCCCTGCCGTCATGCATGTTTTTCATCCATATTAATGGAGGTATATCTCACACGCCTCTAGAATGTAATCTGAGTCGTTCATAATGTATTAAATAAAGAATCGAGTATCTTTGTAAAAAATCATCTCGATCAGACATCAATAACCCAGTGATCTAATTTTTAGTAAATTCAAATTTGAAATTTTAATTTCATAACGAAATCGATTCGACTATGAGCTTTTCATTTTTTGATTGACTTGAATTTTGGCATAGACGTAGTACTCGTCAAAATTTACAATATCAACGGTTTGGATTCAATTTTTGGTATAAGAGATGGTGTGGTTAGATTTAAAAAAGAAGAAGAATCAAGGGACATAACGAGGGTATATCGGTCTTTTAATGTTGTGTCCGTTAATATGGATGAAAAATATGACGGCAGGGGGTCTATCCACACATTTTCAAAACCACAGGTAGATTATGTGGTCAGTTTTGAACCATGAGGGGGGTATCCGCACATGGCGATAACCACAGGGGGTGAAAGTGGACTTTCCTCAAAAACAAGACAGGGAGAAGAGATTGAAAAAAAAACACGCATGAACCAACCACACCTAGACAATTCAATGTCAAACTACAATATTTTTTTAAAGCTACTAGGTGCGCAACCATTCAAATACAACATCAAACACGACACCAAACACAATCCCTCACATATACGTGGGTCCCACACACATTTAACAGGCGAGACTCGCGTGTATGTAAGGGATTGTATTTGGTGTTGTGTTCGGATAATTGTGCACCTAGCATTTTTGATATTTTTTTGACATTTCAATTAAAGTAATTGTATTAAATGTTGAGAAGAAAGTTTTTAGCTTTACAAAGCATGAAGAAGAAAAGCCAAAATTAAAGCTACTGTCATTACTCTCACTTTTATTTCCAACCACCCCAAGACTGTTATTTTTGTTTTCTTCTCTATTATGTGCACGTGGGGAGCAGTGAACATGGTACCCTTTAAAAAGAAAGTGAAGCACTTTAAAAATGCCATAAGTCTCTCTCACAGGGAGCTAACAGTGGAAACAAAGAGAAGACGCCAAGAAACAGAGCGAAACACGAAACAACGAGCAGATTCGAAGGTTTGAACTAACTATACCCAAAAGAGGAGAAGACACCAGAGAATTGGGTGGGGACGGTAGCAGAGAAGATGTCAGAGAAGTCGCCGGAAAAGATCTCCACAACCTGGAAGGTACGCCGGAGAAGAATTGCCGGAGAAGAGGGGTGAGTTTGGAGGTGAATATTGGGGATTTGGGTGAAGTTCTTTTTTTCTCCCCCCTGTTTTCCAATCTTTATGTTTTTTGTTTCAATTTTGGGAGAAAATGGGCAGGAGATAGAATTGGCAGAGAGAGAATGGGCCCCACTTTTTTCCCACTTGAACTGCCACGTTGGCTGCTGTGTAAAATCTGTTTCTAATGTATGTGTGGATAGCATTATTGATTATTAAATTTGAAGGAGTTTTTACTGTGTGACTTAGGATATAGGGAAAAAGAAAGGGCTTATGCAAGTACTATTGTTATTCACTAGGCTTGCGCTAGTATTTGAAATCTTGAAACTTGTGGATCTTGTGCTGATTATAATTTGCATGTATGACATAACTATATTGGTTTTTGAACTTTTATTGCCATTTTATATAGAACTATAAATCACGGAGGGATTCAAATCTCTTGCCATAAAAGCAAGTGTCTTGCTTATTTAGACCACGTGATCATCTATTTATCTTTAGAAAACCTACCTTTATTGATTCAAATTTGAAATGTACATTTGTATGCATTTTAAAAAACCATGACCGAATCGGAACGATTCACGATTTGATTCGATTCACAATTCGCTACTGGGCCTTTTCGATTCTCGATTCAATTCATGATTGGACAGTTATGCGTACTACCAATTCCAATATATACCTATGAATGTATATATGCTTTGGAGAGCACAAGGGTTAAGCATTACTCCATCCGTCTCTTTTTAAGTATCTTATTTCGTAACTCCAACTTATTAAAAAAACATTATCATTATATCTTTCACATCAATTTTTTCCTTCACTTTCCCTACTTACCAATTATCATTACACTTTTACTCACTTACTTTTCAAAATAGAATCTACTTTTAGGAACAAAATAGACAATCACTACTACAATAAACCATAAAGATCACAGCTATTGGCCGTGATTGTAAGTTTTCCATCACGCTTTTGCTACCGTGATGGATTTGGGTGTGATTGTAAGTCACTTTCTTTTATCACGGTTATAAACCGTGATTGAAAAAGAGAAACAATCACGGCTAAAAAGCGTGATCGTTTCTCTTTTATCACAGTTATAAGCCGTGATTGTTTCTCTTGGGCATGATCGTTTCTCTTTTTGGGTGTGATTGTATGTCACTTTAGATCACGGTCCATAACTGTGATTGAAAGTTCAAAATAATCACACGATAAACTGAGATGAAAAATCATTGCGCGTGATCTTTTCTTTGTATCTATTAGACCTTCTTTTCTTGTCATTGCCAAGTTTCGAACCTATGCACCCTTGGTTGATTTCCCAAGCCCTTACCACTAAGCTAGCCAAGAACTTCTGTTACAATAGGAAAACAAAAATATTTATACTTAATTACTTCTTAAAGTGAGAACTTTTTTTTTTCTTTAAAATTTGCTAAATTTTTGGAAATGCAATTAACATGATATAAACAAACTTTATGAAAATTATCACAACCTGTAGATTGTAATATTATGGACAAACTTTACATTTTTTTTTAAAACTAACCATTTCACATGAATTTTGTGTTTATATTGAATTTCAATTTCAATGGTGACTTCCCAATTAGATTTTAATCCTTTTCAAACAAGGCTAAGTCATAATAATATAATTATTTTTTTACCTAATGTGTCAAACACTTGAAAGACATCCGAAATAACTAAATTTTACTACTACAATAAACCATAAAGATCACAACTTGCCCACGTGAAAATCGGGCACTAGTGGAATAGCCCGCCCGTCGTTTTAAGAAACAAGTGGGCACTGATGGAACCTAGTCATGGAATTTGCCTTCTCTCTCTCTCTCTCTCTCTCTCTCTCTCTCTCTCTCTCTCTCTCTCTCTCTCTTTTTGGGCGTGAAGATGAAGATGAAACGTAAAGATCTTTAGGGGTGAGTGTAATTAGAGCTTATCTTCTTACCTTTTGTAAAAAAAAAAAAAAGAACTTTTCAAAGTCCTTAAACGACATCGTTTTCATCATATAACTTTTCAAAACCCGCCTAAATGAGTACCAGCCCGCCCACGTGAAAATTTAGATCGCGCGCCTAAAATGGGTAGGCTTTTTATCTCGCCGCAAGAGTGAGATCATTTATCTCGCTTTTTTTCACGCTAAAGTTTTTTATCACGCTACAAGGGTGAGGTCTTTTCTCTTTTATCTCGGCACAAGAGCGAGATCTTTTATCTCATTCTTTTCCGCCCTAAAATCTTTTATCACGCCACAAGGGTGAGGTCTTTTCTCTTTTTTATCACTCCACAAGAGCGAGATCTTTTCTCTTTTATCTCGCCATAAGAGCGAGATCTTTTATCTCATTTTTTTTCGCCCTAAAATCTTTTATCACACCACAAGGGTGAGGTTGTTTTTCTTTTATCTCGCCGTAAAAGCGAGATCTATTATTTTGCGCTAAAATCCACTTTTATCTCAGTTTTCTACTTAAACTGTGATAAAAAAATTTAAGCACCACTTTTTATCACACTTTCACTGAAAACTGTGATCTTTGTGAATCTCCTTAGTGTGACGCATATCTATTATTGTAGTAGTGAATGCACCAATTTTTACTCACTAACTTTACAAAATGGACACTTATTAAGGAA
Source organism: Rhododendron henanense subsp. lingbaoense (assembly GCA_020567845.1). NCBI lineage: Eukaryota > Viridiplantae > Streptophyta > Magnoliopsida > Ericales > Ericaceae > Rhododendron > Rhododendron henanense. The sequence continues at coordinate 41,113,024 of CM036313.1, read as the reverse complement.
CAGCCTAAAATAGAATACTGGACTCTAAATAAGGGACGGAGGGAGTACCTCTTACAAGATGTACATGGTAGAATGTACAGTGTAAGGGTATGTGCAAGCATAAGTTTGTGAGAGAGTGTTCTGAGTGAGCGTACAATGTTTTGGGTGTGGGTTTTCATGCTTAAAGCAACTAACCTGTGATGACTACAAAACACATGAAAAACATTCAAATCACAGAGTAGAAACTCGTACAGGTTCGAATCAAGTCGAACACCCTTCGAAGTGGCTCAAAAATACCTGGGTCTAGTCGAAAACTACTCGAAGTCGGCTGTAACAGAAAAACGAGGCTACGACGGTGTTAGCAAAGGTTGATGGAGGACTTGTCGGTTGTCGAGGAAGACCCATGACGTCAGAATAAGCTGACGGAGGCTGGGTTAATGTCCGAAAGACTCATCAGTCGTCGGAAAAGGCTCGGCAATCAAGGAAGACCGTACCGACGACATCAGAAAAGGCCGACGGAAGCTGGGTTGACGACTGGATGACTCGATGATCGACAAGAATCAACGAGGTAGGTCGCCAGGTATATCGTTTTGCTCTCATACCATGTAAACGTGGGAGAGGCAACGTCCCACTTAGGGCTCCTCTTCCTTACAATGTACAAGAATACCCTTAGGTAACAAAACACTACATAACTAACAACACACTATATAACTTAACACAAAACATGGTACACTCCCGTTCCAAAACGGTAAATATAGCAATCTGGATCCCCAAATTTTTTTTCGAAAAAATCTAACTTATTAATGTAAAAATCTTGAGAAAATGGCAAAATTCGGTCATTATGTTCCTAGAAATGTATTTGCACATATAATTAGGAAAATGATACCTAATTTTACTAAATGTTTTTATCCCTTGGAAGGGTAACTTTTGATTTTGATATCTATAGAAGCCTACCCCTAGCATTCCACAATTTAGACATGTGGCATACCACGTTCCAGATACCATAGGTTTTACGCTATAGAAAACCCTCTTTTGCTTTAGAAAACGTGATGCAGCGTGAGTAGTTTTTAAAGTTCACGAGGTACTAACTTTGCCCAGTTTTGCGTTGGTTTGAAGCTTTTGTGAGCTTGGAGGAGGTTTGGAATGTTTTGAGGAGTCTACTACGTGACTTCTAGAACTTTAGAGAATGCCTGCCAAGTCTTGCAATTAATATGAATTGTGTGTATATCCTTCTCTGGCAGCCTCTTATATTGTTGATAACAATGTTATTTGATCTAGATCTCCTCTACATATGGATATAGGCACCTTAGCAGTTTTTCTACAGGAAGTTTCTTAGTATTGACAATATTATTGAGTTGCTTGTTAACCTAGATAGGTAATCTTGTTAACCTAGATAGGTAATCACTCTGCACCACTTCAAACTTCTTAAACCACTCAATCTAAAAAGCCTTTCATCATCGGTACCGTCATCAGGATGATTGAAGTTTACATACATGATCCTGAATATGTCCAATATTGGTTGTCTCTTCCTTCCCTAGGTCAGGTTTCTTGCTACTTTCAACATGATCCTACTCTGGATCTTTTTTTCCTGATAGTTTGCACTTGTTAGTTATCACCACCTTTTGCATCCTGATTCCTGGCAATCAAAACTTTTGTACACCTCCGTGTGGCCTGGGCTGTTGCTACACATCTTAGAGCTTTTAAGAATTTTGCTTTTTCTCTCTTTGTGTCTATGTCTATCAAGATTCAAGACTATGGCCCTTTCACCAGCAGGTTTACTTTTTCCGTTCTCATGAAATCATGCCTCTCTAATCTTGTGAGTGCTTTTGTATCTCTTAAAAGTCAAAACATGAAGTTTTAGTACATATGATAGATAGCTGAGAAAGGAAAAACAGATGAATATTTATTCTCATTTCCTGATTACCAATTAAAAAGAATTATTGTCCCTATTTTCCCTTCGTAAAACCATGGAGAGAGAGAGAGCAGTTCAAAACAACTACAGGACTTGTTGATGAATAAGAATGTTCTGACGCACTTATGCGCTGATTGAGTTGCTCTCGAGAAAGTCTTTAAATTGCTCCTTTGAATGTAAGTCGCTGATTTGTTTCCTTGCATCTGGTCATTTGGTGTCACCTCTCAGCGATTTTTTTAGCTGCACTTACATCTGGTCTGTTGGTGTCACCTCTACAGCGATTGGAGATGGTGGCTCTTTGTGAGTCCAGGGAAAGTCCAAGCATGATAGCTTGGTCTTGGCAGAGGAATTACCGAGTGTGTTTCACCTTCCAAAGTTGAAGCTCTTGCAGGAGAAGAGATATTTAAGGGTTCTCCTTTAATCATGTTTAAGGTAGAAAAATGCAATACTTACTGGTCACACTAATTTTGCACTTGACCAGTAATTAGTGAGTCTCCCTTGAAAACGAGATGGGTTGGTCTAGCACTTTTGGAGTCATTTGTTTGAGGATGTAACCTATTTCAACTTTGTCTTTGTCTAACTGGTATCACTTGGTTGGGGACACGGTTTGGCATTTCGTTCAGCTGATGGTAGATTTGGACAGATGGTTCAGAATAACTTGAGCAATGGATTATTGATTACATAAAAATTATAATTAAAATGGCGCAGAGCAAATGGATGAAGCTCTTGCCCCTTGTGCAATGAAATTTGTACCAATGATTTTTTTATATAGAGATGGAGACGGAAAAAAACCACGTCATAGGTCTATTGAAGAAAATGATTTGAAAGATGGAGATTCAGATCCGGGAAGGACTCTAGTCAGGGACGGATCTAAATGGTGTTAAAAAAAACAAACGGTGAAATTTTATGTAGCCTGCAGGTATATCCATGCCCCTTGTATAAAGGAGCGTTGGCCGTTCTAGGTGTAAGCCATTGCCGTCCATGTTTTGCCTTGGCCTGACGATACTGTCCTTTATTTGGCCTTGGTTGGATAGGCTGAGGGGTGTCTGAGTAATTTCATAGTGTTTCCCGATTACAATATTTTTGGGGATGGCAATGGGGCGGATCGGAGTCGGATTTGGCATCCCCCAAACATGCCCCATTCTATATCGGAGCGGAGTCGGAGCGGGGGAAATCGGGGAGGTGCCGGGGTCAGGGAATAATCGGGTCCTCACTCACTGCAATAATTTGACTAATTTTGTTCTTTTCGAAATGTTTTGACCAGAGAACAAGATATTGATGATTGATGAGAGTTAAAAAAATAGAAATAAAGAAAACAAAACATAAACTAATAATTTATTAAATTGGTATATTGCTCTTATTATATGCAAAAAATGAAATTTATTTAGATATATACATACAAAAATATAAATACCTATAATCGGAGTCGGATCGTGTAAAAACAGAGCGGGGGAAGCAAATATCATACCCGCCCCATTTGCTTATCGAATCCGTAACGGTTTGAGTTTTTTAGTAACAATTGTTATTTGCAAATATAATTTTTTGTTTGTTAGTTATACAAAAAAAAATTATGCTGTCACACAAAATTTTATTCCGTAATCGATTGCGTGTGCGTGCGTGCCCGGCGAGTAATTTTCCTTGTGTGTACTTTGGTTGCACTAGATAATCTTTCCTAACCAAAAACTAAATTTGTCCCAGCCACATTGTTTCCTCATACGTGGCCTTTTTCCACCCAATTGTTCCACAGAATCACCCATCTAATTTCCCTAACAATCCTAAACTAACTGAAGCAAACATAATACCCTTTTAAACATCTTCCATCTAACTTCCCCATGTTTAACCATTTTTGTCCCCTCCTTTTCTCAAACCAATAAGAAGCCGACAACCACCCAAGAAACCCTCCTAACTCCCAAACAAAAGTATTCAACCTTCACTATATTATCCAAGAATATACTCCTCCCTATATTACTCTTCCTTCTTTCTTTTCTTCTTTTTAACACCAGCACACACACTGTGCGGCAGAGGAGAGAGAGTGAGAGGAGATAGGAGGAGCCGGGTCACCTCCAACCGTCCATCACCACCACCGATCAGCTCCCACCACCACCTGCCGCCATCACCTCCACCGGGCCACCACTCCTCCATTCTCCACCCTCTAGCCGCCGCTCATCTTTCTTACCAACCGGAGCAGCCACCACCTTCTCCTCCTTCCATCCCGGGTCACCACAGCCGCAGCACCGTCACCACTGAGCTCCGCCACCACTTGGAACCGCCACCGAAATCTCCCCGAACCCCGTTTCGCCGGACAAGAGGTAGTTCGGAACTCACCTCCCTAATTATATATCGCATTTCTATATGATTTTGTGTTTCGGTATGATTGTATTCGAACCCGACGTCGCAGGTCGAGTCCGGACGAAAGCCCACTTTGTTCGAACACCACTGTCAAATAAAAAGGAAGGCAGCCACTGGGATTTTGAAATGTTTTAGAATAATTACAGTTTGACCCTTCAAGTTTGTTTAACTTGGAAATCCACTCTAGGTTATTAAATCTAGTATATTGAGCCCCAACGTTAATTTCGTTCGATTCGATCCAAGTTTTGTTGCAAATACGAACTATTCTAATATTGTCCACACTCCGAGGTGATGTAGATTAAATGTAAATTTTTGTTTTGAAAAAGGAAAGGAAAAACAAGAGGAATCACACGCACAGGGATATCTATGTATATATTAGGGGATTCCAGACAGTTTTATGGTGCGGACCTCACATTCCCGATCGAATTTCGATGATCCGAACCGTTCAAAGTGATCAGAATGTGATTTTAAGGGTAACCGTGAGAAATCAGCAAAAAAAAGGACCGAGAAGAGCTTGATCGGAGCAATTTTCATTGAACGGTTCAATAAAAAATTGCTCAAATCAAGCCCTTCCGTTCATTTTTTTTTCATGATTTTTCTCTGGTACCCTTAAAATCACGTTCTGCACACTTTGAGCGGCTCGAATCATCGAAATTTGCTCGGGAAAGGGGAGGTCCACACGGTCGACTGGTAAGGGATCCCTCACTGAATAATTTGTGTGTGTGTATATATATATTAATTCCAATAGCATGATTAATTTTTATCACACGATTAAATGTTGTTGGCATGTTTTGTTGAAATGTCCTAATGATGTTGTGGAGATCTAAACCTGTTAAATGCAAGTATTAGTTTAAGACGATTGGTGTTAGGACGATTACTCTGTTTAAGTGATAGTTGTTAATGAAAGGTGAACATGGTTATTAGTCCTCGTGAAGTATAATTTATTTTGTCTCTTGCTTAATTCCTGTAACTGTGGACATTCATGATTTTGAAAACCTAGAATGGACATTAGAACCGGAGGTGGTATATGATTAGAGGATCACATAGACGCTAATAAGTAAAGGATAAATCAGAAAGTGAGTTATGATTTTAAGATGGGTGCTAACAGACAGGGCCCAGTCTTGTGCAAAGATGGGTGCTAACAGGGGCCCAGTCTTGTGTTAAGATGGGTGTTAATAGGGGCCCAGTCTTGTGTTAATGGGTGCTAACAGGGGCCCAAGTTGTTTGAGAACCTAACCCTAGGTATGGTACAGTGGTAATTGGCTACGAGAACAGGTTTGGTTCCTTCCTTGCATGGTTGCGTCAACTGTAGATCCGAGTAAATAATTTGGTAGCTATCAGCGGGACACAGCAAGGAACAGTCTGAATCACATTGGGTTGTCTTACGCTGGAGGTTGAGGATAGGACGGATCTCGAGGTGGAGATCCTAGACTTTCATATAAGTTGAAGGATAGTAACGAAATCAAGTGCCGTTATTTGCATTGCACTCTTTATCTTGTTGTGTGTAAGTTATGGGTTTCGGGTGGGTTTTGGTTACTAAGCGTCATCGCTCACGGTACTATGTTGCCCTAGTAACTCGAACGCCAGGTATTGAAGACGGAACAAAAGGGCGTAGACAAGGAAGATTTGACGTTGACCGAAGAAGAGATTATCGAACTCTGGTTATACCCTTAGTTGCTCTGTAATTTCAATTAATTATTTTAATATTGTACAGTAAGAGAATCTTAGAATCTAGCAAAATACTTTAAGGTTGATACGTTGTGATTTGATTGGAATTGACAAGACTTTTGGAATTTTAAATGCTTTGAAATGGAAAACTAATTGGAAATCTCTTTTATTATTTTTTTTATTGTCTCCGAATTTTGGGGGCATTACAAATGGTATCAGAGCTCTAGGTTCAAACCCTCAACTTTGAATAGATTGGGTAGATCACTTTCTAAGAGTGTTATCCTAAATATTTAAGCGCTCAATCTATCTATTATCTTAACTACTATACGATATTTTATTGTAAAAGTAGCATATAAATATGCTAGTAGTTGTCGTGAGAAATAGTTTCGTTAAAGTATTGAAGCGAACGATCCTAAGAAAGAGATAGAAGAACTCATTCCTATTGTATATGTGGAGCTGATCAATGAGGTCAAAAAGTTCTAGTTCGAAGACGAGATGAGCATTTACAATGGTGGGAGAAGAGATTGTGGTTGATAAAGAGACTACCTAGGAGATTGAATACCTGCTGAAAGAGGATTTTTCTTCCCCGTCTAGGCTACGATCAACAATAGGTTGGAAAGGGTAGGGCCTCGTGAGAACGTACTGGGAGAAAACTAAGTCTTGCATGTATGACTAGCAGTTAGGGCTAACTCTAGTGAGAACGTGTCTAGCCATGTGCACTTTCTGCATAAATATGTGGTACTTTCTGCATAAATACTTTCAATTATCTTTTTCAAAAAAAAATTAAAAAAATAATAAATAAATAAAAAACGGAGAGAAAATGAACGTTGCATGTCATTGTAGATGAAAATTTTAAAATTTCTTTCATTCTTGCAACTTCAAAATTATTGCCATGATTACGTAATTAGAAACCCTTAACCCTAACTTCGTATGAACACTTTCGCCAACGTCAACACCACCCACGTCAACCACAATGCTTACGCCAATGTCAAGATCAACATGAAAAGAAGCCCCATGTGAGCGCGAGCAGAAGTAACAAAGTGAGTGTGAAAGCGTCTTCCTATAATATGTATAATACAGATCAAACCCTCGCATATCAAAACAATTTTACTCCATACTTGCTCATCAACTCAGCTCCTTGAAAATTCGCACATCACCACTCAAGCTGCTAAAATTCACCAGATTTCCCTATCTACGACACCATCAAAATCCAAACAAATCGATCAAGCTGTGATTTATGTGGTTAGGCTTTTGTTAAATAGAAAGATAAACAAATACTCTCAACTATTATACCAAAGATCAATTGTAGATTCATTTAACCAATTCAAGAAAGAAAATAAGAAACCTAGGATTACAAAAGAGATGAATCTAACTTGTGCAAACAAATACTTTTCGAAACTGATTTTTAGGTTGAGCATTTCAACAAACATTGGATAGGTGATATTTGTTCATTTCACCAAATTGAAAGGGATGCGAAGCCAAAACATTTTAATAATATACTTTAAAAAAGGGCAAAATCAAACTTATCCATCAAAACTCAATGCTACAAGGGAACGAAACATAAGTCATCAGTAGCACCACAAACCAAAAACGAAACCAAAATCCAGGCACAAGCAATGCTACCGTCACCATATTCGCAGATTTGTTGACTCAAAAAAAAAACTCATAAACAAATGGCTAAGCAAAAAGGGAAATCCATTTCATTACCAATTTGAGATTATCAATTTTTTAGCAGACTAGAAACATTCAAGATGAAAAAAGAAACATAGATATGAAAAAATTAGGGGTGGCAAATTGAACCCAGACCCATCAACTAAAAAATAGACCCAATCCAACCCATTTATTAGTTGGGTAAGAATGGGTCCAAACCCAGCTAACCCATTATTAGTTGGGTCTTAATTGAGCATCAATAGGGTCAACTTAAATGACCAAATGGGTCATGAACGTAACCCACCAAAATTCCCGTTTCTTTACCAGGTTTCACTGGGAATGAAGGTTGCACAAAGGCTCGGTAAGCTGCTGAAAAAAATTCCTCTCTCTCTCTCTCTCTCTCTCTCTCTCTCTCTCTCTCTCTCTCTCTCTCTCTCTCTCTCTCTCTCTCTCTCTCTCTCTCTCTCTCTCTCTCTCTCTCTCTCTCTCTCTCTCTCTCTCTCTCTCTCTCTCTCTCTCTCTCTCTCTCTCTCTCTCTCAATTCTTCTGTGCTAAATTACACGCGTCCAAAAATATTTCGAATGGTCCGAATTAAAAACCAACTGTGACCGGTAATAATTATTTCGACCCGTCAAAATTGAAAACACATCTCATCCATCGATTGCGCGAATGGACTGGTGAAATTGTGCTCTGTCTTGAATAAGTTTCTCTCATGGTAGTCCCGCATAGGGTTTGGATTAAAAAGTTAAGTGATTTATTTTTTTGTCCTTATTCAAATTTTTTTGCATTTTTTTGTTTTGCGTCAAACTTTTGTGACTTATTGATTCATTTCGACGAGAGGAATCAGAAAAGTGAAAAAATTTGATCGAAACTTAAAATTTTTTGAATAAAGACAAAAAAAAAATTACTTATTCTTGTCTTTTCAAAAAAAATTATGAGTTTCGATTATAATTTTTTACTTTTTCAATTTTTCTCGATGACACGAATCACTAAGTCACAAAAGTTTGACGCAAAACTTTCAAATACGAAAAAAATTGAATAAAGACACCCAAAAAAAAAACGAGTTACTGTTTGGTCTGAAAATACCTTAGTTATTTTAAAATTTAATATATATGTAATTGGGCTAATGGGCAGGTCGGTTTCAATTTTAATAGAGAAACTTTTGTATATCCCAGGTATAGGAGGGCTCTTGGTATCCCTTTTCGGTCCGTTTTCAATTTTTTGGTCACTTCCCAAGCACACCTTGATAATCGGCTTCGTTCATTTTGTAGAGCTCGACGAGAACATTAATCTTGCCAAAAATTATGATCATCGGACTTTAATAAATATATGATCGGCACATGTGAAAAATGCAAAAAAACAAAAATTGGATCCAAAAACACACTGGATCAGAACCAATTTTTAAAATAACTAAGGTATAGGGTTATTTGCATGGCTTCGAAACAAAATGGTTTGAGGGCCGGCGTACATTCGATTATTGTAGTAATGGAGAGAGAGAGAGAGAATACCAGTACCAGTCGACCAGGGAGGGAGAGAGGGAGAGAGGAGAGACGGTGAGAGGAGCAGAGAAAAACGTTTGAGAGAAAAAATGAGGGTTATGACTTTTTACTTGTATATAAGGGAGGGTATAATTGTCAATTCAACTTACCACACGGTGAATATTTTTGCTGGTGTCATGAGAGGAGTGATTTCAATACTGGAGACCATCAGGTGGTAATAAAGCCTGGTCTTCTCCACTTTCCCGTCATTTTCCCTCTCATAATATTCACAGCATAACAATTTATGAAATAAATGTTATTTGCTCATTTATTCATGAAGTTAAGTTTTTCAAATGACTTTTTTTTTAATCCCCATTTAAAATACTTAGTGGAGTATGGGGCGAGCGGCGTGCTTTTTAAATAAAACCTTCCTCGTTCGTAACTTGACTCCAGAATCCAAAATTTCAACGTTTTCGCCGGACTAAAAGCCTTTTCTAAACAAATCATGTCAATGGCTTTTGGGTTTGGGGCATAAATTGGGTCTTCTTTCCTCCGATTTTCAGAACGGGGGATTTTTTTTTGGAAAATTAGTCAAACTGATTTGATTTTGTTGAGGGGGAGATGGGAGTCGATGGTGGTGGTCGCCTGTGTCGACAGGAAGCGGTGAAAATGGCATCGGTGGGAGTAAAAGTCAGGAGGGTGTTGGGTTTGGATGGGTAATCTCTGGTCAAAATTTTGGATGAAATTTTGAGATGCAAGTAGAGGAAGTGGGGCCATTGCTTTTGCCACATAGGCAGTGCACAAAGGGTGTACACAATCGGTGTACCCATAGCACTTTTTTTTTCATTCCGTTAAATCTAATATATTCTATTTTAGATCATTAAAAACAAATTGATTTTTACACTCTTTTTTTATATTCACACTTTTTTTGTCTTTTAGAAAAAATATAAATACACTATCAACACTAAAAAATAATGCTAATGCTACGGAAACCGACGAGGCACGCCGATGGTGTCACGACCCAAATTCAGTGGGTAAAGATTCGTGACATGGCCAGTGATTTAAAAATCAACCCAGGCCTTGATATCAACAACCATAAAAATTTTACTAAAAATTCTCAGGACCATAAATTAAAAATGACATATTACATTCAAAGCTCTCTAGCGTGCATACCAAACACAAACTTTTGTTCAACGACGACGAAATCACAACAATGTGGCTCACACACACAAGCGCCACTTATTATCACATTATTTTCTTATTTAGCCACAATAACTAAAACCTTCCACACACAACAGATAAGTCTTCCTTAATCTTGATTTCCTGAAAAGATTTCATGAAACACAAAACCAATTCAGTAAGTTACGATATACTAAGGTTACATAAGAACATGGGATAATTTAAATAAACATAACACAAGATATGGCATAATCAAATTAAACCATCCCATAAAATCAACAATGTTTATTAACAACTTCCAGGCTCAAATCTATAATGGACGTAATACCAGCGGTAGCATATATGGAGAGAGCGACCCCAACAACAAGGGAAATGATATCAAATCCAAGGGAATACCCGGCAGTATCCATCGATACGCACCAAGAGCAACTCACTGCCCATAAATAACTCGTTGCCACAAAACTTTTTATTTCCTTTTCCAAAATTTAATCCCATGTTTATTTTTTCAAAATCTATTTTCACAATTTGTATTTATTTTTTTCTAATTTTTATTCAACCTAAATTTTATTCAAACAATCGCAAATTTTTTTTGAAAAGATATGTAACCAAAGTATATTCATAACTCACCTCGACAGTGCAGCACAATTTTAGCATGTACAATTACTAATTATTTTTGGAACCTGTTTAACAAATAAGTATTCACCCACGTTAATTAATTTGTGACCAATTTAACTCCTTGACCTCTATAGCTCGACCTTCATAGTACTATTTAGTTTTTTTTGCCACAGCGATATACATCAACAGGGATTAGTAGGGGTGTTAGAGTTAGCACGGAAAGACCAGAAGCTATCCATAGCCTTGGCCCCCTAAAGGGCCTGCCCCCTGTGGGGCTCGAACCCAAGACCTTCCACAAATGGGAGACAATGACTTACCAACTGCACTAAGCAGTGGTTGTCAGTACTATTTAGTTTAATACTGTCATTGTATTTACCACTAATTATACTACTATTATATTCTTACTAATTACTCCCTCCGTCCCTAAATAAGTGTCTGGCGCGCAAACCTAGGCCTTACAAAAGATGCATGTTTTTCGTTAAAAAATTTAATTTTTTTCCACAATCTAATAGAACTCATTGCCATCTATTGATTTGTGAAAAAAAATTGATTTTTTTAACGAAACAAATGCATTTTTTTGAAGGCCTAAGTTTGCGCGTCGGACACTTATTAGGGACGGAGGGAGTATATGTCTACTAGTGTTTGTCCGTGCGCATCTTTGTTGGAATTGTCCGTGCCTACGGCACTTGTCACGCCCTCGATTTTCAACATAAATATTAAAGTTTTCCATAAATAAAAATCCTCACAATAGTACAAATATTACCCAAAAGCCATTTCAATTTCCCTTGTTCGCAAATCGTTTCCAAACTTCAAGGCATTTCCAAATTTACATCATTGGTCCAACGGCCTAAAACCACTAGATCACGTTAAAAGAAAGTTATGAGTTTACAGGAATCCTTCATTTAAAATAATAATAATAATAATAATAAGATTACAATTTCTTCATCCAGAGACAAAGTTCATAAGAGATGCAAAATTAACTCTCTGAAGTCGCTTTCAAAATGTAGGATCACATGCAAGCACAGCAACCCATGTCACAGCCTCTGATTTGTACCTGAAAAATGATAGGTTGAGCTACACTAACCCAGTAGAAAAATCTATGCTAACTTTATGTGCAAACGAGAAGACAAGTGCGAAAAGAAGGAGATCACGTCAATAGACAATAGCATTAGAGCCAAATATGAATGTACTACATAGTCAAGACTTCTAAGAACTCAAGGAATTTCTCGCATTAACCCTCTTTTTCTCGTGTCACATCTCATCGGTAACACATCCCTACGATTAGATTCCGTTTATAGCCTAACGTGCGAATGCCTATACCGGTCTTCCTCATGTGTCACACTACGGTGGGTCATCGATGCCTCTTTGGCAAACACTCTACCAAATGAAAAATCGAACAACAAATAATAATAAGAATAGCGTAGTTAAAATCTCACACGAAACCCGTTACCACAAATCACCATACACTACAATGATATCCCAAATTCTTAGTTCAATACAACCAACATCGCCCTTAGAGTCACCACGGCTTTTCCCGGGTCTTTTCCCTAAGTCGAACCGAAAGAGAGTCACCATGGCTTTACCCAGGTCTATTCTCAAATCCGCAAAGCAGTTGGGTCACCACGGCTTTACCCGGGTCTATTCCCTCTTTCATAGCATAACAAGGTCACCACGGCTTTACCCGGGTCTATTCCCGCATTCACAAGGCACTTGGGTCACCACAGCTTTACCCGGGTCTATTCCCATAATCACAACTACTCACGATGTAGACTTGTCGATACGACTTCATAGCAGGGTCTAATATATTGCAATCATTAAGGGGGCAACACCCACATACCAACGAGTATAACAATTACGCCCATCTCGCATTAACATAACTCATATCAATAATAAGTCGTCACGTCACCATTTCTAACGTTAGTTTACCGATTAACCACTTCACCTCGCATTTTCCATGATCGTCATCATTTCACAATTATTGTTCATGTGTCCTCGTACCACATTTCAATCAACATTCATCCTAAATTCATAACTCAACCTTTTTGCAATATTTTAGGTCTATCGAACTCATTCTTAAGTTGTGACAACTAACCACCCTCCACTTCTATAGTCCTAACTTTTTGTATACTTAACCTGTCAATGTAATTTCGGTGGCAATTAAAAGATGACTTCAAAACCTCGAAATCGATATATCATATGCTCAAATTGGACTTCGGACGAGGAAGTTATGGCCAGTCGAAGTTGGGCAAAAACCCAGAAAATGACAGCAACAGCAAAAAAACGAGGCAGCAGACACACCTTCACTCCTACGATCATAACTTTCTGTGTACTTAGAGTTTTAAGGTGATTCCGGTGGCCCTGGAAAGCTGACTTCAAGATCTCGAATTCGATATATAATTTGTGTGTTTTCGATATCAGACGAGGAAGTTATGACTGTTCAAAGTTGGAAAAAAACTCAGAAAAATGGCTGAACAGTGGAAAACGGGACAGCAAGCAGATTTTGGGGATTTCAAAGGAATCCAACAACAAATCTCAAAACAATGATCAATAGCAAGTCTCAAACACTATATCAACTCATAGACACATAAAATTAGTTAGATTTTCCTACCTCAAGTATCAAAGCCGAACTCATGAGATCAAACAAGCCCTAGCCTCCAAAACTTCAAAATCAGCCGGTTCCTCCTTCCCCGAGCTTGACCCACGAAATTAAGGCTCAATAATGCGCATAGAAGGTAAAATAGAGGTGGGTTTGTGTAGAGCTTAAGTGATTTTGATGGGTTCTTAAGTGAGAATGGAAGAGAGCCGAGAGAGAGATATGTGAGAGTTAGAGAGAGAGCCGAGAGATAGAAATGAGAAAGAGGAAAGCATTCCTCTGGAATTTATTGGAAGACCAAGGAAAAATTATCCCCTACTTCTCACACCACACACTCACACATGCACCTCTCACACATTTACCCTTTTATCCTTTCAAGAACACGCCGCACCGTAAATCCACACCGTCTATCTCGACAAGTCGTACGTTTACAAGAGAAAAATATGGCCTAAAAAATACGGGTCTCTACAGCATTTGCTAGCTGGTGGCTCAAAACACTAAATTGCCATCGTTGAAATCAGGACAGGGTTTGACAACGGCCAACAAAAACAGGGAGAGAGAGAGAGTCACGAAGAAATCGTCGTCGCTGAAATGAGAACAGGGTTTGAGTGATTCAAATTTTGAAGCTCTTGAAATCGAGAGACATGTTCCACGCACCATATTAATTTTATATTAGTTTCATTCTCACTATTCATCATGTAATTCTGAACACACACCAAAAAAATGAGAGTCAAATAAATGGTATTACAAGTGGTAGAAACTTGTTGAATAAAAAACTAACTATTTTTTCACTTTCTGAAAAATTAGCCAGTATAGTCCATAGTCTCCGTACCAATGTTTTGATGGAAATATGTTTTGAAAAAAAGAGCATAAAAGTTTTTAAAAAAATTATATACTATATGTATTGAACGCAACCAAAAATCTATTTTAGATGCAAGCCTATTATCTATATCTCATGTGATGGAAAATGTGTTTTTCATGCAAGCTTAAGGCTTATGTGTGTTTTTTCATGCAAGCTTACGCTACGACAATTGTCTATCCCTTTAAAAATTAAATTTATCCTTTTAACTGAAACTAAAGCTTCAAAGACAAAGTTTGAGAAATCCAATCCAAAAAATAAATCTTATACCCGTGCAATATGATTGTTGGAAGAATTTTTTGATTAACTCGTTAACTCCCAATTATAACCCAGCACTAAGAACTGGCCGAAAAAAGAAGAGAATTAACCATGGGTAGAGGACAAAGAACTGATAGCCGTACCTGTGGAGAGAGAACCGGAGAGAATGTGAGGGTCAAGGAGACATGAAAAAGAACTAAAAAGAAAAAGTTCAGGGAAAGAGAAAAAAAACCGAAAAAAATAGACGCCAAAGACTATATTGCTAAAAAATTGGCAATCAAAAATTATTGCAAAAAATCAAGCTTCCCATAAAAATCTGTCACCCAAAAATCTGCTATTATCTCCCAATAAAATTAGTCGGTTTATTGTATGTATTTAAACGCAAAACTTTCCAAAAATCAATACATCAAATCTTTTCAAAAATCCTCCCTCGCCTATTAATCAATTGACGTATATTGTGTTGATTTTACAAATCTGTTGAAATTACCCTTTCTACTGGGAGACATTTCCAATATAAGTCTCAGGATTTTAAGCCCCAGGATTGCACGCTATTTACAAAACATGCCATTAGTTTGTATGCGAAGGGTAAAGAAATCTGGACCGTTGAATTTGTTTGTATGGGTAGATAAAATTTGTGTCAGGAAGAAATTTGAACTATTGAGAGATAATATTCTTCAGGAATATTCCCAAAGATCCTTGTGTTTTATTAGATAGATGTGTATACAATATACGAGAGAGAGCGCGCCAGAGAGCGCGAGAGAGTACGGGAGGGCGAGAGAGACCGCGGAAAAAATAGAGGGAGGTGCAGGGGTTGTCCGGAAGCGGGCCCAAGTGGCGGCGGTGGTAAACAGGTGGCAACATAAGATGAGAGGTGGTGGTGGTGTCGGGTAGTGGTGGTGATGGTGTACAGTGGTGATGATGATTCGGGTAGTGCCGAACCAAAAATGGTAGTGATGGACAGTGTTGGTTCAGACATGGTGATGGCCGAGAGCTACGGAAGTGAGAGTGAAACAAAAAGTAATCTCTCGTGGGTGGAAAAAATCGCGGCGCGGCGGCGGTTGCGAATGAAATTGGTACCGAGAATGAGAAATAAGGAATGGGTGTAATATCAGAAATGGAAATAGAAAGAAGAATGGCAGTATGACTGCCGATATATATATTTAGGCAAAAATATATAAACACTTCCTCAACTATCACTTTTTTTATGGAGACCCCTCTCACATTTAAAAGCGCCCATACAGATCCCCTCAACTACTGAAAACAAAAAAAATAATGTAAATGATAAATAATTTTTTAATTTTTTTTGCACCGTATTAAATATCTCAATGAGATCTATCAAACAAGATCCATAGTGGTAGGAAAATTATTTGTGTAATTTTTTATAAGGCAAAAGTACATAAACACCCCATCAACTATCACTTTGTTCCACGGAGACCCCCTAACATTTATATTATATCTTTATTCTATCAGTCGTTGTTCAAATCGTTTTTTTCGTTTTATACAATTTCTTTTTTCCTTACATCAATCATTTTAAAGAAAACCTTAGAATGGTGGTGGCAGTGGACGGCAGCTGCTGCGTTGCTTTTTCCATCTCTATTTTCTTAACTTTTCTTTAAAGAGATATGTATTGGAGGAGAGAGAAAAAAGGTCACCTGAACCAGTGGTTAGTCGGTTAGGGTATAGAGAGAGAATAGCTTAGATGGAGAGGGAGAGATTACATGTGATTGATAGTGGGAGGAGAATACAGTCCTTTTAAGTTTTAATCCAACCATTGATTTTAATGGTTAAGATGGAGTGTTTTTTTTTAAAAATAGTGTGGGTGAAACCGGGCCCTATATAACCAAAGTTTCAGATCTGTTTGCTGATTTTGGATTCTGATTGGAGGCTGTTTGTAGAGGGAAGAAAGAGAAGGGTTAGAGGGGGTGTATGTATGTAATGCAACAAGGGTATTTTTGTCCAATTTAAGGATGAGAGGGTTCATCACAAACGGTTTAGAGACGGAATGGTGTCACTTGGGTAACGGAGATTAGTTAAGGGGGTCCGTTTGGGCGCTTTTAAATGTGAGGGGGTCTTCGTGAGAAAAAGTGATAGTTAATGGGGGTATTTATGTACTTTTGCCATATATTTATATATGTGTATGCATGTATCATAGGTATTATATAAGTATGTATTACAGCTACCATTCCCTTAGGCTCCGTTCAGTTGCCAGGAAAGTACAGGAAATGATGGGAAAAATCAACTTTTCCATAACTTTTGTAGTGTTCAGTTGGCAGGAAAGTAGTGAGAAACATATTTTTAAGTTTTCCTGCAAGATTTACTTTCTTGCAAAAGTGATCCAGCCAATAGCATAGGATTTTGCGTCGCGGGAAAAATTTTATCCATTGTGGGGCCAAAATAATTGGCGGGTAAGAAAAAAAGTGAATGACGCCAATACCAAATGTAACGACCCGGATTTTCAACCCAATTTTTTTTTTAATGTTAATATTAATTAGGTCTTAATCATTATATTTTTTTTCTTAATAGATAAATACAAAAGAAATAAGTATATTATCTTATTTATCCCTTTTAATTTTTTTTTTAGTTGCATGCATGCATGCAAACTCTCCCATCTCTCCATCTCCTATTCCTACTCGATCTCTACCACTCTCCTAACCATATTTTCGTCCATATTCCGTCCCCATCGAAACCCGAGAATTTGAAACCTTTTCGAATACAAATTATTCACCCTCATCGAAAATTCTCTTATAAATAACCCTTAAGCCCGACACTAGGGTTCACCACGAAATTATCCATACCCCACCAGTCTAGAAAAGAGAGAAAATTCGTAAGAATTGAAGCTCCAAGCCATGGAGTTTTAGAGAGAGAAAGAAAGAGATAGAAAAGTGGGTTTCGTGCCTACGCCCAACCGAAACTCAAATTGACCATTCCAATATCTTCCTACGACCCCAAGCATCTCCAAACATCATCTAATTCGAGCCCAAGGTTCCCCAATTGAAGAAACCGAAGTCATCTTCTCCGAAAATCCAAGTTTCGTTTTAATTCAATTCAATTCGATTCGAGGTATTATAATCTATCACAAACACTTCTCTAAGTATATTTGATGTTTTTAAGCATAACCCTATGCCCCTTATGGTCCCATGCATCGAAAACCATGAGAAAAACGAAGAAAACCAAAACTGTCCCGGACCTCGCGGCCGCAACCTGCGGGCCGCAAGAACCAGACTGGAGTTCGCGGCCACGAGCCCAGCCGCAAGGTTGACCCGGTCAAACCTTGCGGCAGTTTCTATTTCGTTCCGAATTGATTTTTCGACCCTCCGAACATCGTTTTCGACCCCCGATCTATTTTTCTTAGACTTCTAACACCTCAAAGATCATAACTTGTTAATATCATATTTTTTTTATTTTAATATTTATTTATTAAATTTTTATTTGTTTTTCAATCAAAGTTTGTAAACGAAAAAAAATGTTTGCGACCTTCCTAACATTGTTTCTAACACCCAAACTATTTTTCCTAGACATCTCACATCTCAAGGATGATATCTTGTTAATCTCATATTTTTTTTATTTTAATTGCTATTAATTATTATTTTTACGCTATTTCCAATCGAAATTATTTTACGACCTTATAAACCATTTTATTAATTCCCGAAATATTTTTTTTAGATTCTTTACATCCTAAAGATGATATGTTGTTAATCTCAACATATTTTATTTATTAAATAATTTATTATCCATTTATGTTACTTTTGACAACTTTAAAAATCATTTTTATTTTAAAAATAATTCCGTAACCCTCCGGACCCACTTGTTGATGCTTGAATAGGTTACGTAGGACCCTAGGACTCCTTTTAGAGCCATGTTACCTACTCTAGTGTTATTAATTACTTGTTGTATTTATTATGGTCTTTAATTAATCTATTTTCTGAAATAAAATTTATACAAGCCTAGACTTATTTTTATTTATTTATTATAAAACTTTTATTTGATAAAAGTTTCTTATTTATTTAATCACATCTTGGTCATACAAAACTAAGGGCAACGGTCCATTCATAAAAGGTTACGTGATTTTATGCTTATTGTTTATTTCAATTATTATTCTGATTGCTTATTTATCATTCCAACCTTTGATTGATCTGTTAGATTGGACCCTAAAGACATGGGGGTGGTATGCGAAATAGGAATCACTTATACGATGTTAGTTAATGGATGAATTGGAAAGTTTTTGTTATTAGATTGCCTGTAGGCGTGATTTTGAGACATAATGAGATTGTAAAGTGAATTGAAACTTGCGGGTCGCCCAGTGATGATTTAAAACCTGGCGGATAGTCCAGCGATATTTTGATGATAAAACCTGGCGGTGGTCCAGTGATATTTTGCGATGATAAAACCTGGCGGAGGTCCAGCGATATTTGGTGACAGTAAAACCTGGCGAGAGTCCAGTGGTGAATTGAGAGTCCTGGCGGGAGTCCAGTGGAACATTGAGAGTCCTGGCGAGAGTCCAGTGGAACATTGAGTCCTGGCGAGAGTCCAGTGGAACATTGAGAGTCCTGGCGAGAGTCCAGTGGAACATTGAGTCCTGGCGAGAGTCCAGTGGAAAATTGAGTCCTGGCGAGAGTCCAGTGGTAAATTGATAGACTGGCGAGAGCCCAGTAATGACGGTGATGTTTGTGATGTGGTTTATAAGATAGGCAAACCCTAGTTGTGATGCAGGCATGATAAGCTTTCCCCTTGTTGTAGTTATTGGGGTGCACGCTCGGTATATAACTTAGGTGTATCTGCGACAGTAAAGGGAAGTGAACTCATGGGAATGAGCATAGCTAGCGGTTGAGGGAGGAAGATCTCGTGGATGAGATCTTAGACTGCACGACAGGATAATGGATGGTAATCAATCAATTTATATGAAATATCTCTGTTTTACTTATTCGTACCATGTTTATCTTGCTAACTGCTAGTTGTAAAGTAAGAGGGGTAGTTGGGTTGGATTATTCTACTGGGTGATTTATCACTCACGGATACGTCTGTATCCTGGTAAATCGATTGCTTCGGCGATCAATTTGCCAGAGGATGCAGGATTCAATGGAGAGGATTCCACGATGGTACAATTTCAAGGAGAAGCACAGAATCGCGAAGGCGAGCGATTTTATGCAGAAGAGAATCCAGAAGTGGGAGTTGAACCCGAGTACGCTTGGGATCCGTATCAGACTTAGGAGTCGGCTCTGTTGCTTTATTTATTTTATTATCATAAAGACTACCATTAGGATTTTCCAGTGGTTTGTAATAAATGAATCTCGATGTTGAGAATTCTGTTTTAGATTGTTTTTAAACTTTAATTTAGGGAATGTTTTCTTTAATTAATACTTAAATGTCTTCGATTTTATTTTCGAAAATCGGGGCGTTACACCGAAAAAATACAAATTAGGTTCTTAGAAAGACACTTTGAGATTTACGTGAGCAATAACAATTTCGACTACTATGGTGCTTTCTGAGATAATTGTTGTGGAAAAAGATTAATAGTTTATTTTTTTTTGGAAGTATTTATTTATCTTGTAGTTAGTCTTTAATTTTGGTTTGTACTAACTAATTTTCAATGAGTTTTTGCATCGGTAACTAATCAAGCACGGTTGTTTAATATTTATTTATTTAGTTATCATCTACTTATTTTTTAAACTTTATTTGTACGGTTGATTATCAGATAATCTCAATTTAAATGGGGGATTTGCATGACCATTCAGAATATAGCAAATTGAATAGGGAATTGCAAGTCGATTTTTTCATTTCATGTTAAGGCTTTGCATTAGATAAAATACATTTTTCGTATGTGTTAATTTTTGAAATATGATAGCCTATTATGTAGCTCTCAAAGTTACTTTTATTTAAAATTAGCCGTGGGAATAAAAATAAAGAAGTTTCTCATAAGTGTCTTTTCCCGGCAAATGAACCACTAAACTTTAGTTTTTTTGCCAGAAAAAATTGTCAAATGAACACTCACAAGAAAATAGATTTCTTTTTCATTTACTTCACTTTACTTAACTTTTCCTGAGAATAACTTTCCGGTACAACATTCTTGACAACTGAACAGAGCCTTAGTCTACTTCTTCTTTTCTTTTCTTTTTACAGCCATGAGAGAGAGAGCGCTCACCGGAAAGAAAACGAGTGTGCTGCCGGCCGGAGAGGTGTTTGTTCGAGAGCGGTAAAGTGGAGGGACATGTCTTTTGTGAAAATGGTGGCGTAGAGAAAATTTTCGGGAGAAGACTGAGATGAAGCGGGGATGGATGCTTATAAGGGAGATGTGTGAGTTCTGATAAGGAACAAAAGTGCTATGGGTACACCGGGTTTTGTACACCATATGTACACTGCCTACGAGGCATGTGTACGGCTGAGCCAAATCCTGGCCCCCTCTGTCCTCTACTCTCTCTGGCCCCCTCTCTCTCCTCTAAAAGAAAATTGGCGCACTAATCTCCGAAAACTTTCAAAACTTTTGAAACAGGGCTCCTTGATCAACAGATTTAAAACCTACTCTCTCTCCCCTAAAACCTCTCTCTCTGTTCTTACATATTTCTCTCTCCAATTGAATCTGCATCTTCTCTCCTTCCCCACGAATATCGACGCCCTCCCCCCACCTTTATGACGCCAGTCCGACGCAACCATCGCCGCCGTCCCTCTGGTACCGAAAGCCCGAACCATCAAAGAGTGGAACCACCCAATTTCTACCAAAAATAAGAAAAGTCTGCTTTGTTTCTACTAGAATACTACTCTTAAACTGTAGCATCACAGATCCTAGCTCTGCTTGACCCAAATCGAGGTGCCGAAAGTGCAGTGACATCCAAGTGTAGATACAAATGGTCATGGTGAAGTTTGAAGCTTAGCTGTATTTTTAAATGCGATCTTAGTCAGGAGAGCCGCCTTGAATCAATTGCAAAAGGCAAGAACAAAGTTTCAACATCAGTTTGCGTTATTGTTTGTGAAACTTTACAGATTTCATGGATGTAATACAATCATTTGTATTTTAAACATTTGTAACACAATCATGATTCATGAATGTAATAATTTAATCCATTTTGTGATGGGTATATAATGGTTTCTTAATGATTCAGAGCAAATATTAATTGTTACTACTAGTTTTGTTCCATTTTGCTTGCTTACCCTTGTTCTTCATTTCAAACAAAAAAGCTGCAATTGGAGAAATAGAATGGAGAACATCAAATTTGTTCCTGCTTTCATTTGATGCAAGATCTTGCGTTTCAGGCTTCCCGTTTATTTTTTGTATGCGTTTCAATTTGGGCCATTGTGGTGGTTGTTTACACAGGCAATCTCTCTTTATAAATGTACTCTGTTTTATTTCCAATGGCATGCGCTCTGTTTTTTTCCTTCGGTTCTTTGTTTCTTTCAAGACCAAGTTTGCATTCAAAGGCAGATAGAAGAAAATGAAATAAATAGACGAGTGAGATGTATAAATGTTAAAGAAATAGACACTTCTGGAGCAAACATAGGTAGAAGAAACAGGGGTGTGGGAGAGTAACAGAGTTCAATAGCGATGAAGACTTGAGTCTAATACAGTTGCAGGGTGTATTCTCTTTCCTTCAAAATTGGTTAGGGATTCCGTTCGCGGCGGTGGAAGTCGGCAAAACAGTGGAGCTCGATGGCGCCGTCGCCGTCCTTATCGATCTTTGACACGGCGTTGGTTAGATCCGCCGAGGACATGCCAGCGACGGCCTCAAAGATGAGGGCTTTGAAAACGGACCAGAGCTTGGAGACGGAGATCTTGCCGGCGTTGAACAAGCTTGTTGAATACAATCAGAGAGAGAGAGGTTTTAGGAGAGAGAAAGAGAGAGGGGGGATAGGTTTTGAATCTGTTGATAAAGGAGCCCCACATGTTTCAAAAGTTTTGAAAATTTTCGGAGATTAGTGCGCCAATTTTCTTTTAGAGGAGAGAGAGGGGGCCAGAGAGAGTAGAGGACAGAGGGGGCCAGGTTTGGCTCAGCCGTACACACGTCACGTAGGCAGTGTACATATGGTGTACACAACCGGTGTACCCATAGCACTTTTGGATAAGAAAATGAGGGAGACAGGTTTGTGTTTTGACTTTGTTCCGATTTCTCCAAAAAAAAAAAAAAAACTTTTAGAAAAAAAAAGGTAATTTCAAGCTCAAAAATCATGTGTTTACATAAATAATTTTTCTACCAATATGAATCTTATTTGATAGATCTTACGGTGCAAAAAAAATTAAAAATATATATTTTCATTTTCATTATATTTGAGATTGAAATTACGTGAATTTAAAAAAAAAGTACTTCTATAAAAAGAGGAACACCATTCATTGGCTAAAATTCACTGAAATTATTGAGTCCCAACAAAAATCTAGTGTCCAACTCAATAGCTTCATTTATTAAGAGCTATCGAGAATCCTCTTTCAAAACTATCTACCGACTTGCTTGATTGCTCTGGTAGGAAAAGTATCTATCGGACACTGACTGTTCTGGAAAACAAATATTTTTCCCCAGCACATTTGATCTTTGATTAGTTACGCCGACCGTACTTCGGTTTCAGTAAAATACTCAAAAATTATCCTCGCGGATAAAAATTCTTTCGAATCTAACTGCGGTGTCAATATTTCAAGAAAAATTTTCAATAATCATATTTTAAATTTTTAAGGTAAAAAATTGGGTTATCACAGATGGGAGCCATCGACAGCCATGTGAGGCCCACTCCGGCCACCGGACGGCTGATTCAAGCCGTTCAAAAATTCTTTAAAAAAAAATGAGTGGACAGAATCAGAATCAACAGTATTCAATGTGTGTAGGTGCTCGTCCAAACATATATGCGAAAAAATATGGTGTTTGGATCGAGCGCCTACACACATCGGATGCTGTTCATTCTTGCATGGGCCCACTCATTTTTAAAAAAAAAAATTGAACGGCTCGGATCAGCTGTCCAGTGACCAAAGTGGGCCCCGCGCGGCCGTGGACGGCTCCCGTCGGTTTCCGTAGCACTCTCCAAAAAACAAAAATGAAAGTGTGAATATTAAAATTAAAAAAAACGTGTGAAAATCAATTCCCAATTTAGTAAAACATAGGCTTTTTACAGATTACCCGTTCTCACTACTTCACTCCAGTTCCGACCAAACCACTCGAGATACCTACCTCCCTCGTCACTCCGGGGGCCTGAAAATCGCCCGCGAGTCGCCGACGCTGCTCCGCTCCATTCCTGTATCGCTCCTCTCTCTTTCTCAGGTATCTATCTCTCTCGATCTCTCATATAGACGTCTCTCTCTCTCTCACTCAATATATATATATATATACACACACACACATACATACGTATATGTGTGTTCCAAACTTCCAATGTGGTATGTGATTGTATGCCTACAAGCCTAAAATTAGTAAATTCAAATCCATAATATAAACAACAGCCCTCTCCCAATTCAAATCCAAAATCGGTTGCGTTCCATTTGCTTTGATGATTCCCAATTCATAATGGAAATGGGCTCGATTTGAAATTACAGAATGGGGCAACTGGTTTGTTGAGGAGAGAGGAAAAACTGATGTATGGTTAATTTCGAATTGAACTATAGTCGCTAAACAGTTGGTTGTGCACAATGTGTGTATCTTGGTTTGATGTGTATATGAAGGCAGAGTGGTTTGAAGTAGGTGGGTCAAACGATTTGGGCTTGAATGGCCAATATAACCTTTCTTTTTCCCTGGCCAAGAAAAATGAAGCAGTTGGAAAAGTTAAAACAGCAGACAAATTGTTTGTTCTATCTGTTGTTTTGTATCACAGCTTCTGTGCTTTTATGATTAGTGAATATACCCTTTATTTCTTTTGGTGTTTCCTAAAACAATGATTATCTTTTCTTGTTTGGTGATCCTAATGTCTTTTGTATAGTTCTCATTGAATGATTATTTTGACTTCTAGTAGAAAGGTTTAAAGAGGGTATTGTATAAGCTATCTTCTTCTCTCTTTGATGGTCCGTGTGAAAGCATAACAATGATGATGTTTTCAACAGTGAGTCTATATTGTTGGAAGATGTATTGGATTTTATCAAATTTCAATGCTCTTGTTGTGGTGGAATAAAATTGGTTATTATAGCTGGTTTAAGCGACTTCATCGGTTCATCCATTTACTTAGAAGGGTTGAATGTAGTACTTAGTTTTTACAAAGCTGAAGATGTCTAGAGATGATGAGTTCACAGCTTCTCAACTCAAATGCTCCATCGTCTCCTCTCCTGATATAGGACGGGATTTGAATGCGGCCAAGGATATGCTCAAACACAAAGAGAAGTGGATGTTTTGGGACTGTGAACAGTGTAGGTGAACAATAGAAAGAGAAGATGGGGTTTTAGGAAGATAGGTCTAGGCATCACCCCTAGAAAACCCAAGGCATCACACCTAGGGGCTCTTTAGCATCACACCAAAGAAAAGATTGCATCACACAATCTAATATCTTGAAAGCTACTCAATTTTTATTATCACTCATCATGATTTGCCACAAGGCTTACAATCTTATTTATACTCATTTCAACTTGACTCTGCAAGTGGAGTGGAGTGCAGTTGGTGCCTCCCTTATACTCTCATGCACATGGGCAAGGTTCGATTCCTATAAGCACCCATCCCCCTTCCGCAGTCCCCTAGGATAGAGTAGATTAGGATTTAATGAATGACAACAACAACAACAAAAATTGATTCTAGAACTTCCCAAATTAAATAATCTTCAATCAACTTTAGACTCCCGAAGACATATTGAACACAGACTCTTTGACTGCATTAATGACATGGAAAAACTTAATGACTCTTTGATCAACTAATGGTTTGCAAAGACTTTGACTAGAATTTAAAGAGACATTTTGACTTGACTAGAACCCAAAATACACTTCTAAGAATCCAACCCATGTCTGGCCAATATCCCAAGTTGGCCTTATTCATCCCACCTGTGCCAAATTAAAGCTTGGGCCCTAGAGCCATCTAGTCTTTAAGGCCATAATTTCCAACCATGTAAAATCACCAAATTCCCGTGATCTTTTTGTATGGACTGCATCATCTCCTCTCGCACTGAACCGTTAGCCCTTCTCTCTCTCATAATTTTCTTGTATTTTTTGTAAAAATCCCAGTGCCGTGAAGGAGTCATCAACCTCCCAAAAGAAATTGAATTTCCCTAGTGGTTGACACGGAATCCAAATTCGCCGTCCATGTCCTTCAGTTAGGACATTCGGTCTAATTTTTGGGCCCAAGTAGATATGACTTTGGAGGAATCAGCCAGTGCAAATTCAATGTTATTTCAACCTTTGAAGAGACGTCTAGGGAAGGATCATCTAACTTCAAAACACTCTTGCTTTGCTCCAGACACACCAAACAAGAAATCACACACCGAGGTCTACAAAGCAGATAATCTGCCGAACGAGAAACAGCAGAAACATTATTATGGAAGATGCTTTCACAATCAGCAAAACCAAAAAAATGACGTACTACGTCATGAACAAAACTTTTGGGAAGTTCAGTGCTATCAATGTCAAAGCAAATCGTTTGAACTATGGGATTTGCTAAGAAGCGCAATGCATTATATGTGTAATGGTTAATATGTCTCAGGCTTGATGCCTACAACTTAATATTTGTACTTTGTTAACCTCGTATATACATGAATGTAAATTATCAGACGTTACTTTATCATGCGAAGCACGTCGCCATGCCCGTGTATGTATATGTATGTATGCATCTTCTGTTTATAGTCCGTCTCTCTGTCTAATATTTTGTTTTATATTGATGATAAATTGACTGTATATGTAAAGAGAGCTATTGGATTTACATCATGAAGATTAGATTGGTTATCTCCGTCAACTGTTGTCTTGGTATGCAGTATGGCGACTACATTTGGTGGAAGCACCAATAGGTTCTGTTGTTAGAGAAATAAGGAAAAGTGTGTAGGGTGTTGTGTTAACTAACCCTAACACAATCAACTATTATTTATATAATGGGAAATCATAACATAAGACTACATTAACCAATGTGGGACTAATAGTAATACTATATTCTAACAGGTTCCTCTCTTAGAGCAAGAAATAAGAGTTCTATATGAAGATGAGGGGGTGTGGTAGGGGTTCAATCAAAGAAAAAGGAATACCTATCTGAGGGCGCGGGTGTACTTAAATAAATATGGTTCATTTTTACTTGTAGTCACATCTTGGAGGAAGATTATGAGCATTTAAAAATTGGAAGGTTTGACGAAAAGTTGAAGCTAGCGAACTTAGTTGCTAGGAAATCTGGCGTTGACTTGGCTATAGTAAAACTTGTGGACTTTTATGATATTATGAATATTGTAAACTTGCTGATGATCAAGCATTAAAACTTGGCATGGAATTCCTAACTATTTCACACTCAATGGACTTGAGGTTTTCATTTGATAGTAGTCATCTTGCTCGTGTCTTCAATGGAGAAGTTGTTGATAGAAGGATTGTTGAAACTTTTCTTAGGGTGTGATTTGGGTTCACATGAGTTTCTTGAAATGCATGATGTGGACACGTCAGTACTTCAGATTTGTGGCCTCTCAACTTGTTATGGATCATCTGGGGTCCTTTCTTTGATTGTAGTGGTCGGGATGTGTTTCATGGCTTCTGTGGATCGTGTGGATATGCCATTCGCTATAACATATGCCATTGGTTTCCCCACATTAAAAGACTTCGTTTCTCAAACACTCGACTCAAAAGTTGGAGATTGGTGAAGCACTAGAGGTTGATGAAGCTGTTGAAGCTCAGGACTTTCGGGTAGGGCATGGTCAAGCACTAAAACTCTAGCATCAGCCACAAAAGTATTTCTGCAATTCCCAATTTTGTGCTTGAACATGCCATGCTCGAAAGCCCTAAGCTTCAACATCTTCATCAACCTCTTGTGCTTCACCACTCTCAACTTTTGAGTCGAGTGTTTGTGAAACGAAGTTTTTTAATGTGGGGAAACCAATGGCACAAATACTCTAGCATCAGCCACAAAAGTATTTCTGCCATTCCCAATTTTGTGCTTGAACATGCCCTACCCGAAAGTCCTAAGCTTCAACAGCTTCATCTAAATTTTGTGCTTCATCACTTTCAACTTTTGAGTCTGAGTGTTTGAGAAACGAAGTCTTTTAATGTGGGTAAACCAATGGCATATGTTATAGGGAAATGGCATATCTCTAGGATCCATAGAAGCCATGAAACACATCCCGACCATCGTTCCTGTACAATCAAAGAAAGGACCCCTACATGATCCATAACAAGTTGAGAGACCGCAAATCTGAAGTACTGGCGTGTCCACATCATGCATTTCAAGAAACTCATCTGAACCCAAATCACACTCTAAGAAAAGATTCAGCAATCCTTCTATCAGCAACTTTTCCATTGAAGCCATGAGCAAGATGACTACTATCAAATGAAGACCTCAAGCCCTCCGGGTGTGAAATAGTTAGGACTTCCAATGCTTGACCATCAGCAAGTTTACAATATTCATAATCAATCATAAAAGTCCACGGGTTTTACTATAACCAAGCCAATACCAGGTTTCTAGCAATTACCTTCTCTGGCTTCAACTCTTCGTCAAACCTTCCAATTTTTAAATGCTCATTATCTTCCTCCAAGATGTGACTACAAATAAGAACGAACCATGTTTGTTTATAACTACACCCGCGCCCTTAGATAGGTCTTCCTTTTTCTTTGATTGAACCTCTACCACAACCCCCTCATCTTCATGTACAACTCTTGTTTCTCGCTCGAAGAGAGGAACCTATTGGTGCTTCCACCAAATGAAGTCGCCATACAGCATTCCAAGACAACAGTTGACTGAGATAACCAGTCTAATCTTCATGATGTAAATCCAATAGATCTCTTTACATATACAGTCAATTTATCATCAATATAACCAAACCGAGCCTTAAGTCCCAATCACTTGGGGTCGGCTACATAAATCCTTTTCTTCCATTGAGCTCTGTCAAGGGTCACTTGTTCACACAAAACTACAGTTATTAGGTGTAGCACTCATAGAAGAGAAGTTGAGGGAAAATAGGCTAAGGTGGTTTGGGAATGTCTACCGTAGACCAGGAGATGCAAGAGATAGGATAGCTTTGGGTAGCAATGCTACGGGGGGGGGGGGGGGGGGGGGGGGGGTGTAGACCTAAATTGACATAAACAAAATATTAGACAAAGGACTATAAACAGAAGATGCATACATACATATATTGGCAAGGCAACGTGCTGTGCATGATAAAGTGATGTCCGATAATTTACATTCATGTATATACGAGGTTAGAAAAGTACAGATATTAAGTTGTAGTCATCAAGCCTAAGAGATATTAAGCATTACACATGTGATGCATTGCGCTTTTTAGCAAATCACATAGCTCAAAAGATTTGCTTTGACGAACTTCCCAAAAGTTTTGTTCATGACAGTCATTTTGCTGATTGTGGCTGCATCTCCCATGGTAATATTTCTGCTACTTCTTTTTTGGGGGATTATCTGCTTTATAGACCTCGGTGCGTGATTTCTTGTTTGGTGGCAAAGCAAGAGTGGTTTCGAAGCTTGATGATCCTTCCACGAACGTCACTTTCGCTCCAATGTTTCTGCCTTGACTATTTGATGTTGATACATTATTGATGTACATGCAAATTGTTACCTGTGTTGTCCAGGTAATCTACTTAAATGAACTACCCTGCAATATTTCTTTGATGGTCAAAATCTGGATACAGCTAATTTTTCAGGTTAATTTGTTTCGCCCAAGAAGAAGAAGAAAGGAAGAGGAAATAGGAGATGTACCTGGTTTGGCGGAGAAACCCTAGGTGAGGAAAGAGGAGCTGTAGCTGTAAGGGTTTGTTTTATTCTTTGGGTTGCAATACACTTTCCCATGTACTTTAAAAATCATGACCGAATCAAAGCAATTTACGATTCGCAAAAAGAACATTTCAATTGTCAATTCGATTCACGACAACCTTGCTCCTTAGTGATACTTAATGAGAAGTTTGTGACTATTATGTTGTACTGGTTGATGAGATGTGGTTCTGGCATATCCTAGTGATGATGCTAACTGGGATATACTTTATCTGCGTATGCCTTGCAAGTTATGGTCAGTTTTTGCTTAGGATGTTGAATGCAGATCTTGGTTATGCAAATGCTTCTTAGATGCTGGTTGTTGAGGCGACAATGCTGACCTCATCTGGTTTTTTGCTGGTTTTCTGCTGATACTGATGACGCTGCTAGGAGTTTTACCTGGTTTTGGTTTCATTATGTAATTTGTCAGTCTCTTTATCTGGTTGGCTCCTTGCTAGCCTTGCTTTTCCTTTTGGGGGTGGGGTGTAGCATAGGATTGTCCGATTCTTAGGTGACAACCTGGTTGGGATAAAAGTTTTTGGTTCGGATGTCATCCCCTCCTTTTAATCTTTGGAACTAATGTTCCATTGATCAATAAAATCCTTGCTTTGATGAGGAAAGAAATTACTTTTTGGTCTCGTTTGTACAATTTGCAGCACATTGATCAAATTATGTATTTGAATGTGTAACATTAGTTTTCTTACTGTAATATGGTCTATATCTTGTAAAACATAAATGATAATTGATAAACTTGGTTTATTTTTGACATTTTCAACCTTCGTTTCCATAACTCGAGATATATATGTATGACTTTTAAAATACAAAATTTGTAACCCTTTTATCTTTTATTTAAAAATTCAGCCATTCTTTCGAAGTTCCACCCTACAATGTATATTCTATAGTCTACACATATAATTATTGATATGTAGGACACTCCATATTTAACAATGTTTTTATTCTCTATATCTAACCAAAGTTCTTAACATAGACAATAGCACTGAAAACGCAGTTTCATGCAGAGCACGTCGCCTGCCGCTAGTCTATATAAATATAAAGTTATTAGGTGGCTGGAGGTCATCATTGATACTCAGCACAATAGTTTCCACTTCTGTTCCATCTCCTCTGTGATTTCTTTGATGCTATAAATTAACTTGAGATAGTTGGATTTACAAGAAGTACTTATTGGAACAAAGCACTGATAGTTCTCATACTTGGTTTACACTATTTTGAAAAAGGCAAAGCTTTTCCTTTGCCCCCCAACTTATAGGGAAAAAGAAGAAAAAGCCACAACTCTTTATTATTACATATTCTTGCAGCAATTCACAAGTTATATATGTATATATCCCCACGTAATAGGGACGCAGGGCATTTAGCCGCACATCCCTCTCCCCTTCATAACATGCCTTCTTAGACCAGGAATGTGGACATTTGAGATGTAATCTTTCCAATCTATGTTCCCCACATCAAATCCAAACTCTTCCCTTTCTTCTTCAGACATGCATTCCATCAGTCTCTCTGTATTGCTGTTATCAAACCTGAACGCCACAAAAACGATGGCAAGTTTATATATGAAGATACATTTAGGTAGGAGCATAAGTTGATCCGGACACCCTGAGTTATTCACAAAAGGTAGGAGGACTGGAGGAGAACAGGGGAAAAGAAAGTTGCGACAACTGATGGAATAGGAATTTGGAGGTGGAGCGCTAAATGAGGTGGTTGGTTAGGAATTGTGCATATAATGCGTAACTTGCGAATGTGATAATGGAGAAGTGAGTATATGTTGAAGATATAAAAAGAGTGCTAAAAACATATTTTGGGGTATGCGGGAAATTTTAGAGGAATAAAGAGAAAGACATTTCGAACATCATAGGCTAAACATCATTTTTTGTCAGTTTGAGGGTGATGGGCACATGCTAGCTCCATAATGGTTGCAGCTAGCACCAACAAGACTCGTTTCCGGCATACACAATTAGGATATTGAGAAAAATGCTTAGGGTGCATTACGTGTGATCCACGTACATCGGATTGGACAACTCCAGACACATGTATTCAGATTTGTGTTTGGACATCTATGTCCGTGACACTGCTTTTTCAAATAAACACAAGAAATGCAAGATTGTATAATCATCTCACCTCCCACCATAAAAGGTGTATGGCTGATAAATACTAGCCAAGTACTTGGCTTGCTCCACTATTTTCCTGCAAATGTTTTCCAGTTTTTTGGACTTCGTCCCATTAGGAACATTACTGGAAGTGGAATTCAACCCGGTTCGCTCAATCGCATCTCTCCAGAGGTGAGAGGAGAAATCTTCCATCGACCCGAATAGTTTCATCGTAGGAACACGGACAGGCCTCCCCTTGGGATCCACGCACGGGGCTGATTCGAAGTGTTGGTGGAGCAGAGAGGCAAGGTCCCGGAAAACCAAGGGGTTCACAACTGATGAAGCGATTTGGTAGACATTACTCTCCGGTTTTCCAGCTGATCCATGCTTTGCTATTGCTGCCAGAGTTGCATTCACAACCATATCTGCTGGAACCTGTAATTTTAAGTCAGAAGGTGACTCTGCCACTGCAGGCAGGTATGTAAGGATTATTAATCTATCTTAAACTTTTTGGTAATTATTCGAAATCCTAAGTGTAGCTCGTAAGATAAATCCCAGGGACAAAATCAAAAGGTCTTAGGTTCCAGCCTTCCGTCTTGTGATCTTGCCTACTTGCACAGTAATTGTGTCGCTAGGTGGAAGGTGTTTTGTAAACAAACTTGTGGTTTATTTGAATCCTTTGCACTTGTTGGCATTGGAAAAATGGGAATTCCTTTCTGTGTTTAGTCCAGTAAAAGCTTTAACCTCTCTCTACGATTGTCTGGGCGAAGGTTTTGATAAGGTTCAGAATCTATGCAGCCCCTCCTAACTGGCCTGCAGTATCAGATTGGTGTTTGTAAAATGTGAAGGGTAAATGCTTAGTTGCACTCGGTATGAATTGGCCCTAGGGGCTTTGTGTATATAGAATCGGAAAAAACCAAATGGACAGGGATAGCTCTTGGACTAATATCAGCCAAGACTCGCTGCAATATGCATATCTGCACGCTGCCGTATTTGGAATTTTTCTCCCATGATTTTTAGAGGTAACAAAGCTAGTAGTCGACGTTAAGGCCTTGGTTTTGGTTGTTTCTTAGCTGTTTGGTGTTAGGCTTTAAGGCCTTTTCTTTTGTTTCTCATTTTGGTGCGGGGTTGTTACCCAGTGTGTTGCTTCTGTAGCTTGGTTCTCTTCTGGTATAAAAGACTAATTTACCGGAAAAAAGCAAAAGGTTGTTGCTTTCAAAAATGAGAACAAGATGATTACTGGAGTACTTACTACATCAAGGACCCCATTTGGGTCTACCAGAAAGCCAGTGAGCTGCCCTTTCCCGTAGTACAACACTATAGGGTCCATCATCCTGGCCAGAAACAAAGGATTATTTGGAAGCATATACAGAAACAATAGAAGTTATAGCAATTCGTTTGAATGACGAATTTTTTGATGTGAAAATTTCATACCTATTTCCTTCCATCCATCCAGGGAAAGGTTCTCTGTAAGTGCTTTCAATAACACTAGGCCTGATTATGACAACTGGTATTTCTCCTCTCATGCTATCAATCAACATTTCTCCCATCGCCTTTGTGAACACATAAGTATCTTGCCACCCATGTATGTTTGCCCTGATTCAATCAACCATGTCATCACCATAGTCAAGTGCAGGATTACAAGCTGTGTTTCTGTTTTGTACTAAAAATAGATTAATTTAAGTAGGAAAAATCAGTTAGTTTGGTTGCAGTTTTCACGACCAACTTTCAGCAAACTGTCTTTATTTTCTGTAGAATGAACACTCATCCCTTCCATATCTTCTTCATTTTCTAGCAAGATGGTTGTCGAGAACATTGAAAACTTTCTGCTTGCTTTCTAAAAAGTGGGTTCTCTTCAGAAATGTTCCCAGAAAAAGTTTAAAACTGAACAAGTTTTCTATGGTTCCAGGAGTATTATATATCGAAGAAGATAGATTCTCAAAACTGCAACCAATCATCGCCTTATGATGGTAGGGAAAGGAAAAAGAAGGGGGGAGAAAACTATCACCTCTCCAAGCCCAATTCTTTCATTTTCTGAGCCACTGCATTACCATCTAAAGATTCCTTTGAATCCAAAACCAACTTCAGTTCATCCTCAACCCTCAGAAAAGGAAGGTGTCTTTTGCTGGTTTCGAATGCTAGATTCTCCCTTGCGATGCTATCCCCTATGCAGAATGGCGCTTCCATTATTCTTCCTTGCCTTTGTCCATTAACATAAGCTGCAGTATCCAATGAGTGAAGCAATTTTCTTAAAACACTGTGTTTGGATCTTAGATTCAGAAAGGACATTGCAGAGAGACAAAAGAAAATTAAAGAGGTTTGTCAAACTCCGTGTGATCATGCTTCAAGTAATATTTTCTACACAGCCGGTCCCAAGTCCGGATAAAGGAGGAGGTTAGCACGAGGAGGTTGTGTGCTTGGTAGCTTGCTTTTTTTTTTTTGGTAAGTACATGCGTGCTAGGTAGCTGACAACTAGCCCGCAAAGAACAAATGACGTTTGTCAAACCTACCTAAGTTTTTCCTCTTTACCCTTTGATTTTATTTCCCTCCACAAATTCCAGATGTTTTTATATTGCAGCATGCAATACAAGCGTACTTATATTTGAGGCTGTGTTAGCTTATTGGATATATGGAGGTGGAGGGATTTACCTGTAGACATTTGCAAGAAGAGCTTAAGCTTCTCACACTTCTTTGCAAAGCTCATAAGACGACTCGGCCCTCCGGTGTTAATGTCAAGAGCTACATCATATCTGCAATTTCATTGGGGAAGAAAATCAAATCAATTTCTTGACAAAGCAGTACAGAAAGAAGCGTTAGTAGAAAATTCAAAAAGGTTAAACCTTTCATCAAAAGTGGTATTCGCCGCGGAATTTACAATTATGTCAACATCTTTCGCAATTTCATCAAGTGCAGTTTCTTCTAAGCCAAGATTAGATTCACAAACATTTCCTAAGACAGGAACCAGCTTGCTCAACATGAAAGCCTCATAGGCATTCCCATAAGTTTGTTGGAGACAGCAGAACAATTCAGTATTTATGATCTACAACCAGGCAGCATAGATATCCAAAGTTATTTTCTAATGAATAAGCAAGAAAAGGGTAAAAACAATTTACTATTGAAGGAATGAAGTTACAAACAAAACTCACTTCAGTTTTCAATCTTTGCATTGCAGCTTCTTTGCTTTTTGCTTTGATCAAGAGAAAAATCTTGCCCACATCAGGCACTGTCCTTATTATCTTCTCAATAAGAACTGAATATATGGGCAATCGTTAAACAAAGAAAACCAAGTTAACTGTGTCATTATCAAATGAAATACCATATGTAAATTAAGGAACTTCTTACATACTACTCCATTGGACACAGATTTGGTCACACTAAGGGTGGGCCCGACTATAGAACCCACACCTCGTGAAAATAATTATTTTGTAAATATGTGTCCGGCTAGCGTGCACGTAGAAATGCTGAAGACAAACTCGAAAATATAACGCAAGCGATAACGCAAACAACTTAATGATGAAAAAGAAAATGAGGTGCCAAAATTTGAAGGGGGCAAACAAAAACATTGAAGTTATGTCATAAGCAAAATAGAACTACAGCAAAGGATTAGATTGAGAAAAACTCGAACATATTTACATATTTAAAAATACATTCGACATGAAGGCCAAATAGGCAAATAGAATGAGAAAATGTACCTTTAGCCAAAAACCCAGTTGCACCAGTAATGAGAAAACTCTTCCCCCTAAGATATTTGACAATTCCAATTCCATCATCCATTTCCACTAGTGATTTTCCCGGTCCACCGTACGGCACCAAGTCCTTCACTTCATTCCCATTTGTGGATAAAACCAGTGTTCCAGCATCCATTAGAGCACCCTTGCCATGATCATCACTCACCAATTTTGATCTCTCTGTCAAAACAGACGATACCCCGCCCGATTTTACGACATTGCCACTGCTTTGGCAATGCACCACCACACTCTTGTTCCCCTTCAAACAGCACCTTTGGTGCTTGTAGGGAAGGGGCATAAGGGACTTGGAAGAAATTGAGAAGGCCCCCATCTTTCCAAAGGGCTTGAAAAGATTGGAATGGAAAAATGAAAGGAGAGTTTATTTTTGGGAAGGTGATCAAGATTGTTGGGGTAGTGAACTGAACCCCTATCTAAACACTTCCTACATGAAAGAAAGAAAAAAGGCAAGTAAACAAACAGAGGCAATATAAGATATGGGTTTGGTTTAGATTTAGAGAGAGAGGCAAAGGGAGAGGAGTGAGAAGGGAAAGAGGGGTGGGTTGGGAGGTTTTAAGGGTTAGGAGTGATGAAAGTTAGGAGAGTAACAGAATGGCTCTCTTTACACTTAGCTCACCAACAGCTAAGTTGAAGGGAGGTGTACTCTCATGGGTATTTGTTTATTGGTTTTCAGGTCAATCATCTTGCCAAAATTACGTGAAGGAAGAAAGGGTGTGGGGTTGGTGGAAATAGAGAGACCTTTGATTTGTAGAGCTAGATGCAGGTTTCAAGCTCAAACAGAACACACTCTTTTTCCCTTAGCCAAAAATATTCTTAAACTTATTCCCTGCTCCGCGCAATCTCAGCCATCCAAAAGTATTTTTGACGATCCGGATTAAAAACAATCTATTAACGGTAATAGATTATTTCTTACCATTAATAGTTTGTCTTTAATCTGGATCATCCAAAATACTTTTGGACCGCCAAGATTGACCGTCGTAAACTTTATTTACGGGAGGCCCCGTTAAAAAGTTTTTCTCTACTTGTATTAGTCATTGAAACTCCTTCCACCGAATCTTTCTGCGCAAGAGAAATAGGGCTTGTGACAAACTGATTGATTCAACATCAAGAATTGGGAGTTCAAGTTCAGATTTCAATGAATACCCAAAGATAATAGAGCAAAAAATAATCATCAAATATCACTCCTCATCAAGCAAATTGCTTGTCCAATATATACACACAAAAATGAAGCGTTAGTTGTCAAGAAATACAGTTCAATAAAAATTTTAAAAAAAAGAAGAAGAAGTCAAGTAATCTAGTACAAGTCAAAAATTCATATCAATATTAGTCAATCAACACCCTTTAGAAACAAATTCAACCATGATAATCAGCCACATGTGAAGGTTGATCTCCAATCCAATCATTCTTGTGGATAATCTCTCTGTACCTCTCCAGGGGGAATGAAGCAATCCCCCGAGAGTCCGGGCACGTTGAACGCCACGTCATCGATCGTCCACGCTTCTTCCATCGTCGTGATCGCCGGGCCCGCCTTCAAGTTGTCCCCGAA
This sequence comes from Rhododendron henanense subsp. lingbaoense, assembly GCA_020567845.1. Classification (NCBI taxonomy): domain Eukaryota; kingdom Viridiplantae; phylum Streptophyta; class Magnoliopsida; order Ericales; family Ericaceae; genus Rhododendron; species Rhododendron henanense. Next base: position 41,076,271 of record CM036313.1, on the reverse strand, counting down.
TCTGGTGATGACCGCTCTCGACCGTCCCGAGTGTGCGATCATCACCCCCTCCACCGTCCGGTAGTCCTCGATTTCCGTGAACATTGTGGTCTCCCAGTACATAGGATGCGCCCCGGGGCACTGGATCCTGGTCAAGTAAGAGTCCTCCAAGTACACCAGCAGTCCACTTCTCTGGCTGAAGTAGCCAAACATGACATGTTTTATGGTCTCAGCTGTGTTGTCACCTCGATCAACTAGGTCCGTCTGATCCGCGGACAATTTCAACACGAAGCAATCAACGGTCATGATTTGTTTTTCGCCTATGTATTGTGCCAGGGAGAACATATCTGATACAGCCACAGGATCCAGTCCCTGCACAAACGTCAAACGAAATAATTTAAATGGGTGCATTTATTTGGCAACCGGATCCCCTGTACCAGTTTGCCTGTCCCACTCCCCTGTCCCAATCCTCTCCTTGCGCCACGTATCCACTCCTTCCTCCCTGTTACTTACCCGGTTAAACTTCAATTACTCCCTTTCCTATTCCGCCAGTTTGGATGCGGGAAAAAAATTAAGTATTTAAAATTTTAATCCGTTTGAACCGGTGGAAATATTTTAGTTTTCTGATCATTTTATTTTAAATGGTCATAATTAAATTTTGACTCTAGGACTTTCGTTGATTAATCCTAAGAAAGTCGTAGAATCAAATATCTCTTAGGACTACTTAACGAAAGACATAGAGTCAAAATTTAATTATGACTATTTAGGATAAAATAATCAGAAAACTAAAATCTTTTCACCAGTTCAAACGGATTGAAATTTGGAACATTTAATTTTTTTAACCTCTTTAGCCAGTTTATATAGTATTAAAAACACGGTTAAAAAATTAAGTGTTCCAAATTTCAATTCGTTTGAACCGGTGAAAAGATTTTAGTTTGCTGATCATTTTATCCTGAATAGTCATAATTAAATTTTGACTCTATGGCTCTCGTTGATTAGCCCTAAGAGATATTTGATTCTAGGACTTTCTTAGGGTTAATCAACGAGAGCCCTAGAGTCAAAATTTAATTATGACCATTTAGAATAAAATGATCAGAAAACTAAAATTTTTCCACCGATTCAAACGGATTAAAATTTGGAACACTTAATTTTTTCCCATATCCAAACTGGCGGAATAGGAAAGGGAATAATTGGAGTTTAACTGGGTAAATAACAGGGGAGGAAGGAGTGGATACGTGGAGCAAGAAGAGGACTGGGACAGGGGAGTAGGACAGGCAAACTCGGACAGGGGATCCGGTGCCCATTTATTTGTTTGGAAGCCAACTAATTATTTTGTTGAATCTAAATCTTAATCTTAATGTGGCCCGCCATTCGATGACAATTTCACCCGAACCGATGAATAACGAAACCAATTCACACCTATAGGGGCGGCTTTTATCCCATTTTTTAATCGCGGGTTTGGTTTCGGTTTTTAATGTGGATAAAATCCGCGGATTTTGGTTCCAATTGTATTTTTTACATTACATGTTCACATAAATGCCCTGGCCTTCACATAAATGCATACACAACCGGATTCAGGGAAAAACCGAACATAACCGATTCCAGCCAGCCGGGTAAGGTTACGGTCTAGGTGAAAAAAAACTCATAAGGTTTCGGTGTGGGTTTCGAATTCCGGGTTCGGTTCGATTAATTTGTCAAAAACCCGGAACAAACCGACCTGTTGGCCCTAGTACTTGTAACTACTGCTAGGCTTGACTTACCAGTTCCCAGAGAATTTCTTTTGACGAGTTCTTGATAATGGGTAGTTGGTAATTATAAAGTGGTGGTTAATGGCGGTGGTAGTTACCTGAAGGGCACGCCGGAGAGGGCGAATGCCGCCTTTGGCGGTGTGAGAGCCGAGCCAAGGGGTGTGGCGCCAAGCCACGCTGCCATCACTGCCGGCTACAACCTTGCGGCCACCCACAACCAGCTCGATTAGCCACTTGTTAGGCACCATTTGCCACATGACGAAGCAGCCCTTTTGCGGGACCCCTGTCGCGGCTCCGCCAGCCGAGCCAAGCTGATCGTCGATCATGCCCATCGTCACCCTTCCCGTAACGTACGTGTTCTTCACCGTCCCGTCTAGTTTCCGGCAACCCGTTGCGGCCGTGAAGTGCTGGATTATGTATTGCGCGGATGATGAGACCTGCAATATTTTTAACAAATGAAGCCACGAAAAACTCACAAAATTGTAAAATTCTACAGTTAGAAAATTATAAAGGAAAAAGGTTTCAATACTCATAAGAGTGCTACATATACATTACTGTATTAGTAACTTTTGTGATTTTTTTTTCTTTTCGTAGGGTTAGGGGTGTACAATCCAGCTTACACACACCTCTACTAATTTTCCCTCTGGTCCATTTGAGTAGGTCATTCATGCCAGGACTAGAGAATTTACAATAAAATACTTTCTTGCAACCAGATCCCAAGAATCGAATCTAGCCATCCAGGTCAATTGTGTTAAACCCACCAACCGACCGGACTAATTCTTGGGATTATTTGCGTACACTTTTACTGTTTGTGCAGGTTACTACTTTGCATCAGATAACAATAAATGACACTGATGGAAAACCAGAAAAAACTGAACAGGGTTGAATAGTAGTAGAGAGTGGGACAGTGGGGGTCGGAGCAAAAGTGGGAATAAAAGATGGTACTGGAATGTAACTAGCCTTTCCAAGGAGGCCCACTGCCTGGTCCAAAACAGAGAGAACATAAAAGCTAGACACCTGAACTTGTACATGTGCCTCTTTGCTAATTGTTTTAAAAACATGTTCGAGCTTCCCGATGAGATGAGTCGGTCTCAAACAAGCTTCAATCAAACCAAACACGAGCCGATTTCAAATAGCTTGAATTGTTTGTACATTATAACCCGAACGAACCGCATAGTAGCTTATTCGAACTCGGTTTGAAATTTTAACAAGTTTTTAACGAACGAATACGAGTTCTAACTCGAGTAGCTTGGTTCGTTTAGAAGCTCCACGTGCAATTGAACAAAAAAATCAAAGCACAACACAACGCTCCTACTTTACTCACTAGAAAAAAGATGTAGCCTAGAGATCCCAACACCATAAAAAGTATCCAAGAATAAAAGTTCATGCCCCATCTCTAAAGCTAGCACATTATCATATGTCCATGTAAGAGGGTTTTGCATCATGTAATGTCATAATTAGCTGGAAAATTTTAAGTACCACATTTACACAACTTTGATTACACCCACAAACCAAATGTAATTTGTCAATAACTTTTTTTTTCCCCAGTAATTTAGGTTTAATATAAATTTTATTATTTTTGTGTCAAGTTTTGTTAAATTGTTTATTTATCTCGATCAGAGGAAACCAAACTTGTAAAAAGTCCAAACGAGACAGAAAAAATCTAAAATGCTCTATCAACTTCAAATTATTTTTGTCTTTAGTAAACTACGTTAAGTTTATTACTATCACTCATCAGATTACTTTCGTCGAGATGTATGAATAATTTTAAAAATAAAACAAAATAAACAAAAGTTTAGAAAATAGTATACTAAAATTTCATGACAATTATTTCAATAATAAAATCAGGCCCAATGACCAAGAAAACTTGCCATTTCGATGTCGAAACCCGGTATGATTTCCGAGAATTCGAAAACAAAAATTCCAGAAACCCAATTTCCAAAATTGCCAATTCAACAAACTCTGAATGAGTTGAGAAAAATTGCCAAGAGGTCTTCGGCCGCTTCGGCCAGCGGCATCAGGGTACACTTAATTAGCCGTTACGAATAAGGAGGTCAGAAGTTCCAACTCTTATAGGTGTGTTAAGTCTTAACAATACTAACTTTCGTCGAGAAAAATTAGAGACAAAAGTATATTTGTATTTATTACGAGTATTTCACAAACAGAGAATATGGGAATTAAGAAATTAGACATACTTGGGTTGAGACATTGGTTTGTAATTTGGGATGGAGAGAGACAGGGGAGAGAGGGCAACCCAGAACGCTCAAGAGGATCCTGAGATCGTCCGATTTCTTGTTGAAGAGGAGAGAGAAGTGGGTCTTGACCCAATTCCGCCATGTTTTCTGAGCTGATTTCTTCGAGCCGTTCGATGAGGTGGTATGGCATTGCTGATCGTCGTCTTCGTTTACGGGTTCCTCCGATAATGGTGCTAGACGACTCATGATTCGCCCCTCGCTCTCTCTGTCTGTCTCCCTTTCACTTCGGGTTGGCAACACAGAGAGAGAGAGAGAGAGAGAGAGAAGTAGGCGACGACGACTAACTTAAAAGAAGCATCACGGAGTTTATTGCTTTTGGCACGTGCAGTGCAGGCGCGTGTTTGTAACTCCAATATGCTTGGTAACTGGATTCCAAATCAACCGAGCCGTTCATGAACTGTTCGAGATTCAACTCAGTAAAGGCTCGTTCAAATTTGATTCGGGTACTAATTTCCGCTAAGCCAAAAGTTGTGGACTACTTCTTGTACGTACTACCTTATAGTTAAGTTGTTTCCACTAAACTAAAATTTGTATGAAATGTGTTAGGTTAGTGGAAGAAAATGGGTTGGATGTTTTAGTTATGAACAACTTCACAAAAGCTAATAAGTTGTAATCCAAAAAATTTAATGGGAACGGGGCCTAAATGAACTGAACCTGAACCTTAATTTTAGACTCGTTAAATAAATGAATGAGCCAAACCTGAATCTAAAAGTATTCGGCTCGAGATTATTTACAAACTTAACTAACGAACCTGAACATCTTAAAACTCAGTTTGATTCGACTCATTTGCAGCCCTACTTGGTAATACTAAATTGTTTTTGAACAAGAATTTGGTATTACGGAGTACTAGTAATAAGCGTGGGGCTCATCCGCTCATGCTATAACCTTCTGGTTTCCAGGAGAAGCTCTCAAGTCTCTCACTCATCTCTAAGCAAGTGTATATTCACCCACCATTTTATCTCATTTGCTAAAAAGCAAAAAAATAAATGAGTGTAGTAATAAAAAAAGGAAAGTGTGAAAATTAATTTTCTAATTTTACTCTCATATTTCTCTAATTTGTCTTTTCTCCCACCTTCTCAAGTTCCAAACACAGCTGTACTTGACCCGAAAATACCATAAAATACTATCTCGCCGTTTTCACCAGACGACGTTTCCCCCTCTCCGTCTCTACACATTTTTACTTTAGTACAAACACATACTACTACTAGTGTCACTGTCGGCCGGTTAAAGTGTTCATATAGCTAAATTTACGGTTCATTTCAATTAGTTAATGTATAAGTTAGGGAATGCACTCATGTGAAGGATTATGGACAAGCTAAAAAGTTCATTAGTCAAAATAACCTCTTCCAATTAAAATGCAAATAGCCTCTCTTCTCTATCTTTTTTTGGTCGAAAACGAAGATAAAATAAAAATAAATATGTTTTCTTTCCTTTTTTGCCCACTGAAAACATTTACAATGGATACTTCAAAGAAGGTCTAAATTAATTTCTTAAAATGAGAGATGAAATTTGACTTTAGTCTACTAATATCTTAGTAAGTTCAATCCTTTGATCAGTGGCGACAAAGTTTAATCACGAGTTTGTCACTGGCTTTATCTCTCCTGTCATCTTTTTCACATGGAACTGATACCTTCTCAACAGTGTAAATTAAATAGTATATTATCTTACCAAAACTTTATTCATAATTTCCCTCAAGAAAATTCACTAAATTCAACTTTGCTGTGTGATTTGGGTTTTATGTGGTCCCCAAATTACTACTACACTCTTAATGGGACCAGTACTTGTTCATTTTTATAACCCAAGAAATTAAGAAAGAGACAGTAATAATTCAGCTTCATTCACTGATTTTTTAGTATTTATTTTTACCTGTTCCTTTCAAATTAAATACTATCCAAATTTAGCATCTGAACAGTTGTAGTTATGGCAATAATGGGTCAACCTTCTCATAAAGTAACTTTCAAATTGCATGCTTTCTCTACTGGTGAAAGTGTGTTAATTAAACTAAATCATGTCAGCAGCATGATGTGCCAAATATTTTGCCAAGTTGAGCCACTGAAAAGGGTTTTGGTTCTTTTAAGAGATTTTCTTTTTTTCTACTCTAAATTAGGGTTGTAAATGAGCCGAGCAACTCCCGAGCTCGGCTCGGCTCGATTAGTAAATGAGCCGAGCTCGAGTTTTTGGCTCGTTTAGTAAACGAGTCGACAAAAGCTTGACTTTTAAGGGAGGTTCAGCTCGATTAAAGAGACTTGTTACGAGTCAACAAAAGCTTGACTTTTAAGGGAGGCTCAGCTCGATTAAAAAGACTTGTTTAATAAATGACTAAACTCGACTCTTAATAAACGAGTCGACACAAGCTTGACTTTTAAAGGAGGCTCGGCTCGATTAAAGAGACTTGTTTAGTAGATGACTAAGCCCGACTCGTTAAGAGCTCGTAAACGAGTCAACAAAAGCTTGACTTTTAAGGGAGGCTCGACTCGATTAATGAGACTTATTTAGTAAATGACTAAGCTCGACTCGTTAAGAGCTCAAGTTTCTAGCTTATTTAGTAAACGAACCAAGGTCGAGAATATACTAATATTGGCGACAAAGCTCGGCTCGGCTGGAGCCCTACTCCAAATGCATTCATTGGGGGGAAAATATTGGCGCGTGAATGAAACAATTATCATCACCTGGTTTTGGGGATAAAGGCCAGTAGTAGTAAAAGAGAGGGGGCTTTCAAGGGAGGCAACGCAGGCAAAATGTCAACATCTTTCCTCTTCGTGATCATGGCTTTTCTGGTAGTCTGGTAGTAGTACAAAGCAGATATATATGCTAATGACAAGGGATCCAGTTCTTTAAGGCACATGCACCCCTGAATGAAAAATCACTTTCGATATAGAATTTCGTTGAGGGAAAGATCACATAACAATGCAGAGGACAAAAGATCACGCATATTTCCATTTCGACATATTGTGATGGTGGTTTTTTGTGCAAAAAGCAACTCCTACTTGTTTAGGTTTGTGTGATCAGTACCCAATAAGTGGAATCTTTACAAACGCGATGGGTTTTAATTGTGTACTCGGAATGAGCTCGTAAAGATGAAAGTATGTCGGGATAGGGAGAGAAGCTAATCCCATTACGAAAATTTGTTGAGCTTGTGAGGTCCTGATTCGGTTTTGAATTTGCTACTTTGTTGACTACTTGACTATATGTTGGGCTTGTTACGGTAATTTTTATTTTATTTTTATCGGCAACAGTAACATTTTATCCAAAAAAAAAATTGACAAAGGATACATCAAGTTGGGCTTAACATTTTATTAATAAGTAAAAAACACCAGTTGAGACAAAACCCAAAACACCCAGTGGGTCAAGCCCAAAACATTATGCTCAGTTGCCATAATCTTTAAACTCTATCTTTTTTTTGTAAATCTTTTACGCTCTTTCTTTATTCGCTAGTAATTAAACTTGATGTGAACCATAGATGTACTGATATATAGAATTGGAAAATCACATAAACTATTTTTGTCCCTTTTGTTTGCGTTCTTTCCTTGACCATTCTTCGCATATTATGTAGATTGTGGTTTGACCGATTTCTATAGAAACTAGTCTCAAATTTGTATCCGAGTATACAAAAATGTAAATTTAGCAAGCCTTTTGAGTTGCCATTGGAGAGAAACTCCGTGCCAAATTTAAACGATTACTAGGCCATTTGAGAAGTCAAGTGCTTATGACCCAATGTATTGTGCCCCAATTTTGGTAGTATCACAAACTCTTATGCACACATGGGTACGAAGAGTGGCATAGCCAAGTGGTTTTAGCCTGAAATATAGGGTTTACTTCTTAAAGTCTAAAGTTCGATTCTCCTTACCAGTAACTCTTAGGCTCTGTTTGTTTCGATGTAAAATGTTTTTAAAAATGTTTTACTCAATTTTCATTGATCGGTTGGGAAAAAACAGTGTAAATATATTTTATCCTAAATGATTAAAATGGTTTCCTCTCAAATTATCCCTAAGTCATTTTTTATGTCTTTAGACACCAACCTTCTCTCTCGCTTTCTTCATTCCTACACTCCTGGAAATTAAACTTTGGAGAGATTATTAACCATAAGAATGATGTGTGTGTGTGTGTGAGAGAGAGAGAGAGAAGAGGGAAACATGACAATTAATCTACAGCCTAGAGCTCCTAGTTGTATCAATGACCATGATCTTCTCTTTGGTATTTTCCTTTTGATTTTTATCCTTTCATCGATCATGAGTATATGTATACATGCATCTGAAGTGTATAGGCAGAGATCACTGACTATCTTCCCCTTCCCCCCTTATCATTTCTTACTATCTTATTTCTCCTGTTGTGTTTTGGTACTATAAATTTATTGTTGAACCAAACACTGAAAAATACTTTACACGAAAATTATCTGTTCCAAACTATTTTGCAGAAAATATATATTTTTTACGTCAAAACAAACGGAGCCTAAGTCTCAACCAATTAGAAAACGTACGAGTTTGTAAAATGATTTTTTTTTCTTTGATCCTGGGTTTTTCAAATGATACTGTAAATAGACCTTTATTGGACTGCCTTTGTGTTTGGGCTTTTCCAAATCGTGCAGCAGTGGGATTCTTGAACATTTTCCATTATTACAGGGCTGGACCAGAAATGGGAAACATGTGGACTACATAAGGCCCATTACCATATCCCACCGTACATACCACGGGCCACCGCTCCACTCAACAAAGCCTTGTTTACTCAACTATTTCGGGTCGGTTACTCGACTCGACAAAGCCTTGTTTCGGGTTGGTTTCACAAATCATTGTTCTGCCAATGCTCTATTTTCTTTCTTAATTTGAAAGAATAAGTAAGAGAGGAAAGACGAAGAAATTAGTTACACTGCTCAATAATTATTTTGTCTTCCTTCTTCTCTTTTTCTTTAGTTTCCCAAAAAAAAAGAAGAAGAATCGAAAGTATTAGTGGATGATGCTACGGTGTCCACCCGCTATTTGGGGACACCGTAAAAAATGGCATAACTGACCATTACAAGTATAACAACGACCAGTGATGTATATAACCAAAACCTTACAAAGGCATAACTCCCAAAATCCCCAGAATTTTTGGGGATTTTGGGGGTTATGCCTTCGTAAGGTTTTGGTTATACACATCACTGGTTTTGGTTATATCATTAATGGTCAGTTATGCCATTTTTTACGGTGTCCCCAAACGGCGGGTGGACACCGTAGCATTTCCCAAAGTATTATAATTATCTTTTTTTATGGGAACAATAAAAGACAAATATGAAAGTGTGATTATCAAAAAGGAGAGTGCCAGTACCTTTTTCGTTTCTATACATTCTATCCGTAGAGGTTTAGGTTCAAGCACGAATCATTGTCATTTGGAAAATTTAATTTAGGATGCGTTCTTGTAAACTTATAAGTCTGAAAATTATTTTTATTTTTTCTACTTTTCGTAACTTTTTTCCTCGTAATTTTTAGGTTAGTCGTTCGTCTCGACAAGACGAATCGAAAAAGTATAAAAAATATGGACTGGTGTTAAAAAAATTCAAATTAGACAACACTCTTGACAAATAAGACAGATGTTTGATACTTTCTTCGACTTTAGTGAACTTTTTTTTTGCTTACCGTCATAATTTTAAAGTTTTTATGCTCTTCTCGTCAAAACGGATGATTAATCCAAAAAATATGACACAAATCTGACAAAAATTTTAAAAAAAAACGAACAAAACACATAAAACGAAAAAGAAGAACAAATTTGCAAGAATGCAACTTTAATTTCTTTATCAAAACTTGTCTAAAGCTAGTTAATTTTCCACTTATTGAAGCTGAGATTGTCCTAATACAGATAGTATGTACACATTAATTAAGGCCCCGTTTGATAACCATATTAGTCCTTAGGATTAGCAAGGTGGGTATTAGGAGGGATTCACCACACCCTCTGCAGTGGCGGAGCTAGGATTTTCAATAAATGGGATCGGAAATTTGAACTATGTGTAATTCATGAACGAAACCCTTGATTTATTTTGATGAACAAATAAACTAGCTAGCGCTACGTTTGAGAATTTTGTGGGTAGAGATTCTATTTTGACTCATTTTTGCCTTAAGTACAAAACCCTTATATGGATTGGGACAAAAATAAATTTTAAAGCGAGATCAAATTAGTAAAAATGAGGTAAAAATTATACCTATCTCTATGAAAATTTGGCAGTCAGTGGGGTCGGTTGCCCTTTGTCTCTATGTCTCTCCGCCACAGACCCTCTGGTCCCGTTTGATAACAGTGATAGATGGGTGGGATTCGTAAGGAGATGAGATTAGGATTGGAATTGATAATGATAATGAGAAGGGATTAGTAATGAGTATGTTTGTTTGAGATGAGATTGGATGATGGAATTATTAATATCATGTTTGTTTGAGATGGGATTAGACAATGGGATTGGATTGATAGAAGAAATTAATAATGAGAAGAGATTGGTAATGAGAAGAGATTGGGATTGGACTACGAATACCAAGTCTCAAGAGGTATTGTTAATACCCCCAATTTGGGGTCTTGTTAATCCCATGAGATTCATAGTCCGGAGTAGTTTTGGGTTACCAAACAAGGGATTAGGAAGCCATTGGGATTGTTAGTCTAATCCAAGGCTGGAGGAGGTTGACAAATGGGGCCTCTCACACTTGGTATTCATAGTCCAGTCCATATACAAGACTTGCGAAATTACTGTCCTATCCTTACTTAAACCAACTAATGACCAAAAGACCTGCAACCCACCACTGCTAATCTGAGCTCCCCCTCGCCAGAGCCATTCCCGTCGCCGGAGTTGGGGTGAATTTCTTTGAAATCGCACCACTGGACTTGGCAAAACTGTGTCTTGTCTGAAATCGCACCACTGGACTTGTTGGGTTTTGGACTGAAATTGTCTCCATCTCTGGGTATGTGAACTGGGTTTTGGGTTTTGCCGATAAAAAAAAAAAGGGTTTGTGAACTGCGTTTTGGGTTTTGCCGATTAGGACTGAAGAGTGGGTTGAAGGGGTGAGAGAGAGAGAGAGTCGGCTATGGAGGTTGGAGGAGAAACCAGAGGAGAGAGGCGTGGGACTGGACCGGATGAACGGCTAGGATTAAAGGGGGGGAAATGGCACAAGGGCAAAAATGGAAATTTGTACTATCAATCCAATCTTATCCCATGCGAAATAACACAATAAGGCTCCGTTTGGATGCAGGTAACGGAGCAGGGATTATTTTTGACCCCTTCATAAGCCCTGGACCCCACCGCTTACCCCCGTTTGGCAACCACAAAAGGAAGGGTTTTCATTTGTACCGGTTCTTCAGTAATACCGGAGAAGGGGGCATCCGGCGGTATAATTTTCGGCTAGGGTTGGAGGTCCCCATAACTTATACCCCCTAATCCCCTCAAAAATTGACGATTACACCCCTCCTTATCCCCCTTCCTCAGCCCCTAACCGTTGGTTTTGTTTTTTGGAGCAACAAACAAAAAATTGGAAGAAGAAGAACAGTAACAAGAACAGATCGGAGAAAGGACAGATCGGACAGAGGACCAGTCGTAGCTGCTGCTGCTTCTTCTTCTTCTTCCGCCGCCGCCGCTGCTTCTTCTTCTTCTTCCGCCACCGCTGCTTCTTCTTCTTCTTCCGCCGCTGCTGCTACCGTCTCTAGCTCTTTCTCTCTCTCTCTCTCTCTCTCTCTCTCTTAAACGGTGACAATAATGAAGGAAACGGTGATACAGGAAAAGAAGAATAAGAAAAATGATTGTGTGCATATGAGACCATGTGCTATCATACACCCCACCCATAATAAATTAACATGTACACATAATGAAATTGTAATAGTAATAGGTACGTAATTAAATTGATTAAGTATTTGTATTAAACATTTTCAACAAAGATATTCTTCATTTTTTAAATCCAAATAATAGGTACGTAATTTCACATTTTAAAATTTCAAAATCTGAAAAAATTAAACATAAATATAATAAAGCACTTAAAAAATGAAATTTTAATACTTTATTTATTTTATATAATTATTATATTAGTAAAATAATTCTTGATTAATCATGTCTGAAAAATAAAAAATATGTTCAATTTTATAATTATATATTTAATTTAATGAATAATCTAATTTAATACTGCACAAGGGCAAAATAGTCATTAGACAGCTTTTTACATCATCCCCCTTCCTTATACCCCCTCCTTATCTCCTATCTAAACAAAGTACTATTTAATCCCCTTTTTCTAATACCTCATCCAAACAACCTATTATTTAATCCCCCTCCATAAACATCACATCAATGTGGGTCCTCCCTTATTAACTAATACCCCCTACTATCTTATCCCCCTTATTAACTAATACCCCCAATTCTTTACCCGCATCCAAACGGAGCCTAATAATAATCTCATCATCTAATCTCATCTCAAATAAATATACTAATTACCAATCCCTCTTTATTATCAATCCCTTCTCATTATTAATTTCAATTATAATCTCATCTCCTTATGAATCTCATTCACCTATCAATGTTATCAAACGAGTTCTAATTGTACAAATGATATGTCACTTAGGCAAAGAGGCACGTACCCAAGAAAATGGAGAGGCGGCATTGACTATCTCTTCCCACTTTTTGAATTTTGGGGGAAAGCAAATAAGAAAGAGAAAGAAAAGAAGGATAAATGTGAGTCCAAGAAACATAGGAAATGATACACCCACCGAAGGGGAACCCACCGCACGCCGGCCGGGTCCACTCCGGCCACCGGATAGCCGATCCGAACCGTTCAAAAATTCTAAAAAAAAAAACCGAGTGGGCCGAAGCAAGAATCAACGGCATCCGACATGTGTAGGTGCTCGATCCGAACTTCCAAAAATCAGATGATCCGAGCCGTTAAAAAATATAAGATTGGTTAGAGCACCTACACACGTCGGATGCCGTTGATTTTTGTGAGGGCCCACTCGGTTTTTTTTTTTAGAATTTTTGGACGGTTCGGATCGACCGTCCGGTGGCCGGAGTGGGCCCGGCCGGCGGTGCGGTGGGTTCCCTTCGGTGGGTGTATCATTTCGCAGAAAGATATCCACAACGGCCTATCTCCAATACCACTTTATAGTCCTGTTGATTGGGTAGGGGACAAATGATGCAGGTCCAGTGCCATGTACTCATTTGGATACTGCAAGCCAAACAAAGTCACCATCCTTGGATAGAGATCACCTCCCTCCATATCTCATCTCTCTCTATCAAAATCACAACTTCAAAGTGAAATAGTTTTTTTTTTTTTTTCCTTCTGATCCGCTCGAAATTTCATTCATAATCAAAACGCCATACGGCATCTACAAATTTCAAACAAAACCACGAAAAGGTACAACAAGAAGAACATGAAGGACTAATTGTAGCATAAAACCAAGAACCTCTTCACACCGCCACTTACTCAAAGACAGGGTCGGGACACGTGGAGTATGAATCCAGACAACAATTCCCTTCGAGAATCAAAACCCTAATCGTAGTGATCAGTGCAGCACAGTGAAACCTGTCTTCCCCAATGCAGTAATCCAAAAACCACAACGCCGGCGAAATAGTTACACGTGGAGTATGCAGTAATTCAAAGTGAAATAGTTACTCCTTTTTGGTAACAGTAGATTCGTCGGGTATCGATAAACACCTAATCTAATTGTATTCTTTTGATGAAGTAGACGATGTAAAGTTCAAAATTTTATTTGTCAACCATTTTACAGTGCAGATCAAAAAAAAAAAAATCATTTTACAGAACAAAGTAACAGTCGTTCACATGTCTACCGGTGTGATTGAACTGTTTTTGCAAGAATGCTACTCCATCTTTGAGGGATATACAAAATTGACGGTTCAAATTATCATTATGAGTGTGAGATGTGTGATCTACGAATAGAAGTTTAGAGAGGTATGGATAGATAGTGAAAAGAATATGAGTACATACGGAAGAGTACATACCCTGGCCTTGCGTATATATATATATATATATATATATATTAAGCTTCTAATGCGGACCTTCGCATCCAAGTAAAGTGCGGACCACCCCATTTCTCCTCTTTCCCGATTGAATTTTTATGATCCGAGCCGTTCAATGTGTTCATAACGTGATTTTAAAGGTACCCGCAAGAAATCGACAAAAAAAATGACCGGGAAGGGCTTGATTTGAGCAGTTTTTATTTGAACTGTTCAATAAAAAATAAATAAAAACTGCTCGGATAAAGCCCTTCCCGGTCCTTTTTTTTTGCTGATTTCTTGCGGGTACCCTTAAAATCACATTCTGAATACATTGAGCGGCTCGGATCATCGAAATTCGATCGGAAAATGGGAGGTCCGCACTTTGCTTGGATGCGGAGGTCCGCATTAGAAGCTTACTATATATATATATATATACTAGTGTTAGCCCGTGCCTACGGCACTACGCATCCCGGTTGGAAGGGGATGGCAGTTGTGTGATTTAGGTGAAAACCATGGGCACTTAACCGGGAAGTGGAAGGATGCATTACAGCCTTTGAATCAAATGAATCTAAGCCGTTCCAACAACTTGTCCCCACACCCTTCTGTTTTATAATAGAGATATATTTTTGGGACTCGTATCAAGTCCCACAAAGATGATCAGAGTCGTTCATTTTATTCAAAGTATTTTATTTTAGGGTTCTAATACAAAATCAGCTCAATCGAATATCGGTAAAGGCGGTTATGAAACATTCACCTTTGCTTTAGAATTCAAGTTTGAATTATGAGACAAAATTGGATGTTTTGTAAATATTCATACAAAATCTGATTGAGGTGATATTTTTTTTTTTTTGGATAAGGTAAAATTTTATTAGAAAACCCACATTACACAATACAGGGCATACCCCAAAATAACAAAACAAAGGGGCATTTCCCAGGAAGAGACAACACGGCACAAGGCCAACCCCCTATCTCAACAGAAACAAGAAAACAAAACAAACAAACAGGAATTAAGAGAAGACCCTGCTTGAAATGTTCCAATCTCTATACAGCAATCTATTGACATCAGATCGCCTAATATTCTTTACGGGGATCTTAAACAAAATATTTTGAACAAAATAAACGGCTCTGATCATCTTTATGAAATCTGATATGCAGGATATGTACTCTTCAGTATGTACTCAGCAGCTTTGGATAGATGTATGAAGAGGAGTTGATCGACCCATCCTTGGCCTTATATTCAACACTAATGAGTAATGAGACCCAGCAAATAGGTTTTCTAGTCTTGGCCGTGAGAATCAATGAATCATGAGAACTTTTGCCTTTGTTCGTTTCCTGACTTTGAAAGGAATCTTTTTCCTTTCTCATTTTCGAAAGGAATACGTGTTACTTTCTCCCGCACTTAGAGCATCCATAGTGGGCTAATCAAAATTGAATAATCAAAAGTTGATACATTACTTTTTGATTATTCAATTAAGGGATTGCTAAGGTTATCAATGTAGATGTCCACAGTGGCATAATCAACAATGAATAATCAAAACTTGCCACATCACCTTTTTAACATATAAAAATCTAAAAATTGTCGCCATATAATATAATTTTTTTAAAATAGTTTTCAAATTAATTAACTAATAAAAACCGGTCATTAGAAATAGAAAATAATTTTTTGAAAACTTTTATTTTGAAAAAACACTTTTCTGAAAAAGTTTTAAAAAAACTAACTTTTGAAAAAAATACTGTTTTTTTTTAAATAACAGTTTTTGAAAACAGTTTAACTGTTTTTGCCAACAAAAAAAAAAAACTTTTTTTAAAAAGGTTTTTCTTAGAAACATTGTTAAGAGAGAAGAGAGAAGGTTTTGATTATTGGCAAAATGTTAGTACTAGTTTTGATTATCCAATGGCCAAAATTTGATGAGTTACTAAGAGGTTGTTTAGTTTGGTTATGCCACTGTAAACACTTTTTGGAGGGAACATTACTAACTTTAGTAACCTTATGATTTTGGTTATTCCACTGTGGATGCTCTTAGGACCCACAATTCCCAGTTAGGAAAATGTTTCCCTGCTTAGCAGTGTCACCTCTCTCTCTCTCTCTCTCTCTCTCTGTGTTGCATGCACACTCCTCCAATCATGGTTTTTCTAAAAAACTCATGGTGGTTTTTCGGAACAAATGCCCCAAGTCCTTAGTGAGTTTTGGTTTAGGAAAAATCAATTTTGACAAATTGCTAACCTAAATTAGGAACAAATTACAATTCAACTGAGTCATAAACTAGAAACAAATTAAAGAGGGAGATGAATGAATTTGTCGAGGCCCTTTACCCATCTTTATACAACATTTAACGTCAGGTACACATCCAGCTGTATCTTTAAGTTGGAACAGATTCGCAAATTGTTTCGAACAGCACAGCTAGAGAGAGAGAAAGAGAGAGCGAAAGACGCGAGAGAGGGCCTAGAGGGTTGAAATTTTCGCCAAGGGTTTTCACAGATCTGATTTGAGAGAGGGGGGGGGGGGGAATGTTAGTAATTTATTTTAATCAACGGGTATCTGTAATCTTAACGTGGGGAGATTAATAAGTATTTAATATCATGGAGCTCGTAATATAATTGAGATATGGACGGGAGTGCAATTATGATTCTGTAGTGGGGTGAATTATAATTAGTGAAATAAGAAATAGAATCAATGTGGGATTAGGTTTTCTTATTTACACTGGGAGCCCAGACTTATTACTCCTTAGGTCCCTATCGTAGCCCTATATATACACGTTATGCTCTCTAGGTCAGATTGACGTTTGACACGTTTCTATTATTCACAAAATAGAGGCAGATCTAGAGAGAGCAAACAGACCACGAAAGAGTCCACACTCGGTTCGTGTTCTAGGCGTGCAGGGAATACGATAGAAGATCGTAAGGTGCAGTCGAGCAGTATACGTGACTTATAGCAAGACGTGCTATAATAAGTTCAACCAGCGTTCGTGTTCGCATGGAGTTGAGGTAAAACCCTAATTCCGCCTTGTAGGGTTTTGCGGTTTTCTTATTGTCTAATCTGCACGCGTCATTACTGGTTTCTGGGAATCGTTTCCCAACAGAAAAGTCATCGAGATTCGTCTGAGGAGAGAGAAATAGAGAGAGGAGGGGGGGGAAGTCGTCGAGATTCGTCTGAGGAGAGGGGGGTTGTTTGAAGAGGCATGAGATTCGTCTGTCATTGTTGCAGGTATACGTTGTATAGGGAGCAGTAAATGGGTGTTAGGTGAAGTGAATAGCACTAGATTTTATCCCAAAATTGGAAACTGAACGATCATTAAGCAAAGATGAAAGGGGCAAAAAAGGAAACCGAACAAAGCTTATGTATCCCCGATATACAAGGGGTTAGTATTCCCTAGCTCCATAAAAAAATTAATTTTTCGGCTATTTTTCGATCACATTTGGATGATCAGCTCTGTTCATTTTATAGAGTTCGATGAGACCTTAATCATACAAAAAATCGTATTCATTGGACTTTAATAGATGCATGATCGGCACTAGGGGTGAGCATGGTCCGGATTGGTTTGGTTTCATAGTAAACCAATAACCAAATCAATACCTACGGATTATGAATTTGGAGAACCAAACCAACTTATAAAATCAATCCAAACCAATACCTACGGATTATGTATTATACGGTTTGGAACCATAACCGTAAACGTGTATCCACAAACCAAACCATATAACGCGGTTTCTAATTTTTTTAAACCATGACCAAACCATACTACTAAAAAATCAAACCAAGTCTTTTTGGTTTGGACTGGATTCACGGTTTGACGGATTTTTTGCTCACCTCTAATTGGCACACGTGAAAATTGAAGAAAATCAAAACTGGGTCTAAAAACACACTGAATCGAAACCTAGTTTTGGTATTTTTGCAATTTTCACATGTGCCGATCATATATCTACTAAAGTCCAATTAACACAATTTTTGATATGATTAAGGTTCTCGCCGAACTCTACATAACGAATGGAGCCGATCATCGAAATGTGGTCGAAAAATGGCCAAAAAATTAGATTCTCTCCGAAAGGGATACCAACCCCTTGTATACTGCGCTGTTCAAAAAAAAAAACCAAGTGTGTACTGAGATACATAAAAGTTTCTGATGAATCATTGACATTGAAATAGGCTAATACAGTAAACTTTCTAGGACAAGGCTGACTTGGGCACAGCACCCAGGATTTAATTCTGTACCGTATCGGATAGTACATATCGTTGTGAGCAAATTTTTTTTTTTTGCCAATAGATAGGAGAAATGATTACATTATGTATGAAATACAAAGTACAAATCACAGAACACTACAACTATTGTGTGAGAGTTCATGAAATAATCAAGCCAACAACTAAACCGACAGAATACATAAGTCTATCAAAGAGACTATAATCACTATAAGCTCAACTCAACTACAAGCCCCATTGATGGGGAGAAAGAACACACACACAAGTAGATGGGAAGACTTAAACTCCTGACCTCCTAGTGAGATGCAAGAGTTCTGACCAACTGAGTTAACCCCAATCGATTGTTGTGAGCAAATTCAATACTCAAAACTTGTAATTTTGATATGGGACAAATACCGAACAATACTTGAATATGTTTATATTTTATGTTATTTTTTTAAGCTGCTGATTTTGCCACTCTCTTTTTTGTTTACGTCACCCCCTTGTAAGTATATTTTTGCATCAAAAATATACTTGCAGTGGAGTGACGTTAACAAAAAATGGAATGACAAAATCATTTACTTTTTTAATATGATAAAATAACAAACAGTGATAAATTCAAATCACATCCAATGTCTCACTGATATTGATAGTTACCATACCTATAGAAAAATAGGTACTACAAACCTTAACTATAGCCTTTCTTATGACATCAAATAGTGCCCACTCCCGTCGGCTGATGTTTGATCTAAAATTAATTGATCGGGCAATGATAATCAGGAGTGCTACATGTACAGCAAAAGCTGTATAGACAGCATACACAAATCACTTTTGGACTCATTTTGAGTTCTACAAAAATGATCGGAGCCGTTTATTTTGTTTAAAATTTGATTTTTAGGGTCCCCGTAAAAAATTATCTCTAACCGATATCGTTAAGAGTGTTTATGAATCATCCAACTTTGCTTTAGAATTTAGGCCAAATTCTGAAGCAAAGTTGGATGATTTGTAAACATCTTTAGATTTTTTTAAAAGACTCTAATAAACAACTTTTGAACAAAATGGACGGCTCTGATCATCTTTGTGGGACCCGAAACGGGTCCTAAAGTGATTTGTGTATGCTATCAATACAGCTTTTGGCTTTCTCACTTACACCATTATACTATTACTTTAACTAGTTTAATTAATTAGTTTTCTTTGATGGAGAAACTATAAGGTTTCTTAAGGAGATTAAGGGTCCTCAGCCTAGCATTATATAAGGCCTATGATATCCATCTATCAAGGCACTCAAGATATGCACAGGTTGGAGACACCTAAATATAGAGTGTGTGAGTTTGGCGTTTTACTTGAACAACAATGACTAGAGGACAGTTCGATTCTATTTCCGCTATGTATACCGGTGTACGTGTTATTTATCTTACATGTCCGAACAATTGGATTTGTGTCATAATGACCAACTTGACGAGTCAAACAAAATAAGATGTCGTTCTGCTTTCTTTTTAAACATTTTTTTTAAAAAAGAAGGTAATTTCAAGCTCAAATATAATGAAAATGGAAAATAATTTTTAAGTTTTTTTGCACCGTTTAAAAGATCTCAATGAGATCTATCAAACAAGATCCATATTAGTAGAAAAATTATTTACGTAAATACATAATTTTTTAACTTGAAATTACCTTCTTATTCTTTTCTAAAAGTTTCTTTTTTAAGAAACTGGAATACACCATAAACGATTCTAGTCGGAAAAAAAAAGTACTCCCTCCGTTCCAAATTAATAGTCCGGTTTGGTCTCCAACGCAACTTTTAAATTGTTAATATCTTTCAATCTATAATGTCTTAAAAGATTTTAAAAACTTTGTATAATAGAACTAATTGAGATCTATCATATGAGATCCATATTGCACATAAAATTTATTATAGATTGAAAGATATTAACATTTTAAAAAATGCATTGAAGACCGAACAGGACTATTAATTTGGAACGGAGGGAGTAGGAAAGGAGCCTGGAAAATGAGCACATGGCCGTGGCCCCTACTCTCCTATTCTTTCTTCTTCTTCTTTTTTGGGTAGAGTGCCCTACTCTCCTATTCTAAGACTACGACTTGACAATTTTGTGGGCAGGGGGGAGAGTACTTTGTACCCGAAACATTAGAAAAATAGAGACAATCAATGAATGTTGAAGACGTGTGTGTTAGTTTTAATAGCCACGGGAATCATATGAGATGGCCATGTTTTGCGATAGCTAATCTTTGTGAATATGCCTCATTGATTGGGCAAACCTTAAATTCAGAAATAAACCAATAATGGGGGCGCCCAGATAATTATCCAAAACTTCAGTTATATTAAAAGAATATCCAAAAGTTGTATTCATTCAAAGTAAGGCATTTTTTAGGTACCGTTCCGATTTCTTTTTAAACCATTTTTTTCAAAAAAAATGTAATTTCAAGCTCAAATATAATAAAAATGAAAAATATTTTATTATTTTTTTTGCACCGTTTAAAAGATCTCAATGAGATCTATCAAATAAGATCTATATTGGTAGAAAAATTATTTGCGTAAATACATAATTTTTGAGCTTGAAATTACTTTTTTTTTTAGAAACCGAAACACCTCCTTAATCTTTAACTATATGAGAACACAATGGTAGGAGTATTCAAAATGTCAAGAAACATTACACCAAAAACATGGCCTCTTTCTCTTCCTAAAAGACTCAGGGTGCATGTCCAGGGTCGGCATATAGTTGAGATGCGTGTAAGTTAGCCCGGACACCTGAATTATCCAAAAAATAAAAATCAACTTGAGAGAAGCCCACTTGTCCAAAAAGGAAAAAAAAAAGACTTGAGAGAAGCCATGTTGAAGAACCTAGGCAAGTTCAAGTTATTCGGTGAGTCTCCGAGACCAGAAGGCTTGCTGGTTCAAGGCAGCGTCAATCGAGCACAGAACGTGTTTAACGCGTAAGTCAATCATCGAAGAGTCACGATTACAAATGGTAAGACTTCTTGTAATCATACATCCAATAAAGTCAATTAAGGTTTAAAACTCCTAGTTAATTCTATGGATTTAGGGTGTGAGTATATTTTTTTTGAGAACATGAATCATAAGACTTCAATAATAGAAGTGTCGCTTTGTCTGTTTTAACCAACTTGCCCATTAGAAATTCAAAAAATAGCCTAAACCGTCCGACACTCCGACTCATCAGCAGCTCTAAAGTTTATCATTTTATCCAGTTTAGATTGTGCTGGCCTCATCACCCCAATGACCCCACAAATTGGCCGACCCTTATCCAAACCCCCAACAATCAGTCAACCGCGAGAAATTTTTCAGTGCGGGGGTGGGCACGGGACACGTGGTGCCCGGCACCATCTCGGCCGTCCAATGAAATTTTGGACGGTCCAGATCTATTCGGCTGTTTTAAAGTGTAAAATGACTAAAATACCCCTCGGCAGCCGAACAGATCTGAACCGTCCAAAACTTCATTGGACGGCCGAGATTGGTGCCGGGCACCACGTGTCCCGTGCCCACCCCGCACTGAAAAATTTCTCGTCAACCGCTCTTTTCAAGCCCTTCTCTGCAATTGTGGAAACATCATCGATCCTAGCCTGCCTATCACGTTGTCCTTTTTTTTTATTTTTTGATTACCATGTCCCAAACAATAACACAAAGTACCTCGTTGTGTTCGCATGTAATAATGGCCCGTAAGTGGGGGCTAAAAGTGAACGGTTATGTTCCTTAACAACTCGAATTTGGCTCCTTAAAAACTCGTTCGAACTCATCTTGTCGCTTAAAAGACGAGGTTAAAATAAAGAATGTTGACACATTTAGTCATCGAGTCAAGCTCAAATATACTCTAGATACATCGAGTCATACTGGTAAATACTCTAAACTCAGATCAAGTAAACAGGAGAACGCGATAATAAAATTTAGTTTGAACTCGATCTTTTTTAGCTCGAGTTTGAAGTCCAACTGATTTTCAACGAGTTTAATTCGAACACTCCAAATCTTTTCAGCTCGATTTATTGGCAACCCAACATATCACACCACATGATACATACTATCAACAAAATATACCGAATGGCTAACCAAAGCATTGACAACCTCGCCTGTCTAGGGGCCGAGCAAGAGGAAAACTTGGTGATGATAACCTATGAAATTCCGGGTGCCACTATGGCATTCGTACGTGACGATTATATGGGGGCAGGTGGGACACCTTCCAAGTTTAACGTCGTTTTGATTTGCTTTGCTCTATGGACCACTTGCTATGTGTACAACTAATTTAACTCTCTAATTGCAAAAAGTAATTGAAAATCGATAGTATAGGGGTCCAAAGAAGATATTTAAAACTTGAAGAACGGGCGAATCAGTTTAATACCGTAGCGTAGGGTGAGAAAGTCTACCATGTGACTGAGGTGGCAGCATCTCATTGCTCAGACCCAACGTCCCCATGTTCACTCCCCTAGACTGAATCCTCACACTATAAATACTCCAAACCCCCTCGAACAAAAATCCTCATTCATCGATCCATCCTCTTCAAAAATCTTCTAGAAATAGAGATGACAGCTGAGTTCACCGAGTTCATCCCGAGCCTCCCCGAAGAAATCGCCCTCGAGTGCCTGACCCGGCTCAACTACACGGCCCACCGCGTCGCCGCCTCGGTCTGCCACCGCTGGCGGGAGCTCCTCCACAGCAGGGACTTCTACTACCACAGGAAACGGACCGGGTTCACCAGAAAGGCCGCCGTTCTGGTCCAGTCGATCCCGGTTCAGTCGGGCGGAGAGAAACCGGTTCGCTCCCCGAGCTACGGGTTGACGATTTACGACCCCGTGAGCGGGATTTGGGACCGGGTCGACCCGGTTCCGAAGTACCCGGATGGGCTCCCCTTGTTCTGCCAGGTGGTGAGCTCCGAAGGGAAGCTGGTGGTGATGGGCGGGTGGGACCCGTCGAGTTGGGAACCGGTCCGGGACGTGTTCGTGTACGAGTTCACGACCCGGAGCTGGACCCGGCGCAGGGACATGCCTTCCAGCCGGTCGTTCTTCGCCGTCGGCGCCGTCGACGGGGTGGTGCTCGTCGCCGGCGGGCACGACGAGAACAAGAACGCGCTGGGCACGGCGTGGGCGTACGACATAAGGAGGGACGAGTGGACTGAGTTGGCCCGGATGGGCGAGGATCGCGACGAGTGCGAGGGGATCGTAGTCGGATCGGAGTTTTGGGTCGTGAGCGGGTACGGTACCGAGAGCCAGGGCGGGTTCAAGAGGAGCGCCGAGTCGTTCGGGCTCGGCACGGGCGAGTGGAGGCGAGTCGAGGACGCGTGGGGGGTGAGTCAGTGCCCGAGGTCGTGCGCCGGCGTGGGGGAAAACGGAGGGTTTTTCAGCTGGGCCGACTTCGACCCGGTTGTGCGGGTCGGGGCATGTGGGGTCGATATGGGTGGTTGGACCTTGGTGACCGGGTCGGAGTACCAGGGTGGGCCTCAGGGGTTTTACCTGGTGGAGGGGAAGAAAGAAGGGCAGAAAGGTAAATTGGTGAAGGTTGAAGCGCCTGAGGAGTTCTGTGGATTTGTTCAATCAGGTTGCTGTGTTGAAATCTGATTTTGTTTTGTTTTGTCGTTTTCATGATTTGAGAATGAGAATATGTGGATATATGTATAGAGATGTTCCATGCGTACGAAACGGGTCTATACATACTACTGTTACACTGTACTATACTAAGTACTTTTTGCTTTCTTTTGTATTTGATGATGAAAGTAATAGTATTGAGAATAACTTATTCACGGAGGCGGCAAATTTCACCTGTTCGTTTCGGTAATCAACGATTCGGATTTTAAAAGATTTTATTTGGGACAAGAGTTTCAAAATTCTGATGAACGCGCGTGATTCAGCTCTTGTTATTGAGGCATGTGCACTTCGCATTGCGTTGTGTTTTGGCTAATGGAATACGGCTTTCCCTGAAGTTGAGTCGGATTGTAAAAGTCTTACAGATAATGTTAACAATGCAAGGGTTTTTTAGACTAAGAAATGAGCAAATATCAAGGGTTAATCATAAAAGAATGTTTCTCTTCCAAAGTCAATGAGCAGAAAATAATAGTAACGAATTGGGACTTTTATACTCCTTTCTTTTTCTAATCAATGCTTCATCCGTTTCAATTTATTTGTCTATTTTTAAAATCTCAATCCATTAAGGGAACACAATGTCAATGATTACTTTAAAAGTATTTGATTTCTCAGAAATGGGTCTACAATGCACAATTTTTTACTCTTTCCGTCTCATAAAGTTAGTTCCCTACGAAACTACGTGTAATTTTAAAACTTAAAAATAATGTATTTACTAAAATAATTTTTTGATATTTTTTTGCACCGTTTAAAAGATATTATCAAGATTTATCAAACAAGATTCATATTGCACAAAAAATTATTTTGTAAGTACATTATTTTTAAGCTCGAACATTGCACGTTATTTCGTAAGGGACCAACTTTACGGGACAGAGAGAGTAAAGAGAGGGTATTTATGAAACTTTAACAAATCAAATTTATATTGGACAAATATTTGGGACACTTTCTGTTTGTTTTGGGTCTCTAAAAAAGTGGACAAAAATTAGGATAGAGGGAGTAGTTTCTTTAGGGAATTGATTTTCGCACTTCCCTTTTCTATATCTACACTCTTTTTTTTTTGTCTTTTAGCAAAAAAAGACTTACTTTCAACGCTAGAAAATAAAAAAAGGGAGTATGAATATCAAAAAAGAGAGTACAAATATCAATTCCCTTTTCTTTATCTAAATCGGTGATTAGTAGTTAGTGGTAGTGGTAGGATGGATGAGATCAGAACCAGCATCCTGGTGCATAGAGTATAGTTTCGCCACTTTTACTAAAAGTGCAAAAAGTGTTAGTGGAACGGGTCCAGACTCGCTCACTTCTTGATTAATAATAGCCGGACAAAAACAATCCTTGAAATACACGATGGTATATCCTTTATCTTATCAATAATAGTGAATGCCCCACTGGTGGAATGTTCTATTTTGTAAGTTTTCTAAAAATGAAAAGAAAAGGTATGGTGCCTCTTCTAGTTGAGCTGTTGGATTATCTTGAATGGAATACTTTGTTGATTTAAAATATATATATAAAATGATTATGAAAATCATTTTTTTTTTTTTTCATTTCATAAAGGAGATGCGAAAAGTCATAACCGAAATCTCAATCCGAGAATGAATTAAGGAGGTTTTGGTTGAGCTGGCTCCATTAGACTAAAACCACCTATTTGATTCTCTGTTGCAACTCGGAGTTGGACTCGGCGCAAAGAAGCCTACACGTCCTTCGAAGTGGGTATATATAACTCACTATGTCCCTATTTGTTGGTCCGTTTTTAGAATACTACCCCGTTCCGGAAATCTTCTTAAAAAATACTGTAAGTACTTATTTCTCATACTTCTTTTTCGAAAAATAATAAGGGTCTTCCACAAAATTCAAATACAAAATTTACTTCACATTTTCAAACTCAAAAATAATGTAAATGAAAAAAAAAATAATAATTCGCACCGTATTAAAGATCTCAATGAGATCTATCAAATAAGATCCATAGTGATAAGAAAATTATTAGCG
Organism: Rhododendron henanense subsp. lingbaoense; assembly: GCA_020567845.1. Taxonomy (NCBI): domain Eukaryota; kingdom Viridiplantae; phylum Streptophyta; class Magnoliopsida; order Ericales; family Ericaceae; genus Rhododendron; species Rhododendron henanense. The sequence continues at coordinate 41,050,594 of CM036313.1, read as the reverse complement.
TAAACACATGATTTTTGAGCTTGAAGTTGCCATATACAAAAAAATAAGACTGTTGCTATTGTGTTGGGCGCCGGCGGAGGGAAATCGTACCGGCGGCCGCTGGCCGTCTCCGGCCATCAGACGGCCGATCCGAGCTGTCCAAAAATTCTATAAAAAAAAACCAAGGGGGCCCTTGCGCGGGAATCAACGGCATCCGAGGTGTGTAGGGTGCTTGATCCGAGTACCCATTTTTCGTGTACATATGATATATGTACACGGAAAAGATGATATATGTACACGGAAAAGGGGTGCTCGGATCAAGCACCCTACACACCTCGGATGCCGTTGATTCCCGGGTAAGCCCCCTTGGTTTTTTTTTTTAGAATTTAAGGACGGCTCGGATCGGCCGTCCGGTGGCCAGAGACGGCCCGGCGCGGCTGCCGGACCAAATTTCCCTCCCCAGCCGGTATTTACCTATACAAATTCTACCAAACCTGGGACACCCCTTCTTATTTTCAGGAACACCCCTTCTTATTCAACAAAAAATAAGCTCTTTTTTGTGTTATGGAACACAGCCTAATTTACTTACGGAACACACTCATTGCGGGTCTTGTCACTTCTTTTTTTCATTTTATCCCCCAATCATTATTTTTTATTAAGAGATTTGGTAAAAGAGAAAATTCATTGAATATTGCTCGTTTTGTTTTGTTTTGTTTTGAAGGGGGGCAATTTTTTTGAAACAACAAAAGTGATTACTGGGATCAAGCCATGGGAACGGAGGGGTACGTACTTTTTGTTTTCCTTTTGTTAGTGAAAGTATTGGTGGAAAAGCCGAACTGTTTATTGCGGAAATAGATGGCTGGATTGGTCGCCTTAGGCCCCTACAGTCCCGTAGGAAAGCCCGCCTTACATATACCCGGTTTCCTCCTCTGTCCTTAAATTCTCGTTTCGTACTTTTCCTGGCTGATAGTCTATGAAACGGAAGAAGCCGATCTTGGTTTTTGACTCTTTCCACTTTGCCTTTTCCCAAAGGTCATACTTTCGGTCATAGCCAGTTAATGTACTAGCTACGATTTCAATAAGTCTACGTACGTACACTCTTATCGACCACTCTTCGATCACTCATTTTTCACATATATGTATGGCCCACTCCACAATTAATGAGGTGTCAAGCTTAAGCAGATTCTCACACATAGGACAATCCTCAGAAGAATTTATACGTAGCAGGTAAAAGATTTTGTACTTGGGACCTAAGACGGAATAAACTTCTAAAATTCTACGTCTTGACCACTTGTTAAGAAATTGATGTAAGAAAATTGTATTTTAGAAAAATCTTAGTGTAGTATAGGAGTACATTTGTAGGCTTCGTTCAATTGTTAGGAATATTGTGTAGAAAATGTAGTGCTGAAAAAAGTGAATTCAAGTGAAGTAAAGGAAAATAAAAAATCTATTTTCCTATACCCGTTCATTTACAAACAAACAAATATGTAGGAAAACTGAAATTTAGTTGTTCATTTGCTAGGAAAAGAAACTAGGAAAAGAAACTTAAAGGAAACTACTTTTATCTTGATTCGTTTGCAATTTTGAATAAAAGTAATTTTGGGAGCTATTTTGTTGATCCAAATAGCAACCCAAGAGGGGGGTGAATTGGGTATCTCAAATATAACGCGGAATTTTAAAAAAACTAATTGCAATCTATTCAACTACAATTCCAATTTCAATGATATACTATTCTACTCATGCAATATTGATATGCAAAATGGAAAGTAAAGAGAGTAGGGAAGAGAGAATCGAATGCAAAGATTTATAGTGGTTTGGTCCGCAACTTCACGGCCTAGTCCACTTCCCAAGTGTCCAACTCGGGATTTGCTGCACTATCTCGAATAGTTACAATCTTCTAGCTTCGTGGGTGCTAAACAACCTTTACAACAAGCAATCTATCCCCAATCGCTCTGACTAATTTTGACTTCGGTGCTAGTCACACCTAACCCAACTAGTTTTGATTCTGGTGCTAGTAACACTTAACTACCAAGTGATTTTCTCTCCAAAATCACTCACAAAAAGATAAACTCTCACAAGAGTATGAATAAGGGTGTACAATTCCTTTTACAATAAAGTTCAAGAAACAACACTCAAGGTAGATATTCAAGATGTAAGCGTAGGGTTTGATAGAGATTTGCAATTGAAAAGCTCACTGAATTATTTCTCCAGAGATGTATATGGTTGTCTTCTTTCTTCTACTGTATTTATCTTCCAGACCCAATATGAACGTTAGAAATTTCCACCAGCCGTTGGAATCAATTAGCTCCACAATCTTGCCTTATTTACTCCTTTCCATCTTCCTCTTGATTTGTTCTTCAACCAAGCTTCTTCTTTTCTTAAGGGGCTTTACTAGCCGTTTGAAAATTGAGAGAATAGACTTTCCAAAGCATACAAGAGTTGGTCCATAATCCTTCTGTGTATTGAACATCACCATATTATCTCTCTCAACCCTATCTCTCTCTTCCTCTCTTTCAACCCTAGCCACCACAACTCCTCGATCTTCTCCCCTCCCCTCCCCTCCCCCCTTGTGGGTTCCATACCCGTGTGTGGCGGCGGGAGGGGGAGGCTATGGTACTACCGACTCTCTTTCTTTTTTTGTTTTTTTGTTTTCCCTTCCGTCTCTTTAGATCTACGACTTATTGTCTGATCTGTGAGAGTTTTGTCTCTCGTTCTACGAGAGTTTTGTTTCTCGTTAGCGAGAGTTATTAATTTCGTCTTTGGACGAATTTTGTTTACAGATCGGGTTCTCTCAATCGAGGTTGCTTCACAACGATATATGTGCTTCAACGTTGTATCTCTATACGATGTCTTTGGCGAGTCAACCCATGGCGGCTTGACAGATCTGTAGTTCTTAGGAGGTCATTGGTGCGTTCATACTTGGGTGGAGTGCATCTGATCGTCTGGGTATTTGGTATCTTTTGTCTTTAACTTTGCACTTTTTCTCGTTTGAGACTCCTAATTAGATGTTAGGCAGTTTAAAAGTATCTCTATTGCGTCAGGTCATGTTTGGGTTAGGATAAAAGACATCGATTGCCTTGTGATTTACTTGTTTTGAATTTGTTTGACGATTAGTTTGGTTTTGCCCAAATTCTTTGTAATGATCTCCATTTTGTAAGTGTCACTGAGCGTTTTTCAATACAATCTTCTTACTTTTTGAAAAAAGAAAAAAGAAAAAAAAGAGCTGGTCCATATTTCCAGAATTTCCATTCAGAGCTCTTTGACTATTGGAGATAATGGTTGCATCTTTTTCTCACATGGAGAAAGACTTTCTCTTTCTTGATATAGATGCAAAAATCTTCCACTTGTATCTTCAATCTAATCCCATCAATTCTTCTTTCCCCTTTTTCTCTTCAAAACTTGATTTCCATTCCTCTGTAAAACAATCAGACGTTGGCCTGGGTTTAGGAAAAATACTATCATGTATCCAACACCTGATGTAGTATTTAGGGTTTTCGAGAGAATATCAGATTTATCCTTGGGCTTGAGGGAACTTGCTCGTAAGTCCCTACATTAATAATTAATAACCAAATTAGCCCAATAAAAATATATTATTCCAACGAAACCCAATAGACTAATTGACGTATGTTTGTTATCATCAAAATCTAAAATCATGGGGCTAACAGCTTTAAATTTAAATAAGTCAGTTGGCTTATGTTTTTTTTTATTTTATATTCCTTCAAATTTTTTTTGCATTTTTTGTTTCGCAACGAACTTTTGTAAGTTATTTGTTCATCTCGATGAGAAGAAATCAGAAAAGCCAAAAATTTATGAGCGAAACTTAACTTTTTTTAATAAAATAAGAGTAATAATTTCATGGGCCCACTTTGGGTGAGTGGATTTGTCTTTTGTACTCCCTCCGTCCATTTTTTAGTGTCCTGCTTTGTAATTCTAAGATCCCGTTCCCGAAAGGGAAATAAGTACTTATTTTTTAAGTAGCTAATTTCAAGCTCAAAAATCATGTGCTTACGCAAATAATTTTTCTATCAATATAGATCTTGTTTGATAGATCTCATTGAGATTTTTTATACTGTGCAAAAAAAATTGAAAAATTATTTTTCATTTACATTATTTTTTAAGAAGATGTTCTGAAACGGAGCCTAACTTATTAAGAAAATATCATCATTACACATTTCACATCAACTTTTATCTCCACTTTTCCTACTTAGTGGAGATATCATCATTACACTTTTACTCATTAACTTTTCTAAATAGAATCTACTTTTAGGGGTAAAATAAAAAATGCACTAACTTTTACCCACTAACTTTACAAGATGGACACTTATTAAGGGATAACCCAAAATGGAATATTGGACTCTAAAAAAGGGATGGAGGGAGGAATTGACTTGCTCCCATAACTTTATGAACCTTTTTTTTTTCTTTTGTGAGACTCGCACCCCAAAAGATCTACATAATATACTACTCCATTCGTCCTACTTTGTTGTGTTCTTATTCTTTTTTGGGATATCCCAAAATGATGTGCTTGTTTCAAAACTTCTAATTTTAGATGTCCATATTATCATTTTATCTCTCATTTCTCCCTCCCAAATTTAAATTTTGAACTTGATTTGAAAGAAAAATGGAGCTAATTAATGACATGACAAGAAAGTTGATCAAAAGTCATAAGTTAGAAAGAGATAATTTGAACAAGGGTCTGTTGCGGAAAATCCTAACAATTTGAAATAATTCGGACGGTGGGATTCAAACAATTAGAAAACCGTTTAGACATTGAGATCCTTACAATCTAAAAATGGTTCAAAATCCTTCTGAATACGCTCTAGAGAAACAAGGAGAACAAAGATAAATGGGCCGAGAGGCTCTGGAAGCCCATCCCACTGAAACCATTGTAGTACTCCACAAGACAACTAGGAGGAAGGGCTAATAAACGAATTGAGCTACACGAATTCGAGCTCATGTTCGTCTGTTAAAAATTCGTTCAAGATTATATTGGTATGCCCTTTTTGTCACAATCTTTTGTTCCATGTTTTAAACTCCAACTTACTAAAAGGAACACAATGTCCAAACTAGGAATGGAAAAGTTTGGACTTCCCAAGAATACCCCTTACTTTTCTAACATTGATGAATGAAAGGGCACACTATTTAATGCATAGTTTTAAATTGGACAAATATTTTAGGACATCTAAAAGTCAAAAGGTAAACAAATACGAACGGAGTTAAGTTTGAATATGTTTTCTTGAAGCTAATCTTTCAAGCAAAACTCGAACTAGCTATTTGTGTATTACTACTTGACTTGTTCGGTTTATGATGCATACAAATTAAAGTTACTCAGGATCCGCTCGTGTTCGGCTCGATTAACGTGTGTCCCTTGTCTTTGTTCCTTCGCCCCGTTTGATAAAAGTATTAGAGGGGTGGGATTCGTAAGGAGATAGGATTAGAATTGGGATTGATAATGAGAAGAAACTGGTAATGAGATGAGATTGATAATGAGTATGTTTGTTTGAGATGAGATTATTAATATCATGTTTGTTTCACATGGGATAGGATTGAATTGGTAATATACATTTCCATTTCTGCCCTTATGCAAAACTGATTTAATTTCTGGATCAAAATTATTTTCCAAAATACAATCAGAACATCAAAAAAATACTTTTTGAAAATAATTTATTACCCAGATGATTTCAAAAAAAATTATCGCCAAATTGTGCCGGAAAATCACTAAGAATGGGTTTCAAGTGCCTTCCGAGAAGAAGCGATGAACCGTGGCATTTTGGTCAATGCAAAAAAATGGGTTCGGAATGGACTACCAATACCACCTCCCATGGGGGATTCGTAATACGCCCATTTTGGGGGATTTCTATTCCCATCGGCTTAGCAGTCCTCCCCAACATTGTGAAACCAAACATAGAATTAGGAATCCCAACTCCTTCATAATCAAATCCCATCCCCCATAACTTTTAACAAACGGGGCCTCTCTACTCCTCCTTTTTTTTCTCTCTCTGATTGCAACAAACCCAAATCCGAGCGGCCCCGTCGGATTCGGGGATCTTGCTGGCAGGTGTGCTAAGAGCTAGAGTGCTGCCGTTTTGGCATAGATTTGTGGACATCAACGAGCCCATTTAAGTCCTTGTTTGGACAACACTGGAATTTTTATTCGGAGCCAAACAATTTGGTAGAACTCTCCCCGTATTACTAACTAGTATTGACACTTGGTGACATAAGAGCATCTCCAACCCTTGACTTCAAATTGGGGATGTCAAATTTTTTTTTGAAGGCTGATGTGGCATTTTGTCATCTCCAATTCGACATCAAAATCTCCTCTCCAACCCTTATGTCAAATTCTATTTATTTGACATCAAATTATCCATCTCCAACCCTTATGTCAAAATACAAATAGTCATTTTTTGAAATTTGACAGGCAAGGTGTAGATAGTCAAAGTTGGCATGCTTCCTCCCCCTTCATCTATGTCAAAAGCCACGTAGGATTTGGCCTAAAAAAGGCACTCTGGGTTGGTTTGTCAATTAGTGTCAAATATTACCGTTACAAGCTCCACATCAGATTTGACATCTCCCGTTGGAGATGCTCTAAGGCTCCACTTCTAAACATGTATAAATATTACTTCTTAATTTTTTGAACTTTGGTATATTTTTTATGATTCTTGCCAAAGGCGTTCATCTAAAATATTATGGGATAGTTTCTGAAATACTCCCTCCGTTTCAAATTGGATGTCAATTTCAATTTCTCATATCTTTTAATATGGATGTTAAAAAATATGCAATATGGATATTGTTTGATAGTTCTCGATTAGTTCTATTATACAAAGTTTTCAAACTCATGAAAGACATTATAGATTGAAAGAATGATACGAATTTCAAAAATTGTCAATTTTTTTGGGATGGAGAAGTATGCTAAAAGTACTAATTTTTTTTTTTAATTTAGTATTTTTAGCAGTGTCAGCACATTTGGGAAAAGTGGCTTTGAAATTACATTGATATTGACACTCCAAAAATTGATGCAGACACTAAACTTGTTTGTAAAAAAACAAACAAAAAAAAAGACGGGACAAGCCCACCCTAAATATCGAGTAATTATCCAGTGCCTTAAAGGCATTGCCAAGTGCTGTCCAAACTCTTTTTTCACCAAATATTTGTGCAAAAAAAAAAACCCAAATATTTGTGCATGCTCCATAGACTTTGACATTTTGTGGTAAGAACCATATACATGTGTGATGGAGAAATGAATTGGAGCACCGCGTGGCAATGGCCTTGGGCATTGAATAACTTTTTTCTGAAATATCCATACGAAAGAGAGAGCGTGCGAGAGAGAGAGAGAGAATATCCAGGGAGAGAGAGAGGGTGGTAGGTGTTACTGTTGGGTGAATTGATGCTTGAATCGAGAGTTGGGGTTAAGCATTAAAGAAAGAAAGACCAGTTAAAAGGGTGTTCGTTGGTTGGAGGAGTTACATATTTCAGCCTTTCTCCAACCCAACAAGGGCTTCTGTTGGTTCGGCTGGTGAACACCAAAACGGCGGCACTCCGGCTCTCTCACCACACCTGGCTACTGCGTCTGATCATCCCTTTCTCTCTCCATTAAAAAAAGGTTAGCTTTTGATAAAATTGTCTTCCCGGCGATGATTTAGAATATGTGCCCCTTGTTTTCTGAGATACCTACAATAATTTTTTTTTTTTTTTTTTTTGAGGAAAAAAATTATTATGTTCTAAATCTGAACTGCTGAGTTCAGTCCTTACTTCTCGGATCTTTGTATTACTACTGTTTAGCTATGTAGCCCTTGCAATTTTTCTCTGCTCGTCTCTCTTGTACATTACTGTATCTTACTAGCAATAATCTAATCTCTTTTCGATTCACGGGATCTGAAAACTATGTGCAGAGACACAAACGTATAAAACTACGGAAAGACAGGCAAATATAGATTGTAAAAACTACGGAAAATTTGATTTTCGATAATAAAATTTAACAGCAAGTCAATGTATTTTGATTTTGGAAACCAATTTTTGAGTAAAAAAGGGTTCGAAATAGTAGTATTTTGGTTTGGGGAGGGATGTTATCACAGATGAATTTCAAATTTCAATTTGGTACAGTAGGGAGAGATTGTTGGAGACATATTAGTATAAATTAAATTAACTTTGGTCAATAAGCATAAAATTAAGTGAACTAAATTTTAGCACAAACCTTTTAAAAGTGAACAACCCTGTTTTTACCATTCATATATAACATTTTGAAATTCCCCTTTGTATTCTTCAATTTTGGATACACTCTTTACGAATGAAGGGGTAACTAATTATGTAAATAAGATACTATTAAGGACAAAAAAGGCGAGTCGTGTGATAAAAACAAGAGCATTAAATCTATTTTTGCAATAATAGAAGGCAAAATTATGGATTTGGTACGAGGAGTTAGTAGATAATAAAGGTGTGACATTGAGAAGCATACCATACTTAGATGAGTAATGGAAGATAATTAATTTTATTTGAAGGAATTTGGTTCATGACCATAATAGGAAGAAACAAAGAGAGAAAGAAGATCAAAAGGAAACTAAAATCATATGGAAATGGACAGTTCGAGGAAGGAGATGGGAGTAAAATGGGAAAGGTGTGATGTGAAGGGTTAAGTGGATTTTTGTATGATTTTATTGAATTTTTAAGGAAAAGGGAGATATTTTCAAGTAGGATAAACATGCTCACTGCTCAGTATATAGTGTAGATTCAGATCCCTGCGGTACTCCTATTACGTTAGCTAAGTGCCCTCCTGAAAAGCTGAATCTCGGAATTCGAGGGGTTGGGCTCCATTTTTCTTCATCTTCCTTTGATTTAGTAGGGTGATTTTTTTTTTTTTTTTTCTTGGAATGGCAGTATGGAAACCCTTTGGTCTATTACCTTAGCGATAACCTATGCTTAGAAATTCTAGACTTATGGAGATTGAGGTTGTTCATTTGTTACAAGAACCTAATAATCATGCTAACTTTTTCTTTGTGTTTTAGGTAATCCATTTGTTCTCTCTATCTATTTTAGATTAGCCTTAAGGAAAGAAGATATTAGTTGAAATGTCCGGTTCCTTTCTCTATTAAAAAACCTTTGATCAGTTTAGTTTACTAACTCGAACCAAACAAACCTCTGAGCACACCAATTACTAACTTTTGAAACTTGTTTTTGGTTGGTTTTCATTAGCTATTCACTTGTTCTCTAAATGGACATTGCCAAACCAAGCTCCCCTACTTGAAACCGAATGCTATGAGGAAGAAGAATTGCACTCTTGGAATTTCCTCCGGCAATACTGATGAAATGGTGAAATATGTCTACTTGCCTCGTGAGATAGTGATTGACATTCTGACAAGACTTCCAGCAAAGGTGGTAGGCCAGTGCAAGTGCATCTGTAAGCATTGGCGCACTCTGATTGAGGACCCTATGTTTGCCGAATTGCACCATAATCGCGCCAAGTGTAGACCAGACAGTTGCTACCTGTTAATCTCTTTTAGCCCCGCCATCAACTTTGATAAGATCGATTTTTTCGCAGTCGGTTACGAAGGTGGATCTGCCCAACGCTTGCTCACCTTCCCGACCCAGGCGGAAGGTTGGTATCATATTAGACATATTAAACAATCTGTCAATGGCTTAATATGTGGGTACCTTACAAAGCCAAGAACCATTTTCATAGTGAATCCTACCACCAAAGAAGTTGTTACCCTTCCCCGATCAAGTATGCCAACAGGCAATTGCCCCTATTCTTTTCACCATAGGTCAGCGTTTGGGTTTGACCCTTCCACTAAGCAATACAAAGTTTTCAACATATCCCCTAACCTACATCCGAGTGCGAATGAAGAGTTCCCTGAGTACTCTTATTACCAGTATGAAATTTTCACTTTGGGTACACATTCATGGAGAAAGATTGACGCTGTCCCTCCGTCCCCTCACTTTCCGTTTGGTTTTGGGGGCATTTGTGTGAATGGAGTTATACACTGGACAAGTACATCTAGGAAACCTTCTTCTACTATTGATAAGGAGGTCATAGTGGCATTTGACCTCAAAGATGAGAAATTTCGGGTGATTCCACTGCCGGAGGGACCCTCAGTCATGCCTCGTCTGCGAGAACTTGGAGGCCATTTGGCTGCTTGTGAGGATTACCCTGAAAATGTACCGGAGGAAGTTTGGATACTAGAGGACTACGAGAACTGGGTTTGGGTCAAAGTCATCATCACGCCGCCACGTGATTTCGATATTGCGGACGGTTTTCTTACGAATGGTGCAATTCAGACGGGTGACATCCTCCTCCATACTCCACCCGAGTCTTGTTCGTTTCCCACCTCGGTTGGTATTTACTATTATGATTGGAAGAAGAGTAGTGTCAGAAGGATTGACATCACTGGGCTTCCTCTTTCAGAGTTCATAGATCCACGAGGTAATGCTCGAATCGGAAAAATGAAGGTCTCTGATTGTACGGAAAATCTGTTTTCCTTGAGAGGAATTTAAAATTTAAATCCTTTTTGCGTTTTAATATTTTCTCTGTGTACTGTTAATTAGTACTTTTTGCTGTTGATTGAGTCTTCATATCAAATAATAACCCAGTCTGTTGTTGGGCGTCTTATGGTGCATGCATTTTGATCCTTGTTTATGCGTGGAATTTTTGCAGTTAACTGGTAGTTCAATTGATGGCAACAGTGACCAGATGACTATTTGGATATTTGTTAAATTTCGCGTTCTTGCTAAAATTCTCAATGTCTTGGAAAATGATAATTGGAAGATCCACAAATTGGGCTACTTGAATTCGAGCTCATGTTTGTTTGTTAAAAATTCATTCTAAGATTATATTGGTATGCCCTTTTTGTCATAATCTTTTGTTCCATGTTTTATACTCCAACTTACTAAAGGCCCACAATGTCCAAACTAGGAATGGAAAAGTTTTGACTTCCCAAGAATACCCCTTACCTTTCTAACATTGAATGAATGCACACTATTTAATGCATAGTTTTTCTAAAAGAGAAATGGCGTTAAAGGAACTTTCACAAGTCAGTTTAAATTGGACAAATATTTGGGGACATCTAAAATCAAAAAATAAACGAACAAATTTTAGATGAACGGAATTAACCAAATCAAGTTCAAATATATATATATATATTTTGAATCTGATTAAGCTTTCAAGCAAAACTCGAACTAGCTATTTCCGTATTACTTGACTCATTCGGTTTATGATGAATACAAAATTAAAGTTAGGATTCGCTCGTGTTCAGCTCGATTAACGTGTGTGTCCCTCGTCTTTGTTCCTTCTACTCCTCCATTTTCTTTCTCCGATTGCAACAAACCCAACTCCGAGCAGCTCCCGGCGGGTTCAGGAGATCTTGCTGGCCACTGAGGGACATCAGGTGTGCTAAGGGCATCTTTAGTTGTGGTGTTAAAAATTGTGTGTTATATGGAGTAACATAAAGTGTATAAAGTGGGTCCCTATTTTTGTTTGTTAAGAGTGTATAAATTTAAGAAGTGAATGTGTGTTGCAATGGTGTTGTTAAGATGTGTGATAGTGTAACATAAAATGTATAAAAACCTTTTTCTTTCTCCTCTCTCTTCATCGGTTGTTTCTCTCTCATCTCTCCTCCTCTCCCCGTCCTCTCTCTTCAACGGTTGGATGGTAGGAATCTTGAGAAGGAATGAGAATGTGATACCATACTTCCATAATTCCGACGTTTGGAAAGAACATGAATAGGAATGTGTATGGGTTGGGCTTTATTGTTCCTTTTTTCGTTGTGGACCCTGTAGACCCTCGGGTGTTTTGGGTTTTTGCCATTGTGATGTTCATCTAACTTTTTGTTGGATTCCCTTCCCCCTTTTCTCGTTTTTAATAAAATTTCATCTTTTGCTGATAAAAAAAACATGAATAGGAATGTGATGCCGCACTCTTAGGATTCCCATGTTTGGGAAAGATAGGAATAGGATTGTGATTCCTGACAACACATCTGATTAGGAATCACATTACCAGATAGAGTGGGAATTTGATCCCTCCCTTACCCCATAGGAATCTTAGATTCCTGGCTCAATCAATAAAGAAAGGAAATATTGACTTTGATAATTTCCAAAAAAAAGTGATTCCTGCAGAAGATTACTGAACTAATCCAAACAATGGAATGAAATTACTTCAGATATTGTATTCCTAGGAATTTCATTCCTAGCAATCATATTCCTATTCTCACTTAATAAAATTCTTAAGAATTTGATTCTTAGTAATCATATTCTCATTTCTATTGATGATTCCGGTTATCCAAATTGAGCAGGTTCACATGCAACCTTTTTCTCTTTCCTCCCTCAAACTATCCACTCTCTCTCCTCTTTGTATCTTTCTCTCTCTTCCTCTCTTCATTATCTGCTCCACTGTAGTTAGCTCAACAGTTAGTGATGGTTAAAGTAGTCAAGTGTCAACAAACCGACTAGGAAGGCCAAACTAGAGTTAGTTAACTACAGTAAGTCTTAAAAATTCTGACCAAACCAAGCCCTTAACTCTACCACTAGAGAATAGCCAGAGTGCAGCCGTTTTGGCATAGATTTGTGGACATCAATGAGCCCATTTTAAGTCCTTGGTTGGACAACACTGGAATATTTATTCAAAGCCAAACAATTTGGTCGAACTCTCTCCGTATCACTAACTGGTATTGACACTTGGCGAGATAAGGCTCCACTTCTAAACATGTATAAATTTTACTTAAATTTTTTGAACTTTGGTATACTTTTTCGTATTTAAATATGATTCTTGTCAAGGCGAACAACTAAAATAAGAAATTGATTTTAACACTCTAAAAATTGATGGAGAAGTTTCAAAACGATGTCGTTTCGTGTATCAACACAGTCTAATTTTGAAATTCCTTCATCAATTTTTGGAGTGCCAAAATCACAATCCTTAAAATATTATGGGATAGTTTCTGAAATATATTAAAAGTACTACTCCCTCCATTCGAAAATGAGTGGCCTTTTTGGGATTCCGTGCCATTTTAAAATGCTTATATCTTTCGATTTATGAAATTTTATGTGATTTTGAAAACTTTGTTTAATATAACTAATTAAAATCTATCAAACAAGATCCATATTACATATTTTTTGACACTAAAGATATAAGCAATTGAAAATGACACGCTTTCCTAAAAAAGTCACTCATTTTAAAACAGATGGAGTATTTTTTTTTTTAAATTTAGCACTGTCAGCACATTTGGAAAACTTTCCAAAAATAAATTTAATAAGTCACAACAAACAAAAAAGAAGACCCACAAGCCCGTCCTAAATATCGAGTAATTATCCGGTTCCCTAAGGCCCCGTTTGATAACCATACTAGGCCTTGGGATTGGACTACCAATCCCATGGGTTTCATAATAACATGTTTGGTAACCAAAAAGGGGTGTGGATTAACAATCCCATGGGCTTGAGAGCTTGGCATTAGGGGGTATTCGTAGAGGCCTCTAGCACATGGTATTAGGGGGTATTAGTAGAGGTCTCAAGCAAAAATGGAAATGTATACTATCAATTCCATCACCTAATCCCATCTCAAACAAACATACTCATCACCAATCCCATCTCCTTATCAATCCCTTCTCATTACCAATCCCAATCCTAATCCCATCTCCTTACGAATCCCAACCATCTATCCCTGTTATCAAACGAGCCCTAAATGCATTGCCAAGTGGTGTCCAAACTCTTTTTCCACCAAATATTTGTGCATGTTTCATAGACTTTATAATGATAACCACACAAATATTTGTGCATGCTTCATAGACTTTATAATGATAACCACACAAATATTTGTGCATGCTTCATAGACTTTATAATGAAAACCACACAAATATTTGTCCAAACTCTTTGTTAGGAAGTTGAAAGGAGGAGAAAATAAAAGGAAATAAATAAAAGAAAAATGGTGGAGAATGTGAAGATTAATTATAGTTATTTTTTTACTGCTTGTCTCTCTTTTTTTTAAAAAACTTAAATCCAAACAAAGCGTTTACTTCAAATACACAGACCAACAACTCTTCTTAAGTCTTGATCAAAATATAAAGGGAAAAAAAAAAACTTCTCAAATCTTGAATGACGAAACATTCAAATTGAGAGTTTATTTTAACGCGTTTCGTAGATGCCACGATTTAATTCTGACGTAGGACAAGATATGAACTGATTTTGTATTCTTCTTTTACTTAATTTTTAGCAAAAGAAAGAACATAAAATCAAGCAAAAGAAACATTTTATACTACATATTTCTTTTGCGAAAAAGGTAAGATTAAAGTAAGAATATGAATCATATCCAATCTTGTCCTACATCAGAAAGATTTCGGCTGAGACCCTCTTCTCGCACCCCCCCTGACACACACCCCCCCCATCCGGCCCCACCACCTTTCCCCCCCCCCTCTTTTTCGGTTTTTGATTTTTTTTTTTTACTTTTATTAGTTTTATTTTGTTTTACTTTTAAGACTTTACTGTTTTTTTTTTTAATTACTTTTACTAGTTTTTTTTTATACTTTTAAAAGACTTTAATTACTGTTTTAGTTTTTTTTTAAATTTTACTAGTTTTTTTTTCTTTCTTTTAAAAGACTTTAATTACTGTTTTTTTTTACTTTTACTAGTTTTTTTTGTTTTACTTTTAAAAGACTTCTTCCTATAATTTTAATTAATAAATGAATAATTAAAACATAACTTATACTAACATAACTTGTACTAATTTTAATTAATAAATGAATAAGTAAAGCATAACTTATACTAACATAACTTGTACTAATTTCGTCGAAAAGTGAAAATACATGAAAATTCAATTTCTAATCAATGTTTCCACCAAATTCTGCTCCTGCCCCTCTTGGTCTTGTATCCATTATTTCTTCCCACAAACGAATTCGTGTTCCATAACGAGCAGCCCATCTTTTAGCTTGTTCTGATGCATTGTTCCACCACCATGTTGGGTAGGGTGGTACAGGGTAATGAGGCTGCAAGAAAAGTTGCACAAAGTGATTGTTCCCAACACAAGCAATAGCTATTTCAACGCGCTCTTCGACTGGAACTGGAGGGGATCTCAATGGGAAATGAGTAAAACAAGATGAAGGAATCGGATCAAATGTATGCAGAACAAGGTTGTACGCCGAAGCGATGACAACTCCCATGCTCATAGCGTCCATCCAATGCCCCCGTGGTGCCGAAGCTTCAAAGTAACTTAAAGACTGTATTAGCTGGTTTGCCCAACCTATTTCTGGATATAGCGCATCGTATAGATCCATATTTTGTTTAATCTCATTAATGAGATCTATTCGAACTTGAGCCCAACGATCTTCAGTATACCCTAAATGAGCGGCTATCGCCCTGAATCCACAATGACCGTCACCTTGGACGTCATTAATGTGAGAAATGTAATGCTGATAAGCCCGAGGTAAATACTGAATGTAGTTGGTAGGGATGGGTAGAACTGAAAATTGAGCATGGTTCGCTTGAGTGTTGCGAACTCTCGCGCCCCTCCCACGTCTCCTAGATTCGACCCCAGATGACGAAGTGGATGCTTCTGTAAAGGAAGGAATGCGTCGTCCACTTTGCTCCTCTCTACCAGTAGGTCGACCTCTATGAGCCGTGTCATACGCTGGGCCTCGAACTGTGCTCTGAGATGGATCCGTCATATCGATAATCCTGTCTATCATGTGCTCTCGCGTAGATCGATCCATCCCTTGTAATCTCTCCATAACTTCATATGTTCTGTCCGGTCGTTCTCCCTCGTCATTCACAATGGGCGCGCGCATGGACAACCTAGTCCAATGATCGTGGATACTCTGAATCGGAATTGGCATGGAGTATCAACGGTAATATGCAAGATCATGTCTGCATGGCAATCCGTGCGTAATTTTTATTGTACAGTCGCACAACCCGAACTGGAGGTAGGATGCATCTTCAGCGAATTGTAGCTGATCATTGATGAGCTTCATTGCCTCCAATGAAATGCGAGTTCTTACTTGTTGAAAAAGTTCGTCACGTATTTGCCAATGGCGGGGGATGTTGATAGATTTCTGAAATGACTTCCGAATCTCTCCGAACTGATTTTCCAACATCTTGTCTATTGTCCCAAAAGCTTTTTGTAAGGATGACATGGTACCCTTCAAATATAGCTTTAGCCTCGCATGTGCGGACTCTGCCCTGTAATATAATAATGAACTGTGTTTAAATACGAAAGTTACAGAAATATTCTTTAATGTAGTAGAATAATGTACGTAATTGAAATAGTAAAGGTAACAATGCATAAAGTGATTATACCTCTGGCTTGAATTGCTTCCGAGGTGCATACATGTATTTGTCCACGCTGCCACAAACCTATCTCTGTACGGCCTTATCCATGTATTGGCAAGGTAATGTAAGAGCTGCGGGTGTTGTTTATAGTCATCGCACATGGCATTCCATTTCTGATTGAAAGACGCTTCAGTTGTTGAATTAATAAGCGAGTGCCATGACATGTTAAAGTCGTTAAACGACGGACCAAGGACCCCTCTGCAGTGCTTTATTATGCACTGGTTGATGTGCCAAATGCAAAGGATGTGACGTGCCGAGGGGAAACATGCTTCAATGGCGCTAAGAAGCGCCAAATCCCGATCTGTAACAAACACCGATGGCAACAATGCCCCCTTTCCAAGCATCCATTTCTTTAAGGTACTCAAGGCCCATATCAGGTTCTCTACCCTCTCATTTGTAAGATGTGCAAACATGAGAGAGTAAGTGCACATTGTGGATGTGATACCCACAACCTCCAGTAGTGGTAACCGGTACTCGTTGATCTTGTATGTGGCATCAATGACCAATACGGACGGAAAATTCACAGATAAGTCTAGGCTTTCAGGATGAACCCAAACAATATCTGTGATTTCGTTGGTGTATGGATTTGTACGATATTCATGAAGGT